>OY728135.1:1814096482-1815369411 GCA_963277665.1 Viscum album | reverse complement strand
CTTAAATATATTTTTGATGAAACATCAATCTTATTTAATTGGTTTTTATGAAATGACTTATAACAATTATTTTTTTATAGAATGTATAGAAGTTGGATGTATGAAACCGATCAGATTTCAAGCGATTTTCAAAACAATTTGGAGAGGTTTAGATTTTTCATTTCACAATGCTTTAGATAGGGGTTGCATACACTTACCATGTTCCAATTGTGTTGTCAAACCTTCATTAAGCCATGAAGAAGTCATCTACCATGTAAACAAATATGGTTTTCAAGAAAACTACTATGTGTGGTGTCACAATGGGGAGAAAATGAAATCTCAAATTGTTGATGATCCAAATGAGAGGAATGGAGTGGATAATTTGTTATATGACTAGTTTTCGTTTATTCAACATCATGAAAAAGAAAGGATCCCGACCCAATAAGACTTCTATATGAGCACACATGATGCGTCTAATGAAAATGATGATGTTTTCAGGGTGAAAAAATTGAATGATGCTGCCACGACTCTAGTATATCGACAATGTGATAAAATGAAAAAGATGGAATTTTTAATCCGATCATTTCATGGGAAAAATATGTATGAGATTTCTAATACAGAAATCTATTACATTCTTACCTTCTTGAAGTATTTACTTCCAGATGATGGGGATATTCCCTCAAACCACTATATGGCATGGAAGTTAATCGAGGAACCTGGATTTTCAAGAAACAAAATTCATGCTTGCCCGAAATATTGCAATTTATTCTGGGAGGAAACTGCTGAAAAAAATGATTGTATAAAATGTGGCACATCCCGCTAGAAGTCAAAATCTGATGGAACACCATCCCGCATGCCACAAAAAGTAATGTGGCACTTTCCATTGATCCCCAGACTCTAGAATATTTTTATGTCTGATGAAATATCAATACAAATGAGATGGCATGATACCAAGAGAAAGAAGACTAATGATGAGTTGGTTCACCCTGGAGATGGATTTTTATGGTAGAGATTTGATGCTCGATATCCTGATTTTTCATCTGACATGCGTAATGTGAGGATGGGTCTTTCATGTGACGGTTTTAATCCATTTGGGAAGATGCTTCCTTCTCACAGCACATGGCTAGTTTTTATACACATTTATAATCATATTCCATGGTTGTGTATAAAAAAACCTTTCACTTTCATGAGTATACTCATATCTGGCTCTTCTGATCCCAGAATTGATATTGACGTATACATCCAACCATTAATAAAAGAGTTGAAACTTCTTTGGGATGTGGGTGTGTGCACATACGATGCATGTTCTAAAGGCATATTTCATATGTGTGTTGCGCTTATGTGGATGATCAATGATTTTATGGCTTATGCAATGATGTCTGGATGGAGCATGAAGGGAAAATTGTCATGTCTTGTTTGTGTGAAGAATACACAATCTAGAAGACTGAAACATCGTTGTAGTTTTAGTTTTATGGGACATAGATGATTCTTTCAAATGGACCATCCATATGGAAATAATAGTCGAAGATTTGATAATACCATAGAGACCGATGATCCACCTCAACATATGTCTAGAACTGATGCGCTTAATGAATTGAAAGATTTTAGTTTTTCATTCAGGAAGGGTCAAATGAAATCTGGAAATAGAAATAATGTTTCCACTGAAACCTGTTACAATTGGAGGAAGATGAGTACATTTTTTTATTTGCATTATTAGTAAACCAATTTGTTACATCATTGCTTAAATGTAATGCACATTTAAAAGAATATATGTGAAATTTTTCTTTTGATTCTTATAAATGTTAAGGGAAAGACAAAAGATGATTTATAGTCTCGGTGTGACTTGGTGGATTGGGGCATCAGACCAGAATTGCATCATGTGTGTATCAGTGAAAATAAATGGAAAGTTTTGTGTGCTTCTTATGTGATGACACCTACGGAAAAAAACAATTTCTGGAAGTATTAGAGACTATTAGAGTTCCTGATGGCTATTCAAGAAACATATCTAAACGGGTCAATAGAAGAGAGTTGAAGATAAAATATTTGAAGACTCATGATTATCACGTTCTTCTGTATGAGTTGATTCTAATAGAAATTCGTCATCTTTTGTCCAATAATGTAAGGGTGACTCTTATTTAGTTGTGTCATTTGTTTAGATATCTTTTTTCTAAGAAGTTTTCCAAGTCTTTCTTGAAAAAAAATGTTGATAGATAACCCATTAATTTTGTGTGAGTTGGAGAAAATATTTCCTCCATCATTTTTCACATGCATGTTGCATCTGACTATCCATATTCCATTGAAATACTTCTCAGAGGACCTATTTCTTTTCGTTGGATGCATCCAACTGAAATAAATATGTACACATTAAAGTCTTATGTCTGAAATAGGAATCATCCCAAAGGTTCTATCATGAACGGTTACTTGCTCAAGAATGTATGGATTTCTGATCAATGTATTTGTCTGATCTTACTACAAGAATAAACAGACCAATGAGAAATGAAAAATAATGGTATGATAAAATTGAACCTAGTTTTACATCACTTCCTCAAATAGGAGGAATTCTTAGATCATATACATTGAAGACATTAAGCCTTCAAGAGTGGGTGATGGCACATCGCATAGTTTTGTTCAACTATGATTTGTTCGATGACTACATCAAGTAACTAAATTGAATATGTATATCTTACATATATATCTGTTAATCTATTCATATTTTTTATCTACAGGGAACATAAAACAATGATAAATAGAAAGCATCGTTCGTCATCTTTGAGAAGTAGGGAGTCTTTGCATAGAAAAGAGTTTTCTGCTTGGTTAAAATTAAAGGTAAATATATTACTATTTAAAATAATTAAATAAATATTTAATTAAGAATAATATTCATTTATATTGCAGGTATTGAGTTTTCCTACTGACTCTGTCTCTTAGGAAATAAGAGATTTGGATTTTGGTCCTAATACTGTGGTTTGTGACTGTAAATCAATTGTTATCAATGGGTAC
Source organism: Viscum album (assembly GCA_963277665.1). Lineage (NCBI taxonomy): Eukaryota > Viridiplantae > Streptophyta > Magnoliopsida > Santalales > Viscaceae > Viscum > Viscum album. The sequence goes on along the minus strand of OY728135.1, from coordinate 1,815,366,432 downwards.
AAATTTATTGTCACTGAATGAGAAAAGAACATGAGAACACAACATGATGGTGTTATGGTTACTTCCACAATATATTTTAATGACAGTGCATCAGATAGTAGAACGCGATTTTAAAATGTGGGTTATTATGGAGTCATTGAAAAAATAGTAATATTGGATTATTACTCTCATGGATGAGTCACGATGATGAAATTCCATTAGTTTGATTCGATGACGAGACATGGCACATTTTTTTATGATTTTCGATTTTGAGTAATTAATATGACTCGCACTCTTTCTACCGAAGAACCATATGTATTGGAATCAATGGCTAAACAAGTTTTTTAGGTCAAAGACCAACTTCGATCTGAATTTGGTGTCATAGTTGAAGTAATTCCAAGAAATATTTTTGATGATGGTGATGATGGAATTGACATTGTCCCCTACTACAATTGGAACCAATCCATTTATTTCTTTTTATGACTTTAATAGCTCAATTGTCAGAGTTGATTGTGAACCTGAAGTTGTGGTGGAAAATATATATAATCATCCACACATGTTCTTAATTATTTTGGTTTACATCGAGTTGGGTTATTAAGGTTATTGTTATTCAAATTGATTTAAAATTGATTACAAATACGTTGTATCTGATTTGACTATTATGTGCATTTTCAATGTTTATTGGTTGGAATTTTTATTTGAATTTCATTTTTTAATTTGGAATTGAACTGTATTTAAACCTACGAAACCAAAATTCTAACTTGGTGAACAGTTCAATGCTTCAACTGTGATTTGTATAAAATTTTTATGACTCTAATACATCTCTTTAACATTTTATCAGGTAATGAACATGATGGTTTGTATTCTTCTGCAAAACATGTATTGAAACCTGCATCATCTACATGAGCTAAAGAAATTAAATTTTTCCTTAATTTTGACAACTGCTTCACCACTTATGAATCTGGTAGAATCAATGTTCTATGATTTTAATATACTGATGACGCTTAGTAAATAATTATACTAATAAAAATTAAATTTCTTTAATACATCTTGTATGATTTATTGACTTCATTATATATTTTTTCAAGCTCACCTAAAACAATGGTTAGTTAAATTATCAATGAATCCCCCTATTCCCTTATTTTATTTTTTGGGTTACACATTAGTTATCTTTTTCTATTTACGTCCATATTTGTTTTCAAATGAAGGAAAATGAAACCAATTGAAGAGAGGAAACGAAAAAAGATTATGGACAACAGTCATCGCATGGCTGAGCTGGGCATTCCACCACTAGTGCCTATAGTGAGTATTTTATTTCAAATATATTTATTTAAATAATATATAATTTCATGTGATTAATTTTTTTAAAAAAAATTAGGATCCATCTATTAGGTGATAGTTATTTGATGATAATCCTAGTATTGTTCCCAGTACACGGGGTGTTCGTATGAGGGGGGTGGTATAGGAGCTAGACGATCTGGTCGGTATACCCGATTAGACCCTTCCCCTCCCACTGACATACCATCCATCCCTCATTCTGATCCCAGTGTGTCCTTAGAGACACATGGGATATTTATCCCTCCCATGTTTTCACCACACTTTACATTTGAGCCTCCTCGCCTATCTATACCATATCCGATGATGATTCCCACTCCCCATCTAGCATTTGGCCAGCCATCCCTGTCATCTTCTTTTACTTCTGTTTCTTCTCTCTGGGATTTTATATTCCATCTTCTTCGACTACTGCTCCGCCAGAGTCTGTCCCTGTGGAGCATACATTGGGACCCACTCCATCTGTACAAGGGTGTTCCTTCAGTTTTTGTGGATCCAGAAGCACCCATTGATCAAACTACTGCAGGTATACTTATACAACCCTAACAAATTGTTACACCATTATTTATTTTCATTATAACATGTATTGATAAAATATTTGTTTTTTCATAACAGATACATCTACTGATAGGAGGTTGGGGCAGGGGCGTACACACGTGCATTTTTTGTGGAACCTTTGCACACATTTGATGGTGGACTACAATTAATATAGTTAGATGATTGAAAATCTGGGCAGCAATGTCGGAGTTTTTTGGGCGACACTTGCCAAATACTCCGACATCATTCCTATCAGCCCGCTCTCATAGAGAAAACTGCCAAATGAAGTCAATGATAAAGCCTGGGCAGAGATATGGGTAAAAAAAATCTGTTGTATTTAATGCAATATATTAATTTTTGTATTTATATGAATTAATATTTTGGTTTCAACTGCGGTTTAATTTCCGCGGTGGTGAGGGTGCACGGCCAGCACGTCTAAAGGATTTAGGCGAGCTTTGGAGAGCATATAATCATGTGTTGTACATTGGATGTTGTGCTAGAGTGGGCACATAGTTAGAGACGGTCCCTATCATGGATGATTTTTCATTAAAATAGTACTGACAGATGATTACTCATTTGGTGACTAGCCAATTTACGGTATTAATCAAATTAGAAGTATTTAAATGAAAATTTTCATGTTTTTCGTTAATAATAATTATTGAAATTTATTTAGGATGCATTTGGAAGAAATAAAAAAACATTGATGTTAAGAAATACGTCCACACATTGGGACGTACTACGATGCCAGATCATGAGAGATAGCAGGTATGACAGTTTATAATCTTTCTTTACGACTTGGACTTTCTATTGCTTCCTCCATAATTTATTCGATTGCTAAAGTTGTTATATAATTTTAGTTATGAAATTACTATGTTTTTTTGGTATCCTATTTTTAATTATGGTTTTATACATTAAATTTCATTGTAGAGGCATAAATTGAATATAGAAGGATGTGTGCCTTGAGAAAAACTGTTTTGCTCGAGTAGAAAGAAGAAAGATGGAAGTGCGGTTAATGAAGTGACTCAACAGCAGATTGTAAGTTTTACTTTGTATATTTAAAATTTTAATCTCTATTTTTTAACTTAATAATCTATTTATATTTGTAACAGGATGCTTTAGAGGCCCTTGATGCCTAGGAACCTGACAATTTTGGGCCACACAATCACTTTCATCAGGTGTTGGGAGATGAGCACCCTGGTAGACTACGTTGTCGGCCTAGGAAGAGTATAGTTCCGACGAGGTATTATCCCTTCTCAGGTATGATTTGTAGTGCCTCCAAGTTGCATCAGGTTAAGGCACAAGTAGAACAGGTTGAAAAAAGGGCCACAGAGATGGCAGAATAGTCTACTAAGGCAAACACTGCATTTATGAAACTGAGGGAATTTTTACATCCAACACTTCCACCAGAGGCCATCACTACTTGTGATGAATATATGTCATCAATGTGTTCTATATATGGTGCACTAGGTGGTAGTCCTAGTGGAGGTCAAGACAATGGCCAGGAAGAGGCTGAGGTGGAGGAGGAGGGTGATGATGAGGCTGAGGCTGAGTACGATGGTGAAGAGGAGGGCGGGGACGATGATGGGGATGAAGATGAGGATGAGGTTTAGGGTGACAATGATGGTGATGATAGTGATGGTGATGAGGGACAGATTGATCCATTACATTTTTTACTTATATTTCTGGCCTTTTATGTTTATTAATTTGTTTTTCCTGAATATATGTGTGATTAGGTAGGTCACATTATCTTTATTTTTTATCTATTTTAATGAAATTGTAATTTTTTAGTGGAATTTAGAAAATTTATGGTCCTATTAGAAGTTGATATATTGAAATTATTTTTTTAACCTTGAAATGTTTTTCTTATAAAATATGTAAATACCATCCCATGTTTCCGGGACAACCTCTCGGACAGCCCCCCCCCCCCCCCACCCCCTCCTCCCTGGACCCCGGACAACCCCCGAATAGCCCCCGAACAAACCCCCCACCCCCCTCCCTAGACCCCAGATAGCCCCCCGGACAGCCCCCCACCCTCCTCCCTGGACCCTGGACAACCCCCACCCTCCTCCTTGGACCCCAGACAGCCCCCCCTCCTCCCTAGACCCTGGACAGTCCCCCCCCCCCACCCTCCTCCCTGGACCCCAGATAGCCCCCCACCCGCCTCCTTAGACCCCGGACAGCCCCCCCCCCCCCTCCTAGACCCTGGACACCCCCCCCCCCCCACCCTCCTCCTTGGACCCCAAAAAGCCCCCGGACAGCCCCCAAACATCCTCCCCCACCCTCCTCCCTGGACCCTGGACAGCCCCAGAAACCCCTCGGACAGCCCCCCAACCTCCTCCCTAGACCCCGAACACCCCCCCCCCCCCGGATAGACCCCCACCCTCCTCCCTGGACCCCGGAAAGCCCCCAGATAGCCCCCCGGACAGCCCCCCCCCCCCCCCCCACCCCACCCTCCTCCCTAGACATTGGATATCCCCCCACCCTCCTCCCTGGACCCCGGACAGCCCCCCTCCTCCCTGGACCCTAGACAGCCCCCCCCCCCCCCCACCCTTCTCCTGGACCTCAGAGAGCCCCTCGGACAGCCCCCAGACAGCCCCCCCACCCTCCTCCCTGGACCCCGGACAGCCCCCCACCCTCCTCTCTAGACCCCAAACATCCCCCCTCCCCCTTAGACCCTAGACATCCCCCACCCCCACCCTCCTCCCTGAACCCCGAACAGTCCCACGGACAGCCCCCCACCCTCCTCTCTAGACCCCGATAACCCCCCACCCTCCTCCCTGGGCACTGAACAACCCCCCCCCCCCCCCTCCTCCCTGGACCCTAGACATCTCCCACCCCCCCCCCCCCACCCTCCTCCTTGGACCATGGACAGCCCCCAGACAGCCCCCCGGACAGCCCCCTGGACTACCCCCCTGAGAGACCCCCACCCTCCTCCCTGGATCCCGGGTAGCCCCCGACCCAACATCCCAACATTGAGTGAGTGGTGATTCGGTATATATAAAACATCATGAAAATTCATGAAAGGCTAAGGACCACCTACCTTGATTCTGGATACAATCTCACTCAAAGTGTCTCTCTTTTGTTTAAAATGGACACTGTTTTAAGTAAAAACAACAGACATATGGAAAATTGACCAAATGTATTCTTATTGTGTTAATACTTTAGCACAAGGATCCATTGGTCATTTTTAATGTGTAAGAGTCAACCCCTACTCAATCCAAGGCACAGTGTGGCTAGTACCACTCAAAGTGTCTCACCTTTATTTGAAATGGACAACATTTTAAGTGAAAAGAAAAAATAGCATACAGAAAACTAACCAAATGCATTTGGATTATGTTGATACTTTAGGACAATGATCCATGGGTCATATGTTATGGGTAAAAGTCAATACCACCTCAATCCGAGGCACTGTGTGACCGGTATCACTCTAAGCGTCTTTCTTTTGTTTAAAATGGACACCCTTTTAAGTAAAAACAACTGGCATACGGAAAACTGACCAATCGTATTCGGATTGTATTAATAACTTTATCACAAGGATCCATGGTTCATTTTTGACGTTGTACGAGTCAACCCCACCTCAATCTGAGGCACGGTGTGGCTGGTACCACTCAAAGTGTTTCACTTTTATTTGAATTGGACAACATTTTAAGTGAAAACAACAAATGGCATACGGAAAACCGACCAAACGCATTAGGATTCTATTGATACTTTAGGAAAACGATCCATGGGTCATTTTTGATGTGTATGAATCAACCCTACCTCAATATGAGGCACGGTGTGGCCGGTACCACTCAAACTATCTCACTTTTATTTGAAATGGACAGGATTTTAAGTGAAAACAACAACTTGTATACAGAAAACTGACCAAACGCATTTGGATTCTGTTGATAATTTAGGAAAAAGATACATGGGTCATTTGTGACATGTAAGAGTCAACCCTACCTCAATCCGAGGCATGGTGTGGCCGGTACCACTCAAACTGTCTCACTTTTATTTGAAATGGACAGGATTTTAAGTGAAAACAACAACTTGCATACGAAAAACCAACCAAACACTTTTTGATTGTATTGATACTTCAATACAATGATCCATGGGTAATTTTTGACATGTATGAGTCAAACCAGCCTCAATCCAAGGCACTATGTGGCCGGTATCACTCAAAGTATATCTCTTTTGTTTAAAATGGACATTGTTTTAAGTAAAAACAATAGACATTCGGAAAACCAACCAATATTTTATGATTGTGTTGATACTTTATCACAAGGATACATGGGTCATTTTTGATGTGTATGAGTCAACCCCGTCTCAATATAAGGCACAGTGTGGCCGGTACCACTCAAAGTGTCTCACTTTTATTTGAAATGGACAACATTTTAAGTGAAAACAACAACTCGCATACGGAGAACTGACCAAATGCATTTGGATTCTGTTGATACTTTATGAAAACTATCCATGGGTCATTTTTGACATGTAAGAGTCAACCTTGCCTCAATCTGAGGCACGGTGTGGCCGGTACCACTCAAATTGTCTCACTTTTATTTGGAATGGACAATATTTTAAGTCAAAACAACAACTTGCATTCGCAAAACTGACCAAACGTATTCGGATTGTTTTAGATAATTTAGTACATGGATCCATGGTCTAGCCTCACACAATCCACTTATCATGTGAGGAACTCCTACCCCAATTCTAAAACACATGACATTTAATATTCCAATCCCATCCTCAAACAATGATTTTTAGGACCAAACCAAAGTCCCTTTGGGAACCCAATACCAAAGACATAATTGAATATTCATACCCACTACCTAAAATGGTGATTCATCTCATATAACACCCAGGAGAGAAAATTAAAAATAGCCACATACCCCCTTATTCCAATTGAAAAGTATATAAAAAACATGTAGGCTATTCTGGTAACCCATCTCATATGTCGAGATTGGCCAATGTTTCCCACTAACACATCAGGAACCATCTATACATGGATACATAGTCATTAGAGGAATATAAACATCCCATGCACTTCCTATAACTCATCCTAGGTCTAAGAACATAAACACTACCATTGTCTATCTTATGGGTATCATGATCCTTGTCCACTCTACCCAAGTTTTTCTGTTGGTTTTAAGATAGTCAACCCAAGACCATGAGTAAACATCCTATGTGCTTCCTATAACATGTAGGCTTTTTCTCTTATGTATATTGGTGTTTTGGTTTGAGTGATGAGTGAATTCTAAATTTTGAATACTGTTATGGGTGTTATTGATTTTCAATTATAAATTTCTGAATTCTGGATGTATTGGATTCTGGTTGTATTGGTAATAAATTCTAAATTTTGAATACTGTTATGTGTATTGGATTATGGATGTATTGGATTTTAATTTTGTATTGGTTTTATGGTTATTATTGCATTTCAATTCTAGATTTATTGGATTGTGGATGTATTGGATTCTGTATTTTTCTCTTGTGTTGTGGTTTGAGTGAGGAATGAATTTTAAATTTCTAAATTTCTGAATTCTGGATGAATTTTAAACATCCCATGTAGGCTTTTGGATTCTGGACGTATGTGTTCTTGCAGAGAGAGTTGCAGGTTGGAGGTGGAGAGTTGTAAGTTGGAGGTGGTTGTTGGCTGTTATGGAGCTGCAGCATATATATACCAATGGTTTTCAAAACAGTTGGTATAGCCTTCTAATGTATATTATACCAACGGTTTTGTATAACTGATGGTATACACTTCTACCAAAAGTTTTGGGTGTATATTGTACACTATATACCAACGGTTCTAAACCTTTGGTATAATGGTAACATATACCAACGATTTGTGTAACCATTAGTATATCTCTTACTTTAACACATATACCAACGGTTTACACAGAACCATTAGTATAACACTATACCCACGGCTTACTTGGCCACGGTTTGGGAAACCGTTGGTATATAATATACCCATGGTTTCCCAGCCTTTACCAACGGTTTTGAACCATTGGTAAAGGGTAAAATTCTAGTAATGGTGGTACAGTACTATCCTTTGGAAGAAACAAACACACCAGGATTATTCAAACCTAATAGAGCATCTATGAATCCACTATGGACAATAATTTCTCTCATTTTAACTCTCCACAGGTTAAAGTTGTTTTCACCATCAAACTTCTCAACTTCTAACTTAACTGAAGAGTCTATTATGCCTTATTACTATCTTTGATACCAATTGTGAGGGTGTAGGTTAGTCAAAATGAGACAAAACTACCTCAATAGGATTGAATAATGAAATAATGGGATAAAAAATTGATTTAGGAAGAAGATTAAAAAAAATTCAATTCAAGGTAACAAACAAAAAAATAATCATAATTAAATATAGGGAAGTAAAAGTACACGAGTATTTATATGATTTGGACCGCATTCAACCTACATGAATGGTAATAATACCACCACAAAAATTTATTATTATATGAATAAAATAAATTGTCATAAAAACATAGAATAAATAATAGAAAAAACTCATGCAACCCATATAAATTATTCATGTATAAATCCCTTGTCACTTCAGGGACTCATGGTGAATATGAGTATGAGGATGGTAACATACTATAACACCCTGAGTTTTTATGAATAATTATTTTTTGAATAAATTAAATTTATTTGATATCATGTTCTACATAAAACACCAAGTTAATCTTGTTCTACATGTAACATTGGGTTATCTTGTGTTACACACGATATTGAGTTTTAAAAAAACCATGATATATTATTAATATTATTCAAATGTGACCATTATAAACTATTCATTAAACCTAGCAGTATGAATAGTGATAAATAATTTTTAAATATTATTTATAATTGTTTTATATAAATAAAGCATATTGATAAAAAAATATGTAATTGTCAGTAAATCTTTATATGTTTCAAAAATACTAGTTTCTCAAAAAATTGTTTTCTATGTCTTTTTGTGAATAATAATAAAATTAATTTTTCGAACTTTTAGAAAATTAATTTAATAAAATAAACTTCATTTTTTAAACTAGAATGTCAAAATTAGCTGAGGAATAATTTTTAGGATATTTTTGAATAGTTTCATTTTTTGATGAATAATGAAAATACTGAATTTTAATTGAAAACTGGCTTTTTGTTTAATTTATTTATAAAGTTATAATTACATTTTAAGTTGATTTTAATGTTAAATTAGTTAAATTATATATCTATTAATCCAATTTAGTTCATTTTAATCAATTTCATATTAAATTTTTTTATAAAAACATTTCAAACTTTTGAACATTTTCCCATTAAAAACCTGTTCTCACGTCGCATCTGCAAGATTAATTTTAAATTATATTTTTTCTATTATATGAATGGAATTTTGAAAAAAGGATTCATTATTTTTAATTAGAATAATTTATATTATCTAATAAGTTTAACTTAATCTTTGATCAATTTTATGATATCATGGCTCGTGTTATTTGATTTCCTTACAATTCATGTCTTATGAACTGTCAATATTTATGTCATGACACAATATTGTGATATTTTAAATGTATGGAATGGTTTTTAAAATGTTTATATCATGTTATAATTACCCTATGATCATTTTATTCTCATGTATCTCTATTTTTTACCCTTATTGAGAATTTGAGATCACCTTTTCTAATGTTTCATTTCCCCATGTTATAAAGAAAGGTTTTAAAGTAAGAGTAATAAAGGGAAGGATCTTTTTGGGAGACATTAAATATATTTCATGAATTGATAATATTGTGATAAAAGTTTCCAAATTCAATAAACTATTAATTTCCTCAGGAATTTTTTTGTGTAATTTAATGAATATTTATCTAAAAAGATGTAATATACATGTATGAGAAGCCTAGGTTACTATAGTTGGTATCAAATGAAATGATTAGTTAACCTTTAGAAACTAAGATGAAAAAAAATAGTAAGATCCCTAGGTATATTTAAAAGGATATTTCTAGGGATATGAATAAGTATAATTCTATGGATGATTCAAAGTATAAGAAAATGCCATGGAATTTTTGTAAAGGATAGAGTGGGTGGTTTCCATACAATTACATCCCTACCTAGATACTATTAGTGGATGTGGATATGGAACAGAGGTAAATAAGGGAAATAACTCCCAAAGGGTGCATTGATATAGACTCGATTGTCACATGGTGTATGAAAACATGACTTTCTTCACACCTTATTCGAAAATCCCAAGGGATATGATTTGGAAATTCATAAACTCTTTATAACCATCATAAAGGATTTAAATAGATGATGACTATGAACAATCTAATATAAACCTATGGTGTCCCAGATTAAAAATAAGGAGTCAAGATTTAGAAATCCTAAAATTTATTTTTCATGATTATGTGGTTCCCCACTATGATTATTATTTCCTACACTATGATTTTTGGTTTTAATCAATGTGCATACCCCAAGGGACCATGTTAATACTGAATAAAATGGGAAATGAAATTATTTTCCTCTTGATTAAGTTAATGTTATGGGAGATTAAATTAAAAACATTTTTGTTATACTCACATGTATTTCTCAAGATATGAATCTTCCTAAAATTACAAATGATAAAAGGTTGGAACAACATTCTGTTTATTCCTTCATGAGTCAACTCTCACCTTATTTCTATGGTTTTGTTGGTGCACTAGTTGCTGAGTAATGGATCAGTACCACTAAAAATATATTTTCCATTATCCAGTGTTTAGAGCATTAAAATTTCATTTTGGTTTTCTACCATTTGTAAGGTGATTCATATCAATAGTGGACTCTTATTAAGAATATGAGGCAATGAGAAGAAACTAACTCTATGAAGTTGGATGTGTTTAAAAGATTATTTTAAAAATATACTTTCCTCGTATTCTTGGTACAAAAATGGAGAAGTAATTACTTGAGCTTAAGAAAAAGTATGATAGATCTTTTGGTACCTATGAAGAAAATTTTACAATACTTGTGATGTAATATTTGGGTATTATCATTCATTATAAAAGTAAGGTTGACCGATTCTTCAGTGGATTAAAACCAAATCTATGAAGGGTGTTATCCATATGAGACTTTGGATGTTACAAAGAAATTGTCTTATTGCACTAAAAGTAGAAATGGAATCTGTAAACCTTCTTGGTTCTGGTGATATGAAAAGGAATATGGGGTTCCATGGAAATTCCAAAGATATGTCACATGGAGGGAAGAAAAAATTTCAAACTCCTACTTTACAAAACTGTGGGAAGGATAACTTAGATGGGTTCTTAAAAGGAACAAGAATTTATTTTTAAGTGTGGTAAGCATCTCAATCAATCAAAAGAATGTAGAAGTGATGTGAAGAGGATAGTACATGAAATGATTGGAGAGATATCCCAACATAATACACCAACCACACTCCAGTGTTTCAAGTGAAAGGATTTTGGGAATTATGTAAATCAAGGCACCAATCCAAGAGATAATATGGATGATAATCCACAACAACCTCTGAATAAAAAGGACAAAGGGAAATATTATTCAATCATAATGGATTAATTGAATCTTGATAATTAAGGTCACACTTATCCTCCCATCCTTATTTGGGAATTTCATATTTGAATTTGTATGAATGAGACCTATGAAAATCGTATTGTGAAATTTCATTTTCCCCCTCTATATGGGTTCTATAATAATGAAATTACATTTGATGTTCTACCGGTATAAGGATGAACCCAATATTCCAATGAAAATGTTTATGTATAAGATAAGAGGATATATAAGGGATAAAGGGTTAATTGACTTTTGGAAGTGTATATGTCTCCATGTAATATTAACTTAAAATTTATGGATACCATCATTGGTTTCTGATTTTAAGGTTGATCATAAGTTTAAATTCATCAACACCCCTTTTGAGGTTTCATGTGATGCGAGTTTATCCAAATTAAGAATATTTTAAGAGACATTTATGGTAATAAAACCCTTTTATTTTGTATATGTTTTAGTGAAAAAGGTATTACACTTTTTGGACATATGATTAAAGGTTCTGGTAAACTTTAGGGTTTAACTTATCCTTGATTTTGAGGTAATTATGGATTGTATTTGATCACCTTACAAATTCCACACATTTTATCACTATCAGAGAATATTTCTATCTTGATCCTATTTCTAGAATATAAATTAAGGAATAGTTAATTTTACATGGAATACCACATTCAATTGTATCTAATATGGATTTAAAGTTTACCTCAAAGTTTTGGAAAATTATTTTGCAAGATCTTGATACAAAGTTGAGTTTCTGTACTATATATCATCCTTAGAAAGTTAGTCAATCTGAGTGAACAGTTCAAACCCTTGAGTATAAGATAAGATCTTTTCCTATGGATTTCAAAGGTGGTTGGGAACAACACCATCCTCAAGTTGATTTTTCTTGAAATAATAGATTTCTCTTGAGAATCCAGATGCATTCTTATAAATCCCTTTATGGAAACAAGTGTAGAACTCCAACGTACTAGAATAAAATTTCAAAAATAAAGATATTGGGACCTGAGAAAGCTGATGAGATGGAAGAAAATATTAGATCCATTCATCAAGGTGTATGAACTGCATAGATTTGATAGAAATGTTATATTTATAATCATCGATATGATCTAGAATTTGAAGTTGTTAAGAAGGTTTTTCTATAAATATTTTCATAGAAGAAAGAAGGGAAAATTTAGCCCTAGATATATTGATCCCAATAGAATATTTGATCATGTTATGACATTATCTTATCATTTGGTTCTTCCACCAAACCTCTCTCAAGTTCATGATGTTTTCTATGTATCACTCTTGAGGAACTACATACATGATCCATCACATGTACTTAACTCAGACTTTGTACCACTAGAGCATGATATTTATTATGAGAAATAACCAATAGAGATTCTAGATCAAACAAATAAAGTTCTACAAAATAGTACTACTAACCTGGTTAGTTTTTTGTGGTGAAACCACTAGCTTGAGGATGATAAATGGGAACTTGAGGATGAAATGAGGCAAAATTATCCTCAGTTTTTTGGTACCAAAGTGACCAATTTCAAGGGAAAATAATTATAAGGGGGGTAGAATGTAACACCCTGAGTTTTTATAAATTATTGTTTTTTGAATAAATTAAATTTAATTGATATCTTGCACTATAAAAAACACCATGTTAAGATTCTGTTTCACACAACACTGGGTTATCTTGCATTATACACAATACTAAGTTTTAACAACACCATTATATATTATTAATATTATTCAAACATGAACATTATATATTATCCATTAAACCTAGTGGTGTGAATAGTAATAAATAATTTTTAAATATTATGTATAATTGTTTTATATAAAGAAAAAAATGGTAAAAAATACATAATTTTTGTTAAAGTCTATATATGTTTCAAAAATACTATTTTCTAAAAGAATATTTTTTATGTATTTTTATGAACAATAATATAATTAATTTTTTACAATTTTAGAACATTAATTTTATAAAATAAACATAATTTTTGTAATAATAATGTAAAAATTATCTTAGGAATGATTTTTCATATTTTTTTGAAAATTTTTATTTTTTTATAAATAGTTAAAAATACTGAATTTTAATTGAAAACTGCATTTTAATTTAATTTATTTATAAATATAAATTACATTTTTAATTTTAATTTAAAGTTACTTTATTTCAATTATAAATAAATTAATCCAATTTAGTTTATTTGAATAAATTTCATATTGAATTTTTTTATAAAAACATTTCAAACATTTGAACATTTTCCCTTTAAAACCCTTTTTCTCATCGCATCTGTAGGGTGAATTTTAAATAAAATTTATCCACTTTTGTGAATGGATTTTTTTTTTGAAATTAATTCCATATTATTAATCTTCATAATTTATATTATCTAATAAATTAAACACATTTTTTTATCAAAATGAATAGTGAATGCAATAAAAATTAATTATTGCAATCAAGGTAAAAATGGGTTTAGTGGGGGTTAAACTAAAAATATAAGGCTTAGTTTAACTATACACTTGTATAAAAAAGATTTTATAGCCATATTTTTACCATTAAACCACTAAGGTTTTATAATGGTCTATTTTTTACCCCTATGACATATGTAAAATGTGGGACCACTCAATTCCTTTCAAAAATACCAAGTGTGTCCTCTCCATCACTTATAAAAGGTCACACCCTATCCTCCCTTATTCACACCTTAAAACCATTTTGGTTTAGCCAAGACCTACCCAAATCACTTCCCAAATTCCCTCCCCTCATCCTAGAATACTTATTTTTGTACATAAATCCATCCTAATAAGGCTTTTAGTGAAAACCTAAGGGGGATACCTGAAGAAGAGGTAGCGTTCATCAACGAGTGTTTTTTATTTTATTTCTTCCTCCACATCCTTAAATTCATATTATACCATGATTATATAATAAAATAATTATATTACATATAATTATATGTTTTTATTTTAATTTAATGACCTAATAATGTCTCCAATTCCATCAAATGGGTTACGCAATCATCGTTTGTGTGTACAGCGGACTACCGCCTTGCGAACTGATGTCATTTGTTTCTCTATTACCACCTATTGAAACCAGAAATAATGATAGATTTATTTTTTATATATTATATATATTATATTTATGATTTTATTATGATTATTTAGTTTTTATATCACACATACCTTCATATTATCCATTTTTGGAAATACTATAATGTTGTTTGTGTGTACGGAAGACTAGCATCTCGCGAAGTGATGTGATTTTTCCACGCTTTACATAAAAATTACTAAGGATTGTTTTAATGAAAATATTTGATTTATATGAAAAATATTATCTTGTAATTATAATATATATCATGTAATTTTATTTATTACAATCCAACAAGAAAATAGAAATTACGTTCATGTGTACGTATGACCTACTGTCTCCATGAATGTTGTACTTCATTTCCTATAACTAAATTTTATGGATTAATAAAAACACATGTATAATTAATATATATCATGTTTATATCATGTTTAAAATTCTGTAGATTATGGAACCATTATCATAGTAATAGGAACAAAAATAACAAACCAAATTTTATATGAAAAACAAAGTGATTATTGCCCGAAACATAACTTTAACATTGAATTGTTAATAAATGGGTAATAAAATTTAATAAGAAAATAATATATGGTATGATATATATAAATATTTTTATTTAATATATTTATAATAAACATATATTTATTATATAGGAGGTTTGAATGAGTATGATGGAAGTCAAAACTTAAGGTAAATAATTTCTAGTCTCTCTTTTATTTCTAGGAGACATATGAAAATTCAGCACTTGGTTCTTTTGTGTGTAGTGCATATTATACCCCTTTAACATGTTATATCATGAATACCATTATTTTAATGATATTTAATGTTTCATTTGATTTTATTCTTTTTTTGGGATTGTGATTCAAAAGAAGTTAAAGCGGTAAGGGGTTTTTGCTTCAATTTGCCTTCTTTGAGACATATGTTATGTTATGAACTTGTATTCTTTTATGAGGTGTATATACATCCCTATTGACATGTAATATCATAAATTTATTTATCATCATAATATTTCAAGTCTAATTTTATGTTATTACTTCATTTGGATTATGATTCAATGTTACCAAAGTGATAAATATTTTATGTTACAGTCTTATCATTTATTGATATTGTTTATGATTATGTTTACAAGGATAAAATATTATGATCCATATTTCAAGAAACTCATTTATTTTATTTTAATCCGGTTATTCATGATATTTTCAATTAATAGTACCATTTTTCCACTCGTTGTTACTTAAAGTAATTGAGAAAATGTTTTTAAGAAAATCCAACCTTATTTCTCTCTTCGGTCAGAAATCCATTTTCTTCTAAAGCCATGTTTTATTAAAATGTTTTAAAAAAATGTTTTAATTATTATTAAACGATATTTTTACCCATTTTTTGGATTTTTACAAAAAAAATTAAAAGGAACCTTCATGTATTTTTCAAAAACCATTCTCGTTTGGCATTTTACTAAAAATATGAAAGGAATATTAATTTTAATATGTAAAACATGAAAAAAATTCTCTGAACTCATGACCAATCATTACTTCAAAGATTACATTATAATATTTCATGATTTTTTTCAAAGAAAATAATTTCTAAAATTTTGTATTTTTTAAAGAAGTGTTTTTTAGAGTGTAAATAATATTTTCTTCAAGAAATGTTCTAAATGATTTTTGAAGCTTCCTTTATAGTTTTTCAAGTCTAATTTAAAAGAAAAGTATTTCCAAAATGTTTTATATTTTAAAAATTTATTTCTAAAGAAAAATTATCTTCCTTAAGAAACATTTCTAGTAATTTATATTTCAAAATAATTTTCCAACTAAGATAACATCCTTTCATATTATTTATGCTTTACTAGGGATATGAACCAAGTATATCATTCTTATTAATTTTAAAATAGTTTGTGTTTATGATGAAAATATGTTTATGAAACATGTTTCTCTTCCGCAGGTTTTACCATGATAGAAATATTATGAAATACACTTCTTTTCATGAGTTATTATATGATGAAATGATTAAATGATTATAAAATTTGCCTCTTTTCTACAGTTTATGACATGATGAAATGTTTATGAAACTCATTTCATTTCCTAGGGTATGATATGATGAATGTTTTATGATCTTGTGGCACACATACATATGGTTTTCATTAAGTGATTTGTGGATCCTATATCTCCCTCTAATGAATTGGGTAAATATGGAAAACTCATTAGTAGATATGTTATGTTTGAACCTGATTACATGTTCACAATATCATGCATGAACCTGATTATATGTTCACAATGTTATGCAAGAACCTGTTTACATGTTCACAATGTTATACTTGAACTAGATTACATGTTCAAAATATTATTTGTGGACCTATCTTTCATATCCATAATGTTATTCCTAGACCTAGTTGAATTTCCATAAGTTTATGTAAGGGTCTAATTTCATTTACTTAACTTAATGAGTGAACATATCTCTATTTGTACATGTTCACAATGTTATAAGATGATTTATATGCCAAAAATCTATGTCTTATTCTAATATTATACTATGATGGATCATGTTCTTTGATTTAATTATGATTCATATCTTATGAACTGTCAATATTTATTTCATGACTCAAGATTATGATCTTTGAAATGAGGGGTTTGGTTTTTTCAATGTTATTATCGTTTTCTCATACCCCTATGATCATGTTATGAAAACATTTCTCCCTTTTTTACCCTTAATGATCTTATGAGATCTCCCATTTTTATGTTTCATTTCCCTAGGTTATGAAGAAAGGTTTTTAAGTAGTATTACTAAATGGGATGATCTTTATGGGTGAAATTGAATATATCTCATGAATTAAGAATATTTTTCTCAAAGTTTCCAGAAGCTCTAAACTATTAAGGTCTGTCGGCATGTGTCTGTGTAATGTAATGAATATTCATAAAAAATGATGTAATATACATGTATAAGAATCTTGGTTTTCTATACATGCATCACCAAACAAGACAGACTCATGCACAACACCACACACAAACTGAGAAAAAAAGAATAAACGTAGTGTATCTTGAAGAAACAAAAGAAATGTTGAAAGTGGGTACCCTATACCCAACTTGTGTTGTACTTTGATTACCACTACATGTATGCATTTTATTATATATACATGTATTTACATTTCCATAATAGTGTAGATACTTCTGCATCCACTTTGTTTATGGAAATGTCCTTAGATTACATGTTGTATCAAAGGGTTATAGTAGATCCCAGGCTATAATGAGAACCCCAAGATTCCATGACAATAATCTTAAAGTAATTTTAGATGGTCTAGTTACATCATTATGAAAGAAAACAGATGATGTGTGACCATCAGGTGCTGGGGGCTCATGAAGTTCGCACTTTATTGTCTCTATTTATTGAGATCATGAGGATTGACCCACATAATAGGAACACCACATGTTTCGTGTTTCATTGGTCGTTCCAATATATGGATATGTGTAATGGTCTCCAAACTTGAGATCATTATCAATTTATGTCATTTAATTTTGTACTTTGATGAAAAGAAAAAACCATGGTGATAAAGTCGTGGCAAGGTAGCTTGTGTTGGGTACGTTATTGGTGACATGGCATTGATTGAATAATCAAGAATTGATTTTTTTCTTTCGAGTTGAGGAAGATATATCTCGGGCCTGGTTGATTAGGATGATTGCACCTCCATTAAATCCATGTCCATGGTAGTGGAAGGTAAGACCTTCCAAACATATCAATAAATAAAATAAAGAAATATAAAGGATGATGACACTAGTGTGCATTCTGCTTTATTGAGATATCGATGACAAAGAGATTATATTACACAGACCTTGTTCGTAGGAAGGTATTTATTGATTTGACCTTACCTTATCTTTATAGGGTCCTTGATGGGTTCCTAGACCCCACTCTTGGTCGGTGAATATTATTCACTACTATTGAGATAAGGTCCTAGAGGTTTATACACTATAGCGCTTTTAGAATCTTCCTTATTTTGTGGAATAGGAATATAGAACTTGGTGGGACACGCCAAGGGGTCCGGGTATTATCTAGGTTCTATGGATCACAAATTAATAAATTAATTATTTAATTATTCAAGTATGGAATAATTTTTTGAATTTATTTAAAACATGTATTTGCAAGTGATTAATAAATACAAATATGAAATATTATTTGAACAGATTTAAGTATTCAGGGTTCGTTTAATATTTTCAAGAGATTTGAGTCGAGTTATAGACTCAAGTTTATCACAAAATATATATTTAATATATATTATATTTAGTGATAAAATTATAAATATTATTTATGGTATAATTTAATTTTTCATAAAAAATATTTATAAAACTTATACTGTGAATATCTATTAAACGGGAGTCGGGAACCCATACCGGGTACTCTAGAAATTCTCTATATAAGTAAGAGAGATTATCTCCCCATGTAAATATTCATGTGTTAGAATTGAGATCCTCCCTCTCTTCCTGGATTCTAGAGAGACATTCTCTCAAGAAAGTAATAACTTCAAGATCATCCTTCTTGAATCAAAGTCTCTTGCCTTACGGTGATCATTGTTGCGTCGAATAGCTCATTGGTGTAATGCGCTAGCACCCGAATTCCAACGAATGATGAATGAACATATTCAAGAGGTGTGTGTAGACGATCTAGAGAGTTTCAATGTCGGAGTCTTCAAGAAATGGTCACCGCCATCCTATGATGGACTTTCACATGTCAGATCTGAACAAGTTATTTGTTCGATTTTATGTTTTTGTGCTCTATCAAATCCACACTTGGTCCTTGGACCGTACTGGGATAGTTCACTGTAGTCGACGTTGTAACGTTGCTCTGTTGATGTGAAAATTTTTAAATTTCTAGACCATCGGCTTCCGCTACCCATCCTGATACCTAACAACGGTATCAAAGGGACGCGTGGTTTCTGAGAATCAAAGGAAAAATTAAATTGCATTAAATTTAAGTACATGGCATTAAATCAGTTCCAATGGATCTGACCACATGTCGATCCATTTCTGAATGGAAAATTTATGGCCATTTGAAAATTTTAATGGGATCGACGTCATAGGTTTTAAATTTTCAGATTATTTTTATGAAGGTAGTTTGTATTGGGTATGTCATTGGTGACATGGCATTGATTGAATGATCAAGAAAGTATTTGTCGCTTCTGAGTTGAGGAAGAGATACCTCGGGCCTGGTTGATTAGGATGGTTAAACCTTCCTTAAATCCATGGCCATGGTATTGGAAGGTAATACCATCTGAACATATCAACAAATAAAATAAATCAAGATAAAGGATGATGACACTAGTGTGGATTCTTCTTTATTGAGATATCGATGATGAAGAGATTATATTACATAGACTTTGTTCGTAGGAAGGTAGTTGCGGTTTTGACTTTACCTTAACTCTATAAGGGCCTCGATGGGTTTTTAAACCTTACTCTTAGTCGGTGAATATTATTCACTACTATTGAGATAAGGGCCTAGAGGGTCATGCACTATAGCGCTTTGAGAATCTTCTATATTCTGTGGAATAGGAATATAGAACTTGGTGGGCTCTACCAAGGGGTCTGAGTATTATCCATTTTCAATGGATCACCAAGTAATAAATAAATTCTTTAATTATTCAAGCATGGAATAATTTGTTGAATTTATTTAAAGCATGTATTTGCAAATGATTAAGTAAATAAAAAGATGAAATATTATTCATACGAATTTACGTATCCAGGGTTCATTTAATATTTTCAGGATAAGTGAGTCGAGTTATAGACTCAAGTTTATCATGCAATATATATTTAATATATATTTCAGTTAGTGATAAAATCATAAATATTATTTATTTCATAATTTATTTTTTCATAAATAAATATTTATAAAACTTATACTGTGAATATCTATTACACGGGGGGTCGGGAACCCATACTGGGTATTCTATATATTCTCTATATAAGTAAGAGAGATTCTCTCCCCATGGAACTATTCATGTGTTAGAATTGATAGCCTCTCTCTCCTCCTGGATTCTAGAGAGAGATTCTCTCAAGAAAGGAAGAACTTAAAGCTCATCCTTCTTGGATCTAAGTCTCTTGCCTTGCGGTGATCACTATTTCATCAAATAGATCATTGGTATATCGTGCTAGCACCCGGATTCCAATGAACGACGTGCAAGTAGATTTAAGAGGAATGTGTGGATGATCTAGAGGGCTTCGACATAGGAGTATTTGATCAATGGTCACCACCATCCAGCGACGGTCTTGCACCCGTAAGATCCGAACAAGGTACTTGTTCGATTTTATTTTTTAGTGCTCTATCAAATCCACAAGTGGTCCTCAAATAGTACCAGGATAGTTCACCAGAGTAGACGTTGTAATGTTTCTCTGATGATGCAAAAATTAAATTAAATTCCCATCCCATCGGCTTCTGCTGCCCATCCTGGTACCTAACAAGAAATATAGGCTCATATCTACACCATGAACCCAAGAGATGCTCATCAAAGAAGATGACCAATGTTGTTGGGACTAGAATTCTTAAAAAAAATGCAGTCGACAATAGGGTTCACAGAAAATGAGATTCTCACCAAAACAAGCAACCGAAATAAGGGTTGGGGAACATAGTTATCAAAGGTCCCCATCTCTCCTGAACCCTCCTCTCTAGAATGTAAAATAC
Organism: Viscum album; assembly: GCA_963277665.1. Classification (NCBI taxonomy): domain Eukaryota; kingdom Viridiplantae; phylum Streptophyta; class Magnoliopsida; order Santalales; family Viscaceae; genus Viscum; species Viscum album. Next base: position 1,815,345,362 of record OY728135.1, on the reverse strand, counting down.
TAAAGAAACCTTGAGAAATAAAATATCAAAAGGTTGATCACCTAAGAAAATGAAATGAGAGTGTTATGATAAAGAGTAGAGATATAAGGCAGTGTCAGACATGGAATCCATGGTGGTACATGTGAATGGTGTAGGATGAGTGTGGTGGTTGGAATAATAGGATAAGGAAAAAAAATTAGTACAAAATCTGGACCATGTGGCATGAGCAGAATGGATGGAAGGTGGGTAGATAGATCCCGAAATTTACTGAGGGTAGTGAAGAACGACATAAAACACAAATCACCTTTTGAAATTCATTTGGTCAATATTATCAATGTATAGGAACATACAATGAAGTAGCACTAAGTAAATATACAGAACCAAGCCAGATGTGACCACCCAGCCTAGCAAGAACCCCTAAATCCCAAACACCTAGCAAGTGAAGGCCCAAGTAGAGTTCTATAAGTAAATCAAAACAAAACCAAAAACCTAATTTCACAAAAGATAAAACCCTTCAATATTTGAAAAAAAATTCACTTCAACTGAGGGGAATGATGCAAAACAAAACCATGATAAGGATAACTCAATATATTCAAATAATATTGATACATACATGGAGAATAATAATCATAAATTAATCATGAGGAAGTTTCACATTTAAATAAAATATTTTCTTAAGTTTTTAGTGCCTTAAATGCTTAAAAAATTGTGTAATTTGCTTTGTGACTTTGTAAGATCTATAAATGACATGAAGTGTCATGAATTATGAACCGATATATGCATTTTTTAATTTTAGATTTGAATTCTTACAAACTATCTTCATTGATCAAAATTTTTATACAAATTTTTTTGTTCCATCAATAAAACCATCTGGGTATGGTTTCTTCTTCCTTTTCTGTCAGCTCTCTGTACTCATACAACTCACTCCCACTCTTCCCTACAGGCATCATAGGCCTAACAAAAAAATCCACCTAACATGGCTCCTAAAATATCAAACACATCTCCCCACTAGTCTCATCTACTACTTCTAATTTTAGTGATTTCCCTACTGGTTCAATGAATATCCATCCAAGTCCTGAAATCGAATGTAGCTAACCGACATGCAGCCAAAAAAATTTGAACATCATATTAACCTTAAAATTCCCACCTTATAAGAGGAAAAAATAATAAAAATCCTTTAATTTAAATTCATTATCCTATAAATGACTTTAATTAATCTTGATATATAATGTAACGTAAATTTTCAATCAAGGACATTGTCTAAAATAATTTTAATTTATGATGAATTCAATATATCCAACCACTTTTAACTGAATTCTTATATCATGGGATGGAGGTGGTAAGATTGTTTTACCACACATCGGGATCCTACCTAGATCGATCCCAAATTAAAATGTACTTGAACGATTAAATATAATATGGATTACATTTTAAACTTAATATTCCTAAACATTGATACCATTTGACTTATTCATCACAAAACTAATTAGTGATGTAAATGACTTAGCATGACACATCAACACTCTTATATGATTTTTAAATGTGTGGGGCTATAATAATAAATAATTATCATTATTTTAAAAACTTTAAGAAAATATTTAAAACCATGTTTTATGTGAGGTAATTAATTCTAATGTAAATGGACATGGAAAAGGAGAGAGACTGAGAGAAGGATTCGTGAGTCATTTGTTTGGTATGCATGGAAAAGGTTTAATGAAATATGTTAAATGTTATAAATATATTATAGAAAATTTAAATATATTATTTAAGAGGAATTATTTATAATAATAAATAAAATTAGGGATAATTATTCCCATAATTTTGTTTTCCAATGAAGGAAATGAGGATCCCCCCAAGTTGGATAAAATCCAAATTTCCATAGAAGTGAACTGATAATATAATAGAGACTAGAGGACCAAATTCCTTATATAGAGAGAAAAGTGAAGAAATGGTTATAGGAAGAATACATAGGAAGATTAAAAGGCACTCGAGAGTCCCCCAGGGAGCTCCCACCCACCCAATCGACTATCAAATTCCAAGCTAAAAAATTAATATAAAAATTGATTTCAACTTGCCTCACCCCCATCTTTTTATTTATAACAAATTCCCCCCCCCCCCCATGGTCCCAGCATCACTTGACAATATACTAACAATATTCCCTCCCCTATAAGAAAATAATACCTATAAATACATCCTTAACCTCGAGTACTATCACTTACACCATCTCGAAAACCCACATTTTTTCCAAGGTGGTGGATCTCACAGGAATGCTAGGTGATCTCCCATACCATCCTTGAGCCATGGAATTGAGGACAGTGATTATGTGAACTGTCTATACAGTCATGTCAAAAAATATTCCATACTCTCCTATGATCTTTCTTAGCATCCATTATTGTGTGTTCAGACCTATTCTTCACCATATATTCTAGATGAAGCATTCCTATAGTTAATAATTTATAAGAAGTATCTTGTTTGTGCATCATTATACTTCATGATTCCACTAAATGACACTCAAATGTACTTGTTTATTATTTCACTCCAAAATTGGGCCAATATTCATAAGTTATGAATGGTCACCATGGTAGAGGCATAAAATCTCTAGAATATAGCCTTATGGAGCATAATCATCAGAAAACACGGGCACCACGGGCGTGAATTGTGCAGCTAGTGGTAAGACAATAAGATCCCATATTTGTTCCATCTCATTCTACTATATTTATTACTCAATAATTATGATCTTTGATGTTTCCCACTCATCCTTGTGTGTAATATCTACCATATACTATTTGTAGGTAATGTCTTCAAGACTTTTGGTTATCCCCATGCTCCATTTTAGCATCCCATATTTGGTAGGCTCTCCTGAGTGTGAGGTGAACAGCTACATCACCATCAACGGGAACTGAGATGTAATTTCAAGGACTTCCTAGGAATAGATTCCAAAATATAAAAGTAGAAATTATTTTAGATGAGACCAAGTGAATGAAATCGTAGGTCCTTTTTCCATTAAAAAACAATGTTCAAGAAAAACACATAAAGAGTCACACCATTGGTATTTTCATCACTTCTGGAGTTTGATGGAATAAGAAATAAGAACCATATCTCACTATCCAAGTTTTAGAATCTTTCCCAAAAAATTCTGGAATTATTAGTTACCCAAAGCAATTTTCCAAACATCTTTCTAGCCTGACTAGTGAGGTCCATATTTCTTTTATGTGGAACACCATGAATGTGAGAATCAAAAGTGGAAGTAGCTTCAGACTCAGCAGTGGTAGCGGTATCGAGTCTTTCCCACAAGGGTAGTTATGGAAGTGCGCCTGCATGAATTTCCCCTGTCATGTTTTATGCACTCTAAACCTAAATGCCTCACTTGAACATTATAGAATCTCCCCTACAAAAGAAAATTACGGTGCATTTTTTTTCTTTCTATTTTCCTCCCCCAGAAGAAAACAAAATTGGGAACTCTCTTTTTTTATTTTTTTTGTTGTGAGTTTTTTGAAAAGACAAACCCAATTGTGTTCTCCCCTCTTCCAAGTTAAAATTCTAGTGTTCCTATACAAATTATGTGTCTATCCATATGCCCCACCTCATATTAAAATCATGTCGGGTGTACCTTCTTGTGGTGGGAAGCTCCTCGGGTCAAGATTGTTTATGTTTAAATTATCATTTGATGGAGTTGTATTATCTTCATACCTAAACCCCATATATTTTCCTCCCCTATAGTTATTTTTGGGTTTTCCATGTCCTCTTTCCATTTCACTTCTCTTCAAATCTCAATTAAACTGATAGGATACTTGTAATTGGATCAAACCTTATCTATTCTCTTCGGTCAAAAATATTTCTCCTGCATGTCCATATTATTTATTATGTATTATAAATTTCCTTCTATAAAATTCTAAGTTCATTTTTTATTGATTTTGAAATTATTTACAATGTTTGAAAAGAATATTCCCTTTTAACACTTTCCATATAAACACATTTTCCCACTATTATAACTATTTTTATTAATGATGATTTCTTTTTAATTCTTCAAGGTTTTACAAAGTAATTTTTATTCCCATTTTTTATCTTCATGGTCACCTTTTAAATGATCTTGTGATATACTTACCTTGGGATATTGAGTTTTTTTGTATCAAATATTATAATTCTTGAGGTCTTGTTATGTGATTCCATTTAAAAATATTGTGTAACCCATCTAATTTCTATGGTTTTTCATGATAAAATGAATGATTGATTTTATATGGTGAATATATGTATGGTTTATTATTATGTGATGGGTGGGTCTGTTATAGCCCTCTAATGCATTGGGTAAATCTTTGGATCTCATGAGATGAAATGTAATGGACTGGTGAATGACCTCAATCCATGATGGGACTCTACCCACTATGTTTATAGGGATGGGGAGTAAACCCAATAAACAATAGGACTCTTTACACAATGTTTATGGGAGTGGGGTGTAAACCCAATCCATTAAGATAATCAGTATATAATGTAATGATAGTCTTGGAAGTGATCCTTTAAAAATGATATGATTTTATATGCTTGTGTTTATTCCAGATTCTTAAATTTATTCCTCTCAATCCATGATGGTTCATGATTATTGACTCATGTTTCCACACCCCTATTAATCATATCTTATGTTATTTCAAAAACCTTATGCCATGAATTAGGATTTATGATCTATGTTTTATTAGATATTATTCTTTGATGATATTTCCATACACCTTGATTGTTTTCTCATACTCATATTCTCATATTATGCTTGTTTATGATATTCGATTGTTATCATTTATATTTTCCCTTACTGAGAATCTAATCTATCCTATTTCTTATGTTTCCACTCTTCGGGTTATGAAGATAAATATTATATATGAAGTGTCTAAAAGGGTATCATATGAGAAGACTGTATGTGGGAATTGTTGAATACTTATTGTAAAATAAGAAGATAATATATCTAATATCCAAATACATTAAACATTTTAGTTATGGGATTGTGTGAATTTGTGAGAAAAAATTTTTAAATTATGTAGATGATATAAAATATATGTGTAAATTTGGTATTCCTAGAACTAGATTAGGGAGTGTGGGTATGGGATGTCTCAACACTGGTATATTGTGGCATATATCATGGGGCCCATTAGTGGTTCCCTGCTGAGATTTATCCTCACACCCACTAAGTAAACCTTTGTAGGTGTGCAAACCTTTTGTTTAATGCATAGTCCAAAACATGGGTTATTCTAAAGATTAATTTGGAGTAGCTTGATGGGGTTGGAGATATATTCGAGAAGAGACTCGAGATTGGAGTTGGGCCTCTTTTTTTATTTTGATATTTTTTTATATTAGGTATACGATTGGTCTAGTGGTTGATCCCTTTAATATATTAGGTGCATAACTTTCATAGTTTATTTTTATATTGCATGTGTGTATGTATATTTTCATTATGGTCGGCACAGAGTTGTAACTCCATGTGAATTCTATAATATTTTGTTATGGATGATATTTTCTATTATTGATTTGATATTGTGGGTTGTTGTAGAATTAGTATATTCTCCTCAAGTTGTTTTATTATAACAACCTAGGACCGATATAATAATTTTTTTTTATATTTATTAATATTCTTTAATTAAATAGTTAAATTCCTTATGAATATGTTGAGTGGGAAATAATTTTATTAAACTCATTTCTTATAAGGTTATATTTAAAAGATTAATTTTCTAATTATATAATTTTAATTTGAAAAAATAATTTCATTTTTCGGTTAATCATGTAAAAATTATCTTAGGATGAATTTTTGATAATTTTCTGAAAGGATTAATTTTTCACTGAATAGTTAAAAATACCGATTTTCGTAAAAATATCATTTCTTTTCAATAAATTAAAAAATTTAAAAGTATCATTATGTTTTGGGTTTTATTTTAAGTAACATAAGTATTATGTATTTATATTTAATAAACTTTAATTAATTTGAATCAACTTTATATTTTACTCTATAATAAGTTTATTTTTTGGGTTTAAAAAAGGGATTTTTCTGAAAACTGTTTTAAAGGGTGTAATGTTTCTCCTATTTAATTAATTAAAATAATCCCTAATGGGGAATGTTTTAAATGAAATTTATATATTATGTATAATTAAATATGAATTTATTTTAATAAAATGATTATTATAATTCATATATTTAATATAAAATCATATTTTGTTTGAAAAATACAATTCTTGAAAACCCGCTTTTTCATCTGGTTTTTAGGTTTTATTTTAAATTTAAATTTTCCAATTATATGAATTGAATTTGTTAAAATAGATTCCATATTTTGAATTTAATTTTTAAAATTAGGTAGTAATTTCATTCTCATTTTTAGGTATAAAAATTTTACCGTCGTAAAAAAAATATTTACCGTAATATAGGTAAAATAATGAAACCGGTTATAGTTAAAAGGTAAAATCTTAAAATACCAAAAAATTACAGAATTAAATGGGTGGTTAATGTGTTTATAATTATTAACCATCATTTAAAACATTAATTATCAATCTAATTCCTATGAATTAATTTCACCCAAATATGGTTGGCTTTAAATATAAAATAATCATTATTTAATCACCTAAAACCACCCCACCTCAAGTATAAATATCACTCCTTACCACCCCATTTCTCATAAAAAGCCTTGAATATCTCAAAATATCTTAAAACACCTCTCCAAAAAACTCTACCTATGTCCAATTTCTTATTTTCTCACCCAAAGACCAATTTTGAGGTCTTTAACGGATCCTTCAAGGAGGTGATATTCAAGAGGTAATTTTCTCAAAACACCTCTCTTGATTTCTTTTCTTCATCTACCTTATACTCACCTCAATTATACATAAAGTCATAATAACTCCAGTATCATGTATATATTTTAATTTTATATTTATAATTTAATATAATATATCCATCCCATTTATTATCTCCTCATATTCAAAGAAACAAAACCATTGTCCAAATTATGGTGATTAACCCTCTCTGTGGATAATGTGTTTTTGTTTTCCAATTATCACCTTCAAGGCTGGTCATAAAACTTTTATTATGGATAAATAATATTTTAATAAGTATATTATAACTTATTCCATGTTCTAGAACCAATTTATAGATATAATATTAAATAAAACAAAACTTGTCCATGATGGTCAAAAAAACCACCAAAATAAACTAAATAATTATCATTAACATTTTATCAAATGAAGCATACTCAAGTAATAAAAAAATGATATATGGTAACATTTATACTTATTTAAGTTCATTAATATCATTTCATTCCACTTCTATAGTACTATTTCCACTTTCAATGAAAATCCATAATTATACACAAATGAATCGACCATGAAAACATGAAACAAATGCACCCGAAATGATAAAAATAATGAAATATTATTAATGAACAGGTAGTAAGATGTTATAAAATTATCATATAATTTATTATAAATATGAATATATTTCTTTAATAAATAAATAAAATTATTTAAACCATTATACTTAAATTTTTAACATGTTTTAAGGAAGTCAAAAATGGTGTAAGGTAATTCTTAACCCAATTTACATTCTTTCGGTTAAACTTATACTTCATGATTATCTTGTGATAATATTATGTGTAAAATGAATTTTTAATATCTGAATTTTTGTTTACACTTTTTTTATGTGTATTTATAGTGGATACACATGATCTATTCATTTTATTAATATGATATTTTTTAGGGACTTTCCTTTAAAAAACTTATTTTAAAGTGTATTTTAAAAAATTCAAAAGGAATGTTTTATTTTCATATATTGAATGAACATGATTTTATACATTCATGTCACCTTGATATTTTTAAGGTTAATTTATAATTTTATGTGGTTAATTTTAAATAAAAAATTTTCCATTGTGCATGCACAGTTTTTCAAAATGAGTGATTTCAAAATGAAAAGTTTATTTTCTTTATAGAGTGTTTTATGATGAAAGATTTCATAATTTATGTTTTTCTTATGGTTATTTAGAATTGGTTATAATGATGAGTGGTTCCTTTATATACCAATTATGGGTGGTTATGTTATAAACCAAGGATGGGTGGTTGCGTTATTAACCATTGATGGGCAGTTCCATGATAAACTAAGGATGGGTGGTTACATTATAACCTTCATTGCATTGGGTACTCCGAAGTTAGAGGATGGACATATTGGTTACTCCATTTATAAGATTGATATATAAAATGATGTACTAATTTAACTATTTATATCTTATATTCTTTCTTATTAGTTTTCATGAAAATTTCATGATCTTCAAAAGGTAATACAATGATCTTTTTAAAAATATAATTCATTTTTCGTGGTAAAAAGGTATGTTTTTAAGAAAATGTTTGTATAGTTTTTCACTAGACTAAAAATTTTCTTTATTTTATGTCCCTTACTAATATTTTTTCTCATTCCAGGTTTTAAAAAAATCATAGGGTTTATGGAAGATTAAGAACAAGGATGAGATCAAGGGGAAAATTGTGAATATTTTTCATGAAGAGAGAACACATTTTATTTTAAAGAAATTTATTTTATGAGAAAAATGGATAAAGTGTATATGTGACCACCTATAATTTATAGGTTTACCATGTATGATTTATTCATAATTATCTAAAAATTTAAACCTAAAAGATCCTCAGGATTGTAATAATGTGAATTCTAGTTTAAAATCACTAGAATGTGTAATGTTTATGTTTGGGTTCTTGTAGTTGGTATCAAATAACAGTTTAGATAAAATTAGGGGTTAGGATAATGTTAATAGAATACCCATAAATTATTTTTACTTTATTTTTAAGTTTAATTGATATATAATTTGAATATTGCCATGTTCCTTCATCTAATATATGTCTATTGAGAATGATTTTCCGTAGAGAAAACATGGAAGTTGTGGTGGGAAGGAATCAAGAGGGAAACATCCATCCAAATTAGTATCCTAATATGGTTAGAATTCGAATAGAATAGTTTTTCATAGTGATGTCTCAATTGACACAAGCTATAAATGGTGGTGGTATCCATGCAAATGATTAGTCAGATCAACCATAGAATAATATGTTAGTAGTGGAGGACTTTATGAGTAAAAATCCTCCAGCTTTCAGTGGAACCATAGATCTAGTAGTAGTCGAAGGATGGATCAACACTCTGTAAAAGATATTTAAATTCATGGGACATTTGGAAATACCAAATTAAACCTAGTTTTTTATTATTTTAAAGGTAAATGTGGTCAATAGTGATCTTTATTTAAGAATAGTAGAGAAAAATATGATCTTGATGTTATTGAATGGGATTATTTTAAGATTATTTTTCTAGAAAAATATTTCCCTAATATTGTTTGACTCAGAATAGAGAAACAATTCCTAGAAATGAGGCAGAAGGATAAATATTCTATAACTACATATGAATCCAATTTTAAAATATTAGATAAGTATGTACCATATTTTTTTGGGACATTGATAGTAAAATTAATAAATTTTACTCTGGTTTGAAACAAATTTTATAAAGACAATTGGATTAAAGAGAGTTTAAAAGCTATGATAAACTGGTTCATTATGCTGAAAAAGTTGAGATGGAGATTGCTGACATGTATGTGCCTCATGATGGTAGGACTAAAAAGCATTCAAGTTGGAAGGTACTGGGGAAGAATTCATCAAATAAATTTAGAGGTAAGAAAATAAAATTCCATTCTTGTGAAAAGTGTGGTAAGAATCACCTCAGAGATCTCAAAATTTCGAAAATTCTTTTGATATAGAAATATTGGTAACATGGATTGTTACTTTAAGGAAAATGAGTAGACAAATAATGAAAAGTTGATGGTAAGATGATTTAATTGCAATGAGTTGGGATATTATGAAAATGTGTGCCCAAAGTTAGTCACTCAGGGTGGGAATCAACACGATCAGAAATAGAAAGGTGTATATTAGTCATTTTATACTACTATGATTGATGTGGGGACATAAAATGAATTGGTTACAAGTATGTTACTTGTGTGTTAAAATTATATGAGTACCTTGTTTGATTTTGGATCTTCGCATTCTTACATTTTTGAGAAATTTGCAAGAATACTAAGAATATCACATCATGAGATTAAGATATAAATTTTGCTGAAAACTCTGGGTGTAAGTATTCAATAAAGTAAGATTTATAGGAATATTACTATTATTATCAATGGAATGGTATTTCCTGAAAATCTTGTTAAACTACCCATAGTTGAGTTTGATATTATTTTGGGTATGGATTGGATTTCAATTTATCATTAAATAATATATTTCAGAGATAATAAAGTCTTTTTCAATGATTCCATACCTTTAATAACCTACCAAGAAGTAGAGAAATTGATTAGAAATGGTGGTGAAAGTTACTTAGCACATGTAGTTGAAATAAATAGAGTTTTTCATATTAGTGATGTTCCAGAAGTGAATGAATACATGGGTGTTTTTTTTGATGATTTTCTAGGTGTTATTCATGATTGGGAGGTTGATTTTACTATTGAATTAGTCCCTAATGCTAAGTTTATTTCAAAACCACCTTATCAAATAAAAAGGAACTAAAAAATAAATTCAAATAGTTTCTTGATAAAGGTTTTATTTGACCTAGAACTTCACTATTGGCTGATACTATTTGTTTTGTTAAAAAGAAATATGGTTCCATGAGATTTGGTATATTATATATCTTTGAATAACATCATTTTTAAGAACAAGTACAATTTTCCTCATATCGATGATTTGTTTAATTAGCTCTAAGGAGAGGAGTAATTTTCAAAGTTTAATCTCAGGTCAGGGTACATTTTGTTGAAATTGAAGGAGGAGGATATTCTAAAGGCTACATTTTGGACTAAATATGGGCATTGTGAGTTTATAGTTATTCCATTTAGGTTGCAAATTCAGCTACTATATTTATGGATCTTATGAATAGAGTCTTCTGTGAATTTTTTTATAAGTTTGTGGTTCTTTTTATTGATGATATTTTAGTTTATTAAAATAGTTTTTAGGATTAATAAAAACATATAAGGATTGTTCTTCAAACCCTTAAAAAAGAAGTTATATGGAAAATTTATAAAATTTTATTTTTGGTTATAACATATTTCTTTTATTGGGAACATTATATGTAAATATGGAATTATAGTTGATCCCTCCAAAACAAAAGTGGTTGATGAGACCCACAAATGTTACCTAGATTCAATTTTTTCTTGGATTATTAGGCTATTACCAGAAGTTTTTTGAAAACTTCGCATAGTTATCTATCCCAATAACTAAGTTTACACAAAAATGAGTTTAATTTATCAGTAAAAAAATAATGTGATGACTTTTTACAAGAACTAAAAAGAATATTGGTAGATTCTCCAGTTTTGGCCCTACTCTTGAGAAATAGTTATTTTCATATCTACAGGGATGCTTCATTTAAGGGACTTGGTTGTGTTCTGATGCAGAATGATCAATTAATTCTTATGCTTCATGAAAATTAAAACTTCATTATAAAAATTGTCCTACACATGATTTTTAATTATATTATGTGGTTTTTAATTTGAAAATTTAGAGGAATCATTTATATGGAGCCAAGTGTGAAATATATACTTATCATAAAAGTTTAAAGTAAATATTTAATCATAAAAGAGTTGAACATGAAGTATAAAAGATGGTTGGAACTAATTAAGGATTATGATTTCATGATTAATTAGCATCCTAGAAAAGCAAACAAATTGTTTGATGCCTTGAGTCGAAAACATCATGCATCATTAACCATGTTACATCTAGAACATGCCCATTTTTTAATGACTTGATAAAAATTTTCTTAGAATTCATGGATGTAGGGAATTACTTTCTTTTGTTTTTTGGTGTCAGTACAATCACTATCAGATAAAATTAATCAAGCTCATAAGGAAGACCATGATTTATACAAAATATAGAATTAGTTAAAAAGGGTAAGTTTCCTAAATTTAAAATTGATAAGGATTAAGTTTTGAGATTTATAAAAATATAATGTATGCCTTTTGAGTCCCATATGAAGATATAATTGTTGTTTGAAGCTCATAGTTCTTTATTTTTCATACATAATTGAAGCACTCAGATGTATAGAGATCTTTAGGAATAGTACTGGTGGGATGGAATGAAAAGTGATATTACTGACTTTACCATGAAATGTTTGACTTTTTAATAGGTTAAATAAAAATAGAAATTATTAATGGGGGTACTTAAGCCTTTTCCAGTGCCAAATTGGAAATGTAAAAATATATCCATGGATTCCATAGTGGGATTTCCAATGATAACTCAAGGTAACAATGCTATTTGGGTTATTATTGATCAAGTGACTAAATCTTCACATTTTTTTCTTATTTGAGATACTATGTATTTTGATCAATTTTCTCAACTTTATATTAAATATATAATTATATTAAAGGAGTCTTTATTTCCATTGTATGTGATATTGATCCTAGATTCACCTCTAATTTCCAAAAATGACTACAAAATTATTTGGGAACTGAATTAAATTTCAGTACTGCTATTTTTCCTCAATATGGTGGATGGTTTGAGTAAAAAAATTCAAGTATTTGAGGATATTTTTTGATTTTTTTATGGATTACTAAGGAATTTGAGATCAATAACTTTCTTTGGTTGAGTTTTCTTATAATAAAATTTTTCATTCCAGTATACAGATGGAACCTTTTGATGAATTATATGGAAATTTGTGTTGAACTCCAACTTTTTGGGATGAATTAGGAGAAATGAAGTTTTGGGACCTGACTAAATGGTTTAGAAGGTGAATATAATTCAGAAACACATGAATTCATCTCAAAGTAGGCAGAAAAGCTATACAAATAACTGGAGGAAAGATCTTCCATTTCAGGTAGGTGATCATGTTTTCTTAAAATATATCCATGGAAAAGTATTATGAATTTTTCTAAGAAGGGAAAGTTAAGTCCAAGATTCATTGGACTGTATGAAATCCTATAGAATATTGGATCAGTTGCCTACCAAGTGGCTTTTCCTCTGAGTTTATCCTAGCTACACAACATTTTTTATGTTTTAATGTTAAGAAATTATGTTCCAGATTTATCGCTTGTTTTGAGCCCTGAAGTAGTTTAGATGGAATAAAACCTTTCATATAAGGAAAAACCTATTCAGATTCTTGACTATAGAGAGAAATTTTTTCTAAACAAGGTAATTCACCAGGTTAAGGTTTTGTGGAGAAACCATATGGTTGAAGAAGCAACATAGGAATTTGAAAATGTTATGAGGGAAAAGTATCCCCACTTGATTAGTGAGTGAATAAAATTGAGAGTCCATAATTTATATAATGGGGGATAATTCAATAACCCAAGTACCAATAGAATAATTCTTTTTCATATTAATTAGTATTCATAAAATAAATAGTTAAATTCATTATAAATATGTTAAGTGAAAAATAGTTTTATTAAACTCATTTCTTATAAGGTTATATTTAAAATATTAATTTAATAATTATAGAATTTTAATTTGAAAAAACTAATTTCATTTTTGGATTCAAAATTTCAAAATTATCATAGGATTAATTTTTAAGAATTTTCTAAATATATTAAATTTTTAGTGAATAGTGAAAAATGCCAATTTTTTTAAAAATATCATTTCTTTTAAATAAATAAAACAATTTAAAAGTAATATTATTTAATTATATTACATCCACTTAAATTATTTTTAATCAACTTTAAATTTTATTTTTTAATAATCTTATTTTTGAGTTTAAAAATGAAATTTTTCTAAAAACTATTTTAAAGTACATAATGTTTCTCCTCTTTAATTAATTAAAATAATACTTAATAGGGAATGTTTTAAATGAAATTTATAGAATATTTATCATTAAATATTAATTTAGTTTCATACAATGATTATTATAAGTCATCTATTTAATATAAAATCATCTTTTTCCTGAAAAATACAATTCTTCAAAACCAACTTTTCCATCGCGTTTGCAGGTTTTGTTTTAAATATAATTTTGAAAATAATGTGTATTTAATTTGGTAAAATAGATTCCATATTTGTAATAATAAGTTTCAAATTAGGTATTAAGTTTATATTCATTTTTATTAATAATAAATTTACCCTTTTAAAGAAATTACTGCACTATAGGTAAAATAATGAAATTGGTTAAATTTAAAAGGTAAAAGCATAAATTATCTAAAAAATACAAAATTAAATGTGTATTTTATATGTTTATAGACCTTAAAAATCCTTTAAAACATTAATTATAAATCTAATTCATTTTAAATAATGCCACCCAAATTTGGTTGTCTTTAAATATAAAATAATAATTATCTAATCACTTAAAATCACCCCTCCTCAAATATAAATATCACTCCTCACCACCCCCTTTCTATAAAAAAATAATTTAATATTTTACAATATATACAAAAACCTATAATATCCACTCTAATTACATAAAAGTGCTTCCATTCTCACCCAAATACCAATTCCAAGGTCTTTAATAGATCCTTCAAGGAGGTGATATTCAGGAGGTAATTTTCTCAAAACACCTCTCTGAATTTATTTTCTTCTTATATCTTCTCCTCACCTCATTCATAAACCAATGAATAGTAACTATGGTGTCATTTATACACTGTAATTTTATATTGTTAATTTAATATCCTATATCCATACCTTTTATTATCTCCTCTTATTCAAAGAAACAAAACCATTGTTTAGATTATGGCAGTTAATTGTCTTCATGGATAATGGGTTTTCATTTTCAAATTACCGCCTTCAAGGATTTTCATAAAACTATTATTATGGATAAATATAATTATTATATGTATATATTATTTTATTTCATGTTATATGACTAAATATATACATAATATTAAATAAAATGAAACTGGTTCGTGATGGTTTGAAAAATCCCCAAAATAAACTAAACATTTATCATTAGCATTTTATCAAGTGAATCATCCTCATGTTAGAAAAAAAATGATATATGTGACCATTTATAATTATTTAATGGAATTAATACCATTCCATTACACATATTGAGTATTATTTCCATTTTACAAGAAAATCCATAATTATATGCAAATGAACCGACTATGAAACCATGAAACGAACACAGCCGAAATAATGAAATATTATTAATGAACGGGTGGTAAGATGTTACAAAAGGATCATATAAGGTATTATAAATATTAAAATATTTATTTAATAAATTATTAAAATTATTTAAACCATTATATATGAGGTTTGAACATGTTTGAAGGAATTCAAACCTGACATAAGGGAATTCTTAATCAAATTTCTATTCTTTGGGTTAAACTTCTACTTCTTGATTATGTCATGCTAATATTATGTGTAAAATTAATTTTGAATATATTAAGTTGTATTTACAATTTTTTTATGTGTATTTACATCATATACACATAATAGATTCATTTGATTAATATGATATTTATAAGGTACTTTCCATTAAATAAATTATTTTAAAGTTTATTTTATAAAATTCAAAAGTAATGTTTTCTTTATCATATATGGAATGAGTAAAATTTTACACTTTCATATCACATTGATATTTTGAATCTTAATTTACAAGTTTATGTGGTTAATCTCAAAGAAAATTTTTTCCATGTTACATGTGTAGTTTTTAAAATTAAGTGATTTCAAAATGGAAAGTTTATTTTCTTCAAAGAGTATTTTAGGATGAAATATTTCTTGATTTATGTTTATGTAATGGTTATCAAGAATTTTTTATGACGAATTTTGGTTCCCTTATAAAAAAAGGATGGGTGGTTTCATGATTAACAAAGTATTGGTGGTTATGTTATTAACCAATGATGGGTGGTTCCGTGTTAAACGAAGGACGAGCGGTTATGTTATAACCTCCAATGCATTGGGTACTCTAAAGTTAGAGGTCGGCCATATTGGTTACTCCATTTTTAAAAGTGATTTGAAAATTATTTCCTAATTTACCTACTTATATTTTATATTCTTTCTTATGATTTTTTATGAAAATCGTTTGGTCTTCAAAAGGTAAGATAATGATCTTTTTGAAAAGATGGTTTCTTTTTAGGGGTAAAATTTTATGTTTTTAAGAAAATATTTTTATGGGTTTTCACTGGAGTAATAGTTTCCTTTATTTTATGTACCATACTAATATTATTTTATCATACCATGTTTTAAAATTTTTTTCATATGTTTTATGGAAAATTAGGAACAAGGATGAGATCAATAAGAAAATTGTACAGATTTTTCATGAAGAGAGAACATGTTTTATTTTAAATACTTTTGTTTTATAAAAAAAATAGATATTGTGTATATGTGTCCACCTATAATTTATAGGTTTAACTTGTGTTATTTAGTCCTAAAGCTCTAAAACTCTAAACCTAAAATATCCTCAGTATTTTAATAATGTGAATTATAGTTCAAAATCCCTAGAATGTGTCATGTTTAAGATCTGGTCCCTATATTTATAGACTTTGGATACTAGTTAGTATCCTCTAGCATATGGGGAGTTACAACTGGGATTATATAAAATCACCTAAATCAATAATTATTTGGATGAACTAGGCTAGAGCATCACAATTGAAAATTATGAACTATTCCCTCTGTTTTTTTCTCAAATATTCTATTTTTAATGAAGGAAGTTTGATTGATCAATCAAAATTGAAATTGATCAAAATCTGACAACTCAAATTCATCACAAATGTTTTCATGGATTAATGTATTTTTATAATCACTTGGATTATTATTTCATCACTATCAAATAACCTGTCTCTAAATGTATAAAGAAAAGAATATTTGAGTAAACAATAATTGCAAACAAAGCTTTTGAGGTAATCAAGAAAAAGTTATGTGATATGATGGTTCGATCTATGCTCAGTTTTGATCAAGTCTTTAAAGTGAAATGTGATCTAACTAGAGTTAAAATTGATATTGTTATTATTCAAGGAAAGTGATTTTTTATTTATTTTAATGAGAAGGAAAATGAATCAAGGAAAAGTCATAACACTTATGATAATTAGTTTTTTATAAAAAAAATGGGTTCTTGATCATTAGTCTCTCCACATAATACCAAATATTTTTTTCTATATTCAAATCATAATGTTTTGAAGCTCATAAATAGAAAACAAAAGAATATTTTCAATATGAAAAAAGGGTTAAATTTTTTTAGCTATTCTTGGTATACAAATATAGAAAATGGGAGAACAACATAGTTGTAGATGCTTTCTCTAGAGGGTACACATTACTACTATTATGGATACAAGATTTATTATATGAAATAACAGGGATATGGGATATTATTATTCCAACATGGGTTTGTGTTCAAACGAACCAAGTTATGAATTTCAAAGGGATGGAACCTATAACTGATCAGTTGATAAAAACATGATGGAGATCTTGGTGAACATTATAAAGTTCACAAAACCTTTTTAAATTCTAAATTATCAATTTTAATGCTCATAAATGTAAACAATCATTCAAGCCATTGTGAAAAAGTGTAAAACCTACCAAGAAGCAAATATTAATTTACAATAAAGGATATATATTTCATTGATTAATATAAATCAATATTTGAAAAATATTAGCTTGGATTTTATTATAGTTCCATCAAGAACATAGGAAAGTATGGATTTTATAATGGTTGTTGTAAATAAATTTTTTAAAATGTATTTTTTGTACATTTTCATAAGATTGAATATGCATTAAATTAATCTAGATTATTTATCAATGAAATATTTTATCATTATGAAATTCTAAATAATATAGTTTCGTATCGAGACGATGAATTTTTTAGGCTAACTTTGAAGGATATTATGGGAAAAATTTAGCATGAAGTATCTTTCCCGCACTTTTTTACTTTCATAAATATAACAAAAAATTGAATCAAAAAATGAAACATTTGGAAAATTCTTATAAAATTGGATACAAAGAATTTTAAGGATCAATATTTAAAGTTGTATCAAGATGGATTTTTTTATTATTTATGTTCAAGTGTCTCTACTAAGCAGTCATCATTTGAAGTGGTGTTTGGTATCAATCCTATCATTATATTTTAGTTAAGATCATAACCCATTAATTTTCATATATGTATAGATGTGGAGTAAGAAAATTCTATCAAGAATATAATAAATCCATTAGAGATCAAACTAATAATTCAAATGTGGGCTACACAAAACATTCCAAAAATCATTGAAAACCATCACTTTATGTCTCAAATAATGTGGATTTAGTTGGGTGAAGATAAGTTTCCTTGAAAGAGGAAAAAAAATTGGTTTCATGTGTTAATATTCTATCAAAATTATTTGAACATATTAGGGATAATTCTTATAAAATATATTTCTCTAGTGGATTTTGAAGAGTTTTAACAACATTCAATGTTTATGATTTAATGTCATATTTTTTAAGATGTGAGGGTGGAGACCAATACAAATGACACAAACCTCCCCCAATAGGATCTAATAATGAAACATCAAGATAGAAAAAACATTTAGGAATAAGGAGAAAAAAGAAAATAGAAGTGAGCCAACATAAAAAAACAGAAATAAGAATTGTAAATAATTGTAGGAAAGTAATAAGATGATATTATTTATGTGATTCAAACCTTGTTGGTCCAATGTGCATGACAATAATACCACCACAAAAGTTTATTATTATGTGAAGAATATTATGATGCATACAAACATAGAATAAATAATAGATAAAAAATAATGTTGACTATAAAAACTAAACATGAATTAGGATCTTTCCACTCTAGGGACCCATAGTGAATCCAATTCCAAGGATAGAAACATATATTCATGCACAACACATCACACATCCTAAGAAAAATAAACAAGAAACATCATGTAGCTCGAATAAAATAAATAAATATATCTTATATGATAGGTTCTACACCAAGAACCCAAGAGATTCTTGTTAAAGAAGATGGATAATGTTTTCAGGTCTGGAAATTCATGAAAGAGGATTTGGTTGACAATAAGTCTCATAGGAAATGATTTCTCCATTGAAATAATGGATGGGGAATAGAGTCATCATAGGGACCCCTTTCTCTTGAAACCTCCTCTCTAGAATGGAAATGTCAAATAATGCCTAAGGTATCAAATATCAAATGGTCGAGATTTGAGGAAATTAAGCAAAAATTCCATAATGAAGAGTATGTGGGGAAATCAGTGTCGGATGTGGTATATATGGTGGGATATGCATACGGTATAGGTAAATCAAGGTGACTGGAATGGCAGCCTGACGAGCCTGAATTGGTGAAAAAGCAGGGAAATGAAGCCTGAGAAAAATGGTTGAACAATAGGCATGGGATCCCCAAATTTATTGAGGGTGATGAATAATAAAATAAAACAAAAATATCCTCATAGTATTGGTTTGATCAATCTCATCAATGACCATGAACAGATTCTGAAGAAACACTGGGATTAAGCTATAGAACCAATCCATACACGATCACCCAACCCAGCAAGCACTCATAGAGTCCAAATTAACAGAAGAAAAAGTCATAAGAATAGTCCTATAAAGAAATACAAATATAATCTTGTTAGGTTGTAATGACAAAGATGAAGACACAATAGTGAGTAAATTTTTTCATTTTAAAAATATTGAAAAAATTGAATCATCCCTCTTAAATTAAAGTGATTATTTCAATATCTCTTAAAGACAAGTATGAAATGTAAAATAAATAAAGGGAAGAACTATATGTGGTTATGTATAGTGGTTTGGGGCTAAAAATACTCTATTCTACTCCACCAACATTTTCTTCATGAGTTTGGTGATTTTCCCTAACATGTCCTTTTTTTGGTGATCTCTGCAATTAAGTGCGGGCATTTGAAACCTTACAAAAAGGACTTTACAAGACTTCTGGTTCATTTATAGGGAACCAAAATATCAAAATCTCATAATGCGAATCTGAAGCTCCACCAATGAATAATTAATAGTAGTTAACACTTCAAAAAAATAGATGAGATGTAGAATTTGAATACTAGTTCAGCTTACAGTTTTAGCAGCAATTGATAGATATAGATGATCTTTAATAAAGAACAATAGTATAAAACCAATATTTAATGTTGAAAAATCTTTCATTTATTTAAAAAATAGTAGAAAAACATTTATCATATAATAAACATATATGTCTCCAAATTATAGCTCTGATAGATTCATTTTCGATTTTCAATAAAATATTAACAAAGACATATAGCAGCAGCAACACGTCGATCAAATATAAATGGATAAAAACATGTATGTATCCAATGTGTATCTCTAATAGATAATTATAGATGATAACACTCTAATATTTATGTATTCACATATATATGTTGAGATAAATAAATGTCTGATATTTAATAAGAAACTTTTCTTTCTTTAAGTCAAGCTGATCCATAAAATCATCCAAATAAATCACAATCATTTGAATTTAAACACACCCAAAAAAATCATAACTTCCCTTAGAAGTTGAGATGATTTAATCCATTTGAAATTTTCCATTTAAACTGTCTTTAAACATCTTTAAATGATAAAATAATCATAAAAAACCATTACAAAAATCATGGAAATATTTCAAAATTCAAATCTCATAAATGACTAGGTCAAATGTAGGTTTTCACCACGGATAAGTAATCTTCAAAATTATGCTTAATGATTTATAGTTGATTCAAAAATTAAGGCTGATAAACCATACATTAAGAACACAAACATAGGGTAGCTAAAAAAATTATGGTTCCCAAACCTTACTTTCCATATAAATGTAGGGTACCAAAATTAGTGTTCCTTACAAAAGTAGGGTTTCTAATTCATAAGTTTACTCCAAACATAAGGTTATGAACATTGATTCTAGACTGCTTTGAAATGCCCAAAATACTTTATAAAATTTAAAATTTAGCCATATTTAAAAACTAAAGTGCTTCTTGAATAAAATAATTATTCTAATAAATATTACCATTAAATCCAATTAGATAATTTTCACTAGTAACAAAAATATCGGTGTTTGTGAGCATCAAAATCAATGAGAAATTAATGAAATTTTTGGATCAAATTATGACCAACAATCTAACCATTTTTTGATGATCAAAAAACCCATATAAAAAACTTATATAAAATTTTATAAATAGGATTTTAATATCAAATAAGCTTACATATTTTTTCATATTTCTATAAGGAATAAAAAGGTTCTTCCCCAAATATTTTCACCCAAATATAAACACAAAAGTTGTGTTTATCCACTATATTCATCACCCTTTTGTGATATCAAAAATAATGTTAGAAATGTATTAAAACATTCTTAACACAGTATAATATTTCTTATTAATTTTTAAGTTTATCTAAGAAATAATTTCAAAGAATGAATAAATTCAAACATAAAAACATAAGAATCAGTAAATAGAAAATAAATTTTAATATATGTAAATCTTTGATCTCTTGAAAAAGAAGAAAACTGAATAACAAATAACTGTTTTAGGTGATTAAGATCTAATTTAGAGATAGCTTCTCTTATGATATGTGCAACTTGATCAATTATTTTCTTTTTAAAATGAATCAAAATATTTTCTTGAGATTGAACATTTCTGTAGACATTGACACTATGCTTTAATGAATTAAAAAAATATTGAAAAATAAGAGTTTTTAATCTCATCAAATAATTTCCTAGAACATTAAAGTTCTTTATATAGATTCACTACTTTTTCTTTTAAACAATTAAAATTAGATCACATTTCCAAAGCAGAGAAATAAAAATTATCTCTAAAAAATAGCTCATCATCATCATATGGATTTTTCTGAAAATTTATATAAGTTATTCCACATTTATCCATTTGAAGATGTTGAACTTATGGTTCATCACAAAAAATAATTTTTTTACCTTTTCAAGAAGATTTCACCAAGGATTCTTCAATATAAGATACTGATTGTTCTCCAAAAACATCTATTAAAGCACTAAGAAAAGAACTATCTTGGTTATATATTTCATTAATATCATCCTTATCATCTCATTCTGAAGAAATATTATAAAACAAACATTACAAACCCTGTAAGTTTAGCATTTAAGGTGGATATCTTTTTAAACTAGAGAATCTTAGTTTCTTCATGCAGTTTAGACTGGATTCATCTGAGGATTTTGAGTTTTAAATTTCAATGAAATTAATGGTTTAATAGGGTTTGAGAAAGATTAATAATTAGGGTTCAAAGGAATAATAAGTATGGGATTTATTCTTATGGTTTTTAGGTGATGTTTTGAATTCTTGATCCAAAACTATAGTGTAATAATTTTAGATTTTACAATTGAAAAGATAGTTTTATATAAGAAAGATTACATAATTAAAATTTTAATATATTAAAAATAATAACATAAAAATTTACAAAAAAAGGTTTTTTAAGAAGAATGATTTAAAAGAAGACAAGTTTCAAACAAGAAAAAAAATTTAGAGATTTTTTCATTGAATAGACCAAACTTTCTTTTACGTATTTTCAATACAAGAAAAATTATAGAATACAACTTAATTAATGATTCTTTCAAAAGATGAATTTTATGAGTTCTAAAAACATATAAAATATTGTTCATAGAATAATAAGAGCATCATAAAGAATTTAAAATTTGCATCAAAAAAATTATCCATGCCACACTTATTCATTTTTAAATAGCTCCACCTAAGAACTTAAAAAAATATCATCTCATACAAAACCAATTTTTTAACACATAACATTAGAGATTGATTTAGAATATAACATAATTTCAAATAATTCAAGAAATTAAATTATCGCGTAAATAATAGAGTGAATAAAATGTTTTTTTAGTGGTTTAAATATAGGAATAATCAAATGTGGAGGAATTTTAAAAGTTTTTCTACCTCTAATAAAAACAATTATAGTACTAGAATTGAAAAGTAATTGAAATACTTTCTAAATTTAAAAAGTTTAGCTTTAAGGATCTTTCCTTTTAGATAATGAAATACTTCAGAGTTGTTCAATTTTTGTAAAGTAATTAAAATTTTCATTAACCAGAAATATTCACATATTATTCAAACATGCACTCATTAATATAATAATGGATTTTAGTGGAATACGTCTAAAAAATATCAAACACTGGTTTCTTTTAGTACCCATATGCATTAGGGTCTCAAAGTGTTATCAATGAAAGACTTTGGTAACTAAATCTATTTACTTTGAGTAAATATTTCATACTTATATTCTAATAAAGATTTTGAATAAAAAAACATGCTTGACATCACAAAATTGAGGATTTTTAAAATGAATGTCATTAGAATAATTTCCATTAATACCATAATGAAAAAATTTAACAGTAGATATTTTTTTCTTTTTTTACCTAGGAAAAAAATAATTTCTATATAATTTTGGCTTTTCTCCATTACTACCAATATCTTGATTTTCTTTATTAATTTTATTTTTACCAAGAATCTGATTTAAATAATTCTCTCCTTTAATAAACATACTAGAATATTTTTTAAAAGAATCAATTTCATCCAATAATTCATTAATTTTATTTTCATGTAAAACATAAGAATTTTTTAAAGAGTTGGAACTTAGATTTGAAATCAGATTTGTTAAACTTTATTTTTTAATTGAAATGGTATCATAAGATTTTCTAAGTTTTTAATACTATTTCTTTAAATATTCAAATTCATCTTGAATCATACAGTAATATTTATTAATTTTATCATAAGAAATATTTTAAATGTCATAATTTTTAGATTAAAAAGATTATACCTCATCATCATGAGCAATAAGACAAATATTTACTCTTTTATTTTCATTCTCAGCCTAATATTTTGTAGTAAAATTATCATTTGAATATTTAGAATCGCTCCAAGTATACTTCATGACTTTTTTGTCTTTTCTTTTATAATCATATTTCCTTTGATCTTTAAAAAAAGGGCAATCAAGTTTTATGTAACCTTTCTTCTTAAATTTATAGTATTTGACTTCATTATTCCTTTTAACTTCTCATTTTTCTTATTATATAGCTTTCTGAATTTTTTTTCAAGATATGATAGTTCATCATTTGAATGACTATAATATTAACATTCATCTAATGAAAATTTCATTGCATCATATTTATTTTTGATATAAAAAATGATTTTTCATCTTCTTCTTGCATCTCAGCTTTGTACATCATAAAAGTTCCAATAAACTCCTTTATTGATAGATTTTTGAAAAGAGTGGACTGTATGATTGCAATAGATATTCCATTCCATTTTGAAGGTAAAACTATTAGAAATTTTGAATCTAGATATGGTTGAGTAATTAGATCTCCCAATGTATCAAAACCATTGAATATTTCATTCAATATCTCATTTATATGAGTGATGATTTCACCACCATACATCCTGAATGTATCAAAGATTAATTTATCAGTTTTATACATTAACTTTACGGTATTTTCAATTTCTTCATAGGCAACAATAATAGTATGTGATATCTCATATGTATTAGTATATAGTGAAACTCTATTGAATTCATCAGTTACTAATCCAAAAACCATAGCATATATAACTCTCTAATTAAGATCATAATATTTCACTTGAGCATCATTCCACTTCTCAATATCTTCTTTAGGAATTTCCTGAGGTTTTAAAACTTTCAAATAAACACTTATTTCAATATTTTCAAATAAATGATCATGCATTATTTTGGGTATCCATAATTATCACTATTAAAATATGGATCAAAAAACAATTATGTACCTTCTCTAAGATCATCTATTAAAATTTTATCTTCTTCTTGATTTTTAAATCAGAATTGTTAGATCCAAAATAAATACTTTTACTAGAGTTTTACTTTAGATACCAAATGATTTTGCCTGGTAGAAATAGTAGAATCTTCAATAGAATCTAGGTTATGATACTAGTTTTTGGTATCAGGTAGAAATAGTATAATCTTTAATGATTTCCAAGAAAAATATCTGATGGATTCTATCCTCATATACCAATTTTTCTGTCATAACTAAAAAGAAAAAGGCACAGGGGGTGAATTTTTTCATTTTAAAAAACTTGAAAAATTTGAATCATCCCTCTTAAATTAAATTCATTCTTTCCTTCTCTCTTAAAGACTAGTATGTAGTAGAAAATAAATAAAGTAAAGAATGAGAAATAGTGATGTAGAAAGCTTTGGGGAACAGAAATCCCCTAGTCCAATCCACCAATTCTCTCTCCATGAGTTTAGTGATTTTCACTAGTAGGTCCTAATTCTGAGGACCTATACAACTGTGTGTGGGCAGTTGACACCTTACAATAAGGCTTTTACAGGGCCTTCAGGTTCTCTTCTAGGGAACCAAAATATTTACATCTTAGTATGAGAAGCTGACACTCCACCAATGACTGAGCATAATCAGTATACATGTAACATCTATATTTTTTTTTAAAAAATACTATATTTGATAGTATACAAGATATACAACATTGAGCATAAACGAACAAGGAAATATTATTATTTAAATATGACTCTTATAACCTATCTATTAAATTTGAGGGAAGGAATAGTAATAACCACATTATGAAATATATAATGGTATTACTCATTTAAAAATTATTAATTAATGTTTTTTAAATAAGTTCTAGATTTTTAGTAAAGTCATTTTATTCTTCAAAAAAATACTTTTTCTTCAAAAATGATTTTTATAACTTTTTATGAGTAGTTATTATAATTACTTTCTGGAAATTTTAGAAAACTTATTTTAAAAAATGAATCTAATTTTTGAATTCATCATTTTTAAATTATCTTTTGATTAATTTTTAATAATTTATTAAAAATATTTATTTTTTAAGGAATAGTGAAAATACTGATTTATTTTAATGCATTTTA
The DNA here is from genome assembly GCA_963277665.1 of Viscum album. Taxonomy (NCBI): domain Eukaryota; kingdom Viridiplantae; phylum Streptophyta; class Magnoliopsida; order Santalales; family Viscaceae; genus Viscum; species Viscum album. The sequence continues at coordinate 1,815,319,604 of OY728135.1, read as the reverse complement.
TTTTAAAAAATTACAAGATAAAATTATGTTTTAGATTAGTTTTAAAGTTTAATTAAATAATTTTGATTTAAAATAAATCAATTATGGTTTTTAAAATGGATTTTATACTTGAATTTATTATAAAACATTTTATATTTAAAAAGGACATTTTTTTGAAAAAAACTGTTTTTCGTTGTGTTTTCGGTTTAATTTTAAATTAAATTTTTCAAATTATGTGTTTTGAATTTTGAAAAATATATTTCATATTTGGAATCAGTGGTTCCAAATTTAGTAAATATATCCCCTTTATTTTTTATCAATATGAATAGTGATCTTAGTAATTTTTGTTACCATAATAAAGGGTAAATAAGGTAATTAAAGGCTAAAAATTAAATGATAAGTGTTAGGTCAGAATAATATAATGTAGCACAATAGGGGGTGAATTATTTCTTTTCAAAAATATTCCATAATTCAAGATTTTGAAACCCTCTATGATTAATATGGATATGCAGTGTTTTAATTCTATAATGTGTATAAGTAGCAGATAAACAGAAATAAAGAACACCGCTTTTTAAAGTGGTTCAAGGAGCAAAGATCCCCTAGTCCACTCCACCAGACACTCTCTCTATGAGCTTAGTGAATTTCACTAACAATTTCCTCACATATTAAAACCATAAATTCACAATTGAGTAAAGGTAGTTGACACCTTTACAAATAAGGATAAAAACGGATCCTTCTAGTTCTTTAACAAGGAACCGAATATCCACAGCTTAGATCAAGAATTTGATACTCAAACACAGCTGAGTCTGAGCAGTTGAAACTCCAATAAATCAAAATAGTTTGATTTGTTGATTTAGTTTTTTCTTCACAGTTTCAGCAACAGCAACTGACAGTAGATGGATCTTCTTCTTCAAAAATGAAAGAATTCAAGAAGGTATAGTTCTAAAGTGATCTCGGTTGAAAATTATTTTTAATAATAACAAAAAAATAGTAGTAGTAATCTTATAGTAGTATGAGGTATAACATGTATATATCCAAATTGTAGTCTCTTCTGTAAAGTCAATTGTTCATCATAGAAACACTTATGAGAATATATTCACCAAAAAGTAATCAAATATAAAAATATGTACCTTAAATATCCCGTATTTTGAAATGATACACTGGTAAAATATATAGAGTATAATTTTTGATTTCAATATTCTAGATCTAAGAAAGTATCCTAAAAGATCGCAGAAATTCAAATTCAAATTGACCAGGGGATTCCTAACTTCCCTTAATAACATAAGATATTTTCTCAAATTAATATAGTTCTTTTAAACAATTATAAGGATCCTTGAATAAGTATTTAATTCTGACTAGACCGTTGCAGCAAACTCGGATTTAAAACACGCCTTAAAAACTTCTCCATTGAAAAGACAATGTAGGGATGAGCCACAGAGCGTAGGATTTTTTCGCGTAGCGTAAGTTTCCTTCATGTAGCATAGGGTTCCATCGCGTAGCGTAGGGTTCTTTTTTATAGTGTATGGTTCCTATGCATAGCATATCCCTTAACCATACTTTCATTTTCACATAACATAAGGAACAAAATCAGCGTTGGGATGATAATCCATATGCTCAACCTTTTCAACATAAAATCCCAAACATAACATTTATTGACCATACATTCACTTTCCTGAATTTAGGGTATGAACAATATTTCCAGACTCCAATGTAGGGTTGCTAATCCATATGCTTGATAATTCCCTGAATGTAAGGATGTCAATCCAAACTAAAACTTCTTAGCATAGCATATGGTTGATACCATACGCAAGCATTAACTTTCCAATGTAACAAAGGGATAATGAAACATACACTCATTTTTCAAACGTAGGGTTTGAAATAGTGTTTCCAGATCAATTCTCGTAATGTTAAATTCCTTTAACTCAGATATAAATTCCTGAAAAATCTCTCAAGAAAACTTCATTAGAAAAAATGCATGGGTATTTGTGAGCATCAAAATCATCATATATTATAGATTATTATTGATACAATATATGCCCAACAATCTCCCCCTTTTTGACGATCACAAAACCCATAACATAGTCCAAAAAAATTAAAGAAAAACGTATGATTTGTAAACACACAAAAATATATATAGAAAAATATATAGAAAATATTTTGATTTCATAGTATTATTTTGATGAAGAAAATAGATACCTGTAAATTGAAAAATAAAATAAAAAAATGTTTTTGTTAACTATTCTCCCCCATATTAACTATCCCCCATAGATATTCTCCCCCTTTTTTGTGATATCAAAAAGATGGTTGGAAAGAATAAATTATTTAAACAATAGTTAATATAACACTGAACTATAAATGAATAGTTTATAAAAACTGATATAAGAGAAATAAATTTAGGATTTTCAATGAAATATTGAACTTAAATAAAAGAAAATAAATCTCAATAATAATAAACAAAATTGAATTTAAAATAAATTCAAATGTTTTGACAATAGAGTACAATCCACAACTAAAAAAAAAATTTCTTCAAAATGAGGGCTATGATCAGAATTTCCAGAGGCAGAAGGTGAATTAGGATGAATAATGGCTTGAACAACACCATTAATATCAATGAGCTTTAGCAACAAGCTTTGAAAATGGTTGTTGAAGACTTCTAACCACTGTTGAAGTATCTCCTTCAAATCATGACCAATATTCAGATTCTCAACTAAATTAACCTTCATAAAATCATTCAAAGATTCATCTTACTGAATGAATGAAGTTAGCTTATCCTTAACTTGATTAAGCACTAATATCAACTAGAATTCATTAAAATTAATTTGACCAGCCAGACACCTTTTATTTTCTAACAAAACACTTAAAGGAGTACTATCACACTGAAGAGTGTGTAGTCTATCATGGAAATCAACCATCACTGAGGTTATTGCTTTAAACCTTCTAATTAGGTATGGTAGTGTCTGTTGAGAGTAGGTTGATGCTTTATTGCTTTCCCTGAGATACTAAGATTATATACCTATTATCATCTGTAACTCAACAAAATTTTACTTCTTTACTGATTCATCTTTCAACAAACTGAACTGTTTAGACATTTTGCTGATAAACTCTTGAAGATATCCAACAGAAATAAGATTTTATTTGAATTGCCTTAGATCGAGCTTAATAGATTCAAATTCAAATCTTGGCACTGTAGAACTTTTCATATCTTCAAACTTCTTTTTCTCAGCATCCAATTCCTATCTTAGAGACATGTTTTGAGCTTCCAACATATTCATCTTTCTTACCAAAGCTTTATCATAAGAGTTAAAAGACTCTAGAGATTGATCCCTTTCTTGACCAACTCCTATCAAATCCAAAAATGGATCTTCATTTCCTTTTGATCAATCTCTTAAGGAAGATCATACCATAACATCAGAATCAAGAATAATGAGAGAAATATTTTCAAGATTAGGTAAATCTTCCCTTTGATGTTCTTGACTGTGAGCCTCTTGCTCATCATGCTCTACCACCAGAGTCTCCTATTCATCTCCAACAATAGATTCATCCACAGATTCTAGAATGTAGAATGAAATTCTTCTTCTCTGAACAATAGGTTCTTTTGGACTTGATTCACCTTCATCATCAGGCCTCTGTCTAACATAACTAGCTGAAGGAATCATCCTCTTCTCCCCCTGAGCAGCTGTCAACAACCTCTATTGTTGTTTTATTCCAATAGTTAGAAGACTGTTGTGATAATTTCTCTAAAAAAAACCAACTTCTTTATATTCCTATCATTTAAAACGTTTCTGTGATGAAATGTTTTACCAAGAAACATATTTATAATTTTTCCTATTCTTCACAACAAAAAAGAAATTATCCTTCCATAGGGATAAAATCTCATATTGGCATCCTTATGGAAGAAATGGTTTAAATAACTTATCATAAACCAATAGAAATTAAACTTAATGTCGTTCAAAAACAAAAACAGGACATATATTTTGGGATAAAGAACTTTCTTTATCTCAATAGTCCTTTGAAAAATTCCAAATTTAATTAATTTCATCAAAACTTGACGATCAGGAGTAATCTCTTTCGGCATTACCTTATTGATAATTCTCATACTAAACAATAAAAAAATAATTTCCTCTGACAAATATTTTCCATGACCTATATTTCTCAAATTAAAATGAAACTCCCCATCATGGGGACAACACAACACTTTATTCATTTCCATATAAGAAATAGAAAACTAAATATCATTAATCTTATAGATAATAATGTCTTCATCAAATCCAAGACTGAATTTTTCATTGCTACAGAATTCTTTTACTTCAATGTCATATACCATAGGCATGTTTCCTTTTCTAAAAGTATAACTCAGACCTTGATATCTTATGGCTTCCTTGAGATAAATATTTGTTGGATCTAAATAATTGAGATTGATTACCTTACCTTGGAGTACTCTGTGATGAAACCTTAATAGATAAGTAGAGGTGTCTAACTCATCATATTTAGATCTTCTTGAGGTTTCCATCTTTGAAGGTTTTGATTTTGAAGGAATTGAAGGTTTAGGGTTTCAGAAAACAGGAATCGAGAGAAGCTCAATAAACTGAAAGTACGTGTAGGAGAGGAGAAAGATATTGGGAAAAGGCAAACAGTTTTCTCACGCTGATTAAGAATGTACTCATTAGTTTTTTTAAAATTTGAAAGGACAAATAAAAATAAAACAAAATGAAATTATTTTTAATAAAAAATTAAAACATAACAAAAAAATAGTAATTAATAAAATTGAATAAAGTTTATTAAAATAAAAATAGAGAGACTGAAAAAAATAACAAATATTTATTTAAAATTAAATATTCCCAACTCCCACTTAATAAAATCAAAACTTGAACTGGGAAGTGGTTTAGTAAAAATATCAGTTAATTAATATTTATTATTAACAAATTCTAAATATATATCCTTTTTAAGGATATTATCTCTTATAAAATGATGTCTTATATCAATTATATTAGTCCTATAATGACTTATATGATTTTTTAAAATATTTATAGCACAAGTATTATCACATAAAATTGGTATACTATTAAAATGTAGTCCAAAGTGTGTTTTTCATCTACAATACTTGTGCACAGAAACTACTAGCAGACATATATTATCCCTCAGTGATTGATAGGGAAACTGATTGTTGTTTCTTACTAGACTATGGCACTAAATATTTTCCTAAAAATGATAGGTTCTTGTGGTACTTTTTCTATCTAATTTGCATCCTCCAAAGTCAGCATCTGAATATGAAATTAAATTAAAATCATAATTTTTAGGTTAAAGAAGATATTTAAAAATAGTTCCTTTTAAATATATAAAAATTCTCTTAACAACAGTAAGATGGGACTCTTTTGGATTTCATTTAAATTTATCACATAAACTACAGAAAACATAATGTTTGGTCTGCTAGCAGTAAGATATAGTAAACAACCAATCATACATCTATATATCTTGTTGTCCTTTGGTTTTCCAGCTTCATCTAAATCAAGTTTTATATTAGTACAGATAGGATTTGTATATATCTTTTTGTTTTCAAGTACAAACTTTTTCAATTAATTAATAATATATTTACTTTTATTTAAAGTTTTCCATAATATTTTTGATAAATATGAAACCCTCAAAAGAAATTCAGTTCTCCCATCATACTCAATTCAAATTATTTTTGCATTAATTTGGAAAAATCAATAAAAATATTTTTATTATTTGAACCAAAAATAACATCATCAACATATATTTGAAATGATAAAATATTAGAACAAACAATTTTCTTAAAAAGTGTTGGATCTTCCAATCCAATAGTAAATCAATTTTTCAAAAGAAAAGAACTCAATATTTCATACCAAGCTCTAGGTGCTTGTTTAAGGCCATATAGAGATTTATTAAGTTTAAAAATAGAGTTTGGTTTTTGAGGATTTTAAAAACTAGGAGGTTGTTCAACATAAACTTCTTCCATCAAGTAACCATTTAAAAGGGAAGATTTAACATCCATCTAATATAGTTTAAAATTCATATGAGATGCATAAGCTAAAAGGATTATAATGGATTCTAATCTATCTATAGAGGAAAATTTTTCATCATAATTTATATATTATTCTTGATTATATCTTTTAGCTACTAATCTAGCTTTATTTTGGGTTATGATCCCTTGGTCATCCTGATTATTTCTAAATACCCCCTTAGCTCCTATTACTGGATAATTGGTTGGTCTTTCTACTAGATTCCAAACTTTATTTCTTTTAAACTGGTTTAGTTCTTATTTCATTACAAGCATCTAACTCTCATCTTCTAAGGATTCTTCAATAGAATTAGGCTTTAACTGAGATAAAAAGGTATAAAAATATGATAGGTTTCCTACATTTCTTCCTGTTCTAATTCATGTGTCTAAGTCTCCTATTATAGTTTCTAAAGGATGGTTCTTTAAAGTTATATATTTTCTAGGCAAGACAATTTTAGGTTCTTCAGTTTCATTCTCTTATGAACTGGACTAAATTTTATTAATATCATTTTCAAAATCATTTTTAGGGGTCTCAAGTTTCATGTTTTCAAACGAGTTAGTAACTTCATCAATTTAATCTTTCTATTTAATAAAAGGTCCAGTTTAATCAAACTTTGCATGAACTGATTCTTCAATAATCCTTGAATTTTTATTAAACACTCTATAATATTTAGAGGTAGTAGAATATCCCAAAAATATTCCTTCATCAACCTTTGGATTGAACTTACAAAGATTTTCCTTAGTGTTCAAGATATAAATCTTGCATCCAAAAACTTTAAAGTACTTTACTTTAGGTTTTATGTTATTACAATGTTGAGAGGGTGCCCTTTTGAAAATAGGCCTTATTAAAACTCTATTCATGATATAGTAGGATATTATTATAGATTTTTCCCAGAAATAGGTAGGAAGACTATATCCATTCAATATAGTCCTTATTATTTCTTGAATATTTCTATTTCTCCTTTCAACAATTCTATTTTGTTGATGTGTTCTTGGTGCAGAGAAGGTATTTTTAATACCTAGATTTTGGTAAAAAGAATTAAATTCTTGATTCTAAAATTCACCACTATGATCACTTCTTAATGAAATTATTTTTAAAAAAAAATCATTTTGAACAACTTCACAAAAACTTTCAAAAATAGTGAATACTTCACTTTTGAGTTTTAGAAAATAAACCCAAGTAAATTTAGAAAAATAATCAACTAAAACATAGGCATATAATTTACTATAAAAACTTGATAATATATATGTTCCAAACAAATACATATGAATAAGTTCTAATGGTTTAGATATATAAATCTTGTTAATCGATTTGAAATAAGATTTGTGATTTTTTCCAATTTGACATACATCACAGAATCTATCATTGTCAAACTTAAGACTAGGTAAATCTGAAACTAACTATTTATTAGATAATTTATGTAAAACATATACATTATAGTGTCCAAGTCACCTATGTAAAATCCATGACTCATTTGACTTATCATATAAACAATTCACCTTTTTTTCACAAGGGATTTAAATCCAAATTATAAATATTATCAGTTCTAGGTGCTCTAAATCTAAGAAGATTATCTTTAAATATATAGTAGGAATTGTTATAAAAATCAACATAAAAACCACCATCACAAAGTTGATAGATATTTATTAGTTTTTTCTTTATCACTTTCACATACAGTACTTTTTTTATTGATATAGTCTTTGGATCTCCAACTCCAACAATTTTTTCTTTGGCATTGTCACCAAAAGAGACTAGTACTCCATCCATTTGAGTCAGGGTATGAAAGTTTGTTGAGTCTCCACTCATATTCTTGGAAAACCCATTGTCCATATATCATATGGATTTTATTTTTCTATGACCTATTTCATAAAAAATTATTTAAGAAAATGTTTGTTTTGGTACCCATATCTTATTGGGTCCTTTAGTGTTAGCGAGCAATGATCTAGGAACCCAGATCTTCTTTATTTTTACATAACTCATTTTACTTGATTCAAAAAAACTTCTGGAAATAAATGAACTTTTAATAACACTAATTTAAATATTTTTCATATAAACATTACTAGTGACATGACCCTTTGTCCCATAATGATAATAGGTTTCATTTTTTGAGTTAGGCACAAAATAATTTTTATATAATTTTGATTTATCACCCTTACTTCCTATTATGAATCTTTCTCTATTAATGAAATTGTTTACATGAATTTAATCTAAAATATTGTATCCTTTAGTAAAGAAAAGAGCTTAACTCTTATAAGATTCTACTTTATCATGCAGTTCTTTAATCCTTTTCTCATGATCAATGTAGTTTGTTGCAGATGAGTTGAATTTATCAGCTAGTTCCTTATGTTGTTTTAGTAGAGTGTCTCTTTCACTTAAAATAGCATTATGAAAAATTTTCAATGACTTGTGATTCTTTAGAAGAGAATCATATTTTTCTTCAAACATAGAACAGTAAGCAGATAATTTTTCATTTGAGAAACTAGAAGTATCAGAATAAAAAGAATAATAAGTTTTTACCTTTTCCCCTTCATCCATAAATCACATGTTTGCTTTGAGATTTGATTTCTCATTTTCTGAATCGGATTTCGAAGAGTTTATGGATTCTTCAGATACACTCCAAGTAGCTTTCATTTCTCTTTTTTCCTTTATTCTCATAATCAAAATTCTTCTAATATCTCTTTTTGGGCCTTTTCTTCTCATCTTTCAGTTGAGGACAATCAGGTCTAATATGAAACAATTTCTTGTATTCATAAAATTGAACTTATCTTGGTTATTTCTCATCTCTCTTGAAGGATTTTCTAAAACCTCTTTTATTCTTGTAGAATTTATTGAATCTCCTAGCTAGCTGAGCTAGTTCTATTTCAGAATCTGAGGAATCTGAATTTTTGTATTCTTTGACTTCTTTCTTTGATCTTCTGTTATGCTTCTGAGATGTTACTTTTAGAGTATTGTTTTCTCTATTTCCTATAATTTTACAATCTTCAGCTTCATCTTTCATCTCAAATTCAAACATCATCATTATCCATTTTTTTCAGATCTTCGACAGGTGATGATTGGTGAATAGAATCTAATATTCCATTCCATTTCAAAGGTAATACTATGAGTACTTTTAAATATTGATCAGATTTTTATGGGTTCTCCTAAGTCTATAATATTGTTGACAATTTATGTAAGCCTTCCATTCATCTACGTAATTCTTTCACCATCAAACATTCTAAAGGTGTCAAAATTTAGTTTTTTGTAGCATACCTCATCTGTCGGACATTATTTGTTCCTTCATAAGCAACTACTATAGTTTTCCACATCTCATAGGCAGTTAGACATTGTGATACATGATTAAATTCATCTGGTCTAAGACCACAAATAATAGCATTCATCACTTTATAATTGATATCATACTCAGCTTCTGTTTCAACAGTCCAAGTTTCTGGTTTCTTAAGAATCTTATAAGGAGTAATGGCTTTTTAGTAGACTTTGAATCCAAGATTTTTTAGATATATAATCATTTGTGATTTCAAGCACCCATAATTTCCACCATTAAAGTAAGAAGCACGTACCATAGACATTCCTTCTCTCAGATCATCTATTTCCATCTTTTTATAGACCTTATACTTTTATCTTTCTATATATTTATCTAAAAAATATCATCTTTGATATCAATTGTTAGGTCAGAATAATAAAAAGTAACAAAAGAGGGGGTGAATTGTGTCTTCAAAAATCTTCCACAATTCTAGATTTTAACACCCTCTATGATTAATATAGATATGCAGTGTTTTACTTCTCTAATTAGTATAACCAGTGTCTGAACATAAATAAAGAACATAGCTTTTTATAGTGGTTTGGGGCATAAATATCCCCTAGTCCACTCCACTAATCACTCTCTCTGCGAGCTTGGTAAATTTCACAAGCAAGGTCCTCTTATCTTAGGTCATAAATCCACAACTGAGTATAGGCATTTGATGCCTTTATAAACAAGGATAAAAACAAAGCCTTATGGTTCTTTAATAGGGAACTGAATATCTATATCTTAGATCGAGAATTTGGTACTCTACCACAACTGAATCTGAGTTGTTGAAACTCCAATAAATCAAAAGAGTTTAATTTTTTGATTTGGGTTGTCTTCACTGTTGAAGCAGCAGTAACTGACAGTAGATGGATCTTATTTTTTAGAAATGAAAAACTTCAAGATGGTATAGTTTTGAAGAAATCCCAGTTCAAAATGATTTTCAATAATAATAGCAACAAATAGTAGCAGTAATCTTACAGCAGTACGAGGTATAACATGTATGTCTCAAAAGTGTAGTCTCTTCTAAAAAGTCAATTGTTTGTCACAACAACACTTATGAGAAGATATTCACCAGAAATTATTCAAATATAAAAATATGTAACTTGAATATCCCATATTTTGAAATGATACACTGGTAAAATATATAGAGTAGAAGGTTTTCTTTCGATATTCTAGATCTAAGAAAGTAGCATGATAGATCAGATAAATTCAAATTCCAATTGACCAGGGGAGTCGTAACTTTCCTTAAGGATATGAGATATTTTATATGATTAATATAGTTCTTTGAAATTATTATAATGATCCTTGAATCATTCTTTAAATCTGAATAGACTGTTGCAGCAAACTCAGATTTAAAATGCAGCTTAAAAACTTCGACATTGAAAAGACAACGTAGGGTTGATCCGCATAGCCTAGGATTCCTTCATGTATTGTAGGGTTCCTTTGTATAGAATAGGGTTCCTTTGTGTAGTGTATGGTTCCTACCAATGTATGATTCCTTAACCATACTTTCATCTTCACGTAATGTAGGGATCAAAAGTAACGTAGGGATGATAATCCATACGCTCAACCTTTTCAACATAAAATCTCAAACGTAGCATTGATTAACCATACATTCACTTTCCTGAATGTAGGGTATGAAAAGTATTTTTAGACTCCAATGTAGGGTTTCTACTCCATGTGTTTTGCAATTACTCAAATGTAGGGATGTTGGTCCAAATGCAAACTGCTTAGCATAGCATAGGGTTGATACTATATGCAAACGTTAGATTTCCAGCGTAATGTAAAGATAATGAACCATACGCTCATTCACAGAATGTAGGGTTTGAAATAGTGTTTCAAGATCAATTCCCATAACACAAAATTCCTTTAACTTAGATATAAATTCTTAAAAACTCACTCATGAAAACTTCATTAGAAAACAAACAAGGGTATTGTGAGCATCAAAATCAGCATATATTATAGAGTATTGTTGATACAATTCATAACCAACAATAAGGACTATAAAATTACCTTATCACTTGATTAAATTTTATTTTGTGATTATATATTGACCATAATCATCTAAAGTTAGAATATATGACTGTTTGTGGCCACTTGGATGAGATTATGACCTTTATATTATTTTATTTGAGGAAATGAAAAATATGCCACACTCTTGTATTTAATAAGAATAATATTTTAATATGGTATTATCCAAAGGATATATCTAAAAATAAATAGACTTTTCAAATATAAAATATCTATCTTCATCATGTTAATTTATATTTAATTTTAACAGAAGAAATAATTATCATAAATTCTTGAACAACACTGATACATTAATTGTTCAGTTTTTGAAAAAATCAAATAAATGATATTAAAAATATTAAAATAAATATAATTTGAGATAATTAATTTGATCCATAAATTTTATAGATTATATTGACATTTTAGGGATACAATAAAAAATATGTTTCGAATTTTAGATGTTATCTTGATATTATTAAAGTCAAAATAATGGATAATTCTTAAAATTGACATTATGGATATTTTATAGTAAATAATATTTTATTAAATAGAATAAAAAAAATAAAAAAATAATAATTCATCCAAGTGATTAGTATAAGGTTAAAAATATTAACCATGGTCTGTTTATTAGTCATTTTTCATTTTCTAGTAGTTATATCCCTCAAAGAATAAAAATCTATGTTGTCGCGGTAAGATTTAAAGGGGTTAAATAGGTGTTAAAACTAAACGATAATGGTTAAAATATAGTCAGATGTTGTCTAATTTATCTTTTATAAGGTTATTTAGACCTATACTCATCTTATATTCTAAATAACATACATTTTATCCATTTGGAATTGAAAATTAATTTATATTAATTTAATATTTTGAAAATTTCTAAGAGTGCCCCTCCCCTCTCTTATAAAAGGGGAACTCTTCTTCTCTTTTATTGACATATAAAAACTCATTTGGTTCATCCAATACATGAAAAAATCCATTCTTATAATCCCTTACCTCATTATATATGTATTGGTTTAGGCATAACATTAACCATAGCGGTCTTAAGGTGTTAATTTTTATATACTAATGTGTTTTTATTTTAATGGAATAACCTATATCTATCTTCTCTTCCATCAAATAGGAAACAAAATCATTATTCATGTGTACATTAGACTACCACTTCGCAGACAAATGTAATTTTTTTTCCATCACCATCTCTCAAAACTGGTTATAATGATGGAATTAATTTTCATATATGATATTCATGAAATATTTATAATTCTAAAAATAAAATATATCATTTACATTATTACCTTTCCATGAATAGAAAAATGATAACATTGTTCGTGCGTACAAGTAGATTACCACCTCCACGAAGTGATGTGACTCATTTTTCATCACCACATCACATGGATGATATATATATATATATGTATATATGAATAATTAATATTATATTTATGATATTATTATTATTATAGAAATATAAAATAATATTCACATTTTTCCATAATTATCATTAAAAAATGGAAACATTACTCATGCGTATGCAGAGACTACCGTCTCCATGATTGTAACGTAGTTCATTTTTCATAACCATATTTAATAGATGGATTTAAAAGTATAATTTATGTATAAAATTAGTAACTATTTCATGAATATTATTTAATAAATTTTGGAGTAATGACCAGTTTTTCCATATTCAACATACGTAATTTATTTTGGACTTAAGTACCGAATATCATCAAAATGGCCGATGAGAACTTAAGTGATTAAGTAATTGTATATAATATAGAAGTAAGTGATATAAAAATAATAATAAACCTGAAAATGTTCTTAATAAATTTAATAATCTACCTAACTTAATCATTCATGAAGACAAAGAACGTACATGAAAAGTTGAACTTAAGGTAAGGGGATTTCTTTTAAAAATCCTCTTTTAAAGTTCCTCTTTCATTTTTTTTATAAAATTCAAAAAGGTGTGTTTTTCTAACTTATACAGAATGAGTGAATTTTTCCACTTCCATGATTCCTTAATGCCTTGAATCTTAATTTAAAATTTTACATGGTTCTTTTCAAATAAATTCTTTTCCTTTTTATGTGCGCAGTATTTATAAAAAAACGATTTCAAAGTGAAAGGTTATTTTCCTTAAGAATGTTTTTATGATGCAATATTTCAATATTCATATTTATGATATGATTCTTGGGAATTTTTTATGATGATGGGTGGTTATATTATTAACCAAGTACATGTGGTTACATTATTAACTAAGGAAGGTTGGAGACGTTATTAACAAAGGACGGGTGGTTGTGTTATAACCTCCAAAGCATTGGGTACTCCAGAGATGGATGTTGGCCATATTGGTTATTCCATTTGAAAGATTGATATGGATAATTATGTCTCAAGATACCTAATTAACTTTTATATGATTTATAATGAGTTTTCTTGGAAATTTTATTATTTTCAAAACGTAATATAATGGTCTTTTTGAAAATATAATTCCCTTTTCAGGGTAAAAAGGTATGTTTTAAGAAATGGTTTTTTATGGGACTTCATGTTTTTCATTGTACTGACACATTTATTCCTTTTATGTCCCTTATTGATATTTTTTTCTCATAAAACTTGTTTAAAATTTTTTTAATAAGGTTTAAGGATGGTTAAGAACAAAGAATAATTCAATTTTAAAGTTGTAAAGAGTTGTCATGAAAATAAAACATGTTTCTTTTTAAATGTTTTATATTATGAAAAAAAGGATACTGAGTATAATTGTATACTTGTAATATATAGTTTTACTATATAAGATGTTTTATTAATTCTCTAAAACACTAAACTTAATAGATTCTCAAAATTGTAAGAAAATGAATTCTAGTTCAAAAACACTGAAATATATAATACTTAACATTGGGTCCTTATAGTTGGTATCATATGAGGGTTTAGAAAACATTGGAGATTTGGATGTTTTTATGTGAGGTTGTATTAAGAGTGATGGATACCATCATGGGTTTATAATTTTAATTCTGATTATAAGTTCAATTTCTTAGAAACACATTTTGAGGATTTATATCATGAAATTTTAAGGTGACTAATGGTATTTTTTGAGACATTTATTTTTGAGGTAATTATGGGTTATTAAATTTTGGGATGGAAAATGAAAGGTATGAGATACCTTAAGGTTAAAAAAATTATTTAATATTTAATATATTAAGGTTATTTTTTATTATTTCTCTCATGTTTTTGTAATTTAATAAGTATTATATTAATATAGTTTTAGAAAAAGGACATCCCACAGGATGGTTGAAAACTCGTCATATCCAATAAGGTTGTAGGAATTAAACCCACAACCGAAGGGCGACAAGGGTGCAACACCTACTACTGGCCTATGTGAAGTCCCACTTACTATGATATTTTCTTTTTAGTTAAATGATCTGATGGATAAAGGTTAAGTTTATTTTTGGAATATTTTTTTATCAAATAGATAACCATGGGATTGGAAAATGATTTGGTGGTTAAGGGAGACGTTCTCTATTTTGGGAACCCTATATGATTAAGGTAAAAATAATACTATGGGATTTTATTTTAGGAATAAAGCTTGAATTATATTTTATAATCATATATGATTTTATTTTGAATTTATGTAGATTCAAGTTATTTATGGATATGGTTAGCATATCATGGATATTATGTGATTTAGGTAATTACATTTTGGTATGATACAATAAGAGTGATTGATGCTATTTGGATATAAATGTTTAAAATTTCATGAAAGGCTATGTGATCACATCCTTTTGATTTTTGGGTTTTAATCATAGTCTAGAATATTTTTTAGGAATTTTAAGGATATTTATATATTTAATGATCTATGTTGAACTTTGGGTATTACTATTGAATTTTGGAGATTAAAGTGGTTTTTCTTCATATAACGATTTATTATTTTTGGATAATTATTTTATCTTATACTAACCATTTTGGGTTTGGTTAATTCCTAAATATAGGAGGAATATAAAGTTATTATTTTGTGGATTTTATGATTTGTATATGTTGATTCTAAAGTTTTAGGTATGAAAAAATCATCTTAAATATTCATTGTTTGAGCCAAATATGAGATTATGGTGTAAATTTATTGAAGGATGAAACTATACTTGTCAAGTAAGTATATTTACTTATTTTCATACTATAGTAAGTAAAATAACTCCTTAAATTTAAGAAAAGTATTTTTGAAACAAAAACGTTATTTGTTTACTTTTCTTTTTGATAAATCAATGGCCTTATAACCTATCACAAATTTACGATTTTGTGGTGGTTAAATTTCTCATGACCATGTTCTCTATCACTCTTTATCAGCCCATAGGCATTAACTTTTCTCTTTCATGTATAGGTTTTCCTATATGAAAACCTAGTATGTATTATTCCATATGACCTTCTTATTTCTCGTTCTCTCTTTCTAAGTGGAAGTTTTATTAATCCTTTTTACGATGTGGGATTTCAACAGAGGTATTTTGAAAATTCAAACCCCAAGTATTTGATTGTGGGTTCAAATTATGAGGATAAAATTTCTTAATGGTGGGATAAAGTAACATCCTAATATTTTTTTTAAAATACTATGTTCGATAGCATACAAGATACGTAGCACTCAACTTAAAAAAAAATAATGAAATATTATTATTTAAATGTGCCCCTTACAACCTAACCATTAAATTGGAGGGAATGAATAGTATTAAACACATTATGAAATATATAATGGTCTTACTCATTTATAATGTATTAATTAATTATTTTTAAATAAGTACTAGATTTTTAGTGCAGTCATTTTATTCTTCAAAAAATATTTTTTCTTCAAAAATGATTTTTATTTCTTTTTATGTGTAATTATTATAATTAATTTCTTGAAACATTAGAAAATTTATTTTAAGATATTAATTTCATTTTTTTATTCATCATGTCAAAAATATCTTAGGGATAATTTTTAATAATTTTTTGAAAATATAGATTTTTCAAGGAATAGTGAAAAATATTGATTTTTATTAAAAACTGTATTTTATTTTAAAGTTTTTACAAGGTAAAATTATGTTTTGTATTAGATTTAAATTTTCATTAGTTAATTTTTATTTAAAATAATCCAATAATAGTTTTTAAAATGGATTTTATACTTGAATTTAGTATAAAAACATTTTATATTTAATAAGGGCATTTTTCCAAAAAACTGTTTTTCGTTGTGTTTTTCTAGTTTAATTTAAAATTAAATTCTGAAAATTTTATGTTTTGAGTTTTTAAAATTTGATTTCATATTTGGAATAAATTTTTCCAAATTTATTATATAAGTCCCTTTTATTTTTGGTCAATATGAATAGTGAGCTTGGTAATTTTTGTGATCATGGTAAGGGATAAATCAAGTAATTAAAGGTTAAAAATAAAATGATAAGGACTATAAAATTACCTTAACACTTTCTTAAATTTTATTTTTATGATTATATATCGATCATAATCGTCTAAGGGTCTAATTTATGTCCTTTTTGTCTACTTGGATGAGATTATGACCTTTATATTATTTTATTTAAAGAAATGTCAAACATGTCACACTCTTGTTTTTAATAAGTATAATATTTTAATATGGTATTATCCAGAGGATATATTTGACTATAAATATTATTTTGAAATAAAAAATAATTATCTTCATTATGGTAATTTATATTTAATTTTTAGGGAATAAATAATTACCTTAAATGATTTCACAATGTTGATTTGGTAATTATTAAATTATTGAAAAAACAAAATAAATGATATTAAAAATATTAAAATAAATATTTTTTTAGATAATTAATTTTATCCATGAATTTTATAAATAAAATTGACATGTTAGAGATATAATAAAATATTTTTCTTTATTTTATATGTTTTATTGATATTATTAAAGTCAAAGTGATGAATAGTTGTTAAAATTGACATTACAGATATTTTATAGTAAATAATATTTTATTAAATGATATAAAATTCCTAAAAATATTAAATTTTTCCAAGTGACTATTATAATGTTTAAAATATCAAACATGGTTAATTTATTTGTCGTTTTTCATTTTATAGTGACTATATTAACTCTCAAAGAGTAAAAATCTATGTTGTCACGGTAATAGTTAAAGGGGTTAAATTAGAGCTAAAACCAAACTGTAAGGGTATAAATTTAGTCAAATATTGTATAATTTATATTATATTAGGTTATTTTTACCCATACGTATCTTTTATTTGAAATGACTTACTTTGGATCCATTTTTAATGGAAAATTAATTTCTATTAATTTAATATTTTGAGAAATTTCAAGAGTACCTCTCCCCTCTCTTATAAAAGGGCACATCTTCTTATCTTTTCTTCACACATCAAAACCCATTTTTTATCCAATCACTACCCAAATACCTACCTATAATACCTCCCCTAATTATAGAGGTTTTTTTAGTTATAAAACCAACCTAAGTGGTCTTAAGTTGTTAAGGAAAGGAGATTGTCCCAGGAAGAGGTGTCGTTTTTAATCGAGCATTTATGCTTTATTTATTCTTCCACCTCCATAAAATATTATTAAAGAATGATTAAATAATAACACTAGAATCTTCTATATAATAATTTGTTTTTATTTTAATGTAACAACCTATATCAATCTTCTCTTTCATCAATTGGGAAACAAAATCAGCATTCGTGTGTAGGGCAGACTACCGCCTCACGAACCGATGTAATTTTTTTTCCATCACCATCTCTCAAGACTGGTTATAATGATGGAATTAATATTTATATATGATATTAATGATATATTTATCATTATTAAAATGTAATATATCATTTATGTTCTTACCTTTTCATGCACAGAAAAATGATAATGTTGTGTGTACGTACAAGAGGATTACCATCTCCAAGAAGCGATATGATCATTTTTCATCACCACATCACATTGATGATATATATAAGTATATATAAATAATTAATATAATATTTATGATATTATGGTCATTATTAAATTATAAAATAATACTTACCTTCCTTTCAAAATGATCATTGAAAAATAGAATCGTTACTCATGCGTATGTACGGCCTACCGTCTCCATGATTGTAACATAGTTCATTTTTTATCACTATATTTAATGGATAGATTTAAAAGTATAATTTATAGATATAATTGGTAATTATATCATCAATATTATTCTGTAGATTGTGGAGTAATGGAAAATTTGACCATATTCAATATACCTAAGTCATTTTGGACTTAAGTATCGAATATCATCAAAACATCTGGCGTGAACTTAAGTGATTGCATAATTGTATATAACATGGAAATAAATTATATAAGAGGGATAATAGACCTGAAAAGGTTTTTAATAAATTAAATAGTTTACCTAAATTTATTATTCTTAAATATAAATAATTTATGTGACAAGTCGTACTTATGGTAGGGGACTTTCTTTTAAAAACATCTTTTAAAGTTCCTCTTTCATTTTTTTATAAAAGTCAAAATGGAATGTTTTTAACTTATACGACATGAGAGGATTTTCCTACCAGCATGACCCCTTAATTATTTGAATCTTCCTTTATAATTATACATGGTTCTTTTCAAATAAAATGTTTTCCTTTGTATGTGCATGGTATTTCTGAAAAAATAAGTGATTTCAAAATGAAGAGGTTATTTTCCATAAGAATGTTTTTATGATGCAATATTTCATGATTTATGTTTATGATATCATTATTGGGAATTTTTTATGATAAATGGTGATCATGTTATTAACCAAGGATGGTTGGTTACGTTATTAAGCTAGGATGGGTGGTTACATTATTAACCAAGGATGAGTGGTTACATTATAACCTCCAATGCATTGGATACTCTAGAGATAGAAGTTGAACATATTACTTATTCCATTTGTAAGAGTGATACAGAAAATGATAACCCAAGATACCAACTTAAATTTTATATGCTTACTAATGAGTTTTTATAGAAATTTTTTTATTTTCAAACGGTAATATAATGATCTTTTTGAAAATATGATTCCATTTTGGGGTAAAAATATATGTTTTAAGAAATGATTTTTCAAGGAATTTCATGTTTTTCACTAGACTAACATATTTCTTTCTTTTATGTCCCTTACTGAGATTTTTTTGTTCATCCTATTTTTTTAAAATATTTTTCATAGGGTTTAAGGATGGGTATGAACAAAGAAGAATTCAACTTGAAAATCATGAAGATTTTTCTTGAAAATAAAACAAGTTTCCTTTTTAAAATTTTTATATTATGGGAAAAATATATACTAAGTATAAGTTTCTACTTTTAATGTTTGGGTTTACTATGTAAGTGTTTTTCCTAATTCTCTAAAATTATAAACTAAAAAGATCCTCAAAATTATAAGAAAGTGAATTCTAGTTCAAAAACACTAGAATATATAGTGCTTAAGTCCGGGTCCTTACAAGACACTTCAACAGAAAATAGATGAGATATAGAAGCTGAATAATGGTTCAAATCATAATTATAACAACAACTAATAGATGTAGATGATCTTCAATAAAGAACAGTAGCAGCAAAATAATCTTCAATATTTCCTAGGCATCCTTTTTCTTTAAACAGTAGTATAGAAAATATTTAGTAAATGATAAACATGTATATCTCTAAATTATAGCTCTAATCAATGCTTTTTCGAGCTTCAACAAAAGATTAACAAAGAGATACAACAACAATAGCACATCAATTAAACTAAAAAGTATCAAATCATGGATGTCGTTAAAGTGTATCCTAGATAGAGAATTAGATACAATAACACTTTGATATTTCTATAGACACATATATATATTAAGAAGAAGAAAATATTTATATTTAATAAGAAACTTTTCTTTCTTTGGTTCAAATATATCTATAAGATCATCTTGATAATTCACGATCATTTGAAATTAAGCATGATTAGAAAAATCATAACTTCCCTTATAAATTGGAATGATTTAATTCATTGAATAATGGCCTTTGAATCGATCTTTAAACAACTTTAAATGATAAAACAATTTTGATGAAACTATTGAAAAATTTGTGAAAATATTCAAAAATTCAAATCTTGTATACGATTGGGTCAAACATAGGGTTGCACTGTGCATAGTTAATCTTCAAAAGTATGGTTGGAAATGTATAGTATATTCCATAAGTAGGTTTGATAAACTATGAATTAAGAACACAAATATAGGGTAGTTGAAAAAAATTTTGTTTCCCAAACCTTACTTTCCATCTAAACATAGGGTTCCAAAAGTAGTGTTCCTTAAAAAATAGGGTTCATGGTCCATATATTTACTTCAAATGTTGGGTTATAAACAGTGATTCCAGACTAGTTTGAAATTCCCAGAATGATTAGGAAAATTTAAACTTCAGTCGTATTTAAATAACATAAGTTCTTCTAGAATAAAATAATTATTCCAATAAATATTATCATGAAATCCTCTTAAAGAAACTTCATTAGTAACACAAATGTGAATGTTTGTGAGAATCAAAATCAATGAGAATTTAATGAAGCTTTTGGATTAACACATATCCAACAAAGCCAACACAAAATATATAATTTTCATAATAATAAAATTATATTCAATTTTTCATGATAAAAAAACAAACATTTTCATTTTGAAAACACTTTATTTCAAAAATATACACTTTTAAATGGAATGATATGTCTGGTTATGTTCTTATAAGGTCTAGCTTATCGATTAGTTTAGATAGATTTCCATAAATAGAAAGCCTAAGAATAAAAAACATATTTGCCTAACATGAACATCACTTACCATGTGTCCCAAGTGGCACATGTTATACCTATACCACCCTTATACTCTTATCATACTTTTAACATGCTCATAAATTAAACTATAATAAGAAACAACATTAAAATAAAGCTTACTCATTTTTCCTAAGTTTCCACCAAATCCAAATCACCTTCCAAAAAAATGCTCAAACACCTACAATACAAACAGCCTTTATTGGGGATCAAAAGTAGTGCATAAGAAATTCAAAAAATAAAGATCAACAAAATTCAACAATAAAAGTCTATAAAAACACACCTCAAACAAACCTAGGAGGATAATAAGAAACTAATTCTCCACTTGAGCCTGAACAACTCAGAACAGTCTAGAAAACACCCTCTCTTCCCACTAGGGCCCCCTACAAATCACATATATGACCAATCCTAGGAATACATAAAAGATTCAACCTAGAGTCTATGCCTAACACTAAGGGTTGTAAACAGAATTATAGAACATTGGAAAAGTCACAATTTGTGCATACCACATTGATTTGGGTCATACCTTCCTTCATTTTAAATTTTGGATAGTATCTTTCGATGTGACCAGTTTTATCGCACTCAAAACACCAAAAGATCTTAATCCAGATCTTATCCTTTCATTCATTATTGTTTTTTTTTGTATTTCACCCCTAACATTCATTAATTGGAGTTCATGTTTCACCCCACTATCCTCATCTTCCAAACCATGTGTTTGATGATCTCAGGACAACACAATTGTCTTAACCTTTTATAGAGTAATATATTATCTACCATACATCATAGAATCCTTTAAATTGTTAAAGGAATCATCAAGATAAGTCAAAAATAATAATGGTATGATCCTCATCGTTAATACTCACATCTATATTTTCTAAGTCGAGCAAGACTTTATTAAAACCATCAAAAATAACCATGGGTCATCTAGGTATAAAGTCTCATATTCTTACACAAATGACCAAGTAAGGACTTAGACATATAATGATATTCAAGATTAAGACATATGGCCTTTGCAGTGGTTTCATGAATGAATTACCACAAGACCTTATCTCTTAGGGTTAAGGGTATCATATAATGGGATTTTCCGTGAATGTTCGGGTCAACATCAACATAGGTAGTATAGGACTATCCTTCAGAATAAATAATCACAATTGGATTCTTTGGTCCTAAGAGAGAATCTGCGAGTCCACTATGTACAATCAATGCTCTCATTTTAACTCTCTATAGGTTAAATTCGTTTTCACCATCAAACGTCTAAACTTATGACTTAACCGAAGAGGACATTAAGCTCGATTACTATCTTCGATACCAATTGTGAGGGTGTAGGTCTGTCCAAATGACACAAACCTCCCCCAATAGGATTGAACAATGAAAGGCTGGAATTTAAAAGAGATTTGGGGAGAAGATTCAAACAAAAAACAGAAGTGAGTCAACGTAACAAACAAAAATAAGAATCATAAATAAATGCAAGAAATTAAAAGTAAATGATTATTTTCATTCTCTAGACCTAATTGGTCCTACTTGCATAGAAATAATACCACTAAAACAATTTATTATTATATGAATAAAATCAATATGCATGGAAACATAGAATAAATAACATAAAAACACACATGGTCCATAGAAAATATTCATGTATGTGGCCCTAGTTACTCTAGGGCCTAATGGTAAATCAGATTCTGAGGATGGTAACATAAATCCCCAATCAAGACAAACTCACTCATGCCACTCAACATAGATCAAGAAAAATAAATAAGAAACATAGCATAGCTTAATGAAACTAAAGAAATACAGGCTCAGGTCTACACCAAGAACCCAAGAGATGCTTGACAAAGAATATGATAGATGTTTCCAGGGTTGTAACTTTTTTAAACAAGATGTGATTAAGAATAGGGATCATAGAAAATATTATTAACAATGGAATAAGAAACCAAAATATGGTATGGGGGAATCGAATTATCAAGGGTCCCCCTCTCTCTCGAACCCTCCTCTATTGAATAGAGAATGTTGAATAAACCCTAAGGACTCAAAGATCAAAAAGTTGAGTTCCCAAGGAAATAAAATGACGGTGTTATGACGAAGAGCATGGAGAGAAGGCGGAATCAAACGTGGAATCCAAGGTGGAGCACACGAACGATATAGGGTGAGCGAGGCGGTTGGCATAATACGCTAAAGAAATAGAATCAATGAAAAATCAGGGCCACGTGGCATGAGAGGAATGGATGGATGGTGGGCACATGGGTACCCAGATTTACTAAGGGCAGTGAAGCACAACATAAAAGACAAATCACCTCATGGGATTCATTCGGTCAAGATTATCAACATCCAGGAACATATGCCAAAGTAGCATTGGGATAAATCCATAGAAAAAATCCAAATGTGAGAACACAGCCTAGAAAACACCCCCAAAGCCCAAAATCCCAGAAAGATAATACCCAAGAAAATGTCCTCAAGGAAATCCAAACATAATCCAAACACCTGATTTCACAAAAGATAAAACCCTTCAATATTTGAGGAAAAATCCACTTCAACCAAGGGGAATGATGAAAAATAGAATTATGATAAGGATGACTCAATATATCCTAATAATATTTATAAATGCATAGAGAATAATAACCATGAATTAATCATTAGGAAGTTTCACATGTAAATGCAACATTTTCTTCAGTATTTAGTGCCTTAAATTCTTAAAAAATTCTGTAATTTGATTTGGGAATTTGTAAGGTCTATAAAATATGTGAAGTGTTTTGAATTATGAAATGATATATGAAATTTTAAATTTCAAGTTTGAATTTTCTCAAACCATCTTTATTGATCAAGTTCCTATCTAAAAGTTGGTGGTCCATCAATAAAACCATATGGGTCTAGTTTCTTCTTCCTTCTCTATCAGCTCCCTATACTCATACCACTCTCCCCCACTCTTCCCTTCCAGCATCACAGGCCTAACAAAAACATCCACCTACCTCAGAACCTGAACTATCAAACACAACTCACTCATCTCATCTCCCACTTCTGATTTGGTTGATTTTCCCACTAGTTCAATTACAATTCATCCAAGTCCTGAAATCATAATGTCACTAACCGACATGCAACCAACAAAAGTTGAACATCATCTTCGCTTGAAAATTCCCACCTTATAAGAGGGAAAAAATTAGAAAAATTCTTACATTTAAATTCTTTCTCCCACAAATGAGTTTCATTAATCATGATATATAATATGAAATAGATGTTGAATCAAGGACATTGTTTTGAAATAAATTTTAATTTATGATGAATTCAATGTATTTGACCACTTTTAACTGAATGCTTGTAACATGGTTTGGAGGTGGTAAGATTTATTTACCACCCTTTGGGATCCGGACCTACTCGATCCCATATTAGGATGTTATTGAATGATTCAATATAATATGGATTTTATCTTAAGATTAATATAACTTTAACTTTGATACCATGTGAATTATTCATCACAAAACCAATTAGTGATGTAAATGAATTAGCATGAAACATCAGCACTCTTATATAATTTTTAAATGTGTGGGGTTCTAATAATAAATAATTAGCATGCATGTATTCACTTGAAGAAAATACTTAAATCCATGTTTGGTGTGAGGTAATTCATTCTAATAGAAATGGAAAAGGAAAAGGAGAGATACAGAGAGGGATTCATGAGTCTCTTGTTTGGAATGCAAGGAAAAGGTTTAATCAAATATGTTAAATGATATAAATATATTATAAAAAATTAAATATATTATTTAATAGGAATTATTGACAATAATAAATAAAATCAAGGATAATTATGTCCACAATTTTTTTCCAATGAAGTAAATGATGATCCCCCCAAATTGGATGGAATCCAAATTTCCAAAAAAAACAAAACTGATAATATGATAGATAACAGAGGATAGACTTATTTGTATAGAGAGAAAAGTGAAGAAATTGATATAGTATAAATATAGAGGAAGAGGAAATAAGGCACTCAAGATTCCCCCAGGGAGCACCAAACCACCCAAGCTACTACCAAATTCCATGCTAAAAGTCCAACATACAAATCCCTTCCTACTAGCCACTCACCACCCCCCCCCCACAGCCCCTCTTCTTATTTATAATAAATTCCCCCCACAAGGTACCAGCATCACCTAACAATATTTCCTCCCCTCTAATAATATCCTCCCTGTAAAGACACACATACCCCCGAGTCCTATCACTACCACCTTCTCAAAAAATCACCTAGTCCCCAAGGTGGTGGATCTCACAAGCATGCCAAGTAATCACCCATACCACCCTTGATCCATGGAACTGGGGATAGTGATAATGTGTATTGGCTATACTTTCGTGCCAAGTAATCTTCCATGCACTCCTCCTAGATTGCTTAGCATCCATTATTTTCAAGTCAGCTCCATGCTCCACCCTATTTTCTTGATGGAGCATTCCCCTAGTTAAAAATTTATGAGACGCCTCATGTTCATGCATTGTTGTACTTCACAATTACACTAAATGAAACTTAAATGTACTTTTTTGTTGTTTCACTCCAAAATTTGGAAAGATTCGGTAGTTATGAATGGTCGCCATGGTGGAAGTCCAAAACTCTCCTAGATCTAACCTCATGAAGTATAATCATCAAAATACTTAGTCACCATAGGCATGACCTATGCAGCTGGTGATAAGACAAAAAAATCCATGTTTGTGCCTGTCTAGCCTATTGTATCTCCTTATCTATCATTATGGTCCTAGAAGTTTCCCACTCATCCTTTTGTGGAAACTCTACCATATACCGGATGGACGTAATGTCATCAAAAATTTTGGATAGCCCCATGCTCCATCATGGTATCCCATGTTCGGTAAGCTCCCCTGCATGTGATGTAGACAACTGCATCACCATCGATGGGAACTCAGACTTAATTGTTGGGGCTTCCTCGGTGGAGCTTCCAAAATCAGCAAGTAGCACTTCTTTGAGATACATCTATGTGAAAGCAGTTGTGGGTCATTTAGCTAATAAAAAACAAATTTCAAAAAAACCCATCATGAAAAGTCCCACCATTGGTATTTTCATCACTTCCAAAGTTTGAGGAATCAAGAAATAAACCCCATCTCTCACTATCCATGCTTTATAATATTTCCTATAAAAGTCTGACAGTATCAGTTTCCCAAAGTGCTTGTCCAAGCATCTGTTTATCATAGCTAGTGAGGTCCACATTTCCAGCATTTGGAACACCATGCACGTGAGAATCATAAGTGACAGAAACTTCAGTCTCAGTAGCGGTACAGGCAGCGAGTTCTTCCTCCAAGGTTGGTTCTAACAGTACACATGCACAAATTACCTCTATCATATTTGACGCACTCCAGTACAATGTGCCTCCCATAAACATGATATAAAAACCCCTCCAAAAGAAAACAATGGTTCATTTTTTTTCTTTTTTCCCCTCCCTCGATAGAAAAAAATTGGGCACTCCCCCTTTTTATTTTTACTTTTTGTGTGTTTTTTTGAAAAACAAACCCGATTGTGTTCTCCCCTCCTATAAGAGAAACTAGTAGTGTGCATGTACAGATGATGTTTCTAGCTATACACCCCTCTTTAGAGTTGAAGATGGTTAGGTGTACCTTTTGGTGATGTTCACCTCCTCAGGTCGAGATTGTTTATGTCTAAATTCTCATTGGAGGGAATTTTTGTAATGACATGGCCTTAAAATCACATAGTGTAATGACTTTAGACTAGAATTCACTTTCTTTCATTCCCAAAGATCTTTGAGATTTAGAGTTTTAGAGAATTAGAAAAAACTCTTAAAAATTAAACCCATAAATTACAAGTGGAAACTTCTAAATATTATTCATTTTTTCATAAAACAATAGTATTTAAAATAAAACATAATTTCTTTTCATGATAAATCTTCTCAAATTTTCCCTTGATCTCATCCTTTTCTCAACTCTTCCTTAAACGCTGTAAAAACATTTTAAAACTTGGTATGAGCACAAAAATCTTAGTAAGGAACATAAAAAGGAAGAAATAAATCATTAGTCAATGAATGAAAATGTTTTCACAAAGTTATAATGTTTACACATAAAACATAAGCTATTTAGCTTGCCTTATGAAATCATAAGTTTCCTGTAAAACCAAAAGTAAGAATAAATCATAAATATAACTTGTGGAATCATTTTCATATCACTCTTACATATATTTTAGCTTTCACATCTACATAGGGACTAACCTTCATAGTTATATTTTGAATAACCACCATAGTATATTCCCTTAATCTCTTAGGAAAAACCTAACAGGTTAACTCTATCCCTTTACCCAATGCATTAGAGACCTATAACGGGATCACCCGCCCTTGGTTTATAATGGAACCACCCATTATCATAAACAATGTTCAAGAACCATAACATAAGCATAACATATAAAGCTTTCATAAAAGAAACATTCTTGAGGAAAATAACTTTTCCTTTTTAAGATCACTTTTCATTTTTACAAAGTCATGCACTCATAAATAAAAACATTTTATTTGAAAATAAAATTGTAAAATTGTAAAGGAAACATCAAATCAATAAGCCCTCATAAAATCAGTAAAATGCACTCATGTCATATAAGTTAAAAAACATTTCTTTAATAAAAAGATTTATAACTTAAAATGGTGATTTTTTTTAAAGAAAGTTCCTTACATAAAACCATAAAAAAGATTCCTTTTCTAAAAAATTAGATAGAAATTAAAAAAAATATCTTTTCAAAACCCTCATTTCTATAATAAAATACATCCATAAGAAATCATTTTAAAAACATGGACATTAAAGAGAAATATTTAGAAAATAAATCTTTAAAACATTCAAAATGAGGTTTTTTATTTAAAGAGTCTCTTACCTTGAGTTCGAATATAATTCTTTCACACCTATCAAAAATGTTAAATAGATCTAGAAGATTAATTTCACACATTTACACATTCAAATTATATCAAAATTAATATTTTTAAAATCATTTATTTTATTTTTCAGTTAATTAAATAAATACAATATTAGCATTTCACAAGAATTTAAGGTAATTATATAATTGTTAAAAATTAAAAATAAATTTCTATAATGAAAATAATTTCATTATGATACAAATATACATTTAGGTTTGTTCATATATTGATTTTGTTCCTATGTGGACACATAAAATAAATTAAATACAAAGAGAGTGACGTTTTGTAACTATCTTTGATTTAAATAATATATAAGTTATTTTTATGGAAAAGTGTCTGTTAAACAACTAAAATTCAATATTAAGGTGATAAGGGTCAAATAATCTTCATCAAATAATTCTTGAACATGTTTAGGTCATGGTTATACCCTTATATTTTGGTTTTAACCTTTATTTAACCCTATTAATTCTTACTGTAACAATAAGAATTTTACTTCTTAAAGGTCAATATTGTTACTATAAAATGTAAAACAAACCATAAATAGATCATGGATGGAATTTTAAACCTTATCCTAATCATTTTACTGAATTTTATATTTTTAAGAATTTTATATCATTTAGTAAAATATTATTTATTTTAATATATTATTAATGTCAATTTTGACATTATTCATTACTTTGACTTTTAAAAAATATCAAAACAATAAGATAAATTCGAAAAAAATATTTTAATACATCTCTAACATATAAAATTCATCTATAAAATTCGTGTATGACAATAATTATCTGAATATATATTTATTTTAATATTTTTAATATCATTTATTTGATTTTTTTCATTAATTGAATAATTACTCCATTAGCATTGCGTCAGCATTTAAGGTGATTATTTCATCAATAAAAATTATAAATAAATTATCATGATGTAGATAAATACTTTAGATTTCAAATGACTATTTATAGCCAAATATATCTTCTGAATAACCATGTATTAAAAATGATATAGTTATTAAAAATATGGTTATGACATCTTTGACTTTTCTTTAAATAAAATATTATAAATGTCATACTCTAATATAAGTGGCTTCCAAAGGTAATAATTTTAATCCTTTGATGATTATGGTCAAATATAACTCATCTAATAAAATTGGGGCAAGTGTTAAGGTCATTTTCTAGTCTATCATTTTATTTTTACCCTTAATCACCCGATTTACCCTTAACTGTGGTAATAAAAATTACTAGTTACTATTCATATTGACCAAGAATAAAAGGGACCTATTTACTTAATTTTAACCTTATTAATCCAAATATGAAATCCATTTTTCAACATTCAAATCATATATTTTTTATAATTTAATTTAAAATTAAATCGGTAAAACGTAATAAAAAGTAGTTTTTCAGAAATATGATGAGTATTTGGTTGGGGGAAGATAAATTTCCTTCAAATAGGAAAAAACAATTTGGTTACAAGAGTTAATGGTACATCCAAAGTATTTTAACATATTAGGGATAATGTTTAAAAAATATGTTTTACTAGTGAATTTTGAAGAGTTTTAGCAACATTCAATGTTTATGATTAAATGTATTATTTTGAATACATGAGGGTGGAGGCCAGTATTAATGACACAAAAATCCCCAAATAGGATTTAACAATGAAATATCGAGATAGAAAAGTTTTTAGGGAATAAGAGGAAAATAGAAAAAAAAAAGTGTTTCGATGTAAAAAAATAGAAACAAGAATCATAAATAAATGCATGAAAGTAAAAGAACAAGAGTAATTATAGGATTCAAACCTTATTGTTCCTAAGTTCGTGGAAAGAACACCACCACCACAATTTATTATTATGAGATTCAAATCAATAGGCATACAAACAGAGAATAAATCATAGAGAAAAATGCATGTGGACTATAGAAACTATCCATGCATGATACCCTTTCCACTCTAGGGACTCACGGTGAATCCAAGTCCAAGGATGGAACCAAATAGTCACACACACCACCCCGCACATACTAAGAAAAAGAAATAATAAACATC
Organism: Viscum album; assembly: GCA_963277665.1. Classification (NCBI taxonomy): domain Eukaryota; kingdom Viridiplantae; phylum Streptophyta; class Magnoliopsida; order Santalales; family Viscaceae; genus Viscum; species Viscum album. Next base: position 1,815,289,638 of record OY728135.1, on the reverse strand, counting down.
ACATGACTCAAAGAAAAAAAATAGATACAACTTACAGGCTATGGTCTGCACCAAGAACCTGAGAGATGCTCGTCAAAGAAGATGGACGATACTGTTAGGGACGGAACTTCTTGAAACGGGATGCAATCGACAACAAGGCTCATAGGAAATGAGCACTCCCCTAGGACAGGGGCTAAGAAACATAGTCATTGGAGGGCCCACTCTCTCTCAAACCCTCTATCACTATGGAATTTAAAAGGATGAAAAAAATCCTGATGACTTGACGATCAATTGGTCGATCCATGAGGAAATGAAGTAATAATTCCATAATGAAGAGTAGGAAGAGAAAGCGGCATCAGACATGGAAGTTGAGGTGGGACATGCGTACGGTGTAGGGAGAGCAAGGTGGCTAGAATGGAAGGCTGACGAAATAGAATTGGCACAAAAGTAGGGCCACACAGCATGAGTAGAATGATGGATAGTGGGAACATGTGTAACACCCCAAAACTTGTGTCTCATATAATGATAATATTATGATTTTATTTTTGTTTAAAATTTCTTTTAACGGAACAAAATTTATAAGATAAACACATGGATTTTTATTTAAACCAGACATCAAAGTGTTTACAATACACCGAGATCAAAAGGGAAATCATTATAACCAAATATACTTATTAAAAACCCTATAAAAATTATAGTGAGACCACCCAAAACAACGAGAACCCCAAGAAGATGATATGGGTCCTTAGAATCTGTCATAACAAACATTAGTATGGCCAAGACCACTGCAGCTGTGCTAAGCCCCAATGGTATCACGTGAACCATCTTCTTCTTTTGCCTTGAATTTAGGACACCCTAAGGCATGGTTTTATATAAGTCATCAACTTGACTGTTGTCTTGGGTGACCATTGAATTCTAATGCCTATAATTATAGTTGTTGGCCTTTTGGTGAATTAATTAAAAACATGTGAGTGTAATTTAGTTATCCAAATAATTAAGTTATGGATTGAAAAATTATAAAACCACCCCTAATCATGAACTTTAAAAGGATATAGTGAAATATTTTGAATTACACTTAAGTGATTTTGAAATGTAATAAGTAATTCAAAACACTTTGCAAATATTTCAAATATATTTTAAATAATTTCATTTCTTAAATAGTGTTTTAAACTATGTTTAATTTCTTTTTAATTAAACAATGTTTTTTATTAAACTAAGTTTTGACTTCTATAATACTCGTATAAGAATTTTCATGTGGGTATATTAAATTCAATTTATAACTTTGTATGTTAAAGGTTTAGTTTTTATAAATAATTTTAGTAATACTTTTAGCTAAGACAAATTGTAGTTTGTATTCCTTAACCTTTTAATGATTAAATAAAAGTCATGTTTAAAAAGATGATTTTTATATAGTTATAATAAATTTACTAATTTCTTCAAGACTTTATAACTTTGTAAGTTTGGATTTTATTAAAAAATAGGCCCACTAGGGCCAGCCCTTTATAGTTGGGCCATGGGAGGTAGCTCACACTAGGTGGCTGAGCCTAGCCCTCAACCTCAGCTTGGGTCAGCCCGAGCATGGGAATAGGTTCCATGAAGGGCTTGCAGGAGCGCACGGGGGTTTGGAGTGTGGCACCACAGGCACAAGGTCACGGTGATTCAGGGTTAGGCCGAGGCTTGCGGGGGCGGGAGCCCATGTATAAGGCTCCCTATGTGTGTGTTGTGTTTTTTTCTGAGCCATCGTTCGGTGACTTGGGTGTAAGAACCCGGTTTTTTGCTACGAAAGACTTTGGAATATTCTTGATGATATTCCAGAGCAGCGCCTTCAGACGGCGTGCGATTCCGAGCCTCGGAGTGGCCGGAATTAAATTTCCAGTGCGTTCACACTGGAAACGCCAAATAAATGAGATAACTCCTAAACGGAGTTCTGGATTAGAGATCCGAGTGTACATATGGGTCCGAAATGGGGTTTTTACCCTAGGAACGACATAAAACTTGTCGGCGCGGGATATTTGGACCCCTCGCCCGCTTCTGGAACGTTAAACGGATAAATTAATTAATTAATTAATTCGTTTAATGGTGAAACTCGAGTATCTCTTAAACGGTGGCTCGGATTGGTAAACCGAGGGCACTGTTGAGTTTGGAGCATGCTGTTTACCCTAGTAGGGGTATAAGTTTTGCGGGCGCGGACCGTTTGTGAAAAATGGCCCTAGGGGCGTTTTCGTAATTTGGCGGCCTCGGGCGCTAAGTTTAATAACTTTTGAATGGCGTCTCGGAATAAAATTCTGAGACCGTCGTTGCGCTCAGAGCGTGGTTATTAGCCTAGGGGAGGCTAAATCCCGACCCTATCGGGAGTTCGGGTTCGGGGTTGTCGGGCGGGCGTTTAAGTGATTTGTACTTAAACACCCCCCCCCCCTCTTCTTCTTCTTCTTCTTCCTCAAACCCTCCTCCTCCCCTCCTTCACCTCCGGCGAGGCAAGCTCCGGAGAGGCGAGCTCCAGCGAGGTGACTCCAGCAAGGTGCGGTGGTGCCGGCGGGTTGACGGCGAAGCGACGGGCATCGCCCAAGAGGTAGGAGTTTATCGTTTGCGTTTTTCTTTCCCGCACCACCTTTGAACCTAATTTATACCCCCTAATTGTTGTTTTCTCTTCCAACAAAACCCATTAATGCGTAGTAGAGTTAATTCCCTTTTCAACGCATCTTTCGGATTCACATTCCGAGCTTCGTGACATCCGCAATGATCCGCCGAACTTTGCGGGTTTTCAGGTTCCGGCGAGTCCAAGCGGCGGCGCGGCTCGGTGGAGGCGGCGGCGCGGCTCGGTGGAGGCGGCGGCGCGGCTCGGTGGAGGCGGCGGCGCGGCTCGGTGGAAGCGGTCGGCGGCGCGGGTGCTCGGCGGAGGGTCGGCCGAGCGCGAGGCGCTGGCGCCGGTGCGGGAAGAAGCTGGCCGCGCGAGGCGGCGGCTCCAGGCGGCGAGGCCGAGCCGCCCAGGCGCGGCGACCCCGCGGTCGCGGCGCACGACCCCAGCGCAGGGACAAGACCCGCGCAATGCAGGTCTTCACGCGGACCAAGCAACCGGGCACGAGGGCCGGTCGGCGCGCGGTCCGCTGGCCAGCGGCTGGACCGCGCGGTTGGACCGCGGCCCGGGCCAGAACGGCCGGACCGGCCGGTTTAGGTCGGTCCGGCCCAAGGGGCCCTGCCTTCAGGGTTCGGACGCCCATATTTTCTGTTACGGACGTCCGTTTTGAATGTCGTTTGCGGCTGCGCGGACCTGACGTCGATGCGGGCTTTTTGAGATGGTTTCGCGAATTTTTAATTCCCGGAACGAGGGGCCTCGGTGGTGCGACACGTACGACGAGGGGTTTGTCGTTTTCTCCGGGAATCTTATTTTGGACTGCGCGGACGCGTCCGATGTCCGAATTAAGTGTCGTCAGTGGCATTGGAACCCTGGCACCGAGGCAGAGCATTGCAGGGTGGTTTCAGGCGTTGAGGCCGGAGTTGACGCACGGGCCCCACGGCCCGTCTTTTGAGCTGCGGGCAGCGTTTCACGACTTTTCAACTGGACGTCCGTTCGGGGCGTGCGAGCAGTCGTTTTTGGTGTTTTTTCTGAGGGGATTGCAGTGGTGCAATCCGCCCTCCCTAATTTGGCACGATGGTGCGGGGCCCATGAGGGTCGTTTGGGCGTCGACGGTGATTTTCCATCTTTATCACCGAGCGACCGTTTTGGACAAGTGAGTAGTCCATCTTGTGTGCTTTTTCGAGAGGATCGCAATGGTGCAATCCGTTCGCTGAGTTTCAGGACTGGGATGCGGGTCCCACGTGGCACCGTTCGTGTGCGGTGCGCCGGGATGCACCTTTTTCTCCGGATATCCATTTCACTCAAGTGAGTAGTGCTTTTGACGTGTTTTCCCGAGGGGATCACAATGGTGCGATGCGCCCGACTGTTTTCGGGGCCGAGGCTCGGGATCACGGGACGTCGTTCGGGCGTGAGGCGGTGTTGGTGATTTTCCCGTCGGATATCCGTTGGAGCCGAGTAAGTAGTCGATCTCGTGTGTTTTTTTGTGAGGATTACAACGGTGCGATCCGTTTGGTTGTGCGGAGCCTCTTGCGCGATATTGTTAAATGTGGAAGCACGGAAGGTGCTCCAGTGGTGGTTCGCCCTACCTTGTTTATGGCGGACCCTTGGCGTGTGATCGCACACTCTTGGGAGAGTGATGTAATTGGTCCACGAGATGTGGTTGGCCATGCCTGGGCCTTTGAGGTGGCAGGTTGGAGTTGTTACGTCACGCCTTCGCATTGACGTTGGGTGTCGTGTGCACGATAGCCTATGGGCTGGAACGAGGTATACTCTGGGAGTATACGGGGGTGCTTGGAGGTACGTGTGGTTTGTACCTGAGATGTTCGTGCGCTTGGTTGGGGTTGACTTGGGACCACACGTCGTGTGGGCCCCACGTGCGTTTCGGGTTCTGCTTTGCGTACTTTGACCTCTCGCGATGTAGAGGGTCTCTCTGTGCTCGTTTGTTTGACCAGCAGGGTCGAGTGGTCCCCCCCTGGTTTCGTTCTCGATGGATCGACCGGTAGCGGTGTTAGTGACACCTAGTGATGGAACAGGCGCTGAACCCCCCTTTGGGTGAGTGGTGCTGGAGTCGGGTGGTTGCGGGATACCCACTCCGTGTTCGGTTGCCAGTGTTGTACCCTTCAGTAGAGATGGCCAGAGCAGTTCTGAGTTCTACCCTCCAGCGGGGCTGGGCAGTGGGTTACTCATCGGCTTCTTCGGGTTTACCCTCCAGCAGGGCTGGGCAGTGGGTTTCTCACTGACTTTTAGGGTCTACCCTCCAGTAGAGACTGGGCAGTGGGTCACCCGACGTTATTTGGGTCTACCCTCCAGCAGAGACTGGGCAGTGGGTCACCCGATGCTATTAGGGTCTACCCTCCAGCAGAGGTTGGGCAGTGGGTCACCCGACGACCTCTTAGGGTCTACCCTCCAGCACGGCTGGGCAGTGGGTCGTCTATCGTCTAGTTCCACGTCTACCCTCTAGCGGGGCTGGGCAGTGCGTTACCTGATGATGTATTAAGGTCTACCCTCCAGCGGGGCTGGGCAGTGGGTCGCTTGATGATGTATTAAGGTCTACCCTCCAGCGGAGCTGGGCAGTGGGTCTCCGGATGACGTCTTATGGTCTACCCTCCAGCGGGGCTGGGCAGTGGGTCGCCGGATGATGTATTATGGTTTACCCTCCAGCAGGACTGGGCAGTGGGTCACCCGATAACTTATTATGAATTACCCTCCAGCAGGGCTGGGCAGTGGGACACCTGTTGGCATTCCAGGCTCAGTTCTTTCTACTAGGCTAGCCTGTGGTTTTCCTCCGTGATTACCGGAGCGGGACCCCTGGTTACGGGTCAGTGTTGTGACGACCTTGACTTTGAGGAGACCTCTCGACTGCAGGGCAGTGACGAGGTGTGGTTTGACTTTCCCTAGAACTCTCAAGTTTGAGGGGCACTTTCCCCACCGATACGCGTTCTTGTGACGCGATCTAAAACCGTGCGAGCGAGTCAGTGCCGCCCAAAGTGGATAGTGTCAAGGTGCGGTGATTGAGCCCCTTGGCTTGCGGTTCAGGGCAAACGTGCGGGATGCTGGGCATCGATGATGGGGTTATGTATGGGACTATTGGCTACTCTTTTCTTGGGCTGAGCTACGGGATAGAGATCCCCTTATGACGTTGTTCGGGTTTCTTTTTGAGCATACAGATTTGTATATACCATGTTTCGAGTACCCACTCCTCGGGTTCTGGCTACTCTCCTTCAGGAGAGGCGAAGACGCGCGGGGTATGCCATGTGCTTTCCGCGTCTAGCTTCTCGTGGTTGGATGAGTCTACTCTCATACTATAGGCAGCGAAAGCTCGACGAGAAGTGCGTCTTCTCACCGTTCCTAGCTCCTTGTGTTAGGACGAGTCTCCTATCTTTCTCTTGTTGGGTTGAGCTGGACTCTTTACTGCACTCTCTATTGTACTCCCTTTGCTTTCCCTTGTTCGCTCTACTGCTCACCCTTCGGTACCTCCTTTGTTTCTCCCTTGAGCCTTCGGGGTATCCTACTGAGTATTTTTATACTCACCCCTGCTTGGGCTTTGCCCGCTTGGTGTGCCCTTGGAGACGACGGACAGGTGGAGCATGACTTCAGTGGAGCGTAAGAGCTTGGGAGCTTGGACTGCGTGCGGTGGTCGTGGTCGGGTTCCAGGTGGGAGACCCGTTAGCTGTTTCTTTTTGTTTACCTGTTGCTGGGTTGTGGCACTTTTTGGTTGGGCGCTTGTTTTGCCCCTTTTTCCTTTTCAGCACTTTTCTTGTAGAGGTCGATGCACTCTTGTGGTTATATATAGCAGTTATTCTTTTACTCTGCTTGTCTCTTCTTTTACTCTGCACGGTTTCATTGAGTGTGCTTCGTGTGTGCATACAGGTACTTAGGCAAAGGCCTCCCCGAGTTGTTGTGCCTTCGGCGCTGGTCGCCAGCCCCTTGCCTATGGAGGCGGGCCTGGGGTAGTTGTGGCTCGAGCCAGGTAGGTTCAGGTCGTGACAAAGTGGTATCAGAGGTAGTTCGTTCCTTGGGACGTTGTGCGGACGTCCCTAAAAGAGGAATTGGTTGGGATATAGGGCAACAGTGTTAACGTGTCTCGAGAGTGGCTCTCAGGCCAGGGAGTCCAATGATGGTGTGGCGGCCGACGTATCCATTCACCAGGACCTTGATAACCCGCTTGTCGACTAGGCATGTTGAGACACTTGTTTCAGGGAAAATTTGTTTGTGCATCACATAGGACTGAGTCTTGATTGTCCTTCTTGAGTCAGCTCCCCATCGTTGTTGTTATTGGTATATACATATATGCTCATCTGACCGCGGCACTCCTTGATAATTTTCAGGATGTCTCCACGAGGACAGCCAGGATACCAGCTTTGGTTCGTGACGACGACCCTGTGAGCTACGTGGCCACAGTCCAGGACCCATCATGCGAGCCCCTTTCTCCGGGTGGGCCGGTAGCAGCACCCCCACCTGTTGAGCAGCAGGCAGTTTCAGCAGAGCAGGCTGAGCTTGAGCGCAGGTTGAGCGCGCTCTGTGAGTTCCAGCGGTAGGGACCGCTGAGGTTCAGTGGTGAGCCAGACCCTCAGGCAGTAGAGGCTTGGCTCGAGACAGTGGGATGCCTTTTCAGGCTTGTGCAGACGCCGATAGATCAGAGAGTGGCTTTGACAACCAGCCTTTTTCTTGGATCAGCTTGGCGTTGGTGGAGTCTGGTGACTCGGTTTCTTGACGAGACGTCGCTTTCGTGGGGAGACTTTTGGTTGTTGTTCCGTGAGGAGTTTTTCCCCTCCTTCTTGCGCTTCGTTCAGATTCAGGAGCTCCTGCAGTTTCAACAGGGAGGGACGAAGGTGGCCGAGTACACGGCTAGCTTTGCAGACCGTGCACGCTTTTACCCGGACTTGGTCTGTGACGACAACCTCCGAGCGCGGAAGTTTGAGTAGGGTCTCCGCCGAGAGATTCGTGCTGTCATAGTACCCTTGGGCATTTCCACATATGCCGGGATGCTAGAGCAGGCGCTGGTGACAGAGGGATTCCTGTCATGTTTTGCAGTTGGTAGTGGCAGTGGGCGCGACGGAGCCGGGACGTCTGCCGTAGCTAGCAGGCACCGGAGGATAAGACCTCGATGCAGGTGGCCTTCCCACTGCCGGATTCGGAGACGTGGTCGTATACCACTGTGGCGAAAAGGCACAGGGCCTCAGCCGAGTATGCCCTACCATGAGTGGATCTCGGGCCGTGGTCGTACACCACAGTGGCGCCGGAGGGCACCAGTGCATCCCAGAGAGAGTCGGTACTATGCTTGTGACGGGCAAGGTCACTTGGCATGAGACAACCCGACCCGAGTTTCTGAGAGCTTCGGGCAGGCAGCAGGCGCACCACCACGGCAGAGGCAGCACCGTGATCGGAGTAGTGCCCAGAGAGGTGGTGCTAGCAGAGGAGCGGGAGGAGCTGGAGTTGGGGGACGATGTTACGAGGTCTTCCCATCACCACTAGGTGGTTCACGTCAGGCTCCGGGAGATGACAGTTGGGACCGCAGACAACCGCGAGCTTTGGATGTCTACGATCATGCAGAGCATGGGATGGTGAGAGGTACCCCTTGCGACTCTTCTACTTCTTGCAGTAGAATTGTTTGGCTCTGCACGTGAAAGGCTTTTCTCCCTGCTCCTTGTTCGAGGTGTTACCAGGGTGACGCAGGGCGTCGGGTGTAACCTTGTGTTGGTAAGGAGAAAGGCGTGAGACCTTTTCCTTTAGTCGATGGTGTTGACTCCTTCTCCTTTTGAGCGTGTAAGAGAGCATCGACTGTAGAACCTTACATGACCAGATATCCTTGGGTGTTTCACCATATGGATATTCTGAAGGAGGGAATCATCGGGCCTTGTTTCAGGTGTGGGCGGTGATTCCAGTCATGGCGTGCGACGTAGAGGTTTGACCGGGGAGGTGAGCTACCCCCGAGGGCCTTCAGGCCGTTTGAGACTATGCAAAGGGATGGAGAGGTACCCCACCGCCTTGACCTAACCCCAAAGTCTAGAGTGGGTGCACGACATCGGCAATGGCTGACCTTGCATGAACAGATCAATCCTTTGGTCTGTGTGCGGTGACGCAGAGCTGTGCGTGGGTTCTTCAGGGTATGGGAAATCCAGGTGTGGGCTTAGTACCCTGTGTTTCTCCCTAGTTTTGCTTTTTGTGGAAGAAAAGCTTGAAGGATGTAATGATGTAAGAACCTGGTTTTTTGCTACGAAAGACTTTGGAATATTCTTGATGATATTCCAGAGCAGCGCCTTCAGACGGCGTGCGATTCCGAGCCCCGGAGTGGCCGGAATTAAATTTTCAGTGCGTTCACACTGGAAACGCCAAATAAATGAGATAACTCCTAAACGGAGTTCCGGATCAGAGATCCGAGTGTACGGATGGGTCCGTAATGGAGTGTTTACCCTAGGAACGACATAAAACTTGTCTGCGCGAGATGTTTGGACCCCTCGCCCGCTTCTGGAACGTTAAACGGATAAATTAATTAATTAATTTATTCGTTTAACGGTGAAACTCAAGTATCTCTTAAACGGTGGCTAGGATTGGGAAACCAAGGGCACCGTTGAGTTTGGAGCGTGCCTTTTACCCTAGTAGGGGTATAAGTTTTGCGGGCGCGGACCGTTTGTGAAAAATGGCCCCAGGGGCGTTTTCGTAATTTGGCAGCCTCGGGCGCTAAGTTTAATAACTTTTGAACGGTGTCTCGGAATAAAATTCTGAGACCTCCGTTGTGCTCAGAGAGTGGTTCTTAGCCTAGGGGAGGCTAAATCCTGACCCTGTCGGGAGTTCGGGTTCGGGGCTGTCGGGCGGGCGTTTAAGTGATTTGTACTTAAACACCCCCCCCCCCCTCCTCTTCTTCTTCTTCTTCTTCCTCAAACCCTCCCCCCCCCTCCTTCACCTCCGGAGAGGCAAGCTCCGGCGAGGCGACTCCAGCAAGGTGCGGTGGTGCCGGCGGGTTGACGGCGAAGCGACGGGCATCGCCCAAGAGGTAGGAGTTTATCATTTGCGTTTTTCTTTCCCGCACCACCTTTGAACCTAATTTATACCCCCGAATTGTTGTTTGATCTTTCAAAAAAACCCATTAATGCGTAGTAGAGTTAATTCCCTTTTCAACACATCTTTCGGATTCAAATTCTGAGCTCCGTGGCATCCGCAATGATCCGCCGAACTTTGCGGGTTTTCGGGTTCCGGCGAGTTCAAGCGGCGGCGCAGCTCGGTGGAGGCGGCAGCGCGGCTTGGTAGAAGCGGTCGGCGGCGCGGGTGCTCGGCGGAGGGTCGACGAGCACGAGGCACTGGCGCCGGGGCGGGGAGAAGCCGGCCGCACGAGGCGGCGGCTCCAGGCGGCGTGGCCGAGCCGCCGGGGCGCGGCGACCCCGCGGTCGCGGCGCGCGACCCCAGCGCGGGGACAAGACCTGCGCGACGTGGTTCTTCGTGCGGACCAATAGACCGGCCACGAGGGCTGGTCGGTGCGCGGTCCACTGGCCAGCGGCTGGACCACGGCCCAGGCCAGAACGGCCGGACCGGCCGGTTTAGGCCGGTCCGGCCCAAGGGGCCCTGCCTTCAGGGTTCGGACGCCCGTATTTTCTGTTACGGATGTCCGTTTTGAATTCCGTTTGCGGCAGCGCGGACCTGACGTCGATGCGGACTTTTTGAGATGGTTTTGGGAATTTTTAATTCCTGAAACGAGGGGCCTCGGTGGTGCGACACGTACGACGAGGGGTTTGCCGTTTTCTCCGGGAATCTTGTTTTGGACGACGCGGACGCGTCTGACGTCCGAATTAAGCGTCGTCAGTGGCGTTGGAACCCTGGCATCGAGGCGAAGCATTGTAGGGTGGTTTCAGGCGTTGAGGCCGGAGTTGAGGCGCGGGCCCCACAGCCTGTCTTTTGAGCTGCGGGCAGCGTTTCACGACTTTTTCACCGGACGTCCGTTTGGGGCGTGCGAGCAGTCGTTTTTGGATGTTTTTCCGAGGGGATTGCAGTGGTGCAATCCGCCCGCCCTAATTCGGCACGATGGTGCGGGGCCCACGAGGGTCACTTGGGCGTCGACGGTGATTTTCCTTCTTTATCACCGGGCGACCGTTTTGGACAAGTGAGTACTCCATCTTGTGTTCTTTTTCGAGAGGATCGCAACGGTGCGATCCGTTCGCTGAGTTTCAGGACCGGGATGCGGGTCCCACGTGGCACCGCTCGTGTGCGGTGCGCCGGGATGCACCTTTTTCTCCGGATATCCGTTGCACTCAAGTGAGTAGTGCTTTTGACATGTTTTCCCGAGGGGATCGCAATGGTGCGATGCGCCCAACTGTTTTCGGGGCCGAGGCTCGGGATCACGGGACGTCGTTCGGGCGTGAGGCGGTGTTGGTGACTTTCCCGTCGGATATCCGTTGGAGGCGAGTAAGTAGTCGATCTCGCGTGTTTTTCCGCAAGGATTACAACGGTGCGATCCGTTTGGTTGTGTAGATCCTCTTGCACGATATTGTTTAATGTGGAAGCACGGAAGGTGCTCTAGTGGTGGTTCGCCCTACCTTGTTTATGGCGGACCCTTGGCGTGTGATCGCGCACTCTTGGGAGAGTGATGTAATTGTTCCATGAGATGTGGTTGGCCGTGCCTGGGCCTTTGAGGTGGTAGGTTGGAGTTGTTACGTCACGCCTTCGCATTGACGTTGGGTGTCGTGTGCACGATAGGCTATGAGCTGGAACGAGGTATACTCTGGGAGTATACGGGAGCGCTTGGAGGTACGTGTGGTTTGTACCTAAGATGTTCGTGCGCTTGGTTGGGGTTGAATTGGGACCACATGTCGTGTGGGCCCCACGTGCATGTCGGGTTCTGCTTTGCGTACTTTGACCTCTCGCGATGTAGAGGGTCTCTCTGTGCTCGTTTGTTTGACCAGCAGGGTCAAGTGGTTTCCCCCTGGTTTCGTTCTCGATAGATCGGCCGGTAGCGGTGTTAGTGACACCTAGTGATGGAACAGGCGCTGAACCCCCGTTTGGGTGAGTGGTGCTGGAGTCGGGTGGTTGCGCGATACCCACTCCGTGTTCGGTTGGCCAGTGTTGTACCCTCCAGTAGAGATGGCCAGAGCAGTTCTGAGTTCTACCCTCCAGTGGGGCTGGGCAGTGGGTTACTCATCGGCTTCTTCGGGTTTACCCTCCAGCAGGGCTGGGCAGTGGGTTGCTCACTGACTTTTAGGGTCTACCCTCCAGTAGAGACTGGGCAGTGGGTCACCCGACGTTATTAGGGTCTACCCTCCAACAGAGACTGGGCAGTGGGTCACCCGATGCTATTAGGGTCTACCCTCCAGCAGAGGCTGGGAAGTGGGTCACCCGATGACCTCTTAGGGTCTACCCTCCAGCACGGCTGGGCAGTGGGTCGCCTGTCGTCTAGTTCCAGGTCTACCCTCCAGCGGGGCTGGGCAGTGGGTCACCTGATGATGTATTAAGGTCTACCCTCCAGCGGGGCGGGGCAGTGGGTCGCCTGATGATGTATTAAGGTCTACCCTCCAGCGGGGCTGGGCAGTGGGTCGCCGGATGACATCTTATGGTCTACCCTCCAGTGGGGCTGGGCAGTGGGTCGCCGGATGATGTATTATGGTTTACCCTCCAGCAGGGTTGGGCAGTGGGTCACCTAATATCTTATTATGAATTACCCTCCAGCAGGGTTGGGCAGTGGGACACCTGTTGGCATTCCAGGCTCAATCCTTTCTACTAGGCTAGCCTGTGGTTTTTCTCCGTGATTACCGGAGCGGGACCCCTAGTTACGGGTCAGTGTTGTGACGATCTTGACTTTAAGGAGACCTCTCGACTGCAGGGAAGTGACGAGGTGTGGTTTGACTTTCCCTAGAACTCTCAAGTTCGAGGGGCACTTTCCCCACCGAGACGCGTTCTTGTGACGTGATCTAAAACCGTGCGGGCGAGTCAGTGCCACCCAAAGAGGATAGTGTCAAGGTGCGGTGATTGAGCCCCTTGGATTGCGGTTCAGGGCAGACGTGCGGGATACTGGGCATCGATGATGGGGTTATGTCTGGGACTGTTGGCTACTCTTTTCTTGGGCTAAGCTACGGGACAGATATCCCCTTACGACGTTGTTCGGGTTTCTTGTTGAGCATACAGATTTGTATATACCATGTTTCGAGTACCCACTCCTTGGGTTCTGGCTACTCTCCTTCAGGAGAGGCAAAGACTCGCGGGGTATGCCACGTGCTTTCCGCGTCTAGATTCTCGTGGTTGGATGAGTCTACTCTCCTGCTATAGGCAGCAAAATCTCGACGAGAAGTGCATCTTCTCACCGTTCCTAGCTCCTTATGTTAGGATGAGTCTCCTATCTTTCTCTTGTTGGGTTGAGCTGGACTCTTTACTGCACTCTCTGTTGTACTCCCTTTGCTTTCCCTTGTTCGCTCTACTGCTCACCCTTCGGTACCTCCTTTGTTGCTCCCTCGAGCCTTCGGGGTATCCTACTAAGTATTTTTATACTCACCCCTGCTTGGTCTTTGCCCGCTTGGTGTGCCCTTGCAGACGACGGACAGGTGGAGCGTGACTTCAGTGGAGCGTAGGAGCTTGGGAGCTTGGACCGCGTGCGGTGGTCGTGGCCGGGTTCCAGGTGGGAGACCCGTCAGCTGTTTCTTTTTGTTTACCTGTTGTCGGGTTGTGGCACTTTTTGGTTGGGCGCTTGTTTTGTCCCTTTTTCCTTTTCGAAACTTTTCTTGTAGAGGTCGATGCACTCTTGTGCTTATATATAGCAGTTATTCTTTTACTCTGCTTGTCTCTTCTTTTACTCTGCACTGTTGCATTGAGTGTGCTGTGTGTGTGCGTACAGGTACTTAGGCAAAGGCCTCCCCGAGTTGTTGTGCCTTCAGCGCTGGTCGCCAGCCCCTGGCCTATGGAGGCGGGCCTGGGGTAGTTGCGGCTCGAGCCGGGTAGGGTCGGGTCGTGACATCGGGCTTATAAAGGGGTCGTGAACATCTCGTCGTTTCGATGTGGGACGTGTTTTTTCAGGCGAAACGGGATTTGGGCCATTGGATCGCATCATGCATGATCTGGGTCGTCGATATCGATCTCGCGCTCGACCCTCAGCAACCGCGGAATACCACTGCATTTTTGTGTACCATCCGATCAACCTCAGATCTAATCTCAGTCGTCCGAGAGTTTTAAAATGTCATGTTGATCCAAGGTCGTCTGATCAAACTCAGATTTAATCTGAGCTGCCCAACTTTTTTTAAACCGCAGATGCGCCCCAGCCTTTGGATCAAGGCTGGATTTGATCTTGACTATCCAATCTTCTTCTAGTTTTCTTCCCATATCATTGTCTTCTTTCCACGGTGTGCACTACACCAATACCCCTACACCCTATTTTGCACAATTTTCTCCACCTTAACAGTCGTTGGACCCCCCCCCCCTCCTTTCACACGGTTTCCACAAAGACCAAACCCTAGTTTTTTTATGAACCATTTGGGCCTCGGATCCCATGAAACATGCATTAAAATATTCCGTGTAGGTATAGTTTTTAAAACATACACACCCGAGGCATCCCAAGGAACCCCTTGGATCTTCCGCACTCAAACTTCCAGCAAGCTTCAGTGAGTTCTCCCGAGCCCCCTTCCTCCTCGAGCTAAGGTAGGAGATTTATATTGTCTTGCTCATTGATTTGAAGTTGTATATTTATGTACACTTTTATATATATATATATATATACATGCATCTTGCGGTTTGAGTTTGAATCCTTCTTTACCCGATTCAGAGTTTCGGGATTTTGATTTATAGGGTATTAGAATACCTGGAGCATAATTACCTCATGAAAACTTATATACATAATCGGTTACGTATATATATATATATATATATATGGGTTTGTGTGTGTGTGTGTGTGTATAAATATATAAATATATAGCCCTCAGATTTACATAAACTCCTTATGTCCAGATTTAAGGTTTCTAAGCTTGAACTTCGAAGTTAATTTAAGAACCTCAAAATGTGAAGAACTATAAAACTTTTTACCTAATTATGTATGTTCTTATATATATATATATATATATATATGTATATATGTATGATCACACATGTTATAACCTAACATGTTTTGGTTTTAATCAAGTGATAATGTTGTATTAAATATGTTTTAAAAGTATTTATTACTTATGAGAAATTATTAAAACTAGTTTAATTATGAAAACTCATATATGCACTTTGTGTATAGTTTCCAAAACCCTAATTTCATGTATGGATTATTAGAATTTAATTAATGTATTGATTTAATTAATACTGGTGAGAATTTGATGAATATCAGTCTCTGTATAAGCCGAACCAATAGGTATTTATGTAAATATGTATGTCCTAATCCATAAAGTAGGTCAAACTTGTTTTAGTTAAAGACCTTTTAATGATATTATCCTTGTTATAATTTCATGTTCCAAAGGTATTACATGATTGATTTTGTTGTGTTTTATGATTAAAAAGAATATATACTTTTGATTTGACCAAATTATATTAAAGGATAAAAGGATGTGTTAAACCATGTGATCATGTTATGCTCACTTAATGTTTTATCAACTGCAGTGAGTGTTGTTAGTTAATTCATGATGTAATATAATTGCTTGATAACTGACACTTTTATTGTCACGACCCGACCCTACCCGGCTCGAGCCGCAACTACCCCAAGCCCGCCTCCATAGGCCAGGGGCTGGTGACCAGCGCCGAAGGCACAATAACTCGGGGAGGCCTTTGCCTAAGCACATGTACACACACACGCAGCAAACTCAATGCAACAGTCCAGAGTAAAAGTAAAGACAAGCAAATAAAAGGAAAGGGAAACTGCTATATATAAACCACAGAGTGCATCGACCTCTACAAGATAAAAGTACAGTGCTAAAAAGGAAAAAGGGGCAAAACACGCACCCAACCAAAAAGTGCCACAACCCGGCAACAGGTAAACAAAAGAAACAGCTGACGGGTCTCCCACCTGGAACCCGACTACGACCACCGCATGCGGTCCAAGCTCCCAAAATCCTACGCTCCACTGAAGTCACACTCCACCTGTCCGTCGTCTGCAAGGGCACATCAAGTGCAGGCAAAGCCCAAGCAGGGGTGAGTATAAAAATACTCAGTAGGATACCCCGAAGGCTCGAGGGAGCAACAAAGGAGGTACCGAAGGGTGAGCAGTAGAGAGAACGGAAAAGTAGAGGAGTATAACTGAAAGTGCAGAAAAGAATCCAGCTCAACCCAACAAGAGAAAAGAAGGTAGATTCGTCCAAACACAAGGAGCTAGAAATGGTGAGAAGATGAACTTCCCGTCGAGTCTTCGCTACCTATAGCAGGAGAGTAGACTCGTCCAACCACGAGAAGCTAGACACGGAAAGCACGTGGCATACCCTGCGCGTCTTCGCCTCACCTAGAAGGAGAGTAACCAAACCCAAGAAGTGGGTACCAGAAACAAGGTATATACATGTCCATATGCTCAAACAAGAAGCCCAAACAGCGTCGTAAGGGGATCTCCATCCCGTAGCTCAGCCCAAGAAATGTGAGTAGCCAATAGTCCCAGACATAACCATCATCATCGCCCAGCATCCCGCACGTCTACCCCGAACTACAAGCCAAGGGGCTCAATCACCGCACTTCGACACTATCCGCTTTGGGCGGCACTGACTGGCCCGCACGGTTTTAGATCGCGTCACAATAACGCGTCTCGGTGGGGAAAGCGCCCCTCGTACTTGTGAGTTCTAGGAAAGTCAAACCACACCTCATCACTGCCCTGCAGTTGAGAGGTCTCTTCAAAGTCAAGGCCATCACAACACCGACCCGTAACCAGGGGTCCCGCTTCGGTAATCACGGAGGAAAACCACAGGCTAGCCTAGTAGAAAGGACTGAGCCTGGAATGCCAACAGGTGTCCCACTGCCCAGCCCTGCTGGAGGGTAATTCATAACCAGATATCGGGTGACCCACTACCCAGCCCTGCTGGAGGGTAAACCCTAATACATCGTCAGGAGACCCACTGCCCAGCCCCGCTGGAGGGTAAACCATAACACATCATCCGGCGACCCACTGCCCAGCCCCGCTGGAGGGTAGACCTAAATACATCATCAGGCGACCCACTGCCTAAATACATCATCAGGCGACCCACTGCCCAGCCGTGCTGGAGGGTAGACCTGGAACGAGACGACAGGGGACCCACTGCCCAACCCTGCTGGAGGGTAGACACCAAGAGGTCGTCGGGTGAGCCACTGCCCAGTCTCTGCTGGAGGGTAGACCCTAATAGCGTCGGGTGACCCACTGCCCAGTCTCTGCTGGAGGGTAGACCCTAGAATTCAGTGAGAAACCCACTGCCCAGCCCTGCTGGAGGGTAAGCCCGAGGAAGTCGATGAGTAACCCACTGCCTAGCCCCATTGGAGGGTAAAACTCAGAACCGCTCTTCCATCTCTACAGGAGGGTACAACACTGGTCGACCGAACACGGAGTGGGTTTCGCGCAACCACCCAACTCCAGAACAGCTCTCCCAAAAGAGGTGCAGCGTCTTCCCCAACACTGGGTGTCACTAGCACCGCTACCGGCCAAACCATCGAGAACGAAACCAGGGGGAGACCACTCAACCCTGCTGGTCAACAAACGAGCATAGAGCCAGGGGAAGAGCTCCACCCTGCTGGTCAAACAAACACACGGAGGGACCCTCCACGCCGCGAGAGGTCCAAGTACGCGAAGCAGAACACAGCACGCACTTGGGGCTCACACGACGTGTGGCCCCAAGTCAAACCCCAACCAAGCGCCCGAACATCTCAGGTACAAACCACACATACCTCCAAGCGCTCTCGTATACTCCCAGAGTATACCTCGTTCCCAGCCCTAAGGCTATCGTGCACACGGCACCCAACGTCAACGTGAAGGCGTGACATAACAACTCCACCTCAAAGGCCCAGGCACGGCCAACCACATCACTTCAAGCATTTACATCACTCACACGGGAGTGCACGCGATCACTCGCCAAAGGTCCGCTACAAACACGGTAGAAGGACCGCCACCGGGGCACCTCCACATTTCCACATTTAACAAGATCATGCAAGAGGCTCCGAACAACCAAACGGGGCACACCGTTGTAATCCTCGCGAAAAAACATGCAGGATCGACTACTTACTCACCTCCAACGGATATCCGACGGAAAAGTCACCAACACCGCCTCACGCCCGAACGGCATCCCGTGATCCCGAGTCTCGGCCCCAAAAACAGTCGGGCGCATCCCACCATTGTGATCCCCTCGGGAAAACATGTCAAAAGCACTACTCACACGAGTGCAACAGATATCCAGAGAAAAAGGTGCATCCCGGCGCACTACACACGAGCGGTGCCACATGGGACCCACATCCCGGTCCCGAAACTCAACGAACGGATCGCACTGTTGCGATCCTCTCGAAAAATCACGCAAGATGGACTATTCACTTGTCCAAAACGGTCGCCCAGTGATAAGGTTGGAAATCACCGTCAACTCCCGAAACGGCCCTCGCGGGGCCCGCACCATCGTGCGGAATTACAGCGGGCAGACTGTGCCAACGTGATGCCCTCGGAAAAACACCCAACATTTACTGCTCGCACGCCACGAACGGATGTCCGAGGAAAAAGCAGTTAAAAGCTGCACGCAGCTCAAAAGACGGACTGTGGGGCCCGCACCTCAACTTCGACCTCAACGCCTGGAACTGCCCCGGAAAGCTCCGCCTCGGTGCCAGGATCCCAACACTGCTGACGACGCTCAAAACGGACGTTGGATGCGTCTGCACCGTCCGAAACAAGAAGCTCGGGAAAACGCTCGACCACTTGAAGATGTGTCGCACCTCCAAGGCCCCTCGTTTCGGGAACTAAAAATTCCCGAAACCATCTCAAAAGCTTCGCCTCGACGCCAGCCCCGCGCCACCGCAGACGGTGCACAAAACGGACGTCCGTAGCGAAAGCTACGGACGTCGGAATTTAGAAAAAAGGGGGGAAACCCCTTGGGCCGGACCAGCCCGGTCCGGCCGGTCCGCCCCCAGCCGGCCCGCGGCCCGGCCGCGGGCCCGGATCACCTCGCCACGGCCAGCTGGCCGCGGCCTGCCGACACCGACCGGCCGACAAGGCCGGTCGCCTTCTCCTCTGCAGCGACCCGCGTTACGCGGGTCGCTGTCGCCGCACGCGGGGTCGCGCACCCCGCGACCCCTTTCCCTCCTCACGCTACACCGGCGCCGCCCGGGAGTCCGCCTGAAGCCGCCATCCGCAGCCGCCTCCGCCGCGCTGCCCCGCTGCCGAGACGCGCCACCGTCGCCGCCTGGAGCCGGAGCTCGCCGCCGCCAGCCGCCTGAAGCCGGAACCACAGCCGGGATGCCGCGCCGCCGCGCTGGCACGCCGGACCACCGCGATACCTCGCCGGAACGCCCAAAAACCACCGGAAACGGCCTTAAACCCGCAATCTTTGGAGGATGATTGCGGGGTCCCCGAAACTCGGATTTTCCAACCGAAACAAGCGATGGAAGGAGCAAAAACTGTACTACGTAATTAAGTGGTTCGTTCGAAAATCCAACAACAAATCGAGCATATGTTTTAGGTTCGAAAGAGGTGCGGGAAGGAAAACCAAGACCCTACCCCGATGGGCTTCGCCCGAAGCTTCGCCGCGATCCGTCGCCTCGCCGGAGCTGCCTCGCCGGAAGGGGAGGAGAGGGAGAGGAGGGGCTTCCAGAGGAAAGGGGAAGGAGAAGGGTGGGGTTAGGGTTTAAAAAGAAAAAAAAATTTAAATTAATTAAATTTTAATTAATTTAATCTTCAATTTTGACCCGCACCCGAAACGCCCGACGGGGTCGAGGTTAAGCCTCCCCTAAGGTAAACACCACCTCCCGAGCACAACAGCGGTCTCAGAATTTGATTACGAGATTCCGTTCAAAAGTTATAAAGTTGAACGCCCAAAGCCGCCAAATTACGAAAACGCCCCTGAGGCCATTTTTCACAAACGGCCCGCGCCCGCGAAACATATACCCCTCCTAGGGTAAACGGCACACTCCGAACTCAACGGTGCCCTCAGTTTTCCAATCCGAGCCACCGTTTAAAAGATACTAGCATTTCGCCATTAAACGAATTAATTAATTATTTATTTATCCGTTTAACGTTCCGGGAGCGGGCGAGGGGTCCAAACATCCCGCGCCGACAAGTTTTATGTCGTCCCTAGGGTAAAAACCCCATTTCGGACCCATCTTTACACTCAGATCCCTGATCCGGAACTCCGTTTAGGATTTATCTCATTTATTTTGTGTTTCCAGTGTGAACGCACTGAAAATTTAATTTCGGCCACTCCGGGGCTCGGAATCGCACGCCGTCTGAAGGCGCTGCTCTGGAATATCATCAATAATATTCCAAAGTCTTTCACAGCAAAAACCGGGTTCTTAAATCATTCCATCCTTCAAGATTTTCGTCCTCGAAAAGCAAAACCAGGGAAGAACACAGGGTACTAAGCCTACAACTGGCTTTCCCATACCCAGAAGAACCCACGCATAGCTCTTCATCACCGCACACAGACCAAAGGATCGATCTGTTCATGCTAGGTCGGCCCTTGCCGACGTCGTGCACCCATTCCAGACTTTGGGGTTAGGGCAAGGCGGTAGGGTACCTCGCCATCCCTTTGCACGGTCTCACACGGCCCAAAGGCCCTCGGGGGTAGCTCACCTCCCCGGACAAACCTCTACGTCGCACGCCGCGACTGGAATCACTGCCCGCACCTGAAACAAGGCCCGGTGATTCCCTCCTTCAGAATATCCATATGGTGAAACACCCAAGGATATCTGGTCATGCAAGGTTCCACAGTCGATGCTCTCTTACACGCTCAAAAGGCGAAAGAGTCAACACCATTGACTAAAGGAAAAGGTCTCACGCCTTTTTCCTTACCAACACAGGGTCACACCCGACACCCTACGTCACCCTGGTAACACATCAATCAAGGAGTAGGGAGGAAATCATATCACACACAAAGTCTAACAATTCTACTGCAAAAAGGTAGAAGAGCTGTAGAGCATACCTCTTATCTCCTCATGCTCTGCAGGATCGTAGACATCCAAAGCTCGCGGCTGCCCGCGGTCCCAACCGTCAGCTCCCAGAGCCTGACGTGGACCGCCTAGTGGTGATAGGGAGATCTCGTAACGTCATCCCCCACTACCAGCTTCTCCCGCTCCTCTGCTAGCACCACCTCTCTGGGTACTACTCCGATCACAGCGCTGCCTCTATCGTGGTGGTGCGCCTGCTGCCTGCCCAAAACTCTCAGCAACTCGGTTCGGGCAGTCTCGTGCCAAGTGACCTCGCCCGTCACAAGCATAGCACCGGTGCTCTCTGGGCTGCCCTGGTGCCCTCCGGCGCCACTGTGGTATACGACCACGACCCGGGATCCACTCACGGAAGGGCATCCTCGGCTGAGGCCCTGCGCCTTTCGCCACAGTGGTATACGACCACATCTCCGAAACCGGAAGTGGGAAGGCCACCTGTATCGAGGTCCTGTCCTCTGGCGTCTGCTAGCTACGGTAGACGTCCCGGCTCCGTCGTGCCCACTGCCACTACCAACCACAAAACATGACAGGAATCCCCCTGTCACCAACGCCTGCTCTGGCACCCTGGCATATGTGGAAATGCCCAAGGGTACTACGACAGCACGAACTTCTCAGCGGAGACCCTGCTCAAACTTCCGCGCTCGGAAGTTGTCGTCATGGACCAAGTCCGGGTAAAAGCGTGCATGGTCTGCAAAACTAGTCGCGTACTCGGCCACCATCATCCCTCCCAACTGAAACTGTAGGAGCTCCTGAATCCGAACGGAGCGCAAGCAGGAGGGGAAAAACTCCTCACGGAGCAACAACTGAAAGTCACCCCATGAAAGCGACGACTCATCAAGAAGTTGCGTCACCAGACTCCACCAATGCCAAGCTACTCCACGAAAAAGGCTGGCTACCAAAGCCACTCTCTGATCTGCCGACGTCTACTCAAGCCTGAAAAGGCAAACCACTGCCTCGAGCCAAACCTCTGCTGCCTGAGGGTCTGGCTCACCACTGAACCTCAGCGGTCCCTACCGCTGGAACTCACGGAGCGTGCTCAACCCGCGCTCAAACTCAGCCTGCTCTGGCTGAAACTGTCTGTTGCTCAACAGGTGGGGGTGCTGGTACCGGCCCACCCGGAGAAGGGGCTCGCATGATGGGTCCTGGACCGTGGCCTCATAGCTCACAGGGTCGTCGTCACGAACCAAAGCTGGTATCCTGGCTGGCTGTCCTCGCGAAGACATCCTGAATATTATCAAGGAGTTTCGCGGTCAGATGAGCATATATGTATATACCAACAACAAAAACGATGGGGAGCTGACTCAAGAAGGACAGTCAAAGACTCGATCCTATGTGATGCACAAACAAATTTCCCTACAACAAGTGTCTCAGCATGCCGAGTCGAAAAGCGGGTTATCAAGGTCCTGGTGAATGGATACGTCGGTTGCCGCACCATCACTGGACTCCCTAGCCTGAGAGCCGCTCTCGAGACATGTTAACACTATTGCCCTAAATCCCAACCAATTCCTCTTTTAGGGACGTCCGAACAGCGTCCCAAGGAACGAAATACCTCTGATACCACTTTATCACGACCCAGCCCTACCCGGCTCGAGCCGCAACTACCCCAAGCCTGCCTCCATAGGCCAGGGGCTGGCGACTAGCACCAAAGGCACAATAACTCGGGGAGGCCTTTGCCTAAGCACCTGTACACACACACGCAGCAAACTCAATGCAACAGTGCAGAGTAAAAGTAAAGACAAGCAAAGAAAAGGAAAGGGAAACTGCTATATATAAACCACAGAGTGCATTGACCTCTACAAGATACAAGTACAGTGCTAAAAAGGAAAAAGGGGCAAAACACGCGCCCAACCAAAAAATGCCACAACCCGACAACAGGTAAACAAAAGAAACAGCTGACGGGTCTCCCACCTGGAACCCGACTACAACCACCGCATGCGGTCCAATCTTCCAAACTCCTATGCTCCACTGAAGTCACGCTCCACCTGTCCATCGTCTGCAAGGGCACATCAAGTGCGGGAAAAGCCCAAGCAGGGGTGAGTATAAAAATACTCAGTAGGATATTCCGAAGGCTCGAGGGAGCAACAAAGGAGGTACCGAAGGGTGAGCAGTAGAGCGAACGGAAAAGTAGAGGAGTACAACTGAAAGTGCAGAAAAGAGTCCAGCTCAACCCAACAAGAGAAAAGAAGGTAGATTCGTCCAAACACAAGGAGCTCGAAACGGTGAGAAGATGAACTTCCCGTCGAGTCTTCGCTACCTATAGCAGGAGAGTAGACTCGTCCAACCACGAGAAGCTAGACACAGAAAGCACGTGGCATACCCCGCGCGTCTTCGCCTCACCTAGAAGGAGAGTAACCAAACCCAAGAAGTGGGTACCGGAAACAAGGTATATACATGTCCATATGCTCAAACAAGAAGCCCGAACAACGTCGTAAGGGGATCTCCGTCCCGTAGCTCAGCCCAAGAAATGTGAGTAGCCAATAGTCCCAGACATAACCATCATCATCGCCCAGCATCCCGCACGTCTGCCTCGAACTACAAGCCAAGGGGCTCAATCACCGCACTTCGACACTATCCGCTTTAGGCGGCACTGACCCGCCCGCACGGTTTTAGATCGCGTCACAAGAACGCATCTCGGTGGGGAAAGCGCCCCTCGTACTTGAGAGTTCTAGGAAAGTCAAACAACACCTCATCACTGCCCTGCAGTCGAGAGGTCTCCTCAAAGTCAAGGCCATCACAACACTGACCCGTAACCAGGGGTCCCGCTCCGGTAATCACGGAGGAAAACCACAGGCTAGCCTAGTAGAAAGGACTGAGCCTGGAATGCCAACAGGTGTCCCACTACCCAGCCCTGCTGGAGGGTAATTCATAACCAGATATCGGGTGACCTACTGCCCAGCCCTGCTGGAGGGTAAACCCTAATACATCGTCAGGCAACCCACTGCCCAGCCCCGCTGGAGGGTAAACCATAACACATCATTCGGCGACCCACTACCCAGCCCCGCTGGATGGTAGACCTAAATACATCATCAGGCGACCCACTGCCCAGCCCCGCTGGAGGGTAGACCTAAATACATCATCAGGCGACCCACTGCCCAGCCGTGCTGGAGGGTAGACCTCGAACGAGACGACGGGCGACCCACTGCCCAGCCCTGCTGGAGGGTAGACCCCAAGAGGTCGTCGGGTGACCCACTGCCCAGTCTCTGCTGGAGGGTAGACCCTAATAGCGTCGGGTGACCCACTGCCCAATCTCTGTTGGAGGGTAGACCCTAGAAGTCAGTGAGCAACCCACTGCCCAGCCCTGCTGGAGGGTAAGCCCGAGGAAGTCGATGAGTAACCCACTGCCCAGCCCCGCGGGAGGGTAAAACTCAGAACCGCTCTGCCATCTCTACAGGAGGGTAAAATACTGGCCGACCGAACACAAAGTGGGTGTCGCGCAACCACCCAACTCCAGAACAGCTCTCCCAAAAGAGGTGCAGTGTCTGCCCCATCACTGGGTGTCACTAGCACCGCTACCGGCCAAACCATCGAGAACGAAACCAGGGGGAGACCACTCAACCCTGCTGGTCAACAAACGAGCACAGAGCCAGGGGAAGAGCTCCACCCTGCTGGTCAAACAAACACACAGAGGGACCCTCCACGCCGCGAGAGGTCCAAGTACGCGAAGCAGAACACAGCACGCACTTGGGGCCCACACGACGTGTGGCCCCAAGTCAAACCCCAACCAAGCGCCCGAACATCTCAGGTACAAACCACACGTACCTCCAAGCGCTCTTGTATACTCCCAGAGTATACCTCGTTCCCAGCCCTAAGGCTATCGTGCACACGACACCCAACGTCAACGCGAAGGCGTGACATAACAACTCCACCTCAAAGGCCCAGGCACGACCAACCACATCACTTCAAGCATTTACATCACTCACACGGGAGTGCACGCGATCACTCGCCAAAGGTCCGCTACAAACACGGTAGAAGGACCGCCACCAGGGCACCTCCACATTTCCACATTTAACAAGATCGTTCAAGAGGCTCCACACAACCAAACGGAGCACACCGTTGTAATCCTCGCGGAAATACATGCAGGATTGACTACTTACTCGCCTCCAACGGATATTCGACGGAAAAGTCACCAACACCGCCTCACGCCCGAACGGAGTCCCGTGATCCCGAGTCTCGGCCCCGAAAACAATCGGGTGCATCGCACCATTGCAATCCCCTCGGGAAAACACGTCAATAGCACTACTCACACGAGTGCAACGGATATCCAGAGAAAAAGGTGCATCCCGGCGCACCGCACACGAGCGGTGCCACGTGGGACCCACATCCCGGTCCCGAAACTCAACGAACGGATCGCACCGTTGCGATCCTCTCGAAAAAGCACGCAAGATGGACTATTCATTTGTCCAAAACGGTCGCCCGGTGATAATGTTGGAAATCACCGTCAACTCCCAAAACGGCCCTCGCGGGGCCCGCACCATCGTGCGGAATTACAGCGGGCAGACTGTGCCAACGCGATTCCCTCGGAAAAACACCCAACATTGACTGCTAGCACGCCACGAACGGACGTCCGAGGAAAAAGCAGCTAAAAGCTGCACGCAGCTCAAAAGACGGACCGTGGGGCCCGCGCCTCAACTTCGACCTCAACGCCTGGAACTGCCCTGGAAAGCTCCACCTCGGTGCCAGGGTCCCAACGCTGCTGACGGCGCTCAAAACGGACGTTGGACGCGTCCGCACCGTCCGAAACAAGAAACTCGGGAAAACGCTCGACCACTTGAAGATGTGTCGCACCTCCGAGGCCCCTCGTTTCGGGAACTAAAAATTCCCAAAACCATCTCAAAAGCTTCGCCTCGACTCTAAGCCCGCGCCACCGCAGACGGTACGCAAAACGGACATTCGTAGCGAAAGCTACGGACGTCGGAAGTTAGAAAAAAGGGGGGGCACCCCTTGGGCCGGACCGGCCCGGTCCGGCCGGTCCGCCCACAGCCGGCCCGCGGCCCGGCCGCGGGCCCGGCTCACCTCGCCGCGGCCAGCGGGCCACGGCCTGCCGACACCGACCAGCCGTCAAGGCCGGTCACCTTCTCCTCCGCAGCGACCCGCGTTACGCGGGTCGCTGTCGCCGCACGCGGGGTCACGCACCCCGCGACCCCTTTCCCTCCTCGCGCTACACCGGCGCCGCCCGGGAGTCCGCCTGAAGCCGCCGTCCGCAGCCGCCTCCACCGCGCTGCCCCGCTGCCGAGACGCGCCACCGTCGCCGCCTGGAGCCGGAGCTCGCCGCCGCCAGCCGCCTGAAGCCGGAACCACCGTCGGGATGCCGCGCCGCCGCGCTGGCACGCCGGACCGCCGCGATACCTCGCCGGAACGCCCAAAAACCACCGGAAACGTCCTTAAACCCGCAATCTTCGGCGGATGATTGCGGGGTCCTCGAAACTCGGATTTGCCAACCGAAACAAGCGATGGAAGGAGCAAAAACTATACTACGCAATTAAGTGGTTCGTTCAAAAATCCAACAATAAATCGAGCATATGTTTTAGGTTCAAAAGAGGTGCGGGAAGGAAAAACAAGACCCTACCCCGATGGGCTTCGCCCGAAGCTTCGCCGCGATCCGTCGCCTCGTCGGAGCTGCCTCGCCGGAGCCGCCTCACCGGAAGGGGAGGAGAGGGAGAGGAGGGGCTGCCAGGGGAAAGGGGAAGGAGAAGGGTGGGGTTAGGGTTTAAAAAGAAAAAAAATTAAATTAATTAAATTTTAATTAATTTAATCTTCAATTTTGACCTGCACCCGAAACGCCCGATGGGGTCGAGGTTAAGCCTCCCCTAGGGTAAACACCACCTCCCGAGCACAAAGGCGGTCTCAGAATTTGATTCTGAGCTTCCGTTCAAAAGTTATAAAGCTGAACGCCCAAAGCCGCCAAATTATGAAAACGCCCCTGGGGCCATTTTTCACAAACGGCCCGTGCCCATGAAACATATACCCCTCCTAGGGTAAACGGCACACTCCGAACTCAATGGTGCCCTCGGTTTTCCAATCCGAGCCACCGGTTAAAAGATACTAGCATTTCACCATTAAACGAATTAATTATTTATTTATTTATCCGTTTAACGTTCCGGGAGCGGGCGAGGGGTCCAAACATCCCGCGCTGACAAGTTTTATGTCGTCCCTAGGGTAAAAACCCCATTCCGGACCCATCTGTACACTCGGATCCCTAATCCGGAACTCCTTTTAGGAGTTATCTCATTTATTTTGTGTTTCCAGTGTGAACGCACTGAAAATTTAATTTCGGCCACTCCGGGGCTTGGAATCGCACGCCGTCTGAAGGCGCTGCTCTGGAATATCATCAAGAATATTCAAAAGTCTTTCACAGCAAAAACCGGGTTCTTACATTTATCAGAATATTAAATAACGTGTATTTTCATTCAGGGAATAAGGATTTTAAATTAGAGGGTTATCATTTTAACATCTCATATGGAAAACCCCTTCTCATTTATTATTTGATGTTCTTTAGTAATTACCTCATGTGAAAATAATGTGTAATAAACCATGTATGCCTTTGATAAACTATTACTACCCTATTTTCAATGTTATCTGTCATATTATGTATTTTTGGATTAAATGGTTTCATTTTCCATTTAATTTATAGTTGTACTCAATGATGCATGCATGTGGCATATCATAATAATGAGATAAGAAATTACTCAAAGTGGTATGGGACACCTTGAGTAATATGAAGTAAAATTTAATTATTCAAGGTGGTATGGGAAACCTTGAATAATATGAAATGTGAAAGTAATTATTCAAGAGGTATATGACATTTTGAATATATAATCTAATTTGGAATATGAGGAATGTATTGGACATAATAAGTGATGAGTGGGGGCCACTACAACCCCTCGGTGCACCGGTACATCTCATGAGACAAACTATGGTCTTGGCACAAGCCCTTGACAAAAAGAGTATTTATGGTCTTAGCACGAGGCCTTGACGTTATTTTTATGTTTTCTCGCATTATACATTCCCTCATTATGTGTATGATAATTAATTAACCAAATGGATATTTGACTAGTAGAATATCCATGGTTAAGATCTAGTACTTATGAGTATCAGAAAAGTAAATGCTTATGGCATGACATATGCACTCAGTGAATTAGTATTCAGTGTATGAAATTGAAGTTATTACCTTTACGCGCAACTCTGATTATTCATTACTCTTAGCTGTTTAATTTGTGCTTACATATTCATATGGCATACATGTTTAGAATGTCTTTTATTCATTACTCCAAATGATCATGCCTATATTTGAATCATGTATCCTTGTAATTATGTTAGCATGTTTTTAATTGAGCACTTTTATGATATGTACATGTGTTACAAATTTTCTTTAAGAGAAATGTTTTATGGAAAGTTTTAAAGAATGTTTTCAAAAGTTATATTAAGTTATTTTTAAAACCCCTTACTGGGTATTTGTATGCTCACCCTACATTTTTTATTAAAAAATTTCAGGTATCAGTTTGAGCTAAAGAAGTATGATAGAAGTGGTTGGTTTCTCATAACTTGAACCGAATTCGATCCTCTATATGGACATAATGTGTAGTTTATCAGTGCATGTTCTTGTAAAATATTACACATCATGATTCAAGGAACTGGCTTTGGGTATTCTGGGGTCGGGTCCTCACAACATGGATCCCCAAATTTACTAAGGGTGGTGAAGCACAGTAGAAAACACAAATAGCCTCATGGGATTCATTCGATCAAGCTCATCAATGGCCAGGAATAGATGTCAAAGAAACACCAAGATCAAGCCACAGAACCAAGCCAGACATGAGCACCCGCCCTAGTAAGCACTCCTAGAGCCCAAACACCTAGCAAACAAAGGTCTAAGAAGAGGCCCTCAAGGAAATAAACAAATAAGCATGTTGGGTTAGAATGCCAAAGATGAAGACACAAGAGGCGGTGAATTTTTCCCTTTTAAAAATCTTGAAAAATTCAAATCGCCCCTCTTGAATTAAAGTGATTCTCTCTTTATCTCTTAAAGATGGGTATGCAGTGGAAAATAAATAAAAGAAACAACTAGACATAGCGATGTATAGTGGTTTGGAGAAAAAATCCACTATTTCACTCCACCAACGCTCTCTCCATGAGCTTGGTGATTTTCACTAGCATGTCCTTTTTTGGGGACCTCTACAAATGAGTGCAGAAATTTGACACCTTACACCAAGGATTTTACAGGGTCTTCTAGTTCTTTTACAGAGAACCAAAATACACATAGTTTAATACAAGAAGTCGACACTCCATCAAAAAAGGAGTATGAGCAATCAAAACTTCAATAGAAAAAAGATGAGATGTAGAAGTTGGATATTAGTTCATCTCATAGTTGTAGCAACAACTGACAGATGCAGATGATCTTCAATAAAGTAAAAAAGTAGCAAAATAATCCTCAATGTTACGCATGATTCCTTATTTTTTAAACAGCAATAGAGAAAACATTTAGCATATGAAAAACATGTATGTCTATAAATTGTAGCTCTCGTAGATGCTTTGTCGATCTGTAACAAAATATTAAGAAATAGATATATCAGCAACAACACGTCGATCAAGCAAAAAAGGATCAAAACATGTATATCTCTAAAGTGTAACTCTGAGAGAGAAATAGAGACGATAACACTCTGATATTTATGTATGCACATTTATATTTTGAGAAGAAGAAACACTCGGTATTTAACAAGAAACTTATCTTTCTTTAGGTCAAACAGATACATAACATCAGCCTGATAAGTCGCAATCATTTTAATTTAAACATGCCTAGAAAATTCATAACTTCCCTTAGAAATGGGAAAAATTTAAACCATTGGATAATGGACTTTGAATCAGTCTTTAAATAGATTTAAATGATAAAATAATTCAGATGAAAGTGTTGCAAAAATCACGGAAATATTCCAAAATTAAAATCTCATAAACAAATGGTTCAAATGTAGGGTTGCATCGTGCACAAGTAATCTTCAAAAGTACATTTAACAATGTATAGTTGATTCCAAAAGTAGGGTTGATGAACCATACGTTAAGAACACAAAAGTAGGGTAACCGGCAAAATTATGGTTCCCAAACCTTACTTTTCATTTAACGTAGGGTTTCAAAAGTAGTGTTCCTTATAAAAGTAGGGTTCATGATCCATACGTTTACTTTAAACGTAGGGTTATGAACAGTGTTTTCAGAATACTTTGAAATGCCCAGAATACTTAAAAAAAATTAAATTTCAATCATATTTAAAAACTAAAGTGCTTCTAGAATAAAATAATGTTTCTAATAAATATTATCATGAAACCCATTTAAAGAAACTTCATTAGTAACAAAAATTTGGGTGTTTCTAAGCATCAAAATCAATGAGAAATTAATGAAATTTTTGGATCAACATATACCCAACAATCTCCCCCTTTTTGATGATCGCAAAACCCATATAACAAAACTTATAGAAAATTTTATAAATCAAATTTTAATATCAAATAAGAAAACATATTTCTCCATGTTTCTCCTAGGAACAAAACAGTTCTTCCCCAAATATTTTCACCCAAAGAGAAACAAAAAGGTTGTGATTATCCACCATATTTCTCCCTCTTATTTTGATATCAAAAAAAGTGAGAAACAAGTTAACGCACACTTAACATGGTATAATATTTCTTATTAATCTTCATGATTACATAAGAAATAATTTCAAAGAATGAATAAATTCACACATAAAACTATGAGAATCAGTAAATGGAAAATAAAATTAACAAAACATAAACCAGTTAATTTATACATCCAAGATTAAAAAAAATTGGACATAGGGTCTTGTATAGACTAAGGTGTGGGATGAGAAAAAGGATCGGTTTTTTTAAAAAGGTTAAGGGTTTCATCTTCACACTCTAAATTCTGAACTCTTTCTCATTGTAGATAAAACACTCGATAACAAATTTATTCTCCTTTGAATATCATCAAATCTTGGATCTCTTGAAAAAGAAGAAAATTGACTAATAAAGAACTCTTTCAGGTCATTAAGATCTGATTTAGAGACATCTTCTAGTATGATTTGCGTAATTTGATCAATTATTTCCTTTTTAAACGCATCAAAATATTTTCTTGAGATTGAACTTTTCTGCAGACTTTGATGTTGTGCTTGAAGGAATTCAAATATTTTTCTTGAAACAGAAGAGGTTTTCAGCTCATCAAACGATTTCCTAGAACTTTCAAGTTCTTCATACAGCTTCACTACTTTTTATTTTAAATGATTGAACATAGATGTCATTTCCAAAGAAATGAAATAAAAATGCTCTCTAAAAATAGCTCATCATCATCAGATGGAGTTTTCTAAAACTTTACATAAGGTATTCCACCTTTAGCCATTTGAAGTGATTGAGCTTCTGGTTCATCACTACCAAGAATTTTTGTACCTTTGCTAGAAGATTTATCCATGGATTCTTCAACAAAAGATACTGATTATTCTCAAAACACATCTATTAAAGCACTAGAAAGAGAACTATCTTGATTACAGATTTCATTAATCTTATTCTTATCAGCACATTCTGAAGAACTATTATAAAACAAACATTTCAAACCTTGGATGCTTAGCATTTAAGGTGGACATGTTTATGAACTAGAGAGCCTTAGTCCCTTCATGCAGCTTGGATTAGTTTCATCAGAGGCTTTTGAGTTTTACATTGTAAGGAAACAAAAGGTTTTCAGAGGGTTTGAGAAAGAGTAATAATTAGGGTTTGAATGAAGAAGAATGAAGGGATTTATTCTGATGGTTTTTAGGTGACGTTTCGGCTTCTTGAGTCAAAATTGTAGATTTTAGATTTTACAATTGAAAAAACAATTTTGCGTAAGAAATATTATAGAAGTAAAATTTTAATATATTAAAAAAATTGACATAAAGATTTAAGAAATAAGTTTTTTAAAGAAGAACGAGTTTTAAGAAGACAAGGTTCAGACAATAAAAGAAAATTTAGATATTTTTGCATTGAATAGACCTAACGTCATTTTAAGTATTTTGAATACAAGCAACATTATAGACTCCCCCTTAATTGAAGCTTCTTTTAAAAGATAGATTTTAAGAGTTCTGAAAAAATATAAAAGATTGTTTAGAGAATAATAAGGGCATCACAAAGAATTTAAAATATATATCAAACAAATTTATCCATGCCATACTGATTCATTTTAAAATAGATCCCCCCTAAGAACTTAAAACTTTTTTCTCATGTCATACAAAACCAATATTTTAACACATAACATAACAGATTAATTTAGCACATAACATAATATCAAATAATTCAAGAAATTAAATTATCACATAAATACTAGAGTAAATAAAATGTTTTTTTAATAGTTTAAACATAGGAATAATCAAATGTAGAGGAATTTTAAAAGTTTTTCACCCCCTAAATAAAAACAATTAGAGTACAAGAAATGAAAATGAAATGAAATACAACCTGGATTTCAAAAGTTCATCTTTAAGGATCCTTCCCTTTAAATAAAGAACTACTTCATAGTTGATCAATTTTTTTAAAATAATTACAATTTTTATTAACCAGAAATATTCACATATTCTT
This sequence comes from Viscum album, assembly GCA_963277665.1. Classification (NCBI taxonomy): domain Eukaryota; kingdom Viridiplantae; phylum Streptophyta; class Magnoliopsida; order Santalales; family Viscaceae; genus Viscum; species Viscum album. Next base: position 1,815,257,481 of record OY728135.1, on the reverse strand, counting down.
TAACTAGCTACTCATTAATATAACAATGGAGTTCAGTGGAATATAACTGAAAAATATCAAACACATGTGTCTTTTGGTACTCATATTCTTTTGGGTCTGGCAGTATTAGCAATGAAATACTTAGGTAACCAAATCTGTTTACTTTGAGAAAATATTTCATACTTAGATTCAGATAAGTCTTTTGAATAAAAAAACATGTTTGACACCACAAAATTGAGGATTTCTAAAATAACAGTCATTAGCATAATGTTCGTTTATACCATAATGAAAACATTGAATAGTAGACATGTTTTTTCTTTTAGAGTCAAGAATAAAATAATTCACATGTGCTCTTTGTCAAACTTTTTTCCCAATAAAAATAGCATCATAAGATTTTCTAAGTTTTCTATACTTTCTTTAAAGATTCAAATTCAACTTGAAGTATAAAAAAATATTTATTAAGTTCATCATAAGAAGGATTCTTAGAATTAGAATTTTGAGAGTAAGAAGATTGTACCTCATCAACATGAGCTATAAGACATAGATTTACTCTTTGATTTTCATGCTCAGCTTCAGAGTTTGTAGTAAATTCATCACTTGAATCTTCAGAAGCATTCCAAGTAGCCTTCATGGTTTTTTTGTCTTTTCTTTTATAATCATCTTTCCTTTGAGCTTTAAGAAAAGGACAATCGAATTTTATATGACCTTACTTCTTATATTCATAGCATCAGACTTCATTACTCTTTTTTAACTTCTCTTTTTTCTTGTTGTACATCTTTCCAGATTTTATTGCAGGATGTGATAGTTTATCATTTGAACGACTAGAATCTAAAGATTCATCCAACACAACTTTTAGTTCATCATCTTCCTTTTTTATAAAAATATGATTTTCAACTTCTTCTCACATCTCATCTTTGTATATCATTAGTGTCAATCAATTCCTTTATTGATAAATTTTTTACAAGAATGGATTGTCTATCTGCTGTAGATATTTCATTTCATTTTGAAGGAAAAACTCGTAAAACTTTTAAAACCTGATTTGATTGAGTAATTAGATCTCCAAATACAGCATCAACATTGAATATTTCAGTCAATCTCTCACTCATCTGAGTGATGCTTTCACCATCATACATCATGAATGTATCAAATTTTAATTTAGTAGTGTTGTACATTAACTGTCTGAGATTTTTAGTTCCTTCGTAGGCAACAACAATAGTATAAAAAATATCATATGCAGTAACACAAAGTGAAACTCGATTGAATTTATCAGTTCCTAATCCATAAACAATAGCATTCATAACTCTTGAATTAAGATCAGAATCTTTCTCTTGAGCATCATTTCACTTCTCCATATCTTCTTTAATAATTTCATAAGGTTTAACCCCTTTCAAATAAACTCTTATTCTAAGATTTTTCAAATAAATGATAATGTGTGTTTTCCAGCATCCATAAATATCACCATTAAAATAAGGATCACAAATCATCGATGTACCTTCTTTAAGATCATCCATCAAAATTCGATCTTCGTCTAGATTTTTACCTCAGACTTGTTAGAGCCAAAAGAAATATTTTTACTAGAGGTTGACTTTAGATACCAAATGATGTTATCGAGTAGAAATAGTAGAATCTTCAATAGAATCTAGGTTCTAATACCAATTGTTGGTATCAAGTAGAAACAGTAGAATCTTCAATGATATCCAAAAAAATATCCAATGGAGTCCTGCTTCTAATACTAATTGTTGTGTTGGAAGGGCAAAGACAAAGATACAAGAAGGGGTGAATTGTATCCTTTTAAAAATATTGAAAAATTTGAATCGTCCCTCTGGAATTAAAGAGATTCTTTCTTTCTCTCTTAAAGATGAGCATACAGCAAAAAATAAATAAATGAAAGAACTGGACACAATGATGTATAGTGGTTCAGGGCACAGAAATCTCTTAGTCCACTCCATCAACACTCTCTCTGCGAGCTTGGTGATTTCCACTAGCATGTCATTTTTCTGAGGACCTCTACAACTGAGTGCAAGCAGTTGACACCTTACAATAATGATTTTACAGGGTCTTTCGGTTCTTTTACAGGGAATTGAAATATCCACACCTTAGTACGAGAAGCTGACACTCCACCAACAACTAAGTACAAGTAGACAACACTTCAATAAAAAATAAATGAGATGTAGAAGTTGAATAATGGTTCAACTCATAGTTGCAGCAGCAACTGACAGATGTAGATCATCTTCAATAAAGCATAACAACAGTAAAATAATATTCAATGTTGTGTAGGCTTCATTTTTCTTTACACAACAGTAGAGAAAACATTTAGCAAATGATAAACATGTATATCTCAAAAGTGTGCCTCTGATATATGCTTTGTCGAGCTGCAATAAAATATTAACAAAGAGATACAGCAACAACATCACATCGATCAAACCAAAAAGAATCAAAACATGCATGTCTCCAAAGGGTAGCTCTCATAGAGAACTAGAGACGCTAATACTTCGATATTTCTGTATGCACATCTATATTTTAAGAAGAATAAACTCTCAGTATTTAACAAGAAACTTTTCTTTCATTAGGTCAAACAAATCCATAAAGTCATCCTGATAAGTTGCGATCATTTGAATTTAAACGCGCCAGAAAAATCATAACATCCCTTATAAATGGGAATGATTTAATCAGTTGAATAATGGACTTTGAATCGGTCTTTAAACAAGTTTAAATGGTAAAAGAAATTTGAAGAAACTGTTGCAAAAATCATAAAAATATTCCAAAATTCAAAAGTATGGTTGCAACGTAAGGTTGCACCACACACATGTAATCTTCAAAAGTATGGTTGACAACATACGATTGATTCCACAAGTAGGGTTGATGAATCATACATGAACACAAATGTAGGGTTCTTGACAAAAGTATGGTTCCCAAACCTTAGGGTTCCAAAAGTAGCATTCCTTACAAAATATGGTTCATGATCCATACATTTACTTCAAACATAGGGTTATAAACAATGATTCCAAACTACTTTGAAATGCCAAAAATATTTAGGAAAATTTAAACTTAAGCCGTATTTAAAAACTAACGTGCTTCCAGAATAAAATAATTATTCCAGTAAATATTATCTTGAAATCCACTAAAAGAAACTTCATTAGTAACACAAATGTGGGTGTTTGTGACCATCAAAATCAATGAGAAATTAATGAAATTGTTAGATCAACATATGCCCATCAAATCCCTCACAAAATATACAATTTGCATAATAATAAAATTCTATGCAATTTTCCACAGTAAAAAAACAAAATCAAACAATTTAATTTTGAAATCAAACACCCGATTTCACAAATCTCCGCTTTTCAAATAAAATGAAAATGATACATTTGGTGATGTACTTGCAAGGTCTAGCCTATCGATTGGTTCAAATAGATTTCCATAAATAGAAAACCTAAGAATAAACAACATATTCGCCTGGCACAAACATCACTTAGCATTTTCCCCAAGTGGCACATGTTATACATGTACCACCCTTCTACTGTTATCATACTGTTAACATGCTCAAAATTTAAACCAGACTAAGCAACAACATTAAAATAGAGCTTACTCATTTTGCATGAGTTCCCACCAAAGACAAAGCACCTGCCAAACAAACGCTCAAAAACCTACAATACAAACAACCTTCCTCAGGGGTCAAAAGAAGTGCATAAGAAATTCAAAAACTAAAGCTCAACAAAATGCAACAATAAAAGTCTGTAGAAAAACACATCAACCAAACCTAAGAAGCCGACAGGAGACTAATTCTCCACTTGAGCCCGAACGACTCAAACCATCCCAGAAAACACCTTCTCTTCCCACTGGGGTTCCCCTACAAATTGCATACAGAGCCAATCCTAGGAACACAAAAAAGAGGCAACCTAGAATCAATGCCTAACACTAAGAGTTGTAAACAGAATTATAGAACATCAGTACAGTCACAATTTGTGCATACCACATTGGTCTAGGTCATACCTTCCTTCATTTTAAATTATGGACTGTATCTTTTAATGTGACCAGTTTTACCGCACTCAAAACACTGAAAGTTCTTAATCCAGTTCTTATCCTTCTGTTCTTTACTATTGTTTTTAATTTGACCCCTAACATTCATTAACTAGAGTTTGGATTTCACCCCACTATCCTCATCTTTCAAACCATGTGTTTGAAGATCTCAGGACAACACAATTGTCTTAACCTCTTCTAGAGTAATAGACTCTCTACCATACATCATGGTATCTTTTAAAGTGTTAAAGGAATCATCAAAAGAAGTCAAAAGAATAATGGTATGATCCTCATCGTTAATACTCACATCTATATTAGCTAAGTCGAGAAAGACTATTAAAATCATCAAGAACCATGGGTAATCTTAGAGGGATAAAAATGAAAATTCTTACACAAACGATCAAGTAAGGACTTAGACATATAAAGATGTTTGAGTTTAAGCCATACGGCCTTTGCAGTGGTTTCATGAATGACTTTCCACAAGACCTTATCTCTTAGGGTTAACGGTAGCATACAATGGCCTTTTCAAGAAAGTTGGGGTCAACATCAACATAAGTGGTAGAGAACTATCCTTCGGCAAAAACAGTCACAATGGGCTTCTTGGGACCTAAGAGAGCATTTGTGAGTCCACTGTTGACAAGCAATGCTCTCATTTTAACTCTCCACGGGTTAAAGTCATTTTCACCATCAAACTTCTCTAACTTCTAACTTAAGAGAATAGGTCATTAAGCTTAATTACTATCTTCGATACCAATTGTGAGGGTGGAGATTGGTCCAAATGACAGGAAAAAAATGCTTGTGGACCATAGAAAATATTGGTGCATGATGTCTTTGTCACTCCAAGGCCTCACGGTGAATCTGAGTCTGGGGATGGTAACATACAGCCCCAAGCAACACAGACTCACGCATGCCACCCGACACATACTGGGAAAAAAACACATAGCGGCTCGAGGAAACAAAAGAAATGCAAGCTCGGGTCTACACCAAGAACCTGAGAGATGCTCTTCAAAGAAGATGATTGATGTGGCGAGGACTGGAACTTCTTGAAACAATATGTGGTCGACAATAGGGCTCACAGGAAACATGCTCTCCATCGGAACAAGAGCTGGGGAACAGAGTTGTCAGAGGTTCCCCCTCTCTCTCGAACCCTGCTCTCTAGAATGGAAAATGATGAAGAAACCTCGAGGACATGAAGATCAAAAGGATGAGCGCCCAAGGAAATGAAACGACAGTGCTATGATGAAGGGCAGGGATAGCAGGCGGCGTCAGACGTAACAGTCAAGGCAAGACACGTGAACTATGCAAGGCAAGCGAGGCGATTGGAAAAACAGGCTAACAAAACAGAATCGATGCCAAAGCAGAGCCACATGACATGAGCGGAATGGATGGAGGGTGGGCACATGGATCCCTATATTTACTAAGAGTGGTGAAGCACAACATAAAACACAAATCACCTCACAGGAGTCGTTTGGTCAAGCTTATCAACGGCTAGGAACAGACTCCAAAACAGTATTGGGATCAAGCCACAGAACAAAGCCAGACGTGAGCACCCAACCTAGCAAGCACCCCAAAAGCCCAAACGCCCAACAAGCGAAGGCCTAAGCAAAGGCCCGCAAGGAAATCCAAACAAAAGCCAAACACCTGGTTTCATATAAGATAAAACCCTTCAAGATTTGAGGAAAATCCACTTCAACCGAGGGGACGCGGTGGGTTGTAGGCCGGCGTCTCGGCGGGGCACGGGTGGAGGTGGTGGGGTGTGGAGGAGGTGGTGGGGTCAGGCGACGACGAGGAGCACAGATGGCAAGGCAGGCAAGACAACAGCAGGCGTGCTTCATCGAGAGGTCGTTGGTGGTCAGGTGACGGCGCAACACTCACTGGTGGCATTTCAACCAGACGGGGGAGGTAGGTTCGACGAAGTCCGAGCGATGGCGGCAGTCATCGACTGGGGCTCAGCTGGGCGACTTCAGGAGCAGCGACGGGCTTCAACTTCAGTGACGGGCAGACAGGCTGCAGTAGGTTGTGCTACGAATGAGGAGTCTGACGGAGTAATAACGTCGGATGTGACTCGTCTTCAGCAAAAAAAAATTTGGATATGTTCCTAGGTGCAGTCCCAGATGAGGTCAGAGTAAGTAACAACCTCCGACAATGCTCTCAGATTTGGATGATTAAGAAGGTATGACTTTACCATCAGTATCAGGCTCATGCAGTCATGCATTGGAATTGCTAGCTGAGCGGCTTTGTAGGTCGATTGATGTGATTCAAAATAATTTGTATCAGCTAAGGTGGGGATTGTGGTTGGACATGTGGTCCTAGGGTCTGATACGGGCTATGTATTCAAGGTTTAATGTCTATAGATCTATGAACCATGTAAAGGTAACCCCTCAACTTGTAAAAGGGGGTTATCAAATTAATAAAAAATATATAAATTAATAAAAAATATATAAATTAATAAAAAATATATAAAGCCTTCGGACATTCATGCATGGAGAATAACAACCATAAATTAAGCATGAGGAAGTTGCACATATACAACATTTTCTTGAGTATTGAGTGCCTTAAATGCTTAAAAAATTGTGTAATTCGCTTTGCGACGTTGTAAGGACTAAAAGGTTGGGTACAGCTGTCAACGACACCACACGCTACAGGAAACAAAGCGGTCTGGAGACTTGACCTCACGACCGACACCCCAAACCCACCCCTCCCTAATACATGAAAGACATGAGGACTATAAAAGACATGAAGTGTCAGGAATTATGAACTAATACATGCAATTTTGAATTTCTGGTTTGAATTCTCACAAACTATCTTGATTGATACAAATTCTTGGCCAAAAGTTGGTCCATCAATAAAACCATCTGGGTCTGGTTTCTTCTTCCTTCTCTGTCAGCTCCCTGTACTCATACCACTCTCCCCCGCTCTTCCCTATCGGCATCGCAGGCCTAACAAAAACCTCCACCGGCCTCGGCACCTGAACTGTCAAACACAACTCCCCACTCGTCTCGTCTCCCGCTTCTGATTTGAGGGATTTCCCCGCTGGTTCAATGGCAATCCATCCAAGTCCTGAAATCGCAACGTCGCCAACTGGCCTGCAACCAGCAAAAAATGATCATCATCTTCACCTGAAAATGCCCACCTTATAAAAGAAAAAAAAAATAAGAAAAAGTCTTTCATTTAAATTCTTTCTCCCACAAATGACTTCCATTAAAATAAAGGACATTGTTTAGAATAAATTATAATTTATGATGAATTTAATGTATCCGAACACTTTTAATTGAATGCTAATATCATGGGTCAGAGGTGGTAAGATTGTTTTACCACCCTTTGGGATCCCGCCCAGCTCGATCCCAGATTAGGATGTGCTTGAACGATTCGATATAATATGGATTACGGTTTAAGCTTAATACAACCTGAACTTTGATACCATCTGAAGTATTCATCACAAAACCAATTAGTGAACACTCTTCTATAATTTTTAAATGTGTGGGGCTCTAACAATAAATAATCAGCATGTGTATGCACTTGAAGAAAAGCTTTGAAACCATGTTTGGTGAAATGGAAAATGGCAAAGGAGAGAGAGTGAGAGGGATTCGCATGAAAAATGTTTAATGGAATATGTTAAATGATATAAATATATTATTTAAGAGGCATTCTTGACAATAATAAATAAAATCAGGGATAATTATGTCCATAATTTTGTTTTTCAATGAAGGAAATGAGGATTCCCCCAATTGGATGAAATCCAACAGATAATCTGATAGAGATCAGAGGACCAACTTCTTTGTATAGAGAAAGTGAAGATATGGCTACACCAAAAATACAAAGGTAGAGGAAAGAAGGCACTCAAGAGTCCCCAAGGGAGCTCCCACCCACCCACACAAGCTACTGTTGAATTCCAAGCTAAAAGTCGAACATAAAAATCCCTTCCAACTGCCCCCCACCCCTTCTTATTTCTAACGGATTCCCCCCACGTTGTCCCTGTTGGGTGCAAACCCAATCCCACATCGATTTCCACAAAAGGATGATGACTCGCATATAAGCTTGGATGGGCAATTCCTCCTATCACCCATGGGTTTTAGGATGGAACCCCAGAAGGGCCTATGTGTTGGGCCCAAAAGGAGCTAGGGCTGGAGAAAATCGAGTGTTCCTGGGATTGTCTTCTCCCACCGAATTCCATTAACAGAACGGTGTGGCAGAGAGGATGAATAGGACACTGAATGAACGTGTCAGGAACATGAGGCTGCACTCAGGGTTGCCCAAAACCTTCTGGACTGATGCAGTGAACATGGCAGCGTATCTGATCAATAGGAGTCCATCTGTGCCAATGGGAGAACGCCTACCCGAGGAGCTCTGGTCTGGTAAGGAGGTAAAACTCTCACATTTAAGAATCTTTGGCAGTTTAGCTTATGTACACATTGATGGTAACTCAAGGGACAAGCTTGATGCTAAGTCCAAGCCATGTTTCTTTATTGGCTATGGTGCTGATGGGTTTGGTTACCGGTTTTGGGATGATCACAAGAAGATGGTCATCAGGAGCCAGAACGTGGTATTCAATGAAGGTGTCATGTACAAAGGTCGCCATGAAGCTGAAGATGAAAATGAGAACATTGAATCAGAATGCAAAAAGCAAGTAGAGCTTGAAGGTGTGTCTGAGCTTGAGAGATCCGAACCGGTGGAACCTACTACTCCAGTGGAGTTGAGGAGATCATCAAGGGTGAGAAGGTCCGTGCAGAGGTATTCACCATCATTGCATTATCTGTTATTGACTGACGGTGGAGAACCAGAATGCTTTGAAGAAGCAATGCAGCTGAAGGAGTCGAGCAAGTGGGAGCTGGCTATGAAGGAGGAGATTTCCTCATTGCATGAGAACAACACTTGGGAGCTGATACCTTTGCCAAGAGGAAAGAAGGCATTGCAGAATAAGTGGGTCTACCGGGTCAAGGAAGAACATGATGGCAAGAGGAGGTTCAAGGCAAGGCTGGTGGTGAAAGGCTTTCAACAGAAGGAGAGAGTAGATTTCACTGAAATCTTCTCACCTGTAGTGAAGCTTACCACCATCCGGGTGGTTCTCAGCATTGTGGCGTCAGAAGACTTGCATCTCGAGCAACTTGATGTCAAGACTGTTTTCCTTCATAGAGATCTAGAGGAGGACATCTACATGCAGCAGCCAGAGGGATATGTAGTGTCTGGAAAGGAAGACCTGGTGTGCAAACTCCAGAAGAGCCTATATGGACTGAAGCAGACACTGAGGCAGTGGAACAAGAAGTTTGATTTATTTATGTCTAAAAATGAATATAAACGATGTGGCTGGATCAGTGTTGCTACATCAAGTCTTTCGGTGATGAATATATTATATTGCTTCTGTATGTGGATGACATACTCATTGCAGGATCATGTATGCAGAGGATTAATGAGCTGAAAAGGCAGTTAGCTGAGGAGTTTGAAATGAATGATCTTGGAGAAGCTAGCAAGATTCTGGGAATGAAGATCAAGAGAGACCGCACAGCTGGAACATTAATGTTGTCACAGGCTGATTACATTGGGAAGGTTCTGAGAAGATTCAGCATGCTGGAAGCAAAGGCAGTCTCTATTCCCCTGGCGAGCCACTTCAAACTATCAAAGGAGCAATCACCGAAGACGGCAGAAGATGTGGAGTACATGGCAAAAGTTTCATACGCATCAGCTGTTGGAAGCCTGATGTATGCCATGGTCTGTACTCGACCTGACATTGCTCATGCAGTGGGAGTTGTGAGCAGGTATATGGCTAACCCTGGAAAGCAACATTGGGAAGCTGTGAAGTGGATACTGAGGTATTTGAAGGGCAGCAAGGAGGTATCTCTGTGCTTTGGGAAAGGAACTTCATTGCAGGGGTATGTGGATGCTGACCTTGGAGGCGATGTCGACAGCAGGAGGAGTACCACGGGTTATGTTTTTACCTGTGGAGGAACTGCGGTAAGTTGGATATCACAATTGCAGAAGGTGGTGGCTTTATCCACCACAGAGGCAGAATACATTGTTGTAACAGAAGCTGGGAAAGAGATGGTTTGGTTGAAGAACTTCTTGGATGAATTGGGAAGAAAGCAAGAGGAGAATGTATTGCACTGTGACAGTCAGAGTGCTATACATCTTGCCAAAAACCCAGTGTTTCATGCCCAGACGAAGCACATTCAGTTGAAGTATCATTTTATCAGAGGTTTGATACAGGATGGGTTGCTGACCTTGCAGAAGATTTGTGGAACCAACAATCCGGCAGACATGTTGACAAAGCCTATGGTGATACAGAAGTTGAGGCACTGTTGTGCCTCTGTTGGTCTCCACTGATGAACGAAGGATGAGAGGCAGAATGATGAAGGACTTTATGGGAGCATAAGAGGAAAACAGTTTGTATTTCATAAATCTGTGAAAGCACGGCACTGGTGAGTGAAGAAGAGGAAGAACTTAGATTAAGTAAGTTGTCTTCATCAGTTGCATCGAAGCATAGCAGTGCAGCGGATCAGGCTACAAGTGGGAGATTGTTGGATTGGTGTTGCCCGATCCGGTTGGGTCGAATGCTTGCGGCCCCCAATTTTTTCGGCACTGTAGCAATGCTGACCACTGTAGCGGAGCTGACCGACCGACACCGACAGGCACTGTAGCGGTGCGGACTTCGGGGTCAACTTCACTGTAGCGCTTTTGACTTCCAGTCGGCAGACACTGTAGCACTTTTGACAAAATGAGCCGCCGATCACTGTTGCAACGCGGACTACTATTCGGAACAGTGGACCGTCTTATTCATATGTAGCCTATTTCGGGCTAGGGTTTCACTACTGAAATCCTCTGTAATCTGTGCTCCCAAATAGTGAATTTCTGCCTCTCCCGTGGACGTAGGGATTTTTCCCGAACCACGTAAATCGCTGTGTTCTCTGCTTTCTTTCTCTCGTTTTTCCCGTTTTCTGTCGTTGTGTCTCCCGACGATTTCGCAACAGTCCCAGCATCACCTCATAATATACCCCCTCTAACAATATCCTCCCTGTACAGACACCCATACCCCTGAGTCCTATACCATCTCGAAAAATCACTTTGTTCCCAAGATGGTGGATCTCACAGGCATGTCAAACAATCTCTCATACCAACCTTGAGCCATGGAACTGATGACAGTGATAATGCGCACTGGTCATACAGTCATGTCAAACAATCTTCCATACACTCCTCCTGGCTTGCTTAGCATCCATTGTTGTCATGTCGGTTCCTTCGTGCTTCACCCTATTTTCCAGATGGAGCATTCCCCTAGTTAACAATTTAGAGGACACCGTCTGTTTGTGCATCGTTGTACTTCGCAATTCCATTAAAAGCAACTCAAATGTACTTGTTTGTTGTTTCACTCCAAAATCAGGCCAAGATTCGGCAGTTATGAACGGTCTCCATGAAGGCCTAAACTCTCCCAGAGTCGGGCTTAAAAAGCATAATCATCGGAAAAATCGATCACCGTGGGCGTGACCTGTGCTGTTGGAATTGGTGTAACCCGATCCTTTTCAGATGTTGTCGGACCGAATGCTTCTGGTCCATACTGCACATCAGGCCGCAACTTTCGCGGGTCGAGCTCCGCGATGAGCTCGTTGGGGGTTGTAGGGGGCAACGCGCCCCAAATTTTGAGGAACTGTAGCAATGCTGACCACTGTAGTAGAGCTGACCGGCCAACACCGACAGAGCACTATAGCGACGCGGACTTCCAGCCGCCTTTCAATGTAGCAATGCGGACTTCCTGTGCGGTTGGTGGAACAGTGGATCGTCTTCCTCCTTTTGTAACTCATTTTGGGCTAGGGTTCCTTGTTAGAAATTCTGATAAATCTCTTTGTAATTTGTGCTCCCGACATATAGTGAAATTTTGTCTCTCCGTGGACATAAGGATTATTTCCAAACCACAAAAATCTTTGTGTCCTAAGTGTTTCTTTTTTTCCCTTTTACTCTTCTTTGAATCGTTGTTTTGTCATTGCGACTCTCGACGTTTCCGCATCATGTGCAGCTAGTGGTATGACAGTAAGAGTCCATGTTTGTATCAGCTCAGTCTGTAGCATCTCTTGCTCTAGCATTATCGTCTAGGAAGTTTCTCGCTCCTTGTGTTGCAGCTCTACCATATACCGGCTGAAGGTAGTGTCGTCAAGACTTTCAGCCAGCCCCATGCTCCAGCTTGGCATCCCATGTTCGGTAGGCTCCCCTGAGTGCGACACCGACAGTTGTGTCACCGTCAATGGGAACTCAGACGTAATTGCAAGGGCTTCCTCAGTGGAGCTTCCAAAATCCGCAAGTAGCACTTCTTGGAGATGTGCCTAGGTGAACGCAGTTGTAGGTCCTTCAGCTAATAAAAACTAAAGTTCAAACAAACCCAGCATGCAAAGTCGCGCCATTGGTATTTTCATGACTTTCGGAGTTTGATGGGTCAAGAAATAAGCCTCAGCTTTCACTATCCACGCTTCAGAATCTTTCCCAGAAAATTTTAGCATTATCAATTCCCAGAGTGCTTATCTGGGCATCTGTCTAGCCTGACCAATGAGGTCCACATTTCCTACATGCCAAACACTATGCCCGCAAGAATCAAAAGTAGAAGCAACTTCAGACTCAACAGTGGTACTGGTAGCGAGTCCTTCCCGCATGGGTGGTTCCGATAGTGCGCCTGCAGGAATTATCCCTACCCTATTTGACGCACTCCAGCCCTGCACGACTCCCTTGAACGTGATAGACGCGCCCCTCCAAAAGGAAATGACGGTGCGTTTTTTTCCTCCCCCAACAGAAAACAAAATTGGGCACTCCCTTTTTATTTTTTTTGTTGTGGGTTTTGTCGAAAGACAAACCCGGTTGTGCTCTCCCCTCCTGCGAGCACAACCGGTAGTGCGCCTGTACAGACGATGTGTCTAGTCGTACGCCCCTCCTCATTGTCGAAGTCGGTCGACCGCACCTTCATGTGGTGAGCGGCTCCTCGAGTCGCGAGCTGGGAACGTGTGCAGCTGCCAAACGAGATGAAACCAGCGGCGCGCAATGCGTCTAACGAAAATGGAGTTAGTCATGGACGCATCATCTGAGCGAGTTTGGTAGGATGGCTCGTCGCGCTAGACGTGATCCGATCGAGGAAGAACAGCAGTGCGCGTCGGAAAAAGTGGCGAAGAACAATGACAATCCATGCAAGGGGTGGGAGGAAGAGTCCAGCGTCCTCCGGGCATGAAGCAACTCCTGGTGCGTGTCCGTTGTGCAAGAAGAGAAGCCAACGGTGGGTCGGATCGAGTGATGGAGACTAGAGGACCAACTTCTTTGTATAGAGGGAAAAGTGAGGAAACAGTTATAGGAGATGTTGTAATAGTGGGTGCCCTAAACTCAACTTAAACAGTACTTTTTGATGATCATACCATGTATACAGTGATGTACACTTACCATAATATTGTTGATATTAATGCACCCACTATTTAAAAGGTAATGTCCATAGATTATTTGTTGTATCAAAAAGTTAAATTAGTTCTCAGACTATAATGATAACCTCGAAATACTATGACATTAATTTTAAACATATGTTCTATGGTCTAAATACATCATATTGATTGGACACAATTGATGTTGGATTGGTGCAGCCCAATCCGTTCTGGATGATGATTGAGCCGAATGCTACTGGCTCATATTGTGCACCAGGCCTCAACTCTGCAGGTCAAGCTCCACGGTGAGCTCGTTTGGGATTGCAGGAGGCAACACGCCCTTTGTTTCGGGGGTCTGGGGGCCGAAGGTCTCCGGCCCAATTTTTGGGGAACTGTAGCATAACAACTCTGACCACTGTAGCAGAGCTGACCAGCCGACACCGACAGGGCATTGAAGTAGTGCAGACTTTGACATGACTACTGTGACAACTTGGACTTTGGAGACAGCAATATTGTAGCTCCATGGACTTTCAGCCGCCAATCACTATAGCAGCTTACTCTTGGGTGGTCGCGACACTGTAGCAATGGGGACATCCAGTCGCCGTTCACTGTAACAGTGTGGACATTCTGTGCAGTTGGTGACACAATACTTCATCTTCTTTATTAGCCCATTTTGAGCTAGGGTTTCTTGTGCTTAAAACTTTGAGATACTCCCTGTAATTTGTGCTCCCGATTTAGTGAAATTTATGTCTCTCCATGGACATAGGGATCATTTCCCGAACACGTAAATATTTGTGTTTTGTGTGATTCTTTGTTCTATCTTTTCTTTATTTGCAAACTTTTTTTGTCGTTGCGACTCTCGGCGTTTCTGTAACAGTTGATGTCTAACTATCAGATGTTGAGAGCTCATAAGCATTCTTCTCATGAAATTCACATTTGGTGATCTCGAGTAGATGAGATCATGAGGATTGACTCACCAATAGGAACACCACATATTTCAGGTGTCATTGGTAGATCATGTTTGTGAACACGTGTAAGGGTCTCCTGACTTGAGATTATTATTAATGTATACTATTTAATCGCGTATTTTTATGCAAGACAAAAAATAATGGCATTGAAGTTGTAGCGAGGTAGCTTGTGTTGCATGCGTCATTGGTAGTATGACATTGATTAAATAATCGAGATAAATTTTATCACTTTAAATGGAAGTGATATCTCAGGTCAAGTTGATCGGGATGGTAGTGTCTTCACTAAATTCATGGTCATGGTAGAGGTAAGTTCATCCAGTTAGGTCAACGTATAATAAAGTAAGAAAGTATGATGTCACAAGTGTGCATCCTGCTTTACGAGATATCGCGAGACAAAGAGATTATATTACACGACGTGTGTTCGTAAGAAGGTTGTCGTTATGATTATTCTTGATCTTTTTAGGGGCTTTGATAGGTTGCTATTCTCTGCTCCTGGTCTGTGAATAGTATTCACCACTATCGAGATAAAGGTCTAGAGGTCACACACTAAGCATATTCAAAAGTATGGCCTATTATGATTAATAGGAATATAAGACATAGTGAGCCCCACCACAGGATCCGGGATATGTCTGAGAATATACGATCGCCAAAGAATAAATAAATTCATATTATTCAAGTTTAGAGTAATTAGTATTAAATTTATTTATTAAATGTATTTACAAATATTAAATTAAATACATGATAAAATATTATTCGAACGAATATTATTTTAATGTTCAATGATTCGTTAAATATTTGCAAGAAAGACGAGTTGAGTTAATATATTTTATTATATTACAGGTGATAAAAAATATAAATGATATTTATGACTCAGTAAAGTAGTCATAAGATGTCGATTATGGTTTATTTAGTGAGTGATAAACATTCAGGGGTCGAGACCCTTTCAAAGTAATTTTATTAACACGTTATATAAGTGAGGAGAGGCTCTCATGCGCTAAACTATTCATCGCACAATGGGTGGGAGCCTCTATCTCCTCTCCCGCTTCCTAGAGAGAAAGTTTTGATCGAAGTTCATCTTTATAGATCGATGAATCGATGCAGCGGTTATCGTCGAAATGTCGAAGGCGTAATCAGATCTTCACGCAAACACCCAGAATTCGATGATTGAAACTCTCACGGATTTTCAAAGCGCGCGTGGACGATCTAGAGGGAATCGGTTTCGGTTCTTTCGAGCAACGGTCACCGACGACGAGCAGATGTCGAGCATAGCTTCAGATCGAAAGAGGTAATTCTTGTTTTAATATTTATGCTTAAAATTCATCACATGAACATCCTCGGGCCTTTACCGGGGTTGTGCTTCACTGACTATGACATAGTTACGTCGATCACCGGTGAAAAATTTTAAATCCTCAACCCATCTGCTTCACCTACACACCCCGGTACCTTCAACAAAAATACAAAGGAAGAGGAAAGAAGGTACTCGAGAGTCCCCCAGGGAACTCCCACCCAAGCTACTGCCGAATTCCAAGCTAAAAGCCAAACATACCAATCCCTTCTTACTGGCCTCTCACCCCCCTGCTTCTTATTTATAACGGATCCCCCCCCCCACGAGGTCCCAGCATCTCCTAACAATACACTAACAATATTCTCTCTCATATAATGATATCCTCCCTATAAAGACACCCATACCCCTGTGTCCTATCACAATCCCCTTCCATCTATCTCGTACCAAACATGCTTTTTGGTGTCCCCTCGCTCATTACCTTTCCCAGGCAACTGTTAAATCGTACTGAATGAAGTTTAAAGGTAATAACAGCACAAGAATAGAAGCTTTGATCAATCTCACCTGTTTAAGTCTTCAAACTTTAACTGCAGTTTACGCACTGTTTCAAGTCCGGTCCATTCTCCTGCATTCTGTTTCCCACTTGGAGGTGTCAATAGAAGTCCAACCTCCTTCTGCCAATCAAAGAGAAGAGCTTAGTTTTATGCACACACCCAGTTGGAAATAATAAGTGCATGTTTGGTATGATAAAATGAAATATGATGGAATAGAGTAAATTTCAAAGGCATAATGTTGATCATATGAACAATAAAATGACAATGAAGCGAATCGTCTGCATGAACTTGACTTTCACCCTTCAAAAACTATGTGCATTTTACCATGCCATATGCGACAATTGATGTCAGCACAGCTGTACTGAAAATTAATTTAAAAATCGCTTCAAATTTAAGACCCCAAACTTCATTCTGAATTTCTTGTCTGTTTCTTATTTTACAAACAAATAACAAATACTCTTTAGATGAAAAAAAAATGCAGCACATTGTACCCCCACCAGAGGTTTCTATGTTTTATTTTCTTTTATTGTTTATTATTATTATTTTATTTTATTGATCCGCATGAAATTAAAAAAAAAAACATTTATGTATGGTGTAAGACACAATCTGCTGGCCGCATAGAATGATCGTAGTTTGATCTGTGACACATTGAAAGGCAATTTAGACATGAGAGGACTTGCGAGTCTGTAAGACAAGTTATAGTCAGTTTGACAGCACTTATTGAAAATCATGTATAAGGATTGTCATTTATGATAAGCAGTGTTGAAAAAATAAGTGGTGTTTGTTCAGTTTTTGAAAAAATAACTGCACTTAAAGCAGAGTATGGCAGCACTTATTGAAAATTGCATATGGCAGTTATCACTTATGATAAGCAGTTTGAAAAAATAGGCTCCTGAAGAAGCGGTTCTCAATAAGTGATATCAAACGGAGGCTGAATTTCAGAAGAAAATCGCTTAAATAAGTGACAGGAAAATATTTTCCCAACAGGCAATCTAGAAACACTTATGAGGAATCACTAGTGGCAAGTCTTATAAGAAGTTTTCAATAAGTACTGTCAAACGGAGGCTTAATCATACAATGTGAGAGATCCTTTTAAAAAATCCCTTTCGGGTAATTTATGGATCTCAATGTCACAGTCATAAGCACATAATCAATTCAGTAAGACAAGGTGAACGTTACCTGGTAAAATTCATCGGCTTCATACGTTGATACCATGTGAATTTGTATTGCTTTGGGACCATAAAATGTTAAACATGTCTGCGGCAAAACCTGTGAAAATGGGGAAGAAGAAGTAGCTCAAACCACAAATTGCATGGTTCCTGCAATCTTTCCATCACTGAGTGATCATGATTTTGTTAAGACTAAAACCTTGATGATGTCAATTCTAACAAGGCCTCCCCAAAAGAGAGAATAGCCATTAAGACCAGCAGATCCAATATTTCCATCCCGGTCCCTAGAGGCTGCCTGAAATTTTTTAGGTTTTACATCTCAGAAAATTGAAGCTAGCAATGTGGCTGAAAGGCAGCTTGGAAAACTTACAGGGAAGGCTCGACCCCTGAGCCGGCTCCGAGGAGCAAGCGCGGGTAGATCATCTGAATGGACCACTGCAGCTTGCCTATGGTGGAGGTGAACACCAGGGGTGTCATATAATTTCTATACAACAAAAATATGAAAAATAGCATAAGATTTGGAAAATCGTCTACAAGATCCATGATCAAATTAAATTTCCAGAAGTGGGTGTTGGAGGAAATCGAGTGAATGATGAATTTGGATGCTAGCAAAGAAGAAACGCCAAGACATGTTACGTTATCACTCTTCTTGATAGTTAAAGAAAGGGGTTGCAACTGTTCCTTCAATCCTACATGATGATTCAATTGTTGCGCAGACCCAAAAGCTCGAGCATTTGAAGACGAGTGACACCAATAGGGACTCGGGCATACCTGTGACTCCTTCCACTGAGACCATGGAGATGAAGAAGCCGGGATACCCCTCGGCTTCAATTCACGACCCCTGCTGCTGCTCAGATGGGTGAAGTGGAAGGCTTCTCCTGATGCTGTTTTGGCTCAGTCGAAGCCTTGCAGTGGAGTGGAAGGGAGATCCTCTCATCAACCAGCAGGTTCGATTTCTGATTTGGAGGATACGCTGGTGGCCACAGCTCGATCAGGGAACATCAACAGGCTCATTCCAGCTCGTTTGGAAGCTGAGCAGGCTTTCCCTGATCGCGTTGATGCAGCAAGGTCAATCACTGATGCCCTGTCTGGCGATGGAGAACAAGAAATTCCAGTGGGCAAGGGCATTCAGGATGCGTTCCATCGGTTCACTCTGCTGATAAGGAACTCAATGTTGCTGCCTCCATGACTAAGGAGTAAAACGTGTCTTCAAGTCCCTTGCACTCCGTCCAGGCTGAAGGCAAGATGCCCATCAATGACAGAGGGTTTCACCCACTGTCCACGAGAAAAAACAAAGGCATGGGAAAGATCCTTATGCATCTCAGAGGACAATGACTACAAGGACAGCGAAGTAGTCGCAGCCACTCATCACAAACGGCAAAGAAACAGTTGCTAAAGGTCATTTCCCCAGACTGAATTTTGACGACACAGTCTCCTTTAAACTAAAGAGTTCTAAAATCATTCAATTTCCTGTTAATGATTTGTGTTGAACGGGTTAATTGTATTTCCGGATAAAGGGTATTTCCGAGTCTCATATCGGATTATTTCATCTTGTAATCCTTTTTATCCATCTATAAAAGAATGTTTCCACCTCACCTTGAGGTAAGGGGAATTCACCATCTACATGGTATCAAAAGAAAAATCATGATAACTTCTCCTCTCACGGCCCTCATTCCTCCCAAAGGAAAGTCCCAGCCCGCCTCCCCCTCAGCGACTCCCGGCCAGCCTCCCCCTCGGCAACTCCTGGCCCCGCCTCCCCCTCGGCGACTCCCGGCCCCGCCTCCCTCAGCGACTCCCTGCCCGCCTCCCTCGCGGTCTCCCGGCCCCGCCTCCTCCTCGGCGTCTCCCGGCCCCGCCTCCTCCTCAGCATCTCCAGGCACCGCCTCCCTCAGCGACTCCCAGCCTCGCCTCCCTCAACGACTCCCGACCCTGCCTGCTCGGTGATCTCCCGTGCCTGCTGTTGAGATTCATCACATTTATTGATGAGAGAGGAAAATTATTAATGAAGGGATTCATCACATTTTTTTATGAGAGATGAAAATTATTAATGGGGAGATTTTTATCACCATTAATTGAAAATTTTCTCCAAACATTAATGGATATTTAATTCTCAATATTAATGGATGGAATAATGGATGTTGACTGCATTAATTGATTATTATGGACTTGGTGTCTATATAAGGAGGATGCAGAAACATATTTTGAAAAAAAAAAGGTGTGCCAGCAAGATGTAGCCGGAAAGGGAGACCCGAAAAGGGGTTGCCGCTTTTGCGGTGGCCCGTGTGGCACGACGAAGATGGCGCGTCGGCGTTTGACAGGTGCGGAGCAGTGGTGATGCGATTGATGATCAGGGCCATGTATCGAAAGTCCTCCTGACAGCGGTGATCAAATGGCGAGTCCCGATTGAAGATCGGTGGTACATCATGATGGCGAGATCATTCGGGTGTCGCAAGCTGGTGCGAGGCTGACGCATGTTCGGGTGAAGATCTCCGAGGTAGTGACGTTTCGTCGATAGAAGGGTGACATTTTGTCACAGATTGATCTTCCGATACATGGCGTTAGCGGGATGTTTATCAGAGAGATGGCAGAGGCGTATTGGGGTGTGGTTTTCACACAGGTTTTCTACGCTCTCTCATTTGTAATTCAAGTTCGGGCATTGTTTGGATTCTTATATTCTCTGATTCATAGTGGATATTTTGGGAATTGCCCCGTGCTTTTTTAATCCTCTGCATGGGAGGGTTTTTCCACGTTAAAAAATCTTGCGTGTTGATTTATTTATTCTGCTTATATTGCTTCCATATTTCGAGGGGTTTCTCACGACATTTTTTGGCAAGCAATTTTCGGCCCGGAATCGGGATTCTCCCCAACAAGTGGTATCAGATGAGGTTGGTTTGTGCTTGCAGTTGAACGTGAGAGTTATGGAAGCTTCAAAGAGGATCACAGATGCGTGCGTGGAGCAGAATAAAGTTTGAAAATTAAAGCAGGCTGAGAGAGGTGATGCACATGTTGGCTCCGGGGATGTTGAGCATGGGGGAGCAAGTTTTTTCTGCAGGTGCTCCAGATTATGTGGCAATCACGATTATGGGGGATTCAGATGTTTCTGGTTCTATTCTTGTTCAGCAGGACGATGCAGATACAAATGTGACGAAGATTTCGGCGTTTGATTTTCTTTTTGCAGGGGGAGCTGATATTTTTTTATCAGAAGCGCAAAAGAACGTCGTCATATTTTTTGCAGTTGATGATCGTTGGTGAGATACCAACATATTTTCTTTCCAACTGGGTTTGTTGGATGGTTCCATTCATTAATGTGATGAAGAGGGAGATTGTTGAGATTCATCACATTTATTGATGAGAGAGGAAAATTATTAATGGAGGGATTCATCACATTTTTTGATGAGAGATGAAAATTATTAATGGGGAGATTTTTATCACCATTAATTGAAGATTTTCTCCCAACATTAATGGATATTTAATTCTCAATATTAATGGATGGAATAATGGATGTTGACTGCATTAATTGATTATTATGGACTTGGTGTCTATATAAGGAGGATGCAGAAACATATTTTGAAAAAAAAAGGGTGTGCCAGCAAGATGTAGCCGGCAAGGGAGACCCGAAAAGGGGTTTCCGCGTTTGCGGTGGCCCGTGTGGCACGACGACGATGGCGCGTCGACGTTTGACAGGTGCGGAGCAGCGGTGATGCGATTGATGATCAGGGCCATGTATCGAAAGTCCTCCTGACAGCGGTGATCAAGTGGCGAGTCCCGATTGAAGATCGGTGGTACATCATGATGGCGAGATCATTCGGGTGTCGCAAGCTGGTGCGAGACTGACGCATGTTCGGGTGAAGATCTCCGAGGTAGTGACGTTTCGTCGACAGAAGGGTGACATTTTGTCACAGATTGATCTTCCGATACATGGCGTTAGCGGGATGTTTATCAGAGAGATGGCAGAAGCGTATTGGGGTGTGGTTTTCACATAGGTTTTCTACGCTCTCTCATTTGTAATTCAAGTTCGGGCATTGCTTGGATTCTTATATTCTCTGATTCATAGTGGATATTTTGGGAATTGCCCCGTGGTTTTTTAATCCTCTGCATGGGAGGGTTTTTCCACGTTAAAAAATCTTGCGTGTTGATTTATTTATTCTACTTATATTGATTCCATATTTCGAGGGGTTTCTCACGACATTTTTTGGCAAACAATTTTCGGCCCGGAATCGGGATTCTCCCCAACACCTGCCTCCCTGTGCGGACTCCCGGCCCGCCTACCTTTGCGGTTTCCCAGCCCCGCCTCCCTCCCTGGTGCGCTCAACGACGGATGCCCTGCCTCTATCACCAGAATCCTCTCGCAGACGCCCCTTTGTCGATCGTAAGCGCCTCTGCGCCCATTCCCGACAGACGAGCCCCATCGCGGTCACCTCCTCGTCGTGTGTCCCATCCCAGGGACGACCCCCCTTCCCGTCGAACTCTCACGTTGGCTCCTCCCGTGTCGACGACTCCTGTGTGCCGACAACCCATCTCTGCGCTCCGCCCTCCGCCGCCCTCCGGGCACGGTTTCTCCCCAACGCCAGTACCGCCTCCTCCTGTGGATCCCTCCCGACGGCACCCTCTTGGTGGAACCTTCCCTGAGCGCAAACAACGCCTCCTCATGCGCAACGGCCCCTTCTGCCTCCAGTCATCTGAGACTGGTCGTCGGTCGGAGCGCGGGCTACCTCCTCCTTATCGGCGACGACTCAGGCGCCACCCTATCTCTTGCCGCCCCCCGCCTCGCCGGCTGCTCCCTGTGCGGATCCTCCATGGCAGCCTCGTTGTCGGCCCACTTATGTGGTTATCCCGGCGTCCCGAAGACCGGCCCGCCTGTGCGGTTATCCCCGCGCCCTGACGACCGACCCTGTCGTATGGCTCCCCTGTGCCACTATTACCGGCACGCCCGCGCGACTCCCTCGGTGCCTCCAGTCGCCGACTCTCCTGCGAGAAAGTCTCCCCCGCCCTAGTTGTCAGCCTTCCCACACGGCAGCCCTGTAGTCCATCGCCACGTTTGTGCGCCCACCAGCGCAGCTGACCCATGCCCCGTCACCGGCCCTCCCGCGAGGCAGGCCCCCCTCCCTAGCGCACTTTGCATACCAAGACATGCCTTCATCTTCGCCATTATCCACTATTCGTCACAAACTAGCACTCTTGAAGGAGACTGCATTTATACAATCTTATCGGGCTACTTTGTCACCTTCCTCTTCTCCAGCCTCCATTGCTCAGAGTAGTGTCACACAACGCCCACCTACTTGGATGTTTGACTCAGGTGCATCTGATCATCTCACAGGTGATGCTGGTATGTTATCTACTTACTGTCCTTATATTGGCCCCACAACCATCACTGTTGTCGATGAATCCACTATCCTTATTGCGGGATTTGGCGTCTGCTCCTTGAATTCATATATTCACTTACCGTCTGTAGCACATGTTCCTCGTAGTCTTTTTAATCTTCTCTTTATTAGTAAGCTTACAAAGGACTTCAACTGTATTGTTATTTTTACATCTTCTGAGCTTGTGTTTCAGGAGCGAATGACGAATCGAGAACTTGGTAGAAGTCAGCTTCGGAACGTGGTGTACATTTTCGATGGTCCGACATTCGTAGCCTGCACGACACTCCCTGCTCGTGCATTAGATCTTCATTCTCAGTTGGGACATCCACCTGCCTCCACCCTTCATCGGTTTTTTCCTGATCATAGTCCGCATATGCCTTTTCATTGCGAGTCATGCAAATTTGCGAAACATCATCACACATCATATATTCCTCGGTTGGTAACACGGGCCTCCAAACCCTTTGACTTGGTTCATTCAAATTATGGGGTCCCTGTGCAGTCCCGAGTCAATTAGGGTTCCCGATATTATGTATCCTTTATTGATGATTTCTCACGTACGACATGGCTTCACCTTCTTCGTGATCGATCTGAAATGTTTTCTACTTTTCAAGCCTTTTATCATGAAATTCATACTCAGTTCTCCACCTCCATTAAATGTCTTCGCTCCGATAATGGATAAGAATATTTACCCACTTCTTTTCAGCAGTTTCTCAAGGATAAAGACATCATTTATCAGACATTCTGCTCTGATACACCTCAGCAGAATGGAGTGGCCGAGCGTAAATATCGTCATATTCTGGAGACTGTTTGTGCCATTTTATTCCACATGCAGGTGTTTCTTCATTTTTGGGAGATGTCATCCTTACTGCTACATACCTCATTAATCGTCTTCCTTATATCCTTCAGGAGACTCCTTTTCGGGCTATGTTCTCCTCTCTCCCTCTTCACTCTCACTCTGTGTGTTTGGGTGTCTGTGTTATGTCTGTAACACTCGTCCCAACCTCTCCAAGCTTTCTTCCAAATCCCTCTGTTAAATATTTCTCGGATATTCTCGCACTCAGCGCGGATACCGATGTGTCTCTCCAGACTTACGGCGGTATATCATCTCTATTGATGTATCCTTTATTGAGAGCTCTTCTTTCTCTCCTCCCTCTTCCCATCCACACATCACCATCGATGATTGTCTTCCTCTCATCATCCACTCACCTCTAGCTCTGGTGTCACACTCTGCTAATCGCCAGTTTGCATTGTCTACTCACGTCGCTCATCGAATGTGCCCCCTGTCCAGGCCGAGAACACCATCGTCCCAACTTCTTCCGCTGCTCCTACTCCGGCAACAAACGACTTGCCCATTGCACTGCGGAAAAGTAATTGTTCTTGCCAGAATACTACTCTCTACACATCCTCATACAGAGCTCTTTCCGCTCTGGAGACGATATTTATTCCCCACACGGTTGGCGATCCCAAATCTCACCGTAGGCGGCTTCAAGCAATGCGGGATGAATTGCAAGCTCTGCACGACAATCATACTTGGGACCTGGTCCCCCTTCCGACAGGTAAACAGGTGGTTGGCAGCAAATGAATTTATACAGTCTGTCTCAATGCAGATGACACTCTACATCGCCTAAAATCCAGACTTATGGCAAAGGGATTTGCTCAGACATACAGTGCCAACTATTTTGATATTTTCTCTCCAGTTGCAAAGATGGCATCTGTCTGATTATTCATCTCTTTGTCGTTCATCATTATTGGCCTCTTCATCAACTTGATGTCAAAAATGCATTTCTCCATGGCTTTCTTGAAGAAGAGGTATATCTGCAACAACTTACTGGCTTTCATGCCTCAAGAGTCAACTCTCATGTCTGTCGACTTTGTCGCTCTCTATATGGCCTCAAACAGTCTCATTGTGCTTGGTTTGGATGATTCAACACCGTCGTCGCTACATTTGATCTATCTCGAAGTATGAAGGACCGCACTGTCTTCTACCGTATGACGTCCTTTGGCTGTATCCTGTTGATTGTGTATGTTGATGATATCATTATCACTGGGAGCGACTCAACTGGCATCGCCGAACTAAATGGGCATCTTCAACACCACTTTCAAACCAAATATCTCGGTCCTCTGACATACTTCCTTGGCATTGAGGTCTCCTGTTCTTCGGACACTATCTTTCTTTACCAACGGAAATATGCCTTGGATATCTTGCAGGATGCTGGTTTGACTCAGGCAACTGCCGTTGACACTCCTCTTGAGCCTGGAGAACAATCTCTCTATGACAACACGGAACCATATTCTCACCCAGAGAGGTACTGTCGTCTTGTGGGAAAACTCAATTATCTCACCATGACTCATCCAGACATTGTCTGCGTTGTTGGCAAAGTTAGTCAATTCATGGAGCATTCGACAAAATCTCAGTGGGATGTTGTCCTTCGCATTGCCAAATACATCAAAAAAGACCATGTTTGTGGTCTTTGGTATTTACATAACGATCATTTGAATATCGAGGCCTTCTGTGATGCTAACTATTGCTGGTTGTCTTGCTACCCGAAAGTCTATTTTTGGGTTTTCTGTTTTTCTGGCAAGTAACCTCATCTTAGGGCGCAGCAAGAAACAGAATGTCATCTCTAGATCCAGTGTTGAGTATGAATACCGTGCGATGGTCACGGTCACTACTGAGATCCTTCGGCTTCGTTATCTCCTCCATGAGATTGGTTTCACGCAGCAGACGTATGATCATATTTGGTGTGACAATCATGTAGCCACGATGATTGCTTCTAATCCCGTCTTCCATGAACGCACGAAGCATATCGAAGTGGATTGTCACTTTCTTCGTCGTCGCCTAGAGCAGCACCATGTCAGCTTCAGCCACATACCGACAGCAGATCAGCTTGCCAACATCTTCACCAAAGGGCTCTCGGACGCTCAACCGGACTCTCAATACCAAACTGGGCATCCACAGTATCAGTGACTCAGCTTAAGGGGAAGTGTGTATGGTCTTGTTTGGTGTCTTCTTTCTTTTTTTGTGAGACTCTTGGTCCAAGCTATCATGTACTAGCTTGAGGGGGAGTGTTGAACTCGATTAATTGTATTTTCGGGTAAAGGGTATTTCCGAGTCCCACATCAAAATATTCCATCTTGTAATCCCTTTTATCCATCTATAAAAGAACGTCTCCACCTCACCTTGAGGTAAGGAAAATTCACTATCTACAATTTGCAATCAGCTTGGTTCCGCAAACAGGACTCCCTTCTATAAATTGTTTAATGGAAAAATCACCATTAACGATGACGAGTACCTTCATCTCCAGGCCTTAATAATTTCTCACTTAGAAGATCTCCAAGGTAAAGACCTTAACACCAATTTCTCTCCCCTGATTTGGAGTGTCAAGAGAGACTGTGCTACCTCCAATGTTTTTGTTGATTGTTTTTTATTTTGTTTGTTTTTTCTATTTATGTTTGGATGGAGCATTCAACCTGTGGATTGCTCATTTCTCGTTGATGTTTGCGAGTTCCCACTGCCTTAAAAGAGGATTTCAATAAAGTTTTACTTGCTTAAAAAAAAGTTAATTTGCCACCACCAATTCAATAGTATTATGGGTGACAAACGAATTTTCATTAGGATACAACAACGCTCTTGTATTATCTTAAAAGAGTACTTGGATGAAACCTTTGAAAAAAGAGAAAGCAGAAAAGGGTGGAAGAAATCTTAAATATTGCATTATATTCAAGAGAACGTTGATGTTTCGTAGAAAAATGAAGTTTATTGAAGCTTTGAAAGAGATTGGGGATGGTTTGTGTGACACCCCCGGTTTGTGGTATTCCTCTGTCTTATTGTGTATTTTTAAGTTATGGGATGGTTGCTTTGGTTTTGGGAAGTTTGGAGGGGTGCATGGTTGGAAAAGGTAGTTTTGTGGCTCTATGGGCTTCACCATGGTGTGGTGATTGTGGTGGAGACCGTGGTCCAAGCTGTGGAGATGTTGTGGGCATGGCGTCTAGCCGTTGTATGTTGGGTGAACCACGAGGTGTAAAACACCATGGGGCTGAGCGTTTTGTGGGGCGTGGCATTTGGGGGGTCCACCGGTGGGAAACGAGGGCAACTCCATGGTCAGGGTGGTGGTCGTGGTGGTACTTGGGCGTAGTGTGGTCGAGTGCTATAGGCGATCTGGAACGGGCAAAGCGGCTCCTCCACGTCGTGGAGGGAGCCGTGGTCTTTGGAAACAATGAGGATTTTTCCTCCTCGCCGTGGTGGGTTCCCGTTGTGGTTTGGTCAACGCATGATCGACCTAACGCAAGTTTGTAAGAACCCGGTTCTTCCTTGAGGTACAGATCCATTTATTTCCGTCAATTCTCAATTTAAATGTTTAAATGTGACCTAATGAGAGTGCCCTTTGAGGTCATGGAGGTATCGGGGGTGTCCGGGATTGGTTCGGAGCCCGAAACCCAGCTTATAAGGTGAAAAAGGCTTGTCGCACGGTTAGTGGAAACCATGTGGGGCAGGCCGCACGGTTAGTTCTAACTGTGCGAGGCTGGCTAGAGGGAGGCTACAAGTTGCACGGTTAGATCAAACCATGCGATTTGAGGCGCACGGCCGTGCGAGAATGTCTGCAATTTTGATAGAGGAGTTTTGCACGGTTTACGCATGGTCAATCAAATCATGCGGACAAACTGTGCGATATGCCCTTCCCTACAGCCGACCATGCACGGTTTGGCAAACCGTGTGGCCAAACCATGCGATGCCCAATTTTGAGTGAATTTCCAATTTTTCCACTAATTAAATCTTTAAATCAAACCTAATTTTCACTATTTCTCCCACACATCAAACTCAACCCTTGAGAGCCCTCTTTGACGACTAAAGTAGAAATTGGGAGATCTTCTTTGTCTGATATCGGATTCAAGCACCGCTCGTCTGGTTGGATCCACATCGATGAGTTTCCAATTCCTTTTGTGTCGTTCCTCGTTTGATTTGGTATCGGCTACGCTATTTAGGTGCAAGCTAATATGCCATATTTATAGATTCTTTGTCCATTCTTCGATTTTCTCCCGATCTGAGTCGAATCAGGAGCTGATATTGGACGAGCTATCCACTACGAACCTACGGTAGGTGGTCGTGTGCCTTTCATTTAAAGTCGAAGTGTTTATATATGTCGCTGTGTCGCACGCCCAATTATCGGGCATCGCCTTGAAATGGTTTTTAATCCTTCAATTGAATTGTTAGGCATGGCCTATGTAATTAAAGAGGCCCGACAATGAATGATTATAGGTTAAGAACCTTGAATTGAATGGAACCCCACCCCTTTAGGGGTGTTGTGTATTTAAATGGGTCATTATGATGGCGTATGAATTGGTTACCTTTGAGGTGTGCCCTTTTACCCCTCGTCAGAGGATGTTTAATATTGAATTGTCTACTACAATTGGAATGAGTTATAATTGGAATCGTGATATGAATTGTAATTTGCATTGATTAAGAAGGGGGGGTATGAATGACCATGACCCTTTGCCCTTGCCTTGTAATGGCTTGATAAAGCATGAGATGCTTGTTGTAATGAAATGCCCACGTGAGTAGTTTAGAGCCAAGCCTTCTAAGCTTGGCCAATGCCTCGAGTCACCTTCTAAAGTGAGATTGAATTGAATGTTCTTGGTAATGACCTTGACATGTTTAAATGATATTTATTAAATGGTATTGAATGATATTGAATGCTTTGTGCCTTGGGTGACACATTGATTCAATGACAAAATGTCATGAACGGACTCAATTGGCTTGTACTTGCTTATGCCCGAGTGACACTTGGACTCCTGATATGGCTTGCCAAGGACGAACTCATAGAGGATGACTATTATATGTCGAGTGATAATTGGATTTCATGTGGATTGTCAAGGACGAACTCAAAGGGCATTTGATCATATATGACATGACATGGTTTCCATGGGGA
This sequence comes from Viscum album, assembly GCA_963277665.1. Lineage (NCBI taxonomy): Eukaryota > Viridiplantae > Streptophyta > Magnoliopsida > Santalales > Viscaceae > Viscum > Viscum album. Next base: position 1,815,228,851 of record OY728135.1, on the reverse strand, counting down.
ATGATTTGGTGCATTACATGGGTGTGTGCGAACATGGCCCAGGTGTATGCATTGTGGTGCGGGTCATTTTATGAAAATAATGGATTTAAAAGGAAAAGTGGATTTTGGTGTGAGTTATCTATATGGTTTGCTTTGCCTTGTTAATTATATTCTGCTTCTCTTCGGTTTTATATAAAATGTGAGCTAATTGTTCTTGTTTAAGTGGCGTGTGTGGGAAGTCCTTGGGGAATTGTCTACTAGGTTTGTATACTCACACCCCTCCATATGCATCTTGGTGCATATGCGGTCATTGTTCGACACGATGTGGGTAAGGGAAGAGCTCTTACCTTCCTAGCAGAGCATATTGATGTTGTGGTCTTGGGTGATGGAGCTAGGGGCTTGGAGATAGCTCTCTGGTGGAGCATGGGAGAATGTCATGTGGTCACCCTGTCAGTCATTTGGGGTCTTTTGGTCTTGCAGTCTCATTCGGTATTGTTGTTGTCTATTGCGGCTCTGATAATGGTTATAGTGTATAGCTATGCTATGTATGGGAGCTTGGTCCTGTGTCGATTCATGCGTCATATATATACATATATATATATATATATATATATATTGTCTTGGAGTTGTCTTTTGCAGGTTATTTCTTATGTAAAGGTAAATCGTCCTCCAACGATATTGTATACCCTTGGCATTTAATGTCACCCTTTGATGTCCGGGTATAAGGACCCGACCTTAAATATTACATAATCTAGTTAATTCATCTAGAATTCACTTTCGTACATTCCCATATATCTTTTCAGTTTAAAGTTTTAGAGAATTAGGTCATAAAACATACATGACAACCCACAAGAATACAAAGTGAATATTACTAAAACAGTATCTATTTCTTCCATGATACAAAAGTTTTTTAATAAAACATGAATTCATTTCATGAAAAATCTTCACAATATTCAACTTGACTTCTTTTCTTTTACTCATCCTTAAACCCTGTGAAAAACATTTTAAAACATTGGATGAACACAAAAATCTCAGTAAGGGACATAAAAAACCATTAGTCCATAAATATTTATAAACATATTAAATCATTTTCACAAAAACATATTTCTCACCCATAAAAAACCATATACTTTGTAAAAACAAGAGATTTACATAAAACATAAATAAACCATTTATGTAACTTAGGGCATTACTTACTTTAGATTGTAATCATCGCGGCTGCCATATGATTTGTAACTCTCACGGTTACCCTACAATATAACTCTCACGGTTATGATGTAACCATCGCAGTTACACTTGGAATAACCATTACGGTCAACTTTCAACATTAAACATACTCAATGCATTGGAGGGAGATATAGGTCACACCCTTCATCATAAACAATGCCCAAAAACCAGAACATCATCATAAAACAATAATACTTGCATCATAAAAATCATTCCTTTTGAATTTGGTAAAAAAAGAAAAATTAAAAGAGGTTTTTTAAATAAAAGTCTCTTACCTCGGGTTCGTCTTACTTCAAACATGTTCAAATCCCCTGTAAAATGGTTTTAAAGAGTGTTATTGATTTATTACAGAACTATACTCATGTTTATACTCATGTTTATACTGCCCTTTATAACCATATTAAAACAACTTTCCACCCATTTATTAATAATATTTTGTTATTTCTATCGTTTGGGATGCGTTCTTTTCATGGTTTTCAAGGTTGGTTCATTATGGATTTTTTTATCGAATGAAAGCAAAACTCCAGAAGTGGAAAGAAATGGTATTAATATGTTTTCAGAATTTTAAATGATACCATATATCATTTTTTTCTAATATGAAAATTAATCATTAGATAAAACATTAATGAAAATGATTTAGTTTATTTTGACGGTTTTTACAACCATTACGAACTTATATCATTTTATTTAATAACATGTTTATATAATAGTTCCAGAACATTATATAACTTATAATATGTATAATACAATCTGATTTAACCATAATAATGGATTTATGACCAGCCTTGAAGGCGGTAAAGGAAAATGAAAATACATCGTCCACGATGATGGTAAATCAACACATCACGGACGATATTTTCATTTTTTTTTAGAATAAGCGGAGAAGGTGAGAGATTTGATTATGGATATTTCATTAACACAATAACATTCCAGTATATGTGTGATACTGGAGTTATCATGTCACTTGGACGAGGGGAGGTGAGGAGAGAATAAGAAAAGAAAAGAAATTGAAAATAAAAAATAAGAGGATTTTACCTCTTAAATTTTCTTCTTGAGAACCTCTTTGAGGCACTTGGTTTTGGACTTTTGGTGAGACCAGCGGATCTTGGACGTGAAGAAGAGGCTTGGGAAGGGAATTCGGCAGAAATTAAACAAACTACAAGGCTTTGAGGTGAGATTAGAAGAGGTGGTGAGGGGTGGTATTTATAGTGGAGGAGATTGGTGTTTTTTTATTATTGTATTCAATAGTTTATTATTTTGCCTCAAGACTATGAATAGTTTTGATTCTCATCACTAAATACAGTAAATGGAGAAGTACCTGGGTTGTTACATTTTCCCCCTTCTGAAAATTGTGTCCGCAGTACTTGCTCTCTATGATCAAAAATCTAAATAGGTTTCTCTTCATAAAAAAGGTTCTCTTCCAGCTGAACTACTTCTGGGCTCAAAACATGATATGAATAGCATCAAAACATGAAAAACATTGTATACTATAGATAAATTTGGAGGCAAAGCTGCTCGGTAGGCAACTGGTCCATCTTTTTCTAGGATTTCAAAAGGTCTAATGATACGTGGACTTAGCTTTCCTTTCTTACCAAAACGCATAACACTTTTCCAAGAAGAGATTTTAATGAAAACGTTATCATCTACCTCGAAAAAAAAGTCTTTCCTCATGTTATCAGCATAACTTTTTTGTATGCTATGAGTCGTCTCTATGTGTTATTGGATCATCTTCACTTTCTCAACTACTTCCTCTACTAATTCTGGTCTCATTAACTTTCGTTCCCCGACTTCATCCCAAAATGCTGGAGACTGACACCGCTTTCCATATAATGTCTCACAAGGTGTCATCTGTATACTGGAATGAAAATTGTTATTATAAGAAAACTCAACTAAAAAAAGATGTTGATCTCAACTTCCCTGGTAATCCATTGAACAAGCTCGAAGCATATACTTCAATGTCTAAATTATTCTTTGTGATTGTCCATCAGATTGAGGATGAAAAGCAGTGCTGAAATTTATTTTCAGCTCCCAGTGACTTCTGAAGGCCTTTCCAAAAGTTAGAAGAGAATCTAGAATCACAGTTAGATACAATAGAGAGAGGAACTCCATGTAACCTGACAATCTATTTGAGGTACAGTCGAGAAAGCTGATCTAAGAAAGAGTATTTCGAATAGGAAGAAAATGTGCAAATTTAATCAACCGATCAATAATAACCCAAATCGCATTGTTACCTCAAGAAGCCTTTGGTAGTTCCACCACGAAGTCCATAGATATATTTTCTCATTTCCACTCTAGCACTGGCAAAGGCTGAAGCATCCCCTTTGGTAGTTGTTACTCTGCTTTAGCCTGTTGACAAGTCAAATATTTCACGGTAAAATCTGCAATATCTCTTTTCATTTCATCCCACCAGTAATACTCCTGAAAGTTTCTGTATATCTTAGTACTGTCAGGATGAACTGAAAACGGAGAACTATGAACTTCACTTAACAATTCTTTCTTCAGCTGGGAATCACAAAGCACACATAATCTCTTTCCAAATCTCAAAACACAGCCTTTATCAACATTAAATTCAAGCAACTTACCTTTCTTAACTAATTCTACCTTTTTCTGTAACTCACGGTCTTGCTTCAGCGCTTGCTTAATTCTGTAAAAGAGAGACGACTGCACTGACACCTGAAACAAAACAGAAGAATTTTCTACATCATCTTCCAAACCAAAATTCATCAAATCATTAATCAATGGGTCATGTTCCAAACATAACATGGTTAATGTAACATTATGTTTTCGACTCAACGAATTGGCCACTTTGTTTGATTTTCCATGATGATAATTGATCGTGCAATCATAATTTTTTATCAGTTCCAGCCATCTTCTCTGTCTCATTTTCAATTCCTTCTGAGTAATATATACTTCAAACTTTTATGGTCAGTATATATTTCACATTTAACTCCATATAAATGATACCTCCAAATTTTTAAAGCGAAAACCATAGCTACTAATTCCAAATCATGTGTGGATAATTTAACTTATGAGGTTTCAGCTGTCTTAAAGCAAAAGCAATTACCTGATCATTCTGCATCAGAACACAACCAAGTCTCTTCAATGAAGCATCACTGTAGATGACAAAATCACCATTTCAAGAAGGCATGGCCAAAAATGGAGCATTCACAAATCTTTTTTCAGTTTTTGAAAACAAATATCACAATCTTCTGTCCAAATAAATTTAACCCTTTTCGTGTTAACTTAGTTAGCGGACTAGATAACCGTGCAAAATTTTTAACAAACCGTCGGTAATAGCCTGTTAATCCAAAAAAACTATGAATCACAGTAACATTTGCAGGACTTGGTTATTCATCAATCACTTTTATTTTGACGGGATCAACCGTTATATCATCCTTATTTACAATGTGCCCATGAAAAGAAATGTGTTGCGACCAAAAATCACATTTGCTAAATTTTCCATATAACTTCTTTTCTTTGAGAGTTTGCAGGACAATCCTTAAATGTATTTCATGATCTTCATAACTTTTTGAAAACACCAAAATATCATCAATAAAAACAATAAACTTATCCAAATATTCATGGAAGATTCTATTCATAAGATCCATAAATACAGCAAGGACATTTGTCAAACCAAAGGGCATAACAACAAACTCATAATGCTCATATCTAGTTCGGAACGCTATTTTCGGATTGTCATCATTCTTCACCTTCAACTGATGGCACCCGAATCTCAAGTCAATCTTGGAAAAATACTGAGCTCCTTGAAGCTGATCAAACAAGTCATCGATATGAGGCAATGAATACTTATTTTTAACATTAATGTTATTCAAAGCTTTATAATCAATAAAAAGTCTCATGAAACCATCTTTCTTTTTAACGAACAAAAAGAAGCACCCCATGGTGCAGTGCTAGGTCAAATGAAACATTTATCAAACTCCTACAACTACTTTTTCAATTCAAGAAATTCCACTTGAACCATTCGATAAGAGGGTTTTGAAATTGGCAGAGCATCAGGAACTAAGTCAATGGTAAATTCAACTTCCCGATCAGGTATAACATTGGGCAACTCATCAGGAAATCCAAGTATTTATTTACCATTGGCACATCATTAATCTGAACAGTTCTCTTGTTTTCAACAATATGTGCAAGATAACTTTCATTTTCATCTTTTAACAGTTTCTCAGCTCCCTGATATGTTATCAATGGTGCGAGTTCATTCTTGTATACAAACTGAAACTATTTCTGAAAAACTTCTTTAGCTCTACAATCAATCTTAACATGTTAAAAAAAAGTCATTTCATACCCAGAATAACATCACACTCTACTAAGATCAAAACAACAAGGTTTGCTGGTAATGTATTTCCACATACAACAGGAAGATTCTTATAATGTCGTTTTGCCTTAATATCCCCCCTAGTGTTTTAACCATAAGCTCTTGTTTCATTTCTTGAGGTGAAATTTCCAATTTACCATAAAATTTCTCAGAAAAAAAGGAATGTGTAAAACCTGCATCAAACAAGACATTAGCAAAATCTAAGTAAACAAAGTACCTGATAGCACTTCATTGGATGGCCCAACATCTACCGAAGTAGTCGCAAATGATTTCACTGCACCTTTCTGCTTATAATATGGCTGCTTCCCATCATTCAAATCTTTTTTTGGACAGGTATTTGCATAATGACTCATCTCACAACATTTAAAACACTTTACAGTTTTCTTATCAGAATTAAACATACCATCACTAAGATCTTTTTCATTGCAGTCTCGGGCCATATGTCCAAATTTACCGCATCAGAAACACTTCCCAGATTTGTTAAGACATTTCTCAGGGTGCTTTTTACCACACTTCCTACAAACTAGAAACTGAATTTTCTTACCTTCTGATTTCTTTGATTGTCTGATACCCATTGTTTGTCATTTGGACCTCTTTTTCTGCTTGTTGTCAAAGTACACATGATAATCAGCAAGCTCCATTTCTACCCTCTCAGCACATCAAACAGATTTCTCATAACTTTTGAATTCACGAGATGCCAAAGCCCTTCGGTATGTTGGCTTCAATCCTGAGTAAAAACGATTGATTTTACTATCAAGATCCTGAATAAGATTTGAAGCATACCTTGCCAATCTGGTGAAGTTTGTTTCATACACGGCCACTGAATCTTTCTCCTTTTGTTTCAATTCAAGGAATTGTTTTTTCATCCTAATTCGAACCACCTTAGGAAAATATTTTTCAAGGAAAAGATTATTAAATTCATCTCATTCTAAGGCATCAATCTCCTCGCTATCTCTGATATTCTTGATCATTGACCACCACTGACTGGTCAGCTTCACCTCCAAAACGATAAATAGCAAGACTAACCTTTTGATTATCTAAACACCCCATGACATCGAATATCTTTTCAAGGGCTTTAATCCATCCTTCAGTCGCCACTAGGTCAGAAGATCCACTGAAAGCAGGAGGGTGTTGCCTCATAAAATGTTCCACTATCGTCATTGCCTTCGTGGAAACTCTGGTCGTTCTCTTGCATGGATTCCACCGCCATATATGGTCTGTATCAACTGAGCCATTACTATCACATATTGTTCGGTTCTAATTCTCATCAATCAAGGTTGCGGATTCAGAAAGATATCATCCTCATGTTGTCTTCCTACTTCAGCTTCCCTATTTCTTCTGCGGAAAACCATTCTAAACAAATATATCTTAAATGAAGCAACATGGTAACCTTTAAATGCTATATCATTTCAACATATCCATAAGGTAAAAATCATTTATGGTATTCTATTAACATCACCTAACCCCTAAAGTTAACTAAACCATGCTCAGATACCAACTATAAAGATCTGGCCTTAAACATTACATAATCTAGTTAATTCAACTAGAATTCACTTTCGTACATTATCAAAGATCTTTTAAGTTTAGAGTTTAAGAAAATTAGGTCATAAAACATAAATGACAACCCACAAGAATACAAAGTGGATACCATATAATTTATAACCCTCACGACTACCAAATGATTTGTAACTCTCACGACTATCATATGATTTGTAACCCTCACGGCTACCTTACAAAGTAACTCACATGCTACCTATTGAAGTAATCATCGCAGTTACACTTGAATAACCATTACGATCAACTTTCAACATAAACATACTCAATGCATTGGAGATAAAGATAGGTCTCACCCTTCATCATAAACAATGCCCAAGAACCAGAACATAATCATAAAACAAGAATATTTGCATCATAAAAATCATTCCTTTTGAATTTTGTAAAAAAAGAGAAATTAAGAGGGTTTTTAAAGAAAAGTCTCTTACGTCCGGTTTGTCTTACTTCAAACGTGTTCAAACCTCATGTATAATGGTTTTAAAGAGTGTTATTAATTTATTACAGAACTATACTCATATTTATACTACCCTTTATGACCATATTATAACAACTTTCCACTCATTTATTAATAATATTTTATTATTTCCATCGTTTTGGGTGTGTTCTTTTCATGATTTTCATGGTTGGTTCATTATGTATTTTCTTGTCGAATGGAAGCAAAACTCCAGAAGTGGGAAAAAATGGTATTAATATGTTTCCAGAATTTTAAATGATACCATGTATCATTTTGTTATCTGATATGAGTATGATTCATTAGATAAAACATTAATGAAAATGATTTATTTTATTTTGACGGTTTTTACGACTATCGCGAACTTATATCATTTTATTTAATATCATGTTTATATAATGATTCCAAAACATTATATAACTTATAATATGTATAATACAATCTGATTTAACCATAATAATGGATTTATGACCATCCTTGAAGGCGGTAAAGAAAAATGAAAACACATTGTCCACGATGATGGTAAATCTGTTGGATGGGTGTAGCCTGATCCGGTTTGGATGTTTGGGCCGAAAGTTTGTGGCCCGTACTACGCACCAAGCCGCCTTTCAATGTAGCGATGCGGACTTCCTGTGCGGTTGGTGCAATAGTGGATCATCTTCTCCATTTGTAACCCATTTCGAGCTAAGGTTCCTTAGTGAGAAATCTCCGTGTAATTTGTGCTCCCGGCATATAGTGAAATTCTGCCTCTCCGTGAACATAAGGATTATTCTCGAATCACGTAAATCCTTTAGTTCTCGTTCAGTTTTTTTTCCTTTTACTATTCTTTGAATCATTTCTTTTCTGTCGTTGCGACTCCTAACGTTTCCGCATCAATTGCTATCAAAGGTTGAGTTCAGGATTCTCCAACGATGGCTATGGAAGAAGGCAAGATGATGATCGATCGTTTCGATGGAACTGACTTCAGTTTCTGGAGGATGCAGATCGAGAATTATCTTTATCAAAAAAAATGCATTTGCCGCTTCTGGGTCTGAAGCCAACGAACATGGAGCAGTCAGAGTGGGAGCTGCTGGATCGACAGGTTCTAGGCGTTGTGCACCTTATGTTGGCCAAAAACGTGGCGTTCAACATTAGAGAGGAGAAGACGACGATTGAACTGATGAAAGCTCTCACAAATATGTACGAGAAGCCTTCTGCGGTAAACAAGGTGCACTTGATGTGACGATTGTTCCATCTGAAAATGTTTGAAGTGAGAATTGTTGCAGATTACATCAACGAATTCAACACCATCATAAGTTAACTGACATCGGTGGACATTGATATGGATGATGAGGTGTGTGCACTGGTCTTACTGTCCTCTTTACCTGACAGTTGGGAAGCAACTGTAACAGTTGTGAGTAGTTCTTCGAGGAATACAAAGTTGGCTCTGAAAGATGTACAAGACCTAATCCTCAGTGAGGATATGCGAAGAAGAGAATCAGGCAGATTCTCTGGTTCTGCTTTGAACGTTGAAACCAACAGAGCAAACACGGTGGTTGAAGGAACCGATGATGTGCTGTTGTTGAGCGTGGATAGCCCAATGGAGTCTTGAATTTTAAACTCTTAGGGCGTCTTTCTATTCGACATCGGAGAAAGATTTCCTGAACAATTATGTTTCTGAAAATTTCGGCAGGGTACATCTTACTGATGATGAACCCTTGCAGAATGCGGGTAAAGGAGATGCACGGATCAAGACCAAAAGTGGGAGTTTGCTGGTTCTGGAAAACGTGAGATATATCCCTGGTTTAAGAAGAATTCTCATTTCTGTTGAGCACCTTGATGATGCAGGCTTCAGTACTATGTTTACTGGTGGTACCTGGAAGATTACAAAGGGAGCTATGGTCATAGCTCGGGGAGCAAAAAATGGTACTTTGTACAACATGATAGAGACTTGCATGAACATGGTAGCATCAGTAAATGCTACTGGGGATTCTCAACAGTGGCACTACAGACTCGACCAAATGAGTGAAAAGGGGATGAAGGTGCTAACAACAATAGGGTTTCTACCAGAGCTGAAGTCGATGGAAGTTGATTTATGTAAAGATTGCAACCTTGGAAAGGAGAAGAAGGTATCATTTGCAAAAGGAGACAGAACATCGAAGGCTGGAAAGCTGGACCTGGTGCACACTAATGTTTGGGGGTCTGCACCAGTACTTTCCCTCGGATGGTCACAATACTATGTGACATTCATCGACGACTCAACAAGGAAGGTATGGGTTTACTTTCTGAAGAGGAAATTTGACGTGTTTAAGACGTTTCAGAAGTGGAAGGTCATGGTAGAGAATGAGTCGAGATCAAAACTGAAATGTTTGAGGTCTGACAACAGTAGAGAATATGGCAGTCAGGAGTTCAGGGAATTCTATTCTGATAATGGAATTCGGTGGGAGAAGACTATTTCAGGTACACCGCAACAGAATGGTGTCTCTGAAAGGGTGAATAAGACACTGAATGAACGTGCCAGGAGCATGAGGCTGCGTTCGGGGTTACCCAAGACCTTCTGGGCTGATGTGGTGAACATGGAAGCATATCTCATCAATAGGAGTCCATCTGTACCAATGGGAGAATGTCTACCCGAGGAGCTCTGGTCTGGTAAGGAGGTAAGACTCACATTTACGAGTCTTTGGCAGTTTGGCTTATGTACATATTGATGCTAACTAAAGGGACAAGCTTGATGTTAAGTCCAAGCCATGTTTATTTACTAGCTATGGTGTTGAGGAGTTTGGTTACTGCTTTTGGGATGATCTCAACAAGATGGTCATCAGGAACCAGAACGAGGTATTCAATGAAGGTGTCACGTACAAGGATCGTCATACAGTTGAAAATGAAAATGGGAACATTGAATCAGAGTGCAAAGAGCAAGTGGAGCTTGAAGGTGTACCTGATCATGAGACATCATAACCGATGGAACCTACTACTCCAATGGAGTTGAGAAGATCAACAAGGGTGAGAAGGTCTGTGCAAAGCTATTCACCATCCTTACATTATCGGTTATTGACTGATGGTGAAGAACCAGAATGCTTTGAAGAAGCAATGCAGTTGAAAGAGTCGAGCAAGCGGGATTTGGCCATGAAGGAAGAAATTTCTTCACCACATGACAACAATACATGGGAGTTGACACATCTGCCACAGGGGAAGAAAGCATTACAGAAAAAATGGGTGTACCGAATCAAGGAAGAACATGATGGCAAGAGGAGGTTCAAGGCAAGACTGGTGATGAAAGGCTTCCAACAGAAGGAGAGAATGGATTTCACTGAAATATTCTCACCAGTAGTGAAGGTTGCCACCATCCGGGTGGCTCCCAGCATTGTGGCCTCAGAAGACTTGCATCTTGAGCAGTTTGATGTCAAGACTGCTTTTCTTCATAGAAATCTGGAGGACATCTACATGCAACAGCCTGAGGGATAGGTCAAATCTGGGAAGGAATACCTGGTGTGCAAACTCCAGAAGAGCTTGTATGGGTTGAAGCAGGCACTCAGGCAGTGGAACAAAAAGTTTGATGCATTCATGACTAAAAAAGCATACAAACGATGTGGTATGGATCAATGTTGCTACATCAAATATTTTAATGATGAATATATTATATTGCTTCTATATGTGGATGACATGCTCATTGTAGGATTATGTATGCAGAGGATTAATGAGCTGAAAGGGCAGTTGGCTGAGGAGTTCGAGATGAAAGATCTTGGAGAAGCTGGCAAGATTTTGGGGATGAAGATCAAGAGAGACCGCGCAGCTGGAACGTTGATGTTATCACAGGTTGATTACATTGGGAAGGTTCTGAGAAGATTCAGTATGCTAGAAGAAAAGGCGGTCTCTATTCCCCTGACGGGTCATTTCAAACTATCAAAGGAGCAATCACCAAAAACGGCAGAAGAGGTTGAGTACATGGCAAAGGTTTCATAGGCATCAGCTATTGGAAGTCTGATGTATGTCATGGTCTGCACTCGTCCTGACATCGCTCATGCAGTGGAAGTTGGGAGTAGGTATATGGCTAACCCTGGAAAGCAACATTGGGAAGCTATGAAGTGAATACTGAGGTATTTGAAGGGCAGCAGGGAGGTATCACTGTGCTTTGGGAAAGGGAATTCATTGCAGGGGTATGTGGATGCTGACCTTGGAGGTAACGTCGACAGCAGGAGGAGTACCACAGGTTATGCATTTACATGTGGGGGAACTGCAGTAAGCTGAATATCACAATTGCATAAAGTGGTGGTTTTATCCACCACAGAGCCAGAATACATTGTTGTAACACAAGTTGGAAATGAGATGGTTTGGCTGAAGAACTTTTTGGATGAATTGGGAAGAAAGCGAGAGGAGAATGTATTGCACTGTGACAGTCACAGTGTTATACATCTTGCAAAGAACCCAGTGTTTCATGCCCGAACGAAGCACATTCAGTTGAAGTATCATTTCATCAGAGGTTTGATACAGGATGGGTTGTTGACATTGCAGAAAATTTGTGGAACCAACAATCCGGCAGACATGTTGACAAAGCCGATGGTAATACAGAAGTTGAGGCACTGTTGTGCCTCTGTTGGTCTCCACTGATGAATGGAGGATGAGAGGCAGAATAAGGGAAGACACAATGGGACCACAAGAGGAAAACAACTTATATTTCATGAATCGTCAGCTTGAAATTGAAGTTGTGAATGGAAAGCACGCGCACTGGTGAGTGAAGAAGAGGAAGAGCTCATATTAAGTAAGTTGTCTTAGTCAGTGGCATCGAAGCATAACAGCGCAGCAGATCAGGCTTCAAGTGGGTCATTGTTGGATTGATGTACTCAATTCGATTTGGATGTTTGGGCCAAATGTTTGTGGTCTGTACTACGCATCAGGCCACAACTTCCACCAGTTGAACTCCACGATGAGCTCGTTGGGGGTTGCAGGGGCTAACGCGCCCCTACTCCGGGGGTCCGGGAGAAAAAGGCTCCCGGTCCAAATTTTGGAGACTCTAGCAATGCTGACCACTGTAGCAGAGCTAAATGATCGACACCGATAGGGCACTGTAGTGACGCGGACTTCCAACCGCCATTCACTATAGCTCATTGGGCTTCCAATTGCCATTCAATGTAGCGACCCGAACTTCTAGCCGTCATTCACTGTAGCGATGCGGACTTTCTGTGTGGTTGGTGGAACAGTTGATCATTTTCTCCATTTGTAGCCTATTTTGGGCTAGGGTTCCTTAGTGAGAAATCTCCCTGTAATTTGTACTCTCGACATATAGTGAAATTCTGTCTCTTCGTGGACGTAGGGATTATTCCCGAACCACGTAAATCCTTGTGTTCTCATTTTGTTTTTTCCCCCTTTTACTCTTCTTCGAATCATTTCTTTTCTATTGTTGCGGCTCCCGACGTTTCCGCATTAAAATCGACACATCACACACGATGTTTTCATTTTTTTTAGAATAAGAGGAGAAGATGAGAGGTTTGATGATGAATATTTCATTAACACAATAACATTTCAGTATATGTAAGATACTAGAGTTATCATGTCACTTGGATGAGAGGAGGTGAGAAGAGAATAAGAAAAGAAAATAAATTGAAAATAAAATAAAAGAAAATGAAAGAGGATTTTAGCTCTTGAATTTTTCTTCTTGAGAATCTCCTTAAGCCACTTGGTTTAGACCTTTTGATGAGACCAACAGGTTTTGAACTTGGGGAATAGGCTTGGGAAGGGAATTGGGCAGAAATTAAACAAGCTACAATGCTTTGAGATGTGAGGAAAATGGGTAATGAGGGGTGGTATTTATAGTGGAGGCGAGGTGTGTTTTTTATTATTTTATCAATTAGTTTATTATTTTGGCTTAAGACTGAATAGTTTTGATTCTCATGACTATAAAGGGAGGATTGTTCGAGATTATGGGCTTACATCAGTCATACATCATCTATGACCCAACAATTCAAGTATTTGTTAAATACCGTAAATTATCGTATTTCACTATTCACCAAAAATTCAACTATTTTAGAAAAATCCCAAAAATTCACCTTAATCATTTTTGAACGTGTAGAATTTAAAAATAAACTCCGTTTTATGAAAATAATTTTCTAAATATAATAAATTTAATTTTTAATTAAAAACATCACTTACTCGAAAAATACCGATTTTAAAATTATAACGGATTTTATGACACTTTGAAAAATTAATTAAGGTCTCATAAAATTATTTTATAATCATAGGACAACAAAATATTATTTTATTAATCTATTTTATAAAGATAAATTTTCTTTTAAATCATTATATTAATTATAAAAATGTAAATAAAAATTTATGTGTTACAAAAATACGAACACTTAATTTATCATTTTCAAAACATTTATTTACTTATTCAATGATATAAATATATCATATTTTCATTTATAAGATACATAAATTTTATTTATACTTTCATTGGTGATGTTACTATTCTCTTTGTATAGATTCAGTAATTTATGTAAATACAACTTATTTCATTATACATTTATAATAAATTTAACTATTTAATTGCAAAATGAAAACAAATTATTATATAAGTACCTGGGTTGTTACACCGGGGGATGCACCTAAGGTTAGTGGCATTCCCGTCCGGCCAAAGCCAAATGGGTTGGGGTCCGGATATTATAATTTGGGTGCTCGAAAATATGCTGAAATGACCCCTAGATGATCCTATTTATAGAGCTGAGGATGCCTCTTCAGTGATGACACATTATCCTTTCAGGTAAGACTTGTACCTACTCTAAAGGGTTGTATCTTATCTGGATTAATCATGTCCATCAGTGCTGCAAAGTAGCTTCCCCATAGAAAATGTAGCACAAGTATTTAGAAAATGTAGGTTTATTCCATCTCCTTTCCCTCTACTTTGAATTTTTGTATTTCCTATTCATTTGAAATTATGTATCTTTCTATCTTTATCTATAAATAGAGCAACCCAACCTCACCTCGTTTATGAGTAACGGATTTTGGATCTATTTCTACATGGTATCGGAGATCCGGAAAAACCTAACTCATATCTCTCTTCTCTATCGCCTTTCTCTCCCTGTGCCACCCAAGCGTTGTTGTCCCTGGGTGCCAAACTCCAAGTTCTGTGGCCTCCTCAGCAAACCATCCACACTGTCACGCACTCCCTGCACATCCAGGCACAGGGAGCACCGTGCCAGATCTGCTGCGCCAGCCCACTGCCGCTCACTAAGCACTGTGTGCTGCTGCTCATCCACTGCTAGTGCTTCCCACGCACTCACTGTGTGCTTTCTGCGTGTGCCCTCCAACCAGGTTGCACTTCGCTGCATGCGCGCCACTTCAGGAACTGCACTCTCCTGCTGCAGATAGGAGAAAAAGAGATTTCCCCACCAGCGCACTGCGTGCTCCTTGTCCAATCCAGATCTGCTGTCATCCAGACCTGCCCACCTGCACCCAGACTTGTGCCATCAACCAGGCACGCCTCCCTTTGCTTTCAAAGTACGCCTTCCTCCTACTCATCGAAGCGTAGCCAGGCCGTGCCCTCTGCCGCCATCCAGATCTGTCACCACTCTCCAGATCTGTCTTGATTTGCTGCACATCTACCTGCACGTTTCTCCTTCTACACAAATCGCACCCAAGTCCAGCATGTTCCCGCTTGCATGCCCCAGCCACACGCAGCCCCAGGCCCCTATATCAAGTCTCTCCACCTCCAGGCATGCGGCCCCTCCAGAGGCAGATGACCACCAGGAGCGCTTGGCTCCTGCACGCGCTGCATATCGTCATCATCTGCTGTGTGATTCCAGATCTCTTCCAAGACGGGCGCCAACCCCAAGTAGCGCCTTGTTGCACCAGCCCTAAGCAGTGCCAGCTGCTGCACACCTCACACTGTCGAGGCCTCCAGGCCTCCAGGCCTCCAGGCCTCCATCGGTCCTCTGTTGTTGTCCGGACCTCTATCCGGTCTCTGATGCTGCTCAAGCCACTGTTGAGTCTCTATGTCACTGCCCAGGCGCTCTCAATTGCCACCACTGCCCAGGCGCCGTTTGTCAGGCCTCACTGTGCTTTCCAGATCTGTTGCTGCACAGTCTCGGCACCTTTAAAGATGTTGCTTCGTATTTCAAATGACCTACTCTAGGCATCGTATTTCATATGACCTTTTCCAAGCATCCCCTTTCAGATGACCATTCCAGAAATCTTCTTCTGGACAACTGCTGCCTAGCATCCTTTCCCAGATGGCCGTTTCCTGGCGTCATTTCCATGCCCATTCCAGCACCTTCTCCGATTACCAAGAAGATCACAACATTCATACAACTTGTAGAATAGTGACTTCCATGATGGTTCTGGTATCTTCTCCAAAGGAACATCTTCTGCACCAATTCCAGCGTCTTTTGAATCAGTGTGGTGAGATAGAATTCTCCAAGCTAATGTAAAGTGTTAAGAGTATTTAGATATTTAGGATATGGGTCTATCTAGGTTCAGTTTATTTGAATATATCTATCCTATACTCTTTTTCTCTCGTTTGAATTTCATGTTTCCTTTTTATCTCAAGTCAAGTATCTCTCTGTTTTTATCTATAAATAGAGCAAGCCAGCCTCACTTATGAGGAACGGTTTCGGGTCTTCTATTTCTTCAAAAAATGTATCAATGTTTAAATATTCAAACCCAAATTTTCAATATGAACCACTCTTTCACCTTTCTCAATTTCTGATATGGTACTGGCTTCCCCTTGAAAAAACTCAATTTTTTCCCTTTATAAAAATCCAAAAGATATTATAAAAATGTCTTAAAAAATATTTATTAAAGAATTTTCAACAGTGGGCAACAAGATAAATATCAATTTATGAAAAAAAGGGATGTGCACTATTTAATGTAAGCAAGGATGGGATACCCCTCCTCCAAGGAATGCATTTATCTGTATTGGACCCAAGGTAGTCCCAGGAACAGCGGACTGTATTGGTTTGTATTTCCGTGCTGCCGCGGCAACTGGATCTTTTTGTGACATCAATTCTGATATTACAGCACCAAAGATTAAAAAAAGGACAGAAGAATAGCAGATTTAAAACACAGAAAATATTGGCAGTAGGTGGATAATAATTTCAAATAAATAATACAAAAGAGTAGAAGAATAGAAACAAGAAACAGCAGAATCCATCTTACAGGACAGTCTATTCTGTGGTGTTTGCATGGATTCAAGGATCAAGCAATCCCACAGAAATATTTCAATACTCTCCCAGACTATAACAATCATATTTTGTACATACTGATTATCAAATAAATATAACAAAAATTTCATTAATTTTGTACAAGAAAATGAAAACCATTCTTGTCAGTCAGTTGCATTCTGTATTGCAAGTGCTTCAGTTTCACCACAAACTGAAAATCTGGTCTTTCGGTATTTAGTGCCTGGAATCTCTTGATTCTAAAAGGAAAGTGAAATCTGCCCATTTACATTTTACGACATTCTAACATGGGAACTTGATTGGATTTAGAGATATTGAGTCCAATTTTATAGCAAGAGATTGATGTTGGATTTGTTGTCAATGGTTAAGAATGTAAGTCCCATGTATCTAATTACGTTTACATTGAAGTATGAGTGTATCAAAAAAGGGCTGAAGCTGGCAGTGAAAGAAACCATCCGTACCTTTTCCATTGATGGTTGGTCAATTATATACATCAGTGGCAATAGTCAAGGATACCATTATGGACATGGTTTGACTCTAGCCTACAATTATGGACATGGTTTTACCGTCATAATTACAAAGAATATTACACACAATCTAATACACCCCCGCAATCAAAGCAGGAGGTTGTCGGGTGCTGAGACTGTTGTGAAAATCATCAAAGAGTATGCACAGAAGCCCTTTCATGAAAATTGTAGAAAGGAAACCTCTTTGCCTCCTTGCCTCAAAGTGAGGAGGAGGCGTTCTTTTATAATGAATGAAAAACTCCACATCGGACCATAAGTCTGATGTGGGATACAGACTCCAACACTCCCCCTCAAGCTAGGTGTACCTAGTTGGGACACATAATGAAAAGAAATCAACAAAACAGACGCTAACACTCCCCCTCAAGCTGGACATGCCCAGCTTGATGACAAAACAAGATGAAATAAAAGAAAGGAAAAATACTGCAACACTAATGCGCCCCCTCACGATCACAGCTCCCCCGCAGGATGATGGATGGATGATGGTGCGGGCGCAGCAGATGAAACCACTCAGACCGGCCGGTTGACGGGACACCAGGAACACCGCACTAGTGGGGCTGGTCGAGGAAACGCCGGGAAATCCAAACTAGCACCGGGAAAACCGCATTTGCGGGGCCGGTGACGGGAGGCGGGGATTCCGCAGAATTGTTGCGGGGTTGGCGGCGCCAACGGGCCCAAATCCTAGGTGGTCAAGCTGCTGCGCCAGCGAATGAACGTGCCGGCGAACAGAGATGCGGCTGCCAGGAGTCGTCGGGAGATGCCGGCGAGGCGGGGATGCCACAGGAGGTGCCGGAGAGCCGAAACTGAAGGTAGGCAGCCGCAGGGAGAAACTGGAGCCGGCTGGCTGTCGGAAGAGGGGCTCAGGAGGAGGCCGGCGAGGGAGCAGGACAGCGGGAGGCGGCGCTGGAAGCCGAAGGAGGCCGCCGGTGTGGAGGGGCCGGCAAGGGTGGAGGCCGGTTGCTGGAGGCCGGTTGTCGGAGGCACCGGCAGGGGGAGAGGCCGGCAGAACTGGAGGTGCCGGCAGAAAGGAAATCCGCCGGGAAGGGATCGCTGGCAGGGCTGGCGCACTGGATCTGGACGGGAGATCGCCGGATCTGGCCGGATTTGGCCAGATCTGAGAGATGTGGCGTGCCGAGGGCGCCAGGACGAGGGCGCCAGGACGAGGGCGCCAGGCAGAAGGGCTGTCGGGGAGCCGCGCCAGGCAGGAGAGCTGCCGGGAGGGAGGACCGGCAGGAGCAACGGAGGGAGGGGGGCGGCGGCTATTTGGATTGGAGCCGCCGCCCCTCGGACGGGGAAACCCTAAAGGAAGGGAAAAAAATCAGGAGGGAGGGTCGGGAGTAAATCGCTCTGATACCATGTAAAATGAGGAAAATAGGAAACCCGAACCCCCAAGGTGTCTCCTCTAAAGGAGCCCTTGGGGTTAATTTATAATGAATACTAAATACCACACCGGACCTCAAGTCCGATGTGGGATGCAAACTCCAACACTCCCCCTCAAGCTAGGTGTATCTAGCTGGGACACATAATGAAAAGAAATCAACAAAACAGACGCTAACAAAAATGTTTGTAATCTGATAACGAGATGGGACGTGAAGAGCCCGAACTTGGCCGCAGGCAACTTTTCACATACAAAATATCTCTATATGTTTAGTTCATGGATGTTGGATGGGGTTACTAGATAGGTATATAGCACTAGCATTATCACAATAAACCAATGCAGCCTTGTGGACCAAACAATGTAATTCCAAAAGAAGGTTTCATATCCAACAAGATTCAGAGACAGCATTAGCAACCCCTCTGTATTTGGCTTCAGCACTGGACCGAGACAAAGTAAATTGTCGCTGAATAGACAGGGATATCAAATTGTCTCCTAAAAATACATAGTAATAAGAAGTGGAACGTCGAGTATCTGGGCATTCACCCCAATCAGCATCAGTATAAGAGACAAACCCAAAGATTGAGGACTTGTATAGATGTAAGTCATAATCAAGAGTGCCCTGAATGTATCCCAGAATTCGTTTTAGAGCAGTCATATGAGCATCCTTCAGGTTATGCATATGTAAACAAATTTCATGCACTGCAAAAGATATATCTGGTCTCATGAAGGTAAGATACTGCAATGTTCCAGCTAAAAACTGCAATAATGGATAAGATCTTCCAATGGAAATCCTGAGGATGCACATAAATTACCCTTTGTATCGATCGGCATAGGCACAGGTTTACAAGAGGTCATGTCAACTCTATCAATAACATCCTTTGCATATTGTCGTTGTCAGAGAAATAATCTGACAGCATGGTGTGTAACTGCAATGCCCAAGAAATAGCTCAAGGGGCCCAAATCTTTCAATGAAAATTCAAAAGCAAAACGTGACATGATAGATGATGCAATAAGAATAATGTCATCGACATAAATAAGTTCGTACGCCATGTCATCGCCTTGCCGATTGATAAATAACGAATGAACAGACTTGCTATGCGGAAAACCAATAGTCAATGCAAAATCAGAAAACTGTTTGTAGATGGTGAAGTCCCCTTACCTCAATATGAGGTGGGGATACTCTTTTATAGATGAGTAAATCTAATTACAAGGAGGGTAAGTCCGATGTGGGACTCAGAAATACCCATTTAAACTTAAATGGGGTCCAACACTCCCCCTCAAGCTGGACATGCCCAGATTGGATAGAGTCCCACAAAGAAAAAGGATGACAAGACACAAGACCATCTCATACTCCCCCTCAAGCTGGGCCATGGAGGCTGTGAATACCCAGCCTGGTAGTGAGAGACTCAAGGCGAGCTCCTGGGAGACCTTTGGTGAAAAGATCGGCAAGCTGATCTGCCGTCGGGATATGGCCGAAATCGATATGGTGCTGCTCCAGATGGTGGCGGAGAAAGTGACAGTCCACCTCGATATGCTTTGTCCGTTCATGGAAGACGGGATTCGAGGCAATCTTCGTGGCGGCCTGATTGTCACACCAGATATGAGCAGGAGTCGATGCTGGGAAACCGAGCTCATGGAGAAGATGACAAAGCCAGAGGATCTCAGTAGTGACTGTGGCCATGGCTCGATACTCGGCCTCGGCACTCGATTGGGAGACGACAGTCTGCTTCTTGTTGCGCCAAGAGATGAGATTACCGGCGAAGAACACGACAAAACCCGAAGTAGACTTGCGGGTAGCGAGGCAACTAGCATAGTCCGCATCACAGAAGGTCTCAACATTCAAGTGAGCATGATATGAGTACTGAAGGCCACGTGCAGGGTCTTTCTTGATGTATTTGGCAATGTGGGGGACAGCATCCCACTGAGATCTGGTGGGATGCTCCATGAACTGGCTGACTTTGCCAACGACACAGGCAATGTCGGGACGCGTCATGGTGAGGTAGTTGAGTTTACCGACCAAGCGTCGATAGCTCTCGGGATGAGGAAATGGTTCCGAGTCGGAATGAAGGGAGCGTTCCCCAGGCTCAAGTGGAGTGTCAATTGCGGTGGTTGTGCTCAACCCGGCATCCTGCAAGATATCAAGAGCATACTTGCGCTGGCAGAGAGAGATAGTGTCCACAGTCCGAGAGACCTCGATGCCAAGGAAGTAGGTGAGGGGACCAAGATCTTTGGTGTGAAAGTGCTGGTGAAGATGCATCTTGAGGCCGGCGATGCCTCTGGAGTCGCTCCCTGTGACGATGATGTCATCAACATAAACCACAAGCAAGATACAGTCGTGCATCGTCGTACGGAAGAAGACGGTGCGATCTTTCATACTCCGAGAGAGGCCAAAGGCTGTGACAACAATGATGAAGCGGCCAAACCATGCTCGAGGAGACTGTTTGAGGCCGTAGAGGGAGCGACGGAGACGACAGACATGGGAGTCGGCACAAGAGGCAGAGAAACCAGGGGGCTGCTGGAGGTAGACTTCTTCGTCAAGAAAGTCATGGAGAAAAGCATTCTTAACATCCAGTTGATGAAGCGGCCAGTGATGATGAGCAGCCAGAGAGATGAATAGGCGGACATAGGTCATCATTGCGACTGGAGAGAAGGTCTCAAAGTAGTTGATGCCATATGTCTGAGCAAATCCCTTTGCGACAAGTCGGGCTTTGAGGCGGCAAAGAGAGTCATCGGGATTGAGACGAATCGTGAAAATCCATTTACAGCCGACCGCCTATTTGCCCGCCGGAAGTGGAGCAATATCCCATGTATGGTTGTCATCCAGAGCTTGCAATTCATCCCTCATTACGGCTAGCCACCCGGGGTGAGATTTGGCTTCACCTACTGTTCGAGGAATCGACACGGTCTCCAAAGCTGACAGACCCCTGTACGAAGATACAAAGAGAGGAGTAGTCTGACACGAGCGAGTGCCTTTCCGGAGCGCAATCGGCACGTACTCGGGAGCTGTGACAGGAGCATCGGACGAAGCGGGAACAATGGTTTCCTCGGCCTGGATGGGAGGTACAACGGAAGGACGACGAGAGTAGGTCTGTCCAAAGAGATGACCGGTCGGAGGAGACACCAGAGGCGGGTGAACCATGAGCGGAAGACAGTCATCGATGGTAGTGTCGAGATAAGGAGAGGGGAGAGTGAAAGGAGAGCTCTCGACAAACGATACGTCGGCAGAGGTGATATAGCGGCGGAGGTCTGGAGAGAAGCATCGGTACCCGCGCTGAGTGCGGACATACCCGAGAAAAATACATCGAAGGGATTTGGGAGAAAGTTTGGAGAGATTGGGGCGAGTGTCCCGGACATAACACAGACATCCGAAGACGCGGAGTGGAAGGGAGTGAGGAGGAATAGAGGGAAACAGGGTATGAAAAGGAGTCTCCCCCTAAAGGATGGAGGAGGGAAGACGATTGAGAAGGTAAGTATCAGTGAGGATGGCATCCCCCCAGAAGAGAAGAGGTACCTGACGGTGGAAGAGGAGGGCACGAGCGGTTTCCAAGATATGTCGGTGTTTCCGCTCGGCCACCCCATTTTGCTGAGGGGTATCAGGACAGGAGGTCTGGTTGAAGATGCCGTGGGCCCGCAGAAACTGTTGAAAGTGAGTGGATAAGTATTCCCGCCCATTGTCAGATCGGAGACATTTCACAGGGATAGAAAACTGTGTCTGTATCTCATGGAAAAAGGTCTGAACGGTGGAGAGAACCTATGTCCGATCTCGAAGAAGGTAAAGTCATGTCATACGGGAATAATCATCAATGAAAGAAATGTAATATTTATACCCAGATTGACTCGAGGTGGCACAGGGACCCCATACATCGGAATGAACCAAATCAAAGGGTTTGGCGGCCCGTGTGTCAACTCGAGGAGAATATGATGTGCGATGGTGTTTCGCAAAACGACACGACTCACAAGGAAAAGATAAACGGGGACTAATATCGGGATAGAGCTGATGAAGTGTTGAGGCGGAGGAGTGGCCTAACCGAGAATGGAGGTCTACAGCACGAGCAGGGACAGACGCGCAGGCGATGGAAGTCGGGCCATCGAACATGTACACCCCATCCCGAAGCTGGCCTCTACCAAGTTCTCGGTTCGTCGTCCGCTCATGAAACAAAACAGAAGACGGGGTAAAGATAGCATTACAGTTAAGATCCTTGGTCAGCTTGGTGATGGAAAGCAGGTTAAATGGACTGCGGGGAACATGAGCCACCGAGGATAGGTGAAGGGAGGAGGTGAGGGAACAGGTGCCAAAGCCGGCTATGGGGAGAGTGGACCCATCAGCAACAGTGATGGCTGAGGATCCACTATAGGGACGGTAGTTGGAGAGTATACCTGCATCCCCGGTGAGGTGGTCGGACGCACCTGAGTCAAGCATCCATGCAGGGGAACGATGACTGACAAGAGCAGTGGGACCCCCGGAATGGGCAAGAGAAGCTGATGAAGAGTCCGGCATGGAGGTGGTCCGGTAATCGTGAATCAGCTGGATCTCAGCCAGGGAAAGATCCAACGACGGGGGAAGAGCAGCAGCAGGTGATGACGCATCGCGGATCGCAGTCTGGCCCTGTCGGGGGTGCAAATCGGGACGACCATGAAGGACCCAGCAGCAGTCTATCAGATGGCCGAGCTTGCCGCAGTGCTGGCAGAGGGGGCGAGGTCGGCCGTCTCTACGGCCGCGTCCTCGAGGGCCGGTAGGGCGGCCACAGCCACGGCCTAGGAGCGCAGTGTGATCAGGGATGAGGACGGGTGGTGCAAGGGCCCGATGAGCCTTCGGCAGGCGATGATAGACCTGCGGGATATCCAGCGTAGACGGGCTGGCTAGCATCTCAGTGGCCGTCGTGGCATAGTCCGGTGCGAGGCCATTCAGGAGATTGAATAGGCAGAGCTGGTCCCGTTAAGTCTGCGCTTCTGCCGGAGTCTGAGGAATAGGCCAGAGTTCCTGCAGTTCGTCGCAAAGACCCTTCCATTCCATGAAATAGTTTGGAAAGGTCCGATCCTGCTGGCGGATGTGGGAGAGACGTTGTAGAACGTCTGAGACCCGAGCCAAGTTATTGATCTCGGAGAACATGACAATCAAGGAATCCCATAGCTCTTTGACCGTGTTGGCAGTCCTGGTGACATCTTTCACGGACCGGTCCATGGAGTTGACCAGTAATGCGAAGATTTTGCTGTCCGCCAGCTGCCAAGAGTCGAATTTGGGGTCAGTGATTGCGGGTGGGGATTTCTCAAGATGAGAATGAAGCCCCATGCCGCGTAGGGACATCAAGACCGTCTTCCGCCAGACGGAGAAGTGTGTGGCATTCAGCCGGTCATCGACAAGCCGGGAGGAGGCCATGATCAGGGACGGCAGAACGGAGGAAGCGTCCATGGAGGGCGGGCGCTAGACCTGGGGCAGGGGCGCCGCGTGGGCGCGGGCGCCGCTGGGGTTAGGGCGCGGGCGCCGGGCGAGAGCGCCGCTGGGTCGAGGGCGGTGCTGGGCGAGGGCGCGCCGTGGGAGGGCGCCGGAAGCCGGGGCTGGGAGCCACGCCGGGAGAGGGCGCCGGGAGGGGAGCCGATGAGGCTAGGGTGCGGGCGCCGGGCGAGAGCGCCGCTGGGTCGAGGGCGAGGGCGCCGGGGCGAGGCCAAGGGCGAGGCGCTGAGGCGAGGCCGAGGGCGAGGCGCCGCTGGGCGAGGGGGAGGGCGCCTGGGCGAGGAGCTGGCGAGGAGCTGGCGAGGGCGCCACTGAGCGAGGGGAGTCACGCCGGGAGAGAGGGCCGCCGGGAGATTAGGGCAGAGCCAGAGGGGGGAAGAGAGGCGGGGCCGGACAGAACCGGGAATCCACTGGGAGGGAGGGTCGGGATTAAGATCCCTCTGATACCATGTAGATGGTGAATTCCCCTTACCTCAATGTGAGGTGGGGATACTCTTTTATAGATGAGTAAATCTAATTACAAGGAGGGTAAGTCCGATGTGGAACTCAGAAATACCCATTTAAACTTAAATGGGGTCCAACACTGTTCATACCAGGCTTGAGGAGCCTGTTTCAGGCCATATAAAAATTTCTTCAGCAAACACACATAACAGGATGTACCAGATTTCAAAAACCCAAAGGTTGATGCATGTAAACGGTCTCATGAAGGTGACCATGTCGAAATGCATTTTTAACGTCCAACTAATTGGGCCATGAGTTAGACAAAGCGATACTAAGAACAATCTGAACGGTAGCGGGCTTCATCGCCAGGCTAAACATTTCATCACAATTGACACCAACCAGTTGAGATCAACTATCACCAACAAGGTGTTCTTTATACCTCTCAAAAGAACCATCATACTTCGTTTTATGACGAAAACCCCACATGGAATGAATAATGTTCACATCAAGGGTCGAACTACTAAATCCCATGTCTTATTTTTAATAAGAGCATTAAATTCGCCAACCATAAAGGCTTTCCAAAACGGGTCGGACAAAGCAGCTCTTGGGTTAGGTGAAGGTGAACGTGCAACCGTAGTTGACAAATTAAATTGACGTTTGGGCTTAAATATCCCATGCATGCTGTGACCGGTGATGGACCGAGATGGTTGGGACATGACTGGGCAGGTGGGCCCAAACTCAGTAAGAGATGGAGAAGCAGTTGGGTCAAAACTAAATGTAGGAGAAAGATGTGAAGTTGAGGGGAGTGATGGACCGGTGGGGAAGAACAGGGCTCCGGATTTTGATTGACTGGTGCAGACTGATTTAGAAAATGATGGTGTAAAAAAGGGTGCAAATCATCATTTAAAAACTAGTAGGTATTTAAGGTAGGGGTATGGAGTGTGGGAAATGTAAATTGAGACTTATCAAAGGTGACATGTTTTGAGAGGATAATTTTTCTGGAAGAAAAGTCTTACATCCCTGATGGTTTGAATGGTACCATAAAAAAACACATGGAGTGGAACGGGCATGAAGCTTATTAATAGTAGTGGAGGGAAAGAGGGGATAACATAAGCAACCGAAAACCCGTAGATGTCTCTGTGAGGGATCCCAATGATAGAGAATTTTAGTTGGGGAATGATTTGTGTAAATGTGAATTCCCCTTACCTCAAGGTGATGGATAAAAAGGATTCCAAGGTGGAGTAATCGGATGCGGGACTCGGAAATACCCTTTACCCGGAAATACAATTAATCAGGTTCAACGCTCCCCCTCAAGCAAGTACATGGTAGCTTGGACCAAGAGTCCCACAAAATAGAAAGACGACACCAAATAATACCATACACACTCCCCCTCAAACTGGGTCGTTGATGCTGTCGATGCCCCAGTTTGGTACTGAGAGCGTCCAGTCGAGCTCCTGGGAGGCCTTTGTTGAAGATGTCGGCAAGCTGATATGTCGTCGATATGTGGCTGAAACTGACATGGTGCTGCTCAAGATGATGGCGAAGAAAATGGCAGTACACCTCGATATGCTTCGTGTGTTCATGAAAGACGGGATTAGAAGCAATCTCCGTGGCTGTGTGGCTGTCTGATTGTCACACCAAATATTAGCAGACGTCTGTTGCGGGAAACCAATCTCATAGAGGAGACGACGAAACCAAAGGATCTCAGTAGTGATCGTGGTCATCGCACGGTATTCAGACTCAGTACTGAATCTGGAGACGACAGTTTCTTGCTGCGCCATGAGATGAAGTTACCTGCCAGAAAAACGGCAAACCCATAAGTACACTTTCGGGTAGCAGGCAACCAGCATAGTCAGCATCACAGAAGACCTCGATATTCAGATGACCGTGATGTAAATACCGAAAACCATGGGCAGGGTCTTTCTTGATGTATTTGCCAATGCAAAGGACAACATCCCACTGAGATTTTGTCGGATGCTCCATGAGTTGGCTAACTTTGCCAACAGCGCAGACAATGTCTAGACAAGTCATGGTGAGATAAGTGAGTTTTCTCACAAGACGACGGTACCTCTCTGGGTGAGAATATGATTCTGTGTTGTCATAGAGAGACCGTTCTTCGGGCTCAAGAGCAGTGTCAACGGCAGTTGCCTGAGTCAAACCAGTATCCTACAAGAAAGACGGTGTCCGGAGAACGGCAGTTGGTAAAGAAAGACGATGTCTGGAGAACGGGAGACCTCAATGTCAAGGAAGTATGTTACAGGACCGAGATCTTTGGTTTGAAAGTGGTGTTGAAGATGCCCCTTTAGTTGGGCGATTCTAGTTGAGTCGCTTCCAGTGATGATGATTTCATCAACATACACAACCAGCGGGATACAGTCGGAGGACGTCGTACGGTAGAAGACAGTGTGGTCCTTCGTACTCTGAGATAGGCCAAATGTAGTGACGATGGTGCTGAATCGTCCAAACCAAGCACGAGGAAACTGTTTGAAGCTATATAGAGAGTGACAAAGTCTACAGACATCAGAGTCGGCTCCTGAAGCACGAAAGTCGGGAGGTTGTAGCAGATATACCTCTTGTTCAAGAAAGTCATGGAGAAATGCATTTTTGACATCAAGTTGATGAAGAGTCCAATGATGATGAACGGCAAGAGAGATGGATAATCGGACATATGACATCTTTGCAACCGGATTGAAAGTATCAAAATAATCGACACCATATGTCTGAGCAAATCCCTTAGCCACAAGTCTGCCTTTAAGGCGATAAAGAGTATCATCTGCATTGAGACGTACCGTATAAATCCATTTGTTGTCAACCATCTGTTTACCTGTCGGAAGGGGGACCAGATCCCAATTACGATTGTCGTTCAGAACCTGCAGTTCATCCCGCATTGTTTGAAGCCACCCAATGTGAGATTTGGCTTCACCAACCGTGCGGGAAATAGATATTGTTGCTGGCGAATTCCCCTTACCTCAATGTGAGGCGGAGACATTCTTTTATAGATGAGTAAAAATAATTACAAGGAGGGAAAGACCGATGTGGGACTCGGAAATACCCATTATACTTAAATGGGGTCCAACACTCCCCCTCAAGCTGGACATGCCCAGCTTGGACTGAGAGTCCCACAAAGAAAAAAGACGACATCGAACAATACCATCACATACTCCCCCTCAAGATGGGTCATGGAGGCTGTGAATACCCAGCTTGTTAGTGAGAGAGTCAAGGCGAGCTCCTGGGAGGCCTTTGGTGAAGATGTCGGCAAGCTGATACGCCGTCGGAATATGGCCAAAAGTGATATGGTTCTGCTCCAAATGGTGGCGAAGAAAGTGGCAGTCCACCTCGATATGTTTTGTCCGTTCATGGAAGACGGAATTTGAGGCAATCTTCGTGGCTGCCTGATTGTCACACCAGATATAAGCAGAGGTCTGCGTCGGGAAGCCGAGCTCATGGAGGAGATGACGAAGCCAAAGGATTTCAGTGGTGACCGTGGCAATGACGCGGTATTCTGCCTCTACACTAAATCTGGAGACAACAGTCTGCTTCTTGCTGCGCCATGAGATAAGGTTACTGGTCAAGAACACGGCAAATCTAGAAGTAGACTTGCGGGTAGCAAAGCAACCTGCATAGTCCGCATCACAGAAAGCCTCAATATCCAAATGAGCATGATGGGAGTACCAAAGGCCACGTGCAGGGTCTTTCTTTATATATTTGGCAATGCGGAGGACAGCATCCCACTAAAGATCTGGTTGGATTCTCCATGAACTGGTTCACTTTGCCAACAGCGCAAGCAATGTCTGGTCGTGTCATGGTGAGGTAGTTGAGTTTACCCACCAGACGTCGATAGCTCTCTGGATGAGGAAATGGTGCCAAGTCGGTATGGAGAGAGCATTCCCCCGGCTCAAGAGGAGTGTCCACTACAATCGCCTAGCTCAACCCTGCATCCTGTAAGATATCAAGGGCATATTTTCGTTGGCAGAGAGAGATAGTGTCCTCAGAATGCCAAGAAAGTAGGTTAGAGGACCAAGATCTTTGGTGTGGAAGTGGTGGTGAAGGTGCGCCTTGAGTTGGGCGATTCTAGTGGAGTCGCTCGCTGTGATGATGATATCATCAACATATACCACCAGCAAAATACATCTGTTTGACGTCGTACGGAAGAAGACGGTGTGATCCTTCATACTGCGAGAGAGGCCAAAAGTCGTGACGACAGTGCTGAAGCGGCCAAACCCAGCACGAGGAGACTGCTTGAGGCCATAAAGGGATCGACGGAGGCGGCAGACATGGGAGTCGACGCCAGAGGCACGAAATCCAGGGGGCTACTGCAGGTAGACTTCTTCGTCAAGAAAGCCATGGAGAAATGCATTCTTGACATCCAGTTGATGAAGCGGCCAGTGATGATGAGCAGCTAGAGATATGGATAGGCGGACAGAGGTCATCTTGGCTACCGGAGAGAAGGTCTCAAAGTAGTCGATGTCGTATGTCTGAGCAAATCCCTTCGCCACAAGTCGGGCATTGAGGCGATGAAGAGTGTCGTCGGCATTGAGACAGATCGTATAAATCCATTTGCAGCCAGCCAACCGCCTGTTTGCCTGCAGGGAGGGGGACCAGATCCCATGTATGGTTGTCATCCAGAGCCTGCAGTTCATCCTGCATAGCTTGTAGCCACCCCAGGTGTGATTTGGCGTCGCCAACTGTGCGGGGAATAGATATTGCCTCCAGTGCTGATAAACCTTTGTATGAAGATGTAAATAAAGGAGTAGTCTGACAAGAGCGAGTACCTTTCCGGAGTGCAATCAGCAAGTCCTCTGGTGTTGTGATAGGAGCATCGGACGAAGTGGGAGCGATGTTGTCCTCGGCCTGGACGAGGGGTACAGTCGATGGGCGACGAGAGTAGACCGTCCCAAAGCAATGACCAGTAGGGGGAGACACCAGATGAGGGTGAATAATGAGAGGAAGGCACTCATCAATGGTAGTGTCTGGATGAGGAGAGGGCGGAGTGAAAGGAGAGCTCTCAACAAACGACACAGTGCCCAGCGAATTACACCTAATATTATTTAATTAAATAAATAATATTATTTCTCATAAATTCCCAGAAAAAATACACGGCGTGTACTTTTGTTTTTTCATTCTCTTTATTTCCTCCACCACATTTATTAGACCTTGAATAATGACTATTTATTTCTAAAATAAATATCACAGCATTACTCGCTAATAAATATATTATTTCGCCCACAATATATTCTCTCGAATAACTAGTGTCGAAATAAATGCGATCAGGCATCCTTAAATAATTATTAAACCACAATCGGAAATAATCTTTATTTAACTTGTTAAATTAATATTTAACTGAGATACTTGGACACACTTAGTGTGTGACCCTCTAGGCCTCTTTCTCAGTGGCATTAGGCGAAGTCTGCCTAAAGTCCAAGGTTAGCGTCTAGCAATACGCCAAGGCACCCATAGAGAAAGAAATTAACGCCGCAATGACGTGTCACCTCCTACGAACGCTTACCGTGTAATGTAATTTCTTTGTCACGATATCTCAAATCAAGCGGGTTGCATGCTAGTGTCATCAACCCATGTGCTCGATTATTCTTTTTTTGACTTTTCGAAATTGAACTCGCTCATT
Organism: Viscum album; assembly: GCA_963277665.1. NCBI lineage: Eukaryota > Viridiplantae > Streptophyta > Magnoliopsida > Santalales > Viscaceae > Viscum > Viscum album. The sequence continues at coordinate 1,815,198,737 of OY728135.1, read as the reverse complement.
CCTTACCATGGCCATGGATTTATTTGGGCTATATCAATTTCATCAAAAAGTCTAAGATATTTACTTCTGTTATGGAACAGAAGGGACAAATCCTTTCTCGCATTATCTATTCATGCAGTATTACTCGTGACACACCCAACATATCCTACCTCACTGCGAACAGTGTGTCGTCACAGTTTTCTTCAATACATCTAAGTGTGCGAGTTGTAATACTCATTAATAATAATCTTAAAGTCTAAGGGTCAATACACACGTCCGTAGATAGTAACATCCAATGACACTATGAAATATGGATTTTCTACTGGTGGGTCTCGTTCTCATAATATCCTCCTGGATATTACCAAGGGCGCACACCATAAGAAGGTGTCTCTCCTTGGACGTAGGGATTATTCCCGAACCACGTAAATTTTGTGTGTTCTGTGTGCTTCCATTTTCTTCTGCATTTTCTTTCGTTTCTCGTTACTGTCATTGCGACTCCCGGTGATTCCGCAACAGTTATGGCACTTCCGGGTTCTCATCATAGTAGGGATCCGCTATGACCCTTTAATGCAACAGCGATCCTTAGGACATTATCACATGCATTATCACGCAGAAGAGCAATCAAGATGTGATAAGGTATTTATTAATGAATAAAGTACAAAGTAGTTGGTTCTAGGCCACCAACTCCAACACATACATCAGAATGAACCAAATCAAAGGGGTTGGCGGCCCGTGTGTCAACTCGAGGAAAATATGAAGTGCGGTGGTGTTTCGCAAAGGTACAAGACTCACAATGAAAAGATAAATGATGACTAATATCTGGATAAAGCTGATGAAGGGCGGAGGCGAAGGGGTGGCCCAACCGAGAATAGAGGTCCAAGGCACGAGCAGAGAAAGACGTGCAGGCAACGGATGTCGGGCCATCGAACATGTACACCCCATCTCGAAGCTGGCCTCTACCAAGTTCCCGGTTCGTCGTCCGCTCCTGAAACATAACAGAAGACAAGGTAAAGATAGCATTACAATTGAAATCTTTGGTCAGCTTACTCATGGAGAGAAGGTTAAACGGATTGCGTGGTACATGGGTCACCGATGATAGGTGAAGGGATGACGTCAGGGAGCATGTACCAAAGCCAGCAATGGGGATAATGGAACCATCAGCAACAGTGATGGCTGAGGAACCAGTATAGGGACTGTAGTTGGAGAGCATACCTGCATCACTGGTAAGATGGTCGGACGCACCTGAGTCAAGCATCCAGGCAGGGGAGCAATGACTGACAAATGCAGTGGGACCACCGGAGTGGGCAAGAGATGCCGATGAAGAGCCCGGTAGGGAGGTGGTCCTATGATCGTGAATCATCTGGATCTCAACCATGGAGAGATCCAAACATGAAGGAAAAGTGGCAGCAGGCGGGGACGCATCTCCGACCGCAGTCTGGCCCTGTCGTGGGTGCTGAGCGGGACGGCCATGAAGGACCCAGCAACGGTCAACCAGGTGGTCGAGCTTGCCACAGTGCTGATAGAATGGACGAGGTCGGCTTTCTTCACGGCCGCGTCCACGAGGTCCGGTAGGGCGGCTACCGCCACGACCCAGGAGAGCAGTGTGATCAAGGCTAGGGATGGGTGGGGCAAGGGCTCGATAAACCTTCCCAAGGCGATGATAGACCTACAGAATCTCTAGGGACGAGGGGCTGGCTAGCAACTTTGTAGCCGTCGTCGCATATTCCGGGTCGAGACCATGGAGGAGGCTGAAAAGACAGAGTTGGTCTAGCTGGGTTAATGCTTTCGCAGGTGTTTGTGGAATGGGCCAAAACTCAAGAAGTTCATCCCATAGAGCCTTCCATCCCATTAAGTATGCTGGAAATGGACGGGCTTACTGGCGGAGGAGGGACAACCGCTGAAGAAGATCGGATACCTGAGCCAAATTATTGGTCTCGGAGTACATGAGAGTCAAGGAATCCCATAGTTCCTTGACTGTGTTGGTTGTCCGGACGACGTCTTTGACAGAGCGATCCATAGAATTGACCAGCAAAGCAAAGATTTTTCTGTCCACAAGCTTCCACGGACGATATTTCAGGTCGGTAGGTAGAGGTGGTGGATCCTCGAGATGGGAATCGAGGTCCATGCCGGTGAGAGACATTAGCACGGTCTTCCGCCAGACGGAGAAATTTGTGGAGTCGAGCCGCTCATCGACCAAGCGGGTGGAGGCGGTGATAAGAGGAGGCAGGACCGAGGCGGCCATCGGAGGGAGGTCTTCGGGATTTGCGGATGAACTCGGCATTCAGCGCCGGAAAAACGCCCTGTGAGCAAGTGCCGGCAGAATGGAGATGCCGGGAGAGGCCAGGAGACCGCTGGAAGGGCGCCGGGCTGGTGGGGGATGGTCCGCCTGGACTGAGCCGGGAGGGCAGGCGTCGGGCAACGCCTGGACAAGGCCGTCAGGGAGCACCGCGAAGAGGCGGGTCGTCAGGTAGATCGTGCCTGGACGAGGGGTCACCGGGGGACGACGCGGGCTTTGGCGATGGCGCTGCAGGAGCCGTCACGCAGGAACAGATGGCGACGAAACGGGAGGTTCGCCGAGAACTGGAGCCGCGACGGGGGATGCGGAAGCCGGGAGTCTCGCAGGTGGTTGGGGGGGAGAGTCGTGCGGGAGGTCGGGAGTCGCGGCGTGTGATGCGGGAGCTGGCGTCGGGAGTCTCGCACAGAAGGAGCGCAGTCATCGAGGCGGAGCTAGCTGGCGGAGGTCGCAAGCCTTCGTTGCGACGGAGGGTCGTGTAGGGAGCGCACCCACTGGGAGGGAGGGCCGACGCGCCAGGAGAAAGCCGGGATCAGGACGCCAGGAGGACGGCGCAGCGGAGAAGGCGAGGCGTAGGGCAGAGCCAGGGTGGCCGCGTAGGGCAGACCCGTGGGAAGGGGGGGTGGCCGCGTAGGGCAGACCCGTCGGAGGGGGGAGGTGGCCGCGTAGGGCAGACCCGGAAGGGGAGAGGAAAAAAATATTGATGGGATTTTCCCTTTGATACCATGTTGTTGGCGAATTCCCCTTACCTCAATGTGAAGCGGGGACATTCTTTTATAGATAAGTAAAAATAATTATAAGGAGGGAAAGACCGATGTGGGACTCGGAAATACCCATTATACTTAAATGGGGTCCAACAGATATCGTCTCCAGAGTGGAAAGACCTCGGTGTGAGGATGTGAAAAGATGAGTATTCTGATAAGAACGGGTACATTTTCGCAGTGCAATGTGCAAGTCGTTTGTTACCGAAGCAGGAGCAGCGGACGAAGCTGGGACGATGGTGTCCTCAGCCTCGACGGGGGGCACATTCGATGGGCGACGTGAGTAGACAGTGTCAAACCGGTGATCAGCAGAGTGGGACACGAGAGGTAGAGGTGGGTGGATGATGAGAGGAAGACAATCATCAATGGTGATGTCTGGATGGGAAGAGGGAGAAGAGAAAGGAGAGCTCTCAACAAAAGATACATCAGCAAAGATGATATACCGCCATAGGTCTGGAGAGAAACATCGGTATCTGCGCCGAGTGTGGAAATATCCAAGAAATATACAACGGAGGGATTTGGGAGAAAGCTTGGAGAGGTTGGGACGAGTGTCACGGACATAACACAGACACCCAAACACACGGAGTGGGAGTGGGAGTGGGAGTGGGTGAGGAGGGAGAGAGGAGATCAGAGCCCAAAAAGAAGTCTCCCTCTGAAAGATAGAAGAAAAAAGGCGGTTGATGAGGTATGCAGCAGTAAGGATGACATCCCCCAAAAATGAATAGGCGCCAGCATGTGAAATATGAGGGCACGAGCAGTCTCCAGAATATGACGATGTTTACGTTCAGTCACTCCATTCTGTTGAGGTATATCGGGGCAGGATGTCTGATGAATGACGCGTATCCTTGAGAAACTGCTGAAAGGAAGTGGATAAATATTCTCGTTCATTGTCGGAACGGAGACATTTAATAAAGGTGAAGAACTGAGTATGAATTTTATGATAAAAGGTCTGAAAACTAGAAAACACTTCAGACCGATCACGAAGAAGGTAAAGTCATGTCATACACGAGTAGTCATCAATAAAGGATATATAATAACTATACCTTGGCAGACTAGGAACCTTGCAAGGACCCCATACATCGGAATGAACAAGGTTGAAAGGATTCACTGCACGCGTTTCCAGTCGAGGAACATACGTCACCCGGTGATGTTTAGCAAACTTGCATGATTCACAATGGAAGGAAATGTGTTGACTGAATTGGAGGCAAAGCTTATGTAAGACGGAAGCCGATGGATAATCAAGGCGAAAATGTAGGTCGAGGGCACAAGCAAAGGTGGATGAGCAAGCAAGAGATGGTGGGGTATCGAACATGTACACCTCATCCCAAAGATGACCTCGACCAAGTTCCCGATTCGTCGACCACTCCTGAAAAACAACACCAGAAGATGTAAAAGTAGCAACACAATTTAAGTCTTTGATGAGTTTGCTGATGGAGATAAGATTAAACGGACTGTGAGAAACATGGGCGACTGAAGCCAGACAAATAGACGGGGTCAAGGGGCATGAGTCAAATCTTGCAATGGGGATTGTTGATCCATTAGCAACAGTAATTGCAGAGGCACCAGTATACGGATGATAGATAGTGAACGTACCGGAATCCCCTGTGAGATGTTTAGGCGCATCAGAGTCAAGCATCCAAGCTGTCGGTCGATGAGATACACACGCGATAGGGTCACCGATCTGAGCAATGGTGGCTGGAGAAGAGGAAGGTGGCAAAGTAGCCCGATAAGATTGTATAAATGCAATCTCCTCCTTCGAGAGGGCCAGTTTGTAACAGGTACTGGATGATGATGAGGATAAAGATGTGTCCGGGTATACAGAGTGTGCCAGGGAAGGGGGACCACCTTGTGGGAGAACCGGTGACAGAGCACGGGACAGCCGCTCAGGCGGGCGCACAGACGCAGGGATGAAGTGTGGGGCTGTCGTGCGGGAAGGCCGACAACTGAGGTGAGGGGGCGGCCTTGTAGGAGTGTCAGCGACTGGAGGTGGTGTCGGAGGGCCGCGGGCGGAAGAGCCAACCATTGAGGAGTCGGTGGGCGCTTAGGGAGGCGGGTCGATCAAGGGGATGCCGGGAAATCTGTTGAGGCGGAGATGGAGCCGTCAGAGGGCCGTCGTGCGGGAGGCAGACCGCTGGAGATGGTGCTGCCGCAGGAGGCGTTGGCTGGGAGAGCAGTGCAGGAGGCGCCGAATGGGAGAGTAGTCATGCGCAGTGGCAAGGGCGCGCAGGGGGAGTGTCGGTGTTGTCAGTTCCGTCATTGTGACAGTGGTCGGCAGGGATCGACGGCGAAGGTCAGGTGGCTGCTACCCAGGAGGGGGGGCGGTGCGTCCACTCAAGAGGGAGGCAGGGCCGGGAGCCCGCACTGGGAGGCGAGCTTGGACAGGGAGGCGGGGGGAGAGTTCCGCCGGGTGGGAGTCGTGCGCAGCGGGGGCGACGGGCAAGGAAGGGGGTGCACCACTGGGAGTTGCCGCGAGAGGCGGGGTCGGGAGTTGCCGAGGGAGGTGTGTTGCGGAAACGTCGGGAGTCGCAACGACAAAACAAAGATTTGGAGAAGAGTAAAAAGAAAAAAAAGAACAAGAACACAAGGATTTATGTGGTTCGGGAATAATCCCTACGTCCACGGAAAGGTGGAAAATCACTATAATTCGGGAGCACAATTTACAGGAGTTTCTCACACACACGAAGAAACCCTAGCCCGAAAATGGGCTAATGTAGAGGACGAAGCACTATTCCACCAACCGTCAGAAAGTCTGGATCGCTACAGTGAAAGGCAGTGAATGACAGTTGGAAGTCCAAGGAGCTACAGTACGGTCCACAAGTATTTGGCCCAATCGGATCGGGCTACACCAATCCAATAAGACGGGGCCAAGAAACCATGAGGGAGGCGGGGGCCGGGAGATTGCGTCGGAGGCGGGGTCGGGAAACACCGAGGAGGGCGGGTCGGGATACGCCGAAGGAGGCAGGGGCCGGAAGACCGCGAAGGAGGTGGGGGGTGGGAGACGCAACGGAGGCGGGGTCGGGAGTCGCCGAAGAGGGCGGGTCGGGGCGTCAGACAGGGAAGCGGAGGGAGGAAAAATTATTGGGATTTTCCTTTGATACCATGTAAATATGAATTCCCCTTACATCAAGGTGAGGAGGATACATTCATTTATATATGAATAAAAAGGATTACAAGGTAGAAATACCCTTTACCCGGAAATACAATTAATCGGGTTCAACAGTTTGAGAGAAGCTTGTTAGGAATTATGTTTGAGATAAGCAGCCATTTGTAGAGCATGATGCCAAAAGGTTTGTCCTTTCCATTTTGAGAGGAGTTATGAAGGCAAGAGAATCAAAAAGGCAACCCATTTTGTTTACAAAATATATGAAATTATTCACTGTCGTATTCTTTCACATTGTCACATTGAAAACATTTTATATTCTTCTCAAATTGGGTTCCTACGAATGCACCAAATGAGAGAAAAATGGAATAAGCTTGTGATTTCTTGCCAATGGGAAACGTCCAAAGGAAATTAGACTAGTCATCCAAAAAGATATTGTAATATCAATGACCTACCAAACTTGAAATAGGCAATGTCCACAAATCACTATGCATAATATTAAATGGAAATTTAGTGCAAGAAGATGAATCATAAAATGGAAAATTAACATGTTTCCCAAAAACACAAGGCAGACAAATAGAAGATCCAGAAGATTTCTCCATGCAATAAACTTATTATTCCTAAGAAAGCTTAAGACGTGTACTCCGGGATGACCCAAACGATTATGCCATAGAGTAGGAGAAAGAGTTGCAAAGGTTAAGTGAGTTGTGGATAAATGAGATCGCCAAACAACCCAAACGATTATGCCATAGAGTAGGAGAAAGAGTTGCAAAGGTTAAGTGAGTTGTGGATAAATGAGATCGCCAAACACACACACTACGGAAGGTGAACACACCCAGCACAGGCAACGCGTCAGATTAAATCCATCCAGTGTGTAAGAATCAATCCACTGAACACAAACGCAGCTCCTCCGTCCCACAACACATCAAATTAACCTCCCCACCGTGTCGGGAGAGCTCGCCGAACACACTAGCTACGTTAGGTGCAGTCGCCAAATACATGGGCTATGGAAGGAGAACTCGCTCGACACGGCAGCCGCATCAGATTAAACTTCCGAACACGGGACTATCCCAGTTACCCCCATGGAAGATTAAACAGAACGGCTATGTCAGAATGAATGAGCCCAAAACAACTCCTCACGTAAGATTCATCTGCACCACATGTAAGATTGAACAAAACAGCACGCCGAGATAAACCACAAGCCACCTGTTTTTTAGACAATTGCATAACAAAACAAAACTAAACAAAATGCATGGAAAATTAAAACACATGCAACGTGAAGACAAGACATGGCATCAACAAATCAAAGAACTACAATTTAATTTGTAACAAATCAAGCATGCCAAAAAATAACCGAATTTATTGTTGCTCAATTTTTCATAAGACTGCTTCCTGATGTTCTTTTCTAGACAACATTTTCCAGGCATCCTCTCTGTGCTCATTCCGACACCTTATTCGATGACCAAGATAACCACAATATCAATAAGACTCATAGAAGAGCATCTTAAATGACAGTTCCAGTATCGTCTCCAAATGAGAATTTGAAGTGCCCTAAGGGAAGAACTGTTAAACCTACTTTTGGCAATAAGTGGTATTTGTTGTCAATAAGCATGATGTTAATATGTGTTGAAGAACAGCTTGGAAGGAGTTTGAAGCACTCAAGCATGCTGATGAGAAGAAGATTGAAGTTCCCAAAAAAGGTGTTGAGTTGTGAACAATAGCATGAGGATTGGAGACATACTTTGAAGCTTGGAAGTGAGTTGCTGTCATTATTCATATGACAAAGGTGTTGAGAAACCACCCGAACTTCAAGCACCAGAAGTTCATCCACCGGTAGATCACAACAGCGGAAACAGATCACCGGTATGGCTTCTCCAGAAGTTCAATGCATCAGAACTTGGAAATACTGCTACACCCAAATCACCGCACTGAATTCAACAGCCACACACAAGTATACAAGCAAAGAGAAAACAAGCACAAAGAAAGAACACTAGTTTTATGAGGTTCGGATTTTCATCTTACATCCACGAGGAAAGCTGCACAAATTTATTTCATCGGAATTACACAGATTTACAACTAGTGACTTGCCAGTCGTGGATTAAAGAGTACAATGGTCACTCAATGATTCAAAATACTCATCACCAAAGTGGTCCCACCCCCTTTATATAGAGGGTCCCACCTGGTCAACCGGTTGCACCGACTTCCTAAATTTGCGGTCGACCATCCATTGCACTATGCAATTGTTGATCTCCTGTAGCATCTCTCAGCTCGACCGCCTGTCACCGGTAATTGAACAATGCTCCTACGATCCAGACAATCCTTCTTGAGGTGCCCCCTCGTCCAATAATGCCAACATGTAGGATCGGGTCAGGTCGATTTCCCATGACTCATTCCTCTGGATTTGTCCACTGAGCATCTCCGGCTCCTCTGAGGTGAACGTCCTCTTCTATCTGCATTCATTGAATTACCGGATGATCCCTGCACTTCCTTCCTCCAGAGCTCTTCATTCAAAATCAAATTCTGAATGTCAACAAATACCAGGTCAGCTTTACAAGAAGAATTGCTCGTTGTCATTACCATTGCCCAAACATCATCAGCAAATGATACTTTTACTATCTCGAGCCGATTCTGGATCATGTTGAAATCATTGACACGATCTGTCGTTGATCACCCTTTCGATAATTTTAAAACTGAACAGTTTTCGCATTAGATAAACTTTGTTGAGCACAGTCGGTCTCTCATACATATCTGTCAGTGTTGCCATAAGATCTGCAGTTGTCTTCTTCTCCCGGATGTTGAAGGCAACATTCTTTGTCAATGTCATTCGTATCAAGCCAAGAGCCTTCTTGTCCAGGTGCTCCCATTCACCCTTGTAGATTGAAAAAAACTCCTTACCTTCAAGGTGAGGCGGAGGCCTTCTTTTATAGATTGAGAAAGATGAATACACAATGTGGGACTCGGAAATACCCATAATAATAAAAAGAATAAAAAAGATGGTTTAACACTCCCCCTCAAGCTGGACATGCCCAGCTTGGACAACGAGTCCCACAAAAAATGACATCATACAAGACCAGACACCCCCTCAAGCTGGGCTGCAGATGCGGTGGATGCCCAGCTTGGAACTGAGCGAGACTAGGCGAGCCCCTGGGAGGCCTTTGCTGAAAATGTCAGCAAGCTGGTCCGCCGTCGGAATGTGGCTAAAGCTGACATGATTGTGCTCCAGGTGGTGTCGAAGAAAGTGGCAGTCCACCTCAATATGCTTCGTGCATTCATGAAAGACGGGATTCGAAGCAATCTTGGTAGCTGCCTGATTGTCACACTAGATGTGAGTAGATGTCTGCTGAGGAAAGCCAAGCTCCTGGAGGAGTTGGCGAAGCCAAAGGATCTCCGTAGTGACGGTGGTCATGGCACGGTACTCAGACTCCGCACTAGATCGGGAGACGACAGTCTGTTTCTTGTTACGCTAAGAGATGAGGTTGTCTGCCAAGAATATGGCAAACCCAAAAGTAGATCTCCGAGTAGCAAGACAACCTGCATAATCAGCATCACAAAAGGCCTCAATATGCAGATGAGGATGTTGGGGCTAGTGAAGACCACGGGCAGGATCTCGCTTGATGTATTTGGCGATGCGGATGACAGCATCCCAATGTGAGGTGGTCGGATGCTCCATAAATTGACTCACTTTGCCAATAGCACGGGCAATGTCAGGACAAATCATGGTAAGATAATTGAGCTTACCCACTAGTCGACGGTACCGCTCTGGATGTGGATACAGGGCCGAGGAGGCATAAAGAGACCGTTCCCCAGGCTCCAGAGGAGTGTCGACAGCAGTGGCCTGTGTCAGCCCAGCATCCTGCAGAATATCCAACGCATACTTCCGTTGGCAGAGGGAGATGGTGTCCGAAGAATAGGAGACCTCGATGCCTAGGAAGTATGTGAGAGGACCGAGATCCTTAGTGTGAAAGTGCTGGTGAAGATGCCTCTTGAGATAGGTGATACCCTCAGAGTCGCTGTCAGTGATGATGATATCATCCAAATAAACAACCAATAGGATGCAGCCAGCGGAGGTCGTCCTGTAGAACACAATGCGGTCCTTCAAGCTGCGAGAGAGCCCAAAGTCAGTGACGACTGTGCTAAAGCGGCCGAACCAAGCACGAAGAGACTGCTTGAGGCCGTAAAGAGAGCGGCGGAGTCGGCAGACATGAGACTTGGCGCCAGAGGCACAAAATCCGGAGGCTGCTGCAGATAAACCTCTTCCTCAAGGAAGCCATGTAGAAAAGCATTCTTGACATCCAGTTGATGAAGAGGCCAATGATGATGGGCGGCCAGAGATGAATAATCGAACGGAGGCCATCTTAGCAACTGGTGAGAAGGTATCAAAGTAGTCAATACCGTAAGTCTGCGCGAAGCCCTTGGCCACCAGGCGGGCTTTGAGGCGATGGAGAGTGTCATCGGGATTCAGTCTGACTGCGTAAATCCATTTGTTGTCGACCGCCTGTTTGCCTGCTGGAAGGGTGACAAGATCCTAAGTATGGTTATCTTCCAGAGCCTGCAATTCATCTCGCATTGCTGTTAGCCACCCGGGGTGAGATTTGGCATCACCAACTGTGTGAGGAATAGAAACTGTCTCCGGCGTGGAGGACCGTCGGGCGAAGTCGCCAGGGAGCAACGGGACGAGGGCGGCCGAGCGCGCTGGGTGGGCGGGGCTGTCGCACGGGGAAGTGGCGCAGGGAGGCGTCGCGATGGAGGGCGGGGCCGGCGCGATGGAGGGCCGCCGAGGGGGGGTGCAGAGGAGGAGGGCCACCGAGGGGGGCCGCTGGAGGCGCCCCGCGCACAGGAGGAGGTCTGCAGAAGGCACCGCGCGAACAGGAGGAGGTCCGCCGAGGGGGGGGCGCTAGAGGCCGGGGCCGGATGGCGCAAGGAGGCGCAGGGTGCCGGGCAAGAGCGCCGCTGGAGGGCTGCCGGGGGGGGCGCAGGAGGGAAAACCAAGGAGGGGGGGGTGCCGCGTAGGGCAGACCTAGGAGGGAAGGATGCCACTTAGGGCAGAGCCGGGAGGAAAAAAAATTAGAGGGAAGGCTCTGGAATAGGGTTCCCTCTGATACCATGTAGATTGGGAAAACCCCCTTACCTTCAAGGTGAGGCGGAGGCCTTCTTTTATAGATTGAGAAAGAGGAATACATAGAGTATTCCGATGTGGGACTCGAAAATACCCATAATAATAAAAAGAATAAAAAAGAGGGTTTAACAACCCTTATCCATATTCTCAACTTTAGTTCCAGTCAACAGAACATCAAGATCCTTTTGGATCAGAAAATCTTCCATCTACATCCGCCAGAAACTAAAGTTTGTTCCATCAAACCAATCCACCCTCACCTTTCCTTCTTCCGACAACATAACCTTGACACGGTAACTCCTACAGAAATCAAATCGTCAAGGTATGTAAATAAAGATACATCTTTATGCCATGTGTAGCCCCTTCATGTGAACCAAGCTTTGATATCACTTGTTGAAAAACCACCTGAACTCCAAGCATCAAAAGTTCGTCCACCGATAGATCACAATAGAAAAAACAGATCGCCAATATGGCTTCTCCAGAAGTTCAGTGCACCGAAGCTTAGAAGTATTGCTACACCCAAATCATCGCACTGAATCCAACAACCACACACAAGTATACAAGCAAAGGGAAAACAAGCACAAAGAACGAACACCAATTTTATGTGGTTCGGATTTTCATCCAATGTCCACAGGAAAACACTGCACAAATTTATTTCATCGAAATTACAAAGATTTACAAATAATAACCCTGCTTTATATCTATATATAGATAGGTTTTTATATGTGAATTCATTGAACATTAATTGATTAAAGTTGAGTTTCATGGAAGATATTGATGTATTGTGTATTTTTATGTAGGACCGACATTTGGAGAAATATGAAGGAAAACATGGCAATTGAGGAACAAAAAGGCACTTCGTGCCGAGCCGCGAAGCAGTGTGGCGTGACAATGAAAAATAACAAAGAAGACGAGGTCGATTATTGAAGCCAAAGAGAACAAGAGGTTTCAGAGTCACAAAATTGAAGAAGCGGGACGAAATGGAGGTTTTAGCACTGGAAGTTGAAGATACACGTCTTGTACTTAATACACGACGCGTAAATATACAAGGCATGAACCATTTACAGGTCGTGAGAAGAAGAAAAGCAGCCCGGAGTGATATTCACAAGTGTCACGGCATGACACATATATGTCACGCCGTGACACTTAAGTTTTTCCAGTAAGGGGTTTACGTCGTGCGACATGCCGTGAAGGTTTTGAGGTCTGAAGATTGCAGGTTGTGTAATCTTTACACAACGTTGAAGTGTCGGACGGAATAAAAAATGCTGATTTTCAGCGTAACTTCAACGGAGGCCCTACATATTTTGACCGAATTGGCCATTTAAGGTCATCTTTGACCCGAGGGGGGTCGTGGGACGACTTCATAGCCAATATATATGGGTCCTAGCCAAGAGATTCATTCATTCCATTCCAAGCTTGAGGCGCGACCACCGGGAGGCTACCGTTGGGTTCCACCCACCGTTCTTCGTAGATAGGTTTTTATTTTAGATTTGTTGTTCTCTTTTTTACTGTAAGTATTGAATGATCTTTAGTTTTATTCCAATCTCTTTTCTTTTTTCATTACATTTCTCATTCATCCATCCCTTACTGCGCTCGTCATTATTTCCACATTCAAGTTAGTTTTTAATTACTTTCATACAAGTTCAATTGTGGGTTGCTTTATGTTGAATCGTTTGATTGTTATGTCAAGCATGTCATATGTTTCTCTGTCTTTAACCAATTCCATCATGTGCGGCTAATCCGCTTGGGGTTAGGGGTTGAGAGTAAGGGTATTTTTGAGCCTAGTGAATCTATAAATTGAACTTTGGTAACCCCAGGACTAGTAATTAGGTTAAAAACAGTTGCTCATCGCATTCTTTTGCACAGCCTTAACCATGAGAGGTGCAATTGAACGAACCTGACCTAGTTGAAGTTGAGTAGACTATGACCATTAGTCTGTGATGCTTTCTTCCATAGAAGTTAACCGTAATGTATCTAGGTTGTTAGTTATACCCGAACTAAGGGATACTTGCAGCTTAGGTATATCCAATTGGTTTGACCATAACCAATTGGTGACCCATGCACCGCTTCGCGACCTATGTCATAGGTCTATCCCAAGTTAGATTTAGGATTATCATTTGCCTGTATCCTGAAATTGACTCTGATCCCTTCTTGTCTTTCTTCCTGCATTCAATTATTTAATTTGTTTCATTTAATTAGTTTAATAAAATCAAACTGAAATTGGAGTGACCCAACCTTTGGTTAAGAATTGTCTGCCTCGTTCCCCGCTCTCTGTGGGTTCGAACCCATACGCCTTTATAGTTAGTGCTGTTCGGGATAAAATAAATTTCTTTTTTATCAGACCTGAGAGAAATAACAACGCCCTTTGGGCCTGTCAAAAACTATTGACTTGTCAGGTAGGAGGATCAAAGAATACAAAGGTCACTCAATGATTCGATACCCATCAACAAAGTGGTCTCACCCCGTTATATAGAGGGTCCCACCCAGTCAACCGGTTGCACCGACTTCCTACGTTTGCGGTCGACAATCCGTTGCATTGTGCAACTGCTGATCGCCTGTAGCATCCCTCAGCTCGACCGCCTGTCACTGATAATTGAACAGTGCTCTTACGCCTCACCCTTTCCCACAAATTCCAGCTGAGAGTGATTTAAACGTAGACATGGTTCATCTACTGGTGACTTCACTGTCTGTATTTCCGATAACCATACCGCCAAGACTTCCGGTAGTCTAACACCCTGCTGAGCAACATGCCAACATATGATTTCGGTGATCTGGGCCACGAACTTCTGATAAACTGATATCAGTGCCTTGAAGGAACTTCACAATCCAAACAAACGGAAGATCTGCCATTGGATATGCTTGGAGATCCATTCACATGGCAAAGCTGGTTGAAGGTTTGTTGCTTGATATTTTATGTGGAGAATCCATTTAGGCATATTTGATGAATTTGAGGAATTTGTATTCCAAGAGTGTGGTGATTGCTGGATATGTTATCTTTGTAAAGAAGTTAAGAAAGCTAACTGATAAAGATCCATCCTAAGTATCATCGTATACTGAAGACCGATGTTGCAAGAAGTTACTTGGATGATGTTTGAAGAAGTGTTGAAGTTGGTTGAGACAGTGGAAGTTCTATTGAAATGCTAAGGATTAATTATATGTTGCATAAAGCTTGGAATTATTTGTGGTGATGAATGAAGATGATTTGAAGTTAATTCAGAGTAATTTGAAGTATTTGAGAAGTTTTGTAGAAGTTTGGAGAAGGCTGGGAAATTCTGGGTTACAAGTTGTTGGAAATCGGACAAAATACATGATACGTAATATATTTCCCATTTGGCAAACGATTGAACCACCCTTGAGATACATAATGTTTTCCATAACTCTAAAATATGACAAATGCATTAAGTCCATAAGATATTCTTAGGATGAAGAATTTGGCAAAGTCTTGGGAGTCCACTGAGATACGTAATATATTTAATATATTGGGTATGAATCTCTATTCACGGAGTCAAAAATTTGGCAAAGGACTGAACCACCCTGAGATACATAATATATTATCAGGATGAAGAATTTGGAAATATCCTAGGAGTCCACTGTGATACGTAATATATTTAATATGTTACGTAAGACTTTCTGCTCCCAGATAACTGTAAATCGGCAAAGGGAAAAACCTTACGAGCATACGTAAGGTTTTCAGAGCATCACGGGATGATACGTTAGTTTTTTACTAATAAGTAAGTTTTTTATAGAACCTCAGGCAGAAATATGGCGAAGGAAAAAACCTTATGTATATACGTAAGATGTTAGAACGCCCCGTAACATAATCGACCCATAATTGCATAATTTATGACAATGATTGCACTTTTTTACATTCTCATGATATATTAAGTTTAGAGTTTTAGAAAATTAGGAAAACCATTGCATTACATATGGAACACTGACACACAGTGTCCATTTTTCCACAAAAATAGGATTCTTAAGTTTACACTCATGTTTCATTTGTGACACTCTTGCTTCGTTCAACGCCAATTTACTTTATTTGGAGCTAGACTTCATAATAGTTTCTACTCATCTTCAAGCCCAGTGAAAACATTCGAAAACATGGGATGAGCAAAAAAGAGATCAATAAGAGAGATAAAAATAAAAGAATCCCGTTAGTCCAGTGCAAAACATGAAATCACAGGAAAATGTTTACCTTTTTCACAATAAAACTTTAAACACATAAATAAAACATATCAACATAACAAAATCAACATTTTCTCAAAGAAAACCTTTGAAACTCATTAGCAGCATGGAAAATCATGAAGGCAAACTGAGGAATATGAGAACTCATGAAAACTTTCCTTGAAAAACAAATCATTCACCTTTAAAAGTTCATAAACTTTTTTTCCTTATGAAATCAAAAAAAATCTATAAAAATCTTTTGCAAGCATAGATTAGATATCTTGGAGCATCATATTCATAACACTTGTTCACTCATGATTAACTCGTGTCGGAAGAACTGAAGCTCAGTTAATTCCATAGGAGTAACCTACCTGCCTGATTGTCTTCCCCAGTTTTTACTTTCGAAGGCTAATCATTACTCAATGCATTGGAGAGCTATATCGGGTTCACATGTCGTCATGAGCTATATGGGGATCACCCGTCGTCATGCTCAAGTATCATATCATGAACAAAACATTTGCAAGTTTGCACTTTCTCATCATAAAACCTTTGAAAAACTCATTTGAACTCACAAGCAAAGCACTTTCCATTTTCGCATAAAAATAGGGACAAATATCCCTTTCTTTTGAAGACTCTTTAAGTGAAATATGCCTAGAAGAATAGGAATAGGATATTCTTTAAAAAACCATGAAAATTTGTAGAGGCTTGATAACGAATAACGACTATGACGACGGGAAAAGGCGGTCAAGCTGTATACGGTAAAAAACATTCTTTTGCACTTTTGTAAAAAACATTCTTGAAATATAACCTTCAACAATCTTTGAGGTATAGATAAGAACATTCTTGAAATATTTTGAAGAACGTGGATATGAAAGAGAAAGAGTTTAAAGAAATACTTTAAAACAGGGTTTTAAAGAAAAATCTCTTACCTTAAATCTCGTCTAGTTTCATACGTTTTCTAACTCCGGAATAATAAAATTATATTAGTTTTCTACTTGTTTAAGAACCTTTTTCATGTTCATTCCATTATCGTTATTCATTTTATTCCATTCATTACCATATTTTATTTAGTTACTAAATTGGTTAAGTACATGTCGAACATGTTGAGGGTGTTAAACCTATAATCCCAAAACAACTTCGGTAGGTTGACCATGGTCAGAGAGGCCATCGTCCATCATCTCCAGAATATCAATCATGACATGATTATCATATTTATACATTAAATACAATTTTAGAACCATCCATGAAAGGCGAACATGAAAAATCAAATATCAGAGGGTTTTCTCCAAGAGAAGGGAGGGGGGAGAGAGTGTTAGGGTTGGGGAACCTCCTTTGATACCATGTTAGAATGGAGGAGAGTGGACCCAGTACCTAAAATACCACCTAAGGGAGGCTTTGGTGTTTATTTATAATGAATAAAAAAGATGACATAATACCTCGACTTCAATGTGGGACTCGCATTCTCTAACAATATTTATTGTCAATAAGGGGCAAAGAAAGAAAATGGAAAACATATTGACATGCATATTCTATATTGGTATTGACAACAAATCCAAAAAAAGGGGATTGTTAAACCCATTTGGTGTTGAGTTATATTTGTTATCAATAAGCAATATGTCAATATGTGTTGAAGAAGAACAGCTTGGAAGGAGTTTGGAGTGTCCAAGCATGTTGACGAGAAGAAGGTTGAAGTTCCCAAGCAAGGTGTTATGTTGTGAACAATTGCATGAGGATTGGAGACATACCTTGGAGCTTGAATGTGAGTTTATGTCATTATTTATATGACAAAGGAAGAAGCGCCATTGGATATGCTTGGAGATCCATTCACATGGCAAAGCTAGTTGAAGGTTTGCTGCTTGATATTTTATTTGGAGAATCCGTTTAAGCATTTTGATGAATTTGAGAATGTTGTGTTCCATAGAGCATGGTGATTGCAGATATTTTATCTCTGTAAAGAAGTTGAGAAAGCTAACTGATGAAGATCCATCCCAAGTATCATCGTATGGTGAAGAGTGAGGTTGCAAGAATACTTGGATGATGCTTGAAGAAGTGTTGAAGTTGGTTGAGCCAGGGAAAGTTCCATTGAAATACTGGAGTATTTATATACCACCATCGGTAACACCCTTCTCAGGGCAACCCAAAACCATGTTTCTCCCCCGAAGCTGCATATCAGACAGTTTGTGTCACCACCCCAAACTACACTGTCCAGCCCTGCCATTGCCACCCGTGGCTTTGATGCTATCCATTTGTCACTGCTGCTCTAGCCCCTCGGACTATTGTTCCAATGATGAGGCCCAGTTCTTCCTATGCCCCATCCAACCCCAACATAACCTAGTCCCAACCCTGCTGGCACGCCATTCAACCACAGGAGCGTTTAGCAGCCACGCTTCTGCAATCGCAACATGGTAGTGGCAGACCACTAATCTTTGATCCCAACAGTTCTTAAGGTCCAGCTACCCTTTCCAAATTTTCAACATTATACTGTGCCTTTTATACAGGAATTACACATTTGATGTCAAAACAAGCAAAAATAACCGCATAAAATCAATAGCAAAAGCTTACTCAATAGGGCATTGATGAACGCAGACTTTCCAACATTAGCTGAACCCTGTGAAAATTATGAAATCGAATGATTATATATGTTGACAACTAAAATTTGGGGCTTGGAAAAAAAATTGTTATTTGGCAATTATGTTCAACATAATCAAAGCAAAATTAGCGGAAAAAAATATTCTCCAAATATTTGAATTCAATAAATTATTTTAAGAAAAAATATTACTCACATGCTTGAATATTTAAAATTTTAAATTGACTTTGCATATGTTATCTCTACATTATCTATCAATCTATCAATCTATCAATCTATCTATCTATCTATCTATCTATCTATCTATCTATCTATCTATCTATCTATCTATCTATCTATCTATCTATCTATATACATATATGTGTGTGTCTTTCATTAATATTTTGAGGAATGTTTAAGGTGGGTACCAGTTTTTTTATGTAGTTAGGATTTAAAAGTAAATTTGTTTTGTTGAAATCAGAATACTGGAAAATCCTCTCTTTAATAAGGTCAAAACTCTTTATTTATAAAGAGAAATAAAAATACAGATGATTTGAGATATGTGGGAGGTACAAAATTAAAAATAAAGAGAAGGGAATAGGATAGACCAAGTCAAACAGGATGAAGCTAGATGCACTTTGCCCACAACACAAGTAACATCTGACAGTCATTGATAAATAATTCAACTTCTCAACCAAAGTCACCTGTTTGGTGAGGAAAAAGGCTCACTCCAAGCATGTCATGATTTCTCACCCAGTTCAAGAAGAGTATGCACAATATCAACCTCAAGCATTCCCATTTCCTTAAACAAGTCTAAAATATATTTTCATTGTGATAAGATCTCTTTTGAACATCCAGCAAATTATATGTCCAAGAACTATATTACTATGTCGAAGTCCTTCGTGTAAAAGTTTTGATTAAGGATTTAAAACGAGCAATACCGAATAAGTTACTGCGATCACTGTATCATCAACATACATGTCTAGTAGTACTTTCCCAGTGATCGTCTGTTGGTAGAATGCAAATAGGACTTTCAAAACCAAGCCATCAGGGATTATCTAAAGTCGTAAAAGGATCAACAAAGACAACAAACTTTCATACTCTCTTCCAAAGCAAAAAAAGAATTGAGTGATTACTCCATGTTGGAGTCTGCATCCCACATCGGACTTGTGGTCCGATGTGGTCTTTATTATTTGTTATAAAAGAACCTCAAGGCCTCCATTAGAGAGCACCTTGAGGATTTGGGTCTCTCCTTTTATTATTCAAGGTATCAAAGGGAAATTAATCCCGAACCCTCCCTCCTATTTTATTTTCCCCAGTCTAGGGTTTCCAATCGTTTCTCCCCCGTGGGGGGCGGCGGCCTCCATGGCCAGCGAGCCGTAGGTATCTCCCGTCGCCCCCCTGCTGGCCCCTCCAGCAGCCGACCTCCGCCCTTGTGCGACGGACCTCCCCGCTCCTCCGCTGCTCCTCAAGGCAGCCTCCGGCGGTTCTTCCCTCCTGACGTGACTTCCCCACTCGAGATCCCCGGACGCAACTCCTCGCGCGCAACGGTCGACGCCTTCCTTCCAGTCGCGCCTCCGGCTTCCCGACGTTGTCCGGCCTCCCGATCGACGCGACCTCCCGAGCACCGCTTCTCCTAGCCCTCTGCCTTCGACGCAGCACCGTACCGACCCGTCTGCGACTTCTCGTCGCGCCTCCCGTCGTCGCCATTGCCCGGCGCACCTCCCACCCGCAGATCCTCTTTGCGCAGCAGTTCTCCCCGATGGCACTCCTCCTGCCCGTGGGACCTCTTCCCGTCACGGCACCTCTCCCGCACGCTCCAGCGGTGCCCGCCTCCCGCGTTTCTCCCGCACGCGGCCCTCCAGCGACACCCACCCCGTCCGAGGCTCTCCCTGCCATCCCGAGCAGCCATGGCACTCCCTCAGCCAAACTGCCGTCTGGCGGCCTCCCCTCTCCCGAACGTCGCCCCTCCCGCCCTCCCAGAGTCATCCAGCTCTGGCTGCTGTCTACCCTACTCGTCGGCCCTCTTTGAGCGCCCGCTCCTCTGCCTCTCTTCCATGCCGGACAACCACCTGTGGCTCCCTCAATGTGCGCGGCGACCCCCTCCCGCGCTAATCTCCCGGCAGCCGCCTCCTTTTCCCGGAAAAACCATTTCTGCACGCTCCTTCCAGATCTAGAGCGTTGTCTCTCTTGTCCGTCGGCACGTCCTCGCGCTTCCTACACCGTGGCGCAACACCTTGACCGCCTTGGATTTGGGCCCTTTGGCGCCGCCAGATCCCGCAACGATTCTGCAGAATCACCGCCTCCCGTCGTCGGCCCTGCAAGTGCGGCTTTCCCGGTGCTAGTGTGGCTTTCCCGACGTATCATCGACCGGCCCCGCTAGTGCGGATTTCCTGGCGCTTCGTCAACTAGCCTGGTCTGTGTGGTTCATCTGTTGCGCCCGCGACATCTTCAATCCATCCATCATCCTGAGGGGGAGCTGCGATCTTGAGGGGGAGCTACGATCGTCGATTGTTTCTTTTTATTTCGTCTTGTTTTGTAATCAAGCTGGATATGTCCAGCTTGAAGGGGAGTGTTTGCAGTCTGTTGATTGTTTTGTTTCTTCTTTATGTGTTCAAACTAGGTACACCTAGCTTGAGGGGGAGTGTTGGAGTCTGCATCCCACATCGGACTTGTGGTCCAATGTGGTCTTTATTATTTGTTATAAAAGAACCTCAAGGCCTCCTTTAGAGAGCACCTTGAGGATTTGGGTCTCTCCTTTTATCATTCAACACTCCATATAGACTTTTTCATCAAGAAATCCAGTTATACATTCTTTAGCATAAGAAAATGTATTGATGCCATTTTTGTGACGGGGAAAAAAGTATTGAAGTGGTCAATGTCATAAGTTTGGGCATATCCGTTGGTAACCAAGCGGGCCTTGAGGATTTGGGTCTCTCCTTTTATCATTCAACACTCCATATAGACTTTTTCATCAAGAAATCCAGTTATACATTCTTTAGCATAAGAAAATGTATTGATGCCATTTTTGTGACGGGGAAAAAAGTATTGAAGTGGTCAATGTCATAAGTTTGGGCATATCCGTTGGTAACCAAGCGGGCCTTGAGCAGGTTCAACGAGTCGTTAGCATTTACCCGAACAATTTGAAGGTACCAGAACGCTCAGCGGAAGTCGATGGGCTGGAAATTTAAAATTTTTGCATCACTGGAGCGACGTAACATCGTCAACTCCGGTGATCTCATCCTGGTACGGTCTGAGGACCACGCATGGTTTAATCAGAGTACAAACATAAAACGAACGTATACCTCGTTCGGATCTGATGCGCACAACTCTGTCGCAAGATGCCGGCGTCCGTTGCTCGAAGGATCCGACATCGAGTCCCTCTAGATCGTCCACACACGCTTCTTGAATCTGTTCGCGCGCCGTTCGTCGGAATCCAGGTGCGAGCGCGGAACTCTGACGACCACTTCGACGCATCGATGATCACCACGATCCACCGTCTTCGATCCGAGAAGACAGAACTTGAATCGCTTGCTCGATTGAGAGAGTCTCTCTCTCTAGGAATTAGGAGAGAGAGGCTCTCACTTCCAACGGATGAATAATCATAATGAGAAGAGCCTCTCTCCACTTATATAGTGAAAATCTATAATACCCGGTTTGGTTTCCCAGCCCCCGTGTAATAAACATCCACTATAACAGTATTATAAATAATTATTTATGACTGTTGGAGTTTGCATCCCACATCGGACTTGTGGTCCGGTGTGGTCTTAATTATTCATTATAAAAAACATCAAGGCCTTCTTTAGAGAGTAGCTTGGGGATTCGGGTCTCTCTCTTTTATTCTCCTACATGGTATCAGAGGGAAACTAATCCCGTCCCGTTTTATTTTTTTTCCCCGTCGGCCTCTAGGGTTTCTCCCCGTTGGGGGGGTCAGCGGCCTCCATGGCCAGCGAGCCATAGGTATCTCCCGCACCCCCCTACTGACTATCCCTCCCTCCCTACAGATCGAGCTCCCGATGGCTCCCACCTAGCAGAATCCTCCCGCGGCGCTTATCCCCAATGGCGCTCCTCCAGCAGCGTCCCTCCCCACGGCGCACTCCCTTCCCGACTCTCCAGCGTCACCCGCCTCCCGCTGTGACTCCAGCTCCGCCTCCCTCCCGTCGATGCTCCCTCACGGCACCTCCTTCCCTGGCGTCCCCTCCCCGCAGCGCGCGATGGCCCCGCCCTAGGCCGCGCCTCCCGTCGCGCCTCCCAATCCCGACGGGATCCAGCCGCAACTCCCGACCCCCTTCCGTCCCGGAAGCGACAAATCATATCTTGATCATTCAATTAATATCATGTCATCAATGACGTACCCAACACAAACTATCTCGTCATGACTTCATTGTCATGGTTTTCGTCTTGCATCAAAGTACGCAATCAAATGACATACATTGATAATGATCTCAAGTCAGGAGACCATTACACATGTCCGTAGATAGAAATCAATGACACCTAAAACATGTGGTGTTCCTATTAGTGTGTATGTCCTCATGATCTCAACTACTAGAGATCACCAAGTGCGAACTTCATGAGAAGAAGTCTCAATGCTTATGAGCCCCCAGTAACTAATAGTCGCACATCATCTGTGTCATGTCAGAATGATGTATCTGGACCATAGGACATTAATTTAAGATTACTGTCATAGTATCTCTAGGTTCTCATTATAACCCGGGATCTGCTATAACTTTTTGATACGACATGTAACTAAGAACATTACCATAAACATAATGAACGTAGAAGAATCTACACTATTATGGCAAGATAAACATATGTATGTATAACAAACTATATACATGCAGTGGTAATCAAAGTACAACACAAGTTGGGTCTAGGGAACCCATTTTCAACACTCTCACTTGCACTAGAGCCAACTGCTAACAAGTCTCAATCCGCTAGCCCTCACATGAGAATCATGCTCCTGCTGAGATATGGCTTTAGTCAAGGGGTATGTCACGTTGTCCTTTGTGGCTACTCTGTTAGCTGTGACTTCACCTCTCTGAGTAAAATCCCTCAAGAGATTAAACTTCCAAAGTATATGCTTTGTCCTCTGGTGAGACCTGGGCTCCTTGGTAAGCACCACTGCAGCAGTATTATCAAAATAAACTGGAACAAGATCTGCACTGTTAGGCATAACACCAATGTCTGAGACAAAGCTGCGTATCCAGACTGTTTCCTTTGCTACATCGAAAGCCGCTATATACTTGGATTCTGCTGTAGAATCGGCGACCACAGATTGCTTCGAGCTTCTCCAACTCACTGCACCACCATTCAGGCAAAAGATATGGCCTGACTGCGATTTCAGATCATTATGATATGTCTAGAAACTAGCACCAGTGTATCCTCTTACTACTAGTTCCTCATCTCCTCCATACACCATGAACATATCTATATCTTTTGAACGTTTCAAGTACTTTAGGATAGTTTTAACAACTGCCGAGTGCAGCTCTCCTGGATTAGCTTGATATCTACCTACCATGCTTAAAGCAAAGGAAACATCAAACCTAGTACATAGCATGACATACATGATAGAACCCACTGCCAAGGCATAAGGGATTCTACTCATTCTATCAATCTCCTCCTGCGTTTGTGGACACATTTTCTTGGAGAAATTGATACCATGTGACATGGGCAACAACCCTCTCTTGGATTGTTCCATATTGTACTTTTTGAGTACCTTGTCAATGTATGTACTTTGACTTAAACCAAGCAATCTTTATGATCTATCTCGATAGATCTTAATCGATAGAATATAGGTTGTTTCACCTAAGTTTTTCATGGAAAAACATTCATTTAACCAAGTCTTAAATGACTGTAAGGCGTGCACTTTGTTTCCCATAATTAATATGTCATCAACATATAACACTAAGAAAACGATGGCATTCCCATCAACCTTCTTATAGACACAAAGGCTCGCTTTCGTTTTTGACAAAACCAAATTCTCTTATGGCCTCATCAAAACGAACATTCCATGCATAGTAGTCAATCGCGGATCGCGGCGCGACGCTGTGGGGTCCTATAGCGGGATAGCGGCGACGCGGATCGCGTCGCGGAAGCTTTTTTATCCAATCGCGGACCAATAAATATAATTTAAATTATATAATTCTACACATATATGTTGAAAATTTTAAATATGAGAAATAAAATATAAAACAGAAAAAAAAAATAACAAAATAAAAAAACAAAAAAAAGGTTTTTACAATGGAATTTTTTAACTAAAACACATAAAATAAAACAAAACAAAAAACAAAATCAAATAAAGAGAATAAAAAATGAAAGGACCCCGACACCCACGTCACTCGGGGGGGTCGGGGGGGTTGTCATCGTCGGGGGTGCAGTGTGCGCAGCAACGAATGGGGGGGGTCTTCATCGCCTTCGGGGGTGGGGGGAGCAGTGTGCGCAACAGCAAATGGAGGAAGAAGAAGGTGCGGCTGAAAAAAAAAGTGTGCGCAGCAGGGAGGGCTTCGTCGCGGCAGGAGGAAGGGGAAATGGGATGGGTAGGGCAGGGGCGAAGCGAGTTTGACCGCTTACAGGGCAAAAAAAACGACGCAGAATAAGTCGCGGCCGCGCCGTTTGGGATCGCGGCGGAAGCGGGACGGTCGCGATAGCGGGTGGCGCGGCGCAATCGCGTTCCGCCCGCGATCAACCCATCTGAAGCGGCTGGGCGCCGCTCCGCACCGCGACGGCGCGATCGCGGCCGCAACGACGCGATTTGAAAACTATGATTCCATGATCGGGATGTCGGTTTCAATCCATAAATGGATCTTTGCAGCTTGCACGCCTTATTGGCATTCTTTGACCTGACAAACCCTTCGGGTTGAGTCATATAGACGTCTTCAACCAACTTCCCATTTAGAAAATCAGTTCTGACATCCATTTGTCAAATCTCATAATCATTAAAGGCTGCTATTGCAAGCAATATTCTGATGGATTTCAACATTACTATTGGTGAGAAGGTTTTATCATAGTCGATGCCTTCACATTGTATGAAACCCTTTGCAACCAGTCTTGCTTGATAGGTATTAACTTTACCATCCATGTCCAGTTTTTTCTTGAATACCCATTTGCACCCAATGGGTTTTACATCACCTGAAGGGTCTACCAAAATCCAAACTTGATTTTGGTACATGGACTCCATCTCAGAATGCATGGCATCTTGTCATTTAGCAGCTTCTTTGTCTTCTAGTGCTTCCTTGTAGGTTAGAGGTTCATCATCCTCAAAGAGTAATGTGTCACCTGACTCGGTGACAAGAAAACCATTACGCTCTGGTTCTTTAACCTCTCGAGTAGACCTACGCGGTATTTGCGTCTCGGGAACCACTTCTTCTTCCACTTGCTCTTGTGGAGATTGTTCCCATACCAACTTTTGTGCATCTAGAACATTGATTTCATCGAAGTCAATCTGCTCCCACTATTTTCATTGAAAATGCGTTCCTTTTCTAGAAATATGGCATGTATTGCCACAACAACTTTTTTATCTAAAGGGTTGTATAGGTAATACCCTTTGATAAACTTAGGATAACCTATAAAGATGCACTTCGTGCTTCTGGATGCTAATTTGTCATTTGGTATAGTCTTAACAAAAGCCTCGCATCCCCATACACGTAAGTGTGACAGATTGGGTTTCTTTCTACACCATAACTCATATGGAATCTTATATGCAGCCTTAGTTGGTACTCGGTTAAGGGTATATGTCATTGTCTGCAAAGCGTATCCCCAAAAGGATAATGGAAGAGTTGTCTGACTCATCATTGATCTAACCATGTCTAGCAAGGTCTTATTCCTCCTTTCACTTAGACCATTCCACTGTGTTGTATAAGGAATGAGTTGGGATACGATTTCGCACTCCTTCAAGTGATCAATGAAAGCTTGGTTAAGATACTCTCCACCTCGGTCTGAACGGAGTGCCTTAATCTTCTTACCAAGCTGGTTTTCTACTTCATTTTGGTATTCCTTAAACATCTGAAATGAATCTGACTTATACCGCATTAAGTAGATATAGGCATACCTACTATAATCGTCGATAAAAGTAATGAAGTATGAAAACCCACCCCTTGCCTCTACTGAAAATGGATCACATACATCAGTATGAATTAATTCCAGTAATTGATTGGCTCTTTCTCCCTTCCCAGAGAAGGTGCTTTGGTCATTTTCCCTTGTAAACAAGCGCGACATACATCCAAGGGTTTTAACTATACCAAGTCTAAATACCCTACTTGATGTAATTTATGTAATCACTTCTTGTTTACATGACCTAGCCTGAAGTGTCATAGGCGGGTGATATATGAGTCATGCTCGCTGGTTTTGTCATTGATTGTCATTACTGGGTTTTCGAGTTCAAGTATATATAGGTCATTGTTAAGATGTGTCATACCATAACACATATTATCCTTATAAATGAAACAACATTTATTTCGGAACTTGAAATAAAATCCCATCGTCTCTAAACTTGACACTGAGATTATGTTTCATGTTACAGAGCGTACATAATAACTGTAGAATATGAAAAATAGGAGACCCGAACCCCCAAGGTTCTCTCTAAAGGAGCCATTGGGGTGTATTTATAATGAATATTAAAAACCACACCGGACCACAAGTCCGATGTGGGATGCAGACTCCAACACTCCCCCTCAAGCTAGGTGTACCTAGCTTGGACACATAATGAAAAGAAAACAACAAAACAGACGCTAACACTCCCCCTCAAGCTGGACATGCCCAGCTTGATGACAAAACAAGACGAAATAAAATATTAAGTTGTTGCTGCTTCCCCTCACGATCAAAGCTCCCCCGCAGGATGATGGATGGATGATGTCGCGGACGCAACAGATGAACCACTCAGACCGACCGGTTGACGAAGCGTCAGGAATGCCGCACTAGTGGGGTCGGTCGATGAAACGCCGGGAAATCCAAACAAGCACCGGAAAAACCGCACTTGCGGGGCCGGCGACGGAAGGCGGGGATTCCGCAGAAGTGTTGCGGGGTCTGGCGGCGCCAAATGGCCCGGTCCGAGTCGGGCAAAGTGTTGCGCCACGGTGGAGGAAGCGCACGGGCGTGCCGATGGACAGAGATGCGGCTGCCAAAAAGATGCCGGGAGATGCCGACGAGGCGGGGATTCCGCAGGAGGTGCCGAAAGGGAGCGGATGAATCCAGTCGGAGGGAGGGCCGCCTTGCAGGAGGAGGCCGACAAGGAGGGAGAGCAGCGGACAGAGCAGGCGCAGCTGGCGCAGCTGGCCGTCGGGAGCAGATGAGTAGCAGATTGGGGAGGCGACATTGCAGCGGGATGACAGCGGAGATGCGTGGGGACGGATCTGGGATCTGCCCGGATCTGCCCGGAACAGTCCGGATATCGCTGGATCTGGCCGGATCTGGCCGAAAATCGCCGGAGCTGTCCGGATCCGGCCGGAAATCGCCGGAGCTGGCCAAAAAATCCGGGAAGGGCCGGGAGGGCGCGGGGAGGGCCGGCGACGGGAGAGGGAGGAGGGCCGCTGGACGGGAGGAGCGCCGCGGGACGGGAGGCGCACTGGGACGGAGGGTCGCTGGATAGTGGAGGGGCGCCGTGTGACGGAGAAAGGGCGACGCCGGCGCGACGGGAGATACCGACGGAGGAGAGAGTCGCGCGGGGGGAGATCCGCCGGTAGGGAGGGGGCGACGCGGGGAGCCTGGACGCCGGGGAGCCGGGAGCCGCCGGGGAGCCGGGAGCCGGGAGCCGGGAGCCGCGCCAGGCAGAAGGGCCGCCGGGGAGCCGCGCCAGGCAGGAGAGCCGCCGGGAGGGAGGACCGGCAGGAGCAACGGAGGGAGGGGGGGCGACGGCTATTTGGATTGGAGCCGCCGCCCCCCGGACGGGAAAACCCTAAAGGAAGGGAAAAAAATCAGGAGGGAGGGTCGGGAGTAAATCCCTCTGATACCATGTAGAATATGGAAAATAGGAGACCCGAACCCCCAAGGTTCTCTCTAAAGGAGCCCTTCGGATGTATTTATAATGAATATTAAAAACCACACCGGACCACAAGTCCGATGTGGGATGCAGACTCCAACAATAACAATTATACAATACTAGAACCAAACCACATAGCAAAGTTAAGTGATAGTCTCCCACTGCCAAGGCTGCCAGACTTGCACTATTTGCAGCTCGGAGATCCACTTTGCCTCTTGCAATCCTCTTGAATCTACTTGGTTCCTATATATAAATACATATGTGTGAACCACATGTCGTATCCAATACCCAACTTGTAGATAAAGAAAGATTACATTCAATGATAAAAATAACTGAAGTAGAAGTGTCACCTTGCTTCTTCCTAGCTCTGCAATTTTTCTTCCAATGGTCTTTCTTGCCACATGAAAAGCAGACAGTCTCCTGCTCATTGCTCTGTTTCTGAATCTTTGGCTTCTAAGGACGGTGCATTGGTGTCTTTAGCCTAGACTTGGCCTTAGACGCCTTTGTCTTGCCCTTTTTTCCTTTGTTCACCATAAGGACGAATTGGTATTTTTCATATCCTTATCCGCTTGGCGAACTAAAGCCAAAAGGTCCGGAAGCGACTTTGTCATATTGTTCATGTTATAATTGACAATGAAAGTCAAAAAGCTTGGCGGTAAAGAGGAAAGAATGAGATCCGTTGCTAGTTCTTGGATCAATTTGAACCCAAGGGTTTCAAGGCTCTCAATGTACCCAATCATCTTGAGTACATGAGGACCCGCTTGGTGCCCTTCTGCTAGTCTGCACCTATAAAGGGCATTAGAGATCTCATACCTTTCTTGTCTTGCCTTCTGATATAATTCTTGGAGATGTGAAAGCATCTTGTAAGCATCCTCATCCTTAAGTATTTTCTGCAATAGGCTAGACCTGGATGACAACATGATGCATTGAATATTTAGTGCATCATCTACATGCTTTTTCCATTTATCTTTTTCTGACTTGCTTGCTCCCTGAGGAGGCTCAGCAGAAACAGAGGATTCCAACACATAAAACTTCTTTTCTTGGCGTAGTACTATGGGCAAGCGCCTGTACACTCCTGGAAGTTATTGTCGGTCAGGATGTTTTTTTTATCCAAAATAGATCGCAGTGATAATGTACTTGTAGTGTTGGTGGTTGTCATTTTAGATCTACAGTAAATAAATATTAGCAGTCAGTACTTTATATTGATTACCTTTAAACATTTATGATTTAATTAATTATTATATCATTTTTAATATCTCCCACTATTTTATCGAACTCTAATAGCCATCGCTATTAGATTCGGAATACTCTGTCACTTAAGTATTCTAGTGGCAAGGATCCTTGAAACTACTCCTCATAGTCTATAAGTTTTGGCTACGCCGCTACTTGGAGAGTTTCTAGGTAGGCACTAGGCTGGCCAACCGCATTAACTCGTGGTTCCTTGAACTTTTGAGTAAAGTCCTAGCTTTTGGAATCATAACTTGATTCTCTCAATGTCTTGCCTCTAAAGTGATAGCAAGCTAGCTTTAGCTATTTCTTTGCTACCAGCTTTATTCAAGTCGACCCATTACTCTTATAGGAACTCCCCAGTAGTAGGGAGTACTCTCAATTTCGGTTGACGAGTACTCCGAACAACCGATTTTGCTCAAATTTGAGTAATGGAAGGCTTTAAGACTTTATATATCTTTGAGAGATTTTTTATTTATTGACGAATATAATCAATTTCAATTTAATATGTTCAAACTAGGTTGTCGCGCTCACAACTGAACATGCAATAGAAAAATATTTGTCACATCTTTATACATTTTATCTTGTTTATTATTTTATTTGATCAAACAATAATCATGCACTTGCATAAAACAATAAACGATGCATAAAGAAATAACATTCCATCTGACTGGTCTTGAGCATCTAATTATGATTGATCCACAACAGATTAATCCTGACCGGGGAACCCTGGTTCGACCGGATCTGGGCGCCGGGGTTCTGCCACGGCAGTGCGCGGCCGGTCCGGAGATAGCCCGTGACGGCGCTCGCGGGAGAGGGAGGGGCGGCACCGACGGCGGCCGACTGTGCTACCTGGACCTGAGCGACGGCGGTGTCCCGCGCGAAGGAGGCGAAGGCGGCATCCCGCGGCGGCACCGGAGACCCGAATCTCGGCGGCGGGGCGAGCTCGGGACGGCGTGGCGGCGGTGGTGCGTGACGCTGTCCTGGTTCGACTGAGAGGGGAGAGACGCGCTGCTCGGGACTCACCAGGTAAGGGAAGAAGGGGTGCCGCCGGGGGGGATCCGTTGTGCTGGGTCGACTGACAGGGAGGGGTCGAGCGGGTCTCAGTCGTGGGAGAGGGTGACACGCACAAGGTCGGTCCAAGGTGGAGGGGTCAGCCGTGTGAAATAATCGGGCAAGTCTTGGTCTCCCATAAAATTAATTAAAGTCTAACATAGTTTTAGAAAAATGAAAAAGCAACAAAGGCATCTTGTTTTATTGAGAAAGATAAAATAAAATAATATTATATTATAATTTATTTGTCTCCTAATTATTGTTTATCACCGGAGAAAATCTGGTGACCGGATTCCGGCCGACGCTTGGCCGGATTCCGGTATATCCAAGAACACAATTAAATCTACATATATTTAGATAACGTGTTCTTCAAATTTTTAGAAGCCGAAAAACTTAAAAACCGAAGGACAACCGTTACAATCCATAAAAAAAATCAGATGACCATAACTTGGCGATCCGAAATCGGATCGACACACGGTCGGATTTGATGGAACCGTTTTAACACCCACTATTTAAAATTTAAATCAATTCAATTTTTTCCTTGACTCGGAAAAACAACGCGTTGCTTTGATACCAATTGAAGGTACCAGAACGCTCAGCGAAAGCCGATGAGCCGAAAATTTAAAATTTTTGCATCACCGGAGCGACGTAACATCGTCAACTCTGGTGATCTCGTCCTGGTGCGATTCAAGGACCACGCATGGTTTAATCAGAGAGCAAACATAAAAAGAACGTATACCTCGTTCGGATCTGATGCACGCAACCCTGTCGCAAGATGTCGGCGTCCGTTGCTCAAAGGATCCGACGCTGAATCCCTCTAGATCGTTCACACACACTTCTTGAATCTACTCGCGCGTTGTTCGTCGGAATCTGGGTGCTAACGCGGAACTCCAACGACCACTTCGACGCAGCAACGATCACGACGATCACCACGATCCACCGTCTTCAATCCGAGAAGACAGAACTTGAATCGCTTGCTCGATTGAGAGTCTCTCTCTTTTGGAATTAAGAGGAGAGAGAGGCTCTCACTTCCAACGAATAAAAATAGTCATCATGAGAAGAGCATCTCTCCACTTATATAGTGAAAATCTATAATACCCGGTTTGGGTTCCCGACCCCCGTGTAATAAACATCCACTATAACAGTATTATAAATAATTATTTATGACGAACTAAACCACGCCATAAATATTATTTATATTTTATCACTATACTGTAATATATATTAAATATATTACGTGATAATCTTGAGCCATTAACTCAACTCACATCTCCTGATAATATTAAACGAACTCGGAATATTAATATTTGTTCTAATAATATATTCATCCTTGTATTTACCTAATCACTTGTAAATACATGTAATAAATAAATTCAACTCAATTGTTCCTTACTTGAATAATAATGAATTTATTTATTCATTGGTAATCCATAGAAATTGGATAATACTCAAGACCCCGTGGTGAGGTCCACCAAGTTCTATATTCCTATTCAACAGAATATGGCAGATTCTCAAAGCGTTATTGTGTGTGACCCTGTAGGCCCTTATCTCAATAGCAATGAATAAAATTCACAGAACAAGAATGGGGTCTAGCAACCCATCAAGGCCCCAATAGAGACAAGGAAAAGTCAAAGCAACGACTACCTTCCTACGAACATGCACAGTGTAATATAATCTTTTTGTCATCGATATTACATAAAACAGGATACACACTTGTATCATCATTCTTATCTTGCTTTATTATTTGTTGATTTGTCCGGACGGACTTACCTTCGACTACCATGGCCATGGATTTATGAAGGTACTATCATCCTAATCAACCAGGTCCAAGATATCTCTTCTTGAACTCGGAAGCGACAAATCTTATCTTGATCATTCAATCAATGTCATGTCACCAATGACGCACCCAACACAAACTATCTCGCCACGACTTCATTGTCATGATTTCCGTCTTGCATCAAAGCACGCAATCAAATGACATACATTGATAATGATCTCAAGTCAGGAAACCATTACACATGTTCGTAGATAGGAACAACCAATAACACCTGAAACATGTGGTGTTCCTATTGGCGGGTTTGTCCTCATGATCTCAACTACTAGAGATCACCAAGTGCGAACTTCATGAGAAGAAGTCTCAATGCTTATGAGCCCTCAGCAACTAATAGTCGCACATCATCTGTGTCCTGTCAGAATGATGTATCTAAACCATAGGACATTAATTTAAGATTACTGTCATAGTATCTCTACCTGCCTGTTTAAAGCAGTAGCAGACATGTAGTGTGGTGGATTATTTGTAGTCCTGACACCTGCTTGAGACCGGACTGGAAAGTTGACGTTGAAAGTGTTGCTTGCTAGATGTTGAATGTGTTGTGCTACAGGATTTATTTTTTGTATTTTTTTTTAAACATGATGTAATTTTTGTATTGTTTTATATGAATGAGGACTGATAAGTAGACCGTCTGGTCAGTGTGGTTTTTTTAAATATTTTTTATAAAATGCAGGGTGGCCTGCGAGACTGTTTGGTGCAGTCTGCATGTGGACAAGACTCATTTTTCTTGAGCCCATGTTTAATGCGGGCCTCAATGGATTTATCATTTTTGGCCCACAAAATGTGTACTTTGGTACAGTCCAACACATTAAGCACCCCAAGTTCGATAGAGGTCCCACGCATGCAAGAGGCGGATCTAGAGCAGGATGTCTGGTGTAGAAGGTGTGCCTGGGCAGAAGCAGAGGCGCTGCCAGAGGACGTGCGCGCAAAATCTGGCCTGGTCTGGAACTGGGCCAGGCGATGCAGGTGGCCTGAAGTGGAGTCAGGAGCCCAGGCGCAAGGAAGCATGGGACCCATGGAGAGAGATTGAGAGGAGATGGAACTCCCAGGGATCTACGGGCTCTGATACAATGTAAAAAGAGTAGGCCCAGAAATCGTTCCTCTTGAATGAGAACAGAACACTTTATTTACAGACACAGATACCAGACAAAGACTCGAGATAGATACAAAATATCAAATCCAAACTAGAGAAAAAAAATGTGGGATAAGATAGACCTAGTCAATACTCAGATCCTAATCTAAATACTCTAACAAGGGAAAACACATCCCAAACCATCACTTCATTCCAGAAAATGGACTTCATCTAAGTGTTTTGTGGTAACTCTTGAAAACTACATCATAAGATTAAGGAAAGAGCCCAAGGTGCTGGACACCTGCCGCCTTGTGTTTGCATATTACAAAGAGAGGCTTGGACAAGTGCTGCTGCCCAGTGAGGAATTTCTGGTCCTGCGGGAATCTGCTGCGGCAGAGGAGGGTGTCTGAGAGTGGCAGAAGAAGCTCTGGTTGCAGCAGAAAGACTGAACAGAATAGAACCTTAAAAAGGGACAGGGGCAAGGGAGGACAGAGAAGAAAAGCTGGACAGGGGTCAAGGCCCTGCTCTTGTAAGCCAGATACGTAGGTGTTTCCCTCTTTAATTGGGGTGTCGTGCTAGGCTGCTAGGTGTTCGGTGCAAAGCCAAATCACACATTGATAAATGAGAGGATCGATGGCCAACATATGAGCTTATAGATGGACTAGTCCTATCACTAATTAGTTTAAGAATGGAACCCCAGAAGGGCTTATATGTTGGGTCTAGTAGGTCTGGAGGAAATGATCCTAACAAGTGGTATCGGGGTCATAGTGTAGCTCAGGTGTGATGTGGGTAGCATACCCTCAAACCATGTTTGACAACTATAATGGTGGCTCGATTGAAGCATGTGGATCCATGATGCCTTGTGTTGGACCTCATTTAAGGTTAAAGGGGTATTTCTGTTATGAGTCCCACATTGGACTTAACACCATGTAATTAGTTTTTACTTCTCTATAAAAGAGGATCCCCACCTCACATTGAGGTAAGGGGGAATTCACCCAACTACATGGTATCAGAAGGATTTTTATCCCGAACCCTCCCTCCCTTGCGGATTCCCGGCGTTCTCCCGGCCCCGCCTCTCTCCCTCCTGCCCTAGCCTTTCCCGGCAGGCCCTCCCTCCCGGCGCACCTCTCCTCCCGGCGCACCTCTCCTCTCCGGCCTGCACCCTCCCGGCGGTCGTCCCTCCCGCTACGCCTCCACCTCCCGACGCCCGCGGCTCCCGGCCCTCCCGTCGCACCGCCCTCCATCCTCCCGGCTGCCCTGCGCGGCTTCCCGGCGCCTCTCTGGCCCCCGCCCGACGACCTTCCTCCCCGACGGCGCTCCCTCCCCGCGGCTTCCCGCGGCTCCCGACGCCATCACCCGAGCGCCCCGTCGGCGGCCTCCCGCTGCTCCCGGCGCCTCCCAGCTGCTCCCGACGGCCTCCCGCTGCTCCCGGCGGCCTCCCGCTGCTCCCGACGCCATCACCCGCTCGCCCCGCCGGAACGCCCTCGGCCGCTCTGCCCTGCGCGGCTTCCTGGCGCCTCCCGCTGCTCCAGCGGCCCTCCTCTGCGCGCTCCCTTCCGGCGGCCTCCCGCTGCTCCCGGCGCCTCCCGCTGCTCCCGGCGCCTCCCGCTGCTCCCAGCGCCTCCCGCGCCTCCCTCTGCTCTCGCGGCCTCTCACGGCCTCTCGCGGCTCCCGGCTCCCGGCGGCATCTCCCGGCTCCCGGCTCCCCGGCTCCCGGCTCGCCCCGCCGTCCCGGCACACCTCCCCCCGGCGTCGCGCCCTCGCGCCCAGCCCTCAGCGCCCCGCCCAGGCGTCTCGCCCTCGGCCTCGCCCCGGCGTCGCGCCCTCGCCCCCCCAGCGGCTCCCTTCCCGCTGCCCTCTCCCGGCGTTGCTCCCGGTTCGGACTTCCGGCGCCCGGCGCGCCCAGGTCCAGCCCTGCCCTCGGCCCTGCGGCGCTCCTGCCCCGAACCCGCGCCCCAGCACCCGCGCCGCCCCTGCCCGGCCGTACCATCCTCAGCGCGACCCCCTGTCGCTGCTCCCTCCGGCCGCCTCTCCGGGCCGCTTCCCTTCCACCGCCCGACTCCCGGCGAACGGGTCCAGCGCCCGCCCTCCATGGACGCGTCCTCCGTTCTTCCGTCCCTCATCACGGCCTCCTCCCGGCTTGTCGATGACCGGCTGGATGCCACTAATTTTTCCGTCTGGCGGAAGACGGTCTTGATGTCCCTCCGCGGCATGGGGCTTCATTCTCATCTTGAGAAACCCCCACCTGAACTCACTGACCCTAAGTTCGACTCTTGGCAGCTGGCGGACAGCAAAATCTTCGCCCTACTAGTCAACTCCATGGACCGCTCCGTGAAAGATGTCACCCGGACTGCCAACACCGTCAAAGAGCTCTGGGATTCCTTGATTGTCATGTTCTCCGAGACCAATAACTTGGCTCGGGTCTCTGACGTTCTACAACGTCTCTCCCATATCCGCCAGCAGGATCGGGCCTTCCCCACCTACTTCATGGAATGGAAGGGTCTCCGCGATGAACTACAGGAACTCTGGCCGATTCCTCAAACTCCGGCCGAAGCGCAGACTCAGCGGGACCAGCTCTGCCTATTCAATCTCCTGAATGGCCTCGCACCGGACTATGCCACGACGGCCACCGAGATGCTTGCCATCCCGTCTACACTGGATATCCCGCAGGTCTATCATCGCCTGCAGAAGGCACATCGGGCCTTTGCACCACCCGTCCCCCTTCCTGATCACACTGCGCTCCTCGGACGTGGCGGTAGTCGTCCTACCGGCCCTCGTGGGCGCGGCCGTGGGGACGGCCGACCTCGCCCCCTCTGCCAGCATTGCGGCAAGCTCGGCCATCTGGTAGACCGTTGCTGGGTCCTGCATGGTCGTCCTGAGTCGCACACCCGTCGGGGCCAGACTGCGCTCCGTGATGCGCCCTCACCTGCTGCTACTCTTCCCTCGTCGTTGGATCTCTCCCTGGCTGAGCTCCAGCTGATTCACGATTACCGGTCCACCTCCATCGCGGGCTCTTCGTCAGCTTCTCTTGCCCATTCCGGTGGTCACACTGCCCTTGTCAATCATCGTTCTCCGGCATGGATGCTTGACTCTGGTGCGTCCGACCACCTCACCGGGGATGCAGGTATGCTCTCCCACTACCGTCCCTATAGTGGATCCTCTGCCATCACTGTTGATGATGGGTCCACTCTCCCCATAGCCGGCTTTGGCTCCTGTTCCCTCACCTCCTCCCTTCACCTCTCCTCGGTGGCTCATGTACCCCGGAGTCCTTTTAACCTGCTTTCCATCATCAAACTGACCAAGGAACTCAATTGCACTGCTCTCTTTTCCTCGTCTTCTGTTTTGTTTCAGAAGCGGACGACGAACCGGGAACTTGGTAGAGGCCAGCTTCGGGATGGAGTGTACATGTTCGCTGGCCCGCCTTCCATCGCCTGCGCGTCTCTCCCTGCTCATGCCGTTGACCTCCATTCCCGGTTGGGCCACCCTTCCGCCTCTGCACTTCATCGACTCTACCCCGATATTAGTCCCCGTTTTTCCTTTCCTTGTGAGTCGTGTCGTTTTGCGAAACATCATCGCACCTCATATCCTCCTCGAGTTGACACACGGGTCGCCAAACCCTTTGATTTGGTTCATTCTGATGTATGGGGTCCCTGTGCTACCTCGAGTCAATCTGGGTATAAATATTACATTTCCTTCATTGATGATTATTCCCGGATGACATGGCTTTATCTTCTTTGAGATCGGACAGAGGTTCTCTCCACCTTCCAGACATTTTTTCATGAGATCCAAACACAGTTTTCTATCCCTGTCAAATGTCTTCGATCTGACAATGGGCGGGAATACTTATCCACTCACTTTCAGCAGTTTCTCCGCGCCCACGGCATCATCCACCAGACCTCTTGTCCTGATACCCCTCAGCAGAATGGGGTAGCCGAGCGGAAACACCGGCATATTTTGGAAACCGCTCGTGCCCTCCTCTTCCACCGCCAGGTCCCTCTTCTCTTCTGGGGGGATGTCATCCTCACTGCTACTTACCTTCTGAATCGTCTTCCCTCCTCCATACTTCAGGGGGAGACTCCCTTTCATACCCTGTTCCCCTCTATTCCTCCTCACTCCCTTCCACTCCGCGTCTTCGGATGTCTATGTTATGTCCGGAACACTCGCCCCAATCTCTCCAAACTTTCTCCCAAATCTCTTCGCTGTATTTTTCTTGGATATTCCCGCACTCAGCGCGGGTACCGATGCTTCTCTCCAGACCTCCGCCGGTATATCACCTCTACCGACGTATCGTTTGTCGAGACTTCTCCTTTCACTCTCCCCTCTCCTTCTCCTTCTCCTGACACTACCATCGATGACTGCCTTCCGCTCTTCGTTCACCCGCCTCTGATATCTCCCCCTCCCGGTCATCTCTTTGGCCAGACCTACTCCCGCCGTCCATCCGCTGTACCTCCCATCCCGGCCGAGGACCACCTTGTTCCTGCTTCGTCCGATGCTCCTGTCCCCGCTCCCGCGGACGAGCCGATTGCGCTTCGGAAAGGTACTCGCTCCTGTCAGACTACTCCTCTCTTTGTATCTTCCTACAGGGATCTGTCAGCCTTGGAGACCGTGTCGCTTCCTCGGACAGTCGGTGAAGCAAAATCTCACCCCGGGTGGCTTGCCGCCATGAGGGATGAATTGCGGGCTCTGGATGACAACCATACCTGGGATCTTGTTCCACTTCCGGTGGGCAAACAGGCGGTCGGTTGTAAATGGATTTTCACTATCCGTCTCAATCCCGATGGCTCTCTTTGCCGCCTCAAAGCCCGGCTTGTCGCCAAGGGGTTTGCTCAGATGTATGGCATCGACTACTTTGAGACCTTCTCTCCAGTCGCCAAGATGGTCTCGGTCCGCCTTTTCCTTTCGCTGGCTGCTCATCATCACTGGCCGCTTCATCAACTGGATGTTAAAAATACTTTTCTCCATGGCTTTCTTGATGAAGAAGTCTACCTCCAGCAGCCTCCTGGTTTTTCGGCCTCTGGTGTCGACCGCCATGTCTGCCGTCTCCGTCGCTCCCTCTACGGCCTCAAGCAGTCTCCTCGGGCTTGGTTTGGCCGCTTCAGCACGGTCGTCACAGCCTTTGGCCTCTCTCGCAGTATGAAGGATCACACCGTCTTCTTCCGTACGACGGCGCATGGCTGTATCTTGCTTGTGGTTTATGTGGATGACATCATCATCACAGGGAGCGACTCCAGAGGCATCGCCAGCCTTAAGGCGCATCTTCACCAGCACTTTCACACCAAGGATCTTGGTCCCCTCACTTACTTCCTTGGCATCGAGGTCTCCCGGACTGCGGACACTATTTCTCTCTGCCAGCGCAAGTATGCTCTTGATATCTTGCAGGATGCCGGGTTGAGCACCGCCACTGCCGTGGACACTCCCCTTGAGCCTGGGGAACGCTCCCTTCATTCCGACTCGGAACCCTTTCCTCATCCCGAGAGCTATCGCCGCCTGGTCGGTAAACTCAACTACCTCACCATGACGCGTCCTGACATTGCCTGTGCCGTTGGCAAAGTCAGCCAGTTCATGAAACATCCCACCCGCTCTCAGTGGGATGCTGTCCTTCGTATTGCCAAATACATCAAGAAAGACCCTGCCCGTGGCCTTCAGTACTCCCATCATGCTCACATGGATGTTGAGGCCTTCTGTGATGCGGACTATACCGGATGCCTCGCTACCCGCAGGTCTACTTCGGGTTTCGCCGTGTTCTTTGCCGACAATCTCATCTCTTGGCGCAGCAAGAAGCAGACTGTCGTCTCCCGGTCGAGTGCCGAGGCCGAGTATCGAGCCATGGCCACCGTCACTACTGAGATCCTCTGGCTTCGTCATCTCCTCCATGAGCTCGGTTTCCCCGCATCGACTCCTGCTCATATCTGGTGTGACAATCAGGCCGCCACGAAGATTGCATCGAATCCCGTCTTCCATGAACGGACGAAGCATATCGAGGTGGACTGTCACTTTCTCTGCCACCATCTGGAGCAGCACCATATCGGCTTCGGTCATATCCCGACGGCCGATCAGCTTGCCGATCTCTTCACTAAAGGTCTTCCAGGAGCTCGCCTTGAGTCTCTCACTACCCGGCTGGGTATTCAGAGCCTCCCTGGCCCAGCTTGAGGGGGAGTCTGAGATGGTCCTGTGTCTTTGTTGTCTTTTTCTCTTTATGGGACTCTATCCAATCTGGGCATGTCCAGCTTGAGGGGGAGTGTTGGACCCCATTTAAGGTTAAAGGGGTATTTCTGTTCTGAGTCCCACATTGGACTTAACACCATGTAATTAGTTTTTACTTCTCTATAAAAGAGGATCCCCACCTCACATTGAGGTAAGGGGGAATTCACCCAACTACACCTTGTGTCAAATGTCTTCCAAATAGCCGTGGCAAGGAGGCGTGTCTCGGTGATGAGAAAAAACAGCGGTACAAGATGTTTGGATCATGTGGATTATCGTTGAAGGGAAGACCCGGATGTGTAGTTTTTGGTTTGAGGGGAGGATTGTTGGGTGCAAACCCAAATCCCAAATCGATTAATAAGAGGATTGGTGGCTAACATATAAGCTTGGACGGGACCCAAGGGCTCAACAAATGGTATGGATATGTAAAATACAGGATTTCCGATCCTAGCAAGAAAAAAAAAAGAGGGAAACGGATACTCCAAATGGAAAGTGAGTAAAGAGAATTTCATACTCGATCTCATAAAGAAATATCGAATTCTGTAGAAAGCCGTATTCGATGAAAGTCGTATGTATGGAAAGTGAGTAAACATAATTCCAACTTCTCCTATCACCAATTGATTTTAGGATGGAACCCTTAAGGGTTTATATGTTGGGTCTGGAAGGACTGGGCTGGAGGAAATGATCTTAACACTAGGTGCCCGGGCGCTGGACAGAAGCAGCACTGCTGTAGGAAGGCACCCGGGCAGGAGAGGCCTGCTTTGCCTAGATCACAGGATTCCTGGGTGTGCAGGGTGCCTGGGTGCGCCGGCCAGGCCAGGCACACCTGAAGGCAGGGTGACTGGCTGGGGCTGGCGCGCCTGGCCCGGGTGAGGCCCCTG
Source organism: Viscum album (assembly GCA_963277665.1). Lineage (NCBI taxonomy): Eukaryota > Viridiplantae > Streptophyta > Magnoliopsida > Santalales > Viscaceae > Viscum > Viscum album. The sequence goes on along the minus strand of OY728135.1, from coordinate 1,815,158,526 downwards.
GGCAGGGAGAGAAAGCGAGAGTGGAGAGTGAGAAAGGGAGAGAGGAGAGGCCCTAGGGTTTCCCAAGCTCTGATACCATGTGGAAGAAATAGGACTGGAAGCCATGCCTTTTGAATTTAGTCTAAACTCATCATTTATATATATAGATAAAGAGATGCAAAAACTTAAGATAGGTGAGCGAGAAAATTCAAACTAAAGAGGAATAAGGGGATAGGATAAACAGACAAACCTATTCAAATATAATGAATCTAGACACATTTACATCCTAGATACATATTTACTCTTAACATTCTTCCAAAAACTTTAAAACAATCATGTGACTTTTCTTTGTAACAAGCTAAGAAATTTTGATAAGGGTGCACTCCACACCCCCAACTTAAGTGAAAGTATAAACATATCACATTAGGTGTTAGTTATTTCATACAAGCTGCAGGATATAATAGAATAACTAGTCTTAATTATGCGTTTTTTTATTCAACCAATTACACTCTATCCTAATACAGACTACACCTTCATAATTGATGTTCATATGAATAACACTTCCCTTAGGTAAGAAATAAACGCAAAATTGCAATCATATTCAAGCGGTGCATATAAAAAAGAATTAACGTTTGCTAAAAGCCATGGCCATCAACTTCAACTTTTTTTCAGTGCAAGAACTTACCAGGATGTACACGTCCCTTCCCTGCAACAGCAACATAAAAATAGAGAGATTACAAAAAAAAATGAAAATATCAAGAAGCCAAGTGAGAAGGATATAAGCAGATAAAAAAAGGTTTTCAGCTTTTCAATAAGAATATAAGCTTAGCCCCGAATTTAGGGTTCACGTCCTAAATAATTAATTGATGCTATAAGAACAAAAAACAATAGATTAAAAACACTGAACGCTACTAATAGAGTCAGAAATCTAACGGAACTTCGGTGTTCTATATAGATTTCTCTTGCTAAATAATGCCATAGATATTAGACAGAGCCATAATGCGGCAACCAATCTAAAACAAATGCATGTATGAACGATCAAAATAAGCAATTTGTTAACAAAGAACTTTACAGCAATGATTTTATAGTTCTGCATGTAAAAAACAAATTATCTAAGATCTTAACTCACAATGAAATGGAACATGATAAATTAATTTATTGTGAATAATTCTTATTTGTTAATTTATTGGTTTTTTATTTACTATTTAATGATTTAGTAAAATTAATTATATTAATAAATTTGTTACTGGTGACGATTTAAATCAAGCTGCCCGCTTGATTCACAGAATTATATGGAATTGAACATAATGAAATGAATTTAAATGAAATTAAATGGAATGAAAAATAATGATATTTGATATGTAATAAAAAAGAAAGACAGTTGAAATAATAATTTAAATCATTATCAATAACAAAATTATTAATATAATCAATTTTACTAAACCAATAAATAGTAACTAAAATACCAATAAATTAATAAATTATTACTAATCACAATAAATTGATTATCATTTTAATTAAAAAATGTTACCCATTAAAATAATCATTTTAATCGATATTAAAAACCTAATTATCTTTGTTGGACCCCATTTCAGTTTAATGGGTATTTCGGAGTCCCACATCGGACTTACCCTCCTTATAATTTGTTTTACTCATCTATAAAAGAATGTCTCCACCTCTCATTGAGGTAAGGGAAATTCACCCACAACATGGTATCAGAGGGAAATTAATCTCGAGCCCTCCCTCCCCTGCGGATTCCTGGTTCTGTCCGGCCCCGCCTCTCTCCCCTCTGCCCTAGCCATTCCCGGCGGGCCATCTCTCCCGACGCGGCTCCCCTCCCAGCGGCCCTCTCTCTCGGCCTCTCTCCCGGCGCGGCTCCCCTCCCGGCGGCCCTCTCTCCCGGCGCGGCTCCCCTCCCGGCGGCCCTCTCTCTCGGCGCGGCTCCCCTTCCCGGCGCCCGCGCCCAGCGGCGCCCTCGCCCCGACGCCATCGCCCAGCGGCGCCCTCGCCCCGGCGCCCTCGCCCAGCGACGCCCTTGCCCCGGCGCCCTCGCCCAGCGGCCCCCTCGCCCAGGCGGCTCCCTTCCAGCGCGTGGCTCCCAGCAACCCCGCGCCGGCAGACTCCCTGCGCCGGCCCCGCCCTCCCCGGCGGCTCTGTCCCGGACGCCTCCCAGCACCGGCCCCTCCCTACCCCGGCGGCAACATCCCGGCAGGCTCCCTGCGCCGACAGACTCCCTGCACCGGCGGCCTCCCTCATCCAGCGGCCTCCCTTCCCCGGCTCTTCCCGGGGGTTCCCGCTCCCGCCCGCCCTTCCGGCTGTTCCCGACAACCGCGCCACCCGCGCCTCTCGTCGCCCACCATGAACACTTCCTCGGTTCTGCCTTCCCTGATCACCGCCTCCTCCCGGCTTGTAGATGACCGGCTGGACGCCACAAATTTCTCCGTCTGGCGGAAGACGGTCTTGATGTCCCTGCGCGGCATGGGCCTTCATTCTCATCTTGAGAATCCTCCACCCGCCATGACTGACACCAAATTCGACTCTTGGCAACTTGTGGATAGCAAAATATTCGCATTACTGGTCAACTCCATGGACCGATCGGTGAAAGATGTTACCCGAACTGCCAACACTGTCAAAGAATTATGGGATTCGTTGACTGTCATGTATTCCGAGACCAACAACTTGGCTCGGGTCTCCGACATTCTACAACGTCTATCCCACATCCGACAGCGGGATCGGACCTTTCCGGCCTATTTCTTGGAATGGAAAGGTCTCCGGGACGAACTGCAAGAGCTCTGGCCCGTTCCTCAGACTCCAACGGAAGCGCAGACTCAACGGGACCAGCTCTGCATTTTCAATCTCCTGAATGGCCTCGCCCCGGACTATGCCACGACGGCCACCGAGATGCTTGTCAGCCCTTCTACGCTGGATATCCCACAGGTTTACCATCGCCTGGGGAAAGCTCATCGAGCCCTTGCCCCACCCGTCCCTAGCCCTAATCACACTGCTCTCCTGGGTCGTGGCGGTGGTCGCCCTACCGGCACTCGTGGACGCGGTCGTGGAGACAGCCGACCTCGCCCCCTCTGTCAGCACTGTGGCAAGCTCGGCCACCTGGTTGACCGTTGTTGGGTCCTTCATGGTCGTCCCGATTCGCACCCACGACAAGGCCAGACTGCGATCCGCGATGCATCATCACCTGCTGCTCTTCCGTCGTCTTTGGATCTCTCCATGGCTGAGATCCAGCTGATTCACTATCATAGGACCACCTCCATGCTGGGCTCTTCATCAGCATCTCTTGCCCATTCCGGTGGTCCCACTGTTTTTGTCAGTCATCGTTCCCCTGCCTGGATGTTTGACTCAGGTGCGTCCGACCATCTTACCGGGGATGCAGGTATACTCTCCAACTACCGTCCCTATACTGGTTCCTCCGCCATCACTGTTGTTGATGGCTCCACTCTCCCCATTGTCGGTTTTGGTACATGCTCCCTCACCTCCTCCCTTCACCTATCCTCGGTGGCTCATGTACCACGCAGTCCGTTTAACCTGCTTTCCATCAACAAGCTGACTAAGGATCTCAATTGTAATATTATCTTTACCTCGCCTTCTGTTGTGTTTCAGGAGCAGAGGACGAACCAGGAACTTGGTAGAGGCCAGCTTCGAGATGGGGTGTACATGTTCGATGGTCCGACATCCGTCGCCTGCACGTATGTCTCTGCTCGTGCCGTAGACCTCCATTCTCGGTTGGGTCACCCCTCCGCCTCTGCTCTTCATCAGCTCTATCCAGATATTAGTCCATCTTTATCTTTTCATTGTGAGTCATGTACCTTTGCGAAACACCATCGCACATCATATTATCCTCGACTTGACACACGGGCCGCCAAACCCTTTGATTTGGTTCATTCCGATGTATGGCGTCCATGTGCCACCTCGAGTAAATCCGGGCATAAATATTACATCTCTTTCATTGATGATTTTTCCCGTATGACATGGTTTTATCTTCTTCGAGATCGGACAGAAATTTTCTCCACCTTTCAGACCTTTTACCATGAGATCCAGACACAGTTTTCTCTCTTTGTCAAATGTCTGCGCTCCGACAATGGGCATGAATACTTATCCACTCCCTTTCAGCAGTTTGTGCGGGCACACGGCATCATACATCAGACCTCCTGTCCTGATACCCCTCAGCAAAATGGAGTGGCCGAGCGAAAACACCGGCATATTCTGGAAACTGCTCGTGCCCTCCTCTTCCACTGTCAGGTGCCTTTACACTTCTGGGGGATGTCATCCTCACTGTCACATACCTACTCAATCGTCTTCTTTCCTCCATCCTTCAGGGAGAGACTCTTTTTCATACCTTGTTCCCCTCTCTTCCCCCTCACTCCCTTCCACTCCGCGTCTTCGGATGTCTCTGCTATGTCCGGGACACTCGCCCCAATCTCTCAAAACTTTCTCCCAAATCCCTCCGGTGTATTTTTCTCGGCTATTCCCGCACTCAGCGTGGCTATCGATGCTTCTCTCCAGACTTATGCCGCTACATCACATCTGCCGATGTCTCGTTTGTCGAGAGCTCTTCTTTCACTCCGCCCTCTCCTCATCCAGACACTACCATCGATGACTGCCTTCCTCTCCTGTTTCACCAGCCTCTGGTGTCTCCTCCTACAGGTCATCACTTTGGACAAGTCTACTCTCGTCGTCCATCAACTGTACCCCCATCCAGGTCGAGGACAACATTGTTCCCACTTCGTCAGATGCTCCTGTCACAGCACCCGAGGACTTGCCAATTGCACTCCGGAAAGGTACTCGATCATGTCAGACTACTCCTTTATTTACATCTTCTTACAAAGGTTTGTCAACACTGGAGGCGATCTCTATTCCCCGCACAGTTGGCGATGCCAAGTCACACCCGGGGTGGCTACAGGCTATGCGCGATGAACTGCAGGCTCTAGAGGACAATCATACATGGGATCTGGTCCCCCTCCCTGCGGGCAAACAGGCGGTCGGCTGCAAATGGATATATACGATCCGTCTCAATCCCAATGGCTCTCTTTGTCGCCTCAAAGCCCGGCTTGTGGCGAAGGGCTTTGCTTAGACATATGGCATCGATTACTTTGAGACCTTCTCTCCGGTAGCCAAGATGGCCTTTGTCCGCCTGTTCATATCTCTGGCTGCTCATCATCGTTGGCCGCTTCATCAACTGGATGTCAAGAATGCCTTTCTCCATGGCTTTCTTGACGAAGAGGTCTAACTGCGACAGCCCCCTGGTTTTTCGGCATCTGGTGCCTACTCCCATGTCTGCCACCTTCGTCGCTCCCTCTATGGCCTCAAGCAGTCTCCTCGGTCTTGGTTCGGCCGCTTCAGCACAGTCGTCACAGCCTTTGGCCTCTCTCGCAGTATGAAAGATCACACTGTCTTCTTCCGTACAACGACGCATGGCTATATCTTGCTCGTGGTCTATGTTGATAATATCATCATCACAGGGAGCGACTCCACGGGAATCGTCAACCTCAAGGCACACCTCCACCACCACTTTCACACCAAAGATCTAGGTCCCCTCACCTACTTCCTGGGCATTGAGGTCTCCCGTTCTGAGGACACTATCTCTCTCTGCCAACGCAAATATGCTCTTGATATCTTGCAGGATGCAGGTTTGAGCACAGTGACTGCAGTGGACACTCCTCTTGAGCCTGGGGAACGATCTCTCCATACCGACTCGGAACCATTTCCTCATCCCGAAAGCTATCGACGTCTGGTGGGTAAACTTAACTACCTTACCATGACGCGACCTGACATTGCCTGCGCCGTTGGCAAAGTCAGCCAGTTCATGGAGCATCCAACCAGATCTCAGTGGGATGTTGTCCTCCGCATTGTCAAATACATCAAGAAAAACCATGCACGTGGCCTTCGGTACTCACATCATGTTCATCTTGATGTTGAGGTCTTTTGTGATGCGGACTATGCCGGTTGCCTCACTACCCGCAAGTCTACTTCGGGATTCGCCGTGTTCTTCGTCGATAACTTAATCTCCTGGCGCAGCAAGAAGCAGACTGTCGTCTCCAGATCGAGTGCCGAGGCCGAATACCGCACCATGGCCACGGTCACCACTGAGATCCTCTGGCTCCGTCACCTCCTTCAAGAGCTCGGCTTCCCAGCAAAGACTTCTGCTCATATCTGGTGTGACAATCAGGCAGCCACAAAGATTGTCTCGAATCCCGTCTTCCATGAACGGACGAAGCATATCGAGGTGGACTGCCACTTTCTTCGACAACATCTGAAGCAGAACCATATCAGCTTTGGCCATATTCCCACGGCGGATCAGCTTGCTGACCTCTTCACCAAAGGTCTCCCGGGAGCTCGTCTTGACTCTCTCACTACCAGGCTGGGTATTCACAGCCTCCATGGCCCAGCTTGAGGGGGAGTATGGGCTGGTCTTTGTGTCTTGTCTTCTTTTTTCTTTGTGGGACTCAATCCAATCTAGGCATGTCCAGCTTAAGGGGGAGTGTTGGACCCCATTTCAGTTTAATGGGTATTTCTGAGTCTCACATCAGACTTACCCTCCTTGTAATTTGTTTTACTCATCTATAAAAGAATGTTTTCACCTCTCATTGAGGTAAGGGGAATTCACCCACAACAATCTTCAATAAATAATTATAATTACCTTGTAAATGATGCCAATGAAATAATTAATAATAATAGATAATTGATTGATCTTTTATCATCCATTTCTAATGATGTGAATCGCAATTCATTCCAAAATATATGTCAATCATGAATCTTAAGCTTGAAGAATAGCAAGTCCACTAGAATCGCTATTCCTTGTGCCTAAAGCGAACCAACTGCATCTCACCCTTGCGGGAAATCATGATTCCGAAGTGTTAGAACCGTTTAAGTGTATTTCTGTTAGAAATATGTGTTAATTGACTTGAGTGGGTTGTTGCCCGTGTAGGGGGGGAGAAGCAGCAGTGGCTGGAAAGTTTGTTAAGCGACGTGGGGGCTGTCTGTGTACAACTGTCAAGGGGCAGTGATGTCTTTGGGTTGTTTGTTAGTGTTTGTTAGTTTGTTAGGGGCCGGTGACAGCTGGCAGTAGGTTGTTAGAGTTTGTTAGTAGTTTTGGGTGGTTAGCTGGCTGGGAGGGCCTTTAAATAGAGGGGGCCAGTGTGTGTAAGGGACACAACTCATTGACTGGGAAATCTGCACAGCTGGCTGCTGTGAGTGGGCTGGTGCGTTGGGACGTCCAGCAAGGGGTGGGCTCGGAGGAGTGGTCTTCCATGGGTTCTCCTACATCTCTCTCTCTCTCTCTCTCCCCACTGTAATTGCTATATTTCTGTTGTGTTCCTGCTGTATTCCTGCTATTGTAATTCAGTTGCTACATCAATATATACAGTTTAGCTTCTCTTTTCCTCCCTCTCACATTTTTACATAACAATTGGTGACTCCGCTGGGGAGTGCCGTGCGAGAGGATTGATCGCACGCTGGAGGTGAGGAGGATCGCGGCTGAAAAATCATGGCAGCAAGGGAAAAAAAAGGAAGAAGAAGAACGTTGTTGCTGCGCAGGGAGGCTCGGACGCCTGGAAAATATTTGCGGAAGGAGAGTCTAATGTGGTTGTATATATAAAAAAAAAGATCGGAGCAGGCGAACGCCGGAGCCGGTCAAAGATCCAACTGGAGCTGCGTACGCTGCTGGAGACGCAAGAGGCCAACTCGTTTTCTTGTCTGCAGTCGCACGAGGGAGATCGTTTTTCTGTGGTAAGCATTCCGAACGCTGGAGGCAACCAGAGCTAGAGACGCGATCGTGGGAGCAGGACGATCGCTGCTAGGGTAACGCATTCCGAAAGAGAACGATCGTGGAGGAGGAATCGCAGCAGGCGAGTGTCGCGCAAGGAGTGCTGCCCGAATTTGTTTTTTGTTCGTTGCTGGACAAAAACCGAAAGCCGACGCATGGTAGTCCGTGCGAGAGAAAGGTTCGCGACTGAGAGAGCTTTCGGACTGCGGTGCCTAACCGACGTAAAAGTTGTTGACGGACAGAAAAGAGAGGAAAAAAGGAAAGAAAAAGTGGAAACGCTCCCGCTAAAGACAGATGAGAAAGGACACAAAAAAAAAAGAGAAAAAGAGAACCGTGGAAAGCCTGTGATGCTGAAGACAGACGACAGATAAAAAAGAGAGAAAATTCAGTTTGCAGGAAATTTTTGTCTCTCAAGTTGTAAGTGTTGTTGTTGGTTGATGCACGGGATGGAGACATTGGAGCAGATGGATGTTTTTTCAGAGCAAACTGGCCAGATGCACAGATTGCTCAGTTGTGAGCTTGAAGCACGATCGTCCGACGAAGTTTTCGATTGGGGGGAGCTAAATACACGAGACAACTATGTGCGATACAGACACTATTGCAGAAGCAGACGAGAGGTGTGACCAAGAGAGTTAAGTTACCTGACTTTACTGGAGAGGATCCACTTGGTTGGATCATTGAAACAAAAGCTTATTTTTTGATCAACAGGACGTCGGAAGACATGAAAGTACACTGGTCACAGCTTTGTATGGTGAACTCAACTCAATACTGGTTCCTATCATGGCTGAAAGCTAATCCCGGAATGTCATGGGAACAGTTGAAACCGACGATGATTAAGAAGTATGGAAAGGCAACGGAGGGAGATCCACAACGATTTTTAAAAGGGCTTCAAGAGGCTGTTTTTGTGGAGCAAATTGAATCTAAATTGGTACAACCTGTTGAGGAGATTACATATTTGATTTCCGAAGTGGAAGAGCAGGTTAGGCAATCTAAGCAATATACGTCTATTCCGGAACAACCAGAGGTGGAATTTCAAGGTGCAGATTGAGACGCAACTTGCACAAACAGAAGACTGGAGAAGCAGGATTGAGTGTTTTGCCTCTCGAACCTGTGTGGCGAGAGAACGAAGAGGTTGTGCAACTAACGTCTGCTCGTGTGATGCAAAAAAAAAATTCATCAAGTAATGCGAACACGACCACTTATGAGCAGTATGAACTGGCTTGCGTCTGGTTCAGAACATGACAAGCAACTGGTGAAGATCGTGGATCCCAAGGAGGTGGAAGAAGCAGTATTAAGCTTAAGGGGTCTCCAGAGAGGTCGGGAAAAGGACGGATGTGAAAAACGTGAGGAGCTGGTTGATTACAGAGTTGCCTGGCAGGAAAGGGAAATAGAAAATAAAGTTTCACCGCTACTTAGGCCATCACCAAAGCCACCACCAAGGGTTGTCACAAAATATTTTGCTCCTTCAAACAGCCTTGGAGTAGGTGCTTTCTGGTCTGTTTATATGTGCATTTTGGGAATATTCTTAGACGGAGCAGAATCAGGAGCTTGTGGTTACAACGTTGTATTGTATTGGAAACATTATCCACCTATTTTAATTGGAGAAGCGTGGATCACGGTGATATTGGGCTTCAGTTGGGATGCAAGGGATCATTTTTTTGGCCTGCTTCTTATTCAGCCGCAATTAAATGTGGCCAGCAGTTCTCCCTCTACTTTGATTGCTCTAATTTGCTCAATTGGTTGTTAACTTCTCCCTATGATGATCATGTTAAAGAAAGATTGAAGCCGGTTGACATTCCATGGGATGCTGGTGACAGAAAAAGGGGTAAAATGGTACAAGAACCACTGCACCAGACGGAGCTATATTATGTTTCAAATGATGCTGCTAACTTCTCACTTCCGAAGGCCTACATAATTTCGCTGGTGCTGCCTACAGGAAATCGGTTTTGGAGCCCATTAAAGTTTTTACACAAGCTGTGGGGACTATTTTAGACTGTCAGCCGCATGCAATTGGCGCTGAATTTTGTGTATGGCAAACTGCTATAGCTGTTGGACAACCAAAACAGCCTAAAGAAGTGGACATTGTGCTTGAGGGGTTGGCTGAGATTTATGGTGAAATGAAGACCTATTGTGTTGCACAACAATTAGAGTATCCTGTACTAGTTGTTGGGGACCAAAGGAAGGACAAAGAGGAATACGGACCACTTGCATCGGCTGTCTTGATTTGCCCAAGTGTGTTGCTGATTTCCAATGAAGATGCAATGATACTAAGGCCTCCACCAAAGCCGTCATCGGGTGTTGTTGTCCCAATGCACAACCGAGCAAAGGTTGAGTTTGTTCCACCTTGAGGACAAGGTGGTTTTTAGGTGGGAGGGAATTGTTAGGAATATGTGTTAATTGACTTGAGTGGGCTGCTGCCCGTGTAGGGGGGGGGGAGAAGCAGCAGTGGCTGGAAAGTTTGTTAAGGGGCGTGGGGGCTGCCTGTGTACAACTGCCAAGGGACAGTGATGTCTTTGGGTTGTTTGTTAGTGTTTGTTAGTTTGTTAGGGGCTGGTGACAACTGGCAGTAGGTTGTTAGAGTTTGTTAGTAGTTTTGAGTGGTTAGCTGGCTGGGAGGGCCTTTAAATAGAGGGGGCCAGTGTGTGTAAGGGACACAACTCATTGACTGGGAAATCTGCACAGCTGGCTACTGTGAGTGGGCTGGTGCGTTGGTACATCCAGCAAGGGGTGAGCTCGGAGGAGTGGTCTTCCACGGGTTCTCCTACATCTCTCTCTCTCTCTCCCTCTCTCTCCCCACTGTAATTGCTATATTTTTGTTGTGTTCCTGCTGTATTTCTGCTACTGTAATTCAGCTGCTACATCAATATATACAGTTTAACTTCTCTTTTCCTCCCCCTCACATTTTTATATAACAATTTTCAAGTCCCGCGTTGCTTTCCTCCTACATGTATTTATTTTCTTCCATCTATAAATGAAGGTCTCCACCTCTCTTTGAGGTAGAAAGTGTACCAATCTACATGGTATGAGAGGAATACCCCCACTCTGATATTATTTTTTTCTTTCCCTCCGCTGCATCCATGCTCCAATTTTTTTTTCTTTCCCTCCGCTGCGAACCGAAGCCCCGCCTCCCTTCGTCGGTGCCTACCGCACCCTACGAGCCATGCCGCTCTCCTTCGCTCCCTTCCCTGCGTGTCGGCCTCCCTTGAACGTCGCCTCCACCCTTCGTCCAGACCGTCGCACCTCGCTGCCCTCCTCCACACGCAAGCCCAGCACCTCCCGCTTTGACCGCGACCTCGTCGCGCCTCCCAGGCGCGCCCCGCCACCCCTGATGGCGTCGACATTCCTAGGCATGCCCCGCCACCCCAGATGACGTCGGCCCTCCCAACGCATGTCCCCTGACGGTCGCCCTCTCCTGTCGTGCTGTCTTCTTTCGCGATCCTATCACGCGGCGACTATTCTGATTCGCAGTCCCTGCTGCGCAGACTGCGACAACGCACACCTATGTGGCCAACGCCCCCGGGCGGCACCTCCAGCCGCCCCTTCCCTCGACGACGCAGCTCCTGACACGATGCTTGTTCCCGCGCGCCCCTACTGTTGTCTCGCCGCACTATTGATGCCCTCCAGCTGTAACTGTCGGACATCTGATTAGTGTCCGGCTGCGTGTTGTTCCTGCACGCCTTGATGCTAATGGCCCGGCTATCTGGCTATCCCTGCCAATAACCTGCTGCCCAGGCCTGATTTTCCGTTTCCAACTATTCCTTTTTTTTATTATTCCTCCTCACCCCTCCCTGTTTGCTTTAGGGGTTTATTGTAGCCTCTTCCCCATCTCCCTCCTGACATTGAAGCATCCTCACCACCATACAATAGTCAACATAACCTAAAACTCTCTATGACTAAGATTGCGCTTATACACTCTCATCGGGCTGCTTTGTCACATGCCTCCTCTCCGGCCTCTATTGCTCAAACTGGTGGCCCTACCGCTTGTGTATCTCGTCGACCGATAGCTTGGAGGATTCTGGTGCTTCTGATCATCTTATAGGTGATACGGGTATACTTACTACCTATCGTCTGTATATTGATGCCGCTGCGATTATTGTTGCGAACAGATCTACAATCTCTATTGTGGGATTTAGCACATGCTCCTTGACTCCTATTCATCTGGCTTCAGTGGCTCATGTTCCTCGCAGTCTTTTTAATTTTCTCTCTATCAGTAAACTTGCAAATGACTTAAATTGTGTTGTTATTTTTACATCATCTAGTGTTGTTTTTCATGAGCGGTCGACGAATCAGGAGCTTGATAGAGGTCGTCTTAGGGATGGGGTGTACATGTTCGATACCCCACTATCCCTTGCTGGCTCATCCACCTCTGTTCGTGCCCGACCTACATTTTCGCCATGGTCATCCACCAGCTTCAGTATTACATGAGTTTTACCCCCATTTCGGTCCACACTTTTCCTTCCATTGTGAATCCTGTAATTTTGCTAAATATCATCAGGTGTCTTATGTTCCTCGTTTGGTGATACGTGCGGCTAACCCTTTTGATTTAGTTCATTTTGATGTATGCGGACCCTACAAGGTCTCCAGTGAGTTAGGGTGACATTATTATGTATCTTTTATTGATGACTTCTCTCAGATGACATGATTATATCTCCTTCGGAATAGTTTAGAGGTGTGTGATATTTTCAAAACATTTTACCATGAAATTCGCACTCAGTTCTCCAAGCCTATTAAATGTTTCTGCTCAGATAATGGACGAGAATATATTTATTTTCTTCCCTTCAACGGTTTCTCAAAGATTACGGTGTCCTCCATCAAACATCTTGCCCCGATACCCCTTAGCAGAATGGTGTAGTCGAGCGTAAACATCGTCATATTTTGGAAATTGTTTGGGCATTATTATTTCACATGCAGGTGCCTCTTCCTTTTTGGGGATATTATTCTTACTGTTGTCTATCTTATAAACCATCTTCCATCTTCTATCCTTTAGGAAGAGACTCCATTTCAGGCTTTGTTCCCCTCTCTCCTCGCCCTCTCCCACTTCGTGTGTTTGGGTGTCTTTGTTATGTTCGTGACATTTGTCCCCATTTATCTAAATTTTTCCCAAAATCCCTCCATTACATCTTCCTGGGTTACTCTCGCACTCAGCACGGGTACCGCAGTTTCTCTCTAGACTTACAGCGTTATATTATCTTTGTTAATGTCTCTTTCATTGAGAACTCTCTTTTCACTCCACCCTATTTCAACCCCGATAACACTATCGATGATTGTCTTCCTCCCACCTTCCACCCACCCCTACCACCATTATCTCACTCAGATAATCACCGCTTTGGCTCTGTTTACACTTGTTCACCATCGAACTTGCCCCCCCGCCCAGACCGAGGACACAACTCTCCGACTTCGTCAGATGCTCTTGCTCTGGGCGCATATGACTTGTCTATTGCATTACGAAAAGGTACTCGTTCTTGCCAAAATAATCCTATAAACACAACTTCCGACAAAGGTTTTTCCGCTTTGGGAAAGATATTTGTTCCTCGTACGGTTGTCGAGACTAAATCTCACCCTGGTTGGCTTCAAGCAATGCAAGATGAATTACAGGCCTTGGACGACAATCACACCTGAAATCTGGTCCCACTTCCGGCAGGTAAACAGGTTGTTGGCGGCAAATGGATTTATACAATCCGTCTAAATGCAGATGGTACTCTTCATCGCCTTAAAGCCCGTCTCGTGGCAAAAGGCTTTACTCAAACGTATGGTGTTGATCATTTCGATACATTCACTCTCGTTGCTAAAATGGTCTATGTTCGATTATTCATATCTCTTACAGCTACTCATAATTGACCTCTTCATCAACTTAATGTCAAGAATGTGTTTCTACATGGTTTTCATAAAAGAGAAGTATATCCGCAACAACCACCTGTCTTCCTTGCCTCAGGGGTCTGTTCTCATGTCTATCGGCTCTGTTAGTCTCTTTATGGGCTCAAGTAGTCTCCTCGTGCGTGGTTTGACAGATTTTGCACCGTCGTCACTACATTTTGTCTATCTCAGAGCATGAAGGATCACACTGTTTTCCATCAAAAAACGTCCTCTGACCGCATCATGTTGGTTGTGTGTGTTGATGATATCATTATTACTGGCAGCGACTCGCATGGCATTGCCCATCTAAAGGTTTATCTTCAACAACAATTTCATACCAAAGACATGTTGAAATAGTGGGTGCTCTAAACCCAACTATGCAGTACTTTTGATCACCATATCGTGTATACAGTTAGCTATATATGATGTTTACTTACCATTATAATGTAGATATTTCTGCGTCCACTATTTAATTGTAATGTCCTTAGATTAATTGTCGTATCAAAAGGTTATAGAAAATCTCAGGCTATAGTAAAAACCTCGAGATACTATAACATTAATCTTAAACAAAAGTTTTATGGTCTAAATGCATCTTACTGACTGGACACAGTAGATGTTTGACTATCAGGTGTTAGGGGCTCATAAGCATTAAGACTTCTTCTCATGAAATTCTCACTTTGTGATCTCTGGTAGTGAGATCATGAGGACTGACCCGCCAATAGGAACACCGCATGTTTTGGTTGTCATTGGTTGTTCCTATTTACGGACATATATATTGGTCTCCTGACTTGAGATCATTATCAGTGTGTACCATTTGATTGCATACTATGATGCAAGGCAAAAAACGTGGTAATGAAATCGGGGCGAGATAGCTTGTGTTTGTGCGTTATTGGAGGTATGACATTGGTTGAATGGTCAAGAAAAGATTTGTCGCTTCCAAGTTAAAGAAGTTGTATATCTCAGGTCTGGTTGATCAGGATGGTGCTACCTTCATAAGTCTTTGACCAAAGCAGTCGAAAGGTAAATCCATTCGGATAGACCAACAGATAATAAAGCAAGAAAAGGGCGATGACACAACAGTGCGTCCTGCTTTATGAGATATTTAAAGACAAAGAGATTATAGTACACAGTCAGTGTTCGTAGGTTGGTTGTCGTTGCTATGACAATCTTTATCTCTTTAGGGACCTTGATGGATTGATAGACTCCGCTCTTGGTCTGTGGATTTTATTCACTATTATCGAGATGAGGGCCTAGAGGGTCACACACAATAGCGCATTCAAGAATCCGCCATATTCAATTGAATAGGTATATTGAACATGGTAGGCCCCACCACGGGATCCGAGTGTTGTCCAAGGTATCGATCAGCAAAGAAATAAATAAATTCATTATTATTCAAGTTATGAATAATTGGGTTAAATTATTTAAATGTATTTACAAGTTAAGTAAAAATGAGAAAATATTAATCGAACGAATATTATTTTAATATTCAAGTTTCGTTTAATATTTAGCGGGATTACGAGTTGAGTTAAATGACTCAGGTTTATCACGTAATATATTTTATATATATTACAGGTATGTGATAAAATAATAAATAATTTTGACGCAGTTTAGTTCGTCATAATTATTTATTTAGTGGACGTTAAATAAACGGGGGTCGGGGAACCCAACCGGGTATTTAGAACTTCCACTAGAGAGGCTCTCCCAACGAACTATTCATTCATTTAGAATGAGAGGCTCTCTCCTCCCGCTTTCTAGAGAGAGTCTCTCCCTCTCAAGAGGCGATCCAAGAACGCCTTCAAGCATCGAAGGCGGAGGATCGTAGTGATCGTCGGGACGTCCAAGATATCGTCGGATCGCTCCGCTAGTACCCGGAATTCAACAATCAGCGCTCCAGCGGATTTTTGAAGCACGTGTAGACGATCTAGAGGAATCCTACTATGGATCCTTCAAGCAACAATCACCGACGACGAGTTGCTATCGACCGCACCTTCAAATCAGTAAAGGTATGTTTACAGTTTTAATTTTTTTGTGCTCTTTTAATTTACGCGAGATCCTTGGACCTAACCGGGGCTTGGATCGTCGGCGACGACAAGTTCCGTCTTCCCGTCGATGAAAATTTTAAAATCCTCAGCCCATCGGTTTCTGCAGCAAGCCCCGGTACTTTCTATTGGTATCAAAGCTATCGCGTAAATTTTCTGATCCAAATAAAATTAATTTGCATAAAATTAAGTAGAGGTTTTGAAATCGGTGTAACGGTTCAAACCACGCGTCGATCCGATTTCGAACAACCAAGTTTTGAACATTTGAAATTTGCGGAATGGATCGTGTTTGGATTTTGGTCTAGGGTATTAAAATTTCAATCGTTTATTTTCTATTAAGATCCGGCCAAGATCCGTCCGGTTCCAGTTCATCGGAAACAATACCAATTATGTGCAAATTATAAAAATTGTAAAATTAGAATTTGCACAATAATTTTATTAATATAATAATAATTATTTTATTATTATAATAATATTATATTATAATTATAATTATAATAATAAATTGTATCATTATTATATTAAGGCTAATTCATTAGCCATTGGAAAAATTTAAAGGGATGGTGTGGAATTCCACACACATCAAACTAAAAAATTGCAAGTTGATTTGGGGCGGATGATTGTTTCAAAAAAAAATCAAATGGGGTGGGGACGGGTGTTTGAAAGTCAAAAAAGGGGGGGAGCAATGAGGGGGCTTGCCCCCTCCCCCTGTCGCCGCCCTGCCTCCTACGACGAGTCGCAGTACCGGCCTCCCCTCGCAGCAGTCGTCGTCCTCCGCGTCGTCCAAACCTCGGTCGGCCCTTCTTCTCAGGCGATCCCAGCCCAAGACCGAACGTCGTGTCACCGCCGCGACTCCCTGGCCGGCCCCCCCTCGCCGTGGTGCTCTATTGAGGCCGTCGAGCACCCACCGCGGCGCACCGGAGTAGCCGTCGCTGCCCATATGGCGCGCCACCGCCGGTTCCGGCCTCCTCCACCCTTGTCGCGGACCACCTCCTCGCGGTTGTCCTCCCCAGCTGAGCGGGGCCTCCCTCTCCCGTGGATCCCACGCCGCCACCTGCTTAGGGCCGCACCAACCCGAGGTCGTACGCCGCTCGCCGTCGCGGGGTCCCGACCGACCCCCGATCCGCCGAACCCATCCTCTTCCTCGCGTTTGGCGCTCCTCTGGTGGAACTAGGCAGCTTTTTCCCCCTCTGTCAACCGAGCGGCTAGATCCAAGCCACTCCCCCCGCACGTATATCCTCCGGCCGCCGCAGCTAGCCGACGCCGCACCTCCATCCGCCAAAAGTCGGCCCCTGTCGCTAGGTTGCAGCGGCTACTCCCTGCTGCCCAATTCGGCCACCTTGTCGTCCGCCATGGGAGAGGTGACCCCTGCCAAGGGTTTCACTGATCTGGTTTGTCCCGTTTTACCCCAAAAGTGGCCCGAGCGGGTCATCCCAACCCGGAACGGGTGTGGGTGGACCTACCTAGCCCAAAATAGCCCACAGGCTTTCCCCAACCCGTTACAGGTCTGTGCAGATTCAGCGCGACCCGCAATGGGCCATAGCGGGTGTTTCGGGGCCCGAGTTAATTTAATTAATTTAATTAATTAAAATAATTTCAGAATTAAATTAAATTAATTAATATATTAATTGTGGTTTAAAAAATAAATTTTAATACCCGGAGATAAAAAATTAAATTAATTTTAAAATTAAATTAATTTAATTTTAGGTATTAAAATTAAATTAATTAGTGAACCGAAGAATAATTAAATTATTTGAATTATTAAATTCATTTAATTTAATTTAATTACCCTCGTACTTATTTAATGCAATTTATTTTTTTATCGCGCTTTATTTTACCCGCTTACTGGTCTTGAGCACCGACCCATGTATGTCTGCATTTAATGATTTATTTAATTAATTATTTTAACTGCGTGCAATGTTTGTAATTAATTAAATGACGGTCTGCGCATCATCTTTATTTTTGATCAATTTGTATAAGGGTCTGTGTGTCCATTCTATTTGATGTGCATTACACCCCTAGTTCCAATCGCCTGCGCGTGAGTATTTTTATACTTCGGACGAAGACGGTGTATGACGTGGACACCGCCAAGATAAGGCGGTGTACGTTGACTAAGACGATGCAAGACGTGACGTGGACCCTACCAAGATAAGGCGATACTCCATATGAGAAGCGGACATACAGGATGGGGGCGGGTTGCATGAGTCAAGTGACGACTCAGGTATGATGCCCCTAGGTCATTTAGATGCTCAAGACCAATCGGGTAATAGTTTACCTTATGCATTTATTTATCATTTTACGCATTTTATAACAGCGGAAAAAATACATAAAATAAGAAATAATTAAATGCATAAAGAAGCGACTGTGTTTTTATATTAATGTTCACTTATGAGCACGACGACATAAATGAACTAGATTAATAAAAATGGATTACATTCGTCGAGAGAAACAAAAAAACCCTCAAAGAAATATTAAATCTTAACCGCCTTTCCTCGTTCAAATTTGAACAAAACCACGTGTTTGGGGTGTCGGTCATGCCATAGCTGAGGGTGTCTCTTAATACCGGAGAGTTCTTAAGAGAGTGGTGGGTCGACTTAACTAAAATGGTAGTGAGGACTAGTCGTAGCTAACTTACTATCATTTTAGAGGCAAACGTTGAGTAAATCAAGTCATGATTTTAGAAGTTGGGACTTCACTCAACAGATCAAGAAATCGCGAGTTAATGCGGTTGGCCAGCCAAACGCCTACCTTGAACCCTCCGAGCAGTGGCGTAACCATAGCTTTTAGACTATGAGGAGAGGTTCAAGGATCCTTACCACTAGAATACTCAAGCGGCAAAGTATTCCAATTCTAGTACATAGGGTTTCTAGAATTCGATAAAATAGTGTAAGACATTTAATGATTAAATTAATCGGTAATGTCTAATTCGGTAATCAATATAAAAGTACTAATCTACTAAAGTTTTATTTTTATAGAAAATGGCAAGTAATACCGCAAGAAAAACTAAGATAAATATTGAACAAAGTAAATGTCCAAACTAGCACGAAATTCCTAGTGTAGTATAGGCGTTTGCGTACATTACTACTATATCGGAAATTCAAGGTGTTGGTGTCCCTACCTTTTAAGTCACTTCAGAAAGCGAGGGTGTAAAATGCTTACAGGAGACTCATGAATCAAGCATATGATGGTTATGTTATAATGTTATCATCAACGACTGATGTTTGTTGTGGATACAACATCAGATCATGGATGATATCACATGTAGTCTCATCTCAAAGAAGTTTGCGAGGAGAAAGTGAAGCAAGATTTGAATGTGATGATTACTAGCTTTGTGTAAACATGAAAGGCAAACTATGATCTTTGATGGCATCACATTCTTATACCTTTTCACCCAATTACTCTAGTATCGTTTAAGGTTACAAAAAGAACATGATGGAGTAAACGCTTAATTACCTTTTAGGTAAGGTTCGCCAAGTAATAAGAATATTAAAGAAAGTTCCATCTTTAGTCCTTATGGCGAATAAAGTGGAAGACAAGACGAAAAGGCCAATGACAAGTTGCGCCAAAGGCACCTTCGTAATGTCCTTCAAAGATCTATAGGTTGGTTATTAAACAGGAGATTATTTGCATCGCATATCTCAAAATTGATTTATGGAAGTTTAAAACGCAATGAACTGAATTGAATAAGCATGAACCCGCTTCTTCTTCAGTGTATATTCATCAAAAAGTATTGTTTCTGACATACTTCTTGGGTATTTAATACAATATGTCTTTCACATATGTGTATTGAAATACAGTAACCAAGAATAGAAATATTACAAGAAGTAATGTGTCTTTTCCAAGCAGCTGAGAAAAAATGATTCCTAAGTCAGCAGTGAGAAGCAAAAAACTTCTATTTGCCAAGTGATTGATTCTAGTTTGACCAAGTTGTTTAGTATAACCAAAACATTTATCTCACGTGCCCTATAGACATAATGAGACATTATTCCAGGTTTCAGAATGAATGTTGTTTGCGGTGCATTATACTCAACAAATAGTTCATTGGTACTTGAATCATAGGCAATAAGTGATGAATATAAAAATATAAGTCTTATTTACCCAGTTATGGCAAGATAATTCTTTGTCAGGGAAAACTAAAAGTGAACGTCAAGGATATATCCAATATGGTATTTAGGCTCGGCACAGCTAAACACCTTTGGTATTTTCCACGTCATTAGTTTGGACAAAGAAACCTTTAGAAATAAAGGTATGCCACAAAGCTTGTGGAATTAGTTCAACAAGTGAGCATAAATTATTCGAAGGGAAAGCTAGTGGTAAAGTTACTTCATATGATTCCTTTAAGTTATTAAGGAATGTGATAGTGAAGTATAAGCATGGTCAGAAGATATGAGTTGCTTCGGATTGGCATGCCGAAGAATATCTTGACCAAGCATTCATCGATCGTGATAATGTAGCATGGAGTAATTCCTAAACGCACATTACCTTATCTACATCATGGCATTGATGCTAATAAAGAGGATCGATGACGAGTCTTACATGTTAACATTGATCAACAAAATGTAGCGTGGAGCAATTCCTAAACGCGCATTTTATACATCAGAGTTAGGATGTAAGTAATATCAATGTTACAACCTACAGTAACTTCCATCATATTTCAAGATGTGCTTTGCAAATAACGGCAAAATCCCATAAATAATATGCCAACTAAAAATGACAAATGGATATCATATGAGTCATAGTATGATGGAAATCCATTATGTCACAGGACATGTGTTTAGATGCAAAGAGTTTGTTAGGACATAAACAAACTAGCATCAAGCTAAACACATAGTGCATCTAAGTATTTATCCTAACAGTTGCTTAGGATATTATATAAGGGTGCACATCTCTATTAGAGATAATGGGAGCTAGATTGACTTAGATTTAGTCAATGCTCGAGATGCACAAGTAGTTGGCATGGGAACAAGATCCACAAATACATGTGGAAGAAGAAAGTTCTAGAGACACATACTGCGTAGGAAGGTTAAAAACCATGGTGATGGTTTTGAGTTCACCGTGGTCGATGATACATTATTCATTGAGAATAATAATACCTACAAGTAAGCAGTATATGGCAATTAGCTAAGATTGACAAGACCATTTAAAATTCAATAATGGATTTCATGTATCATAGTGCAAAGGGGCTTATATATTGAATATCGCGGTGGGTATTAAGTGAGATGATACATGGATGGTACAAGCAAAGTACCAATAAGGCTCAATTGGTTATACCAAGCCGGTATGCCTAAATCCATTAGAATTTTAGTTGTCGTAGCTAACTTCTAAGATAATTTAATTGGCCATTGGATGTCAAGATCAACTTTCGTGGAAGCTGTCTATATGACGCAGCCAGAAAGGCATGATGACACCATTGGATGCCAATAAGGATTGCAAGTTACTGAAATCCAGTTTTGGATTAAAGCAAGCAGCATGATCTCAGAAAATTCATTTGGAATGGATTTTTGCCATGTGTCTACCAAAGGTTAGTGGGAGCGCAAGGTTTTCCAAGTGAAATATATTCAGCAACATATGAAAAAGAGATATTGGTCTTATAGTTAGTTAAGACCAGGATAAAAGTAATTCTCCAATGATTGACTTAAAATAGCAACCTAAGTTGTAGGGAACAAGATCTACCATGGTAGATCTAACAGTTGCTTGGACCTAGTCAATCTTACATATATTGACATGGTATTGAAAAATATAAGTTGGAACAATTCAAGTTAAGAATTATTGCCAATGTCACATGGCATAACCTCTCCAGGTTGACATGTTTGGAACATGGGAGAAGATTAAAGTTGTGAGTTGAGTTTCATACGCTTCAGCGATGGATCAATCACATATGCCATGATATATACAATAATTGATATTGTCAGGATATACTTTATAGTAGGCAAATTTCAATTATATCCAGGAAAACTGCAAGTGCAGCAAACTATCATATTGTACTTCAGCAAGTGCAAATGATATGTACCTGGTAAGTGGGGAAGAAGGATACTGGTTATTGTGGGACACAAAACTAGTCTTCCTTAGATCAATATGATCTGATATCGCAGTTAGGCTAAGATGATGAGCGAGACAAGTTCATAAGAGCCAGTGGTAGCCATACCTACAAATACCGAGTACGTTGCAGCTTCTAAGGCAGCTAAGAAGCGGTTAAACGCAACGATTTGTTCCAGTTCTTGGAATCACACCTAGTAAGTAAAGTATTATCATAATGCAAATTATGATATTCCTACTAGCCAAGATGTCAAGTTTAGACAGTGGACAAAAAGGATATACTCGAGGCTATCATCTCTTGAGAAGCTTTACTCAAGGAGATGAGGTCGCATATACCAAAATAGTCACGCGGCGGAAACGTGGCAGACCCCGCATTACTCTGCAAAAACATGATCTTCATTATGTGAGTAGCTAACAAGCATGGTTAGCAAGTTGGCTCTAGTGCAAGTGCGAGTGTTGAAATAGTGGGTGCCCTAAACCCAACTATGCAGTACTTTTGATCACCATATCGTGTATACAGTTAGCTATACATGATGTTTACTTACCATTATAATGTAGATATTTCTGCATCCACTATTTAATTGTAATGTTCTTAAATTAATTATCGTATCAAAAGGTTATAGCAAATCTCAGGCTATAGTGAAAACCTCGAGATACTATAACATTAATCTTAAACAAAAGTCATATGGTCTAGATGCATCTTACTGACTGGACATAGTAGATGTTTGACTATCAGGTGTTGGGGGCTCATAAGCATTGAGACTTCTTCTCATGAAATTCGCACTTTGTGATCTCTAGTAGTGAGATCATGAGGACTGACTCACCAATAAGAACATCACATGTTTTGAGTGTCATTGGTTGTTCCTTTCTACGGACATGTGTATTAGTCTCCTGACTTGAGATCGTTACCAGTGTATACCATTTGATTGCATACTTTGATGCAAGGCAAAAACCATGGCAATGAAATCGTGGCGAGATAGCTAGTGTTGGGTGTCATTGGCGGTATGACATTGGTTGAATGGTCAAGAAATCATTTGTCGCTTCCAAGTTAAGGAATTTGTATATCTCAGGCCTGGTTGATCAGGATGGTACTACCTTCATAAGTTTTTTGCCAAAGCAGTCGAAGTTAAATCCATTCAGATGGATCAACAAATAATAAAGCAAGAAAAGGACGATGACACAAAGTGTGTCCTGCTTTATGAAATATTTAAAGATAGAGAAATTATAGTACACAGTCAGTGTTCGTAGGTTGGTTGTCGTTGTTATGACAATCATTATCTCTTTAGGGGCCTTGATGAGTTGCTAGACTCCGCTCTTGGTCTGTGGATTTTATTCGCTGGTATCAAGATGAGGGTCTAGAGGGTCACACACAATAGTGTATTCAAGAATCTGCCATATTCAGTTGAATAGATATATTGGACATGGTGGGCCCCACCACGGGGTCCAAGTTTTGTTATCGATCACCAAAGAAATAAATTCATTATTAATCAAGTTATGAATAATTGGGTTGAATTTATTTAAATATATTTACAAGTTAAGTAAATACGAGAAAATATTAATCAAACGAATATTATTATAATATTCAAGGTTCGTTTAATATTTAACGGGATTACGAGTCGAGTTAAATAACTCGGGTTTATCACGTAATATATTTTATATATATTACAGGTATGTGATAAAATAATAAATAATATTGACGCACTTTAGTTCGTCATAATTATTTATTTAGTGGACGTTAAATAAACGGGGGCCAAGGAACCCAACCGGTTATTTAGAACCTCCACTATAAATAGAGAGAGGCTCTCTCCCAACTAACTATTTATTCATTTAGAATGAGAGTATCTCTCTCCTCCCGCTTTCTAGAGAGAGAGTCTCTCCCTCTCAAGAAGTGATCCAGGAACACCTTCAAGCATCGAAGGCAGAGGATCGCGGTGATCGTCGAGACGTCAAAGATATCGTCGGATCGCCACGCTAGCACCCGGAATTCGACGATCGGCGCTCCCGCGGATTTTTGAAGCGCGTGTGGACGATCTAAAGGGATCCTGCTATGGATCATTCAAGCAACGATCGTCGACGACGAGTTGTTGTCGACCGCGCCTTCAGATCTGTAAAGGTATGTTTACAGTTTTAATTTTTTTGTGCTCTTAATTTACGCGAGATCCTCAAACCTAACCAGGGCTCAGATTGTCGACGACGACAAGTTTCGTCATCCCGTCGATAAAAATTTTAAAATCTTCGGCCCATCGGCTTCCGCTGCGGGCCCCGGTACCTTCAAGACCTGGGTCATTTGACATAATTTCTTGGCATTGAAGTCTCTCGTTCTCCAACCAGCATCTTTCTTTCACAACGAAAATATGCGTTGGATATCTTGCAGGATACTGGTTTGTCTCCGACAACTGTCGTCGACACTCCTCTTGAACCAAAAGAACGATCCTTTCATGCTGCCACTGACCCATATTCTCATCCAGATAGATATTGTCGTCTTGTGGGCAAACTCAATTATCTTACTGTGACTCGTCCGGATATTGTCTACGTTGTCAGTAAGGTTAGCCAATTCATGGAACATCCGATGAAATCCTAATGGGACGTTGTCCTTCGCATTGACATTAAGAAAGACTTTGTATGTGGTCTTCGGTATTCACATCACGATCATTTGAACATTGAGCCCTTCTATGATGCCAACCACATTGGCTGCTTATCTACCCAAAAGTCTACTTTTGTGTTTGTGGTTTTTCTAGCTTGACGAAGCAAGAAATAAACTGTCATCTCCAGATCCAGTGCTGAACCTGAATACCGTGCGATGGTCAGGGTCACTACTGAAATTCTATGGCTTCGTCACCTTCTTCGTTACATTGGTTTTCCGCCATAGACTTCTACTTATATTTGGTGTGATGATCAGATGGTCACGAAGATTGATTCTAATCCAGTTTTCCATGAACGCACGAAGCATATTGAGATTGACTGTCACTTTTTTCGTCATCACCTTGAGCAAAAACATATCAGTTTTAGCTACATTCCAACAACTCATCAACTTGTCGATATTTTCACCAAAGGGTTGTCGGGAGCTCGACTGGATTCTCTATGCACCAAGCTAGGCATCCACAGCATCAACGACCCAGCTTGAGGGGAAGTGTGTGCGGTCTTCTTTTTTCGTGTGTTCTTTCTTTTTAGTGGGACTCTTCTTCCAAATTATACTTGTTCTAGCTTGAGGGGAGTGTTAGACCTGTTTAAGTGTATTTCAAGTCCCACGTCATTTTCCTCCTACATGTATTTATTTTCCTCTATCTATAAATGAAGGTATCCACCTCCCTTTGAGGTAGGAAGTGTACCAATCTACACTAAGCATTGAACCAAACACACCCAAAATGTTTATCAACCTTCCATTGGGATATTTTAGATACAGCATATCAAAGTTCAATCTGTAACTAGCAGTTTAGAACAAAATTTGGC
Source organism: Viscum album (assembly GCA_963277665.1). NCBI lineage: Eukaryota > Viridiplantae > Streptophyta > Magnoliopsida > Santalales > Viscaceae > Viscum > Viscum album. Next base: position 1,815,133,392 of record OY728135.1, on the reverse strand, counting down.
AGTATTAACAAATAGCTAGCCAATTCAAATATAATATTGATGAAAAATGACAAACCTTTTTCTCTCTTTGAATTTCTGACACAACTCCGGTGATTCCAACCAATGATTTTGAACTTGTCAGATGCACGCTCATTACACTACCAAGAGAAAAACAGCAGCATAAAATTTAATGCTATCTAGAAGGAAACAAAAAAAAAAACTGATGAATATTCATACAACTTTAGTGAGATCGATGACCGAAAAATACTACAGATCAAGCTGGTGCAGAGACAGAAATAAAATGAATGAATGAAACCTGTTATGAAAGGCACCAATATACCTAAAATTGAAACTGCCTTCTTAGTATTTCAATAGCAATTCATAGGATTAAAATGGATTTTTTTTCCAACAATATCAAAATAAATTAATGTCAGCAAAGTTTCTCAAGTATAAGAACAATACCTGACTGGTGCAATCAAATACTAAAATTTTCTACTAAAAATAGATGAAACTCTTTTACTAGCATGTTTAAAGTCCGTCAATGAAAATCAGAGTATAAAAATTCATACCCAAAAATAGGGATGGCAATGGGTACCCGTTAACTGGGAACCCGACACTACCCGACCCAATTAAATAGGGTTTGGATAGTGCTTAAACGGGTATTTATAGGGTTAGGGTAACAAACTGAAAACCCGATTAATAAATGGGTAGGGTTAGAGACTTAGGGAACCATAAACCCGAACCCGATTATGCAAATTATTTTTTATTAATCCATAATATATTTTTAAATGACATTAAAATTAAAAAAATCTTATTAATTTATTTTGAATCTCGTACATATTATATAAATAAAATTTGAATTTGAATTCACTTAAATTAATTAATATTAGTTCATTAACTACATGTTATTAAATGAAAACAAAATTACAAAATATATTTACTTGATTTTTTGATATGGTTATTCTCGATTTATAAATAAAATTTAAATATTTGAATTTCTGATCCAATAATTAAAAAGGTTGTGGTAGTTAAATGGGTAGTTAAAATATAATAGGGTAGGGTTAGGGTAGTAAATTTAAAAAATAAACGAGCTAGGGTTAGGGTTAGGGTTTTGTAAAAATTAAAGGGTTAAGGTTCGGGTATCCCAAATTCCGCGGATACCCGACCTGTTGTCATCCCTACCCCAAGACTAATGCATATCTTCAGGTCATGTCTTTGGAGATAAAGGTCCAGCATACAACCAACTGGTTGGTTGAGGCATCAAACAGGGAAGGTTGATTGATCTGGGCTATGTTATGGTTTCTGCAAGTTGGTACAATAGCAAAGGGACTGCCCAGGAGTAGACAAAATTGTCAATGGCGGAAGGTGGCATATGGCGGTATGGCGGTGCCGCCATAAATCCGTCATGGAAATATGGCGGATGGCATTGCGGAGATGCAGATGCCGTAGCAAACTGAAAAATATTTTTATATATATACAAAAAAAACACACAAAAACATATTCCAAATATGAAAAATAATAAAACTAACAACATATATGAAGAGCAAATATGTTTTTGAAATAAATTCATCAAATGCATCACAATGTCAAGAAAAAGATGTAAAACAATCATAACCAACTGTAAATCAAATGTAAAACAATCATGACCAACTGCAAATCAAAAGCCTTAAAACACACAATGTCGTGTCATAGCAAGTCATAATAGTAGGGCACTAAAAACTAGAAATAAAAAGTAGAATCCAGATCACATATTAACAAAAATTATGACAAAAGCGGTTTCTAGTCCATATTCTCACCCCAAGGGTAATCAGTGTCAATGGATCCATTTGAAGCATAAAGCATAAGGAAACAAAATTAGCAGAAGAATGCATAAAGAGTAATGCAGTAAGGAGTTCCGCAATGGTAGCGCGTAACACCTCCATGTCACTGTTGTATCTAAATAATTTAATTTTGAGTTGTTCTAGAGTTTTCCAATGTTTCCGTTGTGTTTCAGGTGTTTCAGAAAGTCTCCGGGAGCAGCAAACCAGAACTAGCAGGCCACATCGTGGCCAAGGGAGGCCACACCACAACCTGTCTTCTTGCCTTTGTGAAATTTTGGACGTAGGGTGACCACGTCGTGGGCCAGAGGCTACGCCGTGGTGGGTTGTTTTCCACCGGGGTCATTCTTCTTGCCTTTACGGAATTTAGCAAAGGGAGGATGACCACGCCACAGCCAGGGTGCGCTGCGCCGTGGTGGGGATGTTGCGGGTGAGGCTGCACCATGGCGATACGCATTGCGTCATTGTGGCCGAGAGCTCGGGATCCTCGGTTTTGCCCCAAGGAGGTGCTCCACACCGTAGAGATGCCTAGGAGGGGCACTGCACCGTGGTGGACGGGGCCGCACCGAAGACACAGTCTGCCCAGTTTTGAATTTTTTTATTTTACCTTTTTGCCCATGTTGGTTTTAAGCCTTGTGAGGCCTCTTTTCCCCCCTCACTCGCGTCGACCTCTCATGGGGGAGCTCAAGGGAGCTGCTTCCCTCCTTCAAGCCTCCAAGCTCAATTCTTCGTCAATTCCAAGTGGATTTGAAAGGTAGGTCCTCTTTCCTCTCTCTTTCCCTTCTCCTTCTTCCATTTCCCTCAATTCTCTTTTCTTCCATTTCCCTCAATTCTCTTTTCTCCCAGGCCAATGGGGGATGAATTTAAGGTTTGGGACGGGTCTAATGATGGGGCTTTAGATGTCTATGTTGGTCGGAGATTATGGCAAGATGGGGGGAATTGCTCTTAAAAAATTTAAAGCAGAATTAAAGATTAATTTCAAAATTAAACGATTTTGAAATGAAGAAGCCAGAAATCAAATATGCGATAGTTGATAACTTCGATTTGAGTTTATAAAGATAATATCAAAGTAATTAAATGCGGAAACAATCGAATCAAAATTATGCAAGTATGCGAGTTGATGTAAAATGATGCAATGCAGAAAAGTAAAGAGAGGACAAACACAATTGATAGAGTTTGGCTAAAGCTCGATGCGAGCCCCTAACCCCTCAACTAGAGAGGCCTACTGTATAAATCTCTTAGTCTCAACGGTGATCAAGAAACTCGTCTCTCACAATTGTGGCTTGTGGGCGCCCTCTTGAGGTTCGCCAGTAGCCAAGTAACCTATCCCACACTTTTGCAGAGTGTGAACCTTTGGTGAAAAGAGGTTGAGGAAAGAGAGGTTTGCTTTAAGCAAACCCTTTATACGTCGCTCACATATCTCTTTGATAGAAGGATGTAAAATGGAGGAAGAGAGATTGTGAGAAAGGTTGGAAAGCCTCTAGGAAATTAGAACATTGAAGTTGGCTTTTGAGAGGATTTGAGAGAATTAGAGCTTCACCAGCAATTGACCTTTTGAGAGCACGCCGTTGGAAACCGATGTGAAAGGTGATCTTCCAAGGAGCCAAAGGAGGCCTTTTATAGGCTCAAAAAGGCTCGGGAAACCTCTAGAATTCGCCAGAAGTCATGAAGCTGAGGTAGACCGCATTTATGGTCCTTTTGACCATAATAAATGCACCACCGCTGAAGCTGGCCCGAAGCCACCGGCTAGCCGCTACTGGCCAGTGGCTGGGCTGGTGGCCTTCAGACAGAACTACTGCACACCTACTGGAGCCACCAACTGGCCGGTGGGAGTTCTGCACTTATGGGCTGCTACCGGCCAGTGGCTGGGCTGGTGGCCTTCAGACAGAACTACTGCACACCTACTGGAGCCACCAACTGGCCGGTGGGAGTTCTGCACTTATGGGCTGCTACCGCAAGGGCACCGGGTAGCCTGCACGGCATCATCTTCAACTGGAGCCTCCCCCACTTCACTCCAATGTCTTCTATGGTCCTTCTAAGTTGATGCCAAGACTTTGAAGGATGGAAAGAGACGTGACTAAGCCTTCATCAAGGCTTTAAAGAAACTTGAAGATGCCATGTAATTCATCGCTTTGAATTCAATAAAAATACGAAACTCACTTAAATGAAAACGTTAGAAAGATAGGAGAGTGTTTGTGATCATGAAAACACCATAAGAAAGAGAGGTGCAACGGTCTAGGGCTCACGGAGGCCGTCTTCTACATCGGCCTCACTAACGCCGTCAAAAGCGATTTGTTTCTAATGCTTGAGTAGGTGTTTTTGTGCAATTCTTTAATTCAACATTTCATGAAGTGCTTGGATGTTTCTAAAATTGTATCCTGTTAAACCCTCTTTTATTATTTTGGGTATTTCCGAGTCCCATGTTGGAATACTCCTGTATGTATTCCTTTTTCTCAATCTATAAAAGAAGACTTTCGCCTCACCTTGAGGTAAGGCGATTTCCCATTCTACATGGTATCAAAGGCGGTTCGATAAACCCGAGCCCTCTTCTTTTTTTTCTTCTCCCCTGCCCTAGGCGTTTTTTTTTCTGGCCCCGCATTCCAGCGGCTCTCCCGGCACCCACCATCCTGTCCCGTCGGCCTCCCTCAAGAGAACCGATCGGCCCCCCTCCAGTCGGCCCCTCCTGTCAGCCCTCTCCCGACGGAACGACGCCTCTCCAGTGCGGCGGTGCCCCTTCCGCCCATTCGATCCTGACGGCCCTCCCGCCGCTCATCTGGTCCCGGCGGCCCTCCCGACGGAACAACGCTCGGCCTCCCATCCCGATTCTGATCCCTACGCCCTCCCGCAACCTGCGACGGCCTCCCTCTGTGCGCCTCATCATCCGGCATCCTCCCACACCAAACGCGACTCTTGCGAACCTCCCTCCCGCCCCTTGCACAGCAAACCTCCCTCCCGATCCCGGTCACCCGCCCTCTAGTGGCCACCGGCTTCTCCCGACCTACCCCCAATGCGGCACCTCCCGATCTGACGTCACCGCCCGGCCAGCCGCCATTCCCGGCGCCTCCCGGTCCGGACGTCATCCAACCCCGGCCTCCAGCAGCTTCCCAGCGACACCTGGCACCGCCTCCGCCGTCGTCTCTCCTGCGGCTTCCCAACGACGCCGGCCTCGCCTCCTCCTCTGCGCGTCACCCAGCTCTGCCCTCCCGCGGCCTTCTGGCTTCGTGTCCGGCCCCGCTGCGTACAGCCCCTCCTGCTCCCGACACTCAATCCCCGACAACCTCCCATCGACCGCCCTCGCCGACCCTCCTGCCCGGCAGCCTCCCGTCAACCGGTCTCCAGCGCGACGGCACCTCTCTCGTCCCTGCCTTCTGCGCGCAACGACGAACACCTCGCCTCCTGGCCCATCCGCAGCGGCGCATCCCGGCTTCATCCGGCTCGACCTTCCGACTTCAACCGGCCCGCCTCCTCTTGCCGACTCCCGACCCCGATGCATCCCGGCTCTTCCCTGCAAGGCACTCCCGGCTCTTCCCTGCTAGGCACTCCCGGCTAGCCTTCCTCGCAGTTTCCCAACCCGCCTCTTGCAGCGACATCCCGACCCCCGCCCTACTCGGCGTTTTCCCGGCCCAACCACTCTTCGCTGTGTCGGCCTTTCCAACCAACAACACCACGCTTCATCCGTGCATCTGTACGGCATCCCCTGCTCTGTCATCGGCTCGGCCGCACAACAATTCCCCTTAATCCAGCCCCAGTTTCAGAACGATGCTCTCGACAGAAGAAATGGACTGGATACAATCTTATCGGGCGACTGTGCCATAGTCCTTTTCTCCAGCCTCCATTGCTCAGACTGACGGCTCTACCGCCAGTGTATCTCAACAACCGACAACATGGATGCTAGACTCTGTGATGTTATTAATATTTTCATGACTTATTATATTCCTCATTTACTTATTTTATATGAAATGTGCATAATTTGTGTGAAATATTAATGTTTTAATATTAAGTATAATATTTGAGCATTTTTAGAAGTAGTCAAATTGAGTCAGTTTAATGTTTTAATTATAACTATCACTATACTGATCCAAATTGTGTGGTTCTTGTTTTGTAGGATTCTCCTTTCAATATATAACATTTCATTAGAAGGCACCATGATCCAATTCTGTCATTTGAAGGGTCATATGGTCCTCACAAACAAGACCAAAGAATCTGTGAACAAACTGGACCAGCCTTGAAGATTTATTTACTGGGCTCAATACAGAAGTCCAAAAACCTTAACTCTCCACCATAATTCGGGGGACACTACATGTCATCTTGGATAAAAATTTCATGGCCCAAATCCAAGTACAAGGGGCCCAAATAAATCTTTGAAGTCCAGCCCACCATTCTGGCCGAGAATGAAAATCAGTATAGTATTCATGACATATCTCCTGATGTAATCATCCAAGCGAGCTGAGATTTTGCAGTGTGAAAGAGGAGATGTAGGCGGCCGACTTTGTTGAAGAAACCATTCGGATTTGAAGGCATCTTAATATTCAAAAACCCTTTCACATTATGGACTTCAAAAAAGACTGGATTGAAATGGACAGTTTAAGTTTGTTTATGCAACCGGCCATAACTTTTTATCCTTACGTCCAAATGACTCCAACTTTTGAGAGTAGTCGGCCAACATTATTGTCTACAACTTTGAAGAAGGAGATATTTGAAGATTCGGCTGTCTGAATTTCCAAATTGGCGATGCAAGTGGAAGGACAGATTGGGAATGCAAACAGTCCACTCCTTGGGCTATAAATACTCTCTCCTTCTCTCCTTGAGAGGGGTTGGCATTTCAGAAGAGAGGAGATCATATTGGCACGACCAAAGCTTTGCCAAAGGCTTGGGAGGACCTGCCATACTCAAGTTTTCACTTGAGAGACCTTTCCTCCTCTCTTTGTTTTCACTTACTTTTGTGTTCTTCATTTTTGTAATTTTGTAAGTCCTTTATTTTGTAATTCTGTTTTAATGAAAGTTTCTTCTTCAAAATCTCTTATTCTCCTCCACCTTCTGTAGTATAATATTCATGGTCTTAAAATAGTTTGAATCATTTTAAATTACAGTACCTTATCTTGCTTCCTCATTCAATCGAAATTCCATTTTTTGATTCTCAAAATATTTCGTGTGTGTGTTCGGCACACTACTCTTATCTTGTCCCTTTCTTTTTCTTCTCTTTATAATTCATCACCATAAACATATATTAGCAGATTAATAAACATCATAATGGCTGAGTAAATTTCTCATCGGGGTGAGTTTTAATTTAGGTATGTTAAGCGATTGAGAGCTTTTGCTCGATGAGTATTCGTTGAATTAACATTGTGTATGTTGGACTTAGCATGTCATGGATTAATGACTTGATTTGTTTAACGTGTGGTTTCCATGGATTATTGGAACCATAAATACACTACCATAAACAATATTTGATCAAGATTAGAACCCTAAGTTAACTTAAGGTTTGGATTAAAGCCTTAACACTTAGGAATTCTAATTAACATCATCTTGTGTCATGGGTGTTAATTTAAATGCAATATAAAGCAAAGCTCAAGGATATCACAAGCTTAACTAACCTAATGATGAACTCACCCCAATATTTATCAACTTGTTAAATTAAACATCATTCATTAAACATTTCAATTAAGCTCTGCAAACAAACCCCCCCAATCAAAATACAATCAACTAAAAACAATCGACTATTACGAAGTACCATCACCGATGATTCGACCCGAGTGCTGCTATACACATTAGCAGAGCACCAGAACTTTGACCGGTCGATAGGCGACAATCGGCCGTGCGTTTCAAATGGCGCCGTTGCCGGGGATGGTGCTTTAAGTAGTCATTAGTTTCTGGTTATTGTCAAGAAAACACAAAAAAAAAACAAATTTTAAAAAAAAAATTGAAAAAAAAAAACACAAAGAAAAACCCGTCTTCTCATAAAAATCATAAACTGAAAAAAATACAAAGAAAAACCCGTCTTCCTCTTTCTTCCAAAATCTCTCTGAATGCCCCGTAGCCTTCCAAACAATCCCTCGGATTTGTTTGACCCTGAAATTGAGCGAACACTTCGCCAACTTAGGAGGAACATAAGAGATACTCAAATAATTCAAGAACCAATCCTCATCCAACCAGTTGAAATTGAAATGGCCAATCCTAGGGAACAAACCCTAAAAGAACTCGTTGCCCCTGATATGAATTACCAACCTCTTGGTATTCAATATCCAAACATAGAGGCTGACTTCGAACTCAAGTCGGGTTTGATTCATCTTCTTCCTCATTTCCATGGTCTAGCTGGTGAGGATCCTCATCTTCACCTCAAAGAGTTCCAAGTGGTCTGCTCAACCATGAAACCTCAAGGGGTTTCTGAAGAACAAATCAAGCTTAGAGCTTTCCCCTTTTCCCTAGCAGATTCTGCCAAGTCTTGGCTCTACTACCTCCCACCTGGTTCCATAAACTCATGGGTTGACATGAAGAGACTTTTCCTTGAGAAGTTCTTTCCCGCTTCCCGAACAGCTTCTATCCGAAAGGAAATAAGCGGCATCCGTCAATTCCCTAATGAATCACTCCATGAGTATTGGGAGAGGTTCAAAAAGCTTGTGGCAACTTGTCCACACCATCAAATCCCTGACCAACTCCTGATCCAATACTTCTATGAGGGGTTATTGGCTATGGAGCGAACTCTCATTGATGCCGCAAGTGGCGGTGCTCTTGTTGACAAAACTCCTGCAGCTGCAAGAGATCTCATAAGTAACATGGCTGCAAACACGCAGCAATTCCATACTCGAGCACATGCTCAAGTGAAACAAGCCCAAGAGAATCAATCCATAGAGCCCAACAAGATGACTGAGTGGATGAGTGAACTTACAGGTCTTGTGCGTCAACTAGCGGTGGCTACCAAAGCCCCAACCTCATCTTCTCCACAGTCACTATTCCCTGGACCTATCAAGAATTGTGGAATCTGCAACTCTCCATCTCATCCGACTGACACATGTCCACAACTTCAAGATGATCCATCTGATTCATCTAGTCCAATGGAGCTCAATGCGGCATATGCTCAGCGAAACTTCAACCCTCAACAATCCGGTCAGTTTGTTAGAAACTTCAACCAACCCCACTCTGAGCCCTTCTCTTCTACCTTTAACCCACCTCTGAGGTATGGTAATCCCATTTCTCATCCTCCTCAGTTCCCTCATCAAAATCCAAACCAGTTCCAATATGGTCAAAGTGGTGGTAACATCCATCAACCTTATCCTTTTGTTCCTCAACCCCAAAGGAACAATCCTCCTCCGGGATTCCACTATCCTAATGAGTCTTCCCAATTCCCCACCCAATACAATCGCTTTCCCAAGAACCAAAATCAAGGCCAACCCAATTTGGGACAAGCCTCTTCTTCTAAACAACCATGGGAAAGTGCTGTAGAGGATCTTGCTTCCTTCACCCGTTCTAGCCTCAAGAACATTGAAACCCAAATAGGTCAACTTGCATCCCACCTTAGCCAGCAACAACCATCCAATTCATCCCAACTCCCAGCTCAACCATTACCCAACCCTAAGGGTAATGTAAGTGCAATTGCACTTAGATCGGGAAAGCAAATTGTTATGCCCCATGCTGATTGCTCTACCTGCCCTTTCGATGTTGATCTAGAAAATGAAAAGAACAAAAAGCTGGAAAAGGAACTTGAATCCACTCCTTCACCTCCTTCCATTCCTCTAAGGAACCCAATTCCTTTTCCTCAAGCCATCTCCAAGCCTAAGAAGTCCTTTGAACCTGATCCTGAAATGCTTGACATGTTTAGACGTGTTGAAGTGAACATCCCCCTCTTAGATGCCATCAAACAAATCCCTAAGTATGCCAAGTTTCTTAAGGAATTGTGCACCCATAAGAGGCAACTTAGGAACATTGAAAATGTTTCAACTCAACAGTCCATTCCCATGAAGTGCAAAGATCCAGGGACCTTCACAGTTCCATGTCAAATAGGGAGTTCCAACTTTGATGATGCACTCATAGACCTTGGAGCCTCAATAAATGTCATGCCCAAATCCATTTTCTCCAACCTTGGTCTAGGTCCCTTGCACCCAACGGGTGTTGTCATTCAATTAGCCAATCGAAGCACTACCAGTCCTGAGGGGATAATTGAGGATGTTCTTGTTCGGGTCAATGATCTTATCTTCCCAGCTGATTTCTATGTCCTTGACATGGAAGGTGAGACGACCTCTTCTCGATCTCCCCTAATTCTAGGAAGACCATTCCTCATGACTGCGAGAACCAAGATTGATGTCCATTCAGGCATCTTATCCATGGAATTCGGTGACCAACTGGTCAAGTTCAACATTTTCCAAGCCATGCGATACCCATCTGAGGATCACTCTGCATTCTCAATCCATGCTTTTGAGGACACTTCTAAGATTCAATCGAACCTCAATCCACCATGCTCTTCATGTTATAATGATAAAGGATCTTGTGAAATCTGCACCATGATTAACAAAGTCATAAATGGTGAAGTTGATGTGGACCTCTCATTCATAGACTCCATCAATCTAGAGGAACTTGAAAACTCTCTTGAATCCCACATCAACTCTGATCTCTACTGCTCTACCTTGGACAGTGTTGAGGAAAATGATCCAAACCCATCTGGAATCCCTTCTCCTGCTCCTAACTTGTCTAGCTCTCAAATCAAGGCTGAAACTGATCTAAAACCACTTCCTTCACACCTCAAGTATGCATTCCTTTTCCATGATCCCTCCTACCCTGTCATTATCTCTGCTTCACTTTCTGAAACTGAGGAGTCCCAACTTGTTAAAGTGTTAGAGGAAAACAAAAATGCCTTAGGTTGGACCCTAGAGGATATTCCAGGAATCAACCCTGCCCTTTGCATGCATCACATCCATCTAGAGGAATCATCCAAACCAATTAGGCAACCTCAAAGAAGACTCAATCCACTCATACTTGAGGTAGTTAGGGAAGAGATTACCAAGCTTCTTCAAGCTGGTATTATCTACCCAATTTCTGATAGTGAATGGGTTAGTCCAATTCAAGTCGTTCCTAAGAAGGGCGGGATAACAGTTGTCACAAATGAACATGGAGAAGTGGTCACAACTCGAGTGAAAAACAAATGGCGTGTGTGCATCGATTATCGCAAACTGAATGCTGAAACACGAAAAGATCACTACCCACTTCCTTTCCTTGACCAAATGCTTGAGAGATTGGCCGGAAAGTCACACTATTGCTTTCTTGATGGTTACACCGGCTACTTCCAAATTCCAATCGCACCTCAAGACCAAGAAAAGACCACATTCACTTGCCCCTTTGGAACCTATGCCTATAGGCGAATGCCTTTTGGCCTTTGTAATGCTCCTGCAACATTCCAGCGATGTATGATGAGTATCTTTTCTGAATTCATTGAGAATTGCATGGAGGTCTTCATGGATGACTTTACCATTTATGGCGAGTCATTTGAATCTTGCTTACATTCACTCTCTTTGGTCCTTCAAAAGTGTGTCAAGTGCAACCTTGTGCTGAATTTTGAAAAATGTCACTTCATGGTTTCAAATGGGATTGTTCTAGGGCACATAATTTCTCAAGAGGGTATCCAAGTTGATCCAGCCAAAATTGGGGTGATCCAATCACTTCCTGAACCCAAATCAGTTCGAGACATTCGGTCCTTCCTTGGTCATGCCGGTTTCTATCGGCGATTCATTCAGAACTTCAGCAAGATTTCCCTCCCACTCACTCGTTTACTTCAAAATGATGTCACATTCAATTTTGATGAGGCTTGCAAGAGAGCCTTCATTGAACTCAAATCTGCTCTCACATCTGCTCCAATAATCCAACCCCCAGATTGGTCCTTACCATTTGAATTGATGTGTGATGCTTCTGATAGGGCCATTGGGGCTGTTCTTGGTCAAAGAAGAGAAAACATTCCTCATGTCATCTTTTATGCCTCAAAAACATTGGATGAAACTCAATCACACTACACTGTGACTGAAAAAGAACTTTTAGCTGTGGTTTTTGCCTTGGATAAATTCCGGCCCTATCTCTTAGGTGCCAAAATCATCATCTTCACGGACCACTCAGCATTAAAGTTCTTACTTAAGAAAAGTGATTCCAAACCAAGGCTAATAAGATGGATTTTAATGCTCCAAGAGTTTGACCTTGTGATAAAAGATAAACCTGGAAAAGAAAACCCTGTGGCTGACCACCTGAGTAGAATTTCTAATTCTTCTCATTCTGAAATAATTGATCCTGAATTTCCAACTGAACACCTCTCCTCTCTCACTCCAAAGTTACCATGGTATGCCCCAATTGTCAATTACTTGGTTTCCGGTGTTTTCCCTGAATATTTTTCAAAAGAACAAAAAGAAAAGATGAAAAGTGATTCAAAGCATTATTTTTGGGAAGATAATAAACTTTGGAAAACCGGGGCTGACATGGTAATTAGGAGATGTGTTGATGAAACTAAACAATCCTCCATCTTGGAATTCTGCCACTCAATGCCTGGAGGTGGCCACTTTGGACCACAAAGGACTTCTCGAAAGGTCCTAGATTCTGGATTCTTTTGGCCTTCACTCTTCAAGGACTCACATGAGTTCTGTCAATCATGTCCCGCTTGCCAAAAGTTTGGCACAATTTCCAAAAGAAACGAAATGCCTCAAAAGCCATTAATCTTCTGTGAGCTTTTCGATGTTTGGGGCATCGATTTCATGGGACCTTTTCCCCCTTCCAATGGATTATCCTACATTCTCCTTGCCGTTGACTATGTTTCTAGGTGGGTTGAGGCCAAACCCACTAGGAAAGATGATGCTCAAACTGTGAGTGAGTTCCTCAAAACCCATATCTTCCATCGATTCGGAACACCACGTGCTTTGATAAGTGACTTAGGAACTCATTTCTGTAATAGAACCGTGGAGTCACTTTTGAAAAAGAATGGGGTTGTACATAAAACATCCACTGCATATCACCCTCAAACAAATGGAATGGCTGAACTTTCTAACAGAGAAGTGAAAAGAGTGCTTGAAAGAATTGTTAAGCCCACAAGAAAAGACTGGCCCGATAGACTTGGTGAAGCACTTTGGGCCTATCGAACAGCCTATAAGACACCCATTGGGATGTCTCCATTTAGGCTAGTTTTTGGTAAAGCCTGTCATTTACCAGTTGAAATCCAACATAAGTCATTTTGGGCTGTCAAAACTTGTAATTTTGATTGTGAAAAATCTGGTGAAGAAAGATTGTTGCAGTTGACTGAATTGGAGGAGCTTCGACTCGATTCGTATGAGAACTCCATTCTCTACAAAGAAAAGTCAAAGTCACTCCATGACAGGCACATTCTTCGAAAGGTATTTCATGAAGGTGAAAAGGTAATGCTCTTCAATTCTCGATTTCGACTTCACCCAGGTAAACTCAATTCTCGTTGGGATGGACCTTTTATTATTACTAATGTTTACCCATTTGGTGCAGTGCAAGTCCAAGACCCTTCTTCAAAAAGAACATTCACGGTTAACGGACATCGGTTAAAGCATCACCATGAGAGGTCTCACAATCCAGGAACCACGTCGACTTCCATCAAAACCCCATCCACTTCAATAGAACCACCACTGGATGGAGACCCGCCAAATCCAAACCAGGGGGCACCTCTTTCCCTTTAACTCTCTCTTTCCTCAAACTCTCTTCCCTCTCTTCTTCTCTCTATTTCTTCTTCTTCCTCTCTCCCTCTCATTTTTTTTACAACATTCTTCCACAACCTTTTTCCTATTTTCTCTTTTGTGTGGATGTGTCATTAAAAAAAAATTTAAAAAAAAAATTAATTAAAAAAAATGAAAATTAAAAAAAAAAAGGGTGTCATAATTACTCATCATCCAATATTGAAATTCTGTCCAACCATTTTGGGGAGTCAAAAGGCTTGTTTTAAACTCAAATATATTGAATTTTTATCTCAAACTTGGGTAAACAATTTTGTGTCAATAACAAACATTTTGAATGAACAATTTTTGGTGGAAAATGATTCTCCCCTACCGTGAGGAATAACATTAGCCTTCATGCCAAGGTCATCTATGGCCATCTTTTTCATTGTGTGTCTTCACCACTGATTGTGAATCTTGAGTTTGTGGACCTTCGAGCTGAATTTCCATCTTTTGTGTGCATTAATATGATAGAGGCATTTTCTAAGCCACATGAGAATCAGAATAGCCAAATAGCCTCCCGTTACCCTTACATTGATCCTACTTTTGAAAGCCCCTTTGAGCCTATGAAAACCTTTATTTTGATAGCCACATTACAAGCCTAATACCTTGTCCCACCCAACATCTTCATGGATTTTCATTGTACAATTTATTGAAATTTAAGTGTGGGGGGAATGGACTTCATTTTTGGGCGTACTTTCATTGATTTCCAATGTGTCATCATATGCTTAAGGGCAAGCATCCATTCAAGTGTGGGGGAGAGGTTGTAATTCTGTGAGCTTTGGGGTGTATATGTGTAATTTTCATTTGTACAAAAGTCATTGAAAAGTGTTCAAAAAAAAAAAAAATGAAAAAAAATTATAAAAAAAATGAAAAAAAAGGAATGGGTTGTGTCTTGGGTGGGTCAAAATTCATTCATCATCAACCTTTGATCGTGTTATAACTACTAAAATTAGTTCCATGAGAAGATCAAACATGGGTTGGGAGATGACTGTGAGACTTGTTTCAAGCACAACTTTCGAAAAAAAAAGCAAAAAAAGAAAAAAAGAACACTTGAATCATCTTGTATTGTGTCATTATTGGAAGTCTTCCATGTTATACATATTCCATCATCTCACCCTATTCCATTTTCTATCTCCCTCACTTTTCATTCATCACACATTCATGCCCTTGTAAATATGTGTTTCTATTTCCTTTCAAATCAAATTTCAAAAAAATGTGCATTGATTTTTCCATGTTGGTGTTTTTAACCCCTCTTTTCCTTTGGACATTATATACCTACCGTCCCATAGCCACTGAAAAACCCCTTAAAAGACCTCTTGATTCTTGTACACATTAGATTTGGGAATGGAAGCTGAGAGCTCTTACAAACTCTTGATTTTCACTTTTTGTTGGTGAATGAGTGAACCTCCTAAAATACATTTTTATCATCTTGAGAGGAGTAAGTTTTGAGTGCCTACATTTTCCAATTCAAACCTTGAACATGAAAAAATGAATTGTTTCTGATGCATTATTGTGAACCAAATTTGTGATGGAATTCAATATGGATGAGTGAAATAGTCTAAACCTCCCCTGATTGGAGAAAACAAAATTTTAATATTTGTTGGTGAGTGAAAATGATTTTGTCATGTTTTTATATTTGTTGCACATGAGGACACGCGCAAATCTAAGTGTGGGGGAGTTGATGTTATTAATATTTTCATGACTTATTATATTCCTCCTTTACTTATTTTATATGAAATGTGCATAATTTGTGTGAAATATTAATGTTTTAATATTAAGTTTAATATTTGAGCATTTTTAGAAGTAGTCAAATTGAGTCAGTTTAATGTTTTAATTATAACTATCACTATACTGATCCAAATTGTGTGGTTCTTGTTTTGTAGGATTCTCCTTTCAATATATAACATTTCATTAGAAGGCACCATGATCCAATTCTGTCATTTGAAGGGTCATATGGTCCTCACAAACAAGACCAAAGAATCTGTGAACAAACTGGACCAGCCTTGAAGATTTATTTACTGGGCTCAATACAGAAGTCCAAAAACCTTAACTCTCCACCATAATTCGGGGGACACTACATGTCATCTTGGATAAAAATTCCATGGCCCAAATCCAAGTACAAGGGGCCCAAATAAATCTTTGAAGTCCAGCCCACCATTCTGGCCGAGAATGAAAATCAGTATAGTATTCATGACATATCTCCTGATGTAATCATCCAAGCGAGCTGAGATTTTGCAGTGTGAAAGAGGAGATGTAGGCGGCCGACTTTGTTGAAGAAACCATTCGGATTTGAAGGCATCTTAATATTCAAAAACCCTTTCACATTATGGACTTCAAAAAAGACTGGATTGAAATGGACAGTTTAAGTTTGTTTATGCAACCGGCCATAACTTTTTATCCTTACGTCCAAATGACTCCAACTTTTGAGAGTAGTCGGCCAACATTATTGTCTACAACTTTGAAGAAGGAGATATTTGAAGATTCGGCTGTCTGAATTTCCAAATTGGCGATGCAAGTGGAAGGACAGATTGGGAATGCAAACAGTCCACTCCTTGGGCTATAAATACTCTCTCCTTCTCTCCTTGAGAGGGGTTGGCATTTCAGAAGAGAGGAGATCATATTGGCACGACCAAAGCTTTGCCAAAGGCTTGGGAGGACCTGCCATACTCAAGTTTTCACTTGAGAGACCTTTCCTCCTCTCTTTGTTTTCACTTACTTTTGTGTTCTTCATTTTTGTAATTTTGTAAGTCCTTTATTTTGTAATTCTGTTTTAATGAAAGTTTCTTCTTCAAAATCTCTTATTCTCCTCCACCTTCTGTAGTATAATATTCATGGTCTTAAAATAGTTTGAATCATTTTAAATTACAGTACCTTATCTTGCTTCCTCATTCAATCGAAATTCCATTTTTTGATTCTCAAAATATTTCGTGTGTGTGTTCGGCACACTACTCTTATCTTGTCCCTTTCTTTTTCTTCTCTTTATAATTCATCACCATAAACATATATTAGCAGATTAATAAACATCATAATGGCTGAGTAAATTTCTCATCGGGGTGAGTTTTAATTTAGGTATGTTAAGCGATTGAGAGCTTTTGCTCGATGAGTATTCGTTGAATTAACATTGTGTATGTTGGACTTAGCATGTCATGGATTAATGACTTGATTTGTTTAACGTGTGGTTTCCATGGATTATTGGAACCATAAATACACTACCATAAACAATATTTGATCAAGATTAAAACCCTAAGTTAATTTAAGGCTTGGATTAAAGCCTTAACACTTAGGAATTCTAATTAACATCATCTTGTGTCATGGGTGTTAATTTAAATGCAATATAAAGCAAAGCTCAAGGATATCACAAGCTTAACTAACCTAATGATGAACTCACCCCAATATTTATCAACTTGTTAAATTAAACATCATTCATTAAACATTTCAATTAAGCTCTGCAAACAAACCCCCCAATCAAAATACAATCAACTAAAAACAATCGACTATTACGAAGTACCATCACCGATGATTCGACCCGAGTGCTGCTATACACATTAGCAGAGCACCAGAACTTTGACCGGTCGATAGGCGACAATCGGCCGTGCGTTTCACTCTGGTGCATCGGAACGTCTCACAGGGGACTCTGGTATGTTCACTACCTATCATTCGTACACTGGTGTCTCTACAATTACTATTGCAAATGGATCAACAATCCCCGTCGTCGGATTTGGCACATGCCACTTGGCCCCGTCTATTCACCTGGATTCAGTTGCTCATATTCCTCGAAGTCCATTTAATCTTCTCTCCATCAACAAACTCACCAAAGATTTAAATTGTGTTGCTACTTTTACTTCTTCTGGTGTTGTTTTTCAAGAGCAGACGACGAATCGAGAGCTTGGTCGAGGTCATCTTCGGAATGGGGTGTACATGTTCGATACCCCACCTTATCTCGCTTGCTCATCCACCTCGGCCCGTGCTCTTGACCTACATTCCCATCTTGTTCATCCACCAGCCTTCATCCTACATAAAATGTGTCCCCAATTCAGTTCTCACTTATCCTTCCATTGTGAATCCTACAAGTTTCCTAAACATCATCGGGTAACGTATACTCCTCGACAGGAACCACGTGTAGTGAATCCTTTCGATCTTGTTCATACCGATGTATTGGGTCCTTGCAGGGTTTCAAGCCAGTCCGGGTACAGCTATTATATCACCTTTATTGATGACTTCTCCCGCATGACATGGCTTTACATGCTTCGTGATCGGTCTGAAGTATTTCCTACCTTCCAGACCTTTTACAATGAAATTCATACTCAATTCTCCACCTCCATCAAATGTCTCCGCTCCAACAATGGACGGGAATATTTATCTACTTCCTTTCAGCAGTTTCTCAAGGATCACGGCATCATTCATCAGACATCTTGTCCTGATACACCTCAGCAGAATGGAGTGGCGGAGCGGAAACATCGTCATATTCTGAAGATTGCTCGTGCCCTCCTATTCCACATACAGGTGTCACTCTGCTTTTAAACCGATGTCATCCTGACTGTAACCTACCTCCTAAACCGACTCTCATCTTCTATCCTTCAGGGGGAGACTCCTTTTCGAACTTTGTTCTCCTCTCCCTCCTCACTCACTTCCACTCCGTGTATTTGGATGTCTCTGTTATGTCTGTGACACTCGTCCCGGCCTCTCCAAAGTCCCTCCCAAATCCCTCTGTTGCATATTGCTCAGATATTCACGCACTCAGCGCGGATACCGATACTTCTCTCCGGACCTACGGTGTTATATCACCTCTGCTGACGTCTTATTTGTTGAGAGTTCTCCATTCTCACTTCCCTCTCTCCATCCAGATACTGACATCGATGATTGTCTTTCACTCATCATCCATCCTCCTCCAGTGCTGCCTCTTGCTGATTACCGGTTTAGTATGGTCTACTCCCGTCGCCCATCGACTGTGCCCTCATCCAGGCCGAGGAGACCATTGTCCTAGCTTCGTCTGATGCTCCTGCACCGCCACCGGACGATCTACCCATTGCACTACGGAAAGGTACTCGTTCTTGCCAGAACAATCCACTATTTACATCTTCATACGGAGGTCTGTCAGCTATAGAGACGATATCTATTCTCCGCACAGCTGGCTAGGCCAAATCTCATCTGGGGTGGTTGCAAGCGATGAGAGGTGAATTGCAGGCTCTGGAGGACAACCATACTTGGGATCTGGTTCCCCTCCCTGCCGGTAAACAAGCGGTCGGCAGCAAATGGATTTACACGGTCCGTCTGAACGCCGATGGCACTCTCTATCGACTCAAAGCCCGACTTGTGGCCAAGGGTTTTGCTCAGACATATGGTGTTGATTATTTTGACACTTTCTCTCCAGTTGCCAAGATGGCATCCGTTCGATTATCCATCTCTTTGGCCGCTCATCATCACTAGTCACTTCATCAACTGGACGTCAAGAATGTCTTCCTCCATGGATTTCTTGAGGAAGAAGTTTATCTGCAGCAGCCTCCCGGATTTTGCGCCTCCGGCTACGGGTCCCAAGTCTGTCGACTACACCGCTCTCTATATGGTCTCAAGTAGTCTCCTCGTGCTTGGTTTGGTCGATTCAGCACCGTCATCACCGACTTTGGGCTCTCCCGCGGTATGAAGGATCACACCATATTCTACAGGACGACATCCATCGGTTGCATCCTATTGGTCGTGTATGTAGATGATATCATTGTCACCGGGAGTGACTCTGCTGGTATCACCCGCCTCAAGGGGCATCTTCACCAGCACTTCCACACCAAAGATCTCGGCTCTCTCGCATACTTCCTTGGCATCGAGGTCTCCCGTTCTCCAGACACAATCTTCCTTTGCCAACGGAAATATGTTTTGGATATTCTACAGGATGTTGGGATGACACAGGTCACCGCCATTGACACTCCTCTTGAGCCTGGGGAATGGTCTCTCTATGACTCCTCATAACCGTATTCACACCCAGAGCGGTATCATCGACTGGTGGGCAAACTCAACTATCTCACCATGACTCGTCCCGACATTGTCTGCGTTGTTGGCAAAGTGAGCCAATTCATGGAGCATCCGGCCACCTCTCAGTGGGATGTTGTACTCCGCATAGCCAAATACATCAAGCGAGACTCTGCCCGTGGTCTTCACTACTCTCACCACGCTCATCAGAATATTGAGGTTTTCTGTGATGCTGACTATGTTGGTTGTCTTGCTACCCGGAAATCTAATTTTGGGTTTTCCGTGTTCTTAGCAGGCAACCTCATCTCTTGGCGCAGCAAGAAACAGACTGTCGTCTCCCGATCCAGTGCGGAGTCTGAGTCCTGTGTCATGGTCACCGTCACTACGGAGATCATTTGGCTTCGACAACTCCTCCAGGAGCTTAGATTTCCTCAGCAGACATCTGCTCACATCTGGTGTGACAATCAGGCAGCCACCAAGATTGTTTCGAATCTCGTCTTTCATGAACGCACGAAGCATATTGAGGTGGACTGTCACTTTCTTCGACACCACCTGGAGCACAATCATGTCAGCTTTAACTACATCCCAACGGCGGACCGGCTTGCTGACATCTTCACCAAAGGTCTCCCAGGGGCTTGCCTGGCCTCGCTCAGTTCCAAGCTGGGCATCCACAGTATCTGCGACCTAGCTTGAGGGGGAGTGTGTCTAGTTTTGTCTGGTGTCATCTTTCTTTTTGTGGGACTCGTGGTCCAAGCTGGGCATGTCCAGCTTGAGGGGGAGTGTTAAACCCTCTTTTATTATTTTGGGTATTTCTGAGTCCCACATCGGAATACTCCTATATGTATTCCTTTTTCTCAATCTATAAAAGAAGGTCTCCGCCTCACCTTGAGGTAACGCAGTTTCCCATTCTACATATCCTATCAATGTGTACCTATATGTGATACTAAGAATGGAATTATAAGAGGTTTTTGATGTTTTCTATACTTAGCATTAAGGATTTTAAAGGGATTTCTAGTTTTAATTTCCAAAACCATGTTGTGCAGTCAAGTGTTTGTGAAAATGCCTTGAAGGCTTCTTTAAAGTGAATTTGAAGACAAATGTGGTGCTTGGCACCCGTTTAGTTTCTAAAAGAGGCGGTGTTATAAAAGGGGGCATGTTTAGCCCATGTGAAGTCAATTTCCGACTTGTTATCCATTGTGTTGTTAAAAAGTAATTTTAACGTAGAGTGGTGATCTTCAAGTGGATTTCGAAAAGTATGTTTTCATTAATGAGTTTTCAAATGATGGTGAAAGTGTTTGGCATCCCAAGCTTGTTTTGAAAGGGCCCAATTGGCATTTTATAAAAATAAGTCTTGCTTGTTGATTGAGATACCCTTTGAGCCCCATGTTTTTCATTATGCTTTGTGTGGACCGTTGCCCCATGAGGGAATTATTATGTGAGCTTCAATTGATGGAAATAGGTTGTTTCTTATGAGGGTGTTTGAGGTAAGATGGGGTTTATTTAAAATGGTTTTGCTATTGATTTATGTGATGATCATTTGGCTTGCTTGTTTGTTCACCTACACTTATATCATGGGAACCCTAGGTAGCTAAGTAGAAGGTCTGGATGAGTGTGGCCCTAGTGTAGATTGTGCACTGGCTAGGGATTGTGGGTCGATTAGATCGACTAAGCTAACGGGATGGATTTCTGATCTGGTGAGATCATGAGAGCTCCTGGAATTGTTAGGTTCACGTATATCAGCTAGTGTTCTGATGAGCCAAGTCCAATATCGTTCAGGTTAGCGCCTAGTGAGTTGCCCAAGATGCTTACTTCACATCTCATTTCATACCTTGTTTGTATCCCATAGCCCTTGATTTGGTTATATGACACCATTGCTTGGTTTATTTTATTCTTCATTCATATATTGGTGCCTATTTATGTTTATATTTTGATTCAAATAAGGTTTTGGTTTACTTTCAAACTAATTTACAAAATGGTTTGGAAAGTGTGGTTTTAAAGGAGAAAGAGTGATATTTGTTTACAAGATGAGGTTTTGGAAAATAAGAAAAAGGATTTGGTATTGTTTTCATGGCTTTAAAGGTCGTTTTTCCATGTTTTGAAAATGTTCTTTCTAAAGTGTTTGTACTACCCTTGTTTTATGTAAAATGGGTGGATGTTTGGTTAAAAAGGGTAAAGCATGTGATTTGTTTTCTCACCTTATATGTAAGAAAAACCTATTTTTAAATTGTGTTTCAAACGAGATGTATGAAAAGTTTTATGAAAAGAATTGCATAGACATTTTGGTGAAATCCTACTGGGCATGTTTAGCTCACAACCCTGCATATACATCGGTGTGTGTGCAGCTTCCATGCTTTCTTTCAAGTATTCAGTTTGCGGTCCCATGTTGGTTGTTATTCGTACTGGTTTGTTGATGGACGAGTTGCGGATGCGGTGAGTGATCGTGGGTCACATGGAGATGACTTGCAGTATCTCGAGGTTGGGCTTTTATTTTGGGACGCTGGAGTATCGGCCAAGTCGGCCAACTGTACCTTTATTTGTAGTTTCTGTCTTAGTTTATGTGATGTAATTGTTTCCACTGTGTATTATATGTGATTTTAATTACTTAAATTTGTTATTTTCCCAAATGAGAACGATCATTTTTATTGATCATGTCTCGTTATGTTTATTTCGTTCATGCCATGTTTGACTTGTTTTATAATTTGGAACTGCTTATTTCATTTGCATAAGAGTCTAATGTATGGACACTCCATGTCAGATTCTCAATTAGTTTTCGTTGAACGGTGTAGGATGAGAAAATGAGAGAGATCCGACCCCCCAAGCCCTTCTCTAAAGGAGCCCTTGGGGTGTATTTATAATGAATATTAAAAACCACACCGGACCTCAAGTCCGATGTGGGATGCAGACTCCAACACTCCCCCTCAAGCTAGGTGTACCTAGCTTGGACACATAATGAAAAAAAAGCAACAAAACAGAGACCAATACTCCCCCTCAAGCTGGACATGCCCAACTTGATTACAAAACAGACGAAATAAAAAAAAAAGGTGCAAAGGGCTGCTGCTCCCCCTCACGATCAAAGCTCCTCCGCAGGATGATGGATGGATGATGTTGCGGGCGCAGCAGAAGAAACCACTCAGATCGGCTGGTTGACGGAGCGCCAGGAATGCCGCACTAGTGGGGCCGGTCGATGAAACGCCGGGAAATCCAAACTAGCACCGGGAAAACCGCACTTGCGGGGCCGGCGACGGGAGGCGGGGATTCCGCAGAATTGTTGCGGGACTGGCAGCGCCAATGGGTCCAAATCCTAGGTGGTCGAGGTGCTGCGCCAGCGAATGGACGTGCCGGCGGACAGAGATGCGGCAGCCGGGAGTCGTCGGGAGATGCCGGCGAGGCGGGGATGCCGCGGGAGGTGCCGGAGAGCCGAAACTGAAGGTGGGCAGCCGCAGGGAGAAACCGGAGCCGGCTGGCTGCCGGAAGAGAAGCGCAGGAGGAGGCCGGCGAGGGAGCAGAAGGCCGGGAGGTGGCGCTGGAAGCCGGAGGAGGCCGCCGGCGTGGAGGGGCCGGTTGCTGGAGGCCGGCTGCTGGAGGTGCTGGCAGGAATGGAGGCCGGTGAAGGAGGTCGCCGGTGAGGGGGCAGCCGGGCTGCCTGGAGGGGGGGGCGCCGGGACTGGTTCGCCGGGAGGCACCAGTCTGCCGTAGGAGGAAGCAGCGCCGTGGGAGGGAAGGCGGGAGACGCTGGAGCAGCGGGAGGCGCGGGAGGCGCTGGAGCAACGGGAGGCGCGGGAGGCGCTTGAGCAGCGGGAGGCGCGGGAGGCCGCCGACGGGAAGATTCGCGCTGGATCTGGACGCCGCCGGGAAGATCCGCGGAGGGCCGACGACCGAAGGAGACGCCGGGGAGCCGGGAGCTGCGCCAGGCAGGAGCGGCCGCCCGGACAGAGAGGGCCGCCAGGAAGGAAATCCGCCGGGAGGGATCGTGCGCAGGAGGAGGACGCGCCGGCTGGGTCGGGAGACGGGAGTTGCGCCTGGGTCGAGAGCCGAGTTGCGCCGGGGTCGGGAGCCGAGTCGCGCCGGGGAGCCGCGCAGGGAGGAGTGCGCACGGCGGAGGGGATAGCCGCCTGGAAAGGGAGGACCGCCAGGGAGCCGCGCATGGCAGAGGCGGAGGGTCGCGCCTGGGAGGAGTCGCCGGGAGAAAGGCGGTTGCACGACGGAGGAGCCTTGCCGGATGAGCGCGCAGCGGGACCGCGAGGGGCGCCGGGGGGCGCGACGGGAAGCGTCGCGGGCAGCAGCGGGAGGCGCGGAGCACGTCGTGCACAGAGGAGGCCGCTGGGAGGAGTTGTCAGCTAAAGGAGATCCGCCGGGAGAGGGATAACCGGCAGGGGGGCGGGATAAACCGAGGGCGTGCGGGCCATGGAGGCCGCCGCCCCCCAACCGGGAGAAAACCTATATGTGGGTGGGGGAAAAAAATGGGAGGGGGGTCGGGATTAAGATCCCTCTGATACCATGTAGATTAAGGAAAATATGAGAGACCCAAACCCCCAAGGTGTCTCTCTAAAGGAGCCCTTGGGGTGTATTTATAATGAATATTAAAAACCACACCGGACCTCAAGTCCGATGTGGGATGCAGACTCCAACAAACGGTTTTATTATTATATAAGGGTAAAACCATTCCTAAGTGTCTGCTCTTGATACTCAGGCACTGATTTACCCTCATACACAACACAACCTGCAATAGACAAATCTCAATGACATAAATAAATAAGATGCATGATAGAAAACCGACCAACTGTAATAGAACGCAACATTTGCATACGCACCACGACTGCAACCTCAAGATGCTCCACTAGAGAAGTAAGAGATCTTTTCCTTACCTGTATTATGGTAAACAGCATCTGCATACGCACCAAGGTGCATATGCAAGGGGTGAGTATACAACCCAATAGACAATCCTCAGGACTTCCCACACACGCTACTAGAATAAGAACAAGTTAGCTCACAATAATAAATATATATAAAACGAGAGATAATATCTAGATCGAGTGAATAAGATACAAATGCGGAAGCAGTAAACGGACTCACACCATAATGCTCACCCATGCCATAAATATTCACACCCATGCAAGAACCCAACCAATGTATTCCCCATCCAACATATCCTCTAAACAGCCAAAACTCGCGAGCGAAACCCGTCCCTCCAGACCCAAGTTGTCACTTGGCGGTACAATCTAGTGTGCCCCCAATTCAGCACTGTAGCCAAGTTCGAACCAACAAGGACTCAGTATGCATCATGAACATACGCAACCCATGCTCATGACATGTTTACATACCCAAAACATTCTTCGAAAACCAAAAAACACATTTTATGCATTTTATCAAACACATTGTGGGCGTCGCCCACAACCTTTATTTTCAAAACCGACAACCATGACATTTCTCCACAACAGGGTTACCCAAGATTTTCCATCAAATAAACGAGCATTAAACCTTTAGAAACCACGGCCTTCTAGTTCTAGGCATGAGTAGAGTGAGAGGGAATCCACCTACCTCCAACATGCTCGTCCTGAAGAATTGTACCACGATCTCGCAAATTTGGGCTCTTACAACCTTCTTACGATACGATGAATCTCCATGAGATCCCTGTAGAAGGAGAAATGAGAGAGACCTGAACCCCCAAGGTGTTCACTCTAAAGGAGCCCTTGGGGTGTATTTATAATGAATATTAAAAACCACACCGGACCTCAAGTCCGATGTGGGATGCAGACTCCAACACTCCCCCTCAAGCTAGGTGTACCTAGCTTGGACACATAATGAAAAGAAAACAACAAAACAGACGCTAACACTCCCCCTCAAGCTGGACATGCCCAGCTTGATGACAAAACAAAAAAAAAATTTAAGTTGTTGCTGCACCCCCTCACGATCAAAGCTCCTGCGCAGGATGATGGATGGATGATGTCGCGGACGCAGCAGATGAACCACACAGAGACCGGGTCGGTTGACGGAACGCCAGGACTACCGCACTAGTGGGGCCGGTCGATGAAACGCCGGGAAATCCAAACTAGCACCGGGAAAATCGCATTTGCGGGGCCGGCGACGGGAGGCGGGGATTCCGCAGAATTGTTGCGGGACTGGCGGCACCAACGGGCCCAAATCCTAGGTGGTCGAGGTGCTACGCTAGCGAATGGACGTGCCGGCGGACAAAGATGCGGCTGCCGAAAAGATGCCGGGAGATGCCGACGAGGCGGGGATTCCGCAGGAGGTGCCGAAAGGGAGCGGATGAATCCAGTCGGAGGGAGGGCCGCCTTGCAGGAGGAGGCCGGCAAGGAGGGAGAGCAGCGGACGGAGCAGGCGCAACTGGCCGTCGGGAGCAGATGAGCAGCAGATTGGGGAGGCGACATTGCAGCGGGATTGCAGCGGAGATGCGCGGGGACGGAGCTGGGATCTGCCTGGATCTGCCCGGAACAGGCCGGATATCGCCGAATCTGGCCGGATCTGGCCGAAAATCGCCGGATCTGGCCGGAGTAGCCTGGATCAGGCCGGAGCCGGCCGGAGCTGTCCGGATCTGGCCGGAAATCTCCGGATCTGGCCGGATTCGGCCGGAGCTGTCCGGATCTGGCCGGAAATCACCGGATCTGGCCGGAAAATCCGGGAAGGGCCGGGAGGGCGCGCGGAGGGCCGGCAACGGGAGAGGGAGGAGGGCCGCTGGGAATCGCGCCGGTGCGGAACGTCGGGAGTGTCGCGCTCGGGAGGAGCGGCGACGGGATGGGCGCGCGCAGGAGGAGCAGCGCCGGGAGGGAGCGCCGCCTGGAGGGAGGGTCGCCGGGAGTGATGACCGGCAGGAGCCGCGTGGGGCAGAAGGGCGACGCGGGGAGCAACGGGAGGGCGACGTGGGGAGCCGGGACGCCGGGAAGCCGGGAGCCGCGTCTGGCAGGAGGGCCGTCGGGAATGGCCGCAGTGAAGGAGGCGGCGGGAGGGAGTCGCCGGGATGTGGTCGGCCGCGCGGAAGGAGGAAGCCGCCTGGCGCCGGGCCGTGCTGCGCGCACAGGAGGAAGGGCCGCGGGAGGGATGGGAGCCGCAGGGCGGAGCGAAGCCGTCGGGGAGGAGAGTCGGGCTTAGGCGGAGGGGGATAGCCGCCGGATATGCAGCAGGCCGAGCGGCGCTCGGGAGGGAGGGGAGACCCGCCGGGGAGCCGCGCAGGGCAGAGGCGGAGGGGTGGCGGCGGTAACCCTACGGGGCTTTGAGGTCGCCGCCCCCCCACAGGGGAATTGCAAAGAACCCTAGATCGGAAAAAAAAAATATGTGAGGGAGGGATCAAACCTCCTCTGATACCATGTAGAAGGAGAAATGAGAGAGACCCGAACCCCCAAGGTGTTCACTCTAAAGGAGCCCTTGGGATGTATTTATAATGAATATTAAAAACCACACCGGACCTCAAGTCCGATGTGGGATGCAAACTCCAACAATCCCCATCAAAACACATCACAAACCCAAGATATGGGCATGACGGCCCCATACTAGGTTTCCTCCCACGCCCATACTAGGTTTCCTCCCAAGAGAAAAACAAGAAGAGAATGAGAAACGAGAACCGTACCTTTGATTCACAGGGACCAATGCTCTTGAATTCCAAGAGATTGTGTTCCGAAGAGCAAGGAATCATCAAAATCGCCCCGAGGACCCTTGAGGTTTGAGAGCCCTAACCAAGGGAGGAAGAATGAGCGGTTCGAGGGTAAACCGAGTTAAAAATCTAATTTTCAGAACTTTTTAATTATAGACACGATTTTGCCGCACGGTTTGGAAAATTGTGCACCAACCGTTTGAATCAACACTGTACAAAATTTCTCTGAGGTCGCGCGGTTACCGCATGGTTTATTCAAACCGTTGATGCGGAAACGTCGGGAATCGCAGCGACAAAACAACGATTCAAAGAAGAGTAAAAGGGAAGAAAAAAAACAGAATGAAAACACAAGGATTTACGTGGTTCGGGAATAATCCCTACGTCCACGAAGAGACAAAACTTCACTTTATGTCGGAAGCACAATTTTACAGAAGATCCCTCAGAGTTTCTCACACACACTGAAACCCTAGCCCGAAAATGGGTTAATGTAGAGGACGAAACACTATTCCACCAATTGTCGGAAAGTCCATTGTGCTATAGTGAAAGGCGACTGGAAATCCGCGCCGCTACAGTGAAAGGCGGTCACCCAAGTCAAAAGTGCTACAGTGACTGCCAGCTAGAAGTCCAGGGAGCTACAGTGTTGTTGGCTCCGAAGTCCGCACTGCTACAGTGTCTTGTCGGTGTCGGTCGGTCAATTCTGCTACAGTGGTCAGAGTTGCTACAGTTCCCCAAAAAAATTGGTCGGAGATCCTCGGCCCCAGGACCCCCGGAGCAAGGACGTGTTGCCCCCTACAACCCCCAACGAGCTCACCGCGGAGCTCGACCAGCGAAAGTTGCAGACTGGTGCACAGTACAGGCCACAAGCATTCGGCCCAACCGGATCGGGCTACACCAATCTGACAATCGTGCGCCTGCCCAGACACCCCATTTACTCTCGCACAGTTGCCTGGAAGTTCCGCATGGTTTCCCTTAACCGTGCACTAACCGTGCGGCTTCCAAAACTCCTCCAAAACTTCCAAAAACCCCTCCAAAACTTCCTAAAAGCTTCCTTCTAATGATATGTTGGAAATTGAATAAGGAAGCCTACAAAACAAGAACCATATAATTTGGATATGTAGGGTGAGAGTTATAATTAAAATAGTAAACTGACTCGATTGTATTAATTCAAATAATACTCAAAAATTATATTTAGTATTAAAACATGAGTATCTCACACCAATTATGAATTTTTACATAAAATTTACTAAATGGAGTAGACATAAAGTTGTGAATAAATGAATAACATCACCCCTATTGATCTAGTTCCTTTGCCTTTGCAGAAAGCAACTAATATGAATGCGAAAGGGCGTGCAGAATTCATCAAGCAACTCCGTGAAAAGGGAAGGAAAAATATCGAGCGAATGACCCAAAAATACATTGATCGTGCAAATAAGAGTCGCAAGCAAGTGTTGTTCAAGCCCGGTGACTTAGTCTGGGTTTATATGCGGAAGGAAAGATTTCTCAACAAATGGAAATCAAAACTCATGTCACGAGGAGACGGACCTTTCCAAGTGCTCGATAAAATTAACAATGCTTACAAGATAGCTCTCCCGGGTGAGTATGGTGTAAGTGTCACTTTCAATGTTTCTAATTTTTCTCCTTTTTTGGGTGTAGAGGACGCAGAGTCGAGGACGAATCCTTCTCAAGAGGGGGAGATGATGAGAACCATGTTGAAAGCACCGAGTCGATTGCCCGGGTGGAGGAGTTGGATTTGCAAGCTCCGGTGACGCGAGGGAGATTAAAGAGGTTGAATGCTACAATGGGCGCTCATCTCGCTTCATTAAATGCCCAATAGATCTTGTTTTGCATGGATGAAGCAAATGGATCTATGATCTCAGTTATTCAAGCCCAAACATGATGTTTAAAGTTTGGCTCATATGGTTGCACGAATTTTGGAAGTCTTGCCCACATGGAGGATTCTAGAATGGCATCTTTGGACACCAAAGTCAAATTCGGTGGGCTATGTACTCAAAGTCAAATCCGATGGGCTATAGTTGGAAAGTTGTGTGCTACTTTTCCCAAAAGTCTTTGTTAGACTTTATCTTTTTGACTTTAAGAGGATAAGGTAGGTTTAGCCTTTATGAAATTAGAATATTAGACCCTTGACTGTTGTATCACCCCTTGGTTATAAATAGCCACCCCATGGCACTTGTAATTTATTCAAGATTTTAATAGAGATCTTATGCTTTGTTTCTCTCCGTTGTGTGAGGATTGTTCTGGTTTTTCCCCCTTGCTCTTGTAGATTCTTGCTTTGTCAATCTACAAGTTAAATTGGTGATCCCAGATCAAAAAGCCCCCAATTCTGTGCATCAACCCAAATGCGTTGTTGTGTGGATTGGCTATCACATCTCTCTCTTGAGTGTGTTGTCTAAGTAGTAGGTTGCGCTCCTTATAGCGTTGATTGACTACTTCCATGCACTACTCATACCCATCACCCGCCACTTAGCCCTGAACCACATCCTTCGTATGTCGCCCTACGCCGTGAAGATCAGGCCACCTGAGCCTCTCGCATCAAGTATCATCCATAATTTGTTTTAAGATACCATTATTTTTATAAAATCATGCTTTCTGTCATGAAAAACTGTCTTTGTTCATTCCTGATTTTATGCAAACAATTATGACTTTTTCCGATTTAAAGACTTATATTTTCCTTTAAACCGCACTAAAGTTATTCATTTCTAAAGTCTCTTAAAAACTCTTTTTACATGTTTTCATTTCAGTTGGACATCATTTATACCTCAAACATAATTTCATTGTCCTTCCATTTTCTTTTCTGTTACAATCTGATTTTATGACAAATACAAATGATTTTTCAAAATAACTCTTCTTTCCAAAGTAAAAGGGCATTTCTCTCAAAAATTTATCAATGATTTTATTAGAGTATTTTCATCTATGATTGTGGTTCGAATATTTTAAAGTGGTATGTGACACTTTGATTTAAAGATGTCTTTTTAAATCGATTATTCGACATATGAGAAACACATTGGACTTAGTAAGTGACGGGTGGGGCCCGCTATAGTCCCTCGATGCATCAGTAGGTCCCATGAGACAGATGAGACCAGATTTTTACCCATTTATGTATGGTGTCTTAGCCGAAGCCTTGACGGTATGTTTATGATATTCGGCATTATGCATTCTCTCATTATGATATTAGTAATCGATAATCCATGTGATTATTCGACTAGCAGAATATTCATGGTTAAGTTTAATGTGATTATTTATATAGCAATATTTATTCAGTTTTTATTTCTGTCATATTATGTTCAAAATTATGTTTTAATGGCATGTGTCTTGCCTTATTGTTTATGTTTATAATAGTTTCCGCTGTATTTTTTACCCTTGCTGAGCATCTGAACTCACCCCTTTCTTATGTTTTATTTTTTCCTAGGACACGAAGATGTATATTATGAATAACTTGCAGGGATAATCTAGAATTTTATGATTGTTTTCAATGGAGTTGTTGTGTTGTATTTCTTTTAAAGTTGTAATGTAATAATTATATTTGTATCTAGTTTTCCACAGCTACTAAACTATTCGGTCCTTTAGGATGTGAACACTTGTTCATAGTACCAATGTAATAAAATACGGCACCGGCTTCGGACTACTGGGGTCGGGGTCTTTACAAAATCCTCATAAGACCCCATCAAAGCACATCATAAACCCAAGATATGGGTATGGCAGCCCAAGACTAGTGTTCCTCCTGAAAGAAAACAAGAAGTGGAGGTAAGAGGAGGAGAAACTGGGATTGTTCCTCCTGAAAGAAAACAAGAAGTGGAGGTAAGAGGAGGAGAAACTGGGATTCTAACTTTGATTCCTAGGACCGACGCTCCTGGATTCCAAGAGATTGCATTCCAGAGAGCAAGGAATCACCAAAATCGCTCAGAGGACCCTTGAGGTTCGAGAGCCCTAGCAACAAGAGGAAGAATGAGCACTTCAAGGGGGGAAATCGGGTTGAAAATCTAATTTTCAGAACTTCTTAATGACGCACGCGATTTGAAAAACCATGTGAATCAGCACTATCCGAAATTCTCCCGAGGCCGCACGGTATGTCCAAATTGTGCACCAACCGTGGACCTGCCCAAACACCCTATTTACTCTTGCATGGTTACCTAGAAGTTCCGCACGGTTAGGAGAAACCGTGCGGCCTCCAAAACTCCTCCATAACTTCCAAAAACCATCCAGAACTTCCCGAAACCAACCCAAACCATTTCATAACTTAAAAATACAATATGAAATAGTGAAATACCTCAAACCAGGGGGGTCCAAGGACGCTAACACCTCGGTGAGGGTCTCACAACACCCCCTGCGCGATCAAGGGGCGATGCCCATAGAATTTTTTTTAAAAGACCCGACCAAATGAGCAATTTCAACCATTTTTCCCCTGAAAAAGATTTGTTTTCCCAACAAGGAGAAGAAGGGAGAGGAAGTGGCCCCAACTTGGTTGATGCAAGATGGAGGCCACCTCCGTCGGCTAGTTTGCATTGTCGGAGGTCGCTGAGGGTTTTTGGAGGTCACACGGAGACCGCTTTGAAGAACCTCGTCCTTGGATATGGAGGCAGAAGTGTGAAATAGAGAAAAAATAGCAAAATGACTTCAATGAGTTCGAATTTCCTTTTTAATTAAACCCCTCAAATCCTTAAAATAACCCCTTTCTATTTTCTCAGAAAAATGGCAGCTTTCCACCATTTCCTCCATGGACCCCATGGCACCATGCAAATTGCGGCCACCATGGACCGCCACACCATGCAGGTCTCCATGACAGACTAATGAAATTCCGCCACGCTATGGCCGCAATTTAACAACACAAAGAGCAGCATTGTTGAAATACATGTAGAGGAATTGCAATTTGAGAGGGAAACTCGTCAGAGGCATAAAAAAGTATGAAATCTGTAAGGGGTAAATGATGGAAAACTCAACAGCAACATTTCTGTAAATAACCCCACTTAATAATTAAAGGACAGGTTTTTCTTTAAATCTTGGTAGGGCTTTGTAGATGCAAGAGAAAGCAGGAGAGAATTGCTGGCATGAATAGTGGGGTTGGAAGTGCAAAATTGAGAATGACAGCACCATTTTTCTATTAAATCAAATCCAATTTTTCCCTGCACAGTAATGTGTTTCAGAGTCCCGGACTTACTTGAGCTTCTTTTTTGTGGTGGCCTCTACAACCCAGTCACCGATACAGTTAAGATCAGTGCCTTTGGGGAGGAGATCGACCTTGAAGAAAATAAACAGCATGCATTACTAGCTTGTTTATAAAAAGCATATAATAACTCAATTCAAGGAAGAACCACAGGCCATCACCTTTGTCACCACCAATATAATTGGATTTGCACCAGCAAGGTCACGCACATGAGCCAAGAAACTGCCATTGAAATCCACAATATCAACCTGCAGTTAATCAAACCAAAGAAATGAATGAAAATAGTTCATGATTCAAACCCAAAAACAACATTGATTGAAAAACTTGATATCTAAAATGAAAAGCAAATTAGATAATGCTTAGCATGACCCATTTCATGAATTATTTCTAGATAAGCTTTTGGGTAGGCATGAGAAAGAGAGGTAGAGTTAGGTCGGTGTATAATTGTTACGCTAGTGTGTGTGCCGCTAGAGAAAGAAAGAACTGGCGGGAGAAAGAGAAGAAATGGTTGATATTACCAGTAGAATGTGATTACAACTGTATGAGATTAACAACAAGAAGAAATGGGAGAGTCCTCCTGGTCTTCCTCCTGCTACTAGCAAAGCTAGTTCGAGAGTCTGTCCACAGCTCTCCTCCGGTTCTGTTCCAACAGATACCGTTTTTCCTTTCTAACAGAATACCCCCATAACAACCATGTACAGCTGTCTTTATACCCAACTAACAAACTAACCCAAGTTTCCCTTTCTACCCCTCCGCTGATAAGTATGCAGAATAGGGGGGCGTGGATTAACTAATGGGTCAGCACCTGAGTGCGGGCCCAGACTGCTAACATTTTCCCCTTCCCCAATTGGCACCTTGTCCTCAAGGTGTAAGTCTGGAAATTGGGACAACATT
Organism: Viscum album; assembly: GCA_963277665.1. NCBI lineage: Eukaryota > Viridiplantae > Streptophyta > Magnoliopsida > Santalales > Viscaceae > Viscum > Viscum album. Next base: position 1,815,100,257 of record OY728135.1, on the reverse strand, counting down.
TGTTCTGCGTCCTCCGAGGTAGACTCCTTTGTCGGTGCACCCTTCCACTGAATTAACCATTTTCCCTGCGGAAGTCTGGGAACCGCTCTGGTAGCCAAGATATCTGTTGGAACAAAACTGAGAGAAAGGGTGTTGTCCCACGGTTCCGGTAGCTCGGAATGAACTGTAGAATTCCCAACTGCCCGTTTGAGTTGTGATACATGGAAAACTGGATGAAGTCGAGAAGTAACCGGCAAAGAAAGTCGATAAGCAGTGTTGCCCAAGCGGGATAAAATTGGGTAGGGGCCATAAAATCGGGCAGCTAACTTGGGATTGAGCTTAGAAGACTTAGAAGTCTGAACATTGGGTCGAAGTTTGACAAAAACAGGTTCCCCAACATCAAAAGAAACATCTCGATGATGTTTGTTGGCGCCCCATACCATCAACTGCTGAGCACGGGAAAGATTGGTTGGAGCAGTAACCGATCACGTTCAGTAAGGAGTGTAGCCACGGTATCTACTAGCAAAACATCGCAAGGGGCCTCTCCGAAGCAAAACATCGCAAGTTTCAATGCATTTATTAACAATTTTCGTTTGATCATCCGCTTGTGGATGATATGAAGAGCTCGTTTTTAAGGTGGTTCCCTCCAAACGGAATAGTTCCCTCCAAAAATTACTAACAAAAATAGGATCCCGATCAGTGAGAATGGATTGAGGAATGCCATACAAACGGACCACTTCCCTAAATAACAATTCGGCCACAATCTTAGCTGTGTAAAGGATGTCGCAGCAGCAGAAAATGAGCATACTTGGTTAAACAATCCACAACAACTAAGATAACACAATACCCCAGGGATTTGGGCAGGCCGGAAATAAAATCCATCGAAATCTCATCCCAAACTAAATCTAGAATCGGAAGTGGCTGGAGAAGTCCCGCATGAGACATGGCTTGATATTTATGGCGCTGACACATATCACATTTGCGGACAAACTGCTGGATCTGTTTTGTCATACCCCTCCAAAACAAACCAACGGCCATCCGTTTATAAGTTTTGTGGAACCCAACATGTCCACCAGCAGGAGATGAGTGATAATATTGCAGAAATTTAGAAATAAGGCTGGACTGGGAAGACAAAACTAACCGATCTTGGAAGTATAACAGCCCGTGACGCAAGGTATATCCCGGCCGTGAAGCTGGCTGGAGTTCCAAAGCTGTAATTAAACTTTGTAACATAGGATCAAGCTGATTTTCTGCTTTCACTGTGTCGACATCGAGCCAAAGTGGTTCAGAAACTGCAGAACCCAGAAAAATAGACTCGCTGCAAGTGTCAAGGTCGCCTGTAACCCGTCAGGGAAAGGGAGTCCGCTGTCTGGTTGTGGCACCCAGGTTTGTACAGCACTTCAAAATCAAGTCTCAACAACTTAGTCTGCCAGTCCTGCTGATTTGCGGTGTGATACCGCTGACTAAGAAGGTGTTTGAGAGCTTTATGGTCAGTATAAACAATAAAATGTCTGCTAACCAGATATTGCCGCCAATGGTTAACCGCTAAAACGAGTGTCGTTACTTCTTTTTCATAAACAGATTTGGAAAGATTGACTTCGGCCAAAGCCTTACTGAAATACGCCACTAGACGTCTTGTTTGCATAAAGACAGCTCCAACCCCACATCCGAAAGCATCACACTCTATGGAAAATGGCTGTAGAAAATCCGGTAAAGCTAAAAGAGGTGCTGAAACCAAACACTCTTTGAGGGTCACAAAAGCTTGTTCAGCAGCAAGAGGCCAATGAAAGCTATTTTTCTTAGTCAATTCAGTAAGGGGCTTAGCTATTTTGCCATACCCCGAAACAAACTTTTTATATTATCCAGTCAAGCCCAAAAATCCTCGAACGCCTTTCACGGTTTGAGGGCGTGGCCAGCTATGAATACACTCCACCTTCGTGGGGTCCATTCAAACTCCTTCGGAAGAGATTATATGACCCAAATATTCCTCGGATGGTTGTGCAAAAAAACATTTTTTCCTATTTAAGCTGAGTTGATTGTGCTGCAGTACTTGGAAGATGGTTTCTAAGTGGCTCATATGGTCAGCCCAAGTTTTACTATAAACAAGAATGTCATCAAAGAAAACCAAAACAATTTTCCGTAAAAATTCTTTGAACATTTTGTTCATGGTGGATTGAAAGGTAGCTGATGCGTTCATCAATCCAAACGGCATAACAAGAAATTCATAATGTCCCTCGTGTGTTCGGAACGCAGTTTTGTGAACATCCCCTGTTTTGACCCAAATTTGATGAAATCCGGATTTTAAATCCAACTTAGAGAAGAAATCGGCACCATGTAACTCATCCAAAAGTTCCTCTATGATGGGAATAGGAAACCTGTCCAGGATTGTTAGTTTATGAAATGCCCGGTAGTCGGCACACATTCGCCAACTTCCATCATTTTTCTTTACAAGTATAATGGGGCTAGCAAAAGGATTGTTACTATGCCGGATTATTCCTCGTTCCATCATTGTATTAACTCGGTGGTAGGCCTTGAGGTTTATCAAACATAAACTGAAATTTGTTCAAAATTTTCTCCAACTGATTCTGGTCATCAATAACACCATTTCCAACCACCTTCGTCGGAATCTGAAGTTAGGCCTGCCAATTCCATCCTTCAACAAGCAGAATCTTTAACTGTATCAGGTTTTGACACCCATTAAAAGTCCCCTTCCAGCATAATTTCCCTGCAATTTGATCTCCTACCCCTGTCAAAAAAACTCCATGGTCTTATGTCCCCAGTTTGTCAAAACACTACCCAAACTTCTCAGCCACGGCATCCCCAAAATCACATCCGGACCTCCAGTGTCAAAGACAAAGGCATCGACTGTGATGACAAAATTTTCTAAGCTGATATTTATTTGTTTACATAATCCTTGAGAGAAAGCTCTCAAGTCGTTGCCAAATTTAATTCCGAAAGTGTTAGTCGGGCTTACCTCCACATTTGCTAACTTGGCAAGATGTCTTGATATGAAATTATGGTTGGCTCCACTATCCACTAATATCAGTACCGGAACACCCAAGAGATGTCCAGCGAGCATCATCGAATTTGTCCCGGCTTCGCTCATACTAAAGAATTCTACAGATTCTCCTGCCATAACTGCCAGTTGCCCAACTGGTTTTCCCCCTCTGTTATCAAGTGTCCATCCTCCTTGGCATTTTCTACCTCTTCCAACGATTCCTCTAGGTTTTCAATTTCCCAAACCAACACCCGAAGATGTTTATCGGGGCATTTATGCATTCATCCGAATGGTTGTCCACAGCGGAAACATAGACCTTTTAGTTTGTGGTCTTCCCGTTCCTGGCGACTCAACGCTCTTACCCCATTCCAGCGTTAGTCCCCTACATTCTTCTTTAATTCTTCCTCTCGGCGATTTCGTACAAAAGCAGGTCGGTTCATAGAGAAATTCATCGCCACCACTCTGGGATTTTGCAACATAGGAGGTGCTTCGGAACTTGAACGAGTGTTTCGAATTACTCCCTCACTGATTAGCTCTTTTTCAACCTTTCTTGCCAGGACCAACATCTGAACTTTATTTGTCGGCTCATGCGTTGAGACTCGGTTTTCTATCTCATGCCGCAACCCTCCCATAAACGTACTCATATACCATGGTTCTGGAAAGTCCGACAATCTCAAAACAATCTGCTCGAACTCCTCAATATATTCGTCCACCAAACTGGTCTGTCTCAGATTTTTTAGATATTTCAATGGATCTCCATCAATATTTCTTCCATAATGATCCACAAGCGCCGACTTGAACACACTCCAGGTCGGTCCAGGTGTATCTCTGTGCCAGGAAAGAAACCAATACAATGTTGTACCTTCCATGCAAATCTGCGCATAATGCAATTTCATATCCTCTGAAGTCCTGTTAATCAGAAAATAGGTATCTACGTTGGTAATCCATCCAAATGGATCGTCCCCAGCAAACATCGGCAGTTCGACCCTCCACGACACTTTGTTCCTCCAAGTCACGAACTCCCAATATCACGTGTTCCTCTATCTGTTGCGTCACATCCAAAGCCACTTGTTGGCTCTCATTCTGCATACGCATAGTTCTCTCCATGTTTTCCTGCATCGAAGTCATCGCTACCTTTATACTTTCCATGGCCGATTCAACCGATCTCACTCGATTCTCCATTCTTGTTTGCATCAAAATCAGAACGCAACTTTCCTGCTCGAACAAAGAGAAAGTCGAACTCACTGTCTTCCGCTTCTACGTAATTCGGAATCGTCTGCACATGTACAGCATATGCTACTTGCGCTAACTACTCCAAAAGCCAAGATGTCTCTGCCTCCGATTTCCCTCTCCAGCGAAATTTTCCCTAGTGAAGTCGCCAAAACAGTTACACTGGTGTGTGTGTGCGGCTAGAAAAAGAAAGAACTGGTGGGAGAAACAAAAGAAATGGTTGATATTACCAGTAGAATGTGATTACAACTGTATGAGATTAACAACAAGAAGAAATGGGAGAGTCCTCCTGGTCTTCCTCCTGCTGCCGGCAAAGCTAGTTCGAGAGTCTGTCCACAGCTCTCCTCCGGTTCTCTTCCAACCGATACCGTTTTTCCTTTCTAACAGAATACCCCCGTAACAACCATGTACAGCTGTCTTTATACCCAAATAACAAACTAACCCAAGTTTCCCTTTCTACCCCTCCGCTGATATGTATGGAGAATAGGGGGGCGTGAATTAACTAATGTGTCAGCACCTGAGTGCGGGCCCAGACTGCTGACAATAATGCCATACAGATTTCTGCACTTCACAGCTAAACAGTCATCTTAGAACCAACCGTTGTTAGACATACCATTTCTTAAATCACCTTCCAGCTCTATAAAGTTAGATTAACAAGGTGCCAACCAAATCAAAATATTGGTGAAATTCAATCCCTGCTCCAGTATCATATCCAGTTTTTATTCCCAAACATTTTCCCCACAAGTATCGGCAATTCATATGCAAGCAACTCGCAAACTTGTGAGCTCTTGAAAATGCACAATGGCATTCTTTACCAAAAGAAATTCCTATGTAACAGATTCAAAATAAATTATCTTCCAGGAACCTTCCCAAATTTGTGTACAGCTCCATTGAACCACTTCTACAACTAAAAGAATAGAAGACCCAGATGGAAATTCATTCCCTCAAATCTAAAGCACAAAAATGCTTTAGACATGTACAACAATTATATGCAGTTTTATGCCAGAAAAGGTAAAGCAGGAACAATTTCATTTTCCATGTAAACCATACTTCCAAGTGATAAACTAGGACTTTTTTAAGTTATAGCTCACAGTACAAAGTATGATTAGAGACTGTTCTGTAAAAGCGTCTTAAATTATACATTGCAAGGATTGAAACAGCTACCAGTTTAACAATCAGAGCTTTCTCATGACAAAGGTGTGACAACTTTTTCCGAAGCTCCTCTGCAGAAATAAACTGTTTGCCTCCAGTATAACCACCATTTCCACCAACAGCGGTTATCATGTGACCATGAGATAGAAGGCGGCACCTCCCACATAGAACAGTTTTAAGCTGGCGATGCTTCTTTTTCTGTGAAGTAAAATACACAGACCTTGGATCATAAACAAAACAAACTGCATATTTTGTAAGTTACAGTCCCATAATTGTCATTCATATGCATCGGCATATCAATTGGCATGGCAAGATAATCAAACTTTCCGATCACCAGCCATCATTGCCATTTCAGTCACTCAATTTTATAAAACAATCAGAATCCACATTTTGGTGACCACGATAATTTGAATTTCCCAGTGACAACCTGCAAGTTTAATCGCTTGGGGGGGGGGGGGAGGGGGGGGGCACTTATTGCATCCAAACAATCACCTCGTTTTCACCAGTCCAATTTCCATGCAGCACAGTTAAACGTAGGTAAAAATGGAAAATAGTGATATTTTTCATGACAGATGAAGTAAAGGGTTCATGCCAGTTCAAACGTCTTTGAGTCTACATATCCCGGAGCCTCCTCCTCCGACAGCTGCAATGGAGCTCCGCAACCGTAGCAACAATACACAGCACTAGAATCTTTCAAACCACTGGACTCCCCTTTCTTCGTTTCAACTTTCTGATCGGCCGAAAGAACAGCTGCTCCGGTGCCTGCCTCCGAGGGAGCTTGGCAATGGACACTGAAGTGCGTGTACTTGCAGAGAATAACAAGGGATTCGGTGCAGCGAAGGGTCGGAATTGTACGAATGATGCATGGGGGTCGATGATGGAGGAAAGGTGGAGGCAGATAAGTGGGGAGAGTTGTGGTGGACATGGGTTGTCTGTACGGACGTCTCCTCCGAGGGAGGCAGGGTCGGAGGGTGAAGCAGTCTCGAACGAGTGAAGACGGAAACACGAGTGAATTTCATTGGATGTTGTGTACTCCGTATTTCATATGAAACGTGCATTTTATCGTTGTATAGTAGATTTCAAAATTACATTGTATTCGGATCAAGTTATGATTGTCTAAATTTAGGTGTGTTTTTTATTTTATTTTGGTGGAATTTAAATCCATTATCCATTATATATGCTAAATGACGTGTCATTCGGGCCACGCAGATCATTTCTCCTTATATGTTCGTCTCTCCGCCTCTCCCGATACTCTCACATCGTCCTCTTCGTTTTCCTCAACGAATACTGGTTCTGGCTCAACATTGAACGCATCCTCAATTATTGTCTTCCTTCATAAATTGTTGATTCCTCTTATGTTTGTAACATTCTATTACTATTTTCAGGTATTTCTAAACCCCTTTTTTTATCATGCATTGGTTGGGTTTCATTTAAAGGCGTTTTTTTGTGAACTTTTAGAAATTTTGAAAGTTTTTGGACTGTACATGGTTGGCGCACGTTTTGTCCAAACATTGCACCCTCTCAGTGGAAAACCGTGCAAAACTAGACAATGGAGGTTTGCACGGCTAGCGCACAATTTGACAAACTGTGCGTCCACCTAGTAGAAATTGTGCACGTCGGTAAAAAGGGGTGCACGGTTAGAGCGCATGGTTTGTCTAACCATGTGTACAGAAAACAATTAATCCGAAAATCAATTTTAAAATCCTAAAACCCTCTTTTCAGGAGCCCGACGGGCTAGTACGACCCTATTACGTTTTCTTCTTCCTTGGAAGCTCTCAATAGGTGATTTTAGCTCCTCTACACCCCTCCGAAAGTGAATCGATACTACTACAAATACGCCCTTTATCAGCGCTAAAAATGCCCTTTAACAACGCTAGAAAAGCGATGTTAAAGTCGGCGAAGATAAAGGGGGGTCCCCTTTATCAACGCTCAAAACAGCGCTGATAAAGACCCCTTTTATCAGCGCTAAAAAAAAGCACTGATAAAAGTACCCCTTTATCACCGTTTTTTTAGCGCTGATAAAGGAGTCCTATATCAGCGCTTCATTTATCATCGCTTTCGTTTTAGCGTTGATAAAGGACTCTTTTATCAGCGCTTTTAAAAAATGGCTGATAAAAGTTAAAAAAATTATAAAAAAATTATAAAAAAATTATAAAAAATTAAAAAAATCATGCCAATCCGGGGGGGCTTTATAGCGCTTGATCCCCACTTTTAATAGCGCTTTCCACCCCCTCCAGCGCCCCACACGCACCCCCTCCACCCTTTATCAGCGCTAGCCCCCCACATCCACCCTCATGTGCGCGCCTCTGCCTCCAGCAGGTTTTGAACTCGAGACCGAGACCCCCCCTGCGCGCCTAAACCCTTACCACTACTCTATTTTGATTTGTTTGATATTTCATGATATCTCTATTTATTTATTTATTTATATATATATATATATAGTTATATTAATTCGTATAGTAATATATAGTTATATTAATATATATATAGTTATATTAATATATATATATAGTTATATTAATATATATATAGGTATATTAATATATATATATAGCTATATTAATATATATCTCTATTTATATATATATATATAGTTATATTTATTCGTATAGTAATATATATTTATATTAATATATATATAGTTATATTAATATATCTATATATAGTTATATTAATATATATCTCTATTTATATATATATATATAGTTATATTTATTTGTATAGTAATATATATTTATATTAATATATATGTATATATAGTTATATGAATATATATATTTATAGTGATATGAATATATATATTTATAGTGATATGAATATATATATTTATAGTGATATTAATATATATATTTATAGTGATATTAATATATATATTTATAGTGATATTAATATATATATATATAGTAATATTAATATATATGTAGTTATATTAATATATATATATATATATATAGCTAGATTAATATATATATATATATATAGTTATATTAATATATAGTAGTTATATAAATATTCATATATTGGTATTTTAAATAAAATGGATCTTAGTTATTATTTAGATAAAGCTAATATATTTTATATGTAAATATGTTTAATTATTTATTTTAAAATTTTAATTTTTAGGTGTGAATATATAAAAAATATGTACATATAGTTATATATTTGATTATAAATAGCAGTGAATTATAAAAAACGATAAAATTTCAAAGACATAATATCAAGATGAATGTAATATCTTGGAATAAATTCAGTCCCCACCAAAAAAAGCCAATAATACCCTCTTAAACGAGCCTGAAAATCCACAAAATGTTAAAAAATCGAGGTACCCCGACTAAAAACTCAGTTTTGGAGGCCTTTTGGGCCTCTTTTGGCCTCAAAAATCTCTTGATCAGGGTCCCTCCGAATCACAGCGGCGTAGAGCTCGTCGCAAGCTTCAATTTGATATGTGGTAGAGCTCAAACGGACACCCGAATCAAAAGTTATGGTCGTTTGAAGTTTGAGTTGCGTTTTCAACATATTTTGGATCTTTTTTTAATTTTTTTAATTTTTTTAGTCTTTAAATTGTTATTAAATGACTATTACTCCATAATAATTAGCAAATTATTAATTAAAAATATTTTTTTAATTTTTTAAGAAGCAATTTTCACTAAATATCTTATATATTAAGTATATCAAGTGTAAATGTACATTTATACTTATCTAGAATATATTTAAAAATTATATATTATATTTATATCAATATAACTATATTTATATATTAATATATTAATATATTTTTTTTTAATTTTTTTTGAATTCGACCCTTTATCAGCGCTTTTAAAAAAAGCGCTGATAAAAGCCCCCCCTTTATCAGCACTACTAAACAAGCGCTGATAAAGGGAGGGCGCTAGGAAAAACTGTTTTTGTGGTAGTGCGAAGTTAGACGAACGATGTTCGATCTCTTCCCGGTGAGTTTCTTCTAGAAAAATGGGCAGTCGTAGAGGGAGGATTCGGGGCGACTGTCATTTGGCGGTTGCTGCATTGGTTCACTCCCCCACTAAAACCCTTATCCCAATCCCTCTCTTTCGATCACCCTCCCACACGCAACCCCGCAACCCCCGCGACTGCGACCCTGCTCCCTCGTCCGCCGTCACACCCCTCCCACCCCGTCGCGCCCTGCTGTCTCTTTTGTTCACCCTCTCGCACGCGACCCCACGACCCCGCAAACCCGCTCCCCCGCTCCCCCTGCCCTTCGTCCCGCCGTCGTCAAACCCTTCCAACCCCGTCGCCCCCCGTCGTCGAGCTCTCCTGCCTCCATCGACCCCTCCCGCCCCTATCAAGCTTTGCGGTTGCGCCCTCCCGCCCGCTGTCAAGCCCTCCCGCCCACGTTGAAGGAATGGTGAGTGATATATTTTTTTGTTTGCTTGATTTTTAACAAGTAAATCCTTGAATGACTTCTTTTGTCTTTTGGTCGGCTATTGCAGGACTCTGAAGGGTGTTCTGAGGTTGAGCGAAATCTTAAGAATCTTCAAGAACAACTAACTAATGATTTCCCAGTTGACCCTTTAATTAAAAAACGTTGCACATTGGACCAGGTATAGATTGTCTGTTTGATCCATGTTTTTTTGTCTCATTTTTTAGTCAAATATATTCGTTCCTAAATTTTCAAAAGTGCTTGTTTGCAATCTGATCATTGCATGTTTTGTCTAGGGAAAAGTTGCGGTGACACTTCTTGATGCAATTTTGGATAAGATGCTTCGAAGCACAGTTGCATTGCTTACTGCTTGTGGGCGTGGAAAATCAGCTGCACTTGGTTTAGCTGTTGCTGATGTTGTGGTTGTTGGGTATCAAGCTTGAACCCTTGATATAGTTTCATAATTTGTTTTTGTTTGCCTGCATGCTGCATGATGCGTTTTTTCTATTCTCCGTCTGTTTATTTGATGGTTCCATGATTCTCAAGGAAGCGTTTTATCTTTGCAGTTATACAAATATTTTTGTAACTGCTCCAACCCCAGAGAATTTGAAGACTCTTTTTGAATTTATCTGCCATGGGTTTGGTGAACTCAGCTACAAGGTTTGTAATTTTTGTCATTTTTGATTGCTATACCTTCTCAGCTGCTGCCTTTGGCTGTGTTTTTTTAAATATAATGCTATTAAACCTTCTAGAAATATGAAATATGATATTCCATTAGTTTTCTCGTATACTACTTTGATGGATATTGGGGTTTGAATGGCCCATTCTTTCATTATTATAAGAAGGATAAACGACCCTTCAAAAATTAGAACTAATCAAAATTTCACAGAAAGTCTGATTGCATTTCTTGGCCTTCATGCACCAAGCATAAAGGGGGATCAACTGGCTCAATGTGATATATTTTGCATTACAATTGATAGTTTTATTTAGTGAAGTCCCAACTATTTTTATGTCATGTACTTGGGTTTTCACATATTTAGCACACAACCTAGGAGTGCATACATAGATGTGTAAGAGGTTGTCGTTTAGGGGTTTAAGTGAGTCGATTCAAGTTGATATAGTATACTACTTGAGTTTGATATCAATACCCTACTAAAACTTGATCGGATTGTGATTTTCAAGCTCAAACCTCAACTCAACATCTAATTTGAACTACTTGTACTCGCTCAATTAAGCTTGATTGCAGAAGTAACAAAAAAACATAAGAAATTTGCAGTATATAACAATATATATATAATCACATTAAAAATATTTTATGATAATAATTATATATTATCATTAATTTTTATATATTAAACTATAAACTATTTGATTATGCTTGCAAACTAATCAATGAAGTTGTGTTAATATCCCAATGTTGCTCAATGTATAACTTGAGCTCAAGCTTGACTTGGCAAAAATCGAGCTGATTCGAGTTTAGTTTTAGTCAAGTTCAAGCAATTTATGGGCATCACTGTGTTAATTTTAACCCTATTCCCAATTAAGCAAACTTTACTTTATCCTAGGAATTTTTATATTGATCCAAGTTTCTTTGAAGAGGCTACTAGCCATAACTTATTTTCCAAGGTACCCTGCATCTTATACATGTTATTACACCGAACTTCAGGAACATTTTGATCTCCACCTCTATTGGTAATGCACAATAGAGTATTTCATTCTTTTAATTTTAAATAATATATTTTATTCTCCATGGAAGATTACTTGAATGCTAGCCCTTGAAAAATATTTGTGCGTGTTACTCTTCTGCTTCATTATATAAGCATAAGGCCTATATTTGGTGAAAGTTATGACTTGATTCTTTGCGTCATTAAAGTATTTGTCTATATTGAAAAACAACCTTCTACAAATTTGTTTTTGGAAATTTCATCTTTGAAAGGATCTTGGTATTACTTATCTCCAACCACTATTTTTCAGTAACATATAGACTATGATGTCGTCAGAAGTGCCAATTCTGAGTTTAAGAGGGCCATTATTTGGGTCAATATCTTTAATAAACAACATCACCAAATGATACAGGTTGGTTAAAATGATTTTCTCTCTTCAATTAATAGGTGACAATCACAACATTCATTGTTAGCCAACATACTGTATAACAGCATTTCATATCCATTGCGGGTAATAATTATTCTTGATATATGAGCCATGACAAAATTACTACCAGGTGTCCTAGCTTCTTAAGCATTATGGTCCCCTTTTGGTTATATTGTTGGCCCTTTATATCACGTTGTATCAAACCATATATTCAATGTTATTTTCCATGGCGAAGTTGGACCTTTGATCATAGCTTTTTATGTGATTAAGATTTCATAGACGACTATTGTTTTTTTTGGTATCATGAACCTTGTTGAGTTTGATAAGGAATTCTTGTGTGAGCATTCTCTAATTCTTAATATATTGTTAATGGAATGTTTAACTACCTTATAATGAGTAGTCTATAATTGGAAATTTAAAGCTAAAGCTTTTTGGTCATATTGTGATGCAGACTACTCAATTGGGTCAGTGGATCTTCCAAATGATACTTCTGCCATGTTAAGAAAAATGGACCTATAATCTGACCTACAAATTTCTGAACTATCATGGAATAAATAATCCTCTCTGGCTTTTGACATTTGTAACCATGTTCCATTCTCTTGTTTTTTGCCTTTTCTCTTCTGGTGCTGCTTTTTTTACCCTTGAAGGATTAATGTTTGTTTTCTTTCCTCTATCTGACAGTACATACATCCACACAAGCATGAAAAGCTTTCTTAGGTAGATATGTTGGTTTTTGATGAAGCAGCAACAATTCCTTTACCAGTAGTAAAGACCTCGATATGTCCTTATCTCGTGTTCCTTTCATCGACTATGAATGAGTATGAATTCTCATTCCCTTATAATTTTTTTAAATCTTTGTTGTGGATGTTGATTCTATTTCATTATGGAATTCAATCTGCCTTTAAATTTTATTTCATATCATCATACCGAACTTTCTTTCTTTTCCTTTCTTCTTAAAAACATACTCGATTTCTTTTAATATGTAGGTGTCCAGTTCAATTTTTAATGTTTTTTATTTAATTTTTTCAGTTGAAAGTTGTTTAAGTTGGTTTTTTGAACTGAATTCACGTGTTAAAAAATATTTTTTATGTTTCATGTTTCTTTTTAAATGCAGTTATGAAGATATTGGTTGTTCTTTGTCATTAAAACTTCTAAAGTGACTAGAAGAGCAAAACAATATGCTTGATAAGACCATAGAAAGATTCATGTCTGGTATGTCTTTTTTTTGGATTTCTTCATTCTAACATTTGACAAGGATAACCCTACAAGTATATTGGAGGCTGTTAATTTTAACACCAACTAAAGGATTGTCTAGTAATGTTATGAATGTGAGATTGAGAGACCACGTTATTTCAGAAGTTTAACTATTTCGATATTTAGGCTTATTTCTGCAATGTGATAGAGATATTAATACATATGTATCTCATAGGATTCAAACTGAATGGATACAATGGATAAAGGCTTTTGGGTTTCTTTGTGATCGCAAAAATCCTTTGAAATTGAAGGGTAAATTTTATAAGACTCTTATTAGACCAACTATTCTATATGGCAGTGAGTGTTCACCTTTGATGGAACATCTTGAAAAAAAATAAGGGTAGAAGAAATGAAAATGTTAAGATGGACATGTGGACATATTGAGATGGACGATATTAGAAATGAATGCGTTTGAGAGAAAATTGGAGTGACTCTGATTTCCGTTTGTCCGGGATGACAGAAAACGCACTTTTAGTGTCATAAAACACCAAAAAATACATTTAACAGTTAGATATATAGAAAAAAACCTTAAAATTACTTTAAATCACATGAAACCCATCTTATTATTATTATTATTGATGTGTACGAGTAGATAAGACGTCAATCAGAGGTGCAATCTTCCTAGAACTATCGAATATGCTATTTTTAAAGGTTTGAAGCCCCTTAAAAAGACGTGTCTGGGGGTCAAAACCAATCAAAAAACCTCTAAATTCGGTGAAATGAGACTAAAACAACCATAGAGTAAATTTTGAAATGGTTGAGCTGACGTAACGTTAATCGTAGATGCCTTTCGCCCGACATGACCAAAAACACAATTTTAGTGTCCTAAAACACCAAAATGTGCATTTAACGATCAATTCAATATCAAATGACCTCATAATGACCTAAAAAAATAGAAATACCATCTTATTATTATTCATGTTGTGTACGAGTAGATGGAACGTCAATCAGACATGCGGTCTGTCCCGAATGACCGAATATGTAGTTTTTAAAGGTTGAACGCCCTTTAAAAGCACACGGGGGGTCAAAACTAGCCGAATGACCACCGAATGTAGTAAAATTAGATGATAACAACTATAGAGTGAATTTTGAAATGGTTGAGCAGACAGTACATCAATCGGAGTTTCCGTTTGTCTGGGATGATGAAAAACATACTTTTAGTGTCATAAAACACCAAAACATGCATTTAACGGTTAGATATATAGAAAACGATCTCATAATGACTTGAAATAATAGTAAAACCATCTTATTGTTATTATTGATATGTACAAGAATACAAAACTTCAATCGGACATACGGTCTGCCTAGAACTACCGAATATACAGTTTTTAAAGGTTTGACGCCCTTTAAAAAGGTGTGTCCAGGGGTCAAAACCAACTAAACGACCTCCAAATGTAGTTAAATGAGACTACAACAACCATAGAGTGAATTGTGAAATGGTCGAGTAGATGAAACGTCAATCGGAGATGCATTTTTCCCAGGATGATTGAAAACACACTTTTAGTGTCATAAAATATCAAAACGTGCATTTAATGGTCAATTCAACATCAAACGACCTTAGAATGACCTGAAAAAATAGAAAGACTTCCTTATTATTATTCATGTTGTGTATGAGTAGACAAAACATCAATCAGATGTGCAGTCTGCCCGGAATGATCGAATATGAGGTTTTTAAAGGTTGAACGCACTTTAAAAGCACACAGGGCGTCAAAAACAGATGAACGACCACCAAATGTGGTAAAATTAGATGAGAAAAACCATAGAGTGAATTGCAAAATGATTGAGTAGACAGTATGTCAATTGGAGTTTCCGTTTGTCTGGGATGACGAAAAACACATTTTTAGATTCATAAAACACCAAAACACGCGTTTAACGGTTAGATATATAGAAAACGACCTTAGAATGAATTGAAATTATAGAAAAACCATATTATTATTATTATTGATGTGTACAAGTAGACGAGATGTCAATCAGATGTTCAGTCTGCCTAGAACTACTGAATATGCAGTTTTTAAAGGTTTAACGCCCTTTAAAAAGACATGTTCGGGGGTCAAAACCAACCAAATGACCTCCAAATGCAGTGAAATGAGACTAAAACAACCATAGAGTGAATTTTGAAATGGTAGAGAAGACATAACGTTAATCAGAGATTTCTTTTGCCCGGAATGACCGAAAACACACTTTTAGTGTCATAAAATACCAAAATGTGCGTTTAACAGTCAATTCAATATCAAAAGACCTTAGAATGAACTGAGAAAAATAAGAAGACTATATTATTATTATTCATGTTATGTACGAGCAGACAGAACGTCAATCGGACGTGTGGTCTTCCCGAAATGACTGAATATGCAGTTTTTAAAGGTCGAACGCACTTTAAAAGCATGCGGGGGGTCAAAACCAACTGAACAACCACCGAATGTGGTGAAATAAGACAAAAAAATCTTAGAGTTAATTTTGAAATGGTTGAGTAGATGGTACGTCGATCAGAGTTGTTGTTTGTTCGGGATGACGAAAAACATACTTTTAGTGTCATAAAACACCAAAACATGCATTTAACAGTCAAATATACAACAAACAACCTCATAATGACTTGAAATCATAGAAAAACTATCTTATTATTATTATTGATGTGTATGAGAAGACAAAATGTCAATCAGACATGCGGTCTGCCCAAAACTATCGAATATGCGGTTTTTAAAGGTTTGACGCCCTTTAAATAGGTGCGTTCTGGGGTCAAAACCAACCAAACGACCTCCAAATGTGGTGAAATGAAACTAAAAACAACCATGGAGTAAATTTTGAAATGGTAGAGCATGCAGAACATCAATCAGAGATGTCTTTTTCCCAGGATGACCAAAAACCCACTTTTAGTGTCATAAAACACCAAAACATGCATTTAACGGTCAATTCAATATCAAACAAACTCGGAATGACCTGAAAAAAATATAAAAATCGTCTTATTATTATTCATGTTGTGTAATAGGGGAAGGAACTTCAATCAGACATGTGTTCTGCCCGAAATGACCGAATATGCAATTTTTAAAGGTTGAACGCACTTTAAAAGCATATGGGGGGTCAAAACCATCCGAACGACCACCGAATGCAGTGAAATTAGACAAGAACAACTGTAAAGTAAATTTTGAAATGGTAGAGTAGAAGGTATGTCAATTAGAGTTTCCGTTTTTCTGGGATGACGGAAAACACACTTTTAGTGTCATAAAACACCAAAACATGCGTTTAACAGTCAGATATATAGAAAACAACCTTAGAATGACTTGAAATCATAGGAAAACCATATTATTATTATTATTGATGTGTATGAGTAGATGAGATATCAATCAGATGTGTGGTCTGCCCAGAACTATCAAATATGCAGTTTTTAAAGGTTTGACGTCCTTTAAAAAGGTGCGTCTGGGTGTCAAAACCAACCAAACGACCTCCAAATGTGGTGAAATGAGACTAAAAAAACCATAGAGTGAATTTTGAAATGGTCTAGTAGATAGAACGTCAATCGGGGATGCCTTTTGTTCGGGATGACCAAAAACACACATTTAGTGTCATAAAACACCAAAACGTGCATTTAACGGTCAATTCAATATCAAACGACCTCAGAATGTTCTGAAAATAATAATAATAAGAAAACCTCATTATTATTATTCATGTTGTGTACGAGCATATGTAACATTAATCAGATGTGTGGTCTTCCCGGAATGACTGAATATGCGTTTTTTAAAGGTTAAATGCGCTTTAAAAGCACACGGGGGGTTAAAACCAGCCGAACGACCACCGAATGCAGTGAAATAAGATGACAACAACCGTAGAGTGAATTTTGAAATGGCCGAGTAGACAGTACATCAATTGGAGTTGTAGTTTGTTTGGGATGATGAAAAATGCACTTTTAGTGTCATAAAACACCAAAACACGTGTTTAACAATCATACATATAGAAAACGACCTCAGAATGACTTGAAATCATATGAAAACCATATTATTATTATTATTATTGATGTGTATTAGTAGACGAGATGTCAATCAGACGTGCGATCTTTCCAGAACTATCGAATATGCGGTTTTTAAAGGTTTGATGCTCTTTAAAAAGGTGTATTCGAGGGTCAAACCCAACCAAATGACCTCCAAATGTCACGAACCAACCCGGGTCAACCCTGAACTGGTCACCCGATCCAGCCCGCGACATGGCCCGAGGGGCGTTCCCGATCCCCACAGGCTGACAACTAGTGTCGGGCATCAAAATTTAACAGGTGGGAACGATTTGGCCCAAAAGAAAATAAACTAAGCAGTGGAAAATAAATAGAACAAAATCAAATAAACAAAGAACAACCAACAACGCTACTAACATGACCACGAACAAAACTTCACTTGACCCTGTGGGTCACTCTCCAATACCACAACTAATGCCGCTCAAGGTGAACAACTGAAGCTGGAACCTGCAACAGAACTAAAAACAAGAAAACACTACAGGCGTGAGTATTAAAACTCAGTAGACTAGCCCGATATCTATTCCCAATGCACTACCTTTAAAATAAAAGAAACACCATTTCAAGTTTGAACTACAATATATAAAAGTATGTTTTTCTAAATATTTTACTTAAAAACAAAGTATGAACCATTGCCCTTAACCATTTCCAAACTTGGGTTCATTTCATTAGTGTCAATGGCTTTTTAGAAAGGGAAAGTGATGTTTACATTTTTAAATTTTCCCAAAGAGGATTAAACACTTTCATTTGAAAACCATTTTTAGAAACCTAATCAAAAGCAATTTCCCACTTTCCAAGGAAAACAATACACTAGAAATGCACAAAGTAAAACACACAGTAAGGAAAATGTAGGTATACATATGAGAATCATAATCACTACTGCAAGCAACAAAAGCCGAATAGACATGGATGAACCTAGGAGATCGAGAATAAACTAGAAGACACCAATACATGCGAAATCATCCTTATTGACATGTCACGATGAAATCAAAATGCACAATACGCTCGACCATCCTCTCTCGGGCAGGTCGAGGGCAAATCCCATAGTAATAAACCCAATATATCCACCTACTATGGGCCACTAGTCAGTACCATAACATACCAGTGAAACAATCATTCTTAGAATATTCTCTCAATATGCCAGATTCCCATGTCTCAAGTGTTTGTAAAGGGGGTGAGCCAACCGATGCCAACCGAGCATCCAATCATATATATATATATATATATATATAAAGCACAACATGCATCATCCCGGGCCACTCTATGGAACAACCTCTTGCCTTTAAACTACTCAAGTACCCGAGAGCCTCTAAGCGCGACCTCCCAAACAATCAATTGCAACCAAGGCATGAGAGTTTTCATAGGAGGGTTTTTATCAAAACATTTTTATCGCTTTCCATAAAGTTCCAAACAGGCATTAAATACATTTCACAATCACTACTCTAAAAAGAACCAAAACGCTTATTCATGCTTGAGAAGAAATCATTTATCATTAAAACCAGAACTACATTTGAAACTCCGTGAATTATGTTTAAAGGCCAAACGAGCATTCTTTCAATACTGGGTGTCCGCTCATCAAGAAAATGTTTCAAGTGTCGTGTATAAAATAAACGGCTCTTTTTTGCACCAAATAATCATTTAAAAATTAATTGTATTATATTAAAAATTAATTATCTTATATTATCTCACATTTATTAAAATTAATAAAATATTTGATTTGAACAATTAGTGTGCACAAACAACAATAAATAATGTAACTTAAATTTTAAAAAGCAGTGCAATGGGAACCTACCTCGAGTCGTAACTCAGACACGACGACACAATACACCTCGCACAGGCGCACAAGCACACGCAAGCCGATGATTGCAGTGTCGCAGGGTTACCTCACCAACACGCTGAAACAAATGCACGATAACTAATAACACATAGCCACTGATTTAGAACAAACCAAACGAACAACCAACACAAAAGAAGCAACTCGACATAACTTCAAAACACAACTCGCTCCATCAACACTATTTATTAAACCACTTTAAAATCCACAAAGTGTTTACAAAAACCAAACAACACCAAAATAAACCAATAATAATTTTAAAAGCCAACATACCTTTTTAAGAAAACACTAGTGCACAACCTGTCAAAAGCGCACAACACGATGATATCAACATTTAAAAACACGCGCGCCTAACACATTTTCAAAACCAGGCTCATAGCCTACACACTATTTAATAAATAATTTAAAAGTTTATAAATCTGATTTGAGAAGTATACCACATCTTTTCACACACAAAACCAACTCGAAAACCCTTCTTTCCATCATACACACCAAACCAACTTCACAACTAAACAGTCTTATCAAATCAACTTAAGACCCAAGCATTTCATGAAATAATCAAATTTCACAAAATCACCAAATATTTTTTTAACACATTCAATAGAATTATAAACTCACCAATGGACTAAATATGGGGTATTATAAAGCTTCAAATCAAATAAGATAAATAATTTAAAGAATACAAGTGTCAAAATAATGCATTAGAAAGGATAAACCAGGATTCGACTACCTCAATTCAAGCGCGGATGCGACGGAACTTCAACGGAAGGTGGAACGACGCCCCGCGAACCAAACGAACAACCTAAACCACAAGAAAAATGTGCAACCACGACCCCAACGAGTTAGGGTTTTCCAAAAAGGATAAAAGCACCAAAGATGAATGAAAAAAATTACCCCGGGTGTGATCAGAGTGGGATGGTCGGACCGAGGGAGTTGCCGGCGAGGCTGGCCGGCTGTTGCAGGATACTAGCAAGGAGGAAAAATGGAGGGGCTCGGGTGCAGATCACTAGGGAGCGACAAACCGAAGGGGCTGCGGCTGCCGCTGATGAGGCGAGGCGGCGCGGCCAGGTAAAGGGGGGTTATGGCTGTGGTCGATCGGAGACGGAAGAGTGGAGGGCTGCCAGAACAGGAGGTCGGCTGGGTGAGGCCGAGGGAAGGGGTGCGAAAGCCGGTGCATAGGGGAGGAGCCGGGTAGGGGGGCTGAGGCGGAGGCCGATCAGGCGCAGCAGGGGGCACGGGGTTCGGACGGTGCGCAGGGGAGGAGCTGGGTAGGGGGGCCGAGGCGGAGGCTGATCGGGCGTAGCAGGGGGCACGAGGTTCGAACAACGCGCAGGGGAGAAGCTGGGTAGGGGGGTCGAGGCAAAGGCCGATCGGGCGTAGCAGGGGGCGTGGGGTTCGGACGGTGCACATGGGAGCATGAGGGAGCGAGGGTGAGGCTGGCGAGGAAGGTGGGAGAGGGTGGCGTGCAGATGAAAAAGAATGGGGAGGGGGGGCTTGCGACCCACGACAGAACATGGAGAAAGGGAGGGGGGCTGGCCGGGTATTAGGGTCAGATTAGGTTTTTTTTTTTTCATTTCATTATAATAAATTGATAATAGTAAAAATATCTGAAATAAAATAATAAAAATAGAAATAAAATAATAATAATAATAGTATACCAGAATAATAATAATAATAAAATTAACAATAATAAAGATAATATTAATAAAATTTATTAACCATTAAAGTAATAATTATAAAAATAATAATAATGATAAGAATAATAATAAAAATAATAATATATAGAATAATGATAATAAAATAATAAATATAATAATAATAAGCAATTGCATGACACTAGGTCCGGTTGCGCAACTACCTCCAAACGTGGGGTGACCGCACACGGGTCCGAAATCCAGAGAAAAAAAAACATTAAATGTCGTAAATTTTGATCTGGGACCCAGTTCGGACCTTGGCGAGAGAACCCAGACAAAGAATTAATAAAATAAAAATTAATTTAAGTAGGTGGGTGTGACAATTCTCCCCACCACAGACACTTTCTGCCCCCAGAAAGTCACGGAGTCGTACGTTGGTTAAGAAATAAGTCCATGCCCGAACAGAACCAGAAGAACTAAAGAAAACTGAGAATCTCGGAATGACCTTACTCTACATAGGTTACACCTGATCGATTCAAGAGAAAACTGAAGCCCGAGGTTGAGGGGAGAACACGAAGGGGTTCTCCCCACCACAAGAACTCAACTAGGGTGGAAATTTAACACCCAAACATATCACCTCAAGAAGGGGGGCGACGTGGGAACTCCCAATCGATCCAGGATAACCTCTATAGCACGATCGAAACAAAACCTCTGCTAAAACTTGGAACTTTCGACTCAGACCAAAGAAAGCCCGAACACTAGAGAAAAACTCTGAGTAGAACTTAACCCAAGTGGTAAACCTGAGCATAACCGCAAACCTAGACTCCTCCGCAGGCACTTATATCTCCAAACGAACACCGCTAAACCAAGATTGACCCATACAAGGGTCAATCACTCTCTTAAGAAAAACACACAACGTAGAAAACCCTAACCTAACAAACAAAACTGTTTAGATTACAGTAGATCATGTTCTTCATAACTCCACAGCAAAACAATGAACTTTCAACAATGTCAAAACTTTAACAGTAGAAAAACAAGAACGAAATGACTTTAAATATTCCACCACCAACAAGGAACACGAAACCCGAACCGAGGCTTCACACCCTCGGAAACTACTGACTATGTGCGAGCTTCACCCCAAGACCTATGGCTGGGGTTCTGATGGTTGAAGCATCTCCTGCCTCACAGTTAGGTGCTGGAATTCCTCCGGTCACAACGTCTTCCTTAGGCGACGCTTCCTACAAAATTTCTCCAAATGACCCAGACAACCACAATGATGACATGTCTTCAGAGGGATGCGACATGATGGATTCACGTGCCCGAACCGGCCATGCTAGTGGCACACCACTGAACGATCCGACGAACTAGAAGCCAAAAACACTGCAGAGGACTCTTTTGAAACAAGTTCCCCTGGCACATCCTGCTCGCCAGATGGGGAACCTTCATGAGTAACTGGATATGCCGGATTGCCAAGAACCTGCGCTCTGGAGACCAGTTCAGTTAAAAACGCCTCATCCACCAATTTCTCGAAACAATGGCCCTTCAAAGGAGGACCTTCTCCTTGATCTCTAGACGAAAACCCCTGATGAAGGGACAAGTCTTCATCTAGTCCTGCGATACTACCCCCAGAAAAAGAGACACAAGATCCTTGAAATGGTCAACATACGCTTTCAACTTCTACTGGCCATGTTGAGCATGCATGAGCTCTTCCACTTTCTTTATCTTCACCTCCACAAGTATAAACCATTGAATGATGACAGCTTTAAAGACATACCACATCATCCCAACTTGTAGTAATGGTGGGGCGAACAACTCCTACTCGTCCAGAGCTGGACCTTTGAATAGACCCAAAACAGCATGCACTCTAATAGTTTCAGGAGTTCCCAATACCCTGAAGACGTGCTCGACCTTTTCAAGACACTCCACTATCTATAACAGACTCCAATCACCAAGAAGGACAGACAACGTCCGAGAAAGACCAAAAAATGGGCATGACTCATCAAAACTCTGGGGACCTTTCTGGGCGGCATTTCTGAACAACATATATAACACCAAGCCGAAACTGATATCAATCGAAGCAACATCAATAAAGCACCCTCATCCAAAAACAACCAGCTCAAAAAACCAAACAACCACAAACACAACCCAAGATTCCCTATCCAAAATTCCCGTTCCATTTTAGATTCCGAAACCACCTTTTTTTTATTTCAAAGCTGCTTTCTTTCAATACCACTCTCCAAATACCAAATCCACTTTTCAAGCCAAAATCACTTTCCAAAACCATTTTCCTCTTTAAAAGCGAATTTAGAAAACAAGGTCAAGCCTTTAATTTCAAAAAAACCCAAGTAATCCCATGAACCATTGCACATGTCTTCATCCACTTTCATTCATACGCACCAACATGAACTTTCCACGCATCCTCTCACATGTGAAAATGTTCATAAGAAGTACCTGAGGTTTCAACCCTAACCATTCTTGACCGATTTTAAAGCAAACACCAGTTTTCCAAACCAAAGGCTTTCAGTTTTAAAACCCATTTCATAAATTTAAAGTCATTTAAAAGAAATCTTTCCCATTTTCAAAAACCCTTTTTTTCATTTCCAAAAATGCACTTACACTAACCAGAACGAAAATGACACTCAACTTGCATCAAACCACAGGAGGGACTAGCGGTCACACTTAACCTGGCGACATGGTAGTGGGCCATGCCCCAAGTAAGCGTCAACAACTAGGAGGAATTAAAACCGTGTACCCGGACTTCACATGGGTCACTAATCCATATGAAATCATGATGTAACATCAGTTTACCTCTGTTGTCATCCCTCAATCCAAAAAAATCAGAACGAAATAAAGAATCAATTCTCGGACTACCCCTGAAGACTCGAGGTGCGGAACAGGCGAGGGTTCATGACGTCCTTCCCGTACCTACCTCTCAAGTCCCGAAAATCCTAATATTCATCTACCGGACATACCAAATAACAAGGCCCCCCTCTGATACCATTTTGTCATGAACCAACCCAGTTCGACCCTGAACCGGTCACCCGAGCCAGCCCGCGACATGGACCGAGGGGCGTTCCCAATCCCCACGGGCTGGCAACTAGTGTTGGGCATCAAAATTTAACAGGTGGGAACGATTTGGCCCAAAATAAAATAAACTAAGCAGTGGAAAATAAATATAACAAAAGCGAATAAACAAATAACAACCAACAACGCTACTAACCTGACCACGACCAAAACTTCACTTGACCCCGTGGGTCACTCTCCAATACCACAACTAACGTTGCTCAAGGCGAACAACTGGAGCTGGAACCTGCAATAGAACTAAAAATAAGAAAATTCTATAGGCACTACTATAAATAGGGATTATAATAGCGCTAAAAACCGCCTTTAACAGCACTAAAAAAGCGTTGTTAATCTCGACGAAGATAAAGGGGGACCTTTATCAGAGCTAAAAAAAGCACTGATAAAAGTGCTCCTTTATCAGCGCTAAGCAAGCGCTGATAAAGGTAGTCTTTATTAGTGCTATTTTCAACGCTGATAAATGTATAATATATCAGTGCTAAAAATAGCGATGATAAACACTACCTTTATCAGTGCTATTTTGAGCACTGATAAAAACTACCTTTATCAGCGCTCAAAATAGCGCTGATATATTATCCATTTATCATCGCTTAACTAGCGCTGATAAAGGCCAAAGATCCTGTGCAAAACCAAAACCTGCACAGAACCTGCACAGAACCTACACACATTACAGCACCTGCACACAACACAAACAACACCTGCACACAGCAAAAACAACACCCACACACAAAGCACAGAAGAAAAAAAATGCTACATACATTTACTTGAAATCATGAATACAAAACAACACACTGCTATATAAATTTCAAACAATGTTTAATTTGGTTACAATTATAATTATCCAACAAACAGTTAAAAAACATTGATGTTCCATCCCTTTTTCATCCATCTGATCTAAAAAATTGTCATCCATGGCGGCGGTTTCCGAACAAAGCATTCGAACTCAGGAAAAAGATTTCACCTACATAAGAAAAAAAATATTATGTTATTAATACAATAATGAAATAAATTAAACATTAATATAAAAGAATACATTAATAAAATGTCAATTGTTACTTATTACAAAATTTATTTTCATTAGTTCATAGGTCTAGGAGAGATGAATATAGAGCGAGAGTTCCTTCCCCATTGTGATGTGATGACCTGGGTAGGTAAATATTTGTGGGATGGTTTGTGGATTGTGGGGACTTTCATGAGGATTTCAGGCTATGATGACACATAGGGGACCCAAGAACATTCCCAAGATATATGCACTCATGTTAGTCTATATAAGAAATGAAAAAAACTCATGAAACGGGACCCTTATTTACTCAGATTGCTAGCAAACTACCGGGATGCCTAGATAATAGAAGAGGACTCACTCTAGTTATACCTAGACGATGGTCTCATCCTTCTTTTAGCTAATCTTGGGATATGTACATCCTATTAGATTCAAAAACAGATTCTATTCTAAAAGAGATTGTATAAAAAGAGTGGTGGATACTAGGGGAGAAGTCCTACAAAGGAAATGCACTAATGAATGCCTATAAAAGATAACATAGAGAAAGAAGCACCAGTACTCTTACACAATCGTTTCAGTACTCAGATTGGTGGGTAAAAAAAGACCTCCATAGCCAGATACCTAGATAATAGAAAGGGAAGCACTTAGCACACATACAGGATTCACCTCACTCTATTCCTAACTAGCGGCATGAGAGGGAGGACTTGGGGAGCTCAGTTGGGATCAGAGGGGAAATACCTCTTCTGGTAAAAAAATAGTTATGGACTTAGATATAATGCTCGTACTTGATATTTCCATCTGGAAGAGACTCCTTCTTGTAAATATACTCGATCGGGATACCCAGCTAGAAAATGACTCCATTTATGCCTTTTTTAAGGCCTACCCCTTATAGAAGGAAGAGGTTTTTCAACAACTGATTGTAGACCAACCATAGGAGGGTCTAAAGGAGAGCAACCTTTCTAATATTCTTACAGGACGTAAAAACTACCTAACCTAATGAGGATATAAAAAATTATATTTTCAATGTATAAGAGAGACCTTCAGAAACTATAAAAGAGAAGGCGACTAGAGGGAGGATGATAGGTTGCTGTTGTTGATCTCTTCTAGGTAGAAAAATACACAAAGACACTAGGACTCAAGATATTTAGGTTGTAATTAATGTATGTTTATGTTAAAAATAATATAATAATATGTGTTAAAGAATGGGGTTGCTAAATGGAATTATACTAGTGAGGCACAAAAAATAAAATAACCAATTAACCAAGAGACACAATTAGGTCAATGCCCTTACCTCAACCAGAAGTCCAATAAACTATTTTCAGTTTATACCAACCACAACTGAGTCCATGATCACATGTATTAATGTCCATCAACATTAAATTACATAATTAGTTAATTTTAACCAAAAATCCATCATGGTATAATAGGCGCCAAACTCATCGTGTAATCCAACAAAGCCAGAATGCTGAGAAACTAGGTGCGATCCACTTCTGATGCACCCCTAAGCCTAGAAAACACTAAATCCCCAATCTATATTACTAAATTTATGACAAATTAAGCCTAAATTTTTAAAAGCCCATAAATAAATCTTCCACAAAATATAATCTGCATCGAATAATGATTGATTACTAGTTTATGAAATTTTGAGACATGCTCTAAGAGTCATATATAAAAGTCCCATGAAGAACAATGATTTATACATACTATGGTATAATAATTACACCTAGAACCATAAAAACTGAATGAAAATCTTTGATAAAGAAGTTATAGAAGCAAGGAAGATGTAGGAGAAGATACCACATTGATTCGAAATGAAGAACAACCGATAATCCACTCAGGTCTAAGGGGAAGGAAGGAGGGGAATGGGGTTTGTACACCCCCTAATAACTTGGTGCCCAAACAAAGAAACCTAAGGAGGTTTATACTTTATAAACCCATCACCCACATACAAATAAGTTTTAAATCATGTTACATGAAATGAACCAAGTGGCGACATCGCTATATTTTGGGTCCAAAACCTTACTTCACCCCTTTTCCCCATTCACAACCATTATCACCCTATTAAATGCATTCATGTTGTGAATTACCCTTTCACACTATGAGTAGCCTAATTCTACTACATTTCAATAGAATGACTACCCAAATCATCTTTGATATCCTCCCAAAACCCAATGACATACCTCTAGCCCCAATACATGTCCGAAACACCTATTAGATACATTAAAACTCTTAATAACCCAACTCGAGACCTGGTTCAAAAAATGAAACCATCAATAAATGAAAATTCAATTTCCCTTGGTAATTTCTAAGCCACAATTATGTGGGTCATTACACGCTTGGATTATAAACAAGCCTGTTCTTTTATCCATAGTTCTACAGAGTATCATGGCCACCTCACATTAAATCTAATGCACGAGAAAACCAGTGAATGAAATTCACTCTCAAATTCAATTATTTTAAATAGGGTACTCAATATCATATTCTTAAATCTGGTTCAATGTACACACATTACCCCTCAATCATAATTGGATTAAATAGATATTATTTAGTGACTTAGTTTATTTTAATGATCACTTCATCAACAAAAACTTAGGTGAGTGTTTATCTACACTCTATGGCATAACATAATCATCTTGGTCAAGATTTTGTTTTGAATCTTATTTCGAGCAACAATAAGATCATCTTGAAGGTTAAAAACATCAACCTATCATCCTCAACTTCCATCAACAGGTGCTCAAATAGGGTTTTACACTATGCAGGAGTTTAATGTTATTTATTTCTATTGTGTTTATCTAAGTAGACAATCCCTATGTAAGTACGAAGTGACATGGGTATCCCTATTAGGAGATCATCTCCCAGGGGAAGAAAGTCCCTTAGATATTTAGGAAGTGAACCACCTTGATCATAATAAATGATTTATGATGGTTCAAACTTGTTGCTTAAAGGGATAAAAGGCATGACCGATATATCCAAACCTCTAGCCCCCCTGTCTCAGGTTGAACTGGAGTCACCTCCCCCTCACTATGTTCCTCGAAGCGATCCCCTTCAGAAACCAACACCGGCCCTTCCAAGGCATTCACCCTGCCAAAAATCGCCACAGTTCCCTGGTCATCCTCGACCAACTCTCTACTGACCTCCTCTCCTCCCTCTGATCAGCCACCACTGTAGGTTGAGCCTCCCTGCCACTTCCTTCTGGTCTTTCTTCCTATAGAACAGGTACCGCCCTCGCACCAACCCCCAACGCCTTACTCAGGACATCTCCTTCTCCTCGAATAGATCCCTGACTATCCACAACCTTCATTCTACAGTCCTCAACTAGTTGTCTTTCCAGGGCCCTCCCTTATTGCAAACTGCCACTGAATGACCCAAGCAGTGAAAAACAGAACAATAATCCATCCAGTCCTCATAAACCACATGCTTTTTGCACCTATAATCCTCTAATTGTAATCCATATGTGATAAAAAGGTATCTGGGAAAAATCCAATTACACACAAACTTGGGGATTAACCGGGTGACACACATCTTCCGTTCAAGAATCAGAACATAAACACCTTCCTACGAGATTACCTAGCATGCGAATAACAACCGGATTCTGAAAAGGTAGTGGAATACCCCACACATATTCACCTCCAATGGAAAGAGAGTAACCAAATCCAATATATGGATGTGGATAATATATATATATATATATACTTAGTTAGAATAATCCCAAATGAGATGGTAAGGGCAGTGTTGTTAAAGGCGCACGCATCCCCAAGCGGCCTTTGCGCCTTATTGCGCCGCGTGCCTTTGAAAACAATGGGTAAGGGGATATCCATCTTACAACTCATTCAAGGAAGAAGAGTATCCAACAGTTCCAAAATTCCCTCAACGATACCCATTATCTCATGCATCTACCTAGAAATAATTGTGCAAGTCAAACAACAACACATGTGCTCAAATACAAGTTCAAACAAACGAGATACATAACATTGAAATTTCTTAAAAATGAACCAAGGGGTACACGACATGTGAGAGAAAACAAATAGTGTCTGGTACCACTCCACCTATGGACCATGTCCATGGGGCTACATGGACCCAACTACACACCATGTGTTCATCCTTGTACACAACGTGTAGTCGGGTTTTCTCCAGATTCTCAAATACTATCTCTGCACGTTGAATCTGATCCCTCTACTTTAATTTCAAAAATATTTATATTTAGGCCCTATATCTAACTGAAAATGGTGGATATAGACCATATTTGTTGTTTCCATCAATTGTTTGTTGGAAAATGGATTTTTTTGATCCTCGATGGTTTCGTTGTTCACCCCATACGCACTGCACACCATCATGCCTTACTTCAATACTGATTTGTTCAAAAATCAATAATATGAATCCAGGGATAGAAAACATTGATTAATAAATTAAGATTTCAATAAATCAGAGCATTCTCAGTCCACAATTGGTACATATCCATTGAAGGGATCGATCTGCTCAAACTATTTAACCAACAAGGGTGTAAACACAAAATTTAAGATTCCTACTCGGATATTGGATCATTTTTCATCAAAAATCATGCTATCCAATGATTGAAGGAATTCATTGTGTTCATTGTATCTCAATCTTCTCTAATATGTCATTTCTTAATCATCCAAGGTTATTCACCATAGAAGGTTGGAGGATAATCAATGATCATATATAGATAACATAAGTAGTAGGAATTCACCTTTATCCTATTTGTGTACAATCTTCCATCAGGTATGCTGCCCATTTGTTTCTAAGCACATCTATATCATCTTCTGAATATGAGTTTTTGCGAAAGTCATGGTAGTAATGAAAAAATATAAATACATAAAGGATTAATAAATATTTTAAATGAACTCGTAATTATTTTCAAAAATACCTCATCAGGGATGCTAGTTTGTGGATGAAATACGATCTCTTTC
This sequence comes from Viscum album, assembly GCA_963277665.1. Taxonomy (NCBI): domain Eukaryota; kingdom Viridiplantae; phylum Streptophyta; class Magnoliopsida; order Santalales; family Viscaceae; genus Viscum; species Viscum album. Next base: position 1,815,070,689 of record OY728135.1, on the reverse strand, counting down.
ATAAATTTACAAACATAATAACCACAATTCTTTCTATTTGTTTGTTTTGGACACTGTAGAAACATTGACAATAATAAGTAATTTGTTTTGATATGTGTTTGGATAGTCCAATGTTATTATATATACCGGGATACTTTTCCAGTTGTATATCTTGTAGGCATTCTTATCCTTAGGCCCTAGATTAATTACATGCATTAGACGATATTGATGCATCACCCTATCATAACAGAATCCTCATTAAAATATAACATAAAATGTATAACTAGACGTTTAGTTTTAAAATGTTGCATCTAGTGTATTAAAAATTAACAAATTCCATCATGCGTGGTTGGTTTGTTGGATATCCATGCATTGAATCCAGAAAATAAATCTTTGGAGTATCCAAATTGACTGCAATCAGCATCCAATGGTTCCTAAAAATACAAAAAAGAATAAGTAAAGAAAGAAATGAAAATATAGTTGACATGATTAAATTTTAGAGTTTTACCCCTACATCGTTGGTATTAAAAAGAGTCCGTCATCTGTAATTTTGTTTTCAAATGATTTGAGCAGGGATGACATTATTGCAACCTCTTTATCAGAATCTATTTCATCTTTTGAAGAGGTGATGTGAGGACTAATGAGTCCAAATTTTTGTTCATGGGGAAATCCCTTCAATTGTTTTTCATATATACGCATGTGAAAAATATAAAATGTATGTAGTCATAATTATCAAAGTATATCAGCTTTTGTAAAATCAAATCATGAAAACATACCTCATGTATACATTTACAACTGAGGCGCCTAGCCATTCATACTTGAGAAGTTCATTTACATTTTTAGAACTAATGAAATATGATGTTTCCTCTCCATACATATTTTTTTTAAAATAAACTGTGTGAGTATTATCGTCTTTCAACTTTTTATCCATATGATCCTACAATGATATTAACTGTGGATATAGAACGGGCGGGGTGAAGATGCTCTCAGTAGACCGTTTCAATCAGTTGGTTGATCCTTGAGATAGTTTTGAGCTGATATTTCATTTTACCCCACAGTATTTGTTGTTCTGTAATAACATTCATCAGTTCAGACCTTTTTTTCATTAAATGTTAAAGGTCAATCTTGAAAAATAAATTGGAAATGGATACCTTTTTGTCGGCATGTTTTTTTACAAGAACTGTCGGCCATGTGATGAATGTTCCAACAGCTTGTTCAACCATATGAATGTCATCATTTGGAACAGGTATCTCAACACTCAGCTCATTATCTATGTTAATTGACACTCTGAGATGATCTTTTGGAAGCTGTCTATTGTGTAGTATGTCGTTTTGTGTATTGAACACCGTAGCCCTCGCTAAAAGGCGATAGGTGGGAGTTGATAGATATAAATCATAGTCATTTTCACCCTGTGGAATATTAGTACAGGAAAGGTATCAGTGTCTATGTAAATCAAATTTCAAAGAAACAATTATTAAAACATTTATTACCTCATCTAAGTCAGGTTTTTTAGGGGAATGGATCGCCTCAAAGCTAGTGGGGGGTGGGGCGGGATCGTCACGCACGGGTTGTTGTTAAGTTGTTTCTTCTCTTTGCCTCTCCCCCATCAATTTTGCTATCATCTCTCTTTAGTATTGTAATTATTCTTGAAAAATAGATAATTGTTCTTTCAGCTTTTCCATTTTTTCATTTTGATCCTCCGCTTGTTTTTGTTTTTGAAAATATGTTCGGGGTGTCACCCCAAAACCCACACCTCTGACGCAGTCATACTGTTCTGGATACTGAAAGTATATCTGCATCTGGTGTGGTTTTTGTTGATTCTTGTGACTATGTCAGATATAAAATATAGAAAAATAAGTAGTTATTGTAATGTAATAGCAATTTAAAGCAAATCAAATTTATATTATGTCATACTTACACATGTTTCCCACAATTTTTGTGTGTTTTCATCTATCAGTATCCCATCTTTATTTACATGAGCCTCCTTCCATAGCACATGGCGTGATATGGATATGGCTTTCGATTTCGATTCATCAATCTGCATATAAATAGAGAAACATGGTTATGGCGTTGTTTTATGTCACATACAAGTAGTAGGGTAGATTTAAAAGACATACCAATTTTTTTCTCAAGTGCAGCGTACCCCATCCTTGCTTTACAGTAAGGGTATGCTGGTTCTGTTGCGTATTTTTTATTTTCAGCACTCAGTTGCTGTTTCATAAATAAAAAACTTCCAATCAAAGTGATGAATACAAGAAAACGTCAAACAACATATTACCCCACACAATGTACCTGAAAAGTCTGCCCCCACGACGGTTGCTAAACGCATCCCATGCTCCTTGGGATATCAAGTGTGCCTAAAGAGAAGGTGGGCGCAACTTGATTTTCCCTTCTACATCTTTAAGATGATATTTCATTAAAATTGTGCAGAAACCTCTATTAATCCTTCCTATAACTCTTAATACATATTCCTTGTGCGAGACATCTACTATAAATGCACTCTGCAATGGATGATGAAGAGTAATTCAATGTTTTGGTATTTTATTTTATTTTAATATATTAAAAAAATGATATCATAATGTTACCGTAATCTCTTCCCACATTAGTGTCTTCAACCCGGTGACAACATGGTGCCACAAATGTACATCAATCGGCACGCGTTGCCGAGTGACGATTCCAATGTAGCTACTAAAGATGGATCTGTTGGGGTTAACATGTTGGCCTCGCTTATTCCATCCCACCTCAAATTTGATGTCTTTTGCTTTTGCCTTAAGGATTTTGGCTAACAATGTCAAACTATGATGCTCTCGTTTTTTTTGCGCTTTCAGGGTTTTATTTCCTACCATTTCCTCATAAGTAGCATCAATATGTTCCCCCGGAGTGCTAGCATCGGCACTGGGACCAGCATCAACAGGTTGAGAAACCTGTTGTACCTCAGCACTGGGACCAGCAACAACAGGTTGAGAAACCTGTTGTTGCTCTGCACTGGGACCACCAACATCTGGTTGAGAAACCTATTGTTGCTCTATAGTGGGACCACCAGCTGCTGGTTGAGAGACCTTTTGTGCCTCAGGATTGGACGCATCAGCAAGTGCATAAGTCATTATCTACAGAAGTGGTTTAATATTTAATTTAGATTACATAAAAACAATAGTGAAAAAATAATAACATAACATAACCAAATTTATATTACAATAAACAAATAACTTGATTATTGTACTCACTTTTTTTTCTTTAAATGCTAAAGATATTTGACTCCTCTATCGACTATGTAAATCCCTTCATTGTGGTCTCCTCTGACATACAAAACACTGTCTACATTGGGACCACTGTGAAATGATTTTGAAGTCCCTATAAAAGGGTCAAACTCCATTGAACTTTCATCTGACCCTTCAGTTGTTTTGGTCGATAACAGAACAATTGACCAATTTCAATTTGCGGGGTCTGGAAAATAAAATACTTGTACTGCCTGTGATTCCATTATAAATGGTTCGTCTTTCTCACCTTCCTTACTAAAATCTACTTTCACAAATCCTAATTCAACTATTTTAACAACACTCCTATTATCAACCCACTTGCATTGAAAAATCGGAACTTTTAATTTCATATAATCCAACTCCCATATTCGTTTGATGATGCCAAAGTATAACATATTCGCATAAATTGGATTTTTTTCCTTAGCACCAAAAACATGCATCGCCTCATCCACTAGTGTAACCCCACTATTCTGTATGATACTGTCTTCATCATGTTCATTAGTATAGAATGTATAACCATTAACTGCATAAGCATTGTAAGATAATATATACACACTTGCTCCTCCAGCTAGCCATCAAAGTCGTTCTGAAATTGAGTCTGGATTTTCATCTAACTGCTTAAAAATATGGTCTCAAAACCATCCTATAAATTGTCGATTATGTGTATCTGATATCCATTTTCAGACCTAGAGGGATTCAAATGCCTAAGAATTTCTTTGTGGGTTTGAACATATGGGTCAACGTCGAAACTGTTATGCAAAACGTAAAGGTGGACCTACTCCTGATCTGTAATATTGATTGTGACAACCTATCTTCTAGAATTTCCTTCACCCTCAAACCGCTCAGTGTGATGAGATTTTGGTAGGCCAATGATTTCCACACCAGACAGGTATTCAGTACAAAATTCAATGACTTCCTCAACAATATATTGCTCCGCAATACAACCCTCTAGCTGACTTTGGTTTTTGACATACCCTTTCAAAATCTTCATATACCATTCAATGGGGTACATCCATCTATAATGTACAGGACCACATAGTCGAATCTCTCTCACCAAATGAACCATCAAATGAACCATCATATCAAAAAATGTCGGTGGGAAGAACATTTCCAATTCACATAATATGACGACAATTTCTCTTTCCATAGTTGGCAATTTCGCCGGGTCTATAACTTTGTTGCATATAGCTTTGAAGAAGAAACATAGCTTTGTTAATGTATGGTAGACATTCTTGGGAAAAATGCAACGTAAAGCTATAGGAATTAGATCTTGCATCAAAACATGGTATTCATGTGATTTCAGACCTTTTAATTTTAAATCTCCCATAGACATGATGTTCTTGATATTTGATGAATACCCCTCTGGAACCTTTACATCATTCAAGAAGTTGAAAAACTGATATCTCTCCTGCCTGGAAAGAGTGTAAGCAGCAGGAGGAAGAAATATTCATTTTTCACCCTTCACTAGCGCCAACTCTTCTCGTATTCCCATCTCAACCATGTCCAATCTAGCCTTAATTCTATCCTTTATTTTGTCGGGTGCATTTAGCAATGTGCCGATGACACTATCACATACATTTTTTTCAATATGAATAACATCAAGAAAATGTCTGACATATAGACAATTCCAGTATGGTAATTCAAAAAAAACTGATCTCTTTTTCCAACAAGTTTTCGTAAGGTTTTTTGAAAACGGTTTACCAAAATTAGTGTCCAAATATTTTACTTTCTCAAACAATTGATCACCTGTTAGTAGAGATGGTGCTGTACGTTCTTCTGAACTTCCGTCGAATAATGTCGTCTAAGATCGGTACTTATGTCGTTGGGGTAGAAATCTGCGATGTCCTAGAAACACGGTTTTCGATGAATGTTTCAACCTAATTGACTGTGTACCTTGTTTGCAAACGATACACCCTTGAGTTCCTTTAATGATATATCCTCAAAAATTTCCATAAGTAGGAAAGTCATTTATCATCCCATAAAACATGGATTTCAAAGTGAAATATTCATTTTTGTAAGCATCATACAATGTAACACCTGAATCCCACAATATTTTCAAATCCTCGATCAATGGGGCCAAATAAACATCAATATCATTACCCGGTTGTTTTGGTCCTGATATAAGCATATATAACATGATGTATTTTCATTTCATGTATAACCACAATGGTAAGTTATAGTTTACCAACATAACCGACCATGTACTGTGACTGCTGCTTTGAAAACCAAAAGGATTCACCCCATATGTAGATAATGTCATACGAAGGTTTCTAGGCTCGTTCCCAAATTCAGGATACTCGTGATCAATTCTCTTCCACTGAGGAGAGTCTGCCAGGTGACATAGTTTCCCATCTTTAATTATTATATCTGCATGCCATGTCAATTGTCCTGCAGTCTCCTCACTTCCATATAGGAGCCTAAACCTAGGAATGATTGGAAAGTACCATACAACTTTAGTAGGACTAGAATAATCTTTCTTGTATCGAGAAGCACCACACTTTGGGCATTCTTTAAGTGATTTGTGGTCCTTGCTAAATAATATACAGTCATTTGGGAAGGCATGTATTCTTTCAGAGATCATACCCATTGATCATATCATTCATTTGAAATCGTATGTTCGGCTTGGGAGTTCATTATATTCTGGGAGAATGTCATTCAGGAGAGCAAGTAGTTCCGTAAAACTGACGTCACTCCACAAATTATACAGCTTTAATACGGCTGACAATGCTTTATATTTAGTGCAACCAGCATACAATGACATTTTTGCACAACTCTTTAACTTCTCAAACAATTTTGGGCAATCAAGAAGTTCATCTTCAACTGTCCTTATCATTTCCTCAATACGATCTTCATCATCATTCACATCTGTAATCACACCCTCCATACAATCGTCTTCACTGTTCACGCTTCTAATCATATCAGATGATCTATAAAATGTTGTGTTATCTGAGCCACTACCTACATTCGTTTTTTCCTCGTGTTTATTCCAACATGTATAACTTCAATCTATTCCGTGACAGATCAGGTGTTCTTCCAACTCCTCTAGACTAATTTTTCTTGAATAATAACAGCATAAACACAGACAAAGGATTTGAGAAGGGTCACATGCATGATCTTATGCAAACTTGATAAACTCTTTCACACCATCTTTATACTCTTTTGTCAACCGATTGGAATTCATCCATTCTTTATTCATATTCATCGTCTTTATGGGTTCGATCTTGAACTTTCCTAATATTATGTTTTAATTAATTAGGTATCATTATTTGGGTTTTATAAAAACAAATCATGGTACAAATGCCTTTAAACTCATGTGAAATCCATATACATGGTGTGTCTAGTAGTGTGAACATCGTGTATGTATAAGATACATGATTTAATCTGACATATATTAAATTTATTCCAAGTTAGTATTACAAATACTAAATGATGACTTTGAAAATACATGACATTTAGAACAACTTGAGCTAAAGGCGTGTACTTTAGATACATATTGAGTCACCTCACCAGCTATGCATCACATTTTTGTGGAATACACGGTGTGTAGTCCTTACATGACCACTAGGGGTGTATATTCTATACACATCAAGTTTCTATGGTATCTATACATGGTGTGAGTGAAGTAAAACACATTTCATATGGTTATACCATTATTTCATGGCATGTACATGGTTTCATGCTGAAGTATATGTCTTGGAGATACATTGTGTGTGACCTAGGTTCACATGACATGTAACATTTAAAATGAAACTTATTCAAAGTTTGAGTTAGAAGATTAGTCATGTGGTGTAAATTTTGGAGATAAATGTTGTGTGGAATTAAAATCTACATGAAATCCATGTATGGTGAAGCATGTTCCATTTAACAAGACTACATACCATGTATTTTAAAGTGTCTCATAGAATCCTCTAGAAGTGTTTTTCTAGGATTCAATGGAATTGCACTAGTAACAAAGTGGTGGTGCCATTGAAATGGGTAAAGTTTGGATTGATATTTAATGGTGGAAGAACTACAACATGGAAAAAAAAATGGCATATCAATCATGCCAACAACCGCAAAACCATACAAAAACACAATCATGATCACAATCGCAACACCATACAAACCAAACAATCAAAATTTTAGATTTTACAAAGCATCCCTTATTCAATTTTGTTTGTTAATTCAGGGGTTATCACATATTTTTTATCATCTTGGGGTGTTCATTCATAAGTCAAGTATACGTAAATTACCAAGTTTTATATTCCAATGTTCAACAAGAACCAACCAATATTCAATTCATTTAGTGCGCAAACAAGGACCACCAACGACCACGATTTTCAGTGGGGCATTTAGCCCATACATTTCACATTATAACCATCAATATCAAACAGTAATAACATGCAAACAAGAGGAAACCAATGAGTAACATGAGAAAACTCACTGCGAAGGTGTCGTTAAGCACACAACAGAGGTGCGTTCGTGGCAGAGGAGAGGCACACAACAGAAGAGATTACCAACTAAAAAGAAAACATAATATAGGGGAAACCCATGAGAATAAAATAATCTAAAATTGAGTACACCATTTACCACATCCCACAAACCCCAAAAGATAATACATGTAAATAAATGTAAATTTATTGATAGAAATCACTATCTGATCACTAATGTTTATCCAAACCATAGGTGAAAACAAATCCAAATAGGAATCAGAAGGATCACACACCTCGAGAAAAGAAATCCAGCCATAATAGTGATCAAGCATAGAACAATGTGAACTAGATGGGAGGGAGTGACCCAAAATATCATCGGGATAAAGATCTATCCAAGAGGATAATTTTATAAAAAATATGAAGCCTCAAGAAATCTATGGATCCCAAAAAACCTTTTCTGTGACATTGAAACTACATGTAATACATTTACACGTCGTGTAATCCTCTTGACTTAGATACACTAAAAAACAAGTCACTTTTTATTTAAAAAATTATATTTTTTATTTAAATGATATGTAAACATTACAAAGTTTGTAAAATTGTCACATTGTGCATCCAATTAATGTTTCATTTTTGGCGGTCATTACATGTCATGTACTCTATTTACACGTCATGTAATTTCTCAGAATATAGTAAAAAATGCTGTTTTGTTTCCAAAAATTCCCTAAAGATCACTAAATTTACCAATACATGTGTCCTCAAAATCCTTTCTCAGCATTCCTTAACAAAAAAAAAATCCAAAAAATGTTAAAACATACCTCACATAAAATGTAATGAGACTTTATAATCTCCCGACCATAAATGATTTTCCCCTAGAAATCCCTCAAGATCATGTATCCTCTAATGAAAAAGGACACTAATACCTCATCAAAAAGTCATTCCCCCATGTATCATGGATATATTGTCTGAACTACCACATTAACTAGACTCAGGGTCATTTAATCATGTAGTACCTTATGCTCCAGATTCATAATCTGAATTGGATGGGGAACCAAAGTATTATCGGGATCAAGATCAATATCCCCCATCTAATCACATGTAAATGATATAGTATATACCTACTCAAATGGAAAATATTAAACACACCATGGATAGATATCAAACCAGATGGTAACTGAAACCAATAAGAAATACTCCCTAGTGACCAAAAATCACTATGTTTATCCCATTACTTGGTGAAAACAGACATTGATAACCTAGCCGCTGATGTCCCAAGTGATGTGAAACTATGATAAAGACCTAATCACTAACCTAAAACACCAGTAGTTGATTCCAATGGTTCTTATTGAATTTATTATGACTCTGTGTAATGATTAAATTCTTCCAGATCAACTGCACCATCTCTTTCATCTCTTGAACAACACTCGAACCAACTATGGACCACTCTCCCAACTCTTCCCAGTACTAGGGATATATATATGGATTACCATATAAATAAATACAGGGATCTATCTTTATCACATCCTGATAACAATTGTTATAGGGGAAATCAACAAAAGGAAAATTCATTTCCCAATATCCAATGAAATCATGTGCATGATTCTGGAGAGTAACCTCTAGAACATTAAATTTCCTCTCTCTCTATATATCCATCTATAGATGATAATGTGTTCATAATTTACCCTGGAAAACTAGTGAAACCTATAATAATTTCCAAAACCTAGATTTCAACCTTAGATCACTTTCTGAAACAATTATAGAGGGAACCTCATGAAGTCTCAAAAAATCTAAAACATGTAAGTCTGTGAGTTGTTCCACTTTCATCGCCTCATTAATATGAAGGAATTTCACATATTTTTTGAGTTGATCAACAACCACCCAAATCACAACCTTCTTGCAAGGAGTTTTTGGCAAACCAATAAAAAATTAATGAAAATATAATCCCACTTCTATACTGGAATGTTTAATGGATAAAACAACCACACAGGTCTCTAGTGCTCCCCCATAATTCTATAATATGTAAGGAACCATGAATCCAAAACCGTTATCAAATATATCATCCATTGACTCTTGCAATAACACCTCATGTCAGGATTTCACACGTTCAATTCAAGTAGTAGAAAAAAAATTTACCTGAAAATGAATATCAATAATGGTATCGGCGGCAGCGGAGGTAGCGGCAGCGGCGGAGGTGGTGGCGGCGGTAGAGGCGGCGACGGTCGTGGCAGTGGCGACAAAGGTAGTAGCGGCGACGACAGAGGCAGCGGCGGTCGCGGCAGCGAGGGCGGGGGTGGAGGTGGTGGAGGAGGAGGATGAGGAGGAGGAAGGACGAGGAGGAGGAGGACGAGGAGGACGAGGACAAGGTCGCGGCGGATGAGGGGCCTGGTTCAGCTTCTGTGAAAGCTTGACCGCGTGCGAGCGAGGATGGACTATTAGGGTTATTAAATAAAAACTGATGAAACCTTTATCAGCGCTCGTTAAAAACACTGATAAAGGTATGTTTTATCAGCACTAAAATAAAAGCGCTGATAAAACACTCATTTATCAGCACTTTTTTAGCGCTGATAAAGAGACACCTTTATCAGCGTTAAAAAAGCACTGATAAATGTTACCTTTTATCAGTGCTAAAAAAGCACTGATAAAGGGTACACCTTTATCAATGCTTATTTTAGTGCTGATAAATGTAATATTTATCAGTGCTTTTAGATATCACTGATAAATGCATACCCCTTTATCAGTGTTTTCTATTTAGCGCTGATAAAGGGTAGCGCTTCCCTTGCCCTGTTTTGTGGTAGGGAGGTGAGTATAAAAACTCATTAGGCGAGCCTGATATCTATTCTAAATGCAATACCTTTAAAATAAAAGAAACACCATTTCAAGTTTGAACTACAATATATAAAAGTATGTTTTTCTAAATATTTTACTTAAAAACAAAGTACGAACCATTGCCCTTAACCATTTCCAAACTTGGGTTCATTTCATTAGTGTCAATGGATTTTTAGAAAGGGAAAGTGATGTTTACATTTTCAAATTTTCCCAAAGAGGATTAAACACTTTCATTTGAAAACTATTTTTAGAAACCTAATCAAAAGCAATTTCCCACTTTCCAAGGAAAAAAATACACCAGAAATGCACAAAGTAAAACACACAGCAAGGGCAATGTAGGTATACATATGAGCATCATAATCACTACTGCAAGAAACAAAAGCCGAATAGACATGGGTGAACTTAGGAGATCTAGAATAAACCATAACACACCAATACATGCGAAATCATCCTTGTTGACATGTCATTCTGAAATCAAAACGCACAATACGCTCGACCATCCTCTCTCGGGCAGGTCAAGGGAAAATCCCATAGTAATAAACCCAACATATCCACCTATTTATGGGCCACTGGTCAGTACCATAACCTACCAGTGCAGCAATTATTCTTAGAATATTCTCTCAATATGCTAGATTCCCATGTCTCAAGTGTTTGGAAAGGGGGTGAGCCAACCGATGCCAACCGAGCATCCAATCATATATATATATAAAGCACAACATGCATCACCCCGAGCCACTCCATGGAACAACCTCTTGCCTTTAAACTACTCAAGTACCCGAGAGCCTCTAAGCACGGCCTTCCAAACAATCAATTACAACCAAGGCATGAGAGTTGTCCTAGGAGGGTTTTTATCAAAACATTTTTATCGATTTCCATAAAGTGCCAAACAGGCATTAAATACATTTCACAATCACTACTCTAAAAATAACCAAAACGCTTGTTCATGCTTGAGAATAAATCATTTATCATTGAAATCAGAACTACATTTGAAGCTCCATGAATTATGTTTAAATGCCAAATGAGCATTCTTTCAATACTGGGTGTCCGCTCGTTAAGAAAATGTTTCAAGTGTCATGTATAAAATAAACAGCTCTTTTTTACACCAAATAATCATTTAAAAATTAATTGTCTTATATTAAAAATTAATTATCTTATATTATCTCAAATTTATTAAAATTAATAAAATATTTGATTTGAACAATTGGTGTGCACAAACAGCAAGAAATAATGTAACTTAAATTTTAAAAAGCAGTGCAATGGGAACCTACCTCGAGTCGCAACTCAGACACGACGACACAATACACCTCTCACAGGCACACAAGCACGCGCAATCCGATGATCGCGGTGTCACAGGGTTACCTTTCCAACACGCTGAAACAAACGCATGATAACTAAGAACACATAGCCACTGACTTAGAACAAACTAAATGAACAACCATCACAAAAGAACCAGCTCGACATAACTTCAAAACACAACTCGCGCCATCAACACCATTTATTAAACCGCTTTAAAATCCACAAAGTGTTTACAAAAACCACACAACACCAAAATAAACCACTAATAATTTTAAATATCCAACATAACTTTTTAAGAAAACACTAGTGCACAACCTGAAAAAAGCGCACGACATGATGATATCAACATTTAAAAACATGCGCGCCTAACACATTTTCAAAACCAGGCTCATAGCCTACACACTATTTAATAAATAATTTAAAAGTTTATAAATCTGATTTGAGAAGTATACCACATCTTTTCACACAAAAAACCAACTCAAAAACCCTTCTTTCCATCATACACACCAAACCAACTTCACAACTAAACAGTCTTGTCAAATCAACTTAAGGACCAAGCATTTCATGAAATAATCAAATTTCACAAAATCACCAAATATTTTTTTAACACATTCAATAGAATTATAAACTCAGCAATAGACTAAATATGGGGTATTATAAAGCTGCAGATCAAATAAGATAAATAATTTGAAGAATGAAAGTGTCAAAATAACTCATTGGAAAGGATAAACCAGGATTCGACTACCTCAATTCAAGCACGGCTACGACGAAACTTCAACAAAAGGTGGAACGATGCCCCGCGAACCAAACGGATAACCTAAACCCCAAGTAAAATGCATGACCATGACCCCAACGAGTTAGGGTTTTCCAAAAAGGATAAAAACTACAAAGATGAATGAAAAAAAATTACCCCGGGTGTGATCAGAGTGGGATGGTCAGACCGTGGGAGTTGCCGGTGAGGCTGGACGACTGTTGCAGGAGACCGGTGAGGATAAAAAATAGAGGGGCTCGGGTGAGGATCACTGGGGAGCGGCAGACCGAATGGGTTGTGGTTTCCACTGATGAGGTGTGGAAGCACGGCCGGGTAAAGAGGGGTTGTGGCTGTGGTCGATCAGAGACGGAAGAGGGGAGGGATTCCGGAACAGGAGGCCGGCGGGGCGAGGCCGAGGGAAGGGGTGCGGAAGCCTGGTAGGGGGGCCGAGGTGGAGGCCGATCAGGCGCAGTTGGGGGCGTGGGGTTCGGACAGCGCGCAGGGGAGGAGCCGGGTAGGGGGGTTGAGGGGGAGTCCGATCGGGCGTAGCAGGGGGCACGGTGTTTGGAAGACGCGCAAGGGAGGATCCGGGTAGGGGGGTCGAGGCGGAGGTTGATCGGGCGTAGCAGGGGGCGTAGGGTTCAGACGATGCACAAGGGAGTAGGAGGGAGCGAGGGTGAGGCCGACGAGGAAGGTGGGAGAGGGCGGCGCGTAGATGAAAAAGAATGGGAAGGGGGTGCTTGCGACCCGCGACAGAACAGGGAGAAAGGGAAGGGGGGCTGGCCGGGTATTAGGGTTAGGTTAGGTTTTTTTTTATTTTCATTTCATTATAATAAATTGGTAATAGTAATAATATCTGAAATAAAATAATAAAAATATAAATAAAATAATAATAATAATAGTATACCAGAATAATAATAATAATAAAATCAACAATAATAAAGATAATATTAATAAAATTTATTAACCATTAAAATAATAATTATAAAAATAATAATAATGACAAGAATAATAATAAAAATAATAATATATAGAATAATGATAATAAAATAATAAATATAATAATAATAAGCAATTGCACGACACTAGGGTCGGTTGCATGGCTACCTCCAAATATGGGGTGACCGCGCACGGGTCCGAAATCCAAAGAATAAAAACATTAAATGTCGTAAATTTTGATTCGGGACCCAGTTCGGACCTTGGCGAGAGAACCCAGGCCAAGAATTAATAAAATAAAAATTAATTTAAGCAGGTGGGTGTGACACCAAATGTGGTTAAATGAGATTACAAAAACCATAAAGTTAATTTTGAAATGGTCGAGCAGACGGAACATCAATCATGGATTCCTTTTTCCTAAGATGATTGAAAACATACTTTTAGTGTCATAAAACACCAAAACGTGCGTTTAATGGTCAATTAAATATCAAACGACCTCAGAATGATCTAAAAAAAATAGGAATACCATCTTATTATTATTCATGTTGTGTACGAGCAGAAGGAAGTCAATCAGATGTGCGGTCTGCCTGAAATGACCGAATATGAAATTTTTGAAGGCTGAACGCTCTTTAAAAGCACGCAGGGGGTCAAAACCATCCGAATGACCACCAAATGCGGTAAAATTATACAACAACAACCATATAGTAAATTGTGAAATGGTCGAGTAGATAGTATGTCAATTAGAGTTTTCGTTTGTCCGGGATGACGAAAAACACACTTTTGGTGTCATCAAACACTAAAACATGCGTTTAACGGTCAAATATATAGTAAACAATATCATAATGACTTAAAATTATAGGACAACTATATTATTATTATTATTGATATGTACGAGAAGACAATACATTAATCAGACATGTGGTCTTCCCAAAACTACTGAATATGCATTTTTTAAAGTTTGATGCCCTTTAAAAAGGTGCATCCATGAGTCAAAACCAACCAAACAACCTCTGAATGTGATGAAATGAGGGAAAAACAACCATAAAGTGAATTGTGAAATGGTCGAGCAGACAGAATGTCAATCGAAGATGCCGTTTGCTTTAATTGAAATATTTTATTGCATTTCAATTATTAGTTGAGATATTTTTTATGTATTAATTATTTTATTAAATTTTTTCATGCAATTTTATTCAATGATAAGTGTGGAGCTTGGAATATGATGAGGCAAAGAGATTTATGTGCTTGTGGTTTTAGATATTTTGGAAATATTTTTTGTATTTTCCAAATATAGTGGTTTCTTTAATGTTGCGCTGTTTTTTTAAAAAAAATAAAAAAACATATAGCGGCTACCATATGGAGGTCACTATAAGTCTTGCCTGGATGGTCTATAGTGACCATCATATAGCGGTCAGTATAGAAAATCCCTAAGTTGGCTATAGATACCTCCATTTGGCGGTTGCTATAGGTAATCCATATCTTATCTATAGCGTCCACCAAATAACAAACGCTATAAACAACAATGACAGGCCTAAAGTTTCCATCATTTGGCATATGCTAGGCGGCCACTATAGTCCTTTAGCGATGACTTTTGGCAGTCGCTAAAGGCCTTTTTTTTACTAGTTCCAGGGTTTTATAGATATTTATGTTGTTGGATGATCTAATCCCTATTGTTTTAGATCTTGAATATAGATTTGATTCTCTGATCTTCATTATCGATGTTCTTCGTTAGAGTTTCCTGATTAGGGATTTGTGTTTCAAGATCCTATGATCCCAAGGCGAGTGGTTCTGATGGTCAATTTGATTAACCCTAAATTTCTTAACTTAAATTCAATTGTTTGGTTTAAAATCAATTTCTTGATTTCAATTAAATTGTTTTCAATTGGTTTATTAAAAACTCAATTCAATTGGATTGAGGATTTTAATTGGTTTTGGAAAGAAATTAGAGAAAAATATAAATTACATTAAATTGGGGTGTATTTATGGATTTGATGGAAAATTGTGAAATTGAAGTTGTGAGATTTAAAATGTAACATTTAAAGTTTGAAATTTAAATTCTGAAATTGATTTCAAATTCTTATATGGGAAAAATGGATTGAACTATTTTGATTGAAACTCATTGGTTTTGTCATGAAAAAAAAGTTTTGATTAAAAACCTTATTTTGGGTTTTAAATGGAAATTGACATATTGAAATGAAAGAATGAGTTGAATTGTATTTTAAAAAGTTTTAAAATAAATTTCCCATCATTGATTTTTATTAGAGCAATGCAATCCTAGGTAGTTAGTGAGTTATTCATGACAACACTCTATCACTTTACAAACCTTGAACAATACATATGCAGTAGGTCACATACTTGATGGAATGATGATGGGTTCCTCCTTGGCTGATGTTGGGGGGATGTGTGTATACATATTTCCATGATTACTATTTGAGTGTGAGGGAGTCTCATAGTCTAGAACTATCATACCTTTTGGAAGATGGCCATGTTGCTCCTTGTTTATATTTGAAATATATGTTATTTTTTGTAAATTTTTTACACATGACTTCTGAATTTATATAAATTGTTTTATATAAAATGTTTATTAAGCCATTTGTTTGAAGTATTTTCATCATCTTAAATGTAAAGCATGATTTGTTTAAATATGATTTTGAAATGTCATGCCTATTTATTTAAAATTGAAAGATTTACTTGGTTAATTGAATATTGTCATCTTATTATGGAATCCTTGGTGATACCCTACCAAGATTTTAGCTCGCACCCTACCTGTGTCTTCGGGTGTTTGCAGATTATCTTCTTCTAGGTTCAAGCAAGGGTAAGACTCCACTTGAAGGTGGTAGTAGATGTTGATCATTGGGCATGGATATTTATTTCCTTTAGGACTTGGGTTGTTATTATATTTTTCTGGTACTTTTTGGTTTTGATTTGAGTTTGTTTACATGTTTGACTTCTAGTATAGTTCTCCTCATGGAGTTTTTCTTATATTCATATTGACTTGTTTATCTTACTTTCGTTGTGTTTATGGAAAATTCATTCCCACTTACATATTGTATGATGTCAGGTGTTAGTCGCCAACCTATGGGGATCAGGAATGATCTTTGTTCTATGTCAGGACCGGATCAGTTATTGGGTTATTAGGGTACCTAGGCTAGTTTGTGACACTACCTCTCTGTCTCCTTCCTCCCCCTCCCCTTATGTGCCCACCTCTCATCCTCTTAGCCTCTCTCGATACCCTCACATTGTTTTCTTAGTTTTCCTCCCCAAATACTGGTTTTGGAATCATGTTGAATGCGTCATCCATTCCTATCTTCATCCATAAATCTTTGATTCCTCTTCCTCCTCCCTCCACAAATACCAAATCTATTGCAAATGAATTGCATTATCCTATTCATTTTCTTTTGAAAATACCACTTCTCTTTCAATGGAATCGTGTTGAATGCGATTGAGTTTCCTAAAAATACTCCATCTATTATTGCTATGTCATCGTCTATCAAAGCTATTCTCCAAGGTATCTTCAGAATACTGCTGTATTTTCAAGATATCGCCGACACAAATTTATGAAACTCTACAGTGGACATCTTCTACTTTTTTGGAATCTCTCAGCAACTCATTATAAGTGAATTCCTTATTTACATGTAATCATTATGTGATATTTCCTTCATTAATATTTCCTAAAAATACTACCCAATATTGTCGTAAGGCCATCATTTATCGAAGTTCTTCTCCAAGGTATCATCAGAAGACTATTGGATTTCCAAGGTGTTGTCGACACAAATTTCTGAAACCCTAAAGCAGACATCTTCTACTCTATCAAAATCTTCATGCAATTAGCGACATATAATTCCTCAACAACTCACTATAAGTCAATTCATTATATAAAGGTAATTGCTATGTGATACCTCATTCATCAGTGCTTCCTTTTCTTCTATTTTTATGCACCATTCATTATGGTGTCTATCTTGTGCGGTTTCATAAAGTTTATTATTTATAAAAGATTAAACAATTGTTTGAAGAAGTATGTAAACCATGATATTAATTTGTCTAGCTATATAAACTATTTATTTTTATGTTATATGTGCGACCTCTTTAATTTGGAACATTTATGTAATCCATGTAATCAATAATAAACTCTATATTGGATGTGTAATCTGAAATCCATGTAAAATATGGAATATGTGCAATCTATAATCTATATTCTCTTGTAATATATAGTAATTAAAAAAAATTGATATCATTTTCTCATCAATTATATCACCGTGTAATTAATATAATCAAATGAGAAATGTGGAATGTCCTTACAACATGTTTTATTCTTGTTTAGAATGTGTTCAAAGGAGCATCTTGCATTTTATGTTTTTTTTTCTTTCTTACATTTTGAGCACTATTCCTTATTATGATTTATGTGTTCATTTTTACAATATTGGACACCATCCCTTATTTTGTTTGTTCTCAAAACAAAATATTAATTTTATGAGCAAAGATGAATAAAGGTATCAAAAGTTGTTATAGGGAGGGATTTGAAATAACCATATTTATCGAATTTTAATCACAATCTAAATTAATTCATTCTTTAAAATCAAATTTTTATTTGGTTTGTTTAGTATATTTATTCATATGTGTTTTAAGATACTGAATCTGAATGTGAAACTAATTTTGTTTAAAATGTACTACTAGAAATTGGAGCTATACTAACACACCTATGCCAACAGTTTGTCTAAAACTGTTGGTATTGCTCCCTTGTAAAGACCCTATACCAACAGTTTTGGAAAAACCATTGGTTTAGGTCCCTTGTAAAGAGCCTATACCAACTTTTTTCACAAAACTGTTGGTATAGATCCCTTGTAGAGACCCTATACCAATGGTTTTGAAATTTTTTTTGGTATGGGTCCCAAAAATCAGGGTGCCTATACCAACGGTTCTCAAAACTGTTGGTATAGGTACCAATATTTTTTATGGATTATTTTGTCAAGTAACATTAAATACATCAAAAAAGTTAAATTATATGTAATTATACACATATATATATTTATCAAATTATGTTCACAAAAGTCACCATAGATTAGTGGTTAGGTCGTTGGAATATAAATGGGAGGTACTAGGATCAAACCAAGCTAAATTTTATTTTTACATTACCTATACCAATGGTTTTTTTAAAACTGTTGGTATAGGTTTTTCATATGACCTATACCAACACTATAATATCTAACACCCCTCCAAACCATTGATACGGGTTATACCAATAGTTTGGAGACCTATACCAATGATTCCAAACTATTGGTATAGGATTTTTTTTCTATTAGTGATGTTTTTTACATAATTAATTGAACATTTTTATTATCTTATCTGACATATTGGATGGTGGAACTCATTTTAAGTCATAGATTAAGTCATCCAGTCACACCAATTAAAATCCTCCATGTCTTTTATGCTTTTGTTTTATATCATTGTTATTATATTCTATTCATTTTTGTGCAACTGGATTATATAATATAAGAACTAGTATTATAACATCCAAAAATTATAAAATAAGAACATTGTATTTGATAGCGTACGCAACACACAACACCGAGCTTAAACAACCCACAAAATATATTTCTTTAAACTTAATCTCTTCAATAGCTTGTGGAACACACAACTCCGAGTCAAAGTGAACTGTAATATACTAACCTACCCGTTAAGTTGATGGGTATGGATAATACTAACTAAATTATGAAAAGTATATGGTTTAAACATATCAAAACAAATTCTTTGTTTGTATATTTATTAGGAATAAAATAATAATCATTTGAAAAAAAGAAACATTTTATGAAAAACTATATTTTTTTAAAAGACAGTTTAGTCACGTTTTGTACACATAATTTAAAATTAAATTTTAACACTTTTAGAAAATTTATTTGATAAAATTAAATTCATTTTTGAATCATAATATCAAAATTATCTTAAGGTTAATTTGTGAGATTTTTTTTGAAATGTTTCATTTTTTGATAAATAGTGAAAAAATACTAAATTTTAATTTAGCCCGAATGGCCCGAAGGCCTTCTTTTTTATTTTATTATGGATAATCCCCCTTTTAAGGGTTGAAGGGGAACCCGAACATGACCCATATTCCCAAAGCACAAGGCCCAACAAACCCACAATACATGACCCGAAGGCCCAGAGGCATACCATGCCCAATACATGACCCGTAGGCCCAGCCCACTTGAACTGCCCCTCCCCATATTTCTGCGTCATTGATAACCTAGCTCCCACCTTACATTGCTGATAGGCTAGAATTTCCCCGTACAAAGATGCACGATGCTTGGTCCCGATGGTGGCTTCCATACCCTCTCATTCTTCCAATCCGGTTAGCTCTGCATCTGGTGGCTGCTACTCCTATTGCTATGATCCTCTCATTTTTACAATCCGGTTAGATAAATTATATATATATATATCAATCCAATTTAGGTTATTTAAATCATTTTCATATTTAATTTTGATATAAAAACATTGTAAACTTTTAAATATTTTCTCTTTGAAAACCAGCTCTCTCATCTCGTCTACGGGATTAATTTTAAATTAAAATTTCCAATTCTATGCATGGAATTTTTGGAAAATAGATTAAATATTTTGAATAATAACAATTTATATCATAAAATAAGTTCAATTTAATTTATGACCAAAATGAATAGTGAAAACAGTAAAAATTAATTACCGTAGTTAAGGTAAAAATGGATTTACTGAAGGGTTAAACTAAAAAGATAAAGGTCAAAATTGCCTAAAAACTTGTCTAAAATCTATTTAATGGTATTATTTTGACCCTATAATGTATAAGTATCTATAATAATCTATTTTTAACCTTTTTCATGTAAAAAACATGGGTAAACCTTTTTATTTCAAAAAATTACATGTGTGTCACTCACCTCACTTATAAAAGGCCACCCCTCTCCACTCTTATTAACACCTTAAAAACATTTTTGTTTGGACAATAATTGTCCAAATAAATTATCAAATTCCCTCCCCTTATCCTATAATCTTTATTTTGGGCAAAAATACAACCTAATAATGCTTTTTATGCAAACCTAAGGAGTTTATCTGAAGAATAGGTAACGTTCTTCAACAAGCATTTTTATTTTATTTATTCCTCAATATCCATCAAATATTATTATAACATGATGATATAATAACATAAATATATTACATATATTTATATGTTGTTATAATAAGGTCATGACCTAAAACTATCCCCACTTCCATCAAATGGGTTGCGAACTTATCATTTGTGTGTATGGCGAACTATCGCCCCGTGAACTGATGTCATTCATTCTTCCATTACCACATCTCATGATTGGGTATGATGATGGATATAAAGTATAAATATGATATTTATAAAATATTTATACCAATTAATTCATTATATCATATATACATTTTTACGTTTCATTCCATAGGGGATATGATAAAATCATTCGTGTGTACGGCAGATTATCGCCTTGTGAAGCGATGTGATTTGTCTTTCACTAACGCTTTACATGGAAGATGATAAGGATAAATTTAATACATATATGTGATATAGATTAATTAATTATTATATTAATGAAATATTTATCATTCTGAAAAAATAATATATCATTTTGTTTCTTACACTTAAAGATGATACCATCATTCATGTACGTGTGGACTACCGCCTTCACAAAGTGATGTGACTCCCTTTTTATCACCACACCACATGGATGATATATATAAGTATATTTAAAGAAATAATATGATACATATGATATTATTATCATTATTTAAATATAAAATATAACTTACCACCTTTTCATAATGATCATTGAAAAATGGAAACACTACTCATGTGTACGTATGACTTACTATCTCCATGATCGTAACACACTTCATTTCTCAAAACCATCATTTATGATTGGTATTAAAAGTATAATTGATGTATAAATATGATAATCATGTAATTATTATTATTCTTTAGATGACTTAACTATATAATATGCGCAAGAACCAAATCTTTAATGACAAAACACGCATGAACAAACAAGGCAATTGACACCCAAAATAATAAAAATAATGAATAATTATTAACTAATGAGTGATAAGATATTATAAAAGGATTATATATGATATTATAAATATTAATATGGTTTTGGTATAAGTTAATAATATTTGTAAAATCACTATATAGGAGGTTAAAGCACGTTCAACCAAAAGGAAGCATGATGTCACGGGCTGAGCGTCTCAGCACAGCAGTTCGCCCATACGGCACCCCAGGCCCCTCCAAGGAAGGATGGGTTAACCATATAGCTCTTCATATGTGAGTTTCACTAGTTTCTTCCTTCTAGGGACTCATCGGGAGAGTGGCCCCAACTCCCAACTAGTGGTGTCAAGATTGACATGCACCATCCTCCTCTTTGTCAGGGCGACTCCCATCTCTTAGATAAGGACAAACCAGATGAACCGCAACTTCGATGTTATTACTGGTGTGGGACAGGACCCCCATGATTGGGTCATGAAATTATCCCATCACCATTCCATGCACGCCCTCATGCATACAGAATCATGGCCTTCTGTGTGTCTGCGAAATGGTGCTTCCAACTAACCGGCTACCAAGCATGGCCTCAGGGGATGCTCTTTCCTTATTGTTGGCATCAATGGAACACCCACTCTCTGGGTTGCAAAACAATTTGGTCCACCCTCCCTATCAGGGTTAAAAACCACCTCCACGAGACCCACCCTTTATAGTGGCGTCTCTGCCTCAAACATCTATCGAGCACGACCTTCTATGTCGTGTCACCTCTGCATGACACACCAGGACTCCGCTCCCACCACCAAGGTCTGTCTGACAACATTATGCAACACCACAAGGCACATTACCTCTAATACGACTTGTCACGGGATGAGTGTCTTAGCACAACAGTTCTCCCATGCAGCACCCCAGCCCCCTCCAAGGCAGGCGGGGTTCAGCCGTCCAACTCTTCATATGTGAGGTTCACTGGTTTCGTCCTGCCATGGACTCATTAGGAGAGTGGACCCAACTCCCAACCAGTGGTGTCAAGATTGAAACACACCATCCTCCTCTTTGTCAGGTCGACTCCCATCTCTTAGATAGGGACAAACCAGATGAACCGTAACTTTTATTTTCTTTCTGGTGTGGGACATGACCCCCATGATTGGGTCGTGACATTCTCCCACCACCATTCCATGCACGCCCTCGTACATGCAAGATCGTGGCCATCTGTGTGTCTATGAAATGGTGATTCCAACTAACTGGCTACCAAGAATGGCCTTAGGGGATTCTCCTTCCTTGTCGTTGTCATCAATGGCCCACCCACTCTCTGGGTCACAAACCACCATGGTCCACCCTCTCTCTCGGGGTCGAAAACAACCTCCACGAGACCCACCCTTCATTGTGGCGTCTCTACCTCATACATCTCTCAAGCACGACCTTCTCTATCGTGTCACCTCCTCATGAAACCCCGAGACTCCTCTCCCACCACCAAGGTCCATCCGGCAGCATTCCACAACACCATGAGGCACATTCCCTCTGATACCACTTTTCACGGGCTGAGCTTCTCAGCACAGCAGTTTTCCCGTGTGGCACCCTACCCCCCTCCAAGTCAGGTGGGGTTTAGTCATACAGCTCTTCATATGTGAGGTTTGCTAGTTTTTTCCTACCATGGACTCATCAGGAGAGTGGCCCCAACTCCCAACCAATGGTGTCAAGATTGACATGCACCATCCTCCTCTTTTTCGGGGCGACTCCCATCTCTTTAATAAGGACAAACCAGATGAACCACAGCTTTGATGTTCTTGCTGGTGTGGGACAGGACCCCCATGATTAGGTCATGACATTCTCCCACCAACATTCCATGCACGCCCTCATGCATGCAGGATCGTGGCCTTATGTGTGTTCGCAAAATAGTGCTTCCAACTAACTGGATACCAAGAATGGCCTCAGGAGACGCTCCTTTCTTGTCATTGGAATCAATGGACCACCCACTCTCTAGGTAACAAACCACCATGGTCCACCCTCTCTCTCAAGGTCGAAAATAACCTCCACGAGACCCACCCTTCATAGTGGCATCTCTACCTCAGACATCTCTCAACCATGACCTTCTCTGTCGTGTCACCTCCGCATGACACCCCGAGACTCTGCTCCCACCACCAAGGTCTGTCCGGCAGCATTCTGCAACACCATGAGTCACATTCCCTCTGATACCACTTATCATGAGCTGAGCGTCTCAGCACATCAGTTTTCCCATGCGACACCCCATCCCCCTCCAAGGCGGGCAGGGTTCATCCATACAACTCTTCATATGTGAGGTTCATTAGTTTCTTCCTGCCATGTAATCATCAGGAAAGTGGCCCAACTCCCAACCGGTGGTGTTAAGATTGACATGCACTATCCTTCTCTTTGTAGGGGCGCCTCCTATCTCTTAGATAGTGACAAACCAGATGAACTGTATCTTTGATGTTCTTGATGGTGTGGTACATGACCCCCATGATTGGGTTGTGACATTGGAGCAAGAACATCAAAGCTACGGTTTATCTAGTTTGTCCCCATCTAAGAGATGGGAGTCTCCTCGACAAAGAGGAGAATGGTGTGTGTCAATCTTGAAACCACTAGTTGGGAGTTGGGACCACTATCCTGATGAGTCCATGGTAGGACGAAACTAGTGAACCTCACATATGAAGAGCTGGACGGCTGAACCCCGCCCACCTTGGAGGGGCCTGGGGTTCCGCACGGGCGAACTGTTGTGCTGAGACACTAAGCCCGTGACAAGTGGTATCAGAGGGAATGCGCCTCATGGTGTTGCAGAATGCTGCCAGACAGACCTTGGTGGTGGGAGCGGAGTCCCGGGGTGTCATGCGGAGGTGGAACGACAGAGAAGGCCATGCTCGAGAGATGTCCGAGGCAAAGACCCCACTATGAAGGGTGGGTCTCATGGAGGTGGTTTTTGACTCTGAGAGAGAGGGTGGACCATGGTGGTTTGCGACCCAAAGAGTGGGTAGGCCATTGATGCCAACGACAAGGAAAGAGCATCCCCTGAGGCCATTCTTGGGATCAAGTTAGTTGGAAGTACCATTTTGCAGATACACAGAAGGCCATGATCCTGCATGCATGAAGACGTGCATGGAATGGTGGTGGGAGAATGTCACGAACCAACCATGGGGGTCCTGTCCCACACAAGCAATAACATTAAAGTTGTGGTTCATCTGGTTTGTCCCTATCGAAGAGATGGGAGTCACCCCAACAAAGAGGGGGATGGTGCGTGTCAATCTTGACATCACTGGTTGGGAGTTGGGGCCACTCTCCTGATGAGTCCATGGCAGGACGAAACCAGTGAACCTCACACATGAAGAGCTGGATGGATGAACCCCTCCCACCTTTGAGGGGGATGGGGTGCCGCACGGGTGAACTGCTTTGCTGAGACACTCAACCCGTGATAAGTGGTATCAAAGGGAATGTGCCTCGTGGTGTTGCAGAATACTGCCGAATAAACCTTGGTGGTGAGAGAATAGTCCCAAGGTGTCATGTGGAGGTGACACGATAGAGAAGGTCATGCTCGAGATATGTTCGAGGCAGAGATGCGACTATGAAGGATGGGTCTCATGGAAGTGGTTTTCGACCCTGAGAGAGAGGGTGGACCATGGTGGTTTGTGACCTAGAGAGTGGGTGGGCCATTGATTCTAACAACAAGGAAGGAGCGTCCCCTGAGGCCATTCTTGGTATCTGGTTAGTTGGAAGCACCATTTCGTAGACACAAAGAAGGCCACGGTCCTGCATGCATGAGGGCATACATGGAATAGTGGTGAGAGAATGTGAAGACCTAATCATGGGGGTCCTGTCCCACACCAGCAAGAACATAAAAGCTATGGGTCATCTGGTTTGTCCCTATCGAAGAGATGAGAGTCGCCCCGACAAAGAGGAGGATGGTGCATGTTAATCTTAACACTACTGGTTGGGAGTTAGGTCTACTCTTCTGATGAGTCTATAGTAGGACGAAACCAGTAGACCTCACATATGAAGAGCTTGATGACTGAACCCTGCCCGCCTTGGAGGGGGCTGGGGTGCCGCACAAGAAAACTGTTGTGCTGAGATGCTTGACCCGTGATAACGAGGTATGAAATTTTGTCTCAATTTCATTTCATTGAGGCATATTATAATCTTATGCACCTAATTTATTTTATATGGTGTATATACTGATATCATGATTAGTCAATAATTCATGGTATTTTAAGTTTCAATTTGAATTATTTTATCCTAGGGGATTTGACTTAAGAGTTACCAAGTGGTAAAGAATTTCATAAATCAATTTCTTTTCATTGGGTTATATTACTTCTTCATCATCTTTAATATTTTAAGATTATGTGTGAAAGGAATTTTTATTATCTAATGATGTATTTACACTTGTTTTATATAGATATATAGATGATACACATAATTTATTCATTGAATAATTCCCACTTCAATTTTATGATCATTGTAAGGGTTTATTTCATAATCTCATTCTCATTGAGATTGTTTATTCTTGAATTTAAATTGAATGAAATTATTTGATAATTTTCTAATAAGACCATATCATTTTATCCTCATTTGTTTATTCATGATATTTTCAAGTAATATTATCATTCTTTCCACTCTTTGGCACTTAAAATAATCGAGAAAATGTTTTTAAGAAAATCTGACTTCATTTCCCTCTTCAATTGAAAGTGTGTTTTCTACAAAAACCTTGTTTTTTAATTTTTTTTTCAATTTTTTTAAACCATTTTAAAAATTATTTATTAAAGAAATTTTTACCCATTTTTACTTTTTAAAAAATGTTTTTAAATGAATCTTCATGTCTCTTTCAAAATAATGCTCATTTTTCTTTTATTGAAAAAGTGAAAGGAATATTTGTTTTAACATGTACGATATGAACAAAATTTCCATCCATCACGACTAATCAAATGTTTTAAATCTCTCTTTACAATTATTAGAGATTATTTTCAAAGAAAATTATTTCCAATTTTTTTTTGAACTTTTAGCTTTAAAAAGTGATTTTCAAAATGAAAAGGACATTTACCTCAAGAATGTTTTTAAAGATATTTTTTTTTGGTATTTCTATTAATCAATGACAACAACTCATTATTATTA
Organism: Viscum album; assembly: GCA_963277665.1. NCBI lineage: Eukaryota > Viridiplantae > Streptophyta > Magnoliopsida > Santalales > Viscaceae > Viscum > Viscum album. The sequence goes on along the minus strand of OY728135.1, from coordinate 1,815,044,109 downwards.
CTCCAATGGGTATTTGTTTTATCGATACCACCTTTTTTCTTTCAGTGCATTGTTTATGATCATTTGAACAAGGAAAGTATCAATATTCACTTTCTCGATTCGTTTTTATGGTCATTAACTTTCCTTTGAAATATTCACTTACCTATTATCATTGGACATTAAATTTCCCCTAAATATACATATTATTTATCATGGATATGTTTATTTATTAAAAAATATATCATTCCTACATATGATGTTTGACATTGAAAGTCATTTGTTTATCTGGGAAAATATTGATAAATCTGTATCCTTTAATAAATACAGATATTTGATAATAAGACACATTGTTCTTGAATTAAATTAATTATTTGATATATGAGGAATGATTTGGATATTCGTACACAAGTGGGTCTCGGTTATAGATATTCCCTCAATGCATCAACATGTCTCATGAGATGAATCAATAAGCTAGCATAAAATCAGTTGGCCAAACCAAATGAGTTAGTACTCAGTAGTTTTAAACTATCTTGAGAATATATCTCGAGGATAGATCTTGATGATAGAGGTATCATGTGTCTAATACATGACATCCAATAATTAAGCATTACCTTCATTAATATTTCAGTTATTATTATCCATGATATTTTCACAATGATATTATCTCTGGATGAATTTTATTCTCAGTTTATTAATTAAATAACATGTGTTTTCTGTTATTTATCTTGCAATATGGATTACGTCTCATCCAATTATGATATTCGTGTTATTGATTAAATTAAATGTGTTTTTAGTTATTTAACTTTCCATATTGATTATTATCCACGAGATTTTCTCATTGATATTATATATGGATGCATTTTATTCTCATTTTATTGATTACATGGCATGTGTGTTTAGTTATTTAGCTTTACATATAGATTATTCTTATTAATTCATGATTTATTCTATTGTAATTAACCCTTACTAAGCATTTGAGCTCACCTTTTTTTTGTTTCTTTCCCTGGTATTCCATGAAGTGTACTATGATTGATGTGTGAGGATATGCTTGAGGGGATAATGTTATTCTAAAAAAAATTATGTTGTAATTTTTGTTTTCAAATTTAATGAAAGAATCAAGTATATATCTAGTTTACCAAGACTACTAAACTATTCGATTCATTAGGATGCAATTCCTTGTATCTTATGCCTATGTAATAAAGCAGACACTAACTCCAGGATACTAGGGCCAAAGTCAATACATTTGGTATTAGAGGAAATTTAGTAGAAACCTTAGGAACTAGATTAAGAAAAACACAGATTAGGGAACATGAAACTTTGGTATAATTTGAGGATAAGTGTAGAAGAACACCCTAAAATTTTTATAAGGTAGATATTATGTGGTTTTTCCTTATATTACATCCATGTTTGGATACTACAAGTGGACATAGTTCTGGAATAGATGTACCTAGGGTAATAACTCAAAAAAGGGAGCATTGGTCTTGACCCGATTGTCATTTGATGCATGAAAACAGGGCTTACTATGCACTTGGTTTGACACTCATATGGGATATTCTTAGGACAATTCACATTTTATTTACAAATAATTATGAAAGATTTGAATATATGATGAAAATGAATGATCTAGGTTAAACCTAAGGTGTCATAGATTAAAAAAAGTGGTTTCATTATTTAAAAATCCTATAAATGATTATATGGTTTTCCCATTATGATTATTGTTACTCACAATATAATTTTTAATTTTAGTTAATGGTTGGAACCTGAAGGAATCAAGTTAACATTGAACATGAAGGACAATGTGGTGACTATGTGATGATGATAGGTTTGAAAGATATCATGATTATGCCTAATCAATTTTTCTAAAATATGATTAAAAACATATACCTTAACCAACTCCTAGAATCACTAAAGAAGATAAGGATGGAGTTTTCTAAGAGCTCGAGTGATGAAGACCATGGAGGAAAGAAAGCTCAATTTCCATCCTGTCAGAAATGTGGAAGGTCACCCCCAGGAAATCATCTCAATGGAACAAGAAGATTCTTTATGTGTGTAAAGTAAGGTCATAAAGAAAATAATTTTCAAGGAAAAATGAAGACTAAGATGGAAGGAAATAAATCTCATCCTAGGGATCCATTTATAGTTCATTATCTTTCATGTAGAGAACCTAGGAATTATCAAATTAAATTACACATTTTAAAGGATAAACCCTAGACCAAAGAAGAAACTATGTGGAAATAAAATAGATGAAGTATTTATATATTGGGTTTTAAGTATTAAATTATAGAAGTATTTTTTTTACCAATGGTATTTTTTTGATAATAATTATGAAACATCTAAAGATTATGTTAAATTTTAGAGGCATATGTGCATTCATTAACTTAAGAGTTATGGATAACATCGTGGGTTTATAAGTTTAAGATTGACCATAAGTTAAAATTCTTAAACACCACTTTTTAGGTTTTATGTGATGGGAGTATACCAAGATTAAGGATATTTTAGGAGAAATTTATAGAAAGAATCTGTTTTAATGGAAAATTTATTTGAGGAATAATGTATTTAAATTTTATAGACTAATGTGTGCCTGTTGTGGGGTGTAACAAAAACAATTATTTACTTAGTTAAAAATGCATTAAAGTTGTTAACCTAGATTGTCTCCATAGAAGAGCGCATAAAAATCAAGTTGTTACCTTTAATTAGAGCGGAAATGGGGTGTTTTTGATTTTTTTTGATTTTAAAAAGAAAAGAAACTAAATAAAGGAAAGAAATTTAAGAAAAATATTGAGAATAATTGAAAAAACAATTTATTGAAAACTATTATATGAGAATGGGGATCAAGTCAAGGTCAGTTTTCCAATTGTAATTCTATCATAGTTTCAATTTATCCAATTCTCTTCTACTAAGTCGATTGAAGTGAGATTCCACAATCGCTTCATCTAACTCCTTTGGTCAAATGGTAATGGTGAGAATAAACCTTACCAAAATATTATCTTGGTCAACACTCCTTCCAATGTGTTATAGAGTTGTAGAAAATACTCCAATTGACTTAGGAAATTCCCAATCAGGTCTTGTTTATCCCAAACAATTAAGAATGTCCATTACCCCTCACACACATACCGACGATTGCTAAGTACTTCACCACTAAGCCCTGGTATATTCTATCGTATATAAACCAAAACCTAGTATAGGGAGATATTGATAATTAACCAAAGAAATACTAACAACATAATCTAAAATCAAACACAATTGCACAAGATAATAAAAACTGCTATTAGAATTTGAAACCAACTTCACAGAAGAGAGAAAATGATCTTAAACCATTAATTGAAAGAACTCAAGAATTAAAAAAGGGAAAACCACTCCTTCCTCAATCACATGGAAGTTTACCCATCCATATTAAGGGTATTGATAAATAATGGGGAAGAATAATTCATTATAAAACCAAGAAGAACAAAATAGAGAAAAGAAAGAACATAAAATTTTCTCCTCCAGAATCTGTCCACTAGAATTTTGCTATGGTTATTCCCACTAGATGGATGAAAATCACCAAGGTCCCTTCTTAAAAGATGTTTAAAATGAATTTGGATATTGAAATTAAAAATTTAAAAGCTTTTATACAAGTTTACAATAATTTATTCTCGCATTAATGAAGCTTACTTTTTCTGGATGTCGAATACTATTCTACCTACTCCACTTTGACTTGCACAAAGGCTTCCTTAAAAAGCTAATTTATTCATTAAAATTGATGTAAAATTGACACTTTGAGTCCTATTTAGATCCCAACTTAAAGAACCTCATTTTAAGTTTGGTATCTGGAGATATGGACCATTTAATGAGGTAGGGTCTATTCTGCCGACCGGAATAATTTTTCCACATGATTGATTTTTTTGGGCTTGTTGGAGTTCGAATGGAATTTGGTTCTAGAAAAAGAATTTGTATCCCATGAACCATGCAATCCTAAAAAAAGGAATCAATCAAACTGGATCAAAATTATATAAGTTTTTCTCAAAAAGAATAAGTAATAGAAGACTACTAAATTTCTAGAATTAACCAATTTTTACATTTTAGCTCAAAACTCACCAAAAATCATAAAATGATGAAAATAAGCTCAAATTGGTTAATTTGTAGGGATTAAATCATTAAAAAACATATTTAGAATTATGAAAATGTTATCCCTATCAATTCCCCCACACTTATCACTTGGACTCCTAGAAAAGTAAACATAAAAATCAAATCAAAGAAAATTTAAAACACATATCCAAGAGATCCACCAATTTAACACCATGAAACAAAAGATATCATGCCTCCTAAAACACCGTTATTTCAAGTTATCCATTTATATCATCCAATGTATTTTCTCTTAATTTCTCCTCCCATCCACACAAAACACTCACCTCACTTTCATTTTCTCTCATTACGCAAATATTAATACTCAACACATATTTTCTCATCCAAACTCATGCAAGGACCATCATAGGCTTGATAAATTCTTACATATCCATTAAATGTGAGTAAAGGAAATGTGTCTATAATGAGGAATTTTAAGGGTTGATCTGTGGATTTTGGTTTGTATTATTTAGATGTTAAAAATTATGAGGCCGAATTAAGGAGGGATTAGCACTTTTTGAAGAAAAATTGCAAGATTTTAATTTTCACTCAAGTATGGTCTCCTCCTCCTCACTCTCATTAGTAGAAAATCAGATCCATCATCATGAAAACTCAAGGAAAGTGCATACCATTCACCATTTTACCAGAAAAAATTTCAATATTTTCAAACATAATTTTTCTTGAAATCTCTAGATGGAAACAACTTTCTTTCTCTTTGGAATCTCTAGAAAGGCACAACTTCTCTTATCATGAAAGCTCTAAAAGAGAAAAAATTTCAACATAATAATTTTTTTATTAGTAAACACATCTCTTCAGAATTTTATTTTCCACCCAAAGTATCACCAAATGAGGTATCGCAATACAAGATAGATTCCCCCACACTTAATTTCAACTAGATCATGAAATTTCACTTCAAGAGTAGGTTAGATAAGGAAAATTGGCTTGTAATGTGGATAACCTAACAAGAAGTTCATGTATTTTAAGGGATAAAAGGATTAAATGTACTTGGTAGGCCAGAATGAAAAAGGATTCTATTGAAAAGGGGGATTTAAAACCAAATAAATACATCAATCATTTAAATCACAAGTACCTTAAACCCTCAAGTTTTGATAGGAATAAATCAAATTATGGTTAAAGAAAGCATGACTTGGTTATCTCAAGAAGTGAGGTGATTGAAAATAATATGAAAAAATGGTTCATATGCCTCATAGGAAAGTGATTTCAAAGATAAATATAGTGATATGTGGTATGAGATTCAAAAATCAGAGTACTTTTCATGAAATTTCCAAATATTTGAACTTTAAACAAGTCATTTTCTGCATTCATTTAAGATCAGTTTCATGGAATATATTGGTTCAATCATTGACATGGGTTTCAAAAATGTGAATGATAATCATTTCAACACAAAAATTTCAAAACCATAATTTTTTTTTAAAAAGAAACACACAAAAATTTGAAAACACACACTTTTTTTTTTGAAACAAACAAAAAATGAATGAAAATACTAAACTACAAAGTTTCCTTCCCCCACAATTAAATGATGTAGTGTACTCAATGCATTCAAATAGATTTAACATGTAACCAAATTTGAAAATGAATCACAATAAGCAAGAAAATGTAAATGTGATGTACAACTTAATGGATTTTGTTGATAGACATGTTGGAGGAGTGTGATCTCCTCCACTAGATCTGATGGAATAGCCCTATGGAATTTATTCAGCCTGTGTCCATTAATAATGAATGGATCCATCTCTCCATCATTCACAATCTACACAAAATCAAAAGGATATATATGAGTAACTATAAATGGACCTTCCCATCTGGAATGAAGTTTACCTAGCATTAGCTCAATTCTTGAGTTGCATAAGAGAAATTTGTCTCTAGGATGGAAGTATTTCGGCTGGATCATCTTGTCACAAGCCACTCTTGTTTTCTCTTTGTAAATCCAATAATTTTTAAATTATTCCCTTCCAATTTCCTCCAGATCCTGAAACTAAAATCTTCTCTCTTTACTAGTGATTTCAAGATCCAAATTCATATTCTTCATAGCCCAATATGCCTTATGCTCCAACTCCACAGGTAGGTGGAAAATTTTCCCTTAAATCAGCCTATATGGAATCATTCTAATCTGGGATTTGTAGGCTATCCTATAATCCCATAATTTATCTTACAACCTTCGGCTCCAATCCTTCCTATTTGTATTAACATTCTTTTCCAAGATTCCTTTGATTTCCCTGTTTGACACTTTAGCATTCCCATTAGTATGTGGATGACATGGAGTTGATGTTTTATGACACACCCCATACTTCTTTAAAAAAACTCCATTATTCTATTGAAAAAGTGAGACCCCTAATCACTGATGATGGATATAGGCACTCCAAACCTACAAAATATGTTATCCCTGACAAAATCACAAACAATTTTATCATCGTTAGTCCTGGTGGATTTTACTTCCACCCATTTGGAAACATAATCAACTGAAAGAAAGATATATGAATTTCCAAATGAAATTGGGAAAGGACCCATGAAATCTATCCCCTTGACTTCAAAAATCTCACAAAAATTAAATGGTTTTTGGGGAATTTATTGTCTCTTGGAAATATTTCTAGAAAACTGACATTTTTCAAATCTTTTACAAAATTCATGAGCATCTTTAAAAAGGGTGACCCAATAAAGTCCACATTCTAAAACCTTCTTTACTGTCCTTTGCAGTCCAAAGTGACCTCCATAAGCTAAAGTGTGACAAAACTCAAAGATTAGACCAATTTCACTCTCATGAAAACATATTCTTATCAGTTGGTCATTGAAAATCTTCCAAAAAAATGGATCATCCCAAATGCAATATCTAGATTCAGCTTTCATTTTTTTAATTTGGTGAGAATTGAAATGAGATGGGACATGATATGTTACTAGATAATTGACAATGTTAGTATACCAAGAAACTTCTCCTTCAATCATGTATAACTGCTCTCCTGGAAGGTGATCATTCAATGGTTCTTTTTCTAGAATTTCAGCTTCAGTAGTGTTGGGAAGTCTACTTAAGCGATCGACCACTTGGTTCTTAGATCCATTATTGTATTTGATTTCTATGTTGAACTCCTACAACAATAGCATCCACCTCATTAACCTTGGTTTATCTTCTGCCTTCTTCATCAAGTAACGAAGAGCCACATGATTAGAAAACACAATGACTTTAGTTCTAAGAAGATATGATCTAAATATTTCTAAAGAAAAAACAACTACTAAAAAACCATTTTTATGTGGTTGTTTAATTGAATTGAGCTACATCCAAGGTTCTTGAGGCATAGGCAATGACTCGTGGACTCCCCTTAATTTCCTGAGAAAGGATTTCTCTAACTGCTTGGTTGGAAGCATCATAAAGTATCTCAAATGGTTCTTCCCAATTTGGTGGCTGCATCAAGGGTGGTGTAATCAATATACTACTTATCTCATCAAAGGATTATTTACACGAACCATTGAAATAAGAATCAAAATCTTTCAAAATAAATCAAGAGATAGGGAGAACAAACTTACTAAAATCTTTAATAAACCTCATGTATAATTCTACATGTCTAAAAAATAATCTAACATACTTCACACAAGTTGGGTAAGGAAAAAAATTTATCACTTCAATTTTTGATTTATAAACTTCAATAACCATTTTGGAAATGACATTCCCAAGGAAAATTTCTCTATCAACCATAAAATGACACTTTTAAAAATTTAAAACAAGATTCTTTTCAATGCAGGTTTTCAAAACTTTTTCCAGATTTTTCAAACAATGCTCAAAAGAATTTCCAAAAAACTATGAAATAATCTAAGAAAACCTCCAAGAAATCTTCAATGTGACTAGAAAAAATACATATCACGCACCTATAAAATGTACCTGGAGCATTACATAATCCAAATGGCATCCTTTTATATGAAAAAGTGTTTAATAGATAAGTAAATGTTATCTTATCTTGATCCTTAGGAGCAATGGGTACCTAAAAATAAACTGAAAATTCATATAAAAAGTAATAATGAGTTCTACTTGACAATATCTCTAACATCAGATCAATTAAGGGAATGGGTAAATGATCTTTCCAAGTGACCTGATTTAACTTCCTAAAATCAATGCACACTCTCCAAATATTTTGAAATCTCATAGGGATTAATTCATTCTTTTCATTACTCACAGTGGTTAGGCCATTTTTTTGGAACTATATGAATTGGTATAACCCATTTTGAATCTGATATGAGATAGATGATCCTAGATTCCAAGAGCTTCTTGATATCATTTTTCATAACCTCCATCAAGGTGGGATTCAACCTCCTTTGGGGTTATCTGACAGGTTTGGAATCTCCCTCAAGAAAAATTGTACATGATCATATTTTTGGGTTTATTCTTGGGATATCACCTAAGGTCTACCCTATTTATTTGACATTATATCTCAAAAGATCAATAAAATATTTTTCTTGGGGTTTTAAATATATTATTAGAAATTACCACTGGTAATTTCTCTCCCCTCTAAGGTACACATATTTCAAATTAGTGGGGAGTGGTTTTAATTTCAGATCAGGGGGCTACTCAAGATATGAAACTAAAACGATGTTCCCAACTTCCAAAGGTTGGAACTCATGCACAAAATAAACCATATCATCTTCCCCATCATTTAATAAATCATCAAATACATTATATTTTACCTCTTCTTCCCACATGAAATCAGAATGTCCATCATTTTGGGCATCCACATGTTCTGTGATATTTTCAATGAAAAAATTCTCTATCAAGGCTAATAATTCATGGAACATACATGATTATTCAGTTGTCTCAGTACCAACTTCATGGGAGATTGAAAAGAGTGAGTGATCATTCTATGGGTGCCACATGGATTCAAAAATGTTGAAGTGGATAGTGCTATCTCCAAACTCCATGGCGAGTGTTTCTTCATGGACATTGATGATGGTTTTGGCCATATTTAAGAAAGGTCTCCCCAAAATTATAGGTGGTTGTGGTGTGCTATTATCTTCTTTCATATTCAGTACATAGAAGTTAGTAGGGAATAAGAGATCTTTTAATTTCACCAGGATATCCTCCTGAAATCCTGTTGGGAAAATTGTGGATCTATTTGCAAGCTGGACCACCACTCCTGTGGGATTCAAGTCTCCTACCTGCAAAGAAGTGTATATTTAGTGAGGCAATACATTAATTTAAACAAATATATCACACAAATCATTATATAAATTTAATTAATCAATGGTGTATGGAATGGAAAACATCCCCAGATCTTAAGATTTGGTTGGAAAATGTGGTGTGATAAGTGTTGAGACACTTATTCCCAAGTTTATCTTTTCATTACCTTGAAGTATCATCTTCTTAGTGTAAACATCCTTTAAAATTTTACCATAATTTGAATTTTTTTTGAGTGGTTCAAGAAGGGGGATATTTATTTCCACTTTCTGGAAGGTATTTAGAATTTCTTTTTAAAGTGATTCTTCCTTCAATATATTTTATTAAATCATCCTTGATGAAAATGGTGGGGGTAAGTATTTATTCTCCATTTGTTTCATTTTTAATAGTGTTTCTTGCCTCTTCCTCCTTGGCCTATTCTCCTACTCCTCCTCCTTATTTTTTTCTTCTCAATGCATTTTCACAGGATTTTCAGAATTACCACCTTCATTCTCCTTCAGCTTAGGTGGTCTTGTATGAGGTTCATTGGTTATTGGTGGTGAGAGTTCTTTTACACTTATTATTGTTATCATGCTGAAATTCTCTTCTGGGTTTGAGATTGTTTGGAAAGGGAGTTTCCTATGATTTTTGGTTAGAAATTCCACGAGACTTTCAAACTTGTTGGACAAATCTTTTAAGATGTCTTTCAAACCCTCAATCTCAAATATCTGTTGTTGGTTTTGAATTAGTGGTTGTGTACTGGTGGATGGATTCCCATAGGGTTTTTGGAAAGTGGGTGGTTTGTGGTAAGAAGTCTGGTTATAAGATTGCTTTTGTTGAAATGGTGGCAGGTTTTGGAATTATTACTGGAATGGGGGTTGGTTTTGGAATTGGTTTTGGTATGGGGGTTTTGCTTGATTCTACTAATTTTTAAATCCATATTGAACATGTTTAGGATCTATCCATACTTGATTTTGTTGGAAATGCCTCAGCTGAAAGGCTTTCACACAAGTTTTCATTTCCTATATTTCAACACATTGGTTAGTGAAATGATCAAGTGATAAGCACAAACCACATACCTTATCTGGTGCTTATTAGTCATCCACTTGTTTCAAATCCATTTATCTCAAAAAAATGGTTAGCTCTTCAATTCTAGTTTCTAGTAAAGGTGATGGATGAGAAGTTCATACCTCATGAATACCTCTTGTTCCAATAGCTCTTATACAAAACTGTTGCGAGTTCTAAGAAATCTTCTCAATAATGACCTTGGCTTCTTCTTGTGGTTTTTCTATCAATGCACCTCTAGATGATGCATCTAGAAGGTTTCTATCATTTTCTAGTAAGACTTGATAAAAGAAGATAAGAAAGTGATCCTCCTCAATTGATTGACATGGGTAGCTAGCACATAGCTTTTTTAAACCTTTCCCAGTACTCTTAAAGGGTTTCTCCATATGCCTGTTTGATGTCATATAATTTCTTTATAATGGTCATGCTTCTAGAGGTGGGGAATAATATTGGAATGAAGCATCTCACTAAATAATTCCAATCATGAACATATATTGGTTATAAGCTATACAACCATTCTTTGGAATCTCCTTCCAATTAAAATGGGAATGAATTCCACTATACCCACTCCTTAGCAACTCTATAGGTTCTGAAAGTAGTGAAGACATGTGCGAACTCTTTAATATGTTTGTTTTTGTTTTCACTTTCCTATCCATGAAACTTTAGAAGCAATGCGATCATGTTATATTTCATCTCAAAATCATTTTGTAACTATTTCATAGAAAGTTGATTGTTTTAATTATGTAATTGTGGTGCATAGAGGTCTCAAGGGTTTGATTCTGATTTCCAGCCATGATGATAGGCTCAGAGTGAACACTTGAAGTTTCAATCAAGTTTTCAAGAGAAATTTCCACAAATTCAGATTGAAAATTAAGATTATAAGTCTATTCAACAAGATTCTATCAATTTTAGGATCTAAGGGTCAAGGTTTAGTGTTTGAGGTTCTATTCATGCAATTTTGAGGAAAAAAGAAAGAAAGAAGAAATAAAGAATGATTATTGGCACCACCTCCCCAACAATGACGCCAAGTTTTGACATATTCCTATCATGGGGTATGAAAAAAATGATTATTTACTAAGTTCAAAATTTAGTAAAGTGGTTAAACTTGGTTTTATCCAGAGTAGAGTGCAAAATAATCAAGTTTTCACCTTTAATTAGAAGGAAAATGAGGTGATTTTGTTTTTTTTTATTTTGAAAAGAAAAGAAACCAAACAAGGGAAATAAATTTAAGAAAAATATTGAAAAAAAGTTATTGAAGACTATTATATAAGAATGGTGATCAATTCAAGGTCAGTTTTCCAATTTTAATTCTATTCTAGTTCCAATTTATCCAATTCTCTTATGCTAAGTTGATTAAAGTGATATTCCACAATTACTTCATCTCACTCCTTTGGTCAAATGGTAATGGTGATAATAAACCTTACCAAAATCTTAGCTTGGTATATACTAATTAAAATGTGTTATAAAGTTATATAAAATACTCCCAATTGACTTAGGCAATTCCCAATCAGGTATTGTTTATCCCAAACAATTAAGAACATCCATTACCCCTCACACACGTACTGACGATCGTCGAGTACTTCACCACCAAGCCCTGGTCTATTCTACTATATATAAACCAAAACCCAATGTAGGGAGATATTTATCATTAACCAAAGAAATAATAACAATATAATATAAAATCAAATATGATCACACAAGATAATAAAAACCACTATTATAATTTGAAACCAACTTCACAGAAGAGAGAAAATGATCTTAAACCATTAAGTGTAAGAACTCAAGAATTACAAAAGGGAAAACCTCTCCTTCCTTAATAAAATGAAAGTTTACCCTTCCATATGAAGGGTATTCATAAATAATGGGGAATAATAATCCATTATAAAACTAATAAGAACAAAAGAGAGAAAATAAATAACATAAAATTTTCTCTTCCAGAATCTGTCCACTAGAATTTTGCTACGGTTCTTCCCACTAGATGGATGAAAATCACCAATGTGCCTTCTTAAAAGATGTTCTAAATGAAGTTGGATATTGAAACTCAAAATTTAAATAATTTTTTACAAGTTTAAAAGAATTTATTCTTGCATTAATGAAGTTGACTTTTTGTGGATGCTGAATACTATTCCACCTACTCCACTTTGACTTGCACAAAGGCTTCCTTAAGAAGATAATTTATCCATTAAAATTGATGTAAAACTGAAAATTCGAGTCCTATTTAGAACCCATCTAGAATAACCTCATTTGAAGATTAATAGCTCGAGATATTGCTCATTTAATAAGGTATGGTCCATTTTTCCGGCCAGAATAATTTTTCCACATGATTGATTTTTTGGGATTGTTGGAGATCAAATGGGCTCTGGGTCTAGAAAAAGAATTTGCAACCCACAAACCATGTAATAATTTAAAAATTAATCAATCAAATTGGATAAAAATTATAGATTTTGTTCTTGAAAAATAGAATCAATAGAAAACTACTAAATTTCCAAAATTAACCAATTTTTACATTTTAGCTCAAAACTCACCAAAAATCATAAAATGATGAAAATCGGATCAAATTGGTTAATTTTTAGGGATTAAATAATTAAAAACATATTTAGAATTATGAAAATAATAACTCTATCAATTCTTCCCCACTTACCACTTGGACTCCTGGAAAAGTAAATATCAAAATCAAATCAAAGAAAATTTAAAACACAAGAGATCCACCAATTTAACACAATGAAACAAAAGATATCATGACTCATAAAAAACCATTATTTTAAGTTCTCTATTTATATAATTAAATATATTTCCTCTTCATTTTTTCTCCCTTGCACACAAAAAACTTACCTATCTTTCATTTTCTCTCATTACACAAACGTTAATACTCAACAAAGTTGTTCTCATCCAAACTCATGCAAGGATCATCATAGGCTTGATAAATTCCTATATATCCACTGGATGTGATTCAAGGACATGTGTTTATAATAAGTAATTTTTAGGGTTTCTCTATGGATTTTGGTTTGTAGGATTTAGATGTTAAAAATTCTAAGACTGAATTGAGGAGGGCTTAACTCTTTTTGAAATAAAATTACAAGATTCAAATTTTCACTCAAGTATAGTCTCCTCCTCCTCACTACCATTTATATAAAATAAGCTCCATAATCATAAAAACTTAAGTAAATTTCACACAATTCATCATTTCACCAGAAAAAATTCAATATTTTAAAACATAATTTTTCTTGAAATCTCCAGATGGGAAAAACTTTATTTCTCTTTGGAAGATCCAGAAAGGCATAACTTCTCTTATCATGAAAGCTCCAGAAGATCAAAACTTTCAACATAATTTTTTTTAGTATCAAACACATCTATTAAAAATTTTATTTTCCACCCAGAGTATCACCAAATGAGGTATCAAAATACAATATATCTTCCCCCACACTTAAGTTCAACCAGATCATGAAATTTCACTGCATGAACATGTTAGATAGGGAAAATTGGCTTGTAATGTGGCTAAAATAATAGGCAGTTCATGGATTATAAGGTATACAAGTATTAAATTTACATTTATGTCCAAAATAAAAAGGATTATATTGAAAAGGGGGCTTCAAAACCAAATAAATTCATCAATCATTTAAAACAAAAGTACCTTAAACCCTCAAGTTTTGACAGGAATAAATCAAATTCTGGTTCAATAAAGCATGGTCTAGTCCTCTCAAGAAGTTAGGTGAGTGAAAATAATATGAAAAAATGGTTCAAAATCCTCACAGGAAAGTGATTTTAAAGTTAAAGATTGTGAGATGCGACATGAGATTAAAAAATCAGAGTAATTGTCATAAAATTTCCAAATATTTGAACTTAAAACAATTCATTTTCAGCATTCATTGAATCTCAGTTTCATGGAATATATTGGTTCACTCATTGAAATGGGTTTTAAAAATGAAAATGATAATCATTTCAACTCAAAATTTTTCAAAACCACAAAAAAAATTGAAAAAGAAACGCACAAAAAATTGAAAGCACATATTTTTTTTTGAAAAAAACAAACAGTGAATGGAAATCCTAAACTAAAAAAGTTTCCTTCCCCCAAAATTAAATGATGAAATATCTTAAATGCATTCAAATTGATTTAATATATAAGTAGATTTGAAAATTAATCACAATAAGCAAGAAATTTTAAACGATACGTACAACTTGATGGATTTTATTGATAGACATGTTGGAGGAGTATGGTCTCCTCCACTGTATTTGATGGAATGGTACCATTTAATTTCCTCATCCCATGTTCATTAATAGTGAATGGATCCTACTCTACATCCTTCACAATATGAACAACATCGAAAGGATATACATGAGTAACTATAAATGGACCTTCCCATCTGGAATGAAGTTTACCTGGAATCATCTTGAGTCTTGAGTTGAATAATATAACTTTGTCTCTAGGATGTAAGTATTTTGGTTGGATCATATAATCATGATACACTCTTATTTTCTCTTTTTAAATCCTGGAATTTTCAAATGATTTCCTTCTAATTTCCTCCAGTTTCTGCAACTGAAATATTCTCTCTTTTCTAGTTCTTTCAAGATCCAAATTCATCTTCCTCACAACCCAATATGCCTTATGCACCAACTCTATAGGCAGGTGAAATTTTTTCCCTTAAATCATCCTATATGTAATCATTATAATCGAGGTTTTATAGGCTATCCTGTAATCCCATAAGGTGTCTTACAACCTTTGGCTCTAATCCTTCCTATTTAGATTAATAGTCTTTTAAAAGATTCCTTTGATTTCCCTGTTTGGCACTTCAGCTTGCCCATTAGTTTGTGGATGATAGGGAGTTGATGTTTTATGATGAACCCCATACTTATTAAAAAAAACCTCAATTATTATATTGAAAAAGTGAGACCCATTACCACTGATGATGGCTTAAGGCACTCAAAACCTACAAAATATGTTATCCCTAACAAAATCACAAACAAATTTAGCATCATCAGTCCTGGTGGTTTTTGCTTACACCTATTTGGAAACACAATCAACTGCAAGCAAGATATATGAATTTACAAATGACATTGGGAAAGGACCCATGAAATCTGTCCCCCAGACTTAAAAAATCTCACAAAAATTAAGTGGTTTTTGGGGGTATTTATTGTCTCTTTGAAATGGTTCCAGAAAAATAACATTTTTCACATCTTTTACAAAATTCATGAGCATCTTAAAAAAGGGTGGGCTAATAAAGTTCAGATTCTAAAACCTTCCTTGCTATCCTTTTCATTCCAAAGTGACCTCCATAAGCTAAATTGTGACAAAACTCAAAGACTAGACCAATTTCACTCTCAGGAAAACATCTTCTTATCACTTGGTCATTGAAAATCTTCCAAAGAAATGGATCAACCCAAATGTAATATCTAGATCCAGCTTTCATTTTTTTAATTTGGTGAGAATTGAAATGACATGGGACCTTATATGTTACCATATAATTGAACATGTCAGTATACCAAGACACTTATCCTTAAATCAAGTATAATTGATCTCATAGAAGGTGATCATTCAATGGTTCCTTTTCTAGAATTTTAGCTTCAACAGTGTTGGGCAGTCTACTTAAGTGATCGACCACTTGGTTCTCAGATCCATTATTGTCTTTTATTTCTATTTTGAACTCCTAAAAAAATAAAATCCATCTCACTAACCTTGGTTTATATTCTTCCTTCTTCATCAAGTACTGAAGAGCTGCATGATCAGAAAACACAATGACTTTAGTTCTAAGAAGATATGATATAAATCTTTCTAAAGAAAAAAACTACTAAAAACTCATTTTCTGTGGTTGTGTAATTGAATTGAGCCACATCCAAGGTTCTTGAGGCATATGAAATAACTTGTGTCCTTTCCTCAATTCACTAAGAAAGGATTGTTCCAACTGCTTGGTTGAAAGCATCACAAAGTATCTCAAATGGTTCTTCCCAATTTGGTGGCTGCAACAAGGGTGGTGTAATCAATATCCTCCTTATCTCATCAAAGGATTATTTACATGAACCATTGAAATCAAAATCAACATCTTTAAAAATCAATCTATAGAGAGGGTGAACAATCTTACTGAAATCTTTGATAAACATCCTATATAATCTTTCATGTCCTAAAAATGATCTAACATGCTTCACACAAGTTGGGCAAGGAAAAAAATTTATCACTTCAATTTTTGATTTATCAACTTCAATACCATTTTTGGAAATGACATTCCCAAGGATAATTTATCTCTCAACCATGAAATTTCACTTTTCAAAATTTAAAACAAGATTATTTTTAATGTAGGTTTTCAAAAAAATTTCTAGATTTTTCAAAAAATGGTCAAAATAATTTCCAAAAAACTATGAAATAATCCAATAAATATTCTAAGAAATATTCAATGTGACTAGAAAAAATACATACCATGCACCTCTAAAATTTACCCAGAGCATTACATAATAAAAATAACATCCTTTTATATGCAAAAGTGTCAAATGGTCAAGTAAAGATTATCTTATCTTGATCCTCAGGAGCAATGGGTACCTGGAAATAAACTAAAAATCCATCCAAAAATCAATAATAAGTTATCCTTTCCAATCTATCTAACATAAGATCAATGAAGGGAATGAGGAAATGATCTTTCCGAGTGACCTGATTCAACTTCCTAAAATCAATACACACTCTCCAACTATTCTAAATTCTCATAGGGATTAATTCATTATTTTTATTCCTCACAGTGGTTAGGAATTTTTTTTTGGAAATACATGAATTGGGATAACCCATTTCGAATCTAAGATGAGATAAATGATCCTAGATTCCAAGAGCTTCTCGATATCCTTTTTCACAACCTCCGTCAAGGTGGCATTTAGCCTCCTTTGGGGTTGTCTGATAGGTTTGAGATCTCCCTCAAGAAAAATTCTATGTGAACATATTTTTGGGTTTATTCCTGGGATATCACCTAAGCTCTACCCTATTGCTTGGAAATTATCTCTCAAAAGCTGAATCAAAGATTTTTTTTGGGTTTCAAACAGATTATTAGCAATTATCACTAGTAATTTCTCTCCCTCCCTAAGGTACACATATTTCAAATCAGTGGGGAGTGTTTTTAATTCTAGATCAGGGGGATTCTCAAGAGATTAAATTAAACCAATGTTCCCCACTTCAAATGGTTAGACCTCATACACACAATAAACCATATCATCTTTCTAATAATTTAATAAATCATTAGAGAAATCAAATTTTACCTCTTCTTCCCACATGAAATTAGAATCTCCAACGTTTTGGGCATCCATATGTTCAGTGATATTTTCAATGGAAAAATTCTCTATCGAGGATAAGAATTGATGGTACATACCTAATTATTCAATTGTATTAGTAACAAATTAATGGGAGATTGAAAATAGTGAGTGATCATCTGATGGGTGCCTCATGGATTAAAAAATGTTAAAGTGGATAATGTTATCTCTAAACTCCATGGTGACTATCCCTTCATAGACATTGACGATGGGTATGAATGTATTTAAGAAAGGTATCCTCAAAATTATGGGTGAGTGTGATGTGTTATTATCTTCTTCCATATTCATTACATAGAAGTCGGTAGGGAATAATAGATCTTTGAATTTCACTAAGACATCCTCTAGAAATCCTACTGGGAAAACTGTGGATCTGTTTGCGAGCTGGACCACCACTCTTGTAGGATTAAAGTCTCCCACCTATAAAGAAGTGTATATAGAGTGAGGAAATACATTAATTTAAACACCCATATCATACAAATAATTATATAAATTTAAATAACCAATGGTGCATGGAATAGAAAACGTCCCTGGATCTTAACATTTGGATAGAAACTGTGGTGTGATAAGTGTTGTGACAATTATTCCCAAGTTTATCATTTTCTTAACTTAAAGTATCATCTTCTTGGTGCAAATATCCTTTAAAAATTTATCATACTTTGGAATTTTTTTGAGTGCTTCAAGAAGGGTAATATTTATTTCCACTTTCTAGAAGGTGTCTAGAATTTCTTTTTGAAGTGATTATTCCTTAAATATCTTTGATTCAACCATACTTGATGGAAATAATGGGGGTAAGTCTTTATTATCCCTTTTTTTCATTTGTAATGGTGTTTCTTACTTATTCCTCCTTAGTCTATTCTTCTTCACATCCTCTTTATTTTTTTTATTCTCAATGCATTTTCAAAGAATTTTCAGAATTACTACCTTCATTATCCCTCAGTTTAGGTGGTCTTATATCAGGTTCATTGGGTAATGGTGGTGAGAGTTATTTTACAATTATTATATTTATCATACTGACATTCTCTTTTGGGTTTGGGATTGTTTGTAAAGGGAGTTTCCTAGGATTTTTGGTTAGGAAGTCTATGAGACTTTTGAACCTGTTGGACAAATCTTTTATGGTGTCTTTCAACCCATCAATTTCAGATATCTATTGATGGTTTTGAATTGGTGGTTGTGAAATGATGGATGGATGCTCATAGGGTTTTTGGAAAGTGGTTGGTTGGTGGTAAGAAGTCTAGTTATAAGATTTATTTTGTTGAAATGGTGGTGGGTTATGGAATTATTACTAGAATGGAGGTTGGTTTTGGAATTGGTTTTGGTATGGGGGTCTTGTTTGATTCTGCTAATTTCCAAATCCATATTGAACATGGTTAGGATCTATCAATATTTGATTTTTTTGGAACTACCTTTGATTAAAGTCTTTTTTACAAGTTTTCATTCCCTGTATTTCAGCACATTGGTCAGGGAAATGATTAGGTTATGATCATAAACCACATACCTTAGTTGTTGCTTATTGGTCACCTACTTGTTTCAAGGCCACATATCTCACTAAAATAGTTGTCTCTTCAATCCTAGTTTCTAGTAAAGGTTATGGATGAGAATTTCATACCTCATAAATACCTCTTGTTCTAGTACCTCTTGTTCCAAACTTTTGTGAGTTCGAGAAATCTTCTCAATCGTGCCCTTGGATTTTTCTGGTGACTTGTCAATCAATGCACCTCCAGATGATGCACCCAGAAGGTTTCTATCATTGTCTAATAAGCCTTGATAAAATAATACAATAAAGAAATGCTGCTCAATTGCTTGATGTGGGAAGCTAGCACATAGCCTTTTAAACTATTCCCATCAATCTTAAAGGGTTTCTCCAGATGGATGTCTGATGGCATATATTTTCTTTCTTATAGTCGTGCTTATAGAGGTGGGAAATAATATTTGAATGAATCAGCTCACTAAATCATTACAATCATGAACATCTCCTTGTTGTAGACAATATAACCATTATTTGGTTTCTCCTTCTAATGAAAATGGGAATTCTTTCCACTTTACCTACTCCTTAGCAACTCTATAGGGTTTGAAAGTAGTGCAGACATGCATGAACTCTTTAATATGCTTGTTTGGGTTTTCACCTTACAATCCATGAAAATTTGGAAGCAATGTGATCATGTTAGGTTTCATCTCAAAATCATTTTTTAACTATGACATGTAAATTTTATTATTTTGATTAAGTAATTGTGCTGCGTATAGGTCTCTAAGGGTTTGGTTATGATTTCCAGCCACGATGACAAGCTCGAAGTGAACACTTGAAGTCTCACTTGATTCTACAAGAGAAATTTCCCCAAATTTAGATTGAAAATTAAGGTTTATAAGTCTATTCAACAAGGTTCTTTCAATTTCAGTATCTAGTAGTCAAGGTTTAGTGTTTTAGGTTCTAGTCATGCAATTTTGAAGAGAAAATAAAGAAATAAGAAATAAAGAAAGATTGTTGGCACCTCCTCCCCAGCAACTACGTAAAGTTTTTGACACATGTACATCTTGGGGTGCGACAAAAAAAATTATTTACTAAGTTAAAAATTTAGTAAAGTGGTTAAACTAGGTTGTCTCTAGAGAAGAGCACACAATAATCAAGTTGTCACCTTTAATTAGAAGGAAAATGAGCTGTTTTTGTTTTTTTTTAATTTTGAAAAGAAAAGAAACTAAACAAGGGAAATAAATTTAAGAAAAATATTGAGAAAAATTTGACAAATCAAGTTATTGAAAACCATTATATGATAATAGTGATGGGGTTAGGATCAATTTTCCAATTTTAAATCTATCCTAGTTTCAATTTATCCAATTCTCTTCTGCTAAGTTGATTAAAGTGAGATTCCACAATCGCTTCATCTCATTCCTCTGGTCAAATGGTAATAGTGAGAACAAACCTTACCAAAATCTCATCTTGTTCTACACTCCTTCCAATGTTTGATAGAGTTTTAGTGAATACCCCAATTGACTTAGGAAATTCACAATCAGGTCTTGTTTATCCCAAACAATTAAGAATGTCCATTACCCCTCACACACATACTAACGATCACTGAGTAATTCACCACCAATCCCTGGTCTATTCCATAATATATAAACCAGAACCTAATGGAGGGATATATTGATAATTGAACAAGTAAATAATAATAATAGAATCTAAAATCAAAAATGACTACACAATATAATAAAAACTGCTATTAGAATTTGAAACCAACTTCGCAGAGGATATAAAATGATCTTAAACCATTAAGTGCAAGAACTCAAAAATTATAAAAGGGAAAGTATATCCTTCCCCAATAACACAAAATTTTACCCTTTTATATTAAGGGTATTAATAAACAATGGAGAAGAATAATCTATTATAAAACTAAGAAGAAAAAAGATAGAAAATAAAGAACATCAAATTTTCTCCTCCAGAATCTATCCTCTAAAGTTTTTCTATGATTATACCTACTTGATGGCCGAAAGTCACCAAGGTTCATTCTTAAAATATGTTTATAATGAGGTTTTATATTTAATATAAAAATTTAAAATCTTTTGTACTAGTTTACAAGAAGTTATTTCTAAATTAATGAAGCTAAATTTTTCTAGTTGTTGAATAATGTTCCACCTACTCCACCTTAACTCACACAAAGGCTTCCATAATGTGATAATTTCTCTATGAAAATTGATGTGAAACTAAAACTTAGAGTCCTATTTTGAACCCAGATAAAAGAACCTCAATTTAAGGTTGGTATCCCGAGATATAACTCATTTAATGAGGTAGGGTCCATTCTCCTGATCAGAATAAATTTTTCACATGATTACTTTTTTTGGGCTTGTTGGAGTTCAAATGGGCTCTTGGTTCATAAGAAGAATTTGTATCCCACAAACCTTTTAATGCAAAAAAAAATCACTAAAATTGGATCAAAATTGTAGATGTTATGCTCAAAAAATAAAAGAAATAGAAAACTACTAAATTTCCTGAATTAACCAATTTTCACATTTTAGCTCAAAACTCACCAAATATCACAAAAATGATGCAAATATGATCAAAATGATTAATTGGTAGGGATTAAATCATTAAAAAACATATTTAGAATTATTAAAATATTATTTCTATCATATACATAAGTTTAAAGGCTTTGATAACCTTTAGGGTTAATATGATCATTAATGACATTGTAATAATAGTTAAATAAAATTATTAGAATTTGTAAAAAAAATATGTTGTATTAAAAACCTTAGTAAAAAGGTTATTTAATGATTAAAATTATTTCAAGGATTTCCATCATATTTTTTTGGGAAATTTATAGGAATTATATTAACATAGTTTTAGAAGAAAAGGACAACCCACATGCCAGGTGACAACCCGTCACGTTCAGTAAGGCCGCGAGGCTTAAACCCAAGGCCAAAGAATGATAAGGATTTAACACCCACCACTAGCCTACGTAATGTCCTAGTTAATATGTTATTGTTTTACATTAAATTATTTGAAAAAATAAATATTAATGATATATTAGTGGTGTTACTTTTGAGGTTTGGAGGTTAATTTATTATATTGGATAACTTGTGCTAACCATATTTGTTTTGGGAAATAGTTAGTGACAGACAGAAAGGCTTGTCACTCTTTTATGGATCTTATGATCCATTAAAAGTAAAATTTAGTTATTAATGTATAAAAAAATAATTTTTGGATATTCATTTATTGGAGTAAGGGATGAACTATAAATTTATCGAAGCATTGATAAAAGATGAAATTATTCTTATGAAATAGAAATTTATAAGTATATTTCATTATATTATTAGATAGTAAAATAATTCATCAACTTTAGGAAAAGGATCTTGAAACAAAAATGTTATCCTATTACATTCATATTAGATAAATTTAAAGTTATTTTAAATAATAACAGATTTATAGTTTTGAGGCCCTTAACTTTCCATTGATCATTCACTTACTCATGATCAATGACCTCAATCACTCTTTATAATTATTTACGTTTTTCTTCCATGTCCACATCTTCACTTGCTACCAATGTTATCATTATTTGAAACCTAGTTATATATTATTACATATGACCTTTATAATTAATTTTATTTCTTATTAATAGGATATTTTATTAACCCTTTTACGATGTTGATTTTTCAACAATGGTATTTCCAAATGCTAAACCCTTGATTACCGAGATCAAGTCTAAATTGTGAGGACACAATTTATTTAAGGTAGGGAGAATGGAACACCCCAAAATTATAAAATAATAACATTTTATTCAATAGAATATGTTTCACACAATACCAAACTTAATCAACCTATAAAATATACTTCTTTAAATTTAATCTCTTTGATATCTTGCAGAACACACAACCTTGAGTCAAAGTGAACCGTAATATAGTAACCTAGCGGTTAAGTTGGCGGGTATGAATAATAATAACTAAATTATTAAAAGTATATGGTTTAAAAATATAAAAAAAATCATTGTTTATCTATTGATTAGGAATAAAATAAGAATTATTTGAAAGAAAAAGAAATGTTTTCTGAAACACTGTATTTTTTCTAAAAGATGATTTAGTCAAGCTTTGCACATATATTTTAAAATTAATTTTTATCAATTTTAGAAAATTTATTTGATAAAATGAAATTAATTTTTTTAAATAATAATATAAAAATTATATTAATATTAATTTTTTGGATTTTTTTGAAAATTTTCATTTTTAGTTGAATAATGAAAAATACTGAATTTTAATTGAAAACTGCCTTTTATTTTAAATTATTTATAATGTTTAATTATATTTTTAATTTGTATTAAAGTAAAATTATCTCAATTATATGTCTATTAATCTAATTTATGTTAATTTAGTCATTTTCATATTGAATTTTTATATAAAAACACAGTAAACTTTTGAACATTTTCTCTTTGAAAACCCATTTTCTCGTCACATATGCAGAATTAATTTTAAATTAAAATTTGCCACTTATGTGAATGGAATTTAAAAAAATGGATTTAATATTTTTAATAAGAATAATTTATATTATATAACAAGTTCAACTTAATTTTTTACCAAAATGAACAGTGAAAACAATTAAAATTAATTACCGCGGTTAAGGATAAAATGGATTTACCAGAGGGTAAAACTAAAACGATAAGGGTTAAAATGATATAAAAACTTGCATAAAATATATTTTATGGACATATTTAGATCATATAATGTCTAAGGATAAATAATAATTCATTTGGGACCCTTTTGGTGTGTGAGAAATGTGAATAAACCTTTTTCTTTCCAAAAATTACAAGTGTGTTACTCACCTTACTTATAAAAGGTAACCCCCTCTCCACTATTATTAAAAAATTTAAAATAGTTTGGTTTGGATAATAATTGCCCAAATAACTTTATTAATTACCTTCCCTCATCCCAGAAGCCTTATTTTAGTCATAAATCCAACCTATTAAGGCTTTTGGTGCAAACCTAAGGAGTTTACCCGAAGAAGAGGTAACACTATTCAATGAACATTTTTATTTTATTTCTTCATCCACCTCCATAAATTATGATTAAACCATTATTATATAATAAAATAAGTATCTTACACATATTTATATGTTTTTATAATAATTTCATAACCTAAAATCATCCCCACTTCTATCAAATGTGTTACGAAATCAACATTCGTGTGTACGATGGACTACCGCCTTGCGAACTGATGTCATATGTTCTTCCATTAACACCTGTCATGGTTTGGTATTATGATTAATATAAAGTATTTATATGATATTTATAACATATTTCCACCTATGGAGTCATGGTATTATATATACCCTTTTCTGTTCCATTCCGTAGGGGATACGATAACATCGCTCGTGTGTACGGTGGACTACCGCCTCGTGAAGCATTGTGATTCATCTTTCACTAATGCTTTACATGAAAGGTGATAAGGATAAATTTAATAAATATATGTGATATAAATGAAAAAATTATTATATTAATGAAATAATTATCATTATGAAAATATAATATATCATTTTCTTTTTTTGCACTTAAAGATGATAACATTGTTCGTGTACGCATGGACTACCGTCTTCACGAAGTGATGTGATTCACTTTTCATCATCACACCATATGGATGATATATATAAGAATATTTAAAGAAATAATATTATATATATGATATTATTACCATTATGTAAATATAAAATATAACTTACCACCATTCCATAATGATCATTGAAAAATGGAAACGTTACTCATGCATATGCACGACTTATCGTCTCCATGATCGTAACGTACTTAATTTATCAAAAAAACATTTCATGATTGGTATTAAAAGTAAATTTTATGTATAAATATGATAATTATTTCATTATTATTATTCTGGAGATGATGGAACAGTATAATATGTGCAAGAATCAGATCTTTCATGACAAAATACGCATGAGAAAACAAGGCAATTAACACTTGAAATAATGAAAATAATGAATAATTATTAATAAGAGGATGATAATATGTTATAAAAGGATAATATATGATATTATAAATATTAATATGGTTTTTTATAAGTTAATAACATGTTTAAAACTACTATATATGAGGTTAAAGTACGTCTAGCCAAATGGAAGCTTGAGGTAAGGGATTTCATCTGAATTTCATTTCATTGAGGCATATTATAATCTTATACACCTAATTTATTTTATATGGTTTATATAATTCCCCTTTTACATGTAATATCATGATTAATTAATAATTCATGGTATTTTAATTTTAAATTTTAATTATTTAATCCAAGGGGATTTGACTTAAGAGTTGTCAAGTGGTAAATAATTTCATAACTCAATTTCTTTTTATTGGGTTATATTACTTATTCGTATTTTATATTTTAATATTATGTGTGAAAAGAATTTTTATTATCTTATTTTTTATTTAAAATTGTTTTATTTGGATTTATATTTGATACACACAATCGATTCATTGAATAATTCACACTTCAACATTATGATCATTATAAGGGTTTATTTCACAATATCATTCTCATCGAGATTGTTTATTCTTGAATTTATATTAAAGGAAATTATTTGATAATTTTATAATAATACCATATAATTTTATCCTCCTATGGTTATTCATGATATTTTTAAGTAATAGTACCATTTTTTCACTCTTTTTCACTTAAAATAATTGGGAAAATGTTTTTAAGAAAGCCCAACTTCATTTCTCTCTTCAGTCAAAAATCCATTTTCTACCAAAATCCTATTTTATAAAAATGTTTTCAAATTTTTTTAACCCTTTTCCAAATGTTTTATTAAAGAAATTTTTACCCATTTTGAATTTTTAAAACATGTTTTGAAAGTAATCTTCATTCTGTTTTCAAAACAATTTCAGTTTGGATTTTACCAAAAAAGTGAAAGGAATCTTTGTTTTAATATGTACAGACAAAATTTTCAACCATCATGATCAATTTAATTTTTTAAATATTAATTTATAAGTTTCAAAGATAATTTTCAAATAAAATTATTTTCAATTTTTTTATTAACTTTTAGTTTTAAAAAGTGATTTTCAAAATGAAAAGAATATTTTCCTCAAGAATGTTTTTAAATATTTTTATGGTATTTTTATTCATTAATGAAAAAACCCATTATTCTTATCCCAAAGGGTATATGTTTTATTAATACCATATTTATTATTCCTTTGTGTAGTTTATGATCATTTGGCTAAGTAAAGTATTGACATTTACTTTCCTGATTCATTTTTATAGTTATTAACTTTCTATTGAAATATTCACTTACATATGATCATTAGAACTTAAATTTACCCTAAATATACATATTATTTATCATGGATATGTTTATTTTTTAAATCATATATCATTCCTATATATGGTTTTATACATTGAAAGTTATTTATTTATCTTGGGAAATATTGATAAATTTTTATCCTTTACCCAATACAAATATTTGATGATAAGGCACATTTTTCATGAATTGAATCGATTATTTAATATATGAGGAATGATTTAGACATGAAGAAATGGGTGGGGCCCAGTTATAGATGACCCCTCGATGTATCGATAAGTCTCATGAGATGAATTAGTAATCTAGCATCAATTCGGTTGGCCAAACCAAATGAGTTTATACCTAATATTTTTAAACTATCTTTAGGATAGATCTTGACGGTAGAGGTATCATGTGCCTAATACATGAAGCCCAATAATTAAAAATTTACTTAATTAATAGTTTATTAATTGTTATACATGATATTTTCATAATTATATTATCTCTGGATGCATTTTATTCTTATTTTATTGATTAAATGTCATGTGTTTTTTGTTATTTAACTTTCCATATTGATTATACCTTATCCAATTAAGATAATCATGTTATTTATTAAATGGATTTTGTTTTCAGTTATTTACCTTGCCATATTGATTATTATACATGAGGTTTTCACATTGATATTATCTCTGTATGCACTTCTTTATCAGTTTATTGATTACATGACATGTGTGTTCAATTATTTACCTTTCCATATTGATTATGCTTATTGATTCATGATTACTTCTGTTGTACTTAACCCTTATTGAGTATTTGAGTTCACCCTTATTTTTTTTCATTTCCCCAAGATTCCATTAAGTGTACTATGATTTATGTGAAAGGAAATGTAGAGAGAATCATATTATTCTCAAAAAAAAAAAAATTATGTTGTAATTTTGTTTTCAAATATAACGAAAGACTCAAGTATGTATCTAGTTTATCAATACTACTAAACTATTCAGTCATTCGGGATGCAATTCCTTGTATCTTATTCCAATGTAATAAAACACACACCGGATCCAAGCTACTAGTTCTAGAGTCACTATAAGTGTTCTGTTCTGTTTAAAATTTGAGTTTTTTAAGATTATGATCCATAGAATATCTTTTGAAATTTAGTTTTTGTATTGATTTATATTATTTTTTAGTTTTTTGGAAAATTTTCATACTTTCACACTCTTAAATTATATATTTGTGTTATTAAAAATAATTATAATGAAAGATAAAAATAAGGGTTAATGTATTTCCATATAGTTTGAATCTACTTCAAGTTAATACATAACTATATTATTTAAATATGTTATATAGAAAAAAGAAATTGATAAATATTCCAAATAATATTGAACGTTTTGAGTGTACATGTGAAAAATTGATGATTGATTCTAAACATTCTACAATCATGAATATTCTATCATATTGAACTATTATTTAATTCCTCCCATTAAATTTTAATTGTTTAATTCTATATTTAACTTACCATTATTGGTTTTTGAAAAATTCTCAAGTTTTCACAATAGAATTTGATGATTTCTAGTATTCTCAACACCTCTATTAAAAAACACATTATTCAAATATAAAATGTCAATTGAGGATAAAAATTACAAGTTTATTCCAATAAAGTAGTCAACCATTTATAAAAACATCCCAAAAAATTATATAGATGGATCTTTTATTGAATTTCACTTGAAAAGTCAATGTTAGACATCATTTTCCCCTTTAAAAATAAAAAAAGTGAATTTAAAATATTAAAAATTTCATTTTATACTTTATTTTTAATATTGATCATATAAGTTGATGTCAGTACTATATTCTTAATTATTATCCTTGGGCTGTGATTACCTCTACAATAGACCATTCTTTGGCCTTGAAGGGAATTTGTAGTCACTGAGGTAACTTTATATTTAATGAAGTTCCATTTTTTTCAACAAAATAGTCAGTATAGATTCTTTATAAAATAAAAAATGGATTTATATCTCATCTTCATGTGATTTTCTCTATCTAATGAAGTATCTTTTATGTGTTTGATTTTTTGAAAAGTATTGTTCTTACAGTTTTGTTTATACAATTTATTTATGAATGAAATAATATTCATAGGTAAACATTGATTTATGTATGTGATTCACCAAATTCAATTTATTTACTATGATAATAAAAATTATCCCCTTGATTTCATAAAATATGGTAGATTTGGATTCTTAAATTAAATCAAAATAATATAATAGAAATCAGAAGAAAATGATGACTGCAAAATCTAATTAAAATCAATGGTTCTAATTATTTGTTTAGTCACTATGATTGTGGCATTTCTCCATTGATTAACAAACTTCAAACTTATATTTCATATTTTCCAAAACATACTTTATGTTTTTGAATGATTTTACTTGAATTTACGGGATCTGTGATTGATTATAGAATAAAAATCGATATAAGGTTGTTGCTGTTTATGTGAAATGACCCCTAATATCTAATACTCTAATACGATCAATCCCCTAGGTCACAGTTTTTTCTCTAATGCTTTATAGTTACTATATTATTAGTCCATGATCAGGTTGGTACATGATTATTCATTTATGATTGTGAATTTGGTCCACATTTACTATTTTTTGGCATTATTGTTATTCTGTTTTTCGTGAGTTTTCTTAATTTTCATTTTCGTTGTTCTATACTTTTACATAATTATTTTTAACATGTTTTTTAATTAATAAAATTAAAATATATCATGTTTTAAAAATGTTTATTTTATTTTACCATTTCATTTAAAATTTTTCATGATAGTTTATTCTATCATTCTACTTATGCGATTTTCCTCTTCCTTATAACTAGACTACTACAATAATATATCTGGTAATTCTTAGACCTGGTTTGGTATAACAACTAAAACAAATATTTTTTATTCTCTACCCATATATTTTATTCTATCCATGCATCATTAAAACCAATATATTCAAATTTTCTATATCTTTTTCACTGAAAACCATTCATTATATGCGAGGATTGTTTTATAAAAATATATACCACCCTACAAAATTACAAAACTCAACAATGATATTAATAACACGACACAACATGATATATAATTTACCATTATAGTATGAGAATTATTTGAGGATATTAAAACTTAAGGTACATAAAATAAGAAAACATGGGACACTTAAGTAGTTTTATATATGGTGGGTCATTAAACCTTGAGCAACATAAAATTAAGTATTATATTCTCTAATTTAGAGTTGATATGACTGCAAGTTATTGCAATAGACAATATTACTAGTGTTGAATTAATTTTTTCCACTATGTATAAATTATGTTTTTTTATAATTTATAACTAATCACATCCATAGACTATATTCATCCATTGAATCTCATGGACTAATCACATATCTTTAAACATATCACCTCATCATCAATGTATTTTCCTCATCTACAGGTACCTACATGTACTCTTATTTTCTAACAACATAAGAGTACTCTACATATACTCTTATTTTTCAATAAAAGACATAATTATTTTTTTAAATAACAGAAAAATATTTTTATGTGGTAATTTATCAATGTTGAAACCTACATCTGACTCTAAATTTTTCAGAAGATGAAAAAATATTGAGTTGGTGTAATTTTTCCTGTCTATTATTTCTCAATGATGCTGGTATGTTTAAACTCTTTTTCATTCATTACTTTATGATTTTTTAAACCTTCTTATTTCACCCAAACCTCTATCTTTCCTGTCTATTATTATAGTATAATTAGTTTATTAAAAGTTTTTCAATACATTTTAATTTCCTTTATTTAAGTTGGTTTAAACACTTTTTTTAAAACAACTATGCTTTTTTATTTCCCTTAATTTAAGTTGGTTTAAACTCTTTTTAAACCAGATGTAAATTTTTAAACTACATGTTTTTATTTGATAATAACCTATATACCCATATTGAAAATAGAGGGAATTAAAATCTTTCCTTTCTATTATTTAATATGTAATATATAAATATTTGTATCACTTTATAGAGGTATATATTCTATGATCATTCAAATTATTCTCCATTTATTGTTGCACTCTGATCATTCAGCACTGTTAAATATATTTTTCATTTATACCTATTCTACATAACTTATTATATATAATTCATTTTTTATGTGGATTCATTTCTGTTTGCATTCAATGTTATTAAATATATTTTTCATTGATACCTGTTCTCTATTTATCTATTTTTAGTCTGTGAAATTTGTCTGAAATTTTACTTAACATATTATTTTTAGAAAGTCAATACTGAATTCGTTAAAGATGGTTCAACTTTAGAATATCTTAAAAATCACTTCAATGAACATCAATGAAAGATGGAAAGAAAAATTGAGCAGATTGACCAAAAGTGAATTGCTATGTTCAATGTTTATTTGTGATTAAATTTCATTTAATTTATATTATTCACTCTTACATTTCTTTCTCTTCCTATATTGTGTCTATTTTAATAACTCAAATTATGATTGCGTATATCTAAATTTGTAATTAAATGATTATGTTGTGCAAATGCACGGGTGGGGTATTAGTTTTTATTAAAATTAAAGGCAAATAAACACAAAATGGTCAAGGAGGTCTAAAGTAATTAAGAATAAGAGAATCCTTGGTCACCACTATATTATACTTATAGGGTAGGGAGCCTAAAGAAATATAATAACTAGGGTATGGGATTAATTTCCTTAATAATCATAGTGTCTACAACTTTATTGACTTCTTGTCGGGTGTGTTGAATCCTTTAATTCTAGTTAATAATACTTTTACATTATCAAATCATATAAGTAATAGAATAATGAATAAGACTTTAATAGAGATAGTAATTTACTATCAACACTGAATTAGACTCCACAACCAAGAGCTATACATTCCTATCTCTACAAATAGATGGACCACTGAGTAAGGCTATCGATTCAGCTTACAAATAAACTTCATTGTAAAATGAACTACAATCCAAAATCATCAATCTATTGGAGTCATGAATAATTCCCTCACCACACAGGATTCCATTGGAACAAGAAACATCTAAGTTGAGTTTGAGTCCCAACATTGGGGGAGACCGCTGAACTCAACTTCCAATGTTGTCAGTGTCGATCAACCGAGTAATAGAGAAATCAAAGAAGGTGTGCCAAATAAAAATTCAATAGAAAAGGATCTCAAAGTCATAAATCATTATAAGAATTTTTTTTTACTTTCATAATTAGATATTTTCATTCCTTATGCAAAGTCTAGAATCATTCTGGAGACCCCATAATACCCAAAAACATGCAACAAGATCCACTTTTTGAACAATACCAATATTCTAATTAATACTCAAATCAACAAACCATGAACTTAGAAAATCATCAAAGGAGTAAAGAGAGGGATTTATACCCAAACTCTCCTCAAAATATGACCATATATAATATTCCCATTCACTTGTTATAAAAACACGATCTTTAGTATCTGAGTGCGTTTGAAGACAACAATGTCATTTAGAAGATAAGAACACTCATCTTCATTGAATTTCATTGTCAGAGGAGATTAATTTATACTGCAAAAACCAAATAAGGAGACTATATTTGGTCAAAATGAGACCATACTAGCACACCTTTCCCCAAGGGTTGGATTTATGAGGGACATGAAGAAGATGATAATAGGATTTGATGCTGAAAGTCCCTGAACTTGAAGAAGTGAAACTACATCAAAATCTAGGTGATCATGTATGAATTTTTATAACAAAGTAGTTATTTTTATATTATTATATATGTTTAAGATTCAAATAATTATTATAGAGACAAATATATTGACAAAATTGAGTAAAAAATGATTATTTTTTTATTCTATGCATGTATTTATGATGAAAATTTTTACTAGAAAACTTGATGTTTGATTTTAATTATGTATTATGATATGAAATTCCATTACAATATTCAATTGATCAATTTTTTGATTGAATTTCGTACCCCTAGTTCTATAGTGAAATTTCACTGTATGTTTTCAGTTGAAAATTTGTAATGGGATTTTCTAGTAATGTCACATCCTAGTACTATTTTCATGTATGAAATTTTTGATTGTTTGTACTTTATTTTTTTGGTCTTTCTTATCTTCTTGGGAGTTTTAGACCTTTGAAGGAGATACAAAACTACTATTGCAACAATCAATAACATGAACACATCATCCACACTATGAATAATCATGATGGTGAACCCGAGTTTACATAACTATGGTTCATGGAATAAACCACATGTTTAAGACATAAACCAGTCAAGTGGAATGGATTCACATTTTGAATCTTATTTAACAATATAAACTCATTTTAAAACTTTAAAAACTTTAGTTTCCTTATTTTCCTTTGGTTTGATTTAACCTTATTACTCCATTCTTTTTTCTAGTTTTGAATCGAGTTGTTTTCTCTCTATTTGGACTTCTTCTCCCATTTGTTCTTAGTGTGGTTTTAGAGGGAATTTACCCTAGATCTTAAAGGGTATTCATGGAAAGGGGTTTCTATTGATTTACTTTAGTCTTACCCCCACTTGTGTTTTCATTCTATGTGAAGGTTAAATAAAACAGTGGTTTGTTGGATCCAAAATTCTTGATGAGGATTTGTGGTTTAGTGTTTTATATCTCCTCCTTAGAGTATATTCTCTCTTTGGTTTGTGGATATTATCAAGTTGTGTATGATTCCAAGTGGTTGTGGTAGGTGGTTTCATAAAAAGGCTTTAAAATATGAATATTTTCTACTTTCTTGTTTTTTAAAGAGCTTTTAAATTGTTTAAAGGCATGGTTTTGATTTCTTGAAATATTTTTTGAAAGTAGAAAATTAATTGATGTTGAAAATGGTTTTCATATATGTTTATGCCTAAATTTTGGGTTATTTGTATTACTTTGATAAAGCTAGATTTTTAGTGATGAAACAATCATTTAATTTTTTTTAATTGTGAAAATAGTTCCTCTATGAGAGGGGGACAACCCATAAGATCCTAGGGATTAAGTGGGTAGTCCTAGACAAGCACGAATAGGTTTGGTTAGCCACCCCAACATTGGATATATCACAACAACACTAACTAAAACATTAGTAAGGTAGGGGAGATATATGTTGGTGACTCACATCCCTAGGCCCATGTTCTATGGATTTAAGTGTGCACCCAGACATTTTTCCTTCATCATTTGAGGTGTGAGGATCCTGGAATTAGTAGTGCATATAAAATCCCATACAGGCGATGCATAATGAATATATGCATGTGATACATATGGCTACCACCTACACTCCAAAATGATTTTACATTATTTATGATCCATAAGATAGATCATACTAATACACATTCATTGAAAGAGTTCAATGAATGAACACTAGCATGCTACAACATTCGAGTTGCATGAGATGACACCCGATATGTTACAACTATATTCAATGCTCTTCATTCCATGAAGAGTGTTGAGAGAGGCTATATAAAAGGATGCGATCCTTTCTTGTTGGGTGTGAAATGTGTGTGAGATTATAAAGAGTCTTCTAAAACTCTCTTCTTATCGAGCACTGTTTATCTCACCTGAGAAGTCACTATCACCCCTTAAGTTTCTTGGGTATCCTCACAAAGCATTCATGGATCCATTAGTCAGTGTATTACCTCATAGGCAGTAGGCTTTGTATCAACTACTCCTAGCCATCTCTATCAAGTATTATCCTTCATCAATAAATAAAATGGATGTTGTTGTACTTGGTTTCTAGATAATCTATTTTTAACTCCCCAAGATTTTATGGTATGTCTCTTTAAATTTAACCTCTTTAGATTATGTTACACATAACACCGAGCTTAAACAAATGACTAGATATTATTATTTAAATGTGATAGTTATCACCTAGACATTGGAATGGAAGTAATTAATGAGATTAAAAAAATTATAAAAATATATTTTACAAATGTTTATCAAATTAATTAATCAGTTACCAATTAATTATAAATTAAAATAAAAACCAATTGAATACAAAGGACGTGTTTTTATTAAAAAAACTATTTTTTATGCAGAAAATGGAATTTTATCTTAATAAATTAAATTAATCAATATGAGTGAAAGATATTAATGAAATTTATATGTTATATATTCAATAAAAATGTTTTTAAATTCATCCAATATGTTTTATAGGGTTAATATAAGAAATAAATCCAATTTTAAGCATAAAAAACTATATTTTTCTATAAGGCAATTTTGCCGCCTTTTAATGGAACATATATTTTAAAACTAATTTTTGACACTTTTATAAATTTTATTTTAAAAAATAAACTTAATTTTTTAAATTTTAATATCAAAATTATCTTAGGGTGAAATTTTGGTATTTTTCATAGAAGTTTCATTTTTTGACAAATAGTGAAAAATATTGAATTTTAATTGAAAACTGCTTTTTATTATAATTTATTTATAAAGTTAAATTATTTTTTAAATTTATTTTAAAGTATAATTAGATAAATTATTAATCAATAAATAAAATTTAGGTCATTATAATCAATTTTAAATTTAAACTGGATATAAAGACATTTCTAACTTTTAAACCTTTTCACTTTAAAAACTCTTTTTCCCATTGCATCCATGAGATTAATTCTAAATATAATTTTTCGAATTATATGAATTTAATTTGGTAAAATGGGTTAAATATTTGGAATCATAATTTATAAATTATATTTTAAGTTTATTTTTATTTTTGGACATAAAAAATTTAACATGGTAAAAAAATTATTTACCGCAGTATAGGTAAAATAGCGAAAAGGGTTAAAGTTAAAAGGTAAATGCCTAAAATACCCAAAAGATACAAATTAAATGGGGTTTTGAGGTATTTATCAACCCTAAAAATACTTTGAAATATTTATTATCATCCAAATTCTTGGAAATTAATTCCACCTCAATGTGGTTGGCTTTAAATATAAAATAATCACTATTTAATCACTTAAACCCACCTCTCCTAAAGTATAAATATCTTCCCTCACCACCCCATTTTGACTCAAAATATTTTAAGATCCTAAAATATCTACCAAAACCTCTCTTACTCACTATACCCATGCACAAGTGCTACTGGTATCACCAAAATACCAAATCCAAGGTCCTCAAGGGGTCCTCCGAGGATGTGATATTTAAGAGGTAATTTTCCCAAAACACCTCTCTTAATTTCTTTTATTTTTATAATTTCTCCTCACCTAATTAATATATAAAGGCATGATAAGTCCAAAATAATTTATATAATTTATTTTTTATTTTTT
The DNA here is from genome assembly GCA_963277665.1 of Viscum album. Taxonomy (NCBI): domain Eukaryota; kingdom Viridiplantae; phylum Streptophyta; class Magnoliopsida; order Santalales; family Viscaceae; genus Viscum; species Viscum album. Next base: position 1,815,008,508 of record OY728135.1, on the reverse strand, counting down.
TAATAGAATATATTATATCCATCTCTTTTATTATCTCCTCTTTTTCAAAGAAACAAAACTATTGTCCAAGTTATGCCGGATAATCACCTCCATGAATAATGATTTTGTTCATTTCCAATTACCACATTTTTGACTGGTTATAAAAGTATTATTCTGGATAAATAATATTTTAATAGTTATAAAATAACCTATTTCATGTTCTATAACTAATATATAGACATAATATTAAATAAAACAAAACTAGTTCTTAATGTTCAGAATAAAATCGCCAAAATAAACTAATCATTTATCATTAAAATTTTATCAAATAAATCATCCTCATGTTAGAAAAAAAAATTATATATGGGACCATTTATACTTTTGTAAGTTTATTAATAATATTTTATTCCACTTTCATATTTGTTTTCTCATTTTACAGGAACATCCATAATTATACTCAAGGGAACCAATCATGAAACCATGGAACGAACATACCCGGATCCATGAAATATTATTAATGAATGGGTCATAAGATGTTATAAAATAATCACATAATGTATTATAAATATGAATATATTTATATAATGAGTTAATAATATTCTTTAAACCATTACATGGGAGGTTAAAGAATGCTACACTAAAGGGAAATGTGAGGTAAGGGTTTCTCATCTCACTTTTACTTCTCTAAGATATATGCCTTATTCACCACTTATTTATTGTGTGTGATTTATATATAATTAACTTTGTCATATTATATCACTTATCTAATTATTTTAATGGTATTTAAAGTTTTTTAAATGTTATTATTTCATGGGGCATACGATTCGATTGATTACAAAGTGGTAAGAGATTTCTTCTCAATTTACATTCCATTGATACATATTTGGTATTATGTGCCAATTAAATTCCATGTGGTGTATATTTTGTCCCTTTTATATGTAATATCATGATTAATTAATTATTAATGGTATTTTAAGTTTCAATTTTAATTATTTCATCTAGGGGTATTTGACTTTAAAATTACCAAGTGGTAAAAGTTATTGAACAACCTCACTTCATTTTAGGATTATTAACTTTCTATTGAAACAATAAATTTATTATAATAATTTTACATTAGAAATTACATTTCCATTAAATAACCATATTCTTGTATTATATATATGATTATTTCCTAAACCTTATTACTTTTTTACATAGGTTTTGAAATTTATTTTATTAATGGGGGAAGTTTTGATAAAATATGTATCTTTTATTCAATATGGATATTTAATGATATTGAACATTGTTAATGAATGAAATTGATTATTCAATATACTAGTAATGATTTAGACTAGAATACATGGGTGGGAAACAATTATAGATATCCCCTCGATACATCGACTGATCTCATGAGACAAATCAGTTGGTGACAAACCCTTCGTGTTTGTTTCCAAACAGAATCTAATGAGTTTATACCCACAGACTTAAAATGACTTGAGAATAGGTCTTGATGGTATAATGGTTTATGTTCCAGATAAATTATATCCAATAATTAATTATTTCTAGCATTCATAATTCAGTTATTATTATCTAGAGGATTTTCACTATAACCAAATCTATGGATGCATTTCATTTTTAGTTTATTGATTAAATGACACGTGTGCTCGGTTATTTACCTTTTCATATTAATTATGATTATTTATTCAAGTTATATTAAAATGTATTTAACCCTTACTGATCATTTGAACCCACCCTTATTTTTTTTCCTTTCCCTAGTTTATAAAGAAGAGAACTTTAAATGAGTTTTCAAGGATGTAGTTTATTGACTTTTGTTATGTATTATGTTTTATTTTCTATTCCCATTTTAAAATGGGTATCATGTATGTAATATAGTTTACAAAGACTAATAAAATATTTGGTACTTTTGGATGAGATTTATTGTATCTTATTCCAATGTAATAAAGTAATGCACCGACTTCAGGCTATTGGAGTTTGGGTCTTTATAGTTGGTATCAGAGCAAGTTTAGTAGAAACCTTGAGAACTAGATTTATAAAATCACAGACTAGAAAACATAACCGTATGACTAGACATTTTAATGTTTTAAATATCTAAAGTATGATAATTATGAAAATATTTGTCTCAGGGGGGAAACTCATGAAGGGAATCAATAAGTTTATATGAGTAATAGTTGTACTGCTGATGATGAAGAGACTACAAATGATATATGAAAGGATTGAGGTATTAAGAAAAGTTAATGGTTTAAGAAATGAAGTGGAGATTGATCAAAGCACAACCAAAGAGTGAGATTTTAATTATGAGAGGGAATAAATTAATTATATCTTCTCAAATTCTTTTGAAATAAAATGTTATCTTATTACTATCATTTTTGATGATATCAATGACCTTTCTCAGAGCTATTTGGTCTATGATTTTGTGATCATTAACCCTATAATGGCCATGTTCTCTATCACTCTACATCAGAACTTGATAGTTATATTTCTCTTCCATATCCAAGTTTTCAGTTCTCACTAATGTTATCCTATTCGAAAGCCTAATTTTGTGGTGACCTTTGCATTTCCCTTTCCCTCTTATTAAGGGGATGTTTTATTAACACTATTTACAATGTGAGTTTCCCACAAATGAATTTTCAAGTGTCAATATTTGATTTTAGAAGTGCAATTTAAAATTGTGAGGATGTAATTTATTTAATTTGGGGAGAATATAACAACTCAAGATTTTATGGTATGCCTCTTTTTAAATTTAACTTCTTTGATAACTTACGTTACAGAGAACACTGAGTTTAAAAAAATGATTAGATATTATTATTTAAATGTGATAGTTATCACCTAGTAGTTGGAATTAAAAGAATAAATGAAATTAAATAAAATATGAAAATATATTTTACAAATTTTATCGAATTAATTAATTGGTAACCAAATAATTTGAAATGAAAATAAAAACCAATTTAATATAAAGGATGTGTTTTCATTAAAAATCTATTTTTATGCATACAATGACATTTTATCTTAATAAATTAAATTAATCAGTATTAGTGAAATATATTAATGAAACTTATATGTTATATATTCAATCAAATGTTTTTAAATTCATCGAATATGTTTGATAAGATTAAGATAAGAAATAAATCCAATTTTAAGCATAAATGCTATATTTTTATAAAAGGCAATTTCACTTCTTTTTAATGACACACCTATTTTAAAACTAAATTTTGTTAATTTTATAAATTTTATTTGAGAAAATAAAATTCATTTTTTAAATTGGAATACCAAAATTATCTTAGGGTAAAATTTTGGTATTTTTCAGAGAAGTTTCATTTTTTGATAAATAGTGAAAAATATTGAATTTTAATTGAAAAATGATTTTCATTATAATTTATTTATACATTTATATTATATTTTAAATTGGTTTTAAAGTATAATTAGTTAAATTATACATAAATCAATCCAATTTAGGTCATTATAATCAATTTCACATTGAAATTGGATATAAAAACATTTTTAACTTTTGAAAATTTTCAATTAAAAAAATTGTTTTCCCATAACGTTTACGGGATTAATTTTAAATATAAATTTTCTAATTATATGAATTTAATTTATTAAAATAAATTCCATATTTGGAATTATAAGTTCCAAATTATTTTGTAATGTCATTTTAATTTTATTACATAAAAAATCTACCGTGGTAAAAAAATTATTTATCATAATATAGGTAAAATAATGAGAAGGGATAAAGTTAAAAGGTAAAGGATTAAAATACCTAAAAAATAAAACATTAAATGGGGGTTTGAGGTATTTATCAACCCTAACCTTCCTTTACAAAATTAATTATCAGCCAATTTTTTGGAAATTAATACCACCTCAATGTGGTTGACTTTAAACATAAAATAATCATTATTTAATCACTTAAACCCACCTCTACTCAAGTATAAATAACATTCTATCACCACCCCATTTTGATTATGTTGATTCCCATAAAATTATCATTAAAAAATTCACAAAGGAAGAAATACCTGAATATGGGTATTATTTTCCTCACAAAACAAAGGAAGAAGAAGGTGGATGGGACCTAGAGATCGTTTGAGCCTTCAAGGAACTTGTGATCATACAACCATTATAAAGTTATGATAAGACTCCACACTCAACACATATATTTCAATAGATCCCACAAAACCCCTTTTAAAAAATCCTATTGCTCTTTTGAAGGTGTTCTGGACAACTAGTGGTCACGCGACGTTAGCCGAACAAGTTCCCCTAGGCCACGCAGTTTGTCACTGGCAAGTGCCTGACAAACCATCTGAAAAAACCTCGAAGATAGGAGGAAAATTTCCAAATATATAAGTCATTTTTGAATGAAAAGATCCTGCAATGCATCCCAAATGGGAAGGATAATTATCCTTGACAATACCTAAACAAACTCGCAAGACCCCCAAACCCTTTTCACATAAAACAAAGGAAATGAAGGGGGAGGAGGCAAAGCCTCTCTCGGTCACTGAGCATTACACGACATAACCCCAATGATCTGAAAGACATAAAGAGACCCCGATGACATGTCCACATCATCTCATGAAATCCCGCCATCTTGTTAGCCTCATCACGCGAAGTGCCTCGGGTTTGTCCAGATGACTACATGCTTCCCCTTTGGATCCTTAAGGAAAAAAATGGGTTTATCCATGAAATTATCACTCACCCCTATAGGACCTTTTTTGTTCATGCGATTCATCAAAAAAAATAGAGAAAATTTCCTCAACGACACTTACAAAACTTTACATAATCCCTTATCTTTGTCAAATAAAACAAAGGGAGTAAAAGGGAAGGATGGAGAAGCACTCACAACCATAAAACCCATGATACAAGCCAATTATGTCCATGATATGGTCTAATGAGACTCCCAAACAAGTCACCCAATATCATGCGAAGCCTTTTTAACAGGAATATTGGTCCCATAAAGGCCCTTGTACATGTCAATATGACAATATGGAAGTCCTTCGGCATATTCACAAGATTCAATGAGTTACCATTAATTAGAAATAATCCAATAAAGGATGCATTGAAATAGGGACTCACAGTCACTAAAAATTAGGCAGTGCCCTCAAAATGATCCATGACAGAAGATTCGTGAAGACATGTGTGCCAGATCCCTTCACCGACTCCATTCTAGATTCATGCTAGATATATCACACAAAGTGATGAACAACTGGGGTGGTTATGCCTATAAATTCTCCACCCCAACATGAAAATAGTGTCTGACCCTTGACCCATGTACTTACCACAACTACGCATGGAAGAAATCTTGGAGTCTCGCACCGGTGCTAGAGATGATTTCTTAGAGAGGTGGATCTCACGACCAGCAAGTTCCTTATCAGGTAAAGGTATAGAAACCCACCTAAGTAATTACACGACATGCATAAACACTTCACATGATCACTCATAGATCATGCGAAGGACTTCTGGGAGGACACGTGAAGTACATCCCGCACACCTACTAGATCACGCGAGACTTAAAATAAGATACCACTAAACAAATATAAGGAACTCACAATACGAAGGCTATAAAAAGGAATAAAATATGGGGTACTTAAGATAAAAACATAAATGATTATTCTTATGCTCTTCGCATGAATCATCCAAAGATGCGCGACAACACTAGGATACATCGCTCAGATCATGTGACACTCCTCTGGTATACTATTCATATCATGTGAAGTCCCCTCACCATATCAAATAAAATCATCTAGAATCTCCCATTCATGCCACCCGGATCTCGTGAGGCCCTCTGGGATCATTATCATAGTCTTGAGATTCACTTCAGACATATTTCTTGACTCATATAATGGCGCTAGTTCAAGTCTGCTGAATCTCACGGTAGCACCCGAGCATGTCAACTGTCTCTCGTGACACCCTCCAGGCATGCCAACCACGTCTCTCGATACCCTCCAGGAGTGTCAGTCAATACATGTTTATCCCTCTAAGACATGTCACATTGACTCTCGTGATGCCCTCTATATGTGTTATCCAGATCTTACGATGACACCAGGGTAGGTCATCTGGGTCATGCGATAGCCTTCGGAAAATCCAATTCTGAACATGAAATATCCCCTTGTACATTCTATCCAAGACATGTGAGGTATTATGGACAAGTCAACTGGATCACATGATTTCCTTTTAACATGTTAGGAAAACATTCTCTAGCATGATAGATAGACAACCAAGGCATGTAAGCAGACAATCAACGTATGTCTGGCAGGAAAGAGACCAGGTCAAAAGGGCATCCTAGGACTTGATCACCTTGTTCATCCTCAATGCGTAAGCCCCAATGATAAGGGAAACCTCAGTGTGTAATCCCCAAAGATAAAATAATCCTATTACTTGATCACCCTATTCATCCTTAGTGTGTAAGACCCAATGATAAGGACATCCTAGGACTTGATCACCTTGTTCATCCTTAGTGTGTAAGCCCTAATGATAAGGGAAACCTCAGTGTGTAAGCCCCAATCAATTGAACTATGATAAATCTGATTCCTACCATAACTAGGATATATAGGACACATTCCTAAGGTTTGAGATCTAAATCAAACCCCTAAAGAGTCATTCTAGTACATAAGTCCCACATCCACAAGGAGTGAAATTGATCATTTCTCATCCCTTGTTTCCCACACCAAGCATAGATCACATGGTATTAGGGAGTTTTAATGATCATATCACTTTCATCATAAAAATTTATAAAGATAAGGGAATCCTATGACTTTACCAACCCGTTTATACTCAGTGTGTAATCCCTGATGATAGGGGAACCTCAATGTGTAAGCCTCGATCAACTGAACTATGAGCACTCTAATTCCTGCCATAACCAGGATACGTAGGACACCTTCCTAAGGACCAATCCAAAACTCAAATAGGCATATAATTTGGTGTAGGTCCCACCATGTCTATGAAATTTCAACCATTGAGATCCAATCACTCCCATGGTTTGATCACTCTATCTCACCCCATATTGGATTGAAAAATAAAGTGAACTATGACAACTCTAATTCCTGCTATAACCAGGATATGTAGGATGCCTTCCTAAGTCCCAAGTTCCATATTGAACATATTAAGGGTCATCCCATCATAAAAGTCACACATCCATATGAAATGACGCTGATCAATTTATTTCCCTTGTTTCTCACATCAAGAATAACTCACATGGACTTAGGGAGCCGCAATAAACACCCCATTGGCATACTAAATCTTTACCAGCCAGGGAAATACCAACATGTAAGCCCTGATGAGTGACATGATAAGAGCATTCCTCATATAAGTGAATCTACCTTGGGGCTAGTCCTAAGGGAATAATCGAACTACAATAACACTGATTCCTACCATAACCAGGATACGCAAGACATATCCTCGAGACCCGAGCTAAAAATATCTAGTTCCTCAATGCCCAAAAATATATCCTCTCCACAATAAATTAAACTACATGGTTTTAACAAACTACTTGGGTTTTAATTCCTGCAATAATCAAGATACGTAGGATGCCTCATAATGGATTAATCCCCTTAGAATTTTAAACCACCTCCCTACGTGGTAGAAAATTTTGAAGTACTTGTTTATATGGTTTTAGAATATATTTAGTTACCCATTACCTAAAATTGGATGGAGAACCTCAGATACATGTAAATGGATTCACTAATGATATTCCCTTTCTTATATAAATAGAATTAAACTATAATCATTTGTTAGGGTAACTGGCCTGTATTGGGATTAGAAAGATATCCATAAACATATCTTAAATCTATAAGAGAGTCCTAGAGTAGAAAATAATTTCCCCCAAAAGGGTGAGATGAGACCAACCTCCCATCCTCTTGACCAATGCGAGTCCCTAAGCATCGTTGGGTCTGAAACCCTAATCAACCACCTGCCTTTAGAAAGTAGGTCTGTACCTAATTATAGATGAGGAAACCATTAGGAGTTTTTGTTAAGAATGGAAATGACTTGATGATGATGATTATACAAGAAGTCAAAACCCACAATCAACCATCTGGCCCAACTGAACCCACCTCAGTGAGGGTTCTACCGGTTGCATATTATCTCATTGAAACTAAAATGGAAAACTCAGCATGAAATAGATCCAATAACAAAATGATTGGTTCATGATCCATAATTTCATTCCATTTTCTTCTTTATCATTCAAAACAAAAATTTTGAACCTAGCGTGAATCTATCTAATAATAAACGATTGGTTAATCATGCTTTGGGCCTCTTTATTTTTCTATCATACACAAACAAAGTAGTAAGACTAACATGAATCCTACAGATGATCCTCTATAACCTGGGTTCTTATAAGTCTATCCTCGCATCGACAAGTCCACGCGAGTAGAATGATCAAATTGGGAAAACATGACAATTGTGTTAACCATGCACATCTGATTGAGCACATCATGCCTACAATATTACACTAATCGATAAACTTGTTCCTTGTTGTCTGTGTGATTGAGGATACTGCTTTCATCGACAACATACCAACCTAAGAAAATGTATTCTTCATCCAACAATTGATCCAGTAAATCACCTATGACAACCACCCACATGAGTTTCAAATAGATCTCATCGGCTTGACAACTCTAATGGCAGGTGGAAAACATGATGGTTTGGGAGTACCACCGACATGGTATGATCCCAACCATGGAAGCTACCCATGAGGTTCTCTAGGCATGAAAACTGGTGAGTTCGCATCACCTAGGAAAATCTTCCATTAAACCAGTAGCCCTTGTCGCTACAACCAATTGCTTCGGGAGATTATCCCTAGAGCATGATAATTTCCACCTTCCATATCTAATAAAGGTAGACTAAAAAGACAAATATAAATCCCTTTTGGTTCAGGGTCCATGAAGGTGGTCTCTTGTCAACCACCATCACCAGAATCATCCCACCGGTACCCACTAGTCACCTATCAGGGGTTCCATATGACACACTTCTACCTCTGATGCCCATGTACGAGCAACAAGGAAGGCTCATCGGAGGAGGAAATCATTGGATACTCAAAAGAGGGCTTATATCCCCACTTTTGTTGACCATGCTTACCAACATATTTTGGTAGGGACAAGTAAGAAGGATTATATACCTACTCTCTAGGAACACGTCTATGGTCATATTCCTACAACAAGCATGGGGGAGGCACATATGACTACCCCCGTGCATGAAGTCCATTGACATACTATGGTGGCACAAGGAGGTCAGAAGTGGGTGCATATTCTAGCTTCAATCAAAGACATCTTCCAATATATAATGGAGATGGAAAATTTGTAGGTGTATATCCATGCACACACTTTGATAAAATGACAATATATTTTAGTAGCAGCTGAAGAACTCTACCGGCATATTCCAACACTATTGAAGATAAAGGGACAAATACATACTCCTATCCCTACAATAGGACAACTCAACACTTTGACCATTGCGAACAAGTGTTTGTACCAGAGGAAGCACACATTTTTTCTCCCATCTAGGAGGATTATCAGCATATTCCAATAATGAATGATGAATCAGACTGAGCTCATACTCCCATTCTAATTGGGTCTCACCAGGAAATAGTGGAACATGCCTCATGATAGGGGCATATTCCTATCAAAAAATTCCAGCGATATATTCCAAAGGCCCAATATCAGGATCATATCCCCATTTTGGTTGGGGCTCACCATTTGAGAGGGGTACATGACTTGATATAGGATCATATTACCATTGAAGAAGTCCATCAACATATTCTAAAGGCCCAAGATCAGGCATATATCCCTGTTTCAGCTAAGGGTAACCATGTGATAATGGAACAAGCCTCAAGATAGGCTCATATTCCTATTAGTGAATCTGCACGGTATATTCCAACAGATCAAAAAATCTAGGTGCATATTCCCACTTCTTCCAATGAATGACTGCACCTACATCATTCCAAGGAAATACATAAGGATGCTCATATCTCTTCTCCCATTCTAGAGGTCTATTAGTATATTCCAATGGGTAATGAATATTTGGAAAATTCTCATATTCCTAATCAAATTGGGCCCCACTAAGTGAGAGAAACATACGCCTTAGGGTGGGATCATACTTTTACCAAGAAAGACCAGCAGCATATTCCAAAGGCTCAGGATTGGGCTCATATTCTAATCCTGAATGAGGCTCACCAAGTGAGAATAAAACATGCCTCAGGACATGCTCATAGTACTATCAATAACGAGACATTTCATTGACATATTCCAAAATCTTCATAGCAATGAGATCATACTACCGTAGCATTAGATGGTTATAAGAAAGTTCCAGCAACCATCATACAACATGATAATATTCCTACACAATCCCAAAAGGAAGGTCGACATATTCCAACCACGATGTAGAAAATGGACCATATTCCTAATCAACTAAATTCTAGTGTACTTTAGGAAGTTTAAGAGACATTATTAACACCACAAGGGTCCATCGACTCTTCTATCTAAGCGGTAGTAGAAGACATTCATTACCACTGTAGTCCTCCTTGTGTTAGTGTGGAGATGGATCATATAAACTCTAATCTTGACATCCACTATGGTCAACCTACCCATGATGATATCTCCCACAGACAAGGAAATCCCCCATTGCACAAACACCTTCATATAGATGGGTTTCCAAAACTCCGACACCTTCGTATAGAGAGGAGCTCGGAACATTAGGGTCAAAAGTATATAGTTCCCCATCAACTTCTAGCAATGCTCTACTCTCATCAGTAGGTGAATTTTAGAATCATATTATATGGTCTAACTGGATGGAGGAATGTAAGTATGATGAGGAGGAGGCGAACATTGATATATGGAGAGAGTTATCTAGAAACAACTTACCCATCATGTTCTGGCCCCTCACTACTTCCATCTATGAGATCCTAAATGATCTAGAAAATGAGTGCATGCATTATCTACACCAAAATATGTGGGCCACTCATCAGAATATGAAGGCTAGACACCTACCTTATCCTGGATATGAGGGTCACCTTCAAAACATCAAAATAATCTATTATCAGTTAGACTTGGCTGCTATCTCCATGGATTGGGATCCAAAATCAGAAAAGTACAGTGCAAATATGCAACATGTTTGCTACCATTTCATAAAAAATATTCAGAAACTGATCTATGAATCTACACCATGCATCTGTATTTGAGAAGGGGAGAGTATGTAGTGTTATAATTTTCCTCTCCCTTAGAACAACAGAATCCCTCAGATACAATGTCCTGCAATGTTATGGCCTCCGGAAAAATCAGGGGACCGGGTAATGCTTAGGATAGTTGGTCTCTAAAATGGAATTCCCCCACTTCAATGGTGTTGAAAAATCATGAACAAAGGGAGAGGATATCCAACATGACTTCAAACAAGGCCCCTAAAAGAAACATGAGTACATTCCAAAAATAGATACTAAAGTTGCGATCACCCGAAAAAATTCTTGAAATAAATGGTTCTCATTATGGGCTACCATCATACTTAGCTCCCATGTGAGCAAAAATGCACCACATAAAACGTTCCGTAATAGTAGCTGACATATTAGCTATCTAGGAAAAAACCCGACTCACTGGGATAGGAGAATATCTACCACCACCTCCACCTCTTAGATCATCAATTCCCAAGAGGATTTAGGACACTTCGGTAGTAGTTGTAAGTGAACCCCAACCCACTGGGCTGGGGGAATTAATATCTCAATCACCATAACCACATTAATTATCCCTTAAGAGGACCTTGGAGATATCAACGGTGATTCCAGATCAACCCAACCCCGCTGGGTTAGGGGTATTTATATCTTCATGTTCATCTTGGGAGTCATCAAATCCCCGACATGAATCATTAGATCCTCAACAACAGGACCAATTGATGCTAATTATGACCCCAAATAACCCCCAACCCATAGGAATGGGGGAATTTCCATCATCATCATCACCATAGAGAGAATAAATCTTCTCTAGGTTGGGAGGAAATAATCAACAATCAATATTCCACCTGTTCCTCCCATTACAAGACAAACCTCTGCTGATTGGGGTCCATTAAACAATCACAATCAAAAAATCCCTCAAGGTCACCATTCATAGACCAAGAGTGGAGGAGAATATGGATAACACGATCATACCTCACTAAGGTCACAATCTAAAACGTCCCAATAAGTTCAAGGGTTCAAATAATGACCCTAATGAAAGCTATGCAGAATCATCCTATTGTGTTGAAAGTAATGGCACAACCACCATTACTCAATATGCCTCTGTGAATGTCATATTTGTAAAAATGAAAGACATTGATTAAGATGTAGATGTATAGGGTCAAAAAATAGAAAATATACCCCAAGAGGAGGGTGATTTAGACGCACCAAATGAGGTTACATGCACCCGAAACCAAAGAAGGCTTCAAAACCAGGCAAATCCAAATACCGAGTTTCCACCTCCCCAGTGGAATATTTCTAGAGAAAGAGGGAAAGGTATGACTACATCCTGATCACTATCCAAATAGTTGATTTTACTTCCATAGAGGAACAATTGTCGTAATATGAGAGCGAGATACAAAATATTAGATGAATCAATGAGGAGTTACTCGGGGGAAACATTCCCATCAGGTATCTTCTTCAAGAAAAGATGAATATTCTACCTCATATAGCTAACCCACCAGTGAGAGTGGTGTATGAGAATTAGATTGGATCCAGATCTAGAAAACTAGTCTATATAATTGAGGAAGTTGAAAATAATCATGATTTACCTTCGTTGGGGTGATAGCCTCTCCCTCATCAAGGTGATCATTTAGTCTTAGGATGAATTGAGAATCAATAGTAAATGAAAGCAGGACCACCTCATTAGCCCTCGCCCCCCTATAGATGGGAGAAAAATCAGACAGTAGTCCCCCCATATCTTCTTAACATCATCAAGTCCCCGAATAATTGAATGGGAGCCATGTAAGGGTGACACACACCTGCACAACCTAAGAGGAAGCCATATCCCAAATGGATAGATAACACTTTGACTCCACCCAATTTCTAAAATCCTACCTTCTCTAATTTTGACAGTGAAGGTGAACCTAAACAACATCTCACAAACTTCGTATTTTGACGTGGAACAATGATGGGCCCTCGAGATCAATAGGAGGAAAAAAAGCTAAGGTGTTTTGTAAAGAATCTGATAGGGCCAACCTTTATTTGGTACTACAGTCTACCAGCAAGATCCGTTATAGGATGGGAAGACCTTACTCATTAGTTCCTTTATCAATTCAGCTCCATGCTGAGAAAAATGATAATTTTTGACCTAGAGAACTGAAAATAATGTGAAAACAAGAGGGTGTCTTACTTCATAGCAAGATGGAAAGGTTTAACCTATTCACTCAAAATCCATCTCTCGTAGGAGAAACTACTGGAACTCTATGCTGAAAATATCTGGGATGAGTTGAAGACACCTCTAATCCCCATGAAGTATCTAGGTGGGTTCTGTGAGTTCACTGAAATGACACAATGACTTGAGGAAGATATTCAGTGAACCTGATCCAAAACTCAACTCATGCCCACAACACAAGCAAAAAGGTCAGGTAAGGCAGAAGTTGTAGATTTCACTCTCAATCCCATAGTAGTGACCATCCAAGCACCCAGGTAGGTACCGAACCACCCAACACCTCTTATCCAGTGGCCACAACCACTGAATCACCCTATTTTAGAAGCATAGAGAAATCAGGGTTGACTAGGATTTGATGAATGGATGAAAAAATCACAATCCTTCCAAAATGAACAAGTCCCTGATTATTTATTATAAAACATGGACAATAACTTGATCATGTTTCCATAACCAAGGAAGCCTGATGAGGTCAACCTCACTGACCATCCTGATTACCACCCTTTCCATAGAAGGCTAGGTCATGATATCCAAAACTATTTCATCTTCAAATACATCCTTCAAGGCATGAACAATTTGAAATAGGTGGTGTTATATAACTCCTTAAAGTAGGTGACTTGCATAACCATCACCCAATCAGAAGAATAAAGTGATTGACAAAAAGTTCCAGCTAGGCATGCCCAAAAGTTAAACAATTGGATGACTCAGAAAACAGTTGATCGAGCTCATGACAGCCTGAAAGAACAGCTATGTAGACCTAAAATAGCTCTACCACCCAAAGAGGAAACATAAAATATGCCTCCCAAGGGTGGTCATGACCATCAGAAGCAGGAAGAAACACAAGAGAAAGAGTCATATTCTGCTCCAAAGTAGGCCCCAACTCTTGCAGACTTCTTCCCTAAAACATACGCATCACAAGCACCGCCCCACCAAAAAGAATCATAATTGGACAAAGAGACCATACTTGGTTCTATCAACATGATACACTTGAAAAACATCTTCTATGATGATGAATATGCCTTAGAATATGTGTTTCCTATGCATAATCGTGGAACATGAGGCCTCATGTGCTAGAACCGAGGATATAGGGGACAACGAAGGCATAATCAAACCCAATATTCTGGTCATTCCCCCATAAAGAATACATATAAAACAGAGAATCATGGTAAAGTGATTCAGCAGGCCCAAAAGAGGTAGGGAGGTGTCCTAGAACCCTTAAGTAGTCATCCTCACCCAATTTTCTTGCATGGCCACCTCAAAAAGCCTCATCTCTCAAACTGCATGCCCAGGAGAAACCACATATTAGGAAGTGCTGACCTTTGGCACAAAATTATGACGTTCTGAAGTAGCTGTCCATTTTTCTAGCCAAACTCTCGATCCTAGATGTGCTTCTTCTCTCAAAATAACTCAGGGAGACACTTTTTTAATCCCTCCAGAATCCACAGGAGTTTGAGAAAGAAGCCACTGCAGTTGAGGATTATCGAGTGGATACCATGTAATTAGAATGCCATGTTGCCATCTAATTTACCAATCAAGATCAGGAAGAGGTACTTCAAGGACACATCATGCCCCTATATGTTTTGGGCATACTCAATAATGTTGACATCCAATGGTCCTTGATTGATAATGGATCTGGGATCAATATCATCTTTATTTAAACCCTTTAACCTTTGGGATATGGTGAAGGGGATCTATCTCCGACAAAGCTGACTATCCAAGGGTATGATAAGTGTGAGATAAGTCATATTTGTAATATCAAGCTCAAAGTTCAGTTTGGGGATCTTATATCTAATATTGATTTTATGTTTATCTAGAAATACACCTTATATAACATCCTACTCAGAAGTCCCTTGCTCCATAGCCATTTGGCGATGCCTTCAAAATTCTATCAATGTCTGAAGTACCCCATCAATGGAAAAGTCGGCATAATACATGGTAAAAATACCCCCTTTCAGACTTGTAGATCCACATATTCTAAAGAATATTTCTATAAGAAAGGAGTCAAGCAACTAGTGGAAGATGATAATATACAAGTTGCGTCCCCCAACAGTTTGGGCACTTCCCCTATGAATCCCTGGAGTATGATTAACAGCGAATACGTACTCCCCATAAATCTAGTTGAGGTCACAAATCTAGTCCCAAAGGTCTAAGACCCTTATGTCCTTGGTAATAGTTTGAAAGAAAATAAAATCCAGAATCTCTATGTAATGACTCAGGTAGAATGGGATGATAATGTCTCTTCTCATGGCTTCAGTCACCCCAATAGTGATAGAGAATCCCCTAGATTTCTATATTCTTCTGAATATGTTTCCCTAGACTCAAAGATGGAAGAAGATGAGGACTACCTTAGGAATTTCCATCTAGAATTTGAGGAGGAGTATCCACCACCATCAATGAACTTAGGAAAATAAATCTAGAAATGAAAGAAGACCCACAACCTACTTTGATTAGTGACTCCATCCCCCTTAGAGAGCAAGATATGTACATCACATTTCTAAAGCAGCACTGATATGCGTTCTCTTGGAACTACACAGAAATTCCAATATCGAATCTAGATGTGGATACACATCATCTCGAACTAACCAATGAGTATCAAGGCTTAAATAAGGAATCCATGAGGATTCACCCATCTCATGCCACCAATGTAGTGGTAGAAGTCGATAAATTAACCAAATATAACTTTTTCTGAGAAGTACAATACCCAAGATAGATTTCCAAAATCATCCACATCAAAAAGAAGAATGGGAAGATTAGGGTCAACATCAATTTTAGAGACCTTAATCAACATTAACCAAATGAAGAATTTCCATTGTTAATCATAGAAATCTTGATCGATGCAACTGCTGGATTCCAATCCATTTCCTTCACGGATGGGTAATTGAGGTACAATCAGATCAATATGGCTCCCAAAGATGAAGAAGTCACTCCCTTCAGAGCACATCGGGGGGTATTTTTCTATTAAGTTATTCCCTTTGGTTTGAATAATGCTGGTGCCACATACCAATGTGCCATGAACCATATTTTCAATCCATTCCTAGGAAAGATAGCTGAATGTTATGTCGATGACTTGGTTGTTAAATCCTGACAATGATGATATCACTTCACAAATCTCTAGGCAGTCTTTGACAAACTATGATGGCATTGTCTAAAGATAAATCCACTGAAATTCACTTTCAGGGTGACTTCAGAGAAGTTACTTGGATTTGTGGTATGCCACTACAACATCAAGGTTGAACCAGTGAAGACTAGTGCTATTTTAGTAATGTTACCCCTTATAAATCTCAAATAACTGAGGGGGATCTAAGGGAACCTCACCTAAATTCATAAATTCATAGCCAACATGGTCGAAAAAGCTCTCCCCTTCACCAGGATAATGAAGAATGGAATTTCCTATTAATGGGACGACGATTGCTAAGAATCATTCAAAATAATCAATAAATATTTGTTAAACCCACCAGTCCTGATGCCTCTAGTGGAAGGGAGGACACTCATCTTATAAGTGGTTTCCATGGAATTCTCATTGGGTACCCTACTCACATAGAAAATGATGCGAGGAGTGAGAATAGTCTCTAACACCTTAGATAGACTATACTAGGTTATGAGACCCAATAATCTGATGTTGAGAAGAACTGCCTTGAACTCATCTTTGTAGTGAAAAATATAATAAATTACTTACAACACCACGAATTCCATCTAGTTTATTGTATTGATCCTCTCTAGTACATCCTTTTCCTCCCTATGTTGACTGTGTGCTTGTCCTGATGGGCGGTCATTCTTCAAAAATATGATATTTAGTTTGTATCACAGAAATCAATGAAAGGGAAAGGCCTAGCTGATTTCCTTGCAGTACATCCTGCCATAGAAAATATACTGGAGGACATCGAGCTTCTAGATTAGGAGGTATTATACACCCATGACACTCCTCGGACACAAGAGATATATTTTGATAGTGCCTCCCAGAGTCCTATCGACACAAGGATGGAAAACCTGGAGCTTAATAAAGTTGGCTTAGGGATTGTATTTGTATATTTAGAAAAAGAAAATTTTCCCTACTCTTTCTCACCATATGAAGAATACATGAATAAGGATACAAAATACCAGGCCCTCATTTCTAGGTTAGAACTAGCCCTACAACTGAAAATAGTCTACCTAAATTTCAATGGGGACTCATATTTCATGATAAAGAAGATAAATTGTGAATATTCCATCAAAAAGAAAGAACTGACTCCTCTTACTGGCTATGTTGGGGGACTGATGGAAGAGTTACCTTTTGAGATAACATTACATCATGTTCTCCAATCATAGAATGCTCATGCCGACATGTTGGCCAATACAACCACCATCCTGGCCGACCCAGATCAGGAAGAAGTAATATTTTATATTACAAATCAAAGAATGGTCCCAGTGATCATAATTTATGATATAGAAGAAATAAATCAGGTCAAAACCACCCTAGAGTGTGATGAAATAATTTCCACCCCTAGATGGATGGATCCCATAATAGATTATCTCTAAAATGGGACTATTCTAATGGAACAAGCCAGAAGGGAACAAATCCAGAATTGTGCAGCGAATTTCACCCTACAGGATGTTCCAAATGAGAAGAAAACCCTCTTTAAGCATGGATTTTATGGAATCCTCCTAAAATTAATTACAGAAGGAGATATTTACACCATCATGTAAGAATTCCATGTGAGCTCTTATGGTTCCCATCAATCTGGAACTAGGCTCTCTGACCAGCTCATGAGGTTGGGATATTACTAGAAAACCATGGTATAAGACTTTGTGGAATTCACCAAGAAATTTCATGCATGAAAGATTCATGAAAATTTCATCCATAAACCCCTTAAATTTCTTTATAGAGCTAAATATTCTTGGCCATTTTCTGTTTAGGGAATGGATTTTGTGGGGCCATGTCCCCCAACCACAACTAAATAGTTTAAGTACATCCTTACCACTACCGACTTCTTCTCCAAATGAGATGAGTCAATACCCCTCAGGGAAGTCGAGATGAAGAATATCATCAAATTCATAAAGTATCATATCATCACCAGGTTTGGGGTCCCTCACACAATATTGATAGAAAAAGACACCAACTTCTATTCTAAAGAATTAAAGAAACTATACCAAGAGTACAACATAGAATCCATTCTCTCTTCTCGCTATTATAAATTAGAAAATGGAAAGATAGAGGCCTTCAATAAGAATCTGTAAAATATAATCTAGAAGATGATGAATAAGGATATGAATTATTGTTTGGAAAAGATCCTCCATGGTTTATGGGCCTACTGTACCACCACATATACTACCACACAAGCAACACCATACTTACTGGTGTATGGGACCAAGGCAGTGTTACCTATAGAGGTCAAACTAACTTCGCTTTGAATATCTATTTGCAGAAAGCTCTCTGATGATGAAAAATTGAAAAAGTGGCTAGATTAATTGGAATGTCTCAATGAGAATATGTTTCAAACACTACACAACCTCGAGGCCCATTAGAATCGGATCGCATGAGCCTTAAATAAAAAGGTTCACCTCCGCTTATTCCTCCAAGGAGAACTAGTATTGGTGCTCAGAACCCCAATGATACCGGGGAATAATCCTATAAAAATGGAACCCAAATGGGAGGGAACTTACATAATACATAATTTCTATCACAATGGTGCTTACTCATTATCCACAATGGATGGGTAGAGTGTCACACCACCCACCAATGCGATATTTCTCAAGAAATACTTTGCATAGTTTTCATGCTGGGCATCTAAAACAGTGTAAGTCCCACCATTTATCCTAGTTACATGATATTAAACCATAAAATTATGTCCTAGATACATGATATTAAATTGTACAAGTTCATCCTGATTACACGATGTTAAACTGTACTGATGCGTCCTAGAAGCCATACGTTAAACTGTATGACATCTCTCATCCTTACCGTATGATGATAAATTGCATAGACCCATGAAATCCATATTCATTCATGTTAGGTGACCCATGTTCTTACATTATGATATTAAACTGCACAGTTCTAGGATTTTCCCTTTATCTCATAATGAGTGATCTTCTTCCTTAACACATGATGTTAAACTATATGACATATGTCCTTTCTGTATGACATTATACTGTACAGGTTTCATATAACTACCTATGGCTTGATTCTCATTTCTAATGAGATACATAGGGATGTATTGATCTTATATATTGGTCCATCCACCACATGATATAAAATTCCTCTATCTTACTCTTAAATACCTCTACATGGTGAGAGTAACCCTTATTGTTCCTTGTTTCTCACATTGAGCATAACTCATGTGGGCTTAGGAGTTCCGGAAAGGGATTCCCTGCATGAAAAAAGCTTATCAAATTTCAACATGTTCATCTTGGTCATGAATTAAAGAACTTAAAAAGGAGTCCTCACTGCATGATGTTAAACTGCATGATTAATGTCCCTCACATGACATAAAATTGCACACTTCTGTGGACCTTGCCTAAGAGGACTTCTACGATTGGTGTTGGCCTTCTATCACAAATCCATTCTTGAGAACTACGTGTGGATTGATTATCATTTTCATGAGGTATGTAATGACACTCATAATTTCACACTTGGGCCCAACTGCAACATCTCTTTTTCATGTCGGCCCAACTTCATCCTTGCTGCATGACGCTAAACTACATAGTTCCTCAAGAACTATGTGTGGATTGATTCATGCAATCATAAGATACATAGTGACACATGAATCTCTAATCCTAGGCCTAGTTGCAACAATCAATGAAAAAAAACCACCTCTAAATATGGGTCAGACCTACGTAGAGTGTTTCCCATTCAATAACTATGTGTGACTTGATTTTTGTCATCACAGAATACATAGTGATGCCCGGATCTCCAAAACTAGGACCAGTTACAACAAACAAATATAAAATGACCCCCTCTTTACATACATATCAAACATGTATAGATAATTTCATTAATAACTATGTGTGTCTTGATTCCCTTCACCATGGGATACATAGTGACTCCCATCACTCTATTTATGGGCTCAGTCGCAATACCACCACTACACACTGGGGGATCC
This sequence comes from Viscum album, assembly GCA_963277665.1. Taxonomy (NCBI): domain Eukaryota; kingdom Viridiplantae; phylum Streptophyta; class Magnoliopsida; order Santalales; family Viscaceae; genus Viscum; species Viscum album. The sequence continues at coordinate 1,814,988,104 of OY728135.1, read as the reverse complement.
ACATCCTCACCGTAAGACGTTAAACTGTATGGACCTTTAGAACTATGTGTGGTTTGATTCTCATTTTCATGAGATATGTAGTGATGCCTAGACTTATACCTTTAGGCCTAACTACAACATTTTCATTCTTTCATGATGGTTCCCACATCCCGACCACATGACATTAAAATGTATGGAAGCGTCCTTACCTTATGACATTAAACCACATAGAAAAAATCCCGAACACATTATGTTAAACTATATAGAAACATACTTACTACATGATGTTAAATTTCACAACAAACAACCTGACCACATGGCGTTAAACTATCCATAAACATCCTTACCGCATGATGTTAAACTGCACAACAAACGTCCTTACCACATGATGTTAAACTGTATAGATCGCGTCCTTACCGCATGACATTAAAACTATATGGAGGCCATCTCTCATTATCATTACTTATCAAAGGAACATAAGATCCTTACCCCATTCAAACAGAGTACGGGGTGCTTCCATCATCTTTTAATCACCTTAATCCATAAACCATACTTCATGAATCGAGTCCCTCATGTCATTTCCAATCTTCCATGGCCCCTAGAAAGGATAAAAATCTTCAAGTGACCATTTTCTTGACTATGCATGTATGCATATGGATCATGAATATGTGCTTATGGTCATAAAAAAATACATCTTTCTGAAAAAGGACATTCTGATCTTTGTGAGATCTGACATCACTATAGAAGCACTCAACACCTCAGTGTGTCTGAACTAATCCCAATACAACTATCCCATATCATTACTCATGATTTTAGAATCTTGAGGCATAGTTTACAACATTTTCATCTCCTTCTCAGACGAATGATGGAGTTCTCTTGACCCCAGGTATCCTAATTAGGACCTTACATATCATCCCCCATATTGGTCTATGTGCATCATGACCTTAAACTATCTGCACTTTGGTCAACACTATTCGACCTTAAACTATAGCCTATAATGGTATAAATTAAAATTCCTTAAACTACCAGTGAAAAAGACATAAAACTTGTGAGGTTAAAAACCCACAAAGGGAGACCTGAGAAAAATTCAAGTCTTCACTCACTAAAATCTTCATATTCAGAGTTTAGGAAAAAAGTTAGGGCACAAATGAATGAAGCACAAAGCTCATAGGGCCTACTCTATAGCCCTAGTAAAAGACAAGCTATGCTCTCTAGGCCCCCTAGTCCAAGAAAAAGTTATAGTAATAACTTTTCACATCTCCTCACCATGAGAATATGTTCTCTAATAGATGACACAACTTTTAGGGTGATCAAAACCTTATTAGATATTACACTTTTTGAAAATCACACTTCATGATTTGGGGTTTCTCAGATCACTATAAACCTTCCATGGCCCTTAGAAAAGATATCTATCTTTAAGGGACCCTTTTCTTGACTATGAATGTATGAATTTGGCTCATGCATATGCAACTATGATCGTCAACCAAATGCATTGCTATGAAAAAAGACATTCTAAACCTTTTGAGCCTTGACATCATCGCAGAAGCACTCAACACCTCAGTGTGTCTGATCTACTCTGGGTGTGATTATCCCATATCATCCTCCTGTTTTGATCACTTTGATGCATAACTTATAGTCTTTATACCAAACTATCCAAGCGAATTCAGAATCCTTGATGTTATTTAATTGTTTTTCATAACCTTTCTCAAGGAAATAATGTGACATTCCATTCTCGAAACTTTTATGGCCCACACCTCATGATTCAAAACCATAGGGAATAGGGATCAATATTTATGATTCAAGAGCTAACTACCATAGGGTACCATGACCCTTCTTGGACAACCTTCCTCCATACCCAACTTCATCATCTGAATGTTTGAGTCTTCAAAAATCTTTCATAGAACTTAGAAAGGAGTGGAGATTATCTTTTTATTGAGCATGATATTGATTAATAAGGGCCTTAACACACCAACTAAAGACATATCCTCCTTTCCAAAAAGGAGATTCAATCCTTGTGAGCCCTAAAAACATAGCGATAGAACCTAACATCTCAGAATGTCATGGGACATACCCGAAATTTATTCCCCATCTCATATTAATGACTCAAACTTTTGGGTTATGAATTACATCACCCAAATTCCAACTATACAGGCAGACCTAGCATCCCTAGTATTTTCCCCCCAAATAGATAATATCTCCACAAATATTCCATAGCCCCTGGAAAAGATACTCGACTTAAAGAGACCCTTTTCTTGACTATGCATGTATTCCTATGACTCATGCATATATTCCTATGTCCATAAACCAAATGTGTCACTCTATAAAAATGGATTTCTGATCCTTGCGAGCCTTAGAAACACCATGGATGAGCTCGACACCCCAATGTGTTTTGAGTCACTCCTGACATGTCTGCACCATATCCTATGATCATCTATAAGGTCCAATCTAAAATACCCTAAACTAAAGCAATATCAATTATAAGCTAAAAGACCCTAAACTAAAGCAATATCAGGTCCGATCTAAAAGATCCTAAACTAAAGAAATGTTAGGTTTGACCTAAAAGACCCTAAACTAAAGCAATATCAGGTCATAGATAAAATAAATTAAACTAAAACAATATCATGTCTAGGATAAAAGAACCTAAACAAAATAAATATTAGGTCTGAGATAAAAGACCCTAAACTAAAGAAATATCAGGTCCAAGATAAAAGACCCTAAACTAAATCAATATATGATCTGAGCTAAAAAGACCCTAAACTAAATCAATATCAGGTTCGAGCTAAAAGACCCTAAACTAAAGCAATATCAGGTTTGATCTAAAAGAACCTAAACTAAAAAAATATGAGGTCTGAGCTAAAAATACCCTAAACCACAACGCAATAATTATTTAGTCTATAAAATCTTGTAAGAGACTCAATATGGCCTTAGTAGAAATCAAGCTGCTCTAACCAAGCCTATAAACTTCAGCTAAAGACAGATCACTCTCCCTTCGATACATATATCCTACCAATATGATAATTCTACAAAATAAGTGATCTCAAGATAACTGGAACATATTATCAATACAAAATCTCATGTTTTGGGGCATTTATGAGAATCTATCAAAGGGAATCTTTTAGAATTTCAACATTCAAATCCAGTCATTTTTGGTTATTCAATATAACACAAGGGATGGGTATCTTTGGAAATTCACATAATATCAGAACAGTAAGATATCAGGAATATCATGAATAAAATAAGACCGGAAAAAACATATAAAGTTTAGAAAATTCATTCATTTACAATATGAAAAAAGGAAGAGGAATCTCCACATTTTGGAGTCTCTTTGAAGTCTTGTCAAAAAACAGAGTGCATTATAAAGGTAAAACTATGGTAAAAGTCGATCAGACACACTATCATGGTCAGTAAGAGTCTATAAAGAATCATTAATGGAATGTTGAAGTGAAACTATCCCCACCTCTTTCACTTATAACCTAGGGAAAAGAGTCTTAACCAAAGTGGTCAGATCTTTGTCCCTCTTCTAAGTAGTATCCAATGAGGATGATGATGTTTAAAGATCATACCTTAGATGAGAAATAATCTCTTCACATATCCATATCTTCACAGTCCAAAAGTCCATATGAAATTTCAGTTCAGATATCGACTGAAGACCCTACTCCAATTTCTCTGAAATCTCACTTATCTTACTTGTAGGGGGATCCTCATCTACAAGATTGTGAAAGTCTCTTTCACTTGTGGAAAGACCTGACTGAGTTGAGAAAATTTGCATCATGATATCATATAATGGTTTCTGGTAAAATCCACCTGCCCCCAAGTCATAAAACAAATAATGGAGATGGTCCCCTTGGTCATGAAATGTTTCCAGGGGAGTTTGAGTAATCAAGGTATGAATTTGTTATCAGGTCATCCTATGTTGCTTCCAAGCCTCCATGAATGATGAAGCGATAATGGTAGGGGGAATAACCAATTTAGTCAGTGGGAAAATAGGGGAAGAAGCCTCAGGTTCTCTTCACTCAATAGGCATTCCATTTGTAGCCTATACTGGAGGACTAACCTCCACAATGTATTCTGATCCACCATAGGGGAAATCATCACTAGAATAAGGTCGCTTCCTTTATGCCTCTCCCATGTCTTCAATATGTTCCATCCTCACCATAGACAAAGGGGTTGGAAAGGAGAAAAGACTATCCACATGATGGAACAACTATCCTAGCACACCAACTAGATAAGCTACTACCCAAGCCTGAGCATAATCCTAGGTAAGGAAGGTAAGAGAATAAATAGGAGGAAGTATGATCTCAGCATTATAATATTCATGTTCCAACATCATCCGAAATTGACGGATGGCTCTAGAATATAGATCCCCTCAAACAATGACTAAAATAAGAGGAGAGATCCTTTGAATGCAACCAAACTTATGAGAAAATCGATAAGGTGCATAAGGTTTGTATATGATTAGCTCATCCACTCTGGCTATGAGAATTCCATCCTAAAGAGAGATCATATAAGACCTTTAATCAAGGTAATCGATACCATCATCAATAATCAACACAACCGATGTGTGTAAGGGAGTGAAATAAAATCTATTAAATTAGACCAGTGCATATTTAACCTTGATAGGGCTTAGATACATGGCCCCAAATCCCAATATATTCAACAACCTGGGGAAGGATGAAGCATTAGGGATCCAACTGGCATTGTAATATTCATAACAATGAAAGTGCTCCCCTATCCATCCAAACATAAACTAGATATGACCAATGATCCTATAAGGGGTGTTACCTTGTTGGACATGTCCCAGGAGATGGTAAAGGCATGTGAGGACCGACACTGCTGAATTTTGGTGTTTTCCCTCCTTTAGTCGTGCTTCCATAACAAGAGTACTAATTTTGATTCATGAATGTGTATCCCCGAATGGGAAGAGAAACCCATTCAAGAATATATCCATAAAGACTGCCACTCTCAGGCTCAAAGAGATATCTAATTTAACAAAACATTCCCATGAGGTATGATCTCTATCCTCTAAAATGACCTAATATGATCCATCACTATTACAGACTTACTGGTAAGGGCATTGATGAGGAAAAATAAAATTTGGTCTAACTCCACTACTACAGAGGAAAATATTGATCCAATCCTTGAAAGAGATAAGCGAGCACATATTCAACTCCTTTCCTAGATTCTTCTTAATAATGATAAGAACATCTCTCTCCAATTCTAGGGTATATGAAGGATCATCCCATACATTTGCATCCAGGAGAAACTCATCATACATTTCACTAAGGGGTGGAATCCCACCCAACTGATAGATGTCCCATAAGCTAATTCCCACTTCACCATGGAAAAAATGGAATGTATTGGTTCAAGGGAACCAATAGATGATCATCTCTCAAAGTAGGTCAGGTTGGAGATAGATGATAAATTGGGAGATCCACACAGATTCATAAAGATGAACCCTGTATAAATCATCATTAAATTACAAATTGCTTTGTCTGAACTAGAAGGGATATGCAAACTCATTGGAGAAATTAAATTCAGGATGGATATTCCATTTCTAGTACCATTCGCTACCCAGATTTTTCATAGAAGAAGAAAATATACTTGAATAACTCTGAGTAATAGGTTGCTGAGCAAAGTCATGGCCATGAAGACCCAAGGGAGAGTTTTATAATAGATAAGACAAACCCTAGGATCAAGCTATAACCAGACGGCCATCCACAAAAATTTAAATCTATACATATTCTAGGGAATATAATACCCATTGAGATGGAAGATTGTATTCAGAAGGGGGAATTGTAACATCGTATAACAGACCAAACTTGTACAGAGGCAGTCGATGTGATAGGGGTAATCCTGATGTTTAGATGAGAGAAACTTCATCAAAACTTCATTATCTGAATACACACAATATCGAGGATCAACATTTCAATTCTTGGAAATCATGGACCTTTGACTGGTCACAGATGAGAAACCTTTGTGAGAACTGGAATCCATTTGAAAATAAGTAAGTGGCATATGTCAGATAGATAGAATAAAATATTGTAAAAAATAGTGGCATGAAAGTTCTAGAAGCATCATGCACATCACATGAATAAACAAGGGATCACAAATATCATAATCCCTAGAGGTATTTTAGGTCATATAAATCCCAAAAGGCATCACACAATCACATAACCCCTTTGGAGACTCGTGATCTCATGACTTGGACATGGTCACGTGAATCACATGATACTTTATCGATCATATGATCGAGCAAACAAATCCTAAAAATTCCTCAATACAATCTCAATTCTCATGGATGGAGTTCAAACAATTATCAAAATATAGTTTGCAGCTGGTTCGAATGAGCACTTGGGAAAAAGCGGTCTTGCGGAACAAATCTCACGGTGAAGGCTCATGAAAAGGTCTCATAACCAGGGCTCGTAGAATGGTATTGCGATGGAGGAACACAATGGAAGTAAAATAATAGAACTTTGTAGAATTAGTATCTAGTGAAATAAATGGTTCTATTACCCCTATATATAGGGAATTTCATAGAATACCAAGTGTCTCCTGGAAGAAAAAACATCACCCAGGACACCGATTTGCAACGCCACCAAAGACTTAGGTGGGCATTTACTTTCCTCAGAACTGAGACCTTGTCCTACTGGATGTCACTCCTAAGGGGGGGGGGGGGGTATTTGTTAACACCCACCAAATGAGCATCGATAAATTCATAAAGGAAGAAATACATGAATATGGGTATTATTTTCCCCAAAAAATCAAAGGAAGAAGAAGGTGGTCGGGACCTACAGATCATGCGAGTCTTTAAGGGACTCACAATCACACGACTATTGTAAGGTCATGTGAAGAATCCAAATGAAATTCATAGCCTGTAAAAGATCTCAAAAAACCCCTTTTGAATAATCCTCATGCACTTAAAAAGGTGCTCCAAACAACCAGTGGTCACACTGCGATAGTCGAACGAGTTCCCCCAGGCTACGCGGTTTGTCATTGGAAAGCGCCAGACAAACCATCTAAAAAATATTTGAAAATAAGAGGAAAATGTATAAAGGGAGAAGTCATTTTCAAACACAAGGATCATACAATGCATCACCAATGGGAATTATAATTATCCTTGACAACACTTGAACAAACTCGTAATACCCCCAAAATTTTTTCACACAAAACAAAGAAAATAAAGGGGAGGAGGAAGACGCTCTCACAACCATTGATCATTACGTGACATACCCCCAGTGATCCACAAGACACCATGAGACCCTGAAAACATGTCCACCTCATCTCGTGAAAGCCCATCGGTTTGTCAGCCACGTCGCGCAAAGTGCCTCAAGTATGTCCAAATGAATACATGCTTCCCCTTTGGCTTCTTAAAGACAAATAGATAATTTTATCCATGAAATGATCACACACCCCCATAGGACCTTTTTTGTTCGTGCAAAGAATACCAAAAAAATAGATAAAATGTCTTCAACAACACTTACGCAACTTTGCATAATCCCTAACCTTTGTCAAATAAAATAAAGGGAATAAAAGGAAAGGAGGAAAAACACTCGTGGTCATAAAATCCATGTGACATTCTAAGGATTTCCGCAATATGATCTTGCGAGACTCCCAAAAAAGTCACCTGAGATCACGCGAATCCTTTTCAATAGGCATCCTAGTCTGGAAAAGGCCCTTGGACATGTCAATATGAAAATATAGAATTCCTTAAACATATCCACATGATTCAATGAGACCCCATTAATTGGAAATAATCCAATAAATGATACATTGATGGAGGGACTCACGGTCACTGAAAATCAAGTGGCGCCCTCAGAACGATCCATGATAGAAGACTCATGAAGACATGTGTGCTAGATACCTTCACTGAATCCATCCTAGATTCACACTAGATATGCCACAAAAAGATCTTAAAAACCAGGGTGGTGATGCTTATAAATTCCCCACCCCAACATGATAAATTGTTTGAACCTTGACCTCTGGACTTACTATGTATACACATGAAGTAATTCTTGGAGTCTCCCACTGACGCTAGAGAGTATTTCTCAAAGTGGTGGATCTTGTGACTGGAAATTTATCCATTAGGTAAAGGTCTGAAAGAACCTTGAAGTAATCATGCAACATGCATAAACACTTCGCGTGATCACTCATAGATCACGCAGAGGACTTATGGCAGGACATGCGAAGGACATACCACACACTTGCTAGATCAAATGAGACTTAAAATAAGATAACACTGAAAAAATCTAAGGCACTCACAATACAAAGGATAAAAAAAGGACAAAATATGGGGTAATTAAGATAGAAACATAGATGATAATCCTTATTCACTTCATGTGAATCATCAAAAGACACACGACAACACCAGGACACATCACTCGGATCCGGTGACACTCCTCTGGTATACTATTCAGATAATGAAAAGTCCCCTAGGCATGTCAAAGAAAGTCATCCGAAATCCCTTAGGAATTCTGATCATATATCTTGAGGCCCTATAGGCTTGTCATACAAGTATTTCATTTACCTTCATACATGTTTCCTGACTCATATAATGGAACTAGTTGAGGTCAGATGAATCTCGTGGTAGTACTCGAGCATATCAACTGGCTCTAGTGATGGTCTTTGGGCACGCCATCTAGGTCTCATGATACCCTCCATGAGTGTTAGTAAAGACATGTTTCACACTCTGAGACATGTCACATTGAATCTCCCAATGTCCCTTATATGTTTTAGCCAACTCTTGCGATGACACCAAGGCAGGTCAGCCGGGTCACGCAACACCCTCTGGACAAGCCAACTCTGAACATGTGATAGCCCCTTGGACATGCCATCTAATACATGTGAAGTCTTCTCGACAAAGTCAAAAAGACAACATGATTTCCTTTTAATATTCTAGGGATACATTATTCGATAAGACAGGAAGAAAACCAAGGCATGTTAGCGGACAATCAACGTATGTCAGGCAGGCAAGCAGACCAGGTCACAAGGGCATCCTAGGACTTGATCACCTTGTTCATCCTTAGTGTGTAATCCCCAATGATAAGGGAAACCTCAGTGTGTAATCCCTAAAGATAAGGGCATCCTAGGAATTGATCACCTTGTTCATCCTCAGTGTATAATCCCCAATGATAAGGGCATCCTAGGACTTGATCACATTATTAATCCTTAGTGTGTAAGCCCCGATGATAAGGGAAACCTCAGTGTGTAAGCCCAAATCAAGTGAACTATGAGAACTCTGATTCCTTCCATAACTAGGATATGTAGGATGCCTTCCTAAGGTCTGAGATCCATATCAAATCTCCAAAGGTTCATTCCAGCACATAAGTCCCGCATCCACAAGCAGTGAAATTGGCCATTTTTCATACCTTGTTTCCCACAACAAGCAAAGATCACGTGGTCTTAAGGATTTGAAATGATCATATCACTTGAATCATAAACCTTTCAAAATATAAGGGCATACTAGGACTTTATCACCTTGTTCATCCTTAGTGTGTAAGATCTAATGATAAGGGAAATCTCAGTGTGCAAGCCCCGATCAAGTCAACTATGAGGACTACGATTCCTACCATAAATTTGATATGTAGGATGCCTTCCTAAGGCCCAAGCCCAAACTAAATTGGGAATATATTTCAGTGTAAGTACTTCCATGTCTATTACATTTCAACCATCAGGATCCAATCACTCCCAAGGCCTAATCACTCTATCTAACCCCTCAGTGGATTGAGAAATCAAGTGAACTATGAAAACTATGATTACTGCTATAACCAGGATATGTAGGAAATCTTCCTTAGGCTTGAGATTCATATTGAGAATCTCAAGGGCCTTACTAGCATGCAAGCCCCACATCCATATGAAATGTTTCCAATCTATTTCTTTCCCTTATTTATCACATCGAGAATAGATCACACAGGCTTAGGGAGCCGCAATGAACACCTCATTAGCATACTGAATCCCTACCAGCTAGGGAAATACCAACATGTAAGCCCCAATGAGTGACATGATAATATAATTTATCATATAAGGGAATCTACCTTGGGTACATTCCTAAGGGTATGATCAAACTACAATAACTCTAGTTCCTTCCATAATCAAGATATGTAGGATGTCTTCTCAAGACCCGAGATCAAATATATGGTGAATTACTGCCTACACATATATCCTATACATAAGATGTTAAATTGTATAGTTTTAATGAAATACATGGGTTTTTATTCCTTTAATAATAAGGATACATAGGATGCCTCATAATGGCTCAATACCCTCCTTGGAATATTAAATTGCTTCCCTACATGGTAGAAAATTTCAAAGTGTTTGGTTATACGGTATCAACACATATATAACTACCAATTACCTGGAAATGGATAGAAAACTTTAGATACATAAAAATGGATTAACTAATGATATCACCTTTCTTATATAAAGATAATTAACCTATAATCATTTTTTAGGGTAACTGGTCCCGTATTGGGATTAGGAAGAGATTCACAAACAAATATTAAATCTATAAGAGAGTCCAAGAGTAGGAACAATTTCCCACCAAAAGGGTGAAATGAGCCTGACCTACCATCCTCTTGACAAATGCATGTACCTATGCATCATGGGCCCTGAAAACCCAATTAACTGACTTCCTTTGTAAAGTAGGTCCATACCCAGTTATGGAAGAGGGGACCATTGGGAGTTTCCATTAAGAACAATAATGACTTGATGATGATGATTGTGAAAGAAGTAAAACCCCAAAATCAACCATATAGCCCAACCAAAACCACCTCATCAAGGGTTCTCCCTATTTCCTCTTATCCCATCAAAACTGAAATAGTGAACCTGACATGAAATAGCTCTAATGAAAAAATGATTAGGTCATAATCCATCGAGCCATTTTGTTTTCTTCTTAATCCATTGAAACATAATCACAAGACTTGAAGCACCTAAAATATCTAACAAAACCTATATTACTCAATCTCCCACTTCAAAGTGCTACTGGTCTCACCAAAATACTAAATCCAAGGTCCTCAAGAGGTCCTCCAAGGTGGTAATTTTCTCAAAACACCTCTCTTAATTTATTTCCTTTTTTCTACTTTATCCTAATCTACTTCATAAATCAAGGAATTATAACTAAAAAATCATATATATACTAGAGTGTTATGTTTCTAATGGAATATATTACATCAATCCCTTTTATTATCTCCTATTATTCAAATAAATGAAACTATTGTCCAAGTAATGCAGGATAATTGCCTCTGTGAATAATGATTTTGTTTGTTTACCATTATTGCCTTCATGGATAGTCATAAAAGTATTATTATAGCTGAATAATATTTTAATAGGTATAAAATAAACCATTTCATGTTTTGTAACTAATATATAGACATAATATTAAATAAAACGAAACTAGTTCTTGATGTTCGGAAAAAAACTTCCAAAATAAACTAATCATTTATCATTAACATTTTATAAAATGAATCATCCTCATGTTAGAAACCAAAATTATATATGGGAACATTTATAATAATATAAGTACATTAGTAATATTTTATTCCACTTTTGGAGTTTTATTCCCATTTCACAAGAGCATCCATAATTATACTCAAGAGAACCGATCATGAAACCATGAAATAAATGTTTCTGAATCCATGAAATAATGAAATATTATTAATGAATGGGTCATAAGATGTTATAAAATCATAAAATAAGGTATTATAAATAGTAATATAGTTCTATAATGAGTTAATAATATTATTGAAACCATTATACTGGAGGTTAAATAATGCTACACTAAAGGGAAGCATGAGGTAAGGGGTTTTCATCACACTTTCACTTATGTGAGATATATGCCTTATTCACCAGCTATTTATTATGTGTGGTGTATATATACTTACCTTTTTTATATTATATAATGAATATATTTATTTTCATGGTATTTAAAGTTTTTTAAAATGTAATTATTTCAATGGGAATACGATTCGACTAATTACAAAATGGCAAGGGATTTCATCTCAATTTACATTCTATTGAGATTTATTTGGTATTATGTACCAATTCACTTCTATGTGGTGTATATTCTATACCTTATACATTTAATATGATGATTCATGCATTATTAATGGTATTTTAAGTTTTAATTTGAATTATTCCATCCAAGGGGATTTGACTTGAAAATTACCAAGTGGTAAAAGTTATTGAACAATCTCTCTTTATTTTCTGATTGTTAACATTCTCTTGAAACAATCACTTTAATATAATCATTTTTCATTTGAAATTAAATTTACTTAAATGTTAATATTATTTTATGATGGATATGAATATTTACTAAATTTTATTACATTTATACATACGGTGTTAACTTTTAAAGTAATTTTATTAACGAGGGAAATTTTGATAAAACCAGTATCTTTTATTCAATATGGATATTTGATGATAGGGAAAATTGTTCATGAATTAAAATGATTATTTGATATATGAGTAATGTTTTGGATTGAAATACATGGGTGTGTCCTGGTTATGGATATCCTATCAATGTATAGATAGGTCTCATGAGACAAATTAGTTAGCAACAAACCCTTCATGTTTGTTTCTAAGTAGAATCATACGGGTTTCTACCCACATACATAAACTGTCTTGAGAATAGGTCTTGATTGTATAATGGTTCATGTTCCAAGTAAATGATATCTAATAATTAAGAATTTCCTACATTCAGAATTCAGTTATTATTATCTAGAGGATTTTCACTATGATAAAATCTATGGATACATTTCATTCCCAGTTTATTGATTAAATGAAATGTGTGCTCAGTTATTTACCTTACCAAATTGATTATGCTTATTGATTCAAGTTATTTTCCACTGTATTTATCCCTTACTAAGAATTTTAGTTCACCCTTATTTTTTTCTTATCCAAAGTTTATGAAGAAGATAACTTTAAATGTTTTTCAATGATGTAGTTTATTAACTTTTATTATGTATTATGTTTTATTTTCTATTCCAAATATAAAATGGGTATCATGTATGTAATCTAGTTTACCAAGAATACTAAAATATTTGGTCATTTGGGATGTTATTTCTTGTATCTTATTTCAATGTAATAAATTAAGGCACCTGTTCCTGGCTACTGGATTCTGAGTCTTTACAATTGTAATGAGTGTAAGTTTAGTAGAAACCTTAGGAACTAGATTTATGAAATCATGGATTAGAAAACATAACTGTTTGGATGAATTTTAGGATAAGTCTAAGTATAGGATAACATCCTATAGATTTGATAATTACTATGAAAAACCTATGTTAAACCTAAGGATTCATATATTGAGAAAGTGTCATGATTTAGACATCCTATAAATGATCATTCATCATTATGTGATTTATCACTATGATTGGTGTTTCTCACACTATGATTTTGGTTTTAGTGAATGGATGAAACTATAATGAACTAGTTTAATAATGAATTTGATAGAAAAAATGCTAATAATTGAGAAGAAACACCTAAGTGAATTTCTTAGAGGAACATGAAGATGTTTTGGTAGTGAAAAGAAGGATATAAAGCAAGTAATTTCTAAGAAAAAATTAAAAGTTTGGAATAGTAGTCTCCCTAAGGTATTATCAATCGTTGAATATTTTAAATACCAGAAGTATGAGAATTATAAAAATATCTTTCATAGGTGGGAAAATCATGAAGTGAATCATTAAGGTTATTATACAAGTAATATTTTTACTGCTGATGACAAAGAGACTACAAATGATATATTAAAAGAAGAAGGTATTAAGAAAAGTTAATGGTCTAAGAAATGAAGTGGAGATAGACCAACACACAAAGAAAGAGTGAAATTGTAATCATGAGATGAAATAGAGTAAGTATATCTTCTCAAATGATTTTGAAATAAAATGTTATCTTATTACCAACATTTTTATGACATTAATGACCTTTCTTAGACCTATTTGGTATATGGTTTTACAATCATTAACCTTATAATGACCATGTTATCTATCACTCTCTATACGAACTTGATAGTCAAATTTATATTACACCAAAAGGTTTTCAATTCCCATTAATTTTATCCTATTCAAAATCCTAATTTTGTGCTGAACTTTGAATTTCCCTTTCCCTCTTACTAAGTGGATGTTTTATTAACCCTATTTACGGTGTGAGTTTCCCACAAATGAATTTTAAGTATCAACCACTGATTTTCAAAGTGAAATTTCAAATTGCATGGAAGGAATTTATTAAAGGAGGGTAGAATGTAACACCCCAAGATTTTATGGTATCTCACCTTTTAAATTTAATCTATTCGATAGATTACATTACATAGAACACCGAGCTTAAATAAACAACTAAATATTATTATTTAAATGTGATAGCCATCACCTAGCCATTGGAATGACAAGAATGAATGAGAGATTAACTAAATTATGAAAATATAGTTTACAAATATTTATCAAATGAATTAATTTGTTACTAATTAATTGTAATGAAAACAAAAACCAATTGAATATAAAGGATGCATTTTTATTAAAAAACTATTTTTATGCACACAATGATATTTTTTCTTAATAAATTAAATTAATCACTATTAGTGAAATATATTAATGAAATTTATATGTTATAAATTAAATAAAATGTTTTTAAATTCATCTAATATGTTTGATATAATAAATATAAGAAATAAATCCAATTTTAAGAATAAAAATCTATATTTTTCTAAAAGGGAATTTTGCCGCTTTTTAATGGCCACCTATTTTAAAAATAATTTTTTACACTTTTATAAATTTTATTTGAAAAAATAAACTTCTTTTTTAAAATTATAATATCAAAATTATATTTTGGTGAAATTTTGGTATTTTTAGGGATGTTTCATTTTTTTATGAATAGTAAAAAATATTGAATTTTAATTGAGAACTGCTTTTTCTTTTAATTTATTTATTTAGTTAAATTATATTTTAAATTGGTTTTAAAGTATAATTAGTTAATTTATACAATAATAAATCTAATTTAGGTCATTAGAACCAATTTCACATTGAAATTTTATATAAAAACATTTCAAACTTTTGAACCCTTTCACTTTAAAAGCTCGTTTTCCCATTGCGTCTACGAGATTGATTTTAAATATAAATTTTCCAAATATGTGAATTTAATTTGGTAAAATGGATTCCATATTTTTAATTATATGGTCCAAATTATTTTTTAATGTTATTTTCATTTTT
Source organism: Viscum album (assembly GCA_963277665.1). NCBI lineage: Eukaryota > Viridiplantae > Streptophyta > Magnoliopsida > Santalales > Viscaceae > Viscum > Viscum album. The sequence goes on along the minus strand of OY728135.1, from coordinate 1,814,972,937 downwards.
TATATAAAAAATTTGCCGTGGTAAAAAATTATTTACCGTAGTACAGGTAAAATAATGAAAAGGGTTAAAGTTAAAAGGTAAAGGCTTAAAATACCTAAAAACTACAATATTAAATTGGTTTTTGAGATATTTATCAACCCTAAACATCCTTTAAAACATTAATTATCATCCAAATTCTTTAAAATTGATTCCACATCAATGTGTTTGGATTTAAACATAAAATAATCACTGTTTAATCACTTAAACCTACCTCTCCTCAAGTATAAATACCATCCCTCACCACCCCATTTCGAAAAAAAGCCTTGAAGCTACTCAAATATCTGATAAAACCTATTATACTTACTCTCCCCACGTCTAAGTGCTTATAGTCTCACTAAAATACCAAATCCAAGGTCCTCAAGGGGTCTGCCAAGGAGGTGATATTCAAGAGGTAATTTTCTCAAAACACATCTCTTAATTTATTTCCTTTTTCTACTTTATCCTCCAATAATTCATCCATAAATATATTATAACTCTATAATCATGTATATAATGTATTTTTATGTTTCTAATGGAATATCTTATATATATCCCTTTTGTTATATCCTCTTATTTAAGGAAATGAAACTATTGTCTAAGTTATGTCGGATAATTGCCTATATGAATGATGATTTTGTTCATTTACTATTACCACATTTATGTCTAGTCATAAAAGTATAATTTTTTTAAATAAGATTTTAATAGGTATAAAATATCCTATTTCATGTTATAGAACAAATATATATACATAATATGAAATAAAGTGAAACTGGTTCTCGATGTTTGGAAAAAAAACCGCCAAAATAAACTAATCATTTATCATTAACATTTTATCAAATGAATCATCCTAATGTTAGAAAACAAAATGATATATGGAACCATTTAAAATTATTTAATTTAATTAATAATATTTCATTAAACTTATGGAGTTTTATTCTCATTTTATAAGAAAATTTATAATTATACTCAAGAGAACCGATCATGAAACCATGAAACGAACACACTTGAATCCATGAAATAATGAAATATTATTAATGAATGGGTCATAAGATGTTATAAAATCATAGAATAAGGTATTATAAATATTAATATAGTTATTTAATGAGTTAATAACACTCTTTAAACCATTATAAAAGAGTTTAAATAATGCTACACTAAAGGGAAGCTTGAGGTAAGAGTTTCTCGTCTCATTTTTACTTCTATGAAATATATGCCTTATTCACCACTTATTTATTATGTGTGGTGTATATATACTTCCATTTGTCATATTATATCTTGAATATATTTATTTTAATTACATTTAAAGTTTTTTTAAATGTTATTCTTTCATGGGGAATACGATTCGACTGATTACAAAGTGGTAAGAGATTTCGTCTCAATTTACATTCTATTAAGACTTATTTGGTATTATGCACCAATTCACTTATATGTGGTGTATATTCTATCCATATGACATGTAATATCACGATTCATGAATTATTTATAGTATTTTAAGTGTCAATTTGAATTATTTTATCCAAGGGAATTTGACTTGAAAATTACTAAGTGGTAAAAGTTATTGAACAATCTCACTTTATTTTGTGATTATTAACATTTTCTAGAAATGATATATTTATTATAATAATTTTTCATTAGAAATTAAATTTCCCTTAAATATACATATTATTTTATAATTTATATTATTATTTCATAAACCGTATTACATTTTTACATATAGTGTTTACTTTGAAAGTAATTTTATTAACGAGATTTTTTTTGATAAAACCTGTATCTTTTATTCAATATGAATATTTCATGATAGGAAAAATTGTTCATGAATTAAAATTATTATTTGATATATGAGGAATGTTTTGGACTTAAATACATGGGTGTGTCCTGGTTATAGATATCCTATCAATGCATAGACAGGTTTCATGAGACAAATCAGTTAGCAACAAACCCTTCACGTTTGTTTCCAAGTAAAATCAGACGGGTTTCTACCCACAGACATAAAATGTCTTGAGAATAGGTCTTGATGGTATAGTGGTTCATGTTACAAGTACATGAAATCTAATAATTAATAATTTCCTACATTTATAATTCTGTTATTATTATCTAGAGGATTTTCACTATGACAAAATCTATGGATACATTTCATTATCAGTTTATTGATTAAATGACATGTGTGATCAGTTATTTACCTTTCCATATTGATTATGCTTATTTATTAAAGTTAGTTTCCACTGTATTTATCCCTTACTAAGTATTTTAGTTCACCCTTATTTTTTCCCTATTCCTAGGTTATGAAGAAGATAACTTTAAATGATTTTTCAAGGATGCAGTTTTTTAACTTTTGTTATGTATTATGTTTTATTTTCTATTCCCAATGTAAAATGGGTATCATGTATGTAATATAGTTTACCAAGAATAATAAAATATTTGGTAATTTGGGTTGTTATTTCTAGTATCTTATCTCAATGTAATAAATTAAGGCACTGGTTCCTGACTACTGGTGTCTGGGTCTTTACAGTTGGCATTAGAGAAAGTTTAGCAGAAACCTTATTAACTAGATTTATGAAATCATGGATTAGAAAACATAACTGTGTGAATGAATTTGAGGATAAGTCTAAGTATAGAATAACATCCTATAGATTTGATAATTACCTTGAAAAACCTATGTTAAACCTAAGGATTCATATATTGAGAAAGTGTCATGATTTAGACATACTATACATGATCATTCATCATTATGTGATTTATCACTATGAGTAGTGTTTCTCACAGTGTAATTTTGGTTTTAGTGAATGGATGGAACTATAAGGAAATGGGTTAATAATGAATTTGATAGAAAAAATGCTAATAATGTGAGAAGAAACACCTAAGTGAATGTCTTAGAGGAACATAAAGATGTTTTGGGAGTGTAAAGAAGGATATAAAGCAAGTAATTTCTGAGGAAAAATTAAAAGTTTGGAATAATGGTCTCCCTAAGGTATTATCAATGATTGAATATTTTAAATACCAAAAGTATGAGAATTATGAAAATCTATGTAATAGGTGGTAAAATCATGAATGGAATCAGCAAGGTTATTATAAGAGTAATATTTTTACTACTGATGATGAAGAGACTACAAGTGATATATGAAAGGAAGGAGGTATTAAGAAAATTCAATGGTCTAAGAAATGAAGTGGAGATAGACCAACACACAATGAAAGAGTGAGATTGTAATTATGAGATAAAATAGAGTAACTATATCTTATCAAATTATTTTGAAATAAAATGTTATCTTATTACCACCATTTTTATTAAATTAATGACCTTTCTCAGACCTATTTGGTATATGGTTTTACGATCATTAACCTTCTAATGACCATGTTATCTATCACTCTCCACCAGAACTTGATAGATAGTTAGATTTATCTTACACCTAAAGGTTTTCAATTTCCACTAATTTTATACTATTCAAAATCCTAATTTTGTGCTAAACATTGCATTTCCATTTCCCTCTTACTAAGGGGATGTTTTATTAACCCTATTTACAATGTGAGTTTCCCACAAATGAATTTTAAGTATCAACCTTTAATTTTCAAAGTGAAATTTCAAATTGTGTGGAAGGAATTTATTGAAGGAGTGGAGAATGTAACACCCCAAGATTTTATGGTATGTCTCTTTTTAAATTTAATCTCTTCCATAGCTTACATTACATAGAACACCGAGCTTAAATAAACAACTAAATATTATTATTTAAATGTGATAGTCATCACCTAGCCGTTGGAATGAAAATAATGAATGAGATATTAACTAAATTATGAAAATGTAGTTTACAAATTTTTATCAAATGAATTAATTTTTTACCAATTAATTATAATGAAAATAAAAACCAATTGAATATAAAGGATGTGTTTTTATTAAAAAAACTATTTTATGCACACAATGATATTTTATATTAATAAATTAAATTAATCACTATTAGTGAAATATATTAATTAAATTTATATGTTATATATTCAATAAAATGTTTTTAAATTCATCTAATATGTTTTATATACTTAATATAATAAATAAATTCAATTTTTAGCATAAAAAGCAATATTTTTCTAAAAAGAAATTTTTCCGCTTCTTAATGGTGCACCTATTTTAAAAATAAAATTTTACACTTTTATAAATTTTATTGGAAAAAATAAACTTTTTTTTAAATTATATTATAAAAATTATCTTATGGTGAAATTTTTGGTATTTTTTAGGGATGTTTCATTTTTTATGAATAGTGAAAAATATTGAATTTTAATTGAGAACTGCTTTTTATTTTAATTTATTTATATAGTTGAATTATATTTTAAATTGGTTTTAAAGTATAATTAGTTCTGTTATACATCAATAAATCTAATTTAGATCATTATAACCAATTTCATGTTTAAATTTTATATAAAAACATTTCAAATTTTTGAACCCTTTCACTTTAAAAGCTCGTTTTCCCATTGCGTCTACGAGATTGATTTTAAATATAATTTTTCCAATTATGTAAATTTAATTTGGTAAAATGGATTAAATATTTGTAATTATATGTTATAAATTAGTTTTTAATGTTATTTTCATTTTTTTACATAAAAAATTTGCCGTGTTAAAAAAATTATTTACCGCAGTAGAGGTAAAATAATGCAAAGGGTTAAAGTTAAAAGATAAAGGCTTAAAATACCTAAAAACTACAATATTAAATGGGTTTTGAGATATTTATCAACCCTAATAATACTTTAAAACATTAATTATCATACAAATTCTTTGACATTTATTTCACCTCAATGTGGTTGGCTTTAAACATAAAATAATTATTATTTAATCACTTAAACCTACATCTCCTCAAGTATAAATACCATCCCTCACCACCCCATTTTGAAAAAAGCCTTAAATCTCATAAAATATCTGCCAAACCCTCTTATTATCACTCTCCCAATGTCGAAGTTCTTATGGTATCACCAAAATACCAAATCCAAGGTCCTTAAGGGGTCCGCCAAGGAGGTGATATTCAAGAGGTAATTTTCTCAAAACACATCTCTTAATTTCTTTCATTTTCCTAATTTATCCTCCAATACTTCATCCATAAATATATTATAACTATATAATCATGTATATAATGTATTTTTATGTTTATAACAGAATATATTATATATATCCATTTTTTTATCTCATATTATTTAAGGAAATGAAACTATTGTCTAAGTTATGTCGGATAATCACCTATATGATTGATGATTTTGTTCATTTCCAATTACCACATTCACGTCTAATCATAAAAGTATTATTTTGTTTAAATAAGATTTTAATAGGTATAAAATAGACTATTTCATGTTATGTAACAAATATATAGACATAATATTAAATAAAGTGAAACTGGTTCTTGATGTTCGGAAAAAAACTGCCAAAATAAACTAATCATTTATCATTAACATTTTATCAAATGAATCATACTCATATTAGAAACAAAAATTATATATGGAACCATTTAAAATTATGTAAGTTAATTAATAACATTTCATCACACTTTGGGAGTTTTATTCTCATTTTATAAGAAAATCCATAATTATACTCAAGAGAACCCCTCATGAAACCATGAAACGAACACACTTGAATCCATGAAATAATGAAATATTATTAATGAATGGGTCATAATATGTTATAAAATCATTAAATAAGGTATTATAAATATTAATATAGTTCTTTAATTAGTTAATAACACTATTTAAACCATTATACAAGAGTTTAAAGAATGCTACACTAAAGGGAAGCTTGAGGTAAGGATTTCTCATCTCATTTTTACTTCTATGAGATATATGCCTTATTCACCACTTATTTCTTATGTGTGGTGTATATATACTTCCATTTGTCATATTATATCTTTAATATATTCATTTTAATGGTATTTAAAGTTTTTTAAATGTTATTATTTCATGGGACATACGATTCGACTGATTACAAAGTGGTAAGAGATTTCATCTCAATTTACATTCCATTAAGACTTATTTGGTATTATGCACCAATTCAATTATATGTGGTGTATATTATATCCCTATGACATGTAATATCATGATTAATGAATTATTTATGGTATTTTAAGTGTCAATTTGAATTATTTTATCCAAGGGTATTTGACTTTAAAATTACCAAGTGGTAAAAGTTATTGAATAATCTCACTTTATTTTGTGATTATTAACATTATCTAGAAACAATATATTTATTATAATAATTTTTCATTGGAAATTAAATTTACCTTAAATATACATATTATTTTATAATGGATATTATTATTTCATAAATCATATTACATTTTTACATATGGTGTTTACTTTGAGAGTTATTTTATTAAGTGTGGAAATTTTGATAAAATCCGTATATTTTATTCAATATGGATATTTGATGATAAATAAAATTGTTCATTAATTATATTTATTATTAGATATATGAGGAATGATTTTGACTGGAAGACATGGGTGGGGACCAGTTATAGATATCCCCTCAATCTATCGATAGGTCTCACGAGACAAAACAATTAGCGACAAACCCTCCGCGTTTGTTTCCAAGAAGAATCGGATGAGTTTCTACCCAAAAACTTAAACTATCTTGAGAATAGGTCTTTATGGTATATTATTTCATGCTCTAGATACATGATGTCCAATAATTAATCATTCTCTATATTTATAATTTAGTTACTATTATCCAAAGGATTTTTCCTATGACGAAATCTAGGGAGGGGAAGTTCTAGTGGGTTGGGCCTACAGGTCATGTAATGGGAATATATGCCTCTAGGCCTCTAGGTCATATATTTCGGGTCATGTCGGGCTTTGTGCCTTGGGCCTACGGATCATGTACGGGTTCCCCTTAAACCCTTAAAAAGGGATTATTCATAATAAAATAAAAAATAAGGCATTTGGTCCATTCGGGAAATGGCACGTGTGCTAAATTATTTACGTTTCCATATTGATTATGATTGTTGATTAAAGTTAGATTCTTCTATATTTAACCCTTAATGAGAATTTTATCTCACACTTATTTTTTTTTATTTCCTTGGGTTTTTAAGAAGAGAACTTTAAATGAGTTTTCAGGGATGCAGTTTATTATATTTTGTTATATATTATGTTTAATTTTATATTCCCAATAAAAAATGGGTATCATGTATGTAATCTAGTTTACCAAGACTACTAAACTATTCAGTCCTTTGGTATGTGATTTATTATATCTTATTCCAATGTAATAAAGTAAGACACTGACTTTGGGCTACTGGAGTCTGGGTCTTTTCACTATTTTACAGTAATATTCACATGTTTCAATTATTGAAGATAAATCACCTATGTTTTGGGTTGTCTTCCACTAAAAATGATAATTAAATGATAAAAGAAAACCATCAGTGGTATCATATTTATTTTCTTCAAGAATCAAATGTGTTTTTATCACTAGTTTTCAATGAAAAATGGAATACAACATTTTCATGAAATAGATGCTGGTTACAATCCTTTACATGAGCTGCGTAAGGGTAAGTATGATTTACCCTTACATGAGGGGGCCATGCAATTTTTTTACCCTTATTAAAGGAGGATGCGTAAAGGTCATCCGGGTGTTTCCCTTACATAGATTAACTATATAAAGGTAACCACTGACTAACCTTCATGTAGAAATGTTCTATGTAAAGGTAGACATGACTTTATCTTTATGCATAAAGGAAACCAAGAGACATATGTTACTTTCCCAACTTTCATTAAGGTGATATAGAGATTACCCATATGTAAGGGTAATGTGTAATGGTATTACCTTTATGCAGAGTATTGTGTAAAGGTTTCCCCCTCTTAACCCTTATGCATATTTGTGTTGTGTAAGGGTCTTACCCATTTACCCTTCTGTAGAGTATCTGTGTGAAGGTAAAGGGAAGTTACCCTTATGGAGAGTTTCTATATAAGGTTAAAAGGAGGACACCCTTATGTAGAATAAAGATTGTACATAAAGGTAAACAAAAATAAATTTTATTTCTTTAATTTTTAAACATTTTTAATAAATTATAAAATATTTATAAATCATGTTAAAATATATTTTTGGGATCTTTTAATTTATAAGAAATTAATTAATTAATTAATTATAAAAAGTTTATAATTAATTAAATAAATTTATTTGAAACATTTTTCCTAAAACATTAAATATTAATATTTAAATTACCTTTTACATTATTATATGACATGCATTGTGATCTAGAAATAAAATATTTTCTAGAAATCATAAAGGATATTTTATAAATATTTTATAAATTAAAAAATAAATCCAAAATATAAAATATTTATACTTAATTATGAAATGTTCATAATTAATTAATTTTGAAATTGTTCAAATTTAAAAGGGGCCTTATTTGAATATTATTTAAACCTAATAAAAAATGTTTTAATTATTGATTTTATCAAAGCTTTGAATAATGAAAGTATATTTAGATTATATAAAGTGTTTATATAATGGAAATTGAATTATAGAATGTTAATAATTCATGAAATATCATATAAATTACATATAATATAAAACATGAAAGAGTTCATATTAAAATGTTTACCTCATGTTTTGGAGAATAAATAAAATGTTTATTTATTTGTTAAATTCATTTTATATTCATGTTAATTAAATTGTTTATGAAATTTGAATATTGTGTATGGTTTAGTTTAATTGTTAAATTTATTACAGGATAGAGACTTACATGTCATGCTAGGTTTTATATCATAAAAATATAGTTTTTATATACCTTGACCTCTGTTTGTATTTTAAGTTATTATCTTGAGAATAATTGTTGAATATAGTTTGTACATATTAGGTATTTAAGATAACATGAATTAAATTCTCTCTTGAGTAAATTCTCCTCAGGTTGAGGGACTTGGGGTCAGACCATATATCAGCTTAGAGGTTATTCCATGTCTTGAAAAATGAATGAGTTTGGGTATTTGTTGCTCTGGGCTTACTCATGTGTAGATTTTCAATCTCATATACACTCAATACCTTTATATGAAAATTCCATGTGACTTATGCATATGATTTTGGGACCAAGTTGGATGGAGAAGGTTTTTAAAAGTAAAAAGAAGTTTTTTTACATGTGTGTTGTATTTTGTTGTTAAATAAGATAAATCAATTCACTTTGTAAAAGTTTAAAATCAGACTGACCATCATATTTAGGATTTCAAACTCACAATACTTAAGAAATTCCATCGTACTTGGAAGAAGTTTTCTTGGAATAAAAGGATCATCAGACTCACCTTGGGTCTGAAATGAGGTCCTGATCATAATGAGGAAGATAATCAGATTCATCATGGATCCGATAGAAATCTGATTATGCTTTGGAATTTTTTATTTTTCAAAAATCATAAGTAAGTTATAAAACTTTTGAAGCTAGCTTGGTGAAAGAAAGGGGGAGTGATACCAATCATATTCAGGTTGGAAGGAAAGGTATAAGCTGTTGGAAGAATGGGAAGTTACAATAAATTCCATTATAATTCAGATGATGTTAAATTTTATCTTTAATGTATTCAAATTCACGAGGAAGTCATGCTATAAGAAAAAGTTTGTGGTAGATAGAAGTTACTAAAGCCAAATATTTCTGGCCTCAATCCATCGGTGTGAGATCAATAGATGTAGATGTTTTTAAATGCTGTAAGGTTTATAGAAAATGTGAGAAACCAAAGTTTCTAGTTTTTAGTTATAAAAAATCCAAAATATTTAAATCTTTAGAGAAATAAGTTGATGAGTATTGTATTTAGAAAAGAAAAATTTGTTGAAGTAGAATATGATGATACCAGTTCATTAGACTCAGTATTCCATTATAATCATCAGATAAAGAATTATTTTTTTGGGAGTTTTTGGGACCAATAAAAAAGAAAACAAGTAAAGTTTTTGGAGTCTGATATGAAAATAAAGTTATATACCGATCAATAATATAGTCAAACATTTTCATCAAGATGAATTTTTGGTTGAATTATTTTGTTTCTATGATTTTTTTCAAGAGTTTTTGTATCAAGTGGGTCAAGGAAAAAAAATAAAAGTTTTTAGTGTTTCACTAATCTTTTTTACAATTGGGTTAAGTATGATAAAATAATTCTGATCTATTACCAGTGGGTCAAGAGAAAGAAGAATTTCCTTAATAATTGATACATTAACATGTGGGTTAAGATATATCATATTGAAACTAACACTGATTATCAGAATGAAGTAGAGGATGATACATTAGACACAGGATGACACCAATATCACTATCAGATGCAGGATCATCATTCTAGAGAATATAAAAAAATAGCATTGTTTAAAGTTTTGCAAAAGTGTTTTCGAAGGGGACAAGAATCTTTCTTAAAGAGTTTGAAAAATAATATGTTTTCTTTTGTTCTCATCAATTGGTATGAAGCATCATAATGGGAAGACATATGTTTTACATTTTTCACATTTGGTACAGAGAAAAATATTAAATAATCTTCCATCTTCATCATAATGAATAAATCGAAATGGTAAGGTAGTCTTTCAATTAGTGAAGAGAAACATAATGGGATGTCTTCAGTTTTGATTTGTTTTAAAGTGGGTTTGGACATCGTATTGAGAAGATGTATATTTATTCATATATACAAGTGGTTTGGATCATTATAATAAAGAAATAAAATTGATGAATCAAAATCAGACTGAATAATGTTAATAAGTTAGAAGTGAGGTAAAGTCATGATAATATTCGAGAAGATTCGATAAGAGTTGAAAAGTGTTAATGAAGTCATAAATGAATCCATAATTCAAGGGAAACAAATATTTATAGGAATTTGGATGAGTAGGAAAAGGGTTTCAAAATCCCACCCAAACCTTTTTGGGTTTCCTATAAAAGGATAAAGTACTTTATACTTTCTAACATAAGTACTATAGAGAGAGAAGCTATGAAGTTATATGGAGAAGTTTTCAGATTTTTCTTACCTGAGGAAGTTTGCCGGACAGAAGAAGAAAGGAGAAGAGACAAGATCGTATTCATCTAGTTATCGTATTGGGATGAATAATTAGACTAGTAAAATTATGTTGATATTTTCAAACTGAGGAATAATAAGTTCAAAATTGTTTCAGTAGTATTATGATAGAAGTATATTTTCCATATTAAACAATCAGACTTAGGAAACGGATTGGGAAATCAGACTGAATATCATTACAAAGTCCATAAGAAGTTATTTCCTGCTACTGGGTAAGGAATTAAAGATTTTTTTTTTGAAGAAACATATTTGTGAGAGTTGATCAATTAGAACCATAACATTTTTGTTACAAAAATTATCTTACATAATTTCGTGCTACTTGAAGCACATGAACTTTTGTATTGATCATAGTGCTATATGAGTGTAATGGAATATCTTACTCATTATATTCCACAAAAGGATTATTTTCTAGTGGATTTTGTGATATTGGATTGTTTTAAAACCATAGCAAGGATATATATACTCTTGTTGATTAGTGAAACTTATAAATTATTGTGTTCCTATGGATGTGTGTTTGTTTAGTTTTCAGCAGAGAAAGAAATATTTAACAAGAGTTGAAGGTTGTTTCAAAAGAATGGAAAATTAAAAGAAAAATATTTCACTAATTCATCCCCCTCTCAGTGATACTATAATCTTGATTGGGAAATTACAAGTGGCATTAGAGAAAAATGTTCCCTTCGTTTATTCTTTGCCGAAGTTTTGAAGAGAAGTTGATGGATAATCTGAATTGTTTCAAAAGTAAAGGTATTCTAATATTCGATGGTAAGAACTATCATATCTAGAAAGATATAATGTTTCCTTATCCAATGTATCTTGGATATTATTTTCTTGAAACTAAAATAGATGGATATCCTCTTATTTATGATAAATTTCCTCTTATATATTATAACAAGAAGAATCTTGAGAATGATGGAATGTCTAAAAATGACTTACTCTCATCACTTTATGAAAGTTAGTTTTTAAGGGTGAAGGGTGTTTCCACAACTAAAGGTATTTGGGAAAAGTTGAAAAACATTTACAAAGGTAATAAAAAAGTGAAGAAGGAAAAATTGAGGTATGTAAAAACCTTGATGAATTTTTATCCTTGTTTTCTAGAAATGTGAGAAGTGGTATAGGTAAATACAAAGGGAAAATTCTCTTGAAGTATTTTGAATGTGGATCTATTGGGAACTTTGTGGCTAATTCTCTTTGAAAGAAGAAAGAAGAGGATAGTGATGAAGAACAAAGAAGGCCAAGAATGTTGTGGAAGAAACAGGGTGATAAGGATAAATATTTTTCCAGAGGGGAAGATAGAAAATTCTCCAAATTCAAAAGGATAAGTTTCTTATATAAATATGATGAAGAAGAAGATAGTGAAGTTGAATCCAAAAAATTTTCTTGAGACGACTAGTGAGAATAATTTCATTAAAATAATTAATGATGAATAATTCAGAAGTAGCAGTTCTGAAGAAGAAGAAACCCAATTATAATTTCATCTTAACGAATAATTGAATGAATGTTTGAGGAAAATTGGGAGTCTTGAAAAAGAAACCAAAAAACTGAAAAATGAAAATTCCTCATCAAAAAAACAAGAAGGTTTTCCTGATGATAAATTCAAGCTGCTGTTAGAGATTGATGATTTGAAGAAATCTCTTGAGGAAGAAAAGAATCGTAATGAGAATCTGGAAGGTAAGTTGAAAGAAATATAAGAATTGGAACTTATCCAAAAAAAACTTTATAAACCCAAATAAAGGAATATAAGTTTCAAAAAATCTCTCTCTAAAGTTGGTGAATGTTCTCATAAGGATAAAACGAATAAGGATAAAAAAATTTACCTTCAAAGGTTGAGAAGAAAGCTGAAATTGTTTCTCAGAAGAAGAAATCTAGGAAAGTTGTGTATTCAGAAAAGTCCAAAAAAGTTGTGAAGTCAAAAGTTTCAAAAAATTATTATTCTTAAAATGTTTCTATTAATTTTTCTTCTGATAAGGCTTAAAATAAAACCGATATGAAAAATAAGAACTTGATTTATGATAGAAAGGTTTTTGTTAAACAATGTTCTGATAAGAAGGTTTCCTTGAAACATGCTCATAACTCCGATTAGTATGGAAGTTTCAGAGGTAAGTATTATTTATATGGATACTATTTGTATTGTGTTGAATTCAAATATATGGAAAATATGTGTTGGTTTAATCAATAACATTATTACTATTCCACAAATTACAGAAGGTAAAGTTTTTGGGGGAGTCAATATCCTCAAAGGAATAAGTTTGAGAAGAAACCTGAGAAGGTTGGTGTGAAAGTTGAAAATAGATTCCAACTTTTGAAAAGTATTTGTGAAATATGTAAAAAACTTGGAAATATTTTTAAATGATTTCTTGTCTTATTACTAGAAAGACAAAAGTTTGTTAATAATTCTCAAAAGCCAAAGAAGAATAAAGAAAAAGGGAAAGAAAAATATCTTGTTGTAGAAACCACTTTGAAAGCTACAAAAGGATAATGACCTTAGATTCTTGATAGTGGGTGTTCTTCTCATATGACATTAGAATTAATTTTTTTTGAATAATGTGAAAGAATTAAAATACGGAATGGTGAAATTTGGAAATGATAAATCTTTAAGAATCAAAGGTGTTGGATGAGCCATCATTGGGAAAGAAAAGTTAAAATCCAAGAAAGCTTTGTATGTTGATGGACTGAAACACAACTTGTTTAGTGTTTTACAACTCTGTGATGAAGGTAACAAATTTATTTTCAGAAAATATGGGTTTTTTTGAAAATTGAGGAATATGGAATGATAGTTACAAGAGGCCAATGTATAAAAGGAAATTTATTTCAAGTTGTTGAAATATAAAACTCTTATTACTTGGGTATGGTAGAAGAGACTTAATTATGTTATTAGAGGTTGGGATATTTGTGTTGAAGAAACATGATCAATTTATCTAAGTGAGATAGTGTTTGGGTATTCCTGATATATCAAGAAGAAGATATTGGTACTGTACTATTTTTCAAAAAGGAAATATTATAAATTTTGTGCATAATAAAGTTGAAATTTGTTCAAAACAACCCCTAAAACTTATTCATTTCGATATCTATGGGCCATTAAGAAAACAATAAATTAATGGAGATAAGTAATTCATCACATTCATTTATGAATTTACTCACATTACTTGTGTTATGTATATGAAACATAAGTCAGATGCTCTAAAAATATTAATTTTTTTTAAGAGGAATGGTGAGAAGGAATGTGAGTATTCAATGAAGAATTTGAGAAGTGATAATGGTGGTGAGTAAAGAAATGAAGAAAATCATATAATTTAGCATGATTTCAGTTCACCATACACTCCTAAACAAAATGGGGTTTCTAAAAGGAAGAATAGAAGTTTGGTGTAAATGAGGAGTATTATGTTACTTGAACATGGTTTTCTCATTACTTTTGTAGGAAAGCCATGGGTACTATTGTGTATATCTAAAACTAATGTTTCTATAGGAAAAGTTCAAATATTACTCTATATAAAATGTTTTATGATAAAAATCCATGTTTTAAACACTTAAAAGTTTTTGAGAGTCCATGCATCATAAATAAGAAATGTGGAAACCATGGAAAATTTGAGCATAGAGGTAAATATGGAATTTTTCTTGGCTATTATCTATAAGGAATAGGATATAGGTATTTAAATAAATAAAAATGAAAGATAGTTGATTCTATTTATGTGAAGGTTATGGAAAATTCTGAGGAAGATAAACAAACTTGGGCTGATAAGTAAGATGAGCATGATAATTTTTTTCCAACAATCTTGATAAGGATACTGAAAATAATGTTTATACTCAAGAAGAAGAACCAGAATCAAATATTTCAAGTGATGAGAAAGAAACTAGAAAATATCATCCTAGGATGAGGAAGCAAGTGAAACCTCAAAACATTATTGGTGATCAACATCATAAGGTTCAAATAAGAATAACATCAAAATTTGTTACACACACTTTTTTATATTCAAAATTCGATCCAAAGGATGTGAATAAAGCTTTTGAGCATCCAGAATGGGTTCAGTCCATGAATGAAGAGCTGGATCAGATAGAAAATAAAGATACTTGGGAACTCATACCAAATATAGATACAAAAATTTTATTGGTACAAAGTGGGTTTTCTATAAAAAGATGAGTGGAGAAGCTGAAGTGATAAGGGACAAAGTAAGATCATTGTGCAAAGCTTACTCATAAATTAGAGGTGTTGATTTATTTGAGACTTTTTCTCTGGTGGAAAGATTAGAAACAATCAGACTCTTTCTTTCTATTATTGTACAACTAAGTTACAAATTTTTTCAAATGGATGTGAAGTCCTCATTTCTGAATGGGGATCTTGATGAGGAAGTTTACATTGAACAACCTTGTGGATTTTTTGTTGGTAAAGATGAAAGTTATGTGTGCAAGCTGAATAAATCCTTGTATGGTATAAAACAAGCTTTGAGACCATGGTATTCCAAATTGGATACTTTCTTGATGAAGATGAATTTTAAGAAAGGAAGAGTTGATATCAATCTTTATATCAAAGAAAGTCAGGAGTTTTCCCTCATCATAATTGTTTATGTTGATGAAATTATCTTTACTAGGAATGATAAAAGATCTTGTGAAAAATTTGAGGAATAAATGAATTTTTTTTGAGATGTCCATGCTGGGAGAAATAAAATACTTTCTCTTAGGTTAGAAATATTACAAAATAAGAAACACATTTTTATTTATCAAGAAAAGTACGCTAAATAACTTCTTAAGAAGTTTGGCATGGAAATTTTGAAACTAGTTTCCACACTGATTTCAGTGGGAACCAAGTCGTCTAAAGATGGAGAAGACAAAGAAGTTGATTAGAAAGAGTTTTGGAATCTAATTAAAATTTTGTTACATTCCACTGCCTCAAGACTCGACATTGTTTATACTGTTACATTATGTGAAAGATTTCAGTGTGCTCCTAAAGAATCACATTTAATTTCTAGAAAAAGAATTCTCAGATACATCAATGACATAAAAAATTTCAAAATCAGGTATAATTTCTCAGAAAGTATTGACTTGTTGGTGTATTCAGATGTTGATTGGGTAGGAAATGTTGATGATAAAAGATCCATATCTGGTAGAGTTTTATTTCCAGGGAAAATCTGTGTCAGTTTTTATATAAATAAACAAAATTTAGTAACTCTCAACATGGATAAAGTTGAGTATGTTGCTGTTACTCAAGTTTTTACCCAACTTATATGAATGAAGACTTAGTTGGAAGAATTACTTATTGAAGTAAAGTTACCCTTGATCTTGGGTTGTGATAATCAAAGTGCTATCAAACTTACTAGGAATATAACACAACATTCTCATTCAAAACATATTGACATCAACTACCACCTCATAAAATAGCACGTGGAGAAGAATTAGTTAAAGCTGGATTATGTTCCAACATCGGAACAAGTTGCTGACATTTTCACAAAACCTTTACCAAAGGAATATTTTTCTAAATTGAGTTTGAACATGGTAATCCAACCTATTTATCATCAAGGTTGAGGTATGTGTTTTTAATTCCCTCTCTCATATTTTCTTTGGATAGTGCTATCAAGGGGGAGAATTATTTTATAAATCTATCCATTGAATATGTGCTAAACCTTTTAAAAAATCATGTATAAAGGAGGAGTTGTGGATAAGTTGTGAATCCAACATATTAATGTGCAAACTATTTTAAATATTTTTTGAAGTGGTTATAATAAAAAATTATTTTTTAGTAAAGTTGAAGAAGTGAAGAAAGATGTAAAGAAAAGATGAGGAAGTTTCATGAGTAACCACTTTTGGACAACATGTATCCACTTTAAATAATTCTTATTTCTTAAAATGAGTTTTCTCATGTAGGATTAGAATTTTTGGCAAGTAATCCATAGCTTGAGGTTGAAAAGTTCATTGATTTATGAATCTTGGTCAACAACAAAATCGGAAGGGGAAGATTGTTGGGACCAAGTTGGTTGGAGAAGGTTTTTGGAAGTAAGAAAAAGTTTGTTTTACAAGTGTGTTGTCTTTTTTTGTCAAAGAAGATAAATCAATTCACTTTGTAAAATTTGAAAATTGGACTAACCATCATATTCAGGATTCAAGACTCACAATTCTTAAGAAATTCCATTATACTTGGAAGAAGTTTTTTTGGAAGAAAAGGCTCATCAGACTCACCTTGGGTCCAGAATGAGGTTATGATCATAATGAGGAAGATAATGGAATTAATCATGGATCAAATATAAATCTAATGATGTTTTGATTTTTTTATTTCTTACAAATCATAAGAATGTTTTAAAACTTGTGATTCTATCTTGGTGAAAGAAAGGGGGAGTGCTGCCAATTGTATTCGGGTTGGAAGGAAAGGTAGAAGCTGGTGGAAGAATGATAAGTTACAATAATTTCCATTATAAGTTAGATTATGATGAAGTTGATCTCAAATGTATTCAAAGTCATGAGGAAGTCATGGTACAAGAAAAATTTTGTGTTATAAGGAAGTTACTAAAGATGAATAATTTCAGTCTCAATCTATCTGTGCGAGATCACCAGATGTAGATGTTTTTAAAGGTTGGAAGGTTTGTAGAAAACGTTAGAAAATAAAGGTGTTAGTTTTCAATCTAACCAAAAGCCAAAATGTTTAAATATTTAGAGAAATAATTTTATGAGTATTTTATTCAGAAAATAAAGAAGTTTCTGAATTAGAAGCTACTGATACTGGTCCATCGAACTCAGTATTCCATCATAATCATCATAGGCATAATTGTTTTTATTGGGAGTTGTTGGGACCAATGAAAAATAAAATAAGTAAAGTTTTTAGAGTTCTATATGAAAATAAATTCATAGACCAATAAACAATATAGTCAACTGTTTTCATCAAGATTAATTGTTGGTTGAATTGTTTTATTCCTCTGATTTGTTTTTAAAGAGTTTTGGTATCAAGTGGGTCAAGAAATTAGAAATAAAAGTTTTTAGTGTTTATCTAATATGTTTTAAAATTGGGTTAAGTATGATAGAATAACTCTGATCTATTTACCAGTGGGTCAATAGAAATAAGAATTTACTTAACAATTGATACATTCACATGTGGGTCAAGTGCCATCTTATTGAAGATGACACTAATTTTCAAAGTGAAGCAAAGACCAATCCATCAGAAACAGGCTGAAACTGATATCACTATTAGATATAGGATCATCGGCCTGGAGAAAAGTAAAAGAAGAGTGTTTCTTGAAGTTTTTTGGAAGTGTTTTCGAAGGTGTATATGATGCCTGCTTAAAGAATTTAAAGAAGAATATGTTTTCTTTAGTTCACATAAGTTGGTATGGAGCATCGTAATGTGAATACATATGTTTTACATTTGTCACATTTGGCACTGAGCAACATATTTAAGAATATATTGTCTTTATCATAATGAAGAAATCAGAATGGGAAGATAGTATTTCAATCAGTGCAGAGTAATGTAATGAGATGTCTTTTGTTCAAATTTGTTTGGAAGTGGGTCTGAACATCATATTGAGAAGATGTCTATTTCTTCATATATGAAAGTGGTAAAAAGAACCATAATAAAGAAATAATATTGATGAATCAGAATCAAAATGAAGAATATTAATAATTTATAAGCGAGCTTAATTCTTGAGAATATTTTAGAAGAGTTGAGAAGCATCGACGAAGTCATAAATGCATCCAGGATTTAATGGAAATAGAGATTTCAGGGAATTTGGATGAGTGGGAAAAGGGTTTTAGAATCCCACCCAAACATTTTTGGGCTGTTTATAAAAGGATAAAGTACTTTGTACTTTCTAACAAAATTAATATAGAGAGAGAAGCTCTCAAGTTCTAGGGAGAAGAAGTTTCCAGATTGTGCTTACTTGAGGAAGTTTTCTGGACAGAAGAAGAAAGGACAAGAGAAAAGATCATATTTAGCTGGTTATCATATTGGGATGGATAATTGGATCAGGAAAATCATATTGAGATTTTAATAATGAGGAATAAGTAGTTCAAAATTATTTCACCAATATTATGAAAGAATTATATTTTCTAAATTAAACAATCATACTTTGGAATTAGACTGTGAAATTAGACTGATTATCATTATGAAGTGCAGAAGAAGTTCTTGTGTACTACTGGGTAAGGAAGTGAAGAATTGTTTTTTGAAGAAACATATTTGTGAAAGTTGATTATGTAGCACTGTAAAATAATTCATGCTACTTGAAGAACATGCATTTTTGTATTGATCATAGAGCTACACGAGTGTAAGGGAATATCCTACTCGTTTTATTCCACATAAAAAATTTTTTTTAGTAGATTTTGTGGTATTGGATTGTTTCCAAACCATACCAAGGACACAACTACTCTTGTTGAGTAGTGAAACTTGTAAATTCTTTTGTTTCTATGGATGTGTGTTTGTTTTGTTTTCAGTAGATAAATAAATCTTTAACAGGAGGCAAATGTTGTTTCAAAAGAAGGGAAACTTAAAAGAAAAAAGATATCACTAATTCAACCCCACCCCCTCTCAGTGATACAACAATTTTGACTATGAAATTAGATATGATGAATTTGTATATGTATGAATATGTTAGGATTCTATTTTTTGGGCGAGTAATACAAACTTGTGGGTTGTGTGAAAAATTTCACATTAATGTGGCATGAACAAAATAATTTGGTTTTTGAAACAGGTATTCCAAAACTAAAACATTAAAATCATGAATACACATAAAAAAGGTATAAAACATGAGAATATAATGAGTATATAAGATGAAATAATTATGAATTTAATATACATATCATTTATATTAAATATTTGAGACTTTAAAAGTGAAACCCCTCAAATACTAAGTGTGATATTCCTTCTAAAGTGATACTTTTAAAAACCTTAACCATCCAACCAGGTAGTTTTGAGATTATCTGAGTGCCCTTGGATTATATTTTGTAAGGAAATCAAGTAATAAGTGACTCTGGATTGTCCCATTGGGTAGTTTCATGATTAACCAGGTGCCCCTATATTATTCAGTGTTAACTTGTTTTTTTCATTTTCTTTTGGTTACACTAGTTGGGAAACCCTAATGGTTAGGATACTAGATTAATAGAGTTATTTAAATCCATATGATGGATTTTAATAAAGATTTATCTTCTCAATGATCAAAGAATCATGACTATTGTGATTGAGATGATTCCTTACCTAAATAACTAAGTTATGAGATGAATTCTATAGTGGACTCATTATTTAGTAAAATACAGATCTTGGATCACTAAATGGATATGTTGTATGAGGTTATCATTTTTAGTGGGAGAACTTTTATTTAAATCCCTTAATGAAAAGATATAATACATGATACTCACCTACTGATATTAATTTGTTGTAGATCATAGTATACTTCACATTAATTTTACTGATATCATTAATATGTATGAAATATAAAATAGTTAAATATTGGTATCTAGGAATGAAAAGTGTCATCAAGGAGAAAAATTCATTATACCCAAATGTGAATGTTATAGAAATCAATTTCTCCAACATTGGATCATGATTATTAGATACTAGGTGCACATCGCACATTTATGCCAAAAAACATAGACTTAAAGATAAGAGAGAATTGATAAAGTGTGAAGTGGATCTGCATGTTGGTAATAGAGAAAGAGTTTCTACATTAGAGTCTAACACCTTCAATCTAATTTTACCAAGTGTATTGATTCTAGAATTGAAAAAATGTTATTATGTTCCCTCTATAAACAATAATCTATTTTTTTATCTTTTTTTAGATAAGATGAGATTTTCATTCATTATTAAAAACAATAGATGTTCTATATATAAGAATTAAATATTTCATGGTGTTGAGAATATAATTAATGGTTTATATATTCTTGATATGTATAATCCTATTTATAACATTTAGAATAAGAAAGGAATAATTGATACTAATCCCACTACCTTTGTAATTATCACCTTGGACATATAAATAAGAAATGCATTAAAATACTCTATAAAGGTATATTATTGGAATCATTAGATTATAAATCATTTGATACATGTGAATATTCTTTATTGGTAAAAATTATAAAGCCACATTTTAAGAGAAAGGTTGATAGGGCTAGTGGATTGTTGGATCTTATACACAGTGATGTATATGGACCAATGAGTACACAAGAAAATGGTGGTTTTAGGTACTTAGTTACTTATACTAATGACTTTAGTTAGTATTGGTATGTGTTTTTTGATAAAAAACGAATATAATACTTTTTAAAAGTTCAAAGAGCTTCAAAATGAAGTATAGAATCAACTGGGAAAAAGTATTAAAATCCTCCAATCAGATCGGGGGGGGGGGGGGTGAATACATGATCCATGAATTCATAGATCATATGAGATATTTCATTATTATTTCAAAACTCACTCCTCCTAGAATAACATAATGGAATGGTGGATCCTAAAGGAGGAATCACACCATGTTATACATGATTCAATCAATAACGAGCCTATGTGACCATCCTATATCACTCCAGGGTTATGCTCTAAAGACTATTGTATTCTTACTAAAACAAATTACATCTAAAGTAGTCATACATATTACATATGAAATATAGTATTTGAAACATCATAGTTTGTATTTTATGAGGATTTGGGGTTGTGAAGAACTCTTACGATGATTGGATTTAGAAAAACTTGAACCCAAATTAGATAAATTATTATTTTTTGGTTATCCCAAGGAAACTATGAGAAATTATTTCTATAACCATACTGAGAAAAAAGTTTTTATGGATCATCATGTTTCTTTCCTTGAAAATAAACACAATTTTAGAGGAATTAGTTGGAGGAAAGTTAAACTTGGATAAGTTCAAAACCAATAAACATGAAATTTTCTTGAGGTGGATATTGGTCAGTTCCACAAAGTGTTGTGGAAGAAGAACCCTCTGAAGTTACATAATAACCTTAAAGGTATGGTAGGATTTGATATGAACTAGATAGATATGGATTTCTAATGGAAATGATGATGAAGTAACATTTATAGGATATGAACCTACTTCCTACTAAGAGGACATTGTGAGTTTTGATTATGAGAAATGGTTAAAATCCATGGAATCTGAGATGAAATCCATTTACTCTAACTAAGTTTGGAACTTGGTGGATGCACTTGAATTGGTGGGACCCATAGGGTGAAAGTGTTTTTTTACAAGAAAATTAACATGGATGGTAGAGTGTTCACCTATAAATCATTCTTGGTGGAAAAGGGAGAAAAAAAGTTCTTGGTATAGACTATGAAGAGACCTTTTCACCTGTTTCAATGATAAAGTCTATTCAGATTTTTCTAGACATAACAACTCATTATGATTATGAGATATATTAGATAGATATCAAAACCACATTCCTTAATAATAATTTAGCTAATGATGTGTATATGGTACAACCCAAGGGTTTTGAAGTTCTAAATGAGAATGCTAAGGTTTATAAATTGAAACAGTATATTTATGGAATAAATCAAGCTTCTCAAAGTTCTAATATCTGATTTTATGATGCAATCAAAGATTTTAGTTTCATAAATAACACAAATTATTCTTGTGTATATAAGAAGCTTAGTGTGAGTATAATAATGTTTATGATAGGATATGTAGATGACATACTGTTTATCGAAAATGACATCCCAAGACATCATTTTATCAAGGTGTGGGGCCGGGTAAATGTTTCTCAATGAAATACATGGTTGAATAATCATACATAATAATTACGATGATCTATAGGGATATATTTAAGAGTTTTCTTGGACTGAGTCAAAACACATATATTGGTAAAGTGAGAAAGTGATTTAGCACAGAGAACTCCAGGAAGGGGTTTTTAACTATGTTTTATGGAACAATTATTAAGAAGATTTAGGATCCTTCTAAAGAGTTATAAATGATGGACAAGATTCCTTATATATCCACCATATGATCTATCATGTATTCCATGTTGTGTACTCGACCTTATGTCACATATTTTTTGAGCATAAAAATTAGATACCAATCCAATCCTAATGAGAGTCACTAGATTGATGTGAAGAATATCCTCAAGTACTTAAGAAGGACTAATGATATGTTCTTGGTCTTTGGATGAGAGGATGACCTCTATGTAAAGGGTAAAATATATGCTAGTTTCCAATTTAAAAAATATGATATGAAATCTCAATTCAGATTTGTGTTGTTACTAAATGTTGGAGAAATTAGTTAGAAGATTTCCAAATAAGACACCATAGCAGATTCAACAATAGAGGTAGAATACATCACTGTATTAGATGCTTTGAAAGAAGCTGTTTGGATCAAGAAGTTCATTTCTGAACTTGGAGTGGTTCCTAACATCAAAAGATAAATCAAACAACATTATGACAATAATGGTGTTATTTATCAAGATAATTAACCAAATATCATCAAATGAGTAAATAAATCATTTTTAAATACCATCTCATATGGTAGATTGTTGAGAGAGGAGATGTAAAGATCATTTGAGTGGCTACTTGGGAGAATATAGTAGCTTCGTTGAAAAAACCATTACCGCAGCAACAACATGAGGGTCATATAGAATCTCTAGTTGTTACACACATAATATATTTGTTGTAATGGTTATAAATGTATCATGTTATTATAATAAAGATAATATCTAGTCATCATTCATTCATGCATTCTATAAATTATTTTATGTGAATGGTCAAATGATAATATCCCCTCAAAGTAACACTTTGAGTTTTTCCTAACCAATGATCATTATAGAGTATTATGGATTGTAATGATATGATAGAGTTAACATGAATAAAATATTATATTCTTTATAAATATTTTTATATAATATATGAATAATAGATTCATGAGGTAATAAGTAGAGACTTATTACATGGATTGATCCACTAAATTTTACCTCATGGAATTTCATATAGTCATCGATATAAATAGGGGTGTATGCTTATTATCAATCCTTATTACTTTATGTTTGTTAGATACCTAACATGAGAACCTTAATACTATGATACCCTACTTACACAAGTATATATGTCAATTTAGCTAATATAGGGGTGGTTGGGTATGTTGATGATCATATCGCTGATTGGAGCACAACCAAGATGGGTTTTGTACACTTGTATGACAAGTTAAATACATCCTACCCTTGATTGAATTGGAATAAAAATAATTCAAGTCCATGCTCATTTGTTTCACATATGATGTGTTAAACTACTTGGATAAGTTACATGTGATGTACTTATTAGATAAATTAATGTCATGTGATGTATTTATCAACTTGGTCAATATTTTTCAGATAATCAAGAAATAACAAGGGACCAATAATAGATTGATATGTTCCATGTTTAGTGGTCACTCCTTGTCATGGGAAAAGGGATTATATAGGTATAAATATGATACATATGATACATTTTATTGTGGACATGTTCATATAGATATGTGAGTATGTTTGATGGAGATCATATCAAAACCATTAGTAGCTTGAGTAGAAATGATGATTTTTAGAGGCTTCTCATTTCTTACATTTATGAAATATAGATTTCATAATTATTTTAAATGTTTCTAAGGTCTTTAAGGTCACACTGTTAGGCCCTTGG
Organism: Viscum album; assembly: GCA_963277665.1. Classification (NCBI taxonomy): domain Eukaryota; kingdom Viridiplantae; phylum Streptophyta; class Magnoliopsida; order Santalales; family Viscaceae; genus Viscum; species Viscum album. The sequence continues at coordinate 1,814,948,377 of OY728135.1, read as the reverse complement.
ATAAGGATAAAATTTTGGACAAAGTTTTAGTTCACAATGAAGAGAGTTTTATGAAAAAATCATATCTAAAAGAGTTTGGATGGATTCACAAAGAGTTGTGAAGTTTTGGATAAAGTACTTATGGAATTTTAGTGTAAGTGGTAGATTTTTGGTAGTGAACATAAAATCCCATGCATTAAATTCATGATGAATACATGAATGTGACGCGTGAGGATACCACCTACACTCCTAAACAATTTCACATTATTTATGATCCATAAGATGGATTTTAATGATATGAATTCATTGAAGGAGTTCAATGAATGATCCCCAAGAGTCTTCAAAATATCTCTTCTTACCAAAAACTATTTATCTCATCTAAGAAGGCACTAACACCCCTTCAGTTTCTTGGGTATCCTCACGAAGAATTCTTGGATCCATTGGAAATTTTATTACCTCAATGGGAGTATTTTTTGCATCAAATTCTCCTAGTGATCTCTATCAAGCATTCCCTTTCATTTAAAAAGAAGATGGATATTGTTGTACTTGGTTTACAGGTACTTTGTTTTATGATAATATTCAAATGTTTGAATCTTTAAAGATAAATCTTCTATATTTTGGTTTCTCTTCCACTACAAATGATCATTAGATGATCATATGAAACCCATTACCTAGCTATCCCTGACCTGATATACCTTAGGACTCCTTTCAATTATGCTAAAATGTTTTTTTGTCTTGGTTATTGATTCATATTTGCAAAATGGTTTAAATGTAAATTCTTTTCAAACTATTATGGAATGTGTGATTTCCATGATTTGTTTTAAACTGTGAAAATATGTTCACATGAATTTTTTTAAAATTGTCTCAAAGTTTCCATTCCCTATTATTTATGTAAGATTATAAAAATATTATCTTGTACTTTTTTAATTACTTTAAATTAAGAATAAATGATATATTTAATAAATTCTTCTTATGGAATACTTGGTGGGACCCTACTGGGCTTTGTGCTCACACCCTGTATACACCCAATGAGAGTATGTAGGCTTTGTCATGTCTAAAACAGAAAAGGGAAAGGCATCACTTAGAGATGGTGAGTTCTTATACTAGTTTGGTTTGAGTATATGATGGTGTTATGGTGGGATATTAACCCATATGTCACACATATATGTGTTGTATTCTTTATTTTATTTGTTTTATTCCTAGAACAATACTTATATTGACTTAATGGCACTCCTACATTTTCCTTATTTTGTATTTCGATATATCTTATCTCGTTGTGTAATTATTAAGAGTTTGCTCATGTTTATGTTATATGTTTTGTGTTTTTTATTCTCTACTTATTGATATATCATAGTCTTAATTAATTTTATGGGAAAAGTCATTCACAAAGGTTGTTTTTGGAGGCTCTGGTGCTTGTCTCCAACCCATGGGGATTGTGAATACCCTTTGGGATATATCATGGGTTGGATTGGGTGTCCTTTTCAGGGACAACCTAGGTTGGTTTGTGATATTTTGGTATCATTTCCCAATTTAGTTTTTGGTTTATGTTATTAGGGATGTCATGGATGATAGGAGTTATAAATTTCGAGACTTAAGGTGTTGTTTGCAAGTGAGTTCCTGAGTAGCTCTCATCACAGTGAGCCTTAAGTTTCCAAAAAATGTTAGGGAATATGTGTTTTTGAGTTATGTTTTCATTTTATTTTAGACCTTATTGAGGTTGTTTCCTCATGTGATGATTTACACATTTTATTCTATCATTTTACAGTACCATGCCTCCCAGGAGACTTCTAAAAAAACCCCAAGAGGGTGTTGTGGGTAATGTTACTTGAAAAAATTCTTCAGTTGATCAAAATATTATAAAGTCTATGGTGCATGAAACCCATGATATGGACTGAGCTGTAGCTCTATTCCCTGGTCAAGATAGAGGAGTGGACATAAAGAAGGATGGAGATAGGAATCAAGCCCAAGAGTTTCAATAACATCCCAGACTCTAAAAACCCAGAGAGGATTGTTATATTATATTATTGGTATAAAGTACAAGATTTCCTGAATGATAAAATAGTTCAGTAGTCTTGGAAGACCAGATACATACATATATTACACTCGAAAAAAATAAGATACAACATGAACATATTGCGAGAACATGAATATCCCTTCCATCATATCCCTAAAAATTATATCCCCCCTTTAGGTTTCCTAGGTAAAGGAAAAAAATAAGGGTGAGCTTATATGCTCAATAATGAGTAGTATACAATGGAATATTACATAACATAAACATGAAATAAGTGATATGGAAAGGATAAATGAACAACATGATGCCATAATCAACTAAAACCGAGGGCATTATATATCTATGATAATAAATGAAAACATGGATAACAATAATCATTGATGTCATACTGTATGGAATACATAATGTCAAACATAAAAAAATTCATGTCAAGGCCTTATGCCAAGGAACTTTACTTTTTGTTGAGACCATAGTTAAGACATTATACTATTATGGGAAGAGGCATACTATAACGACCCAAACTTTTATTAATGGAAATTACTCTTGATCTAATTAAATGTATTATTATGTAAAATGGTTATATAACATATGCATTTATTTGGTTTTATGTTTTTGGATTTTAAAATACTGTTAAGAATCATGACTGTTTCTAATATAGTCGTTGAACAATGATCACATGATTAGTATAAATATAGGGCTTTAACAAATCCAATTTACTCAGAAAAAGGAAGCGATGACATCATCTGATAGAATTGATCCATACAAAGCCCATTTGTCAAAGCTCAAAAAGGAGGTGGTGTCATTAGGCTTTTCTCTTGACCAAGCCCAAGCCGAGCTTCAACACGTTAAGCTCGGACAGAACCGCCTACGGTAGAAGTGAAAGTTGATAGAGATTACCACCCGAGCGATGTTATCCAAGCCACCCCAAGTGTCTGTCACCATTACACACCTTACCCTTAAGTATTATGCGGGTTTTATAAGGGGTTATGTAATGATACCCTAGTATTATGATTATGTACATTATTTTTTTATAGAGAATATACTTTCATTTTATTATTGTTACTTTGTAAATAGTTTTTTAACGAAAAAATAGCATTTTTAGTTAATTAAGAAATCTATTTTGATGAACTAATGGAATTTTGAATTAAAAAATATTTTAATTAAATATTATTACTAAATTACTTTTTATATAATATAAATGACCATATAATTATTATGAATATTATTGTGATTTTTATTAAGGTTTGAAAGCTATTTCTGTCAAAACCCATGAATTTTCGATAAATGTCGGTTTTTTATTTTAAAAGTAAAAATTCATATATTTAGAAAATTATTTCGATAAAATGAATATTATTTTTTGAATCAAGGTTTCAAAATTATCCAATGGTAAATTTTTCATAATTTTCTGAGATGGTCGAATTTTTGGGTAAAAATTAAATACCATTTAAATATATAATGTGTTTTATGACATCATAATGGCCTAATAGTGATGTAATAAAATAATATAAATGATATGTTCAGACAATATATATTTTACTATTAAAATAATGTGATTTTAGGTTTGTTTGATTTATTTTACAAAGCTTTAGTGAACCCTCCAAGACTTATAAAACATTTTAACTTTTTAAATTGATTTCCTTGAGAGTGTGACTCACCTCCACATAATCATGCCTATTATTTTAATAATTTAGGCCATTGTAATTATAAAAAAATGTTTTCCACTCCAATTTGGAAAAAACCATGGGCAAAAACCACGGTTTGGTTTGTGGTTTTGATTAGTTTAATGTGTGGTGTCCCAAACCTAAATAATAAAGAATTCCCTCTCCTTTACTATATAAACCCACCCAAGATCCCACTTCCTCTTCACTCAAATCCTTTGGAGTTTGTCCAACATCGGCCCTCCTCTCTCAATAATCCTCCCAAGGTTCCCCAATATCCCAAGAATCCTCTCTCAATCCTCTCTGAAGCCTTTGGGATCACACTTCCAAGTAAGGGATTCATTCCTTTCTCATTTTAGCCAAGTTTCTTAATATTGTTATTCCCTTTTATTTTCAATTATAAATGTTGGGGTATGATTTAAAACCTCCCCCATACTTCCCTACTTATGTTTAAATTATTAGAGACCCCTTTCTCTCTCATTAATTCCTCCCAAGTACACCCGTTACCATGCCAAAATTTCATAAGGAATTTCTCTCTCCACATTTACATTCAAGCAATTATTTTGTATTATGAGTCTAAATTCCATTAATTATTTTGGAACATGTATCTATATGACCCCCTTACTTTTCATTTTGTGTACATATTATGAGACACCCCTTTATCTCTCATAAACCATTTTTATGAATTCTTATGTCATACCGTTATGCTGCCGAAATTACATCGCGATTTTCCAAGCCAAAGTCATTGTGTAGTGAATACCATGCCCATTTATCTATCAAGGGTATTCACCTTTATGAAAATTTACTTATTGATTATATAGTTTCATGTATTAATTTCACATTCCTTTATCATGGAATAAATGATGATGTTCAATTAATCCATGTTGTATGATCTATGTGGCACACTTATGCATGAAATGAAATGTTTAAGAAGGGTGCACCCTGATAGCACTCCAATGCATTGGGTAAAGATTAGTATCATGATACATAAAGTGAAATGAGGGTTTACTCATGCCAATTAAAGTCCAATGTGGGTTTACTCATTCTCTATGTTCAATGAGACTTGGCTCATTCCAATACCATGTTAAGTTTTGTCGCCACATTTCCATGTTATGATAATCATGCTATATCATGCCTTTATGTTCATGTTTCTCTTATGCTCTATTGATATGCCTATTGACAAAAATTTATTGTATTATTCAAGTTATTCCTTTTTTACTCCCTTACTGGGCTTTATAGATCATCCTTTTCTTATGCTTGTCCTCATTTTATCCCATACAATGCTAAGTACGAGGGAATGTAGTGGTCATGTAAAGGAAGTTTTTAATAAGGATGTTGTGTTTCATGTTTTAAGTAGTTATGTAATATTCCTAAGCCCCAAATACACTAGACCTCTAGATCTTCTATGTTGCATCAAGTGGATATTTTATGTAATAAATCATGTTTAAGTGTGTCATAAAGAGCAGGGTTTTTATAGTTGGTATCAAAGGATAGGTTTAGTTATTATTGGGATTAGGATTAGGAAACCCTTGTTAAAGCCTTAGGGATAAGACTAAGTATAATAAGAACATACTTAAATTTTGGTGAGTATTGAGTAAGTGGTTTATCAAGAAAATACATAACTGTATGGATAGAAGTAGGTAGAGGCAGCTCTAGCACATATGTACCTAGGTGTGAAAACTCTGACAATGAGTTTTAGGTTTGACCCGGAGTATCCCAGTACACGACAACGGGGCTTAATACACTCTTGTTTACAACACTCCAAGGGGATATTATTTGGTAAATTCATAAGATTAGTATGAACCATTATTAAGGTAATTAAAAAAAATTCCCCTATGAATATATGTTAGAAAGTAGATCATGGATAACATAGATTAAAGCCTATAGATTCATGAGTTAAGGAAATAAAAGTTATTTATATGTCATCCATTTTTGTCCTTGGATTAACCTTTATGTGATACTCTCTCAATTAACTCAAGATTTGAATAGAAACATGGGTAAAGAGGAATGTTCAACCCCCCCTAAGAAAGAACAAGTCGCAATAAAGAGATTGATGAGACAAAGGAATCCTACTTTTAATGGATCATCCGATCACTCAATTTCCGAACAATGGATCAACTTCATTGAAAAGATCTTCTCCATACTTCAATGTTCCGAACAAGAGAAGGTTCTTATGGATGCTTATAGTATGGAGGGTTAAGCTGATAAATGGTAGACATTGATCAAAAATATGAAGTCTGAGAATGTGATCGAGGCATTGGAATTGAAGGATTTCTGGAAAATGTTTTTCGATAAGTATTTTACGTGAACCCTACAACTTAAGATGGAAATAGACTTCCTTGACCTAAAGAAAAAAGACGATGAATCCATCAGAGCGTATGAGGAAAACTTCACAAGGCTTGCACGATACACCTCTAGCTTTTTTGTTACCCCTGAATGCAAGGTTGACCACTTCTTTCGTGGGCTAAAACCTAGACTATGAAAATCCCTGGCGATCCGTGACTTCGATAGAGATTAGGAAATTGTTCGATGTGCCCTCAAAGTCGAAATGGAGATTGGAGAATCCCAGGGGTATCATGGGGATAAGAAGCTTAAGGTGGACTTCAATTATTTTGGTCTGATGGATAAATACAACAATGATAAGAAGATCCAGCACCCCACTTTCCAAAGGTGCGGAAAGAAGCACCCCAAAAATTGCCTGAAGGGGATGAGGAAATGCTTTAGGTGTGGAAGAGAAGGGCTCCTAGCCATTAACTGACAACAAGATAAAACCATAGTTGTGACAGAGGAGAGGAATGTTTCATTCGACCCTCAATTTGTTGTTCATTACTTCAACTACAAAGAACCAAGGCACCTTGAAAATCAGTGCCCTAAGCCAAGGGTTTTCAGAGGCAACAAACAACATCCAAGGAAGAAAGGGTGAGATTTTTCCATCACTACCACCGAAGTGAACCCCGAAAATGATGTGGTGATAGGTACGCTAGTTATTCATTCAATAATAGTGAACATACTTTTTGATTCTGGTTCTATGCATTCTTTTATATCCTGAAAGTTTAGTAGAACAATCCCAACACCACCAAAAATCATGGAAGTAAAGATGTTGGTGAGTATTGAAAATGGAGAAATCATTGCATCCCATGAATATAACTCCTCCCCTGTCATAATTTTTAGATTGAACTTCCCGGAGAACCTTGTCATACTCTCTCTGTTGGAATTTGATGCAATTATTGGCATGGATTGGATTTCCTTATATAAAGCCAACATAAATTGCCGTGAGAGGGAAATCACTCTCCATATTGAGAATCGACCCCTAATTCTATACAAGTGCAAGGAGGAAGATGAATATTCTTTAGCTCCATCATCTCAAGCATAGATATTACTGCCCTATGAGAGCATGTATCTGGCTCAGATGATTTATTCTAAGAAAGAAACCGTCCTTGAAGACATGCCTATTGTGAGGTAATTTGTAGAAGTGTTTCCTGATGAATTTCCTGGTCTTCCTCATAGAAGATATGTTGAATTCTCAATTGACCTTATACCTGGGGAATTTCCAATATCCAAGATTCTATATAGAATGGATATTGTGGAGCTTGAGGAGCTGAAGAAAAAACTATAGGAGAATCTGGATAAAGGGTTTATACGCTCAAGTGCTTCACCATGGGGTGCTCTAGTTCTGTTCATCAAGAAGAAGGATGGGTCAATGCACCTTTGCATTGATTATCGTGAGCTCAACAAAATCAAAATAAAGAAAAATTATCCTCTGCCTCAAATTGATGTCTTGTTCGATCAACTACATGAAGCGCAATACTTCTCCAAGGTGGATCCACGGTCAGGATATTACCAAGTAAGGGTGAAGAAGGAGTATATCCCCAAGACTTCTTTTCATACAAGGTACGACCACTATGAATTCATAGTAATGCCTTTCAGACTCACTAATGCTCTGGAAATCTTTATGGAATTAATGAATAGAGTCTTTAGAGATTACCTTGACAAATTTGTGGTAATATTTATAGATGATATTATTATATACTCCAAAACTAAGGAGGAGCATGAGGAGTATCTAAGCACTGTACTAGAGACCTTGATAAAGGAGAATCTCTATACAAAGTACAACAAGTGTAAGTTCTGGTTGAAGGAGGTCTCATTCTTGGGCTATATCATCACAAGCAATGGGATATCTGTGGATCCCTCCAAGATAACTACAATTGATGGATGGACGAAGCCAGCATTGGTAACAAGTATTTGTAGCTTCCTGGGGTTAGCTGGATATTATTGCCGATTTGTGAGTATTTTTTCACCATTTTCCAACCCTCTTACCAAGCTAACTTGGAAGGGAGTAAAGTTTTCTTGGGGTGATGAATGCAAAGAGAGATTCAAGGAGTTAAAAAAGAGGCTTATCACTACACCATTACTCACACTCCCAATAAGTGGATAACTATTTGTGGTGTACAGTGATGTTTCAAAGAGGGGTTTAGGATGTGTTCTAATGAAAAATGATAATTTTATAGCCTATGCCTCAAGGAAGATGGAGATCCATGATCAAAACTATCCCACACATGATTTGGAGTTGGCTTCTATGATCTCTGCATTGAAAATATGGTGGCATTATCTATATGGGGAGAAGTGTGAGATATATACTAATCATAAGAGCCTCAAATATATATTCACACAAAAAGAGCTTAATATGCATCAAAAAAGATGGATAGAGCTCATCAAGGATTATGAATGCTCAATTTACTACCATCCCAGTAAGGCAAACAAGGTGGAATATTCTCTAAGTAGAAAGGATCCTACATATTTATCAATGAAGATAATTGAAAAGGATCCAATCTTATTAGATTTGTAGAGTATGGACATGGGAATCATTAAGGGAGGAATATCATCAATAATTTCTCAAATGTTTGCTCAACTATCCCTCATGGAGAAAATAAAGGATGCTCAAAGAAAGGATATGGAAATTCTGAAAAGGGTGGAAACTATCAGAAATAGGAAATCCTCAGAGTTCATGGTTGACAAGGATGAAATTGTGAGATTTGGGTCATGATTATATGTATTATTTGATCTAGAGATAAGGAAGGAGCTTTTGAATGACACACATAGCTCAACCTTCTCTATTCACCCAGGGAGCACAAAGATGTATCGGGATCTCCAAGAAAACTTTTGGTGAGACAATATGAAAAGAGAGATTGCTAAATATACATCAAAGAACCTGGTATGTTAGCAAGTGAATGCTGAGAGGAAAAAGTTACGGGGATTATGCAACCACTACCCATACCAACACGGGAGTGGGAGAACATTACCATGGACTTTGTCACTGGACTTCCAAGGACATCCAGAAGAAACAATTATATATGGGACGTTGTGGATCGTCTTATGAAGACATCTCACTTTATTATGATTCGAGAGGACTTCTCATTGGATCAACCTGCAAGGATTTAAATCAAATAAGTGGTAAGGCAGCATGGAGTACCACTATATATTGTATGCGATCATGATCTGAGATTCACATTGAAGTTATGGAAAAGTCTCCAACATGCTCTAAGCACTGAACTGAACTTCAGTACGGCTTATCATCCTCAAACTGATGGCTAATCTGAGTGAACTATTCAAACATTGAAAGATATGTTAAGATCATGTTCTATGGACTTAAAAGGAGGATGGTACCAACATCTTCCACTGTTTGAATTCTCCTACAATAACAGTTTCCACTCGAGCATCTGAATGGAACCATATGAAGCCCTTTATGGGAAAAGGTGCAGAACACTGGTGTGTTGGGATGAAGTCAGTGAGTGTAAAATACTAGGACTTGAAATGGTCGAAGAAATTATAGATAAGGTGAAAACCATTCAACAACATATCAAGGCAGCCCAAAGTCGATAGAAGAGTTATGTAGATAACTGTCGATGATACCTTGAGTTCAAAGTTGGAGACATAATGTCGGGGCTGTGGCCTATCAACTAGCACTTCCACCTACCATGGCCAAAGTACATAATGTTTTTTATGTATCCCTCTTAAGTAAGTACATACCAGAACCTTTACATCTACTCTCTTTAGAGGTAGTACAATTAGAGGATGATATTTCTTATGAGGAATAACCAGTGAAGATATTGGATCATAGAGATAAAGTTCTATGTAACAAGACTACCCACCTGGTCAAGGTACTATAGAAAAACCATAAGTACTAAGAGGAAACATGGGAACTGGAGGAGGAAATTAAGGAAAAGTACCCACACATGTTTGTGGCTTAGAATGTAAAATAAAATTTTGAGGGAAAAATTTCATAAAGGGGGAATATTGTAATGACCCAAACTTTTATTAATTGAAATTACTCTTGATATAATTAAATGTATTATTTTGTAAAATGGTTCTATAACATCTGCACTTCTTTGGTTTTATGTTTTTGGATTTTAAAATACCATTAATAATTGTGACCATTGCTAATATAGCCGTTGAACAGTGATCACATGATTATTATAAATATATGGCTTTAACAAATCCAATTTACTTAGAAAAAGGAAGCGATGACCTCATCCAGTAGAATAGATCCATACGAAGCCCATTTTTCGGAGCTCAGAAAGGAGGTGACATCATTGGGCTTCTCTCTTGAACAAGGCCTAGCTGCGATTCATCACTTTAAGATCGAACGGAATCACCTATGGGAGAAGTGGAAGTTGATAGAGATTACCACCCGAGTGATGTTATCCGAGCCACCCCAAGAGTCTGTCACCACCATACACCTTACCCTTCGGTCTTATATGAGTGTTATAAGGGGTTATGTAATGAGACCCTAGTAATATTATTATGTACATTATTTTTGTATATAGAATATACTTTATTTTTATTATTGTTACTTTGTAAATAGTTTTTAAAGAAAAAATAGCATTTTTAGTTAATTAAGAAATATATTTTTATGAATTAATGGATTTTTTAAATTAAATAATATTTTAATTAAATATTATTACTAAATTAATTTTTATATAATATAAATTATCGTATAATTATTATGAATACAATTGTGATTTTTATTAAGGTTTGAAAGGTATTTTTGTCAAAACCCATGAATTTTCAATAAATGTCAGTTTTTATTTTAAAAGTAAAAAATCACATATTTATAAAATTATTTAGATAAAATTAAAATTATTTTTGGATTCAGTATGTCAAAATTATCCAATGGTGAATTTTTCATAATTTTCTGAGTCATTCAAATTTTTGGGTAAAAATTAAATACCGTTTAAAAATATAATTTGTTTTATGAAATCATAATGACCTAATAGTGTTGTAATAAAATAATATAAATGAGAGTTTTGGAAAATATATATTTTACAATTAAAATAATGTGATTTTAGGTTTGTTTTATTTATTTTACAAAGCTTTAGTGGACCCTCCAAGACTTATAAAACATTTTAACTTTTTAAATTGATTTTCATGAGAGTGTGACTCACCTCCACATAAGAAAGCCTATTATTTTAAGAAGTTAATCCATTGGACTTATAAAATAATGTTTTCTACTCCCATTTGGAAAAAACCATGGTAAAAAACCATGGGTTGTTTTGTGGTTTTGATTAGTTTAATGGTGTCTGAAACCTAAATAATAAAGAATTCCCTCCCCTTTCCTATATAAACCCACCCAAGCTCCCACTTCCTCTTCGCTCAAATCCTTTGGAATTCATCAAAACTCTTACCTCCTCTCTCTATAATCCTCCCAAGGTTCCCCAAGATCCCAATAATCCTCTCTCAAGCCTCTCCCAAGACTTTGGGATCACACTTCCAAGTAAGGGAATCCTTCCTTTCTCATTTTATATAAGTTTCTTAATATTGTTATGCCCTTTTATTTTCAATTATAAATGTTGGGGTATGATTTAAAAACTCCCCCCATACCTCCCTACTTATTTTTTAATGATGATATACCCATTTATCTCTCATTAATGCTTCCCATGTACACCCGTTACCATGCCAAAATTCCATAAGGAATTTCTCTCTCCACATTTACATTCAAGAAATTATTTTGTATTATGAGTCTAAATTTCATTACTTATGTTGGGAAATGTATCTACATGACCCCCTTACTGTCTATTTTGTGTAAATATGATGAGAAACCCATTTCTATCTCATAAAACATTTTTATGAATTCTTATGTCACACCGTTATGCTGTCGAAATTACACTGTGATTTTCCAATCCAAAGTCATTGTGTAGTGAATACCATACCCATTTATTTATCAAGGGTATTCACCTTTATGCACATTTAATTATTTATTATATAGTTTCATGTATGAATTCCATATTACTTTATCATGGAATAAATGATTATGTTCAATTAATCTATGTTGTATGATCTATGTGGCACACTTATGCATGAAATGAAATGTTTAAGAAGGGTGCGCCCTGATAGCGCTCCAATGCATTGGGTAAATATTAGTATCATGATACATCAAGTGAAATGAGGGTTTAATCATGATAATTCAAGTGCAATGAGGGTTTAATCATGATCCATGTGTAATGAGCCTTAGCTCATGCTAATACCATGTTAAGTGTTGTCGCCACATTTCCATGTTATGATAATCATGCTATATCATGCCTTTATGTTCATGTTTCTCTTATGATCCATTGATATGCCTATTGCCTAACATGTATTTTATTATTCATGTTATGACTTTTTTACTCCCTTAATGGGATTTATAGATCACCCTTTTCTTATGCCTGTTCTCAGATTATCCCATGTAATGCTCAGTACGAGGGAATGTAGTGGTCATGTAAAGGAAGTTTTCAATAAAGATGTTGTGTTTTATGTTTTAAGTTGTTATGTAATGTTCCTAATCCCCAAATACACTAGACCTATCAATCTTCTATGTTGTATCAAGTGAATATTTTATGTAATAAATCATGTTTAAGTGTGTAATAAAGAGAAGGGTTGTTATATATGCACAAAAACCCAAATTATTTTTTCTCATGAGGCCCATCGATGTATCAAAGGACTGTATAATATTGGGACACACCCATTATTTGATTAAGTATGATGAGTTCACCCTAAGATCCATCAATAACTTTCATAATATTCCCTGAGGCACATATTACTGTAAAAAACTTGGTTATCCATATAAAGAGAATCAAAAATATCAAATACTTCCCCATTCAATAGAATAATTTGGATGTCTAGGAAAAAATCCCTTAATAAACTTATAATCCATGGGGTATCATCAAAGTAACATAATGTAACATTATCAAATAAATATAGTGGTGAGGATACTTAAAATGTTCTATTTTATCCATGTAAGATAGTAATTTGAATGAATATATTACATTGTAAGGATACCAAGGCAATGGTAGGAAAAATCCTTCATCATAGTTCATTAAGAGTGTGTGAATATTCCAAATCATATCCTTTAGTAGTGTCTTTCCAGGTGTGTAGTCTTATTCCCACTCATCGTGAATTGGGGTGATGATTGATTCAATGATAAAAAAACCTTTTCAGGGTGATTACACCTAGGTTTATCCATTTTATAACCATATCCACTTTATAGTATCTATAAATAGATGTATTTTATAGGAATTTTTAGAAACTTTTACTTTACCAAAACATAAGATGATTTTTACACCATGGAAAAGGTAAATCTTGAATCAAAATAATATGAGAGAGAGATAGAAATATAAAATTTTAAATCCCTTAAATTTCATGATTAACTTGTAAAAAATTATTCCATGGAAATCCATGAACCACACAAAATAAAATAGGCAGTTATTATAACCTGAGTCCCAAAGAATGAAAATTGAGATAGAAAAAACCCACTTATGTATTAGGTAGAAATTAAATAAAAACATATTAGAATATAGGGATTAAAAATGATCTTAAAATACTATTAATAAATTAATTTCAAGATATAACATCTCAAATAGGTATTATATAAACCACATAAATAAAATTAGGTGCATAATTCAAATTATGACTCTAGGAGAGAAATTTGAGATGGAAAAATCCTTACCTATTATCCTAAATTACATGAACATACTTTAACCTCAAGTATCATAAACATATATATATATTAATAAATTAATTAATTACCTTTCTCATATCCATTTTTATCTATACTCTTCATAAATATTCATTCTCTACATGAATTCTCCTGATTTTCCACATTGGTGTTTATAGTTTTGATCATTTGTACATGTTTAATAATATCAGTGTTCGTATAAATTATTATTACAAATTATATTATTACTAAATCATTAAATTTACTGTTAGGTATGATTTATAATAATTAATTATGTTTCAAATCCCTTTTATGAGTGTTTTAGACATTATCCCTAAAGATTAAGTCAATAATAAGCATGTTTTGGTGATTTTTGACGAACGAAGGGAATTTCCTTAATTGATGAATTAGATATTGATATAATATATACAGAAATAAAAAAATAATTATTTACACATTTATATAATATTATACCAGTAAATAAGTTCTCATAGTCATCCATGACATAAATGCATAGTATTGTTCAAGTAGGTGGTTAAACCGACCCAAACATGAACCTACCATGATTAGTGGATGATGATGAGATTTTTTAGTTTTAATATCATTATTAATAGAGTATAATGATTCTATTTAGTGTTTATTAGTGTGATATATTATAATTATAAGTAATTATAATAAAAATTAATGGATATGAAAATATTATGCAATTTGAATAAAATATTATCCTCTTAGTATGATTATTTTAAACAATTAAACTAACTATGAATTTTCTGGTCATATAATCAATTGGATCTTAAAATTGTCACACCATAACCTTAATAATATCATGAAAACAATATTTATCCTTTAATACCATCTTTATATCCAATCTTGTGAGGTGGTCAGGGAAAACTAAACACATTACGTCATGGAGTCCGCAGTCTGTACAATGCACAAACAACAATTTTGTTTTTATTAATGGGTGGGGTATATGAATAAATAATGATAATAACCTCAATATATTAAAATTAAAGTATAATAATAATAATATAATTATATTAGTTTTCATATAATAAATTTTAAATAATATAATTAGGAATAAAACTAAGTAGTCGATAATACTCACATCAGAGACTTGATTTATCCTTGGAAGTCTCCTTGAATTTGAAGATATTAGGACATATATGAGGGAAAATAGGCCTATTTTCTTAGTATATTTTTCTATGGAGAAAAAATTTAATATTTAAAATGAGAAATTATAATAGGAGGTGTGTCTTTAAGTGGTGAATATGTTCCCCATTTATAAGTGAAGGAAAGGGTAGTTTTTGAAACACCTTTACATTTTTCAATAATGATATGAAACTATTAAAGGGTCAATGGATAAAAATGGAAAAAATTGTTGGTGAAACATGTAATGGTCGATTATAAGCTCAACCATTCAATTCTACTCATGTTTTTTAAACGATTTAGGACTTTTACTCAAGGTCAAACTCAATTTACTGCTTTTACTTTTACCTTGGAAATTATTTTCTAATCATAGTAATTAATTTTAATGAAAAATATTAAGATAGAACATTTTAACTGATTTGATACCTATAATTTAATATTTTAAAATCATTTTATCAAATAATATTTCTAAATGCATGAAAATTTATTTTTAAAATAAATATGTTTAATCACGTAAAAACTGTTTTTTCGAGAAATAATATTTTTAATATTTACATTTATATATAAAGTAAAATTATTCTGGATACAAATTTTAAAGACATAAATTGATTTATTATAAAATAAATAAATTATATGAGGATTTCAAGGCAATAAAATAATGAGTATCCCTTGAAAATACACGATTCAATGAAAAGACCAAAAATAGTTTTTATATCACATGAACATTTTAATTAATTATAAAAAAGTTTTCCATGAGTTTTATAAGTTCAAATAATTTTTTAAAATGTATTATTTTATTCCCAAAATTCAAATTTTATTATTTTAAAGGTTTTATAAATCTATAGGCCATTTTTATATAATGGTAAAATCATAAAAATTATAAGTTTCATGAAAACCATAATTTTTTATTAAAAACCAACCTTTTCAAAAAAATCTCAAAAATTCACACTAATCTAATTTCAATATGATGAATTCAAAAAATGGAATTATTTTGGTAAATTTTAAATTAAAAAATTTAAATTTTAAATAAAGTCTTGAATAAAGGCTCTTTAAAGGGCGCATTTTTGAAATAGTTCATGATACTGTATTTACTTACTACAGTAGATATCCAGGTGTTACATTCTCCCCCATTAAATAATTTCATCCTTAAAATCAGCGTATATATCAACTATTAAATAAATTTGGATAATCCTTACTTATATCTTCTTCAAGATCCCAGGATGCCTCTTCTAGTTTGGGATTTCTCCAAAGGAATTTTAGAAAATGATTTATCTAATTTTTCAATACTTTCTCCCTCATGTCAAGAATCTAGATAGGATCCTTATTATAATATAAGTCAAGCTCCAGTTTTATTCTCATGTGAGAACATGCATTGGATCCAATATGTATTTCCTTATTAATGAAACATGGAAGACATTGTGCACTTTAGAAATGTTGGGAGGAATAATCAATTGATAAGTTTCAACCCCAATTCTTTCTAATATTTCAAAAGGACCAATATACCTAGGTCTTAAATTTCCGCTTTTACCAAATATTACGACTCCATTCTATGTTGAAACCTTCAAGAATACATAATACCCAACCTAAAATTCCAAGTATTTCCTTCAATTATCCAAATATATCTTTTGTTTACTTTAATGTGATCCTGAATAGTTCACACTTTAATAGTTTTATCCTCTACAAGATCTAGGACAACTAACTTTCTATCTCTAATTTCTTCCCAATAGTTTGGAATACGACACCTATTCCCCTACAATTCTTCATACGGTTCCATTTGGATGCTTTAATGGAAACTATTAATGTATAAAAATTATACCAAAGGTAGATATTGATCCCACATACCTTGGAACTCAAGAGAACATGATCTCAACATGTCTTCTAAAGTCTGTATAGTTCTTTCAGATTGGCCATCAGTTTGGGGATGATATGTAGTTCTTAAATATATCTTATTGTTGAGATACCTTTAAAGAATCTTCCAGATTTTTGATGTGAACCAAGGGTCAAAATTTTATAAAATTGATAGAGGTTCCCCATGAAGCCTAATAATTTCATTAATATAGATCCATGAAAGGTGATCAAGGAGTAAATATTCTTTTATCACTAAGAAATGAATATACTTTGTAAGAAAAATCAATGATAACCTATATTGCATCGTTCTTTCTTGGTGTCTTTTAGAGTCTAGTTAAAGAGTCCATTATAACATCATCCCACTTCTATATAGGTATATGCAGAGGTTTAATGACTACTTTAGGATGTTTTATTTCATCCTTTAACCCTATACATCTTTGTGATACTAGGGCGTATATAGAAATTTTATCTATGTGCTTCATTTAGTTTTTTCCTCTTCAACTTTGGTATGGATGAAACACATAACCGCTTTCCAAAATTCAATAGTCCATCTCTATAGATCAAGTATGTCAATTTACCGTCATTCAATGATTTAATATTCCTTTATATGTTCTCACAATCATTCTAGGAATTCTCTTTCCTTTCCAGTAAGGATGGTTTATAATTTTTTTGGAAAAGGAATGACGACCCCCCTTACCTAGAAATCACCATATCCATCTTTACTAGATCTCTGTATATGAGATCCTTTTTAATCCTCATCATGGTCAAAAATCCATGGTCCCTCCTACTCAATTTATCAATCTCCTTGTTTACCTTCCCAGGGTGGCAGTGTATCAATCAATCATAGTCCTTGAGTAGTTCCAAACATATTATTTGTCTCATTTTTAGCTCCTTATAAGATAATATATACTTAAAACTTTTATGGTTCATATATATATATCTCATATCTTCACCATAGAGTTTGTGTCTCCATATTTTCAAAGAAAATATTATAGTTTCCAGATTAAGGTCATGAGTTTCATAGTTTTGTTCATGGATTTTCAATTTCCTTGATGGATAGGAAATTGCTCTATCATTATGTATAAGTTCACAACCAAGTCTTTTCTTCAATGAATCACTATAAATTAAAAATCCTTCCTTACCTAATGGTAGAGTTAATACCAGTGAATTAATCAGTATCTTATTCAAATCATCATAACTTTACTTACTTTCCCTTAACTATGTTAATTCTACCCCTTTATATGTTATCTTGGTTAAAGGGTTGGCCAAAAAGGTGAAATCTTGAACAAACCACTGATAGTAAACTACTAATCCCAAGAAACTTTGGATCTTGGTTATGTTCATTAGTATAGGAAATTTTTTGAATACCTTTTTATTTGACGGGTCAATAAATATTCCATCCATGGATACAATATTACCAAGAAAATAAACTTCATTGATCTAAAATTCACACTTACTATACTTCCCATATAATTTTTTTTCTTAGGGTCGCCAAAATTACTTTCATATGACTCTCTTACTCTTCATAGCTCTTAGAGTATATCAAGATATCATCAATTAATACCACCAAAAATTTTATCAAGACACTCCTTGAATAATATATTCATCATATCCATAAATATAGAAGGTATATTAGTCAATCCAAAAGGAATTACCATAAACTCATAATGTTTATAACTAGTCCTGAATGTAATATTCAGTAGGTCATCATTCTTCACCCTTAACCGATGATAACCAAATTGAAGATTGATCTTTGAAAATTATTGGGCTCCTTCAAGTTTATTAAATAAGTTATCAATTAAAGGTAAATAATACTTATTATTTATAATTATGGTATTTATATCCCTATAATCATTGCAAAATCTCATGGACTCATCCTTGTTTTTCACAAATAAAATAGTGTCTCCCCATGGTGAAACACTAGGGAATACAAATCACTCATAACTAAACTCCTATATATATTTATTTAACTCTACTAACTCCATTGGTTACATCCTATAAGGAGTTTTTGATATGGGTCCCTCACTAGGAATAAGTTCAATAGAGAACTCAATTTCATCTTCTAGTGGATGACTAGGAAAATATTCTGTAAAAACATCAAAGAAATTTTGTATAATGAGTACATCCTATATTCTTAGGATACCTTTGTCATCCATATATCACACTTTATCTTCCTATTTACCCAAAATTTCATTAAGCAGAGCTACTAGGGCTGGATATGGACATGATTTAGTTGATAAATTTTCCTCTCTAATGACAAGATATTCCACTTAACTTTTGAGAATAATATTATCTTTCTCTTGGAAATAAATTTTTTCATTATACTTTGAAAGGCAATCCATAACAAGGATCATTTCAAAGTAAAGCATATGTTTAATAACCAAGTTTTCAAATAGGTTATTCCCATGCATCATAACTTGAACTGCCTAACATATGTTTGTTTTCATAAGGCTCCCACATGGTGTCTTAATTGATAACTCCCTTACCAGGTTTCTAGGGAAATATTTAATGTTATTTGAAAACATGAAAGACATAAAAGAGTTATAAGATACAAAATAAAATAAAACATTATCAAACATTAAGTCAATGATCAAATTACCTACCACCATGTCATTATGAACTTTAACTTTAGCTATGGTAACTATAAAAGCTTAGAATTTCTCCCTTGGCCTTTTTTGAGGTAAATTCCCTTGAATTTTGGGGTATTATTTTTCATAATTTCACTTATCACTATAGATAAAGCATTGAACATAAATAACTTTTACCTTTACCTTTCATTGGTGATCTTGATGAATTTTTTCTCCACACTTGTAACAAACTCTCATTCCCCTTATGAAATCCCTAGGGTGTTTCTTCCTATTGTTATCACATGTGAGAAATACCATTCTTTATTTTTCCCCTTAGCTGTATTGTTCTAACTATGATGATAAGTCAAACTCTTATTCTCCTAATTTCCCTTAAATATATACATCTTGGAGAACTCATTTTATATCTTAATGGTTCTTGAGACTATGTCATCATATGAATAAAAAGTTTAGGAGGCCAAAGCCTTTAAAAGGCTCAATTCTAGCCCATAAAATAAATAATCAATCTTACTTTCCGATATATGTATATAGTCCGTAACATGTCTAGATAACCTTGTAAAGTTATCCTCATACTCAACAACATTTTACTTCACCTTTTGTCTAATCTTGAGGAATTTCCTTTCCATTTATGCTCTTTGATCACGAAGAAAGTATTTTTCATAGAGTACATCCTTAAAAGTTCCCTATTCCATGAACTTGAGATCATTTTACTCTATAGTATTTTGAATTAGTGACCACCATTGGACCACATATCACTTCAAAGGATAGACCACCATGATGCATTTTTCCTTTTCACTACTTCCTAAAGTGATAAAGATCTTCTCTAGGGAATTTATCCATTATTAAACTACCAATGGATTAGTAGTTCCACTAAATGATAGAGGCTATTGTTGCATGAAGCAATCTAACATAGCTACACCATGTTGTGGATCAGTAGGACATTATCTGTAGGTGAGATTATTTTTCATAACATGGGTAAACTACCCTAATATGGTTATAAAATTATTATCCTAAACTCAATATTCATTAACTTGTTTATGAGTAATATCCCTACACTAACTATGGGTGTTGATATAGTTCCCATTCCTCCATCTTTCTATAATCGCATAAACATAATTAGCTCATGATATTCTAAAATAAAATTCCTACTATGTTTTCTAGAGTATTCCCTAGAAATAATGAGGTATTTTCATAGTAATTATTATATATTACTTGGTTCATCTAAATATAATCCTCAATGTTGATACTAAACTTTTTTTGATACCAACCATAACAGCCTAAACCCCAGAAACCTAGAGCTGGTAGTTATATTAAATTACTGGAACAAAACACAAGAGTTACCGAAGGATCTAATAGTTTAGTAGTCTTATAATACCAGATATATACATGCATTACACTTGAAAAAATATATAATACACAACATGAACATATTATAAGAACATGAATAAACCTTCCATCATATTCCTGGAAATTACACATAGTCTCCCTGTAGGTTTACTTGGGAAAAGAAAAATTAAGGGTGAACTAAAATTATCAGTAAAGAGTAGCATGAAATGAAATATTACATAAAATAAACATGTAATACGTGATATGGAAATAATGAATGGAAAAAATGATGACATAATCAACTAAATATGATGGAATTCTATATTCATGATAATAAATGAAAACATGGATAATGATAATATTTGATCTCATACTGATGTAATTAATAATTCCAGACATCAAAAAATTATTGTTAAGGCCTTATTACATGACACATTAATTATCATCGAGATCAAATTTAGGATATTATCATGTCATGGGAAGAGGAATATACCAAAACCCAACATGTTTTATCTCATGAGACCTGTTGTTTCATTGAATGGATATATAATACTGAGCCCCACCTATCACTTGATTAAGTCCAATAAATTCACCATAAGAGTCATCAATACCTTTTATACCATTTATTTAGGAACATATTACTGAAAAAACTTGTATATCCATATAATAAAAAACATGAATATCAAATTCTTACCTATTCAATATAATAATGTGGATTTCTAGGAGAACATCCCTAAATAAACTTATAATCCATGGGGTATCATCAAAGTAACATGAAATACCCTTATAAAAAAATACAGTGTTGAGGGTACTTAAATTTTATAGGTTATCCATGGAAGATAAAAATTTTATTCAATTTATTTCATTGGTAGGATATCAAGAAATGGTAGGAAAAATCCTTCATTATGATTTATTAAGAGTGCGTGATATTCCAAAGCATATCCCCCACAAGTGACTCACTAAGTGTGCGGTCTTAGGCCAACTCATTGAACATCAGGGTGATGATTGATTCAATTCTTAACCAACCATTTTTAGTGTGATTACTCATAGTTTCATCTATACCATATCCACTTCCACTTTCCAATATCCATACAAGTATGTATTTGCTAGGAAATTACACACACTTTTACATTACCAAAACTTAAGGTTATTTTAAGCCATGGAAAAGGTAACTCTAGAATCAAAAGAATATGATAGATGGATAAAAATATTGATTTTTAAATCCATTAAATTTTATGATTAAAATTTAAAAAATTATTCCATGGCAATTCATGCATCACACAAAAGAGAATATGTGGTGATTATAACCTAAGTCTTAAAGAATGAAAATTGAGACAAAAAATCCTAACTTATGGATTGAGTAGAAATTAAATCATAACATATTAGAAGATAAGGATTAAACTTAATTTTAAAATACCATGAATAAATGAATTTCATGATATAAAATTTAAAATAGGTAGTATATACACTGAATAAATTTAGGTGCATAATACAAATTTTGTCTCAATAAGAGGAATTTGAGATGAAAAAACCCTTACCTCTTATCAAGAATTACAAGAAAATAAATTAAAATACTGTATAATAATCATAAATATCACAATAAATTAATTCATAACCTTATTCATATCCATTTTCATCAATACTCTTTATAAATAGTCATTATCTACATGAATTCTTCTGATTTTCCACAGCAGTGTTTATAGTTTTGATTGTTTGTACAAGTTTCATAATAATGATGTTCATATTCATTATTATTCCAAAGTGTATTATTAATATGTCATTAAATTTAATATTATGGATGATTTATAATAATTTATGTTGTTTTAAATGCATTTTATGAGTGTTTTAGACATTGTCCTCGAAGATGAAGTCGATAATAAGCATGTTTTAGTTATTTTTGATGAACATAGGATGTTTCCTTAATTGAGAAATTAGATATTGATATAATATCTAAATAACCAAAAATAAATCAATATTTATTAATTTATATCATATTATACAAGTAAATAAGTTCTCATATCCATCCATAACATGAATATATAGTATTTTTCAAGTAGGTGGTTAAACCAAACCAAACATGAACCAACTATGATTAATGGATGATCATGAGATGGTTTAATTGTAATATAATTATAAAAGAATTATAATGATATTATTTAGTATTTATTTGTGTTATATATCATAATTATAATTAATTATATGAATAAGTAATGTATATGAAAACATTATGCAATTTGAATAAAAGATTATCATTTTATTATATTTTTTAAACTATTAAAATGGTGATGATTGTTTGTTGATCATATAATTAATAGATTCTTAAATTTATCACACCATAACCTAAATGATATAATAAAAACCACATTTATACTTTAATACCACCCTTATATTCAATCTTTTAAGGCAGTGAAGGAAAATAAAACACATTACACTGTAGAGGCGTTAGTCTTCACAATGAACAAACAATTATTTTTTTCTTAATGGATGGGGTATATGAATAAATATTGATAATAAAATTAATATAGTAAAATTAAAATATATAAATTACAATAACATCATTATATTAGTGTGGATAAAATAAATTTTAAATAAGATAATTAATAAGAAAACTAAGTAGTTGATAATACTCACGTCGGGGACATGATTTTTCCTTGGAGGTCTCCTTGAATTTGAAGGGATTAGGATAGATATAAGTGAAAATGGGATTTAGTTATTAGAATAGGGTTATAATTAGATAAAATTTCATAGTTTCAATTATAAATTATAATTCTAGTTTTTTCTTGAAGTGGTGAAGATGTTCCCCTTATATAAGTGAAGGGAAGGTAGTTTTTGGAACACCTTTACATATTTCAATAATTCCATGGAACTATTCAAGGATAAATTGAAAAAAATGAAAAAAAGTGTATATAAAATATTTATCGGTTAATAAAAATCTAAAATATTCAATTCTAGTCATGTTTTTAAAATGTTTTAGGACTTTTACACTAGATTAATCTCAATTTACCCCTTTTACTTTTACCTTGGTAATTATTTTCTAATATAATAATTAATTTTAATGAAAAAGACTAATATTGACCATTTTACATAATTTTATACTTATAATTATATATTTTAAAATCATTTTATCAAAGAAAATTTCTAATGGCATAAAAAGTTAATTTTAAAATAAATATGATTAATCACGTAAAAACCATTTTTAGAGAAATAACATTTTAAAAATTTAGATATATATATAATGTAAAATTATTTTGGATAATTATTTTAAATACCTAAATTGATTTATCATAAAATAAATAAATTTTATGAGGTTTTAAAGGCAATACAACACTAAATCTCCATTAAAGATACTTGATTTAATGAAAATACCAAAAACGATTTTTATATTAAAGTAACATTTTAATTATTTACAAAAATATTTACCATGGGTTTTATAACTTCAAATAATATTTTAAAATGTATAATTTTATTCTTAAAATTTATATTTTATTACTTAAAATGTTTTCTAAACCTCTAGTCCATTCTTATATAATAGTAAAGTCATACAAATTACAAGTTTCGTGAAAATCACATTTTTTGACTAAAAAATGACCTTTTTTTAAAAAATAGTTCAAAAAAATTACACTAAGATAATTTTGATATGATTAATTAAAAAATTTAATTAGTTTTTACCATTTAAAATTCTAAAATTTAACTTTTAAATAAATCCTTGAATAAAGGCTCTTTAAAGGGTGCATTTTTGAAATATTTCATGATGCAATATTTACCTACTATAGTAAAGTCTCAGTTTTTAGGGTTTCTCAACTAGAAAACACCACCCTTAAAAGGGTTGAATGATCCTAAATAAGTTAATTACTAGTTGGTTAATATTGAAAAAATCTCTAACTTCTTAGATACTCCAAATTACATTAAGGTGAAGTGTTCCATCTTTGAGCTTGAAGGCCCTAGTTAAAGGTGGTATGATATAGTGGTTTTAGATGAGAAGTATGAGGGGTTGGAATTGAATAACTTTAAATCAGTATTTACCCAACCATTTTACCTATAAATGGTTGTTTTTTCCCAAGTCCATAGAGTTAGTCACTCATTAGTAGGGTGACAAGACAATTAGAGAGTATGCTAACCGTTTTTCCGAGCTTGCCCTTTTCTCTCCCGAGGTTGTATCGAATGAAAAGTTAAAGGATCAAGGGTTTCAGATTTTCTTATGACCAGATATACATTATCATGTATTTATGCTAAAACTTACCACTTATACTGAGGTTGTGTATAGGGTGATGATGGTATAAATTGATCATGTGAGCAAGTTGGGATTGTTTAGAATTCCTACCACATCTGGTGGTAGTTGTAGTGGCTATTATAGAAGGAAGATGAAGTGGAAAGAAATTCTCAAGGGAAGTGGAAGTAGCTCCCAACATCTTACTCATTATATACCCTCTATATAAGATATAAATGAACCTATTAATTGTTACCAATGTTTCAATATATTACATACGAAATGCTCTTGCTTGGAAGGTCTGAGAGTTTTCCTCTATTATGGATGTCTGGGTCATCTACAATAATTCTATTAGGATTTATCTTCTAAAAGATGTGTTTTAGGTTCTTTAGAAATGAGATGTTTGAAAGTGAAGTCATATACTTTTAAGGTAGTAAGTATTCATACAAAATATTATGGGGATAGGATTGAATCATCTTATGGGGAGAAGTAGTTTCATGAAATTAAAGAGTTTTTGGTGGATATTTAGGTGGGACTTGTGACTATGAGAGGTACTATTTTAATTTATTTATCTATAAATACTAATCTATTTGATAATGGTTCTTCTTAACATTATATCAACCAAAATTTTGAATTTGTTAAATCTCTATACAGAACTCATGCCATATGTTATAAAGATAACAATGCCACTCAAGAAGAAAATGGACCAAGGTTTTTGACACACATTATGAACATTTTCTATATATAAATTTGATTTATCTTAGGATTTCTTAGTTATTTATATATATCTATTTGATTTTATTATTAATATAGTCTAGATGGTTACCTATAGAGATCTGATTAAGTGTAATCATTATCAGGTGCCTTTAATACCCTCGATGGGAGCTCCTAAGTGTTTCAAGGAGAATGAGATCCAAGGTATAGTTGAGTAAGACCTCCTATAATAGATCTTGGTAAATCAATATACTCATTTTTAGTTTATCTTAATGAGGAAACCCTGGGTTTTGAACTTACTTTAATGGTTGAGGATTTTCTTGAGGTGTTTCCACTTGAATGTCTTAGTCTTCTTCCAGTGAGAGAGAGAGAGAGAGATAGGTAAATTTGTTGATTGGGTTAGTGTTGAAGACCTAAAAAATATCTATACATTCTTAACATATGTAAACGAAATAATTAAAATAATTAAAAATTCAATTGGATGATTTGGAAGCCAAGGGATTCATTTGTGTGAGTGTATCATCATGGGGTTCCCTAGTGCTCTTTACCAAGAAGGGAAAGGAAACTCTCTATTTATACATTAATTATAAAAATATCAAACAAGTGATGATAAATTAAAAATATCCCTTACCCTATATTTATGATTTTTTGATCAATTAAAGTGTGATAAGTGGTTATATAATATTGATATTCAGTTTGGATACCACCAACTTAGTATTAAGGAGTCAAATATTCCAAATACCACCTTTAGAAGAAGATCTGATCACTCCAAGTATCTTCTAATACCATTTGAACTGAATAATTATCTTGCAGTCTTTATGGATTTAATAAACTGGATATTCCACTAGTACCTAGATTATTTTATTGTGGTATTCATGGATGAAATATTGGTTTATTTAAGAATCAAGGAATAACATGAGATTCACCTAATATCTATATTGGGAACCCTGATAGACCACTGCCTTTATGTTGAGTTATCAAAGTGTCACTTCTAGATACATGAAGTTAAATTCATAAGACATGTGGTCTCAAAACATGACATCTCATTTGACCCCAAAAAGGTGAAAGTATTAATGTCATGAGAAGTGATTAGAGTTTTTTCAATATTTTGAGCTTCTTGATCCTAGAAGTATATTACTAGTAGTCTGTAAAGTACTTATCAAATTTGGAATCACTATCGATCTCCCTCATCATGAAGGGAGTGAAATTTTCATTGGATTCATGTTTTTAAGATTCCTTTATTGAATAAAAATAGTGGATGAACTCAGCTCTTATATTTATCTTTTCAAAAAATGGATAGGGATACATGTTATTTTGTGATGGTTTAGGCAAAGGTCTAGGATATGTTATTATACAAGGGAATCATGTAGTGGTATGTGCTTCTCATTACCTTCGACCACACAAGAAGAATTCCCCCACCCATGATTTAAAGATTTCTGCATTCATGCACGCTATTTAGAGTCAACAACACTACTTTTTTTTGGGTAAAGGTTCATCATTTATTTTAACCATAAAAGTTTTAACTATATCTTTTCTCAGAAAGACGTGAACCTTAAACATCGGCGATGGGTGGAGTAACTACTATCATTTGATTTCAACATCACTTATACCCTAGGAAATGGGAATGTGGTTGTCAACACCTTTAGTGGGAGGTTCCCCTCTTAGGTCCTGATGGACTCAAAGGATAAATGAAACATTATGGTACTGTTTACTAAGATACACATGTATGAAAAGGAATAAGAGAATAATGTTTCTATGGTAATAATAAAACTGACACCGTCACTTATCAAGTTTTTTTTTCTAGGATCAGTAGTAGGATAATGAATTCTGGAGTATTAGGGATTATTTATATGGTGGCAAACCATCACCGAGTAGTCTTTATCCTCAAAGCATATTATTTTTTTAGGAACTGACATTTTGTTCCTTAACCTATGAGAAAGGTTGTGATGGAATATTTTCATTTCTATTAGCAAACCATTCACCCAAGAACTAATAATATGTATTATAACATGAAGTGTCATTTCTAGTGGCCTAGTTTGAAGCGATGCATAGTTGGTTTTGTGTCTCACTGCTTTATATGCCAATAGAT
Organism: Viscum album; assembly: GCA_963277665.1. Classification (NCBI taxonomy): domain Eukaryota; kingdom Viridiplantae; phylum Streptophyta; class Magnoliopsida; order Santalales; family Viscaceae; genus Viscum; species Viscum album. Next base: position 1,814,920,847 of record OY728135.1, on the reverse strand, counting down.
TAAGTCTGAGCACCAAAATCCTTCTAGTTTTCTTTATCTGCTCACTATAATGATATGTAAATGGGATAAAGCTTCTATAGAATTTACCATCAGACTATCGTAGACTCCCCTAGGTAAAAATTCCATCTGGGTGGTGATTGAATGATCATCTAAGTTGGATCATTTTATCCAAATTTGGGATACCACCAAGGTCAAAGAGTTGAGAAATTTGTACATGTAGGAAACTATGAGGTTGTATAGGGTACCATCAACCATCATCTTAGATAGGGACCCTTGGTTTACCTATTAGTTTTGGAAAGGACTCCAGAAGGTGATGAGATCTCAAGTTAGGATAAACACAACCTACCATCCTTATTTGAACATAAAAATAGAGTGATAAAATAACATTCTGACTGCAAATTATTTTTTTATTAAGAAAACACTTTTAAGGAAAAAGTGAGAAACCAAGAAACATGACTTGAACAACTTAAAACGACATACCATGCCCCAACAGTTCAAAATTCAAAAAACCTGATCAAACAACAAATAATGGATCTGTTTGAATCCTTGTACGGTTAGCCTTGTAGATCACCCCTCTTTTGGTTTGAGGTTGGTAAAAATTATTTTTTTAGGTTGAGAATGGTTAAAGATATGATGAAGAAGATCCATAGTATTCATCAGTGGTTGTTTACGACTCAAAATCATCACAAATATTATGCAAATAGTTGGTACCACCCTTTGGAGTTTGCAACTAGGGACCAATTTTTCTTAATTTTTTTCCTCAATTAGGTCACCAAGAGATTGATAAGAAAGGGAAATTATATTTAAGATGTGTGTAACATTTTGAGATCATTGAGTGGATTGGTAATGTGTCTTATCATTTGGAATTACCACCTCAGTTGACTATGATCAATGATATGTTTCATGTGTCTCAACTCGAGAAGTATCATCTTTACCCTTATTATATTTTGAATTGATAGGAACTTGATTTGGATCTATATGTGTCAATATTTGAGAAACCGGTCCAAATATTAAATTCATAGGGAAAGATCTTGTGTGGGAGATCTATTCTGTTGGGCTGAGTGCTATGGAAGTACATATCAGATTCTCATGAAACGTGGGAACAAGAATTAGGTATGAGAGAGAAGTGGTCTCACCACTCTTTGGACCAACCTTTTTCTACTTGATTTTATAAGGGCACAAAACAATATGGTGGGGTGAATTGTTACATTCTAGTATTTTTTTAGGTATAAAATGTTTAATTGTGTTTACTTTGTTTCTTTTTATGGTATTCAATACCCGTTTTTGTGTTTTATACCTTTTAAAGAGATTCAAACTTGTTGCTTAAAAAATTCATGGTGTGAACAAATCATTTAAATTGTGAATAATCATGTTAGTGAGTCTAAGTTTATATAACTATGATTCATGACATGAACGACCTATTTAGGCCATAAACCAGTCAATTGGAATAGATTCACATCATGAATCCTTTTTCACATCATGGACCTATCAACCAACTTTAAAAACTTAGGTTTTCTTCATTTTACCTTGGTTCAATTTAACCCTATTACTCCCTTTTTTTTTCAGTTTAAAACCTGGATATATTCTCCTCATCCATACTTATTCCCCACTTTATTATTGGTGTGATTTTAGAGGTATTTAACCCTAGATCTTTAAGGGTCTTCATAATAAGTGGTTTCTATTGGTTTCCTTTGGTCTTCCATCCCACTCACTTGTGTTTTCCTTTAACCCAAAGGCTATGACAACCTAGGGTTTATTGGATATAAAATTATTGATAGGGATTTTTGGTTTAGGGTTTGATCTTTCATCCTTGGATTCTCTTATCTCTTTGGTTAGTGGAACCCATCTGGTTATGAATGATTCCAAGTGGTTAAGGTAGTTGGTTTTATAAAAAGGATTTTTCATATGAATATTTCTGGATTTATTTCTTTTGAAAGAGGTATTAAATTGTTTAAAGTTATGATTTTTATTTCTTGATTTTTTTGAAATTGAAAAATGAATTTATGCTAAAAGTGGTTTACAAGCATGTTTATGCTTAGTTTTGGGGTTTCTTTCTTAGATAAATTTGGATTTTGATTGATAAAAAACCACTTTTAAATGATTTTTAATTGTGAAAATGGATCCTTCGTGAGTGGCGAAAACCTATGAGAGCCTGGGTATTAGGTGGGTAGTCTTGTACAAGCATAAATATATTTGGTTAACCTCCCTAGAATTGGATATATTATGACATAACTAACTAAAACATTGGTAAGGTAGGGGAGGTGTATACTGGTGATCTACTGTCCCTAGGTATGAGTTCTAGGGATGTAAGTTCACACCTAATTATTTTTCCTTGGTCATTTGAGGTGTAAGGATCCTAGATAGTCCTGACCTAATATACATTAGGACTCCTTTCCATAGTTCCAAAATGTTTCATTCTCATCTTTTTCATTGATTCATTCTTTCAAAATGGTTTATATGTAAATTATTTTCAAACTATTATGGAATGGATGATTTCCATGTTTTGTTTTAAACTATGAAAATTTGTTCTCATGCATTTCTTTAAAAATGTTATAAATTTTCTATTCTCCATGTTTTATGTAATATTAGGAAAATATTATCTCCTACTATTTTAATTAATTTAAATTGAGCATAATTTATTTATTTAATAAAGTTTGCTTATGGAACAATTGGTGGGACCCTACTAGTATTTTTTCTGACACCCTACATAAACCCAATGGGTGTATGTAGACTTAGTAATGTATAATGTAGGAAAGGGAAAGACACCACTCAGAGGTGTTGGGTTTTCATGATAGTTTGGTTTGAGTTATTATGGCGTCACAATGGGATGCTGATCCACATATCATGCAAAGATGTGTTGTAGTATTTGTTTTATTCCTGGACCTGTACTTGTATTTCCTTAGAGACACTCCTATCATTTCCTTTATTTTGTGTTTGAATATGTCTTTTCATGCTACATACTTCTTCATATTTTGATTTTATTTATGTTATATGTTGGGTGTTATTTATTCTCCACTTATTGATGGATCATAGTATTTATTACTTTATGGGTGAAATCATTTCCAAAGGTTGTTCTTATATTCCCAGGTACTTGTAACCATCCTATGGGGATTGGGAATTCTCTTCAATCCTTGATAAATTCTAGCTTGGTTCCCTATTAGGGGACGATCTGGGTTGGTTCATGAAAATTAAACTCAAATTCAAAGGAAATATTTGAATAATAAACATATTTACATCATTCATCATGATTTTACCACTAATATTCAAATGAAAATATATAGTAGAGAATTTGATAAGGTAATTTAATTGAAAAAAATATCATTATTTTTTAAACTGGAAATCTTAGAAGAATTTATATAATGATTATTTTCACTAAATGAGTCAAAGTGGAATATTTCATTAGATTTATCAAGTGAATTTTCTATTGAGAATTTATGATTGAATTTTTAACTAAAATTCATCTAGATTAATGTTCAATTAGTTCTCTAGGGTAATTTTATAGTATAAATTTTCACATCAAACAATCTAGTGGAATTATCCATTATGTTTTTTCATCTAAAATTCAGATTAAGTGTGATTCTAAATGAAACAATTGAATCATAGATGTGTTTTTCTTATTCCATGTTATTATTAATTTGAAACATTGAATAGAACAATTTTAGTGGAAAATGAAGTGGTAAACTTTCACTGGTATAAAATATCATATCATTTCACTTATCTTTGGTCATATGGAATTTCATTGCACCTTTTTAGTGGAAGTTTTCTTGTGGATTTTTTAATTGGATTGGAATTCAAAGGAATAATTTAAATCATAAATGTAATCCTATCATTTATCTATACTATTCTATCATAATATTCAAAAAGAAAATTTATAAGACAATTTTTTTCACTAGAATGATGCTCATGGATTTTTTACTAGAATCCAAGTGAACATTCCATGATTTCTCTAGAATAATATTACACTACAAATTATTTTGTGGAAATTTTCACTATGATTCTTGTGGTGAAATTTCCCTTAGAATCAAATCCAAAAGACAACAATTGAATCATAAATATGTTTTTATAATTCTATGTGATTATTTTATTAAAATATTAAAGTGAAAATTTGTAATGGGAAATATGTCCTGAGAAACTTATGACCATAAAAGGGAATTTTATAAACTTGTTTCATGACCCACCCCATTGGTACCCCTCTTTATCCATTAGTGAAGACGAGAGAAGCCCCTGAAACCCATCTCTAATAAGCCATGATTTGGTGACTAGAACCAAGGGTATAAAATGCACAAATGTGGGAGGAATTACTATAATGAATTGGCTGAGGTCAACCTATCCCATTACCTGATTTGGGCCACCAAAAAACCCAATGCATGTTCCTGATCACCACAAGATGGTGATAAGAGCCAATCATAACCAACCATCTCTTGGGAATAATTTCACCACTAGAAAACTGGCTTGACTCATCCATGTAATGGTAAAACCACAACAATATCATCATATTCAACAACATGAAATGAAAATCCCAGAGTACGCAAATGAAACTGAATGGATACCATAAGGAACAACTATAAATCACATAAAAAACATTCCATAACAAAAAATATACATGACATCTCAAGTCAAAATACCAAAAATTAAAAGGAAGGGCATAAGACCAACAAGTCCTATACATACATTCCAAAACTTCTCCACATGAGCCAATATATACAAGATCAAATCTTCTCTACAAAACCCGGATAATGGTAATCAAGAGGAGCCACCTTGGAACATGGTGCCCTTACCTTTACACGTTTCCTACAAAAATAAATATAAAAACACACAAGATCCCAAGTAGGGTGTAAGGGATGAATCCTTGTAGAATACCACCATGATTATATTTAATGATTTTAACCTTGAAAACTAATAAATTAGTTTGAAAAACCCTTTTAAAAACTAAATCCATGGAAAAATAGTATTCTTTAAAAAAGGCCATTCAAATCCCTTTGGGTTTCCTTTAAAAAAAAGGTTTTCCCAAAAAATTTCTAGCCATGGATCGAATGAAATAAACACGGCACAAAGTGGTCAACATATCCAACAAGGCATAATAAGGGTGAACATAAAAACCATCATCATATTACCATAAATATGGAAGATGGAAATGGGAATAAAAAATCTCATCACATCAAACACAACACTAATCAAATGAACCAAGTATATAAAACAATCTGGAATGAGTAATGTGCACCTAGGGATCTTACCATCAGGCCTATCATGAGTGAGTCTAAAAAGTTTTCTAGCTAGATAATAAACAATGGAAGTTCTCACGGTCTTCCCCAAACCCAAGTCTAAGAGCTATCACGTTCTCTTGATAACCAAATGAAAGCTCTCAAGGTCTTCCTACCCAATGGCTCTCACTATACCTTAGAAACCAAAATATAATCTCACATGGTCTTCCCTCTAAAGTCCCTCATATCCCTACATAAATACCCCTCACTCACACCTTATTTAACCCATGTGATACTCCATGCCAACATAATCACAACATGTTCCATATAAATCAAATCCATCACAAAATCCATTCACATAACCAAAATTTAACATTTTATAAAAAAACCATTTTCATAAGTCAAAAAAATTTCTAAAACCATTTTATAAATCCAATTCAAACTATAAAACCTATCAGCCACTTAGTGTGCATACAAGACACACCAATTTGGAAAACCCTCTTTAAATATCCAAATTTCCAAAACAAGCCATAAATAATATAAAAAATGGGATAAACACCAACTATAAATCAATTAAAAGTATATTTAATAAAAACAACTAAAGGATATTCATAATTTAAAGGCAATCCATGTAAAATTACCTTAAATAGAGACACCTACCTAATATTTGGTCTAAAACTCATTTCCTTCAATGATAACCACCTAGAAGAGGTATAACAAGTACTCACACATCTAATACATAAGAAATAAAACCATTTACTCCATTAAAAACCCAATATTTGGAAAAAACCCTTCTAGGGTTACACATCTCCATGAAAATGGAAGATTAAGAGGAATGAATGGGAAAGGGAGAAGAAAAATCAAGGAATTAACCTTACCTCAATCCAAAACACCAATATCCCAAGAAGAAATCACCACCAAAGGAGAGGAAAAGATCCAAAACAAAGGAGAGGGTATGCATATGATGGGTAAGGAAAATGAGGTAAAAAATCCTTAAAATTCATCAGGTTTAAAATAGTAAAATCCAATTTTTAAATGACTTGGATAGGCCGCACATTTTGTCCACATGGTTATAAAAACCATGCACTAACCTTGTGGGGATACTATCTCCCCAAAATTCGAGCTACATGGTTACCCCTGAGTGTCACATAGTTTGGAAAAATATGCCCAAACTATGAAAAACCACATTGTCACTACCTGAATCACTCACACATGGTTTTCCGCATGATTTAACAAATCATGCACTAACAGTGAGCCTAGTTCATTTTCCCTAAAAAACCCATTTTCAACCCCAACACCTAGAAACTCTATGGGATGATCCAATAATAAAGAAAAATAAAAAAATATACCAGTGACCCGATGAGTGTCATGAACTCCCCACTATAATGATTTCTTCCCCAAAAAATTCCTTAGGATTCATCGAAAGAAAGAAGGCGAGGACACTACTTCCTCACCAAAGCTTTCCTCTCCCATGTCTCATGGATTTCACCACTACACTACCAGATCACATAGACTAATGAGATGGGATTGCTATATATCACTTTATTAGGAACATCCACGATATGAACAGGTTGCTCCACCATGTTTGTATCAGGCTTAAGCTACAAATTTTCCCATTCAAACACATAAGATAGGTCTAGTAGGTATCTCTTAAACCTAGAGATGTAGAAGATGTCATGAATCGATGTTAGTCATGGTGAAAATTCCAGTTGGCAGGATACCTTTCCCATATGTTCCACAACACAAAACAATCTGACATAACGTGGCACCAGATTCCATTACTTTCCTAATAGATGATGTCCTAGTCGAACTGATACCTAAAGAAACACCCGATCACTAACCTGAAACTCCAATAGGCGATGATGACTGTAATCATATAAATTATAGAAAATTAGAGCTATATCTAATAATTTATAAACCAGCCGCACTGTATTGGTCATCTCCTATATGAGGCTCAGTCCAACTAAGGAATTCTCACCTACCTTAGGATAAAACAAAGGGGATTAGCATGGCCTCCCATATAATGCCTCAAATTGGGATATCTTGATCGAGGCCTGATAGTTGTTATTGTAATCTAACTTTTCCAATGGAAGGTGAATTTCCCATTAACCTCTAAAATTAAGCACACACATGCTTGAAACATATCTTCATGAGTCTGAATGGTCTGTATAGATTGACCACCCATCTGCAGGTGATATGCGATGCTCAATTTTAGTTGGGTTTCCAAAGCCTCCTAGAGTCCCTCCAAAAAAAAAAGAAGTAAATTGGGAATCCCTGTCTGATACTATCACTAAGGGAACTCTATAAAGACAAATAACCTCTCAAATGTATAGGTATCTGAGGTCCTCTACCCTCATTGAATTATTAATAGGAATTAAGTGGTCTAATTTCATCAGAAGATAAAAAATTACCCATATAGCACATTTCCCACTTGGAGTATGAGGTAGCCCGATCACGAAATCCATAGATATCTCATCCCACTTCCATAATATCATGAGAAGTGGTTGTAATAAACCATTTGGTCTATGATGTTTCAATTTAACCTTCTAGTAGATTAAGAACTTGGAAACAAAATCTGCCATGGTATGTCTCATCTTAGGCCGCTAAAACTAACTTCTCAAGGTAGAAAACATCTTGGTCACCCTAAGGTGAATGAACCAACTGGAATGATGCCCATATTTTATCACCTCCTACCTTAATAAAAAGGGAAGAACTAGATGTCTCCTAAAGATTAGGGAAACATCAGGAGACTGAGACCAATCACCTGAGGTCGACCCACTATTTAAGGCACTGCTAATCTATTAACACTTAGGGTTGGATTCCTGCTCACTCCTAGAAAGATCGATAAGAGAGGGTATAACCTTCACAATATCCAAGAAAACCTTCCCTCTATCCTCTTTCACATCCAAACTTAGATCAGAAAACAAACTCATCAGACCCCAATCACCCACTGATTCTCAAACATATTGTACTAGAAGCATCCTGATCAACAAATCAGTGACCACATTCACCTTATTGGGTGTATAAGAAATCTAAAAATAAAAAGTCTAGAGATACTCCAAACAACTTCTATGTCTAAGATTCTAGCCCCTTTGGGTGAAAATATACTTTAAGATCTTATGATCCAAGTACACTATAAAATTCTCCCTAATTAGGCAATGTTTCCATGTTTTCAGCGCATGCATCACAACTGCTAATTCCATGTAATGGGTGGGATAATTCTTCTCACGTGGAATTAGTTTTCATGAGAAATAGGTCACCACATAGTCATCCTATATCATCACACATCTCAATACCACATTATAAGTGTAACCATACACTGTATAAGATTTCCTATGCTCAGGAATGATCAAAATAGATACATATTTCAAACAATATTGAAACTATAGAAAATCACTATGGAACTTCTCATCACACTCAAACTTCACCCCTTTTCTCATCAAATTCATCAAGGGAGAGGCTAGTCTAGAGAAGTATTGAAATAAATTTCTATAATACCTAGATAAGCCTATAAAACTGTGGATCTCAAACACATTCTTGGGTTGCTTATAATACATGACCCCTCAAAATTTATCTTGATCCACCAAAACTCTTGCCTCATAAATCACATGGCCCAAAAAATTTACCTCTTAGATCCAAAACTGGCACTTGGATAACTTGTCATATAGACTGTTCACTTTAAAAACACCCAAAAAATACTCCATATGGTATGTATGATCCTCCTTAATCTTAAAGTACACAAAAATTTCATCCACAAACACACCATACAAGAGTCCAAAAAGCAGTCGAAGATCCTGTTGGAGAATTGGTAAGCCCAAATATCATAACCAAATACTCAAAATGTCCATAATGATATCAAACGTTAGTATTTGGAACATCTAATTCCCAAACCATCAAATGGTGGTACTTGAATCTCAGGTTTATCTTTGAAATCCAACATGCTCCCCTAAACATATTAAATAGATCATCATTTCTAGTCAAGATGTATTTATTTTTCATGGTCACCTGGTTAATCTTATAGTAGTCTATGAAAATTCAAAGGCTTACACACAAATTTTTTGCAAACAACACTGGTGAATCCCCATAGGGACATGATAGGATAGATAAATCTCTAGACTCAAGATCCTCTAACTGAAATTTCAACTCTTTTATCTCATCCATATCCATCCATTATGATAGTAAGGAAATAAAGCTCATCCTGGGATCAGATTGATAGAAAACTTGACCTCTCATTGGGAAAACAATCCCAAAAAATCCTCTAGAAACAAATTCGAGTACCTATGCATGACCACTAGAATATATTACTCTAAAATCAACTCAATGAACTTGAGAAAAAACCAAGACAATTGACACAAGATCAAACCCAACTCTGAAGAAACTGGTCCTTCCATTCATGATCACAGATCCCACTCACCCTGAAAGACATGAGTGATCCCATCAGAAATATGGAACTCGAACCTACGATGATAACAACAGACTAGAAAATTGAGTCTAATAAACCAATCCATGCCAATGATGAGGTCAAAAAATTTACAGGTCCAAAATAAGGAAGTCCCAGACGACTTCCACATCATCCACCAAAACACAACACTCAAGATAACTTGAAACCTTTCTCTTTATTCCTACCCAACGAGGTTAGAAAATTCATAATATAGGGCCTAAATTCATCCTGCATACCCAAAGAATCAATCATATTAAGCAAAATAAAATAATGGGATGTAATAGTTTTAAACAAAATTGAATCCATGGAATACATAATAAACACCACACCTTTCATAATGGATGGCCTGGAATTTGAGATCTCTAGAATAACCACTACTGCATGGAGATTCCATGGATAGAAACCTCCCTATATGTTCTTCCCTTGGTGAGAATCCACCTTTCTATGAGGATGAGATCCTCCAACCTTGGAAGCCTCTGAATACACCTGATACCCCTTTGAAAAAGTTGATCCCACACTACTCCCCCACAAAGCTAATAGATAGAAACATTGGATATTCCCTAAATCTCCACACCAGTGGAATTCCCTAAAAGTCTCTAAAAAACAAGGCATAATGTGTCCAGCCTTCCAAAACTAGTATAAAACAACTGAATTTCACCATGAAGAAGCCACAAGAGCTTAACCCATAAATTGATGGAAACTCTTTCCACTGCCCCACTGAGACTCATCCTACTTCTACTTCTTCCTTGATGATGAACTCTAGCTTACACACACTAGAAGAGAACCAATGTGACCTATCTTACCTTTTATATCATCCTATACCATAGTAACCTTATCAACCACCTCTTAATAGGTTGATAGATATATAAGAATAAGTATAGATATGATCTTTATCCTCAATCCCATCTCGAAATCCCAAGCCTTGAGGTAATGGTTCATGAAGAGATCCAAAGAAACATAAACCAACTCATTGAATCTGGAGGAATAATCCATCACTGAATTATCCCCTTTCTCCATCTTCATAAAGATATAGACCTTATCCAACCTCAAGGTCTCTGGCTAGAACTTCCAATTGAAATCCACCTTAAAAGTGGTCAATGTGAGATCCTCATACCTCCTCAAGATCACCATTAACTTCCATAACTTCCCACCTAGTCCTTCTAGAACATATGTGGATAAGACCACTATAGAGGTCTCATGGGTCTTTAATAACTCAAATATTCACTTAATATGATCCAAAAACTGCTCAGGATTATTGGGTGACTTATAACCACAGAACACTGGTGGATTTTACATTGTAAACTCTTAAGCATATCCCACCATCCATGTCTACACTTGACCACCCACTTAACCCAAGGATTGGATTGTACGAATTATCGATTCTACCAAAGACAGATCAACAAGAGGGTTTGTCTATTGGGTGTTCTTAAAATAATCCCATCTAAACCCAAATGAGTTTATTCTAGGATGAATTTACTATAAGACACAAAAGGAAAAGATTCATTAAGAACAATTCAATCTCAAACCACATCATAGTTAAAAATATTCCCTCATTAAGGTCCTCAATAAACAAAACTATCATCAAGAGAAACTCCAAATGAAAAAGGATAAAAAAAACAAAATTTCCAAGCATTTACCAATATGCAAAGTTTGGCCACATGGTTAGGAAAACCATGCACCAACTATGCAGGTTTCACTGAAGTTGGCCAGTAGGACCACACAAGATGCACATGGATACTATTAACCATATGCACTAATAGTGAGCCTCCTCCAAACCTCCCAAGTCCACCCATGAAACTCAAGTTAAACCATGAGATTGACTTGGGATCTATCAAAAACTGGTAAATACCTAAAAATACCATCAAAGAAACCCATAAATATTATCAAAACGTAACCACAACCCCAGACCACCTATGGAAACTCAAGGTTCGACATGGAGTAGAGCTGGTTAGGCACTCCACTGTTCTTACCTCTCGAGTCTTGATGGTCCCAACTCTAGTATACTATTGATTACAAAATAAAAAACCATGATTTTATACCATTTTATAATGAAATGACCTGGGTAGAACTATCCTATCACCTGATTCATTCCACCACATGACTCAAAGTGTATTCCAGATTTCCATGGGCTAGCGACAAGCACTGGGAACAACCAACTATCCCATGGGAATAGATTCACCACTGAAAAACCAGCATGTCCCATACATGGAATGGGATAAAAAAACCAATATCATCAAAGTCAAAAATATGAAAGGAAGAACCCAGAGTACAAAAATGAAACTAAATGGATACTATAAGAAATAACTATACATCACATACAAAACATGCCATAACAGGACATATACATGGCATCTCAAGAAAAAAGACCAAAACTCAAAAGGAAGGGAATAAAGAAAACATAGACTATACATACATCCTGAAACTTCTCAACATGATACAATCTGTATGAGACCACATCTCCTCCATAAAACCCAGATGACAATAATCAAGAAGAGCCACCCTGAAACATGGTGCCATTACCTTTACCTATGTCCTACAAAACAAAAATCTGCAAATGCCTAAAGGCCCAAGTAGAGCATGAGGAATGAAGACTAGTAGGATTCCACCATGAATATATTTAAGGATTTTACCAATTTAAACCAATAAATTAATTTGAAAAACCATTTTAAAAACTAAATCCATTTGAAAATAGTTTTCTTTAAAACAATCCATTCAAATCCCTTTGGTTTTCCTTTTTTAAAATAAAACAAGGGTTTTCGAAAATATTTCCAACCATGTATAAAATGAAAAAAACATAACAAAATATGCTTGAAATATCTAACAAGGCATAATAAGGGTGAGCATAAACACCATAATTATATAACCATATACATGAAATATGGAAATGGGCATAACAAATCTCATCAAATCAAACATGGAACTAATCAAATGCACCAAGAATATAAAATAATCTAGTATAAGTAATGTGAAATTAGGTATATAACCATCAGGCCTATCATGATTGAGTTTAACAAGTTTTCTAGCTAGCCAAGAAACAATGAAATCTCTCACGGTCTTCCTTGGGCCAAACTCCAAGAGATCTCGTGGTCTCTCAATAACCAAATGGAATCTCTCATGGTATTCCTACTCAAAGACTCATATGATCCCTTGAAAAAAATGGAATATCACATGGAATTCCCTCCAAAGGCTCTCATAGTCCCACAGATAAACCCCTCACTCACATCCCAGTTAACCCATGTGCTACTCCATTCCAACATAATCACAACACATGCCATATAAATCAAGTCCACCACACATGACATTTTCATAACCAAAATTTCCCATTTTATAAAACATCTTTTCATACAATTTTTTTTCTAAAACAATTTTATAAATCCATTTCAATCCATAAAACCCCTTTGATCCATTTTATCAACCACTTAGTGTGCATACAAGCCACACCCATTTGGAAAACTCTTTTTAAATGCCGAAATTTTCAAACCAAGATATAAAGAACATAAAACTTGGGATAAACATCAACCATAAATCAATTAAAATAAAATTTGATAAAAATAACCAAAGGTGATTCATAATTTAAAGGTAATCCATGGAAAACAAACATATATAAAGACACCTACCTCATATTCAATTTAAGATCCATCGCCTTTGATGATAACCACTCAGAAGAGGTAGAAAAAGGCCCCACACACCTAATACACAATAAATCAAACCATTTATCCCATTTCACACCCTATATTTGGACAAAATACCTTCTAGGGTTACATATCTCCATAAAAATGGAAGAATAAGAGTTTGAAAGGTGAAAGGGAGAAGAAAACTCAAGAAAATAACCTTACCTCAACCAGAAACACCAAGATCTCAAGAAGAAATAACCACAAAAGGATAGGGAAAGCCCTACCACCAAGGAGAGGGGGGGGGGGGTGGTTCACATGATGGGGAAGTAAAATGAGGTCTAAAACCCTTAAAATTCATTATGGTTAAAATGGTAAAAATCCAATTTTTAAGTAACTTGCACATGCCACACAATTTGGCTACATAGTTAGTCAAACTATGCGCTAACCATGCGAGGCTACTGTCTCCACAAAATTAAAGTTGCATGGTTACCCCTGGGTGTCACAAATTTTGGAAAACCATTTCCAAACCATGAAAACTAGAAATATCACCACATGTAGCACTCTCACATGGTTGTAAACATGGTTTAATATACTGTTCACTAACCGTGCATTTGATCCGTTTTTTTCGTAAAAAAACCAATTTGAACTCTGACACCTAGAAACTCCAAGAATGGATCAGTGATCCAACATGTGTCATAATTACCCTCCATAATACTAGGAATAAAAAAAAGACAATATAATCAACTAAAAAACATAAATAAATAACCATTATCAATATATGAAATTTCATACGATGCATAAACAAATGGAAACACCATGAAAAATGCCTAAGAAGTGATCATGAACACCAACATCTCCTGAATAATTTCCATAAGACAACAATGACCAAATTGATCTCCCACTCACACTTATAGTCCTGGAAAATATATTTATATATATTGAGTGATCATATAGGTATACTCAGTAGGATCCTCCCTAAAACCTATCATGCAAATATAAAAGAAGCATACCAAAGACCTGATGAATAATAAAGGAAATAAACTCATTATCTAGATAGGTAAACTATATCCCAACCCCACTAAGGATATCTCACCAAGTAGAATATAGAATTAAGTAACTCCAAATAAAAAAATATACATATGAAAGGTACCCTGCTTCCACTTTCACACTAAACTAGTTTCCCTATACCCTAACATATTGTTTCTAGGTTCTCCCATCCTCACCATATTCTATAATGAACATCCATGAAAACACATCATAACTATAACCACATAATATATAACACATCACCTATTAGGCTTGTGAAGCTTCTTCAAGTTATCATATTCAACTTACTGGATGAAGAAATTATATCGGTTCACTTTGGGACTATCAAGCCAATGAAAATTGACAAATTCAACATGTAAGTATGTTTACCAGAAGATGACAAACTTCTAATGAATATTGGTCAATCCCATTAGAGTTTTACTAGATACAGTGGATGAGGTGGTGGATATATAAGGAATTAGAGGTTAACTAACTCTAATGATGGGTTGACTGAAACTTTCAGTTGGTGGTGCAACCTGGAATACAAACCAAGTACTTTTATATAGTGGAGGTGGGACCAGTTGTTGTGATGTACCATATGACTGAATTAAAGTGTAACACTATATCATTATCTATAATGTTTTTATTACTTTGTAATTCTATAAATATAATTGTTTGTAGTGCTCTCCTATGTACATAAATGAAATTCCGAACCATGTAATATTTTATATCAAATTTATTTTTCATATTATATTTCTTTTGATTGAATGCCTATTATGTGAGTTTATTTAGAGAGTGTGTGAGAAATATAAATTAGTGTAATGAGTGGGGTGAAAGGTCTTCCCATATTTTGGTATATGAAGATCAAGGGTAAATCTGGTGTTTTACTTTCATAATGCTGAACCTCAAGAGTGTGTAAAGTTCTAATGGATTTAACATCAAAATTCCATTGGATTCAT
Source organism: Viscum album (assembly GCA_963277665.1). Lineage (NCBI taxonomy): Eukaryota > Viridiplantae > Streptophyta > Magnoliopsida > Santalales > Viscaceae > Viscum > Viscum album. Next base: position 1,814,905,606 of record OY728135.1, on the reverse strand, counting down.
AGGCGGACCCCCCCCCCCCCAGAAAGTGGTATTAAAGCTCAATAGTCCACACCCATGTGACAGTTCAGGTAAAATTTACTATTTCCTTAGCATTATATTGATTTCAATTAGTTTTAATGCCATCATAATATATGAAGATAGACAAAGGGAAAGTTTAAATCTGTTAATTCAACAAAAACAATTATGGATTCTAGTGGATGTAGATAGAAGACCATTTCATCCAAAATGATCCAGAAATTCCGTTGAGTAAAGAGAATCTTGATAAGAAGGAGAAAAGTTAATGGGAAAATATATATAGGAAATAATTAGGTTTAGAAAGGACGTCATTGTCATGAAATATAACCTTCAACATCTGAGATAAGAAGACTAAAACTGAATTGATTAATGACCCGATAGACATGTACATTAAACCAATGACATTAAACAAAATGTTTCTAATGAGATTTCTATTTAGTATGAGATTATCATAAGTAATGTTAGTGAAAAATCATGTGAATGACTTCAACATGATTTGAAGTCAGCTTGAGGAAGAGAAGTTAACTTTCATGGATGATGTATAAGCAATCCTTATTTGTCCTCTCCACTAGAATACTGGGATAACATGGTTAAAATGATTAGTAATCCCTATAGAAAGGATGATCTAGTATTTAAAGACATATTTAATTTGATCCTTAATGATGAACTCTATATAAGTGAGGTCTAAGTGCCTTCCGAAAGCGTTCTAAATAATAATTTAAGGGGATGATCACCTAAAAGAAAGAATCATTAATGACTGGAAGATAAATCTAGGGATACGAGTCAAGGAAAATTAATTGGTCCAGGTCTCACATTCTGTTATTTTGGAAAGTATGGACATATTTAAAGAAATTATAGGAATCACAAGGAAAGAACCATATTGATAGCTTCTGAAAGTTAAAAATTATATTAACACTATAAAATAAGATGATAAACTAATGCTCAATTTTCACATCCCATTGGAGTAATGTGTGGTTGACTCCGGTTCTTCTTTTTACTCTACAACTGATCAAAGATGCATTGCCAACTATGTAACTGGAATCTTTGAGAAAGTTTATATGGTGTATGATGAATCTTTAAAATTGATTGGAAAAGGATATATAAATATTTGAATATAGAATGAATATTTTTTATGGTTGAAGGAAGTGAGACACATTCCTAGCCTCCATAAGAGTCTCATCTCTATGGGGTAGCTAGATGATGTAGTTTATAAAAAAACTTAAAAAATGGATTCTAGAAAGTAAATCAAGGATCTAGGGTTGTGGTATGAGGAGTAAAGGATGAAACACTTTACCTTACTAGAAATTCAGATGGAAGTGGAATGGATAGAATTTTAACTTTGGAAGAACTGGAGGTCTGACATTGCAGACTCAGTTACCTTAGTGAGAATAGAATTAAGGTTTTAGAATAAAAGGTAATTTTTATTCTTGATCACATAAACATAAGAAGTTGTGAGAGTTATGTTCTAGGTAAACAAAAGATATTTTCATTCAATTTTAATGGTTAGAATCCCAGATCTCAAAAGTTGGATATTTTTCACTCGAATGTATGGGGATAGACTTAGTTCAATAATATGGAGGATCTCATTACTTCATAATGTTTATTGATGATGTGACATGGATGTTATGAATTTATTTCCTTAATATCAAGTCTGAAATTTTCAGTACCTTTTCACAATGGAAATCCATAGAATAAATGGAGAGTGGTTGGAAGTTAAAGTTCCTCATATTCGATATTGTCTGGGAGGTGTCAGTTTTCTGGATCTGGTGCATTATTTTATTACATTAGCATGATTACAAGAAATTTGTATCCCGAAGTACCAAAGAGTTTATTTGTTTTGGAAATCTAGATACATACATAAGTTCAACATTACAACTTGAAAATAAATACAATATAGAAGTTCCATTGTAAATATCCATAACTCCTAGATTATCCTTACAAGTTATTCATAATACAATTCTTCACAACTTGGGGAAAATAAAACATAAGAAAGGGGTGAGATCAGATTCTTATTAAGGGTAAGTAATATAGTGGATTTTATCATAAAAATAAACACTAGTCATGGTGAACAAACTAAAAACACATTCCTTTAAAAATATACTTGAGCATAATATGGTAGGAATGAAAGGTGATTAAATAAGGCCATATAAATGATCATGAGAGAATGAAACATAACCATTGATATTATACTAGTCAAATAATCACATGATTTATCACTTACTAATACCATAATGAGGGAATGCATAATTCCAGACATCTGAAACATATTGTCAAGGCCTCGACCAAGACGTCTGAAAATACTAGGGTAAGGAATCAGCTAAAACCCATTCTATTTTGTATCATAAGACCTACCGATTCATATAGGGGCTATAACGTGCCCCAAATTTCACTTTCTAAGTCCAATTAATTCCTCATATGAAATGGGCTAAACATAAACAACATGAACATATGAAATAACTTTCCCCAATCTGTATGCATAAACACTAACCATTTCAAATTGTATGGTGAATGGTATCAAGATAGAACATCAATAGTAAAACTGATCATAAAAAATTCAATACAATATGTTATATGATAAAAATAATATATTAACCTTAATAATACATAAAATTAAATAGAGGTGTTGAAATAGACAAAAATACTCTCATAAAATCATCGAGGATTTTTTGAGAGAAATACACTTTTACTTTGAAAAGAAGAGTTCTTTTGAAAAAATATTTGCATAAAACCAAAAACAAACTAAGTTAGTTTTTACATGATGAAATTAGTGGTTTTATGAAATTAATTTCTTCTTAAAAAATATTATATAGTGCACTTGAAAATTGGAAAGAATTTGAGAAGTTCCCTTGAATCGGGCTTGTTTATCAGGATGAATTGAAAAAAATATTTATAAAACATTTAACCCCCATAAAAAAAGAAGGATTAAGATTGATACACACATATAGAAAACTAAAATAGAATTTATGAGGATTAAATAAGAATAATTAATAATTTATTTGGGATTAAGATAGAAAAATAGTGACCAGAAAAAATGGAGGTTTGGGTAGAAAACCCTTACCTTATATCCGAATGTGTTTAGAACTTGACCTTAACGTCTTGGATAATAAAATTAATTAATTAATTAATAAATTAAGAACCTTATATTCATATATTTGATTCACTATAGTTATATTAAGTTAATTATTTCCTTATTGATAAGTTATAATATTTAATTCTCTCATTCAGGAGTGTTCGTTTCCTTGATTTCATGATTGGTTAGCCTGATTATAAGTAATGGAGTTCATGTAAAATGGGTATAATTATCCAAAATTGGAGTTTCATGTTATTAATGAACAAACATAAGTGTAATTTTTGTTATTTATTATTTTTGTTCCATGAATGAGGATGAATCATTAGATAACATATTAATCACAATCATTTTGCTTAATTTTAGCGGTTTTTCGATCACAACGAACTAGTTTTGTTCTATTATTTAATATCATGTATATACAATGGTTCAAAAACCTTACATAAGATATAATAAATATTTTATAATCTGGTTAACCATAAAAATGGTATTATGACCAGCCTTGAAGGATAAATTTAAGAACAAAAGTTCATGGCCCACAAAGGTCGTAAATCAACACCTCCCGGACAATGATTTTGTTTTTAAAATAAAAGAGAGAGAGAGAGAGAGAGAGTAAGGATATTGATGAAAGATCATCCATTAAAATGATATCATTATAGAATATAGATGATACTAGAGTTATCATGATAATTTGGGCATAAGAGGGGAGGAGATAATAATAAAAGAAAATAAATTGAAATGAAATTAAATAAAATAAGAATATGATTTACCTCTTAAATTAACCTTCTTGAGAACCTTCTTAAGGGAAGGGGTTTTTGTCTTTTGGAAAGACCAAGAGGTCCTGGATGTGGGGAGAGACTAGGGAAGATTATTTTTTCAGAAATTTGAGAAGTTTGAATGCTTAGAGTAGTGAGGAGAAGAGGGGGTGAGGGGTGGTTTTTATAGTGGAGGAGAGGGATGATTTTTGAATATCTTATTCATTATTCTATTATTTTGATTAAGACAATAAATAGTGTTGATTATTATGACAAAAAATAGTAATAAGTGCATGTAAGTTCAAACAAATTGTGATTAAACCATCCATACATCACCTACGACTTAATAAATCATGTATTTGGCATTTATCGTTAATTATCGTATTTTACTATTCACTAAAAATTCAAGTATTTTAGAAAAATCAAAAAAATTCACTATAACCATTTTTCAATGTGTAGAATAAAAAAATTAACTCCATTTTATCAAAATAATTTTCTAAATATGTGAAATTTATTTTTTTATATAAAATCATTATTTACTTGAAAAATACTTATTTTAAATTTAAAACTGATTTTATAATGCTTTAAAAAATTAACTGAGGTCTCATAAAATTATCCTAAAATCATAGAAAAAAAACATATTTATTTAGGAATACATTTTATGAAAATTAATTTTATTTTAAATCAATTTATTAATTTAGAATTGAAATTAAATATTTATTACTCACAAAAATACCAACACTTAATTATTAATTTTTAAAATATTCACTCTCATTTATAAGGTGTCTAAATTTTATTTATACTTACATGAGTGACGTTACTATTCATAAGGGTCATATTACTATTCATAAGGTTACATTACTATTCATAAGGGTCAAGTTACTATTCACTAAAAATGTAATTTGATTCTATTAGACTCTAAATATCTTACTGATTGCTACCGTGTATGTATGTTTTTTGAAATTCAAATCACAGAGGTGGAAAAATTATGTCTAACTGCTAGGTTATAACGATCTCCTATAAATTACAAAGTGTTTGTTTCATAGAGACTCAGTTTTCATCCATTCTATTTTAAATTTATTTGTAAATCCTTAGGGTGTTACATTCTTCCCCCCTAATAAAAATTTCATCCTTGAAATTACCAGAATGTTACCTCATAAATAGATTTGGGCACTTTTTCATCATAAGATCCTCATGATCCCATGCCGCCTCTTCAATTTTATGATTTTTCCAAAGTACCTTTACCAACTAAGTTGTATGATTCCTCAACATATGCTCTTTAGTGTCTAGAGTTAGGATAGTCTCTTCACAGTAAGATAAGTTAAGTTCTAATTAAATACCTTCAGAAGTGAGTACATGTGTTGGGTCTGTCATGAACTTTCTCAACAATGAGACATGGAACACATTGTGTACCTTATAAAGGCTAGTTGGTATTGCCAAATGATAACCCACTGTTCAAAATCTCTCTAGAATTTCAAAAGGACCAATGTACCTAGGGTTCAGTTTCCCTTTCTTTTCAAATATTATAACACCCTTCCATGGAGATACTTTCCAGAAAATGTTATCTCCCACTTGAAATTCCAAATCCTTCCTTTGATTATCAATATATATATTTTTCCTTCTTTGAGTTGATTTGATATGGGTTTGAATAATATTTACCTTCTCAATTGTTTCCTCCACAAGTTATGGGTCTACAAGATTTATTTCACCAACTTCATCCCTACATGTCAGTGTTTGATATATATTTCCATAAAATGCTTCATATGGCGCCATTTTAATAATAGAATGGAAACTATTATTGTAGGAAAACTCTACAAAAGGTAAATACTGATCCTACATACCTTGAAAATCAAGTTAGCATGATCTCAACATGTCTTCTAATGTTTGAATCATCCTTTCTGACCTCCCATCAATTTGAGGATGATAAGAATTACTCAAATGAAGCTCATTATCCAATGATTTCTGGAGACTTTTCCATAATTTTGATGTAAATAGTGGATTAAAATAAAACACAATTGAGAGAGGAGCTCCATGAAGTCATGAAAATTCATTGATATAGATTCATGCAAGGCGCTCCAATGTAAAATCCTCCTTTATTATGAGGAAATATACAGATTTGGTAAGTTGGTCAACAATTAACCATATTGCATTATTCCTTCTTTGAGTTTTTGGTAATCCAGTGACAAAATCCATGGTGATGTCATCCAATTTTTATGTAAGAATAGGTAGGAGTTTCATGAATCCTATAGGATGCTGTCTTTGAACCTTCACCTGTTGAATTACTAAACATCTTGATACATAATCAGCATTTTCACACTTCATGTTGTCCCACCAGAAATGTTCTTTCAAATATCTATACATCTTAGTGGTACCAGAGTGTATAGAGGAATTCGAGCTATTAGAATCATCCAATAAATCTATTTTTAGCTCAGTAGAGGAAACACATAGCCTCCTCCCAAATTTCAGAATTCCATCTTCATATATAAAGTCTACCAACTTCCCATCATTCACAATATTAATTTTCTTTTGAATATTCTCATCATCGGGTTAAGAACTTTTAATCCTTTCTGATAAATATGGTTAGGCAACCAATTGATAGAGTAATGATATTTCACATTCTTTGATAATTCCCATATTCATCCTCACTAGATCCATATACATAGGATCCTTTTCAACCCTCATTTTGTTCAGAACTCCATAATCCTTACTACTTAATGCATATGCCACCTTATTTTTCTTCCCTGGATGGTAGTGTATGGAACAATTATAATCCTTGAGCAGGTCAAGACATCTCCTTTGACTCATGTTTAGTTCTTTCTGTAATAAAATATATTTCAAACTATTGTGTTCCATATAAATCTCATACCTTTCTCCATATAAATAGTGTATCCATATCATCAGAGAAAAGATTACAAATACTAACTCAAGATCATGATTTGGTTAGTTCTGTTCATGAATTTTTAACAGACTTGATGTATAGGAAATAACTCTATCATTTTTCATAAGGAAACAACCAAGTCCTTTATTTAATTAATCACTATAAATCACAAATCCACCATTTTCTGATGGTAGAGTCAAGATCATAGAATTCACTAATATCCTCTTTAATTCTTCAAAAAATTCTTTACATTTTTTCCCATACAAACTTAACCCCTTTACAAGTAAGCTTGGTTAATGGGTTAGCTAATTAGGTGAAGTTCTGAATGAAATAATGATAATAACCTACTAAACCAATAAAACTACATACCTCAGTTACGTTCATTGGTGTAGGCCATTCCTGAACTACCTTTGTCTTTGAAGGATCCACTAAGATTCTATAATTAGAGGCAATATGGATAAGAAAAGAAACTGTTTGAAGCCAAAATTCAAACTTGATAAACTTACCATATAACTTGTTTCTTCTAAGAATATTTAGATTAATGCTCAAGTGATTATCATGTTCTTAGTATATTTTGGATTATACCAAGATATCATAAATTAATACCACAAAAAATTCATCAAGATATTCCTTGAAAACTCTATTCATTAGATCCATAAATATAGAGGGTGCATTAGTCAGTCTAAAAGGCATTACTATAAACTCGTAATTCCCATACCTAGTTTGAAATGCGGTCTTTAGAATATCATCCTTCCTCACATGAAACTGATGATATCCAAATAAAAGGTCAACATTTTAAAAATATTGGTCTATGTGAATTTTATCAAATAAATCATCAATGCGAGGAAGAGGATACTTTTTCTTTATCATAATATCATTGATCTCCCTGTAGTCAATGCACAACCTCATAGATCCATATTTCTTTTTAATGAAAAGAACATGATATTCCCATGGAGAAACACTAGGGTGGATAAATCCCTTATCACTCAATTAATCTAGTTGTTTCTTCATGTAACACCCCAAGATTTCATAGTGTGTTATTTCTTCAAAATAATTCAATAACTTGCACTACACGCAACACCGAGTTCAATCACACCATGACTTACAAAAAAAAGCCATTCAAAAGAGGTTATGAATAGTATTATCTAAATTTTAAACTTTATATAATCCTTATAATTTTAGAATCCATATTATGAGTTTCTTAGATATAATGCAAGAACAAATTCATTTTCAGTATTGCACTTTTATCAACTTTTAATAGTGAACCCTTTTTAAATACAATATTTTAAACTTTTTGACTAAATGGGGACATGAAAAAAATTTAAAATGAAACATCCCAAGCTTCCATGGTACGCTTTCCTTTGAATAATACAGTAGCGTGTGTTGTACGCAACTTCGAGTTTTAACACACACCACAACCGATCAAACTAGCCGTTATGAATAGTAATACCTACTTTTTGAAATTATATATATTTTATATTTCAAAATTGACTTCATTTTTGGATTCGTAGTGTCGAATTTACCCTAAGGTGAAATTTTGGTACTTTTCGGATAACTTTCGTATTTTGATGAATAGTGAAAATTACTAAATTTTAATTAAAAACAACTTTTTTAATCAAAATATTTAATAGTGATAAATTATGAATTTGAGTGGTTTTAAAGTATATTTAGAATATATTTTTACCATTTAATATAATGTTGGTCATTGGACATAATTTTACAATTAAACCGAACATAAACAAGTGTCAATCTTTTGATAGTTATTATCTCTTAAAAACACGCTTTTTGTTTTGACAGCGGGAATTAATTTTAAATTAATTTCTGCCACTTATGTGTTTCGAATTTAGGAAAATGGATTCCATATTTGGAATCAGGATGTTCAAATTGTGTAAATAGGTAAATTTTATTTTTAGACATTTGGAATAATTACTGCGGTAAATATTTTATTTACCATGGTTAAGGGTAAATCCGGTAAATAAGGGTTAAAAAATAATATTATAATAATACTAAATTACCCTAAAACATGTCTTAAAACTATTGGTTGATACATGGTCGACCATGGGCATCTTTGGGTCGATTTTTGGACCCCATGGATCCACTTGTAAGTGATAATGACACTTTATTTTAATTAAGTTAAAATGAATACAAAAATGACACAAGCATATATCGTTTAGAAAAACAATTGTTACATAAGGTTATATATGTTGGATTTTAGATTATAAATATTCATTAGAAAGATAAAAAGATTTCCTACATAATTATATTTTATTTATAATTTTTAGACATTAAATAATTTATTTTATTTATGACACAATGATGATGAAGTAATTACTATAATAGTGAAAAATTAAAATAATTGATATTATAAATACCCAAATAAATATAATATGAAACTTTTAATGAATTAAACCAATTTTCTAGGATAATATGATATATTAGGATTGATTTAATTGACTTTGTTCTAAGTAATCAATCTGTTATGAGTTTCAAAAAAATAAACTAATGAATAGTGTCAAAATTGACATAAAAGAGTTCTTAAAACAAATATTATATTATTAATTGATATTAAATTCCTAAAAATCTAATGTTCGGCCAAGAGACTTATATAATGATAGGTTAATCATTAATGGACCACTTGGGGGTCTCTTGGATTTATATAGTAAGTTTATTAACCATATTATATAAAAATACAAAGAGACATTGTAAAATTAAAACTAATTAACTTAGAGTTAATACTTAAAGATATGGTTAATATAAGTACACAAACCTGTATAAATTCTATTGGTTGAGTTGTTTTCGACCTATCCCCACCTTAACCTTTGAATAATCAACTTTTGAGGCATTAGAAACCGAATATGAATTTAATATAAACTAATATTTCTAGCTTTTCCAAAGGTGCCCCTCACCCCTCTTATAAAAGGGCACTCATCATTCTCATTTCTTCACACCTTCCAAGACTTTTGATTCGGCCAAACTCTGCCCAAATACTCTAACAACATCACTCAATACAACCTAGAGGACTTAGTTTGATCAGAAAGCCAACCTAAGGATCCCTTTTGATCAAATCAAAAGGAAGAACCCGAAGAAGAGGTAATGATTTCACCACCCTTTTCCAAGTTCATTTCTTCTTCCACTTCTTCTTCCTTTGTTGTTACCATTCTAAAATAATAACTCCAGTATCATATATATAATGTGATGTTATTATAAATATGTTACAACCATATTCAGTATTCTATCCACCCTTTGAATAACATGTCACCATACGTGCGTACGTACGGCTTACCGTCTCCACGTCGTGGTGTAATTGTTATTCAATATATTATTATATGGATGGGTATAATAATGATGGGTAACTCATGTAAATAATAAATATAACATGTTAATTATTCTGTATATATGATATACCATCCATTTATATATTATTTTAATATCAAAAGAATGATATTGTCGCTCGTGCGTACGTACGGACTACTGTCTCCACGAACGCGATGAGATTCATTCTCCATCGTATCCATTCAAGTATAATTATCATTTGATGATTTAAAAATGATTTTTAAGGACTTTATATCATTCTGGATATGAATAAGACACAACAAACATGGATTATGTAACAAAACATATAAAAGAAAATGAGTAAGTTAACACCCGAAACGACGATAATTCTAAGATATTATTAACAAATCATTGTTAAAAAATCATATATGATATCATATTAATATATATGATTCTTGTATAATTTAATAACAATTATTTCACCATTATACAGGAGGTTAACCTACCCCAACCAAGGAAATGTACAAGGTAAGGGATTTTCATATCTCACTTTCACTTCCGTGAGATTTCCATTGTTCGCCACTAAATTATTGAAAGTGGTGTATTGTGTATTTCCATTTGATATATATTATCATGATTCTCTTTATATTCATGTTATTATGTAAATCATTTGGTGGTTATTAACGTTTGGCCATATGACTCAATTGATTAACGTGGTAAAGGGTTTTCATCTCACTCCTTATTCCCGTGAGATTCATGCCATATTTCCACCATCACCTTTTGTGTGGTGTATGTACTGCCCATAATTATATTCTTTGTGCAATACACTCTAATTTATGTGTATTTACATATTAATTGTATGATACATCTTTCATGGGTTGTATGTTTCATAAGTTACCAAATTGGTAAGGGTTATTTCACAATCTCTTCATTATCCGAGGTTGTTTACACGTAATAATCTACTGGGATTTCTTTATCATTCCAATCCATGTTTTCTTAAAAATGTATTTCAAAACATTTTTATTATTTAAAATAATATGGGTTAAAGTCATTTATACCCTTGTTTGACTTTTTATAAGAGGAATCTTTCCATCGTTTTCAAAACAAGGTCTTTTTTTAAGAATGTTTTTTTTAACTTATACGGCGGGTGCGGTTATTTTCCGCCATTATAAAATCTTCAAAGCTTTCCTTACAAGCTTATAATAATATTTTCAAAGAAAATGTTTTATTTTATATGGCTCTTAAATGATTTCAAAAATATAAAGAGATATTTCTTTAAAAATTGTTTTGATTTCATCTATGTCAACATCCTTTGATGGATTTTATGATTATTTGAAGTTGATTTATTATGATATAAAACTTCCATATTGTAATAAAGTTTTGTGATATGTTTGACTGTGGATGTGCCATTTATATAGCATTCATGGTTTATGAGTAAAGTATTGACATTTCGTATGCTAGTTCCAATAAGAATTTTTATGTTATATTTCAACCTTTACTTCATATGAATGTGTTGGACAAGTATGTTCCAGGTTGGGGACTGGTTAAAGTAAGCCCTCCAGGTTGGGGTCTGGTAAAAGTAAGCCCTCCAGGTTAGGGACTGGTAAAATTAAGCCCTCCGGTTTGGTCTCCGGTTATTAGAGGAACTCCGGGTTGGTGTCCGGTTATTAGAGGCACTCCGGGTTGGTGTCCGGTTATTAGAGGCACTCCGGGTTGGGTTCCAGTTACAGTTATCCCCAAGGTCTTGGGATGAGGCCTTGACAAAGAAATTAAAGTTCAACATTATGCATTCCAACATTATGAAAGTGGTTATTGATTTTTGCATGTGATTATTCGATTAGTAGAATATCCATGTGAATAAGTAAATGGCATTATTTCATTTTATTTATGCCGTACCATGTTGAAAGTTCATGTTTGAAAGGCTTTTGTTTTAGTTATACATTGCCTTAAATGTTTATTCTTATTTATGAAAGTTTCCGCTATATTTTTATCCTTACTGGGAATTTGAGCTCACCCCTTTTCTATGTTTTATTTTTCCCAGGAAGTGAAGAAGTAAATTATGAATGACCTGCAGGGATATTATGTGGGGATATGAGTGTGGATTATGGAGAAAATATGTTTTTTGTAGTAGTTTTTCATTTTATGATGTAATGTAAAACTTATTAATATATCTAGTGCTTCCAAGGCTACTAAACCAATCGGTCTTTCGAGATTTGATCTTTCTTGTGATCATGCCAATGTTATGTAATAATGCACCGACTCTGGGTAACTAGGGTCGGGGCGTTACAGTTGGTATCAGAGGAAGTTTAGTACAAACCTTGGAAGCTATATTTAGGTAAACTCTGATTAGAGAACGTAGACCTAAGATGAACTTTGAGGATTAGTATAGAAGAACTTACTAGAATTTTGGTATTGTAGAGATTTTGTGAGTTTTCTGAGAAATACATCCCTGCCTGGATACGAGCAGGTAGAGGCGGCTTTGGCACAGATGTACCTAGGGGTAAAACCCGAAAACACCGCTTTGAGCTAGACTCGAACGGGAACTGGTGCACAACAACGGGCCTTGCTGTACTCTTGGTTACGACACTCCCGGGGGATATGCTTAGGATAATTCTCATTTTCTTTACAAACCATTATGAAGGGTTTATGAGTATATACATCCTCAAAGGAGACATTTTTATGATTATGGATTATATCCATAAATAGTTCAATTTATATTAAGTGTTTTATAAGTATGGGATTATGTATTTTGATGCATAAACTGATCTAGTGTATGCCATTGTTTAGAAATGGTGCCCAGTAGAAGAAATGAGAACTCCAGAAATGCACATGATCCAAAGAGAAGGAAGGATCATATCTTTCATGGTCTTAAGATAGAATTTATAAGAGGAATAGTCTCCCATGTATTATCATCATGTGAAGAAATAATATCATGTGTTGATAAGATAAGTAAAAAGTTTACTGAGTCCTATGGCTTTGAAGGGAAGCAAGAGAAGAAAAGTATGGAAGAGAGAAAGATGGATAAAGGGATGAGGGAAAATAAGAATTTTCCCATATGTGGTAACTGTGGAAAGAAACACCCTGGAACTTGCCTGAAAGGAATGGGAGTTTGTTATAAGTGTGGAGGAAAAGGGCACAAAGTACGTGACTGCAAGGGTAAGAAAATGGTTTCAAATGTACAATGCTTCATTTTCAAGGAATTTGGACACTATGCGAACCTATGTCCCAGTCATCAGAATATGCCTCAAATGATGTTATCGGATAATAATCAAGTTATGATACTACCACAGATGAAGAGGAATGATTAGAGTTCTTATGTTGATTATGTCAATTGAGTATTGTATCAACAATGTACTTGTTATAATAATTATGGAGTATATAAGGATTGTACTGCAGTACTATTTCATTAAGGACTTGAGATTGTGTGGAACAAAGAAAAGTGACTCAATAGCAGGATAAATTATTGGAAAATGTATGGTTGAGAGAATGATAAATCATAATATAGTCCTGATACTGAGGTGGTGATTTTGGAATAATATGTGATTGTTTTGGATAAATTATATTGGATATTCTTGACTACCTTGGAACTGATTAATGATTTGTACATTCCATCATTATTGGAGTTTAAAACATTTTTGGATTAATGAAGTATATCCAGCATTCTATATGGAATAAGGGAGCATGAATGTAATCAATAAGGAATATGGTAATACATGATGAAGGTATTCATATGCTATTACGGGGTAAAAAGGATCTATATTATGTTTACCTTCCTTATAAATGTTGGACTGTGAGTTTGGACAGAAGTATTTTGGATAGTTCTAGTTTGGATTATTTTGGATTGCCATAAAAGGACAACCCGGAGGTCGGGCGACAACCCGTCACGTCCGGCAAGGCTGCGAGACTTGAACCCGCAACCGAAGGGTGACAAGGGTGTATCACCTACCACTGTCCCAAGAAATGTCCTAGATTAAATAATGTAGTTTTTTTAAAAGATCTGGTAGATGAATTATAAATTCGTTTATTTTGGAACCCTGTACGAATAGTATAAATAGAATTTTTTTACGAGTGAAAGATGAGTTTGTGGTAGAAATTTATTAATGTATAAAACTCTAATTATAAAGTAAGTATATCTCCTTATGATCTTAGCCAATCTCATAAATAAATTCCTCAACATTAATAAAAGGAACATAGAACAAAAATGTTGTCCTAGATGGTACCTTAAATCATCACTAATTCATGGCTTTGGGATTGTTGGCCTTTTCATAGCTATGTTCTCTACCACTCTCCATCAGATAATTGATGGTTAGATTTCTCTTCCATATCCATATTTTCCTACATGGAACCCTAGTATGTGTTATTTTCGGTAATCTTCATACTTTCCGCTCTTTATTTTAAATAGAGGCCTCATTAATTCATTTTTCGATGTGGGATTTCAACTAAGATATTTTGAAACGTCAAAAATGTGTTATCCTAATACCCTATGTTTTGTTGAACCGATGGTATTTGAAATCATCATAGATTGATGAATTTAAGGACCTCAATTATACACTTGTTTGTGATTGATGACCTCAATCACTACCTATAAATATTTATGTTTTTCCTCCAATTATATGTCTCTAATTTCCACCAATGTTCTCCTAATCGAGATCATAATTTGGTGGTGACCCTTTCATTTCTCTTTTCCTTATATTAGGACTAAATTTTAGTAACCCAATTTCCGATGTGGGTTTTCCCACAAATATGTTTTCTATTTTCAACCTTTTATTTTCGAAGAACAATTTCAAATTGCGAGGACGCAATTTATTGAAGGAGGGGAGAATGTAACACCCCAAGATTTCATAGTGTGTTATTTCTTCAAAATAATTCAATAACTTGCACTACACGCAACACCGAGTTCAATCACACCATGACTTACAAAAAAAAGCCATTCAAAAGAGGTTATGAATAGTATTATCTAAATTTTAAACTTTATATAATCCTTATAATTTTAGAATCCATATTATGAGTTTCTTAGATATAATGCAAGAACAAATTCATTTTCAGTATTGCACTTTTATCAAATTTTAATAGTGAACCCTTTTTAAATACAATATTTTAAACTTTTTGGCTAAATGGGGACTTCAAAAAAATTTAAAATGAAACATCCCAAGCTTCCACGGTACGCTTTCCTTTGAATAATACAGTAGCGTGTGTTGTACGCAACTTCAAGTTTTAACACACACCACAACCGATCAAACTAGCCGTTATGAATAGTAATACCTACTTTTTGAAATTATATATATTTTATATTTCAAAATTGACTTCATTTTTGTATTCTTAGTGTCGAATTTACCCTAAGGTGAAATTTTGGTACTTTTCGGATAACTTTCATATTTTGATGAATAGTGAAAATTACTAAATTTTAATTAAAAACAACTTTTTTAATCAAAATAATTAATAGTGATAAATTATGAATTTGAGTGGTTTTAAAGTATATTTAGAATATATTTTTACCATTTAATATAATGTTGGTAATTGGACATAATTTTATAATTAAACCGAACATAAACAAGTGTCAATCTTTTAATAGTTATTATCTCTTAAAAACACGCTTTTTGTTTTGACAGCGGGAATTAATTTTAAATTAATTTCTGCCACTTCTGTGTTTTGAATTTAGGAAAATGGATTCCATATTTGGAATCAGGATGTTCAAATTGTGTAAATAGGTAACTTTTATTTTTAGACATTTTGAATAATTACTGCGGTAAATATTTTATTTACCATGGTTAAGGGTAAATCCGGTAAATAAGGGTAAAAAAATAATATTATAATAATAATAAATTACCCTAAAACGTGTCTTAACCCTATTGGTTGATACATGGTCGACCATGGGCATCTTTGGGTCGATTTTGGGACCCCATGGATCCAATTGTAAGTGATAATGACACTTTATTTTAATTAAGTTAAAATGAATACAAAAATGACACAAGCATATATCTTTTAGAAAAACAATTGTTACGTAGGGTTATATATGTTGGATTTTAGATTATAAATATTCATTAGAAAGATAAAAAGATTTACTACATAATGATATTTTATTTATAATTTTTAGACATTAAATAATTTATTTTATTTATGACACAATGATGATGCAGTAATTACTATAATAGTGAAAAATTAAAATAATTGATATTATAAATACCCAAATAAATATAATATAAAACTTTTAATGAATTAAACTAATTTTCTAGGATAATATGATATATTAGGATTTATTTAATTGACTTTGTTCGAAGTAATCAATCTGTTATGAGTTTCAAAAAAATCAACTAATGAATAGTGTCAAAATTGACATAAAAGAGTTCTTAAAAAAAATATTATATTATTAATTGATATTAAATTCCTAAAAATCTAAGGTTCGGCCAAGAGACTTATATAATGATAGGTTCATTATTAATGGACCACTTGGGGGTCTCTTGTATGTATATAGTAAGTTTATTAACCATATTATATAAAAATACAAAGAGACATTGTAAAATTGAAACTAATTAACTTAGAGTTAATACTTAAAGATAAGGTTAATATAAGTACCCAAACCTGTCTAAATTCTATTGGTTGAGTTGTTTTAGACCTATCCCCACCTTAACCTTTGAATAATCAACTTTGGAGGCATTAGAAACCGAATATGAATTTAATATAAACTAATATTTCTAGCTTTTCCAAAGGTGCCCCTCACCCCTCTTATAAAAGGGCACTCCTCATTCTAATTTATTCACACCTTCCAAGCCTTTTGATTCGGCAAAACTCTGCCCAAATACTCTCCCAACATCCCTCACTACAACCTAGAGGACTTAGTTTGATCAGAAAGCCAACCTAAGGAGCCCTTTTGATCAAATCAAAAGGAAGAACCCGAAGAAGAGGTAATGATTTCACCACCCTTTTCCAAGTTCATTTCTTCTTCCACTTCTTCTTCCTTTGTTGTTACCATTCTAAAATAATAACTCCAGTACCATATATATACTGTGATGTTATTATAAATATGGTACAACCATATTCAGTATTCTATCCACCCTTTGAATAACATGTCACCATACGTGCGTACGTACGACTTACCGTCTCCACGTCGTGGTGTAATTGTTATTCAATATATTATTATTTGGATGGGTATAATAATGATGTGTAACTCATGTAAATAATAAATATAACATGTTAATGATTCTGTATATATGATATACCATCCATTTATATATTATTTTAATATCAAAAGAATGATATTGTCGCTCGTGCGTACGTACGGACTACCGTCTCCACGAACGCGATGAGATTCATTATCCATCGTATCCATTCAAGTATAATTATCATTTGATGATTTAAAAATGATTTTTAAGGACTTTATATCATTCTGGATATGAATAATATACAACAAACATGGCTTATGTAACAAAACATATAAAAGAAAATGAGTAAGTTAACACCCGAAACGACGATAATTCTAAGATATTATTAATAAATCATTATTAAAAAATCATATATGATATCATATTAATATATATGATTCTTTTATAATTTAATAACAATTATTTCACCATTATACAGGAGGTTAACCTACCCCAACCAAGGAAATGTACAAGGTAAGGGATTTTCATATCTCACTTTCACTTCCGTGAGATTTCCATTGTTCGCCACTAAATTATTGAAAGTGGTGTATTGTGTATTGCCATTTGATATATATTATCATGATTCTCTTTATATTCATGTTATTATGTAAATCATTTGGTGGTTATTAACTTTTGGCCATATGACTCAATTGATTAACGTGGTAAGGGGTTTTCATCTCACTCCTTATTCCCGTGAGATTCATGCCATATTTCCACCATCACCTTTTGTGTGGTGTATGTACTGCCCATAATTATATTCTTTGTGTAATACACTCTAATTTATGTGTATTTACATATTCATTGTATGATACCTCTTTCATGGGTTGTATGTTTCATAAGTTACCAAATTGGTAAGGGTTATTTCACAATCTCTTCATTATCCGAGGTTGTTTACACGTAATAATCTACTGGGATTTCTTTATCATTCCAATCCATGTTTTCTTAAAAATGTATTTAATTTTTTTTTATTATTTACAATAATATGGGTTAAAGTCATTTATACCCTTGTTTGACTTTTTATAAGAGGAATCTTTCCGTCGTTTTCAAAACAAGGTCTTTTTTTAAGAATGTTTTTTTTACCTTATACGGCGGGTGCGGTTATTTTCCGCCATTATAAAATCTTCAAAGCTTTCCTTACAAGCTTATAATAATATTTTCAAAGAAAATGTTTTATTTTATATGGCTCTTAAATGATTTCAAAAATAGAAAGAGATATTTCTTTAAAATTTTTTTGATTTCATCTATGTCAACATCCTTTGATGGATTTTATGATTATTTGAAGTTGATTTATTATGATATAAAACTTCCATATTGTAATAAAGTTTTGTGATATGTTTGACTGTGGATGTGCCATTTATATAGAATTCATGGTTTATGAGTAAAGTATTGACATTTCGTATGCTATTTCCAATAAGAATGTTTATGTTATATTTCAACCTTTACTTCATATGAATGTGTTGGACAAGTATGTTCCAGGTTGGGGACTGGTTAAAGTAAGCCCTCCAGGTTGGGGTCTGGTAAAAGTAAGCCCTCCAGGTTAGGGACTGGTAAAAGTAAGCCCTTCGGTTTGGTCTCTGGTTATTAGAGGAAATCCGGGTTGGTGTCCGGTTATTAGAGGCACTCCGGGTTGGTGTCCGGTTATTAGAGGCACTCCGGGTTGGGTTCCGGTTACAGTTAGCCCCAAGGTCTTGGGATGAGGCCTTGACAAAGAAATTAAAGTTCAGCATTATGCATTCCAACATTATGAAAGTGGTTATTGATTTTTGCATGTGATTATTCGATTAGTAGAATATCCATGTGAATAAGTAAATGGCATTATTTCATTTTATTTATGCCGTACCATGTTGAAAGTTCATGTTTGAAAGGCTTTTGTTTTAGTTATACATTGCCTTAAATGTTTATTCTTATTTATGAAAGTTTCCGCTATATTGTTATCCTTACTGGGCATTTGAGCTCACCCCTTTTCTATGTTTTATTTTTCCCAGGAAGTGAAGAAGTAAATTATGAATGAACTGCAGGGATATTATGTGGGGATATGAGTGTGGATTATGGAGACAATATGTTTTTTGTAGTAGTTTTTCATTTTATGATGTAATGTAAAACTTATGAATATATCTAGTGTTTCCAAGGCTACTAAACCAATCGGTCTTTCGAGATTTGATCTTTCTTGTGATCATGCCAATGTTATGTAATAAGGCACCGACTCTGGGTAACTAGGGTCGGGGCGTTACACTTCAGCTATCCTAATTACACTGTGGTCATTATATAATGGGTCTTTGATATAGTCCTTGCACCAAGAATTAGATCAATAGAAAAATTGATTTCCCACTTTAGAGGATGTCTAGGTAAATCCTATGGGAATACATCAATGTAATCTTGCACAATAGGTATATCCTCAATTTGAAAATTTCTTTCCTCACCTATAGATATTGTTTTATCTTCCTCCCCAAGAATTTTATTTAGTATAGCTACTAGGAGGTGGATCTATATAAGAATCAAATGACGAGGTTTCTACTCTAAAGATAAGGAATTATACATAATTCTAAAAAATTGTAACTTCCTTCTTCTTGAAACATATTTTCACATCATAACTTGAAATCCAATTAATGATAAGAATTATATCAAATTCAATCATAGGTATGATGATAAGGTTGGAAACTAAAGCACATTTATGTGTCATAATGGGGACTGATCGACACATCTTTGTTGCAATGATACTTCCCTTAGAAGTTTTTCTTGGAAACTCCTTTATTAAATCAAATTATAAATGTTTAATTTTCTTGGAAAATTGGGAAGATATAAAAGAATATGATGATCTAGAATCAAATAAATAATTGTCTATTTTTGAATAAATGATTGAAGTACCTGCCACCAAATCATTAGGAACTTCAACTTTAGCAGTTGTGATTGCCTAATGTTGGACTTTCACTCTTGGAATTATCTAGGTAATGTTTCCTTGAAACTTAAGAAAATAACTGGCATGATGTCCCATATCTTTACAATTGTATCATTGAACATTGATAGCTTCTTTCTTTCCCTTTAAATGTCAAGATTGGTGGCCTCTTTTTCCACATTTGTAATAGACTTATTTTCCTTTTAAGCAAGCTCCATGGTGTTTCTTTCCACATGCATCACATGTTTAAAAAATATAATTTTTATTCTTCCATTTATCCATTATTTCCTCTACTAACCTCTTGTTATCTTTCTTTACCTTAAATTCATAATAATTAGAGAATTATTTCTCTATTTTGATAGCACATGAGACTATATATTCGTATGATGAGAAAATTTGGGAGACTAGTTCCCTTCCGAGGAACAGTTTTAAACCATAAAATAATTGATAAATATTTCTCCTTGGATTATATATATAGTCTACAACATGCCTTTATAACCTTTTGAAGTTAGCTTCATACTTTTGAAACATTGTTATCCTCTTTTTTGCCTCATATTCATAAACTGACTTTCCATATCTACTTACTGTTCATGAGGAAAGTATTTTTATAAGAATATTTTCTTAAAATACCTCCATTACATATTTCCAATACCTTCCTCCTCCTTTGTGTTTTGAATCAATGACCACCATTGATCTGTATCTCTCAATAGATGATAAACTACCATGACAACCTTATCCCTTTCATTACTTCCCAAAGCGAGAGATTTATTCTCTAAGGAACTTATCCACTACTCTACTACGAATGTGTTTGTAGACATATTAAATGATGGAGGATATTGTTTCATAAATCATTATAACATTGCTCCTCCACATTTTGGATCAGGATGCTCCATACGGGTAAGGTTATTGTTCATAACCTAAGTTAGTTGTCCCAGTATAGTTATAAGATGATCAACACCAGTCACAACTCCAGTACCAACATCATTATCTTATATAGGAGGATAATACCTAAATGGGATACATGAGTTCATGTGGTTTCCATTACTTCCACTAGGTGCCATTTATAAATAGTTCCATACACTAAATTAGGTTATAAATCATAATGTATAATGTCAAACTAGAAAAAAACTTAATATAAATTTAAATTTTATGCATGTCTAATTTCATAATCACAAACACGGTTAATTTGAGGACATATTTACATTTAAATCCTTCATAATGGTTTATAAATAAAATGTGAATTATCTAAGAATATCCCTCATGAGTGTCAAACCAAGTGCCCAATAAGGCCCGTTGTTGTGTACCAGATTACCTTGAGTCATGACCGGAATACCTTGTCAGAGTTGTTACTCCTAGGTACATCTGTTCCAGAACCACATCCACTTATAGTATCCATATAAGGATTTATTTTCTAGTAAGATACACATAATCTATACCTTACCAAAATTATATTATTTTCTTGTATACTTATCCTCAAATTCTATCTTAGGGTTTTATTCCCTAATTTAAGTTTTCTAAATATAGTTTCCAATTTTGCTACTAAACTTCCTATAATACCAACTGTAATGTGCCAATCCCAGTTTCTCAAAGCCGGTGCATTATTTTATTACATTGGCATGATTAAAAAAGTCATATCCTAAAGGACCGAATAGTTTAGTAGTTTGGGAAATCTAGATACATACATAAGTTCAACATTACAACTTGAAAAGAAATAAAATATAGAAGTTCCATTAGAAATATCCATAACTCCTAGATTATCCTTGAAAGTAATTCATAATATAATTCTTCAAAATCTGGGGAAATAAAACATAAGAAATGGGTGAGCTCAGATTCTTAGTAAGGGTAAGTAATACAATTAAAATTATAATAAAAATACACACTAGGTATGGTGAACAAACTAAAAACACATGCCTTTAAAAATATATTTGAGCATAATATGACAAGAATGAAAGATGATAAAATAAGGATATATAAATGATAATAATAGAATGAAACATAACCATTTATATTTTGAATAATCACATGGTTTATTAGTTACTAATACCATAATGAGGGAATGTATAATGTCAGACATCTGAAACATATTGTCAAGGCCTCGACCAAGACGTCTAAAAATATTAGGGTAAGGCCTCAGCTAAAACCCAATTATGTTTTGTCTTATGAGACCTATAGATGCATTTAGGGGTTATATAGGGCCCCACCCATCTATTTATAATTCCAATTCATTCATCATATGAAAGGGTCTAAACATAAACAACATGAACATATGAAATAAATTTCCCCAATCTGTACACATAAACACTAACCATTTTGAGTAGTATGGTGAATGGTATCAAGATAGAACATACATAGTAAAAATGATAATAAACCATTTAATACAATATGGTAGATGATAAAAATAACACATTAACCTAAATAATACATAAAACTCAATAGAGGTATTGAAATAGGCAAGAATACTCTAATAAAATCATCGAGGAATTTTTGATAGAAATACACTTTTACTTTGAAAAGAAGAGTTCTTTTGGAAAAATATTTTCATAAAACCATAAATCAAATAAGTTAGTTTTTATATGATGAAATTAGTGGTTTTATAAAAATTAATATGTCTTAAAATAGATTATATAGTGAACTTAAAAATAATAAAGAATTTGAGAAGTTCCTTTGAACTAGGCTTGTTTATCGGGAAGAATTGAGAAACATATAACTCCCCATAAAAAAAATAAAGATTATGATTGGTACAAACATATAGAACATTCAAAAATAATTTATTTGGAGTAAATAATAATAATTAATAATTTAATTTGGATTAATATATACAAAGAGTAACCCGAAAGAAAATGGAGGTTCGGGTAGAAAACCCTTATCTTATGTATGAATGTGTTCAACAGTTGACCTTAACTTCTTGGATAATAAAATTAAATCAATTAATTAATTAATTAAGAACCTTATGTTAATATATTTGATTCACTATAGTTTTATTATGTTCATTTGTTTTCTTATTGATAAGTTATAATATTAAATTCTGTCGTTCCAGAGTTTTTGTTTCCTTAATTTCATTATTGGTTCGCATGATTATAAGTAATGGAATTCATGAAAAATGGGTATAATTATTAAGAATAGGAATTTAATGATATTAATGAATAACCATAAGTTTAATTAGTGTTATGTATTATTTTTTTCCATAAATTAGGATGAATCATTAGATAAAATATTATTGATAATCATTTAGCTTAATTTTAGCGATTTTCAATCACAATGAACTAGTTTTCTTATATCATTTAATATCATGTATATACAACGGTTACAGAACCTTACATAAGATATAATAAATATTTTATAATATTGTTCAACCATAAAAATGGTATCATGACCAGACTTGAAGGATACATTTAAAAACGAAAGTTTGTCGCCCATGAAGGTCGTAAACCGGCACCTCCCGGACAATGATTTTGTTTTTAAAATAAGAGAGAGAGAGAGAGAGTATGGATATTGATGATGGATCATCAATTAACATGATATAATTCCATTATATAGATGATAATTGAGTTATCATGATAATTTAGACATAGGAGGTGAGTAGAGTATAATAAATGAAAATAAATTGAAATGAAATAGGAAGAGGATTTACCTCTTAAATTAACCTCCTTAAGGGAAGGGGTTTTTGTCTTTTGGAAATAACAAGAGATACTAAACATGGGGAGTGACTAGGGAATATTTTTTGGGAAGAACTTTGAGAAGATTAAAGTCTTAGAGGAGTGAGGAGAAGAGGGAGTGAGGGGTTGTTTTTATAGTGGGGGAGTGGGGTGATTTTTGAATATATTATTCATTATTTTATTATTTTGCTTAAGATAGACAAAAATGTTGATTATTATGACCAAAAATAGTAATAAGTTCATGTTATTTCGAATTAAGTGTACTTAAATCATCCATACATCACTTATGACTCAATAAATCATGTATTTAGCATTTATCGTTAATTATCATATTTTACTATTCACTAAAAATTCATGTATTTTAGAAAAATCCAAAAAATCCACCATAACCATTTTTAAATGTGTAGAATTCAAAAATTATCTGCATTTTATCAAAATAATTTTCTAAATATGTGAAATTGTTTTTATATAAAATCATTATTTACTTGAAAAATACAGATTTTAAAAATAAAACTGATTTTATAATAATTTCAAAAATTAATTTAGGACTCATAAAATTATAATAAAATCAAAAAACAATGAAATATTTATTTAGTAATACATTTTATGAAAATTAATTTTATTTTAAATCAATTTATTAATTTAAAATTATAATTAAATATTTATTACTCACCAAAATACCAACACTTAATTATTAATTTTTAAAATATTCACTCCCATTTATATGGTGCATAAATTTTATTTATACTTATATGGGTGAGGTTAATATTCATAAGGGTCATATTACAATTCATAAGGGTACATTACAATTTAGAAGGGTCAAGTTACTATTTACCAAAACTTTAAGTTGGTTCTATTAGACTCTAAATATCTTACTGATCACAACCATGTATCTCAATTTTTAGAAATTAAAATCGCATAGGCGGAAAAATTATGTCTAATGGCTAGGTTATAACTATCTCCTATAAATTACAAAGTGTTTTTTTCATAGAGACTCAATGTTTCATGCATTCTATATTAAATTTATTTGTAAATCCTTGTGGTGTTACAAACTATGGTATGGTAAGTTATCAAAAGTTTGAAATTTTAAAATCTTTAAAAGTTTAGATTATTTGTCATCAATGAAAAGGATAAAGGAAAGTTAGAGGAAAAATCCAAAACCTATTTTTTTGTGGGCCATGAGAATGGAGATTTTGGTTTTAGGCTGTGGGATTATGACAAGATCCAATTCACTAAAAGTTGAAATGTTCTCTTTAATGACAAAATCATTTGGAAGGATTAGAACTTGGATGAATCAAAATTTGGGGGAATAAGTCAAATAATTAAGTACAAGTTTATCTATATGAGAGAATAAAAATTTCACAAATGTCATCCAACCGATTTTCCATAGTGGAAGAAAATTGATCAATGGTTTCCTATATTCAGAAATGAAGTTAAAAATCATAGACTTGGATTTTTAATAGATATAATGAATTCAAATAAAATCTATAGTTTTAAACATAGTTCATGGAATTTTTTATTGGTAGTTTACAACATATATCCTAAATTTTATATCAAGTAGAAATATATGAAGTTGTGTTTGATGATTTCTGGACTAAAACATCCTAGAAATGATATTGATGTTTTTTTGTTACCATTAATTGATGATTTGAAACTTTCATAGGCAGAAGTAATTAGAGTGTATGATTCTTATAAAATCGAAAATTTTAAACTACATAAAATGATTATATCCACTATAAATGACTTCCTAACATATGAAATTTTATCTAGATGCAATGTTAAAGGGCATAAATATTTTCCAATTTTTGAAGAATATATTTCATATTATCAACTATAATATAAGAGAAAAATAATATAAATGAATAATTATAGGTTTTTGTCTATGTATTTCTATTATCAAAGATTAAAAAAGGTATTTAATGACTCATAATATTTTTATATTTCTCCAAAACCTTTGTCCATCGATTGATATTTTTAGATGGTGAAAAACATTGATGTCAAATTAATAGACACAAAAATATAGTATTTATAAAATTATTTGGAAGAAATGATCAATATTTTTTGTGATTCCATATTGAAGATATCATGGGGTTAAACATAAAATTGATGTCATGCATGTGTAGAAGAATGTATATGATAGTTTTATTAGAACAATTTTAAATATCAAAGGAAATACTAAATATGGGTTGAATATAATATTTGAATTACTCTCAATGGGAATATGTTTGGAGTTAGTTCCCAATTATAATTGAAGATGAACATATATGAATCTATCTTATTATAAATTATCCAATAGGGATAAAATTAGTTTTTTTCAGTGTCTCCATGGTATCAAAGTGTCATAGGGTTATTCTTTATATGTAATTTTTTTTGCATCACTAAAATATTTGAAGTTGACAGACATGAAATATCATGATTATCACATCATAATGCAACAAATCATACAAGTTTCATTACATGGAATGTTTCCCATCCATGTTAGAATTATACATGCATAAATTATTCAATTTATGTTATGTATTTAACTAGTTTCATGATTGTACATTATGTTTCATAATGTTATGATCTAATATAGTGTATGCCATTGTTTAGAAATGGCACATAGTGTAAGGAATGGTAACTATATCAATGCACACACTCCATTTAGGGATTTCCCTCATATGTTTGATAATGAAATTGGAGCTAGAGATGCAGCTGAAACTAATCAAGTTATAACCAGATTGGAGAATTTGAATCAGGATATGAGTAATAACCTTACCAATATGGAGAAGACTTTCGATCCACCATGAATCATATCAATGTTAAACTGCTTCATATATCAGCAACCTCTATCATTCAATGGGACTACAAATCCATTTGTAGCTGAGAAATAGATAATTTACTTAGAGAATAAATTTTTTGCTATGGGAAGTAATGAAAGGGAGAAGGTTTTCATGGTAGTTTATTATATATTAGAGAATGAATATCTATAGTGTTCATTGATTCAAAACACTTAGGATGAAGAAGAAATAACAAACATGGAGTAAAAGGATTTTATGGTACTATTCTTAGAAAAAAATTTCCTTGTGATCAATGAGTGAATATGGAGATACAATTCTAGATTATAATATAAAATGAAGAGGAAAATATTACTAAGTATGAAGATAACTTTACAAAGTTAGTAAGGTATTCTATAGACTATGTGCATAATCGAAAGAGAAATATTGACTGTTTCTTTGATGGGATTATGATAATACTTTGAAGGGTAGTAATCTCCAAAACATTATCATTATATGAATATATAATGTCACATGATATCAAGATAGATAAATAATTATTCAAATATTATGGCTTCAAAGGGAATCAAGAGAAGAAGAGGACCGTAGAGAAAAAATAGATATTGGGAATAAGGGAAAGAAGGATTTTACCACATGTGTTAATTGTGGAAAGAAAAACCCTGATACTTTTATAAAGGGGATGAGAGTTTTCTTCAATTATGGAGAGAAAGTCCATTAGGGTCATGAATTCAAGGGTAATAAAGAAACCTCTAATGTTTAATGTTTCAACTATAAGGATATGGGTCACTATGCAAATGAATTCACCAAGCATCATGGTAATATACCTCAGAAGAAGCTAAGGGATCAAGGTCAAGCTTATGTTATTACTATAAACTAATTGGAATGATTTAAGTGCTTATGTATTTGGATTAAATAATTATGTTGTAAAAGTATTTTATCAATGATATTTTCATTATAATAATCATGAAACGTATAATTACTATATTATAATAGTTTTTCTTTAAGTATTTGAAATCACATATTGAATGGTGCCGATATACAATAAAAGTGATTAAGTGGAAATTTTACCTTTTTTGAAAACACATGATTAAGAGAAGAAAACACTTAATATGTTCTACATGTTGATATAATAATTATAAATAGATTTTTATGGTATAGTATTGGTGACTTTGAAATTGGATAGTGATTTGATGGTTTATGTTATCTTTGCTAGAGTTTACTGCATTTTTGGATTTATAGAATAGATTAGATAACCTGATATTTTATTTTGGATGGATTCATGTTTTGATTAATGTTTTATGGTGATCAAGGTATTCACATATTTGGCATGTGACATTAAGAGATACTTTGTTTGAGGAATCAAATGTTAAGTTGATTTTGGAAATTTAGTGACCTTCTATATAAATTTTTGGACTGCAAATTTAGTCAGACATATTTTATAGGATTCTAAAGGTTAAATATTTATAAAATAGATTAATTTGGACTTCGGGGTTACTTTTGTGGTTTAGATATTAATGTATTATATTAGATGACTCATGCTATCCATTTTGGTTTTAGTAAATATTTAGAGACACCTAAAAAGACTTTTCACTCTTCTATAGATATTATGATTTTTTAAAAGTTAATTTTAATGCTTTAGGAATATTTTTTATCTTGGATATTCATTTCATGGAGTAAGAAATGAATTATAAATTTATCAAAGTATAAAAAGGATGAAATTGTACTTATGAAATAAAAATATATCAAGTAATTATATTTCCTTATGTTCTTAGTTTAGATGGTAAAATAATTCCTTAAATTCAGGAAAAGGATATTGATAAGAAAATTTTATCCTATTACCTTTATTTAAATTACATATTTATGGATCTATAGTTGTTAAATTTCTCTTTATCATTCAATTTATTTTGATCAATGACCTCTATCACTCTTCATTTGTATTTATTCCTTTTCTTCATGTATATATTTTCAATTCCTACCAATGTTTTCCTACTTAGAAATCTATTTGTGTGTTATTATAGATGAACTTCATACTTACCTTTACATATTATCAAGAGAAATTTTTATTAACCATTTTTTATGATGTGGGTTTTCAACAAATGTTAGACCTATAATGACCAAAATAGAATTATGAGGGCACAATTTATTTATGGGGGTAGAATGTGACACCCTGAGATTTTAAAAGAAGAACATTGTGTTTAATAGAATATGTGACACACAATACCAAGCTTAAAATACCCATGTAATATATTTCTTTAAATTTAATCTCTTTGATAGCTTGTTTTACACACAACACTTAGTTTAAATGAACCAAAATATACTATTAAAACATTATTATTTACTGTGACTGTTATAAACTAACCATTAAATTGGGAGATATGAATAAGAGTAACTAAATTATGAAATTTTTATAGTTTACACATTTATAAAATAAATTCAAGGGTTATCTATTGATTATAAATAAAATAATAATTATTTGAAATAAAAAAGAAATGTTTTATGAAAAACTATATTTTTCTAAAAGATGATTTCATCGTGCTTTGCACACATAATTTAAAATTAATTTTTAAAAATTTTAGAAAATTAATTTTAAAAAATTAACTTAATTTTTGAAATCATAATTTCAATATTATCTTAGATTTAATTTTAGATAATTTTCTAAAAAGATTAATTTTTCAATGAATAGTGAAAAACACTGGTTTTATTGAAAACTACCATTTCATTTAAAGCATTTACATTTTATTTTAAATTATTTTAAAAGTAAAATTAATTAAATTAAATTATAATAAATAAAATTTGGGTCATTTTAATCAATTTAATGTTGAATTTTCATATAAAAACCTTTTAATCTTTTGAATATTTTTTCTTTGGAAAACCATTTTTTCACCACATCCGTAGGTTTAATTTTAAATTAAAATTTTCCAATTATATAAATAAAATTTGAAAAAATGTAGTCCATATTTGGAATAAGAATAATTAATATTATACAATAATATCAACTTAATTTTTGGTTTAAATGAATAGTGAAAACAATCAAGATTAATTACTGTGGTTAAGGTTAAAACAGGTTTACTGGGGGGTTAAACTAAACCAATAAGGGTTAAAATAGCCCAAATAATTTTCTAAATTATATTGTATGACCATATTTAGACCCTTATTTACTTAGGTTATATTTTTATATACCTTTGTGACAAATGTACATGAAATTGAACAATATAAAAATTTAAGTAAAGAAAAAGACAAAATGTCACCCTCTTGCTTTTAAATTTAAATTATGTGATTACATAAGGACAAAAGAAATATGTGAATGAATATTTATATTAATTGTGAGAATAATGAAGTTATTTTTTTGAGTTTAATTTATTTTTAATTTTTATTAATTATATAATTACTTTAAATTCTCAAGAAACTCCAATACAATAATTTTTTAATTAATAATAAAATAAAATAAATGATACTAAATATATTAAAAGTAATATAAATCAAATGAATTATTTTATTACATGGATTTTTTATATAAATATAAAATTATATAAATGTGTAAAAATAATATATTCTAATTCCACATTTTCTTTATTTTTTTTTTAAATTCAAATTAAATGATTAGTGTCATAATTAACATTAATATTATTTTATAATAAATAATATTTTAAATTCCTTACAAAAAACCAATCCTATACCAAATTATTGGTATATGTTTAAATATATCAACCATAGTCCATTCATGGACTAATGGTCCTTTTATAATAATTATATTGACCCCTAAATAGTTAAAACTTTTTTACTATGGTAAAGGGTAAAACAGAGTTTTGCGCATTATATGCGCTTGTGTCAAAATTAATTTTACACACATGTAGTATTTTTATTTTATAATTTGGATTTCATATTTAGAAAAATTGGGTACAAATTATCTAATTTTTATATTTTATTTCTTGTCTTAAATGATAAATTACCTAGGTAAAAAGACTAGTTACCACAGTGAAAACTAAAATGGTAAAAGTAAGGAATCTTAGAAGTTAAGGAACAACATGTTTAAAAAATATTTTTTTTTGTCTTTTGGTGGTGTGTATCGAATTTATCTTACCTAAAATCCTTTAATTATCAATTTTAGAGGTAATTTGGGTGATATTGACTTCATTATTAAATATTTTTGGGTATTTTAAAAAATGAC
Source organism: Viscum album (assembly GCA_963277665.1). Classification (NCBI taxonomy): domain Eukaryota; kingdom Viridiplantae; phylum Streptophyta; class Magnoliopsida; order Santalales; family Viscaceae; genus Viscum; species Viscum album. Next base: position 1,814,874,985 of record OY728135.1, on the reverse strand, counting down.
ACTCCTCCTCAATTATAAAAGGGTGCCTCTACCCCTCACTTATTCACACCTTATAAGAAATTTTTATTGACCAAAACCTGAAAAAATACCTCACAAACATCCATATAAATTTTCTAGTGCTTATTTTTATCCCAAAAGGCCAACCCTTGGGTCCTTAATAATAAATCCAAATGAGGTTTCTCTAAGTGAAGGTAATTGTCTTCACTAAGAGATTTATTTTCACTTCTTCTCTCACCACATTCAATAATGAATTAATAATTACAATATAATAAAACTAGTATATAAATTATACTTAGATTTTACTATTTTAATGGCATGAACTATATCTATCTTCTCTTCCATCAAATGGGAAATAAAATCGTCGATCGTGTGTATGGTGGACAACCGCCTCACCAATTGATGTAGTTCATTTACCATCACCACCTATCATAGTTGGATATAAAGATGGATTTAATATATTTATATGATATTTATAACATTAATATAGTACTTTACCTATAATATCACATATACCTTATTACCATCCAATCCATCGGGAAAAAATAATTTCGCTTGTGCGTACGTGTGGACTACCACCTCCATGTAATGATGTGAAATGTTTTTCATTTTATTTTGAAATGGATGGTAATAAGGATATATTTAATGAATATATATGATATATATGATATAATATGGATTCTTAAAAGGTGAAATATTATTTAACTTTCTTTTGTTGCATCTGTTTAAAAATGGATACAATATTCATACGTACATATGACCTACCGTCTCCATGAACGGTGCAATTGATTTTTATATCTCTAACTTTTATAGATTTATATAAATACATATATAATGAATATATATAATATTGGTTTAAATTATGTAGATTATGGAATCATGATCAAAGTTAAAGTACCAAAACTACCAAACCAAAATAAACATGAAAAACAAAGCAATTATCACATGAAAAAGTGATTTTAACAAAGAATTTTTAATAAATAGGTGATAAAAGACTATAAGTAAATCATATATGATATGATATATATATGATTATGATTATTGTAATACCCTGAACCCAGAATCCCATAGCTAATTCATTATTTTAATACATTGGAATGATTATAAGGAATAAAATCCCAAAGGACCGAGTAGTTTAGTAGTTTTGGAAAACCAGATATATACATAGGTTCAACATTACAACTTGAAATGAAATATGAAATATAATTTTTATTGGGAACATCCACAACTCTAAGTTTATCCCTGCAGGTCATTCATAATAAACTTATTCATGTCCTGAGAAAATAAAACAAAATAAAGGGGTGAGCTCAGATTCTTAGTAAGGGTAAGCAATACAACGAAGATATAATAAACAGAAGAATTAGGCATGGCGAATAACTAAAAAAAATGAATTTAAAAATAAACTTGAACACATTATGGCAGGAATATGAGCTGTGTAATTATTATCATAACAAAATATAATCATGGGTATTCTATAAGTTGATTAGCCACAAGAACTATGAATTTTTAGCTTCATAATGAGAGAAATTAATATCCTAGACATTCTAAAACATGCCATTAAGGCCTCGTCCAAGACATATAAAAATTATTAAGGCCTCAGCCAAAACCATATCTCAAAATGGGTAAGGCCTCAGCCAAGTCCACGTCTATTTGTCTCATGAGACCTACCGATGCATTGAGGGGATATGGTGGGCCCCACCAATCACATAATAAGTCCAATGCATTTATAATATGAAATGGGTGAAAATAATCAATATATACATTCATATTAAAACTAAAATATTAAATGTAAATAACTTTCCCTAGTCGTTTAACATAAAGACCAACTATTCAGATTAATATGGTGAAGGGTATCAAGCTAGGAAATCCACTATCAAAATAATAATAAAACATTAAATAAAACACAATGTGTTATATAATAGGAGATAAAACTCAATAAATTAAAAGATTCAGAAAAGGATGGTGACATAAATGAAGATACTTTTAAATGATACCATTGAAAAATCCTTGAGGAAATAATCCTTAAACATTCCAAAGTGTCCCATACCACCTTGAAAAATTCAAATCATAATCCATTAGAATATAATGATAATAAATAGGATATTAATATCATATACCAAATGGTATTATATACACCACAAGCAAGAAATAAGTGGTGAATAAGGCATAAATCTCATAAAAGTTAATGTGAGATGAGAAAAATCCTTTTTTACTTTGGAAAGAAGTGTTCTTTTGAAAAATCATTTTTGTTTGTCATGAAATTAGATTGTAAACATGAATATCTCAGAAAATAAAATACAAGGACATTTAAATTATATTTGAGGCTTAAATAAAGTCTTATTGAGGTTAAATCATTTAAAAAGTGTTATTTAAATAAGCTTTAGAAATAAAACAATTTAGTGCGGTTTAAGGAAAATATTAAATGGTTTTAAAGAGAAAAGGCATGTTTTCTTTAATAAAATAATAAATAAATAAAAAAAAATTAATTTTAAAATTTGTGATTCTTAGAAAGATAAATATGTCATAAAAGATATTATAGAGTGAACTTAAAAATAGGTAATAATTCGAGAAGTTCCTTGAATCGAGCTTGCATTTTGGAAGAATTTTTGAAAGATTCTTTTAAAACATGTAACTCCACATAAAATAAAAAATGATTATGACTTATAAAAATATATAAAACATTAAAAAAGAATTTATGAGGAGAAATTCAGAAAAAATAATAATTTCATTGAGGTAAGTAGATAATAAAAGTAACCCGAATGAAAATGGAGGTTCGGGTGAAAAACCCTTATCACTTTGTAATCAATCGATTTGTATGCCCCAAAATTAATAATATTAAAATGATACATTGAATACCATGAAAATAGATATATTAATGATAATATACATCAATGGGTAGTATAAATACACCATACACAAGTAATAGTAGTGATTAAGGAATAGCTCATAAAAATGGAACTGAGACGAGGAAACCCTTACCTTAAGTCTGACAATGTTCTTCACTTAATCTTAGTGTCCTGTATAACAAAATTAATTTCATTAATTAATATTTACAGAACCTATTATTTATGTAATTGATTTATTATATCCTTATTAAGTTCATTCATGTCCTTCTTTATGGGTTTAATAGATTCAATTTCATTGTTTGGGAGAGTTTTCTTCCTTGGTTTTCATGATTGGATTACTTATATTCATATACCAATAAACATGTAGAATGAGAATGACCGTCCAGAATTGAAGTTATCTATTATTAGTGAACATCATGAATATTAAATAGTTATAAAATTAATTTGTTTTTTGGGAGTGAAGATGAATCAGTATATAAAAATTTAATGATAATTGTTTGGGTTAATTGGTGTTTTTTGATCACAATGAACTCATTTTGATTTATAAATTAATATCATGCGTACAAAAAGATTATAGAACCTTAAATAAGGTATATTATATATATATATATATATTATAGTTTGTTTTAACCATAAAAATGTTTTCATGACCAGAATTTAATATGGTAATAGAAATTGAAAACCCGCCGTCCTTGAATGTGACTATTTAATACATCTCGGATGGTGTTTTCATTTCTATTATAAAAGAAGGGGAAAGAAGAGATGATGATTAATTATTACATTATCAAAAAAAAATTATAGTACATGTAAGGTAATGGATTTATCATAAAATTTGGATTAAATGAGACGAGTAAAGAAAAATAAAATAAAGGAACTTGAAAAGAAAAGAAAAGTTGAGAGATCCCTTATGAAAATTTGGCAGCCTAACGATGTCGCTTAAAATTTCATAAAATATTTTGATGAGAGAAAAAGGGTATCTCATCATTATTACATAATATGGAAATTAAAGGGTATATGTAATAAAATATCCCAACATGATCCAATTTAAATTAAAAGATAATAACATAAAAAGGGTGCTTGAAAAAGAGAGAGATTTTGGGATGAAAATTCTACAACATAAAGGCTTTTTAACATGGTTTTAGAAAACATTAAAAAGAGATAAGATAGGGGTCACCCATTCATAAAATACTCATAAAATATTATAGGGACAAAATAATATGTAAATAATAATATGGTATGAAAACTTGAAATACATACCTCATAAAAGGGAACTTGAATAGAAAAGAGAAGTTTAAAATTCTCTTACCTTGTAGAGTAACTCCTAAGACTTGAAGGTTGGGACCTTGGGAGATTGAGGACACCTTGGGGGGACTAATAGGAAGGTAAAAATACCATATATTCAAGGATTATGAGTTTTTAATGAAATAAAATGAAGGAATGAGTGGGTATTTATATTAAATGAGAGAGAGTTTTTTATTAATTTCACAGGACAACTCATTAGTGGTTTTTACAAAACCATGGGCTTGACCATAGTATTTTCTCATGGTATTTTCCACTTGGGACACCTCATATAATATTTTACTATACATGAGTTTACCAGAATTTTATTTTAATTATTACATCATTATGATGTCATTAAACATATCAAAAACTCAAAACTGTATTTTTACTATTCATGAAAAATTCAAGTATTTTAGAAAAATCCCAAAAATTCACCCCAACCATTTTTTGACGTGTACAATAAAGGTCACAAAAGATTATATTATAACCATAAGACAATAAAGTAACAATTTATGATTACATTTTATGAAAATAAATTTCCATTTTAAATTATTAAATTAATCATAAAATTTTAATTAAAATATTACGACATACAAAAATACCAATACTTATACTATGGTTTTTTTCCACTAATAAGATGTCTAAATTGTATTTATACACTCATGGGTGATGTTTCTATTTTTCTGGACAATTTACTATTTATTACTATTAATTACTATTCATAACAGTATGTTATTATTCATAAGGCTCTGTTACTATTCATAAAAAATTAAGTTTGTCTTATCAGACTCTAAATATCTTACTAAATGCAACCGTGTATGTCATTTTTTCAAAATTCAAATTACAGAAGTGGAAAAATTATATTTATTGGTTAGGTTATAATAATGTTTTATTTTGTAGAGAATTAGTGTTTCATTAATTATATATTAAATCTATTTGTAAATTCTTGGGGTGTTACATTATTCCTCCCTTAATAGAATTGCATCCTCATAATTCAAAACTACACTTCGAAAGGTAAATATTGATTCTTTAAAATTTCCTTGTGGGAAACCCACATCAGAAATATGGTTAAAAAAATATCATCCTAAAAAGAGGTTAAGTGAAATGAGGTGGTCACCACAAAAATTATGATTTCAAATGTGGTGACATTAGTTGGAAGTAAAAACTTGTACATGGAAGAAAAATATAACTATGAAGTTCTGATGGAATGTGATAGAGAACATGTTCAGATGGAAGTTAATTACTACAAAACTATAAAATACTATAAAAAAATTCATCGATATTATCAAAGATTATGATAATAGGACAACATATTATTTAATACTCTTTTCCTGAGTTGGGGAATTATTACACTCTATAAGAGTATAAATATACGTTTCTATTTACAAACTCAACATTTGATTTCACTTTGAACTATCTATACTTCATCACTTAGAACAAGTTATGACATATGGTGAAGTAATACATTAACCTATAAAATCTCGTACAATGATCAACTTAAACCATTTCACAAATGGTTAAACTTTCCAAAATATAATGATTCAACACTTTAGAATGAAGGTCTATAAATTTCCAAGATGAAATTATCATTAAACTTAATCAACATGAAGAAGCTCTAAATTTTTACATTCGAAACATGTGAATAACTTCATCATGTATTATTTTAAAATATGGCAATAACTTGAATTACCATAAAAACAATATTGGAAACATGCATTCTTCCATATTACTTAAGTAAGATACATGTTATTAGATATATTCCTTAAATCCAAAACTGTTTTAAACTCCATCGATGATAGCATATACCACTTCTCAAAAAGTCAATAATCAGTTCCAAGGTAGTCAGTACTTATGTGAATCAAAAATTTCTTCATCATTATCTCAACATCAGATATATATTAAGGGCTGTCTTTCCCCCAATCATGTTTTTTCTAAAAAGTTTATCTTTCTACTGAATAACTTTTCCTTTGTACCATTCATCATACAACCTCAAATACTTAATTAAATAGTACTAAAATACAATCCTTATATATCTCATAATTCTTATAACAAGAATATCATAACATAGTTCTTGAGTCCAAAAACATAAATACATTATTTATTATACTTCAACCATAGTTACATCATAAGCTTGACCTTGATCCCTTTTCTTTTTTAGAGCTATATTTCCATGATGCTTGGGACATTAATTTGTGTAGTGCCTCATATCCTTATAGTTGAATCATTGAATATAGGAAAATTCTTTCATTGTCTTGCAATTATGAGCATGGTGGACTTTTTATCTACACTTGAATCAAACTCCTTTTCCTCTTAAGCATATACCAAGGTGTTTCCTTACACAATTATCACATGTGGGAAAATACATCTTTCCCTTCTTCCCTTTATCCATGTTTTTCTCTACCATCATATTCTTCTTTTTCTTACCTTAAAATACATAGGACTCAGAGAAGTCTTTACATACCTTGTAAACATGTGATACTATTTCCTCATATGATGATGATACTTGGGAGACAATATTCCTTCGAAATGATGGCTTAAGACCATTAGAGATATGATCCTTCTTACTCTTCACAAGTATTAGGCATGGTGAATAACTAAAAACACATGCCTTTAAAAATAAACTTGAACACATTATGGAAATAATATGAGTTGTGTAATTATTTCCATAAAAAAAATATAATAATGGGTATTATACTAGTTGAATAACCAAATGAGCTATGAATTTTTAGCTTCATAATTAAGGAAATTCGTATGTCGGACATTCTAAAACATACCGTTAAGGCCTCAGCTAAGATGTCTAAAAATGATACATCTATTTGTCTCATGAGACCTACCGATGCATCGAAGGGATATAGCGGGCCCCACCCATCACATAATAAGTCAAATGCATTTTTAATATGAAAGGGGTGAACATAATCAATATATACATTCATATTAAAACTAACATATGAAATGTAAATAACTTTCCCCAGTCATTTAATATAAACATCAACCATTCAGAGTAATATAGTGAAGGGTATCAAGATAGGACATCCACAGTCAAACTAATCATAAAACATTCAATAAAACATGGTGTATTATATCATAGAAGATAAAACTAAATAAATTACAAGATTCAACAGAGGATTTTGACATAGATGAAGATACTTTTAAATGATACTATTGAAAAATCTTTGTGGAAATAATCCTTAAACATTCCAAAGTGTCCCATACCACCTTGAAACATTTAAATAATAATCCATTTGAATATAATGAGAATAATGAGACTCTTGATATGATATAACAAATGGAAGTACATACACCAAAAGCAATAAATAAGTGGTGAATAAGGCATATATCTCATAAAAGTTAAAGTGAGATGAGAAAAATCCTTTTTTACTTTGGAAAGAAGAGTTCTTTTGGAAAATCATTTTGATTTGTCATGAAATCAGATTGTAAACATAAATATCCTAGAAAATAAAAGACTATGACATTGAAATTATATTTTAGTCTTAAATAAAGTCTTAATGAGGTGAAATAATTTAAAAATAGTTTTTTAAAGAAGCTTTAGAAATAAAACATTTTAGTGTGGTTTAAAGAAAATATTAAAGGATTTTAAAGCGTAAAGGAATGTTTGCTTTAATAAAACCATAAATGAACCAAAATATATTATTAATATTAATTTTTTTGATTTTATAAATATAAATATGGAATAAAATATATTAAAGAGTGAACTTCGAAATAGATAAGAATTCGAGAAGTTCCTCGAATTGGGCTTGCATTTAGGAAGAATTTTTGAAAGATTATTTTAAAACATGTAACTCCCCATAAAATATAGAAGGATTATTATTGGTACACATATATAGAAAATTAAAACATAATTTATGAGGATTAAATAATAATAAATAATAATTTCATTGAGGTAAGTAGATAATAAAAGTAACCCGAATGAAAATGGAGGTTCAGGTGAAAAACCCTTATCACTTTGTAATAAATCGATTCGTATACCCCCAAATTAATAATATTAAAATGATATATTTAATACCATGAAACTAAAAATATTAATGATATGATACATCATTTGGTAGTATAAATACTCCATACACAAGTAATAGTAGTGATTAAAGAATATCTTACAAAAAATGTAAGTGAGATGAGGAAATCCTTACCTTAAGTTAGATGGTGTTCTTCACTTGATCTAAGTATCTTGGATAACCAAATTAAATTAATTAATTAATATTTAAATAACCTATTATTTATTTTATTTATTTATTATATCCTTATTAAGTTCATTCATGGCCTTCTTGATGGGTTTAAGAGATTCAATTTCATTGTTTGGGAGCGTTTTCTTCCTTGGTTTTCATGATTGGATTACTTATATTAATGTACAAATAAATATGTAGAATGAGAATGGTTGTACATAATTGAAGTTATCTATTATTAGTGAACATAAAAAATATTAAATAGTTATAAAATACATTTGTTTATTATGAGTGGATATGAATAATTATATAAAACTTTAATGATAATTGTTTGGGTTAATTGGTGGTTTTTGATCACAACAAACTCATTTTGATTTATAAATTAATATCATGCGTAGAAAATGGTTACAGAACCTTTCATAAATTATATTATATATATTATATTCTGGTTCAACCATAAAAATGGTTTCATTACCATAATTGAATATGGTAATATAAATTTAAAATTTTTCATCCTTGAATGTGATAATTTAACACATCTCGGATAATGTTTTCATTTCTAGTATGGGAAAGAAGAGATGTTGATGAATTATTCCATTATCAAAAAAAAAAATTAAATTAAATGTAAGGTATTGGAGTTATCATAAAATTTGGATGAAATTAGTTGAGTAAAGTAAAAGAAAATAAAGGAACTTGAAAATAAAAGAAAAGTTGAGAGATGCCTTATGAATATTCGGCAGCCTAACAATGTCGCTTAAAATTTCATAAAATATTTTGATGAGAGAAAAAAGGTATCTCAGAATTATTACATAATATATACATTAAGGGGGATATTTAATGACATATACCAACATGATATAATTTAAATTAAAAGATAATAACATAATAAGAGTGCTTGAAAAAGAGAGATTTTGAGATGAAAATTCTGCAGCATAACAACTATGCAACATGGTTTTAGAAAACATTTAAAAGAGAGGGGACAGGGGTAAAAAATTCATAAATGACACATAAAATAGTATAGGGATATAATAATATATAAATAAGAACATGTTATGAAAACTTTAAATAAATACCACATAAAAGGGAACTTGAATGGAAGAGAGAAGTTGATAATTCTCTTACCATGTAGAGTAACTACTAAGACTTGAAGGTTAGGACCTTGGGGGATTAAGAACATATTTGGAAGACCACTATGGAAGTAAAAATACTAGATATTTTAGGATTATGAGTTTTTAATTAAATAAAATAAAGTAATGAGTGGGTATTTATAGTAAATGAGATGGAGTTTTTTATTAATTTCAAAGGACACCTCATTAGTGATTTTTGCAAAACCATGGGATTTCCCATGGTATTTTACCATGGTATTATCCACTTGAGACACCTCATATCATATTTTATTTTACAAGAGTATAAAATCATTTTATTTTTATTATTACATCATTACGATTCCATTAAATATACTGAAAACTCAAAATTGTATTGTTACAATTCACAAAAAATTCAAGTATTTTAGAAAAATCACAAAAATTTACCCCAACAATTTTTTGATGTGTAAAATTTAAAAAATGAAATAAATTTTTTGAAAATAATTTTATAAATAAATTTAATTTAATTTTTAAATAAAATCATTATTTATTCCAAAAAAACAACTTTAAAACTATTACTTATTTTATAACACCTTGAGAAATTAATCAAGGTCCCATAAAATTATCTTATAACAGTAAGATAATAAAGTAAACATTTATGATTATGTTTTATGAAAATAAATTTCCATTTTTAATTATTAAATTAATCATAAAATTGTAATTAAAATATTTACAACTCACAAAAATACCAATACTTATAGTATGATCGTTTTCCCACTTAAAAGATGTCTAAATTATATTTATACAATCATGGGTGAAGTTTCTATTTTTTTGTCCAATTTACTTTTCACTACTATTAGTTACTATTCATAATGGTATGTTACTATTTATCAAAAATTATGTTTGTCTTATTAGACTCTAAATATCTTACTAAACACAACTGTGTATGTTAGTTTTTCAAAATTCAAATTATAGAAGTGAAAAAATTATGTTTATTGGTTTGGTTATAATAAAGTGTTATTTTGTAGAGAGTTAGTGTTTCATGAATTCTATATTAAATATATTTGTAAATTCTTGGTGTGTTACCATTATGGAATATATTTATAATAATCCTATATTTATTTTACAGGAGGTTTGAACTTGTACAAAGGAAATCAGATCTCAGGTAGGGGTTTCTCGTCTCACTTTTACTTTCGTGAGACATATTCCATATTCAACACTTAGTTATTTTGTGTTGTGTATATACTTTACCTTTTATATTTTATATCATTAATCCCTTAATATAAATGGTATTTAAAGTTTTATTTGTAGTTATTTCTTCTATGAGGATTGCTATTCAAAAGTTACCAAAGTGGTAATGGTTTGTTTCACAGTCTCATCATTATTCGAGACTGTTTAAGTTTAAGTCTACCTTGATGGAATTATTTGGTATTTATTTCTTAAAACTACTCTATTTTATTATAATACATTTATCCATGAAATTTTCAAGTAATAGTATAATTTTCTACTCTTTTTTATTTAAAATTATTGGGATTTTTTATAAGAAAATACGACTTTATTTCTCTCCGCGGTCAAAAATATTTTTTCTTCCATATCCATGTTCTCTAAAAATATTTTAAAAAATATTTTTAAATATATTAGAATGATTTATTAAATAAATTTTTATCCCTTTTTGACATTTTAATTTTTTTAAAGGAATATTCTTATTATTTTTCTTTTTAAGTACTTTTGGACTTTTACCAAAAATGTGAAAAGAATCACTGTTTTAATGTATTTAGCATGTATGAAATTTCCCTCCATCATGACCACTCATTTATTTGAAGATACCTTTACATTTTTACAAGGTTAATTTAAAATAAAATTTTCTCCCTAATAATCTAAAATTTTTTAGTTTTTAAAAGTGATTTTCAAATTGAAAATAATATTTTCCTCAAGAATGAATTTAATGTATTTTTTATGGTATTTATATTCATCAATGATAAAAAAAACCGCATTTTACCTTATTATAAATTGGGAATATGTTTTAATGATACTATCCTTATTATTTATCTAGATGGTTTATGATCAGTTTGACTGGGGATGAACTATTTTGATACCATTCACCATATTACTCTGGATGGTTTATGATTGTGTTTATCAATTTGGGAAATTATTAACATTTTGTATGCTAGTTTCTCAATAAAAATGTTTATATTGATTATTTTTATCCCCTTTCATATTAAGAATACATTGAACTTAGTAAGTTATGAGTGGGGACCACTATATCCCTTCGATGCATCGTTAAGTCTCGTGAGACAAAATGGATTGGGTTTTGGATGAGGCTTTACCCCCCCCCCATATATATATATATATGTCTTGGAATAAGGCCTTGAAGGTATTTCCTATGTCTTGGAACAAGGCCTCAATGATATATTTTAGATGTTCGACATTAGACATTCCATCATTATGAATTTAACTATTAATGTCCATGTGATCATTTTATTTGTTATGATATCCATGGATGAGTTTTTAGCTTATGAGATTATTTATATGGAATTATTTTATCATCATTTATTCTAGAAATATTATTATTTATATTAAAGTTATTGATTAAATGGAATGTGTTTCATCTATTTACCTTGCTATATTTTTTTTATTATGTATTCATGATAGCTTCCTCTATATGTATATCCTTACTAAGAATTATAGCTCACTTATTTCTTATGTTTCCTTTCTCCAGGATTCTAGGAAATGTTTTATGATTCATATGAAGGGATATGTTGGGGTGAATAAATATAATCTCAAATAAAATACTTTGTTATATTTTATATTTTCAAATGTATGTGAAATTCAAGTATGTATCTAGTTTACCAAGACTACTAAACTATTTGTTCCTTTAAGATGTGATCACTTGTATCTATTGGAAATGTAATAAAGTAACCACTGAATTTGGTCTACTGGGGTTGAGGTCTTTACATTTCATGCTTAAACCCACATGTGAAAGGAATTTGTGAGGTAATTTCATGAATTTTTAGTATTTTGGGGTTGTGTAAGTCACAAAACCCTTATTTTTGAGAGATGATAGATTCAATACTAAAATCCTAGATATACTCCCTAAAAATGAGGCTTGATTCTATATTTAAAGGTATTTTTCCATGTTGCACAATTTATCCCATAACACACAACTTTGGGATATGTCATGAAACTTTGGAGTTGCATGAAAATGACTTTGTTTTTAGTGGTTGGATCTTATATGTGTAAAGATTATGTGTTTAACATATAATTTCTCTTGAAAATTATTTCATGGATTTAAAGGAGTTATGTGCACTTTTTGAAGGTTGTGTGAAATTCTCGACTTTTCTCCAAAATTACCTCGACTGAACATTTTTCAAAAGTCTAACTTTGAATGACTATAAAAATTGATATGTAAGTCCATTTTGGATAAAAAAATAGTCAAATAGATACCCATGAAATGAACTATTCCCCTATGTAAGATTTTTTGAAATTAGGTCTTTTTTGGATTCATTTTTCTACTCCAACACCTTCATCTATTCATGAAACTTCTATAAACCATATAAGTTCCTTCCAACTTCATAAAAGGCATGAATAGTGATCAACAGATCATGATATATATCAATGAATAATATTTAACTTGTAATTGAATGATTTAGCTACATCTAAATCATCCATTGATGAAACTTGTGTAGACTCCATCATAGGGATATTAAGATAATATCTATGGAATTTAAAATCATCAACTCAATATTAAACAAGTGCCATAATACTTAGGATATCCTTCCTCTCTAATATCAATATCATCATAATTTATAATCAATACAACATAACCACCAAGATTCTTCCTAACATCAATTCCTCACTAAGATCCTTCAACATATTGACATTAATTAATTATCCTTATTCATCAAAAATTTCTTTGATAATAAATACAACACACAAAAAGTGGGATTAACACTTAATTAGTATATTTTTATCCCTATAAATGATTCTAATTTCATTCCTCTTTGCCACACTATTTTTTTATAGAGTGAAGGGTGCATTGAAATTATGTCTAATTCCATGTTTATCAAGATATTCATAAAACTATTTATTACTATATACACTCCCATTACCTAATCTCAGCCTCTTAAAAGAATAAAATGTTTTCTTTTCAGTTATACTCCCAAAACTTTTAAACATGACCAATTATTGAGATTTGTGAGAGATGAACATAATGCATGTCATTCTAGTAAATTCATCAATGAAAGTGATAAAATAATTATCTCTACTTATTCAATTATCGGTCTTTGATTTTAATGAGCTATCATTACCAAGGATAATATATCCTCCATCATATATTATAACATTAATTAGTTTATTTAATTACCCTGTCATGTGAGAAAATAAATCACTATCCATAATCCATAGCTTATTAGATTTTTATTCCTTAAATGTAACTACAAGCACATTTTCTTGTTTTTTGAATAGATTCTTATTCTAAACATTTTACGTTTTCTCAAAATGTTTAATTGATATGGTGTGAGTGTAAGACATTCATTTGATATGTTTAATTATTGATCATAAATACCAAAAAATTCTTGCAAAATCTCAAAACTATTTATCGCTTTAATCTTCTTCTCAGGATGTTAGAGAGTATAATTAGTTATAACACACTGTTGCTATCCCCCCTTGATTCATGTTTCTTTATTATTCCAAATAAAAACATATTATACTGGAAACTATAATATTTGTGGAAAAACACACCACTACTCCAATAATAGTCCCATAACATCCTTCTTTGATAAAAATTCTTCTATTTCATGGCTTGTTGTCCAACTTAATTCCCATAATTCTAATGAGATGATTTCATCGAAACCTTTTGTGGCTATTTTCTTTGTATATTTTAGGCTGGTGTAAACTTTTTTATAAATTTTTTATCCTTCTATATTTTAGCATGTTTTTGATTCACTTCAGGCTTCCTAATTAATCTATATTGTTATCTTTCACTGGATTAATCTGAATACATGATATTCTTTTTAGGTATATCACTAGTATACTTCTATTATTTATATCCAATATTTTGTTCATTAGAATTACTTAGTTTTTATTTCTTACATCATTCACTCAATTTCAAAATAGATTTTATTTTCCTCTTATATTGCTTGGAACCTTTACTAGCTCCTTTAAATAACTTATTCTAATTGTGATTTCTTTCCTTATTGACAAAAACATTACCATTTTTAACCTATCAATATCTTTACACTAGGAATGATGGTAATAGTTATATCATCAATGAAATTCAATTTTTTAGTATTTTTTAGTTTTAATTATTCAATTAACTTGACCATATTTTCTATTTCAATCTGAATGTAGTTTCCTTTATCAATATTTTATTTGAGATGTGAGTTTTCATCTCTTAGTATTCCAATTTACTTCAAGAACATTTTTATATCTATCCTTATTGTGTTCTACTTTGTTGATTCTTCTTTTTCTATTGAGAAATCACCATTGAATTGTTATTCATCCTACAATGATTCAATTTATTCTTATTCTTGAGCCATGGGGACCTTTTGAGAAGTCTCTATAGGAGTTTTTTTTATAATCAAAACATTTCTCATCATCATAAATGACTTCTTCAATAGATAGAAAATTCCTTATAAATAAATTGGGTAACATTTTCTTCCCACATTTTAATTGGGATTGATGTCTCTTTGGATAATCTCCTTTACTGGATAATTTATTAGTAACTTCATCATCTTCATTTTCATTTATTATTTTCAAGGAAGACTAGGTAGTAAAATTTCTATTTTTTCTATAATTAAAAATTTTAAAATAAAGTTTCCTTTTATACTTTCCGTCCCCTATTCTGATTTTTTTTACATTCGGGGAAAAGTATTAGCATAAACTTCTATAATCCACTCTTCATCAGAACCACTGTTCTCATATTATATTTTCAAGTCCTTAAAATCTTTAAAAGTAATTTATTTCTCCTTTATAAATTTTATTTTAATAGAATATCCTCTTCTCATTTCATAATTAATGATATTACTATGATGTTTATTAATAATTAAGTCATCAATATCTTTATATTAAAGTGATAATATCTTGGAATAAAACTTAACCAGTAAAATTCTCATGATTTTCATTATTATAGTAGAGTCTTCAAGAGTTTCTCCACATACTCTGATGGTGTTGAAAATAAAATTAACTATGGTAAATGATTTATAAATAGTTTCATCTTCATGCATTTTAATATCTTCAAAACATTGGATACAAATTTATAACATAAATTTATTCACTTTATTATTTCCTTAATAAATACTCTATAGTTTTTTCCAAATTTCATTAATAGTTTTTATTTCCATGATTTTTGTTAGATTCTTCTAAGATAATGAGGAAAGTAGAGAATTCATTTCCTTCCCATCACTCCCATAAATTGTCTTATCAAATCGGGACCAAGTATAAGTCTCATTTAAAACTATGAAAAGTTAAATATTATAATCAATAACATTAAGTCTAAGTAATATAATTTAGGGAGTCATTATTTCCTTCCATAAATGAAAACCTTTCACATAAAATGTTGGAATACATTGATGATCAATTGAGTTATGTTGATCCATAAAAGTTTCAAGAGATATTTCTAAGAGAAAACCATAGCTCAGATACCAATTGGTATAAATACATAGAATGTGATTAATATTAATGGGGGGGGGGGGTGAATCGGTATTGATACCACCTTTTTAAAAATCATAACCTCCATACCACTCTTTCAGTGCTGATCTCTCTTACTCACCATGGTGCAAAAATAAAATAAGGAACACAAATTTTTTTTAATGAGATTCACCACCAAGATAGATGATTATATCCTTGGTATATGATGTTTTTATCTCATGCACAAATATATAGTTCCTAATTTATTTTCAATAATAATCTATTGGAAATAGTATATCCTTGAACCTATTATAATTTTTGTCTCCAACTAGACTTGAGTATAGACTATCTTGTTATAACCAAAATAGGAACACATATTTGAATAATGATCACCAATGTAAGTACATGTCACTAAGGAATAAATAAAAATGATATTATTTTTTTAATTATTTATCAAAATTTGACAGTCTCCTTCTCAAAATTATTCTTCTCAAAAATCAAAACATTATATCACACTCCCCTTCTCCTTATTCTCCTCTATATATTCTCTAAAAAATCACAATTAATTACCATAATTAAATTATGGAAATTCCAATTAATGTGTTATAATCGTGATTCTAAAATTTTCAATACCTCAATAATATAATGTGAGTTTGATCCCATGATCTACAAACTCAAAAATAATTTCATAGTCTTAACTCCCATGATCCTCAACTAACTTTTCTCACATACGCATGATCATCACATTATGATAGGTCCAAGTATTTTCTCAATAATTCCTCCACATTTAACCTTCCTAATAAATTCTTTATTTTGTTCCTCATGATCTACCTCAATTGTAATGACTTATTTACTTCAAACTTCTGTAATATACATATTCATTTGTTTTCATGTGTGCATGCTTTCATGCATAGATTATTGTATTGTGGATAATCTCTTACAACGGAATCAACTTCTCTATATAAAAAAATTCACATCACATTGAATCATGATTATCTTAGATAATCCTGATGTTTATAATTTTAAGGATAAAAAAAGCATAAACTAAATTATTTCTCATAAATATATGCTAATATTTCTTCTTTATTTATGTAAAAAATGCATGTAATTTAAGCCTTATAAAAATTTCAAGATATTATGAAAACTACTATGAAACTCTTCAACTCACCTTTAAATTTCACCCTTATGAATTCTTCGGAGCCTTTAGGCCAACCTTACATATTTTAAAAAGTCTTCAAGTTTCAATTACATATTGTATAGAAATCTAGTTTCACCCTTACATATGAGGATATGAATCTTACGGATTGGATGTTGACCTTTACATATACTTTATAAATTCTTATGTATTCTTAGAAACTTCCAAGGGACCCTTACATACTCTTCATAGAACTAGATCAACCCTTACATATCATATATATTTTAGTGTCAAATATTATTTATACTTAAATATTTTGGAATGACTCTTATGTATCACTTAAAAAATCCAAATTACTCTTACATACAATGGTACTTTATCATTTTTCCAAAAATCTAAAACTCCCAAACCTTTAGAATTTGTCTCCATCCATCTCAAATCATTTCAAAACATCCTATACCACTTAAATATATTTAAAACAACTTTAAATAATTCCAATAAATTCTAAGGCCTTCACAAAAACTTCTTCAAAAGAAAATCCAAGAAACTTTGTAGCACGACTGAACTCAAATGATGGCACTTTAATCTCTTTACAATTAATGATACACCCACTTCAGGTTCAACTCAGATGGATCAAATACTCATCCATAAGTATTGAAAAATACAATATCATATTCAAATAGGTTTAAAAATATAAAATCTTATCTAAATTTCAGCATATATGCTTCTCATCCTCCCCTAGTTTTATTACGAGATTAGCCTTTTCCTGAATGAGAACCATTTTTGTTTTAATAGTCCTTACCTTTAGAAATTCCATCAGGTAGTACAGATCAACCCACAAGAAATAGGGTAATCAGGTGAACTTTTCACATATAAAGTGGAAGCTTTGTAGACCACTTGAGATCCTATAACCCTACATAAACTTGGAATTCAGTGTTGACCCCACTATATTCTTCTTTATTTTTCTCTCTAGGATTAAGCTACATGAGACCTTCTGTCGATTCCTTAACCAAATTAGTTAGATATCTTTTTGTGAATGTTCATTTTTTCTCAAGTATATTAATGTTTTCTATGTTCCCTCCTTTCTTCATCAATAACCATAAACTCATCCACAACATAATATTCCTATTTATAATATTATTATCTATTCTAGTTTCATTAGGAATAAACTTAAAGGCTATGGTTGAATTATTTATTCTATGTTTGTTGTGTTTTGGAGATTTTTTTTGAGTTTTATGATATAATTGTATCATAATGTAGATATAGATCTATTGAAATATATCTATCCTATCATACTTTATAACAAAGGGATATCATAATCATTAACTTTGGGTTCTTTAACATCATGAGTTTTGATATGTGTTTTTTCACCATTTGTAATAGAATTTTTATCTTTGGTATAGAAATGATACATGTGATAAAACTCAATTTCCTTCAAATAAAAATCCACTATAATTTATGTTCTAATGATAAAGTTATATCATATGATTTGATATATTTCATGGAAATTATACCTAAACCCCCATAAAATAGATAAATATATCCATTTTATGACATGATAATACTATCTTATGTGGTTATCTCATATACCTTGATTTGAGAACATAATATCCTATTATATATAAGATCTTTTTGATTTCTGTTACCACTTATTTTGGTATCTAGGAGTCATACTTGATGATAGATGTAATTATTAACTTCCTATCATAAACCATGATTCCCTGATCTTTACACATATAACTATTATTCTTCTATACAATCAAGTCACTGATTCCTTTTCCTTTAAGTGATATTCTTTGAAATGCTTCATAATGATAGTTCCATTTTCACCTTCAATCTCAACATGGATCAAATAGGGTCCTCTTCATCTTCATAACATTAAGATACACAAATCATAGTTTGTATATGAAAATAAAATCATATGGTAATAATAATTCAATTAAATCCATATTATAACATAACATTTAATTTATTCAAAAAATATAATTATTTGGAAAATTAAAGTAAATTTTCATAAAATATAGAAATAATAAGGATATATTCGATAAATTACTCATTAAATTTTCATCAAGATTTGGTTCAATCACAACCCCACATAACTTATATAGTATCAAGAAAATAATTAATGGATATATACACTAAAAGTATAACCAAAATGTAGTGGTTTAGACTATGTTGTGGTCTAGAATTATGTACAAAATGATATAATGTGAGACACTATTCCATGGTGGATATAAACACTTGTTATCATATTGTATGATAATCCTTGTTTATCCATATATCATCTAATTTTAACCAATGTTATCATTTAAATCATCATGCAGTGATGATTCGAAGAGTCTAAACATAAAATGATAATCATTTAAACATTAAATAATTATTATGAAGATTAGAGCACACATTATAAAGAGTTGTAACATTTGGGAATTTGTGAAATGCCTTATCATTACACTTGAATGTTTAAGTTCAAAATAGGTTCTTTGGATAACTATATAAACATGATCAATACTAAGAATTTTTGTTTGATCTCAGTCTTAGAGAATCCTAAAATTCAATACTCTATAACTATCATTTCACTCCCATGTTTAAACAAGGTTCTATTAGATTATGGTGTTGACACAAGTCTTACACAAGCATTAAATGATTCCCATGATTCATGGATACCTTTATAGGAATAATTCATTAAGATATTTCTTTGTGATCATGATTAAACACTTGTTAAAATATTCAACATGATAGATTAACTAGTGTAAGTTATATCATACTTATTTTTCTTCATTTATATTCATTCAAAATGTATAGATACATTCTGTGATTAATTAGGGTTTTGGAGTATTCTTCTGCTATTTTTAGATGTTAAAAACCCCTCTGAAACTATAGCAGTGAAATCAGACCATATCTATCAATTTTTGGTATGATGTATGAATGAATGAAGAAAACTAGATAATGTTTTTTCTAGGCATTACAACATTTTGCCTTTGAAATTGAAATTTTAGTTCTTGAAATTATATGAACATGATTTAACAGTTATGTAAAATGACACGCCCAAACCATCTCTATATTTATTATTTTATTTATTTATTAATTTTTATCCATGTCTTTGAGTTTTTGATTGATTTTATTTAAAGTTTTTAGGAATTAAGGGTGTAGAGTTTGTCACAAGGCTTATACACAATTAGTGAAAACTATATGGATTAAATAAAAAAGGCTATAACAAATTATAGAGGTGATCAAATTATTAGTGCATGGTTAAGAAAACCATGTGAATAAACCACAAGTTACATCTTAGGTTTTCCATTTTGGTTCACACGATTAATACTTAGTTTGGTAAATAGTGTGGTCAAAACATGCAAGTTACTTAGGTTTATTAAAAATGAGAAATAAATATTTTTTTCCTTCTTGAATTAAATCATTTGGGGTCCCCTATTCCTCTTGTTCAACCCCCAACACTCGTAGAACACCTCCCTATTTAATTTATCTACCTCCCTCGGTTAGTCATTGGGATTTCTTCATGTTTTAGGTTGATCCTCCAAGGAAATATCCTTTAGAACTCATCTCCTATTCATTTCCTTAATATTTTTATTTCCCATATATGGTCTCAATATCCTAGGGATTTTTTCCACTCATTTTTTATTTAGGGATTTTTATATTTTAGGGTTCATATTGGTTATTTTAGAGTTATTATTGTCTAATCATGTTGTTTTATCATCATCTATTAAGAAAACAAAAAATACAAGGTATGTTACTCCATTCACGAGTCTTCAAGCCCAGTAACATGATTTATCAACCCTTTAAATTCATGTTTTAGACATATTAAATTTTTTACTAAGTATATTTATTACCCTTTAAAAAGAATTTGGATTCTCACTTTGATTATTATTGGATTAGAAAAGGTTTTCATTAACTTCATTGGGATTAAATATTTTTTTATGAAATGATTCATGCCTATTGTTTGATAAAATGTCCATGTGATTATTTTAAAAGTTTTTTTATACTTTAAAGTACAATTGAGTTTTTAAACAAAATTTAAGGGTTTATCTTTTAAATTAAGGGGTGTTCATGGTTTTATTAAATATGTTCTATCATATTATTGGTTGATTGAGTGACTTGATGATATGTGTTTCATTTTCTAAAAACTAATTTCATAAAAATGTTTTCTTAAATAATGTTTGAAAGGTCCAATTGGAACTTTATAATTGGTACTTTAGATATAAAAACACCCTTGAAGTATTCCCATTATGTTATTGTGTGAAATTAAGTGATGTAATAGACCTAGTTGGGATAACATGTTTTATATATAGTTATTTTATACTATTCATGATAAATGGATTGCTTCTGTGAAGGGTGTTTGGAGGTGAGGATGTGTTACAACTTCTATTTTATACATTTTAATAAATGCAGTTTGATGATTTATGACCTCAATTTTATATATATAATGGGAAACCAAGAGTATCTAAGTTAGATATTCTAGTTAAAAAGCTATACTGATTGATGAATATGCTTTGGCCAGTATCCCTTAGTTTTGTTTTCCCTGTTTAAGGATTTTCCCCTTGTTCTGGATAGGTTGAGTATGATTGAATGTTAGGGTGATTATATCACATCAGGATACATATAGATAGATTTTGTTTGAGTATTGTCCTATATAATACCTTTATATCCTAGATATTTCCATGATCATTGGTACTTGAATATTCCATGATGTTTTTGATTTTTCTTTCTCATGCTAGTTAATTACGATTTATTTATATTCTTCTTATTCTTCTTATTATTATTATTATCATTATCATTATTATTATCATTATTTTATACTAGTGGTTTTTTTGTTTTAACATAGTAAATTCATCACCTTAACTTAAAAATGAAATAGTTTATTATTTTTTAAACCATTACTCCTTCCTCATGTATTTTTATGTTCATATAAGGTTTTAAAAGTTTTTCTCATGAAAAATGATCCATTTTCTTAATGGTTAAAAGAACCCTTTTGTATTAAAAAGCGTAAATTTTATATTTTAAATTAAATGATTTCAATAAAGATAGAATGTTATTGGTTTTCAGTAAAAGT
Source organism: Viscum album (assembly GCA_963277665.1). Classification (NCBI taxonomy): domain Eukaryota; kingdom Viridiplantae; phylum Streptophyta; class Magnoliopsida; order Santalales; family Viscaceae; genus Viscum; species Viscum album. The sequence continues at coordinate 1,814,852,771 of OY728135.1, read as the reverse complement.
ATAAAAAGATTACATTTATACCTATATTTCAAACTAGCATAAAATAGATCTATTCTTAAAGGTTGTGCAAGGGTTGTGGGAAGAATACCTACAAGGGTTTTTTTCACAATTATATACATTTTAGGTTTAGTTTAATTTCTGTATGGATATAGTATTTAATCATTAGGTCCTGGTATGAGTTTATTGGAGGATCTATGTGAAAACATTCCACTTAATTCATGGAGACAAGTATTTGAAAGTTTTGTTTTATTCTGGTATTGTCTTTCTATAACTAGAAATTTTGGATTTCCTTCCAGTCCAATTTATTTTATGTTAGTATTGTTCTCAGTTTCATTTATGTTTTACATCATGCCCCAAATTCTTTTACTTAATTGAAAAATAATTTCTTTCATTATTCATGGACTTAATATTTATCAAGTGGTCATGTTAAAATTATAAGAGGAAGTTCCATGTTTATTTATGATTAACATGTTAAATAATTCCAGTTTGAGTAAACTATGAGTCCTTGGAACTAGTTTCTAGCCCATAATAATTGGTAACACCCTTTAGAACTTACCATTAGTCTACTTGGGTCTTCAGTTGAGGGGTGACCCGGGTTGATTCATGAAAAAATGGTATTAGAGTGACATTTTTATTTGGGGATTTTGGTATATAAGATATGGGATCATCAGAACTCAGGGGGTAGGTCATGAGTAGATTCCTGATCACTAGCTCTCATGATGAAACCTGAGTTACAATGTTTTTTTGGGAATTTAGTCTTGAATTTGAGTTTCATTTTTTATTATTTTAGAATTATTTTATTCTAAATTAATGGTCTTATAGTCCTTATGGATATTTCATGTGCTGGTTTGATATTTTTTAGGATTTGGTATGAAAATGTAAAGATAACCAAGGGAAAATTTTTATCTCACATGGTCTTGAAAACCATATAGAGCCAGTGTGTATGATTATTGAAAATTTCTATAGGCTTTCACAAGGTTTTTGTACTGTCTTCCAAACCATGCATCCAAACCACACATAATTCTATATCCATTCTAATTTTATTGTCTAGACCTCTCTAGATTTCAAAATTTATCCCAAAGTATATTCTACTTATTAGAGAGGGATAAAATGGAGTTTTTATGATATTTTGATGTTTTGGATTGGATTTTAATTGATTTCTATTCTTTAATTTTATTCATGAATGCATTATAAAGGTTTTATTTATAAGTAAAGAGGATTTTATGAAAATTTTGGTCTTAAAAATTATGAATTGTGATTTTTTTTTTGTGAAATAGGAGTTTGATTTTCATAAAATTATTTAAATTTGAAAAGGGGTTTCATTATTTATTTAATAATTTTTTTATATCCATTAATTTTATTTTCCTAAAATGGTTTATTTCATTATGAGGAGTGTAATTTAGAACTTAAGGTTTTGATTTTGATAAGAAATAAGATCATGTGAAATGTTTTAAGTACATTCATGTGTTGTGTTACTATAAATTCCTTTTTGTTTCTTTGATGGTTTCAAATTACAATTTTTTAAAATATTGGTTTTAGACATATTAAATTTTTAAAGGGAAACTTTTATTTTGATTCTCTTTACAAGTTAAATATTTTTGAATGTTTTTGGAAACAAATCTAGGATGCTTTGATATTAAAATGATTTTGTTTATTATGGTGTATTTTCAAAAGTGTATGACCTTAAAATGAAATTTGATTGGTATTTTGAAAATTAGATTTGATTTTATAAATAATTTGTAGTTCCCTTGTAGGGAAGGGGAAACTCAAATTCATGGTGGAATTGAAAAACAATATTTTAATTGGTTTTCTAAATGAGTTAAAATGTTTTCAAACATTGGTTTGAGTTTAAAAAGGGGTGCATGTATTTTAAAGAGTACCTTATTACATGTAGTGGGTTTTTGAAAACTGTGTTTTATTTTAGTGAGACGTATTTATTGTTTTTTTTTCATATTTCATTTTGGAACTGTATGACTTGAATTGTGATGGATGGCTTGGATGAGTTTATGTATTATTTTATTTTAAGTATGCCTCCAATAAATGTCCCTATTAAAGTAGAAAGTTTAATTTCTAGGATTGAACCTTTATTTGATCTGTACCATTATTTAGATGTAACCCAATTTTGGGAATGGTGATGAATATTTTTTTGGGATATATTATTTTCAATCCTAGTATATTTGAAATTTTTTAGGTGATTCTTTTTTAGTGTTTCTCCTTGAGTATCCCCTTGAATTGTTCCTAATAGAATGTTGATTGTTTTGGTAGTGTAAAATAATCTATGATAAGTCATTCCATTTTTTATGTGATGTTATCCATGAGTGGAAGTTTTCTTTTTTGAATTTCCTTTAAAAATCTGTCACGACCCCCTCCCACCAAAGATGCCCCTCCTGAGCTGGAAATGGTGAAAGGTAGATAATGACCCCTGAGTCCCACCTCCAGTAGGCCCCGGGGTGGCGACTAGCACCAAGGGTATGAGTTTTCACAAATATGGGAGGCATTACCCTTTTTATTATTTAGGATCGGGAAATAGGACAAGTCAACCACCAAAAAGGAAAAGAACAAGTGTATATAAATAAACCCAACCCAAGCCCACATGCATGTTTAAACAACTTTATAACAAGGTATAAGTACAAGAAAGCTCAAATTACAATACCAAAAGAAAACAAAGGTACAACAACAACAACAAATCCAACTGTCCGAATAGTAGGGTCTCGCACGGCCCTGGTAGTCCTCCTGGGAACCTGAAAGTAAATGTAGGGTGAGCATACAAGTATAATCAGTAGGGAAACCTAAAGCTCTCGTGCACAAGTGGGGAGACATCCTAATGTTCTGTGAGAACAACAGAAGAAACCTATCAAGGAATTCTATCCACCCAACCTCACCAGCCACACTCACCAAAACACAATCACAACAGGTAGTAGTAGTATATAAGAACAAGAGTATTGGGTACCCCGTACCATTTCCATTTAGTTAGCTGCTCTTCCTAACAGTGAACGTCCTGATGCTGCCACACTCTCCCCACCCGCACACACCTGGGCCTCACAACCACGTATCCCGCCCGCACACACCTGGGCCTCACAACCACGTATCCCGCCCGCACACACCTGGGCCTCACAACCACGTATCCCGCCCACACACACCTGGGCCTCACAACCACGTATCCTGCCCGCACACACCTGTGCCTCATCCCGAAGATTCTTGGGAAATAGAAGAACCTGCCCGAAGAGTCTTGGGCTAAAACCACCCCAATCAAAACCTACCCAAATAGTCTTAGGTGTAAGGTAGCCTCAAGCCATCACAACTTAGGGGATAAGGAGCGTGAAGAAGCTAGTAACTAAGGGAAAAACACCCTCTCCCATAAAATGGGAGTGTTCGGCACTAAGTGCTCAACATGGTTGGGGTGTGATAAAACACAAAAGATACAGATATATATATACCAAACACACATCCCAACCAATGGATTCTAAACAGAAAACTGAGCACATGCCTCAGCACTGCTACCACGAAGTATGCAACACACAACCCCAACCCCATTTAGGTTTTCACGTTCCAGCAGAAATAGTTATATAATTCCTTAACTACTGGGAAACTATCCACAACTAACCACACCAATATTTTGTAAAACATATCCCTGCCATCCAAAAAACAAGTTAGGAAGAACATAAGAAGCACAACAAAGTCCCTCTTATCAACCAACCAACCCCATTGATTATTATTTCCGTTTCATTACCATGCCCCACCATTCATTAACTCTTCCACTTTTATTTAATATTCACAAACCATAGCCCGTTCACATTTAAACCCATCCCTGCAGCCCCACTTCCAACCACCATAACTACAACCACACCGAACCCACACATCATCATCCTTTTAATACCATTTATTGCAGCCCCACTGCCCATCATTATCATAACATTTACACCAACCCACAACCAAGTCAACCACATCACTGCTGTTCACCCGGTCCACAAAAACCCAAAAAACACCCCCAACACATGCCTCATAACCAAGCCAACACCCACATGTTCATTATTCTATTTTGTTTAACCGGGGTGATCACACGAGGGTTCCAGATTTTAAACAGCCAACTTTACGTGATTAACCAATTTCCACATTCCACAAGGTTTCCACCCATAAGAAAATCCAGAAGGAGATGGCAACATTTTAATTTCATAAGCAAAGGCCCCCAACGACCGTGATTTTAAGTAGGTAGAAGCTCATTCAATTCACAACATAATATCACAGGATATTAAGTAACAACAATCACAACTTCCCATCCCCGTTATATAAGACAATTATTATCTTCATTAAACTAGTTCAAAAGTGTTTTATGTAAACAAGAGAACACCCACCCCGCATGATGCACAAATTAGAGAGACGAAGGTAAAATCCCTACCTCAACAGGTTCTTGATCGCAATGCTCCCCCAGATCAACCTTAGAAGACGTCCGTCGGTGTCCGTCACTTCTATTGGGTCCCAGCAAAACCTCCTTGGGTGGAAGTCAGAAAGGAAAGTCCGAAGGAAAGACAACGGATCGAAGCTCGGAAGCTCCACCTCGTCGTTACGATCCCGTGGCCGCTGACGGATCGTAAATCGGAGCTCAGACGAAGAAGTTATGGAAGAAAGAGCCTTCGAGTCTCTTGAGAGAGCTCTGCTCAGAGGAGAGGGTAGGAGAGGTGTGAGTTGAAAGGAGGAGGGGAACCCTCTTTTTATAGGCATGAAAAGCAAAAGTACACGGTGTGTACTTTATGGTACACGACATGTACCCGATTCTTTCACACGGTCTCCACACGGCTTCCAACACGGATCCGCGGCCATTGACTGGTCAACACACGGTTTGAGGGTAACACATACGCAGGGAAGGACTACACGGCGTGTAGTCTGGACACACGGCGTGTACCCATTTATTTCACACGGCAAGGACACGACTCAAACACGGTACACGACCGTCGACTAGTAACGCGTACGCGGGGATGGACTACATGGCGTGTAGAACTGGACACACGGCGTGCACCCATTATTCCACACAGCAAGGACACGGTCTGCAACACGGGGTATACCCGGGAAGGGGGTACACGGCGTGTACTCAAACTACACGGCGTGTAGTTTCAAAATTCTGGAAAGTGTAGGAAAACTCCATTTTACCCTCCAGAAAACTTCTTGACCTTCTTTTTGACAAAGGAATGGTCCGGAGAGGTCCGGGCCATTACATCAGATACCTCTTAAAACATTCTCATCCCCAAGAATTCAAAAACCAACCCAGAGGAACCCAACAAGATACCTCTTAGGGTTCTCGTTATAATAGGAACCCAACCAACAACCCTAATTATATGTGCTAGGAATTCCTTCTCCTGTCGTGATATTATCCGCTTTAGGCGGCACTGACTCACCTGCACGGGTTTAATTGCATCCTCATTAATGCATCTCGATTAAGAATTGGGTCTTCCCACTTTCATACATTAGGATTTTTCAACTCGAACTCCCCCCAAAACATCACTACCAACACACTGCCCGAACACGTGGGTTTGGGAAGTTACTTCACCTATGTCAAGATATTATCCGATTTAGGCGGCACTGACTCGCCCGCACGGGTTCAATCGCATCCGCATTAATGCGTCTCGATTAAGGGTCAGGTCTTCCCCTTTTCCACACATCCGGACATGATACAAATTAATAGGGAACAAGGAAACAAAAGGTCTCACAATTGACAAGCCAAGTATTCCATATAACAAGGGTACAAATTACAACATCAACACAAAGCTCAGAAGAACAAGGCAAAACACAAGTCAAAACAACTCCGGGTACTAAGCGTGCATCTGGGTCTCCCGCTCCCAAGTGCTCTCCTCGAGGCCGCCATGCCTCCACAACACACGAACCAACGGAATGGTTCATCCACGTAGCACCTTATCTTTACGATCTTCGATTCTGACTGGTCATTCCTCGAAGGTCGCATCATCTTCCAGGTCTAACTCTCCCCAGTCGATAACGTGGGAGTCGTCGTGTAAGTACCGACGAAGATGGGAGATGTGGAAGACGTCATGAACCTTCTCCAACTGAGGTGGAAAGGCTAGCTGATATGCCACCTCGCCGACTCGCCTCAGCACCTCAAAAGGTCTGATGAACCTAGGTGAGAGTTTGCTCCCTTTCCCAAACCTCCGCTACCCCCGTCGAGGGGAAACCTTCGAGAACACATGACCCCCCACCTCGAACTCCAAAGGCCTCCTCCAACAATCATCATAAGACTTCTGTCAGTCCTGAGCCACTTTCATCCTCTCACGTACAAGCTAGACTTTCTCTGTGGTGCTCTGTACTACCTCTGGCCCAAGAGCACCTGTCTCACCAACCTCTACCCAGCAAATGGGTGAACGCCATGGCCTTCCATAAAAAGCCTCAAACGGTTCCATGCCAATAGTAGAGTGGAAGCTGTTATTGTAGGCAAACTCTACTAAAGGAAAGTGTCGTACCCATGATCCTCCGAAATCCAGAACGCATGCTCGCAGCATGTCCCCCAATGTCTGGATATTCCGCTCCATCTGCCCATCGGTCTGGGGGTGGAAAGCAGTTCTAAGGCGTAACTGGGTGCCAAAAGTATGTTGTAACCCCCTCTAGACTCGTGAGGTAAACCGAGCATCCCAATCTGAGATGATAGTCTTCGGGACCCCATGCAAACGCACCACCTCGTCTACGTACCTCTGTGCTAAGGTACTCACTGGGCCCGACTCCTTGATTTCTAAGAAGTGAGCTGATTTCGTCAGTCGATCCACCACTACCCAGATAACATCATAACCTCCCTGAGCTCTGGGTAGTCCTGTGACGAAGTCCATCAAGATGTCATCCCACTTCCACTCGGGGACATCTAAAGGATGCAACAAACCACTGGGAACACGGTGTTTAACCTTCACTTGCTGACACACTAGGCATTTAGCCACAAACTCCGCCACTGCCCGTTTCACCCCGAGCCACCAAAACTGTTCCCTCAGGCCTCGGTACATTTTCGAAACTCCTGGATGTATCGCTAAGGATGAGGTATGGAACTCACGGAGAACTCCCTCATGTATCACCTCCGGAACAAACAACCTTCCATGGAAGAGCATCCGATGTCAGCTGTCCTCTGACGAGCCTTCTGGAGCATTCCCCTGATCGACACGATCCCGCATCACTTCCTCCTCGGAGTCCCCCCACTGAGACTCTTCCACCTGCTGCAAAAAGGAGGACTGAACCGTCATCTGAAACAAAAAGCCTCTAACACCTTCTTCCCTTACATCCAAGTGCAAGGCATCCAACTCTCCCATCACCTTCCAAGCATCAGCAGATTCCCGAACCACTTCCTGATGCGACTTCTTTCTCAGGGAATCATCCACAACGTTGCCCTTACCTTCAGTGTAAGATATCTCAAAGTCATAGTCTTGGAGAAACTCAACCCATCTCCGCTGCCGCGGGTTCAGGTCATGCTGGGAGAAGATATAACGCAGGCTCTTGTGATCTGAGAAGACCACAAAGCGCTTCCCAAAAAGGTAATGTCGCCACAAATTCAATGCAAACACTACTGCTGCAAGCTCCAGGTCATGGGTGGCATAGTTATGCTTGTGAGGGCGCAACTGCCTAGACCCATAACAAATCACTCCCTTCTTATGCATCAGTATGCACCCCAGACCAAGGCCAGAATCATCACAAAACACCTCATACAACAACCCTTCCTCTGGCAACCTGAGTACGGGAGCACTGACCAACTTCTCCTTCAGGTAGTCAAAAGCTTTTTGGCACTGCTCGCTCCATAGGAAGACCTGGTTCTTCCTAGTCAAAGCTGTCAAAGGAGCAGCAACTCGAGAGAAGTCCGAAAAGAACCTCCGATAGTATCCTGCTAACCCCAGGAAACTATGAACTTCTGCCACACTCTTGGATGCTTCCCAAGAAACAACTGCCTCCACCTTCGACGGGTCCACTGACACTCCATGCCGAGACACCATGTGCCCAAGGAAGTTTACTTCTTGTGTCAAGAACTTACACTTCGTCAACTTCCCATAAAGCTGGTGGTGTCGAAGGACTTCCAAGACTGCCCTGAGATGCTCAACGTGCTCCTCCTCTGATCTTGAGTAGATCATGATGTCATCGATAAACACAACGACGAACCGGTCCAGAAACTCTTGGAAGACAAAGTTCATAAGTCCCATGAACACAACTGGTGCATTCGTAACTCCAAACGGAATCACTACAAACTCTAAGTGCCCATACCTGCACCTGAAAGCCGTCTTCGAGATGTCACTGTCCTTTACCCTCAGCTGATGATATCCCGATCACAGATCAATCTTAGAGAACCAACCTGCTCCCCTCAGCTAGTCGAAGAGATCATCTATCCTTGGTAGGGGGTAGCGGTTCTTGACCGTTACCTGGTTCAACCTTCGGTAGTCTATGAATATCCTGAGACCACCATCTTCCTTTTTCAGGAAAAAAACTGGAGCACCCCATGGCAACACGCTGGGTCGAACAAAACCTTTCTCCATCATATCGTCAATCTAAATGCGCAACTCCCGCAACTCCGAAGGTGCCATCCGATAAGGGGCCATCGAAATCGGACGAGCACCAGGCTGTAAGTCTATCCTGAACTCAACGTCACGTTGGGGGGGGGGTAGAGTCACAACCTCCTCAGGAAAAACATCGAGGAACTCCCCAACAACCTCTGGGAAATCCATCATCTCTGTATCAGTTGGAACCACTGATAACCCGCCCAACAAGGAAAGAAGAGGCTCCACATGCTGGCTTCCCGCCTGATATCTCCTCTCACCAACAAAAGCTACGCGCTTCCCAACCACGTCAGAGAACATGACTCTTCTTCGGAAGCAGTCGATAATGGCACTAACATAAAACAACCAGTCGATGCCTAGGATGACATCGTATGGATGCATTTGTAACTGAAGAAGGTCCCCACTAGATCGATGTGGTCCCAACATCAGCCCACATCCCCGAAAAACACAAGATACACTGGTCTGGCCCCCCAACTGGTGTACTCAGTACCAGTGGTACAGAAAGTCTCTCTACGTCTAGTCCCAAAGCATGGGCTAGACCAGGTGCAACAAAGGAGTGCGAAACTCCCGAATCGAACAAGGCAGAAACAAGAGTGCTGAACAAACAAATCATACCTCGTACCACCTCTGGTCCTACCGGAGCTGCCAATTCTGCTACGTGCAACTGTCCACTCCTAGATCCTCTGCCTCTCTGATGTCATCCACCTCCCCGACCACGCCCTGTTCGAGGTCCCAGAGGAGCACCCTGAGGTCGGCCTCCTCCCGTAAAGTCTTCCCTCGGAGGAGCATGGTCCTGCTGCTGCTGGATGGGCCTCACCGACAACTGGTGCTGCTGAGGTGGGCGCTGAAACTGTCCACCTCCACCGTATTGAGCTCAGGTCGGTCACCGACTCTGAACGTGCCCGAAACCTCCACAAGAAAAACACCTCGGTCCTGGGATCGTGAAAAAGGGACGAGGACTCGAAGATTTGAACTGGAACTGCTAGGGCCCTCTCCCCACTGGCCTGAACCTGGAAGGTCCCGTCGTAGGAGACCTGCTGCTGACTGCCTTCCCCTTTGATGAACCTTGCTGGATCCTCTCTCAGGGTGCACCTCCCAGCGAGTGCATCCTCTGTACAACCTCTTCCTTCTTCTGCACCGCTAAGTACGTCGGAAGGGTGAAGGGGGTGACAACATACTAGAGTGAAGGACGAAGCGCCTTCTCCAAACATCTCGCCCGAGACTCCTCATCCGGAAAGAGATCCAGAGAAAAGTGTAGGAGATCCTTGAACTTGATCCCCAGATCTCGTACCGACATACTCCCCTACTAAAGGGAGAGTAACTCCTGCCGCTTCTCCTCCTTGATCATGGAAGAAAGGAATTCCTCTCGGAATTCCTTCTCAAAGTCTGCCCATGGAACCTCTGCCTCTATCCTCTCTCCGAGGTAGAGCGTCCACCACTGTCGCGCCGCACCTCTCAGCTGACTGACTGCTAGGGGAACCCAGTACTCCCTCGGAGCATGAATCAAGGTAAAAGTGATCCCTAGCTCCTCAAGCCACCCCTCCGTCTCCGTATTTGAGGTACTGCCCTCGTACTTCTTGAGGGTCTGCCGCTGGAAAGAACAGAGAGTCTTCTACCTCTGGCTATCTTCCTCCTCTCGGTCAATCCTCAACTGATCGACCGCCTGAATCTGCTGGGCCTCGGCCGTCTGAGCCTCCCGGGGATGACGTCCAGGTGCCATAGCTGTACGGTAAACAAGGATCTCCTAATCCCAAGTAGTAAGGAAAAACTCAAGGTTTCATTTTATTTCAATTTCTTTCCCAGAACGCCTAAATCAAGTAAAACACAATCATGATGATGCATGTACCTTCCATAGGGTCTCTACCCTGCAATCAATGTAGTCTCACTTGGTCGTTTGGTAGGCTCAGAGTCCTTGCATCGGATCACGGGGGACCCTAAAATCCCGTGTCCTAGCTGGTCTTCCCTGGACTATGTCACGCACCAAGATTAACTAACACTATTGCCCTACCATCCCATGAAATCCTCACTGTGCCTAACTCCAGAATTCATCCTATCTTTCAACCATCACCTTTGATACCATTCTGTCATGACCCCCTCCCACCAAAGATGCTCCTCCTGAGCTGGCAATGGTGAAAGGGAGATAATTACCCCTGAGTCCCGCCTCCAGTAGACCCTGGGGTGGCGACTAGCATCAAGGGTATGAGTTTTCACAAATATGGGAGGCATTACCCTTTTAATTATTTAGGATCAGGAAATAGGACAAGTCAACCACCAAAAAGGAAAAGAACAAGTGTATAGAAATAAACCCAACCCAATCCCACATGCATGTTTAAACAACTTTATAACAAGGTACAAGTACAAGAAAGCTCAAAGTACAATACCAAAAGAAAACAAAGGTACAACAACAGAAACAACTCCAACTGTCCGACTAGTAGGGTCCCGCATGACCCTGGTAGTCCTCCTGGGAACCTGAAAGTAAACGTAGGGTGAGTATACAAGTATACTCAGTAGGGAAACCTAAAGCTCTCGTGCACAAGTGGGGAGACATCCTAATGTCCCGTGAGAACAACAGAAGAAACCTAGTAAGGAATTCTATCCACCCAACCTCACCAGCCACACTCACAAAAACACAATCACAACAGGTAGTAGTAGTAGTATATAAGAACAAGAGTATTGGGTACCCCGCACCATTTCCCTTTAGTTAGCTACTCTTCCTAACGACAAACGTCCTGACGCTGCCACACTCTCCCCGCCTGCACACACCTGGGCCTCACAACCATGTATCCCGCCCGCACACACCTGGGCCTCACAACCACGTATCCCACCCGCACACACCTGGGCCTCATCCCGAAGATTCTTGGGAAATAGAAGAACCTTCCAGAAGAGTCTTGGGCTAAAACCACCCCAATCGAAACCTACCCGAAGAGTCTTAGGTGTAAGGTCACCTCAAGCCATCACAGCCTAGGGGAGAAGGAGCGGGAAGGAGCTAGTAACTAAGGGAAAAACACCCTCTCCCATAAAATGGGAGTGTTCGGTACTAAGTTCTCAACATGGGTGGGGTGCGATAAAACAAAAAAGATATAGATATATATATACCAAACACACAGCCCAACCCATGGCTTCTACATAGAAAACTGAGCACATGCCTCAGCACTGCTACCACGAAGTATGCAACAAATAACCCCAACCCCATTTAGGTTTTCACGTTTCAGCAAAAATAGTTATTTAATTCCTTAACTACTGGGCAACTATCCACAACTAACCACACCAATCATTCGTAAAAAATATCCCTGCCATCCAAAAAACAAGTTAGGAAGAACATAAGCAGCACAAAAAATTCCCTCTTATCAACCAACCAACCCCATTGATTATTATTTCCGTTTCGTTACCACGCCCCACCATTCATTAACTCTTCCACTTTTATTTAATATTCACAAACCATAGCCCGTTCACATTTAACCCCATCCCTGCAGCCCTGCTGCCAACCACCATTACCACAACCACACCGAACCCGCTGTTGACGCTCCTTTCATCACAAAATCTAAAGATCAGAAAAGGGGAATATCTGAGTCCAAAGTTATTCATCCTTTGAAGAAACATAAAAAATTGACAAAGAGATGAATAAGGAGAACATTGCCCATAGGTCTCACAAGTTCCCTCATGGTCGCGCAAGTACACTTGCGCACTGCCCAGTGGTCGTGCAAGTACTTGCGTTCCGCCTAGTGGTCGTGCAAGTATACTTGCACGCCGCCTAGTGGTCGTGCAAGTATACTTGCGCACCGCCTCATGGTCGCCCATGTGACTTGCACGACCTAAGTGATAACCTCCCGGTAACCGCCCAGGGTCTTCTCTTGCCTATAAATAGACCCTGTGGGCCCCCCATTCGGGGAGGATTTTTTCCAGAAACTCAGATTTGAGCTCCCGGCACCCTAGTCTCTTCTCAAAGCTTCTGAAACACTTCTAAGGTAATTTATTACCTAGAACGGAAGATCTAAAGAGGGGGATGAAGGCCTAAGTGTTGAAACTCGTCAACACTTGCGCGCCTGAGTGGCCAGCCCTTAAGGAAAAAGGGCCACACTTGCGCGTCGCCTTACTCCTTCGATAGATCTTGCACGCCCTTCTTCTAGAAGAGCCTCAAGAGGATTTTAAAGGCTTTAATGAAGAGTCGCTCAAGTATTTCTCTGCTAGTTAACCATTGTGCAAGTACACCATGTGTCGCGCAAGCATACCTGCGCGACCAGGACCTGCGCGACCAGGACTTGCGCGCCCACGCAGTACCTGCGCGCCTTCCAGGACTTGCACGCCCCTGCCTTTTTGGGTGCCTTTCTTGCGAATCTCACCCCTCTTAAGTCATTACACCTTTCCTACTCAAGATTCAGTCTTCAAGACACTCTTAAAAGCAATTTATGGAATGATTTATTGATTTTACTTCCTTATCTGAAAGGAATTCTGTGAAATATCTCTCAAAACCTAGTGATTTACATATCTTTATGTCACTAAAGATTGAGAGTTCATTCATTTAACCTCATCCTTTAAGATGAGAGAATCCTTAACCTGGGTCTCCTTTTTAGGAATAATCCTCAGTTATAAGTCCCCTAATTTGGGCATCCTGCTTAGGAGTAATCCCCAATCCCCTAATTTGGGCATCCTCCTCACGAGTAAGCCCCAAACCTTAATCCTTAACCTGAGCCTCCTTTTCAGGAATAAGCCCCAGTCATAATCCCTTAAAATGGACCTCCTTTTCAAGAATAAGCCCCAGTTATAATCCGTTAACTTGGGCCTCCTTTTCAGGAATAAGCCCCAGTCATAATCCCTTAACATGGGCCTCCTTTTCAAGAATAAGCCCCAGTCATAATCCTCTTAACCAGTCCTAATTTACCTTTGATCTGGGATTCCTTTTTAGGAGTAAAACCCAATCATAAGTCTTCTCCTAATTTAGGCCTCCTTTTCAGGAATAATCCCCAAGTTAGAGTATTCACAATCTCCATGAAGCACATATACCTTTATGGACCCTATTCCTGGATTTCTTCCTTAAAATAAATCCTAACCTTCATTTATCTGGGAATTCATACATACATAATCCCCACATTATTTCTTATTATTGCATCTTTCATGGCACAATTGTCTAATTTTTTCCAATACCTCTTGTTTCTCACACCGAGCATGACTCACGTGAGCTTAGAGTGTAAAAGTAATTGTGACATCTTTCTTTGAGCCATCAATCATAAACATCATACTCCCTTACTTGAACTGCGTGGGTTCTGATTCCTTTTCTAAACAAAGGATACGTAGGTAGCCCATCTATGGGTTCGATTCCAACTCTAAAATAATCCATGTCCTTATGAATGACAATAAACTTTAAGTGCCCCACTGAGTGGCTTTAAAACCAGCATGGTCATCATAACGACCAAGAGACTTCTATATAAATGTGTTGAAGGGTACCATTGACCAAGAATCTCTAACAAATACAGATGATTCTCTATCGATGAAGAACCTCAAATAAATACAAAAGATTCTCTAAATTTCCTACATATTTAATCATTGATTGTTAGATCTGAAGGAAATCTCATTTTATACTTGGTAATGTAATAAGGATTCACGAACATAACTTAAATCTATAAAGAGAGTCTCGGAGTAGACAATAATTCCCCTCAAAAAGGTGTGATGAGTCCGAACTCCCATCCTCTCGACCAATGCAAATTCCTAAGACTCATCAGTCCATAAACTAATGAGCACCTACCTTTGGAAAGTAGGTCCGAATGGATGTGGAATCATTGGATATTTCCAGTTCTACGAACAAACCCGTTAGAAACCGATCGGAACGTTTGAACCTCCCATCAAGGTGGTCATCCCCGGATTTCGAGGGAAACAAAAAATGGTGAACCCGACGTGAATCCTTAACCAAGTTAAAATAATGTTTTACCTATTTGTTAGTCCCCTATTTAAACTCAATGAGAGGGCCAACAAGACAGTCAATAACATATGTGCTCATCCAAAAGATATAGTAGCTGAATTTATCTTGATTACATCTGTTATATCAAACAGGAACTCTTTTACAAGATCTTCTGCATTTCTAGAATGGCTGCTCTCAAATTCACACCTGTGAATACTGCTGCTGCAAATGCCACTGCTGCTACTCCTACTGGATCGTCGTCCGCTCTTAGGACGATATCACCTACTCAATGTCTTCAACACTGGGTATCAAACGCACTGGTTAAGGAGTACCGTCAACACGGTACCATCCCAACTCTGGAGGCTGCCTGACAAGCCCTCCAAGTAAATAACTCACATCGGTCGTTCGGACAAAGACGACCAGTGATCAAGAAACAGGCGGTGCTGACTACTGTCTCCAACCGTTTCAGGTCGTTATCCCCAGAACGCAATCACCATTCACTCCCTTATTCTGGGGAGGTGAATGAGCAGGTCCCTTAGGACCTTAATTCAAACAGACAGGAGTCCTTCCTAGGGGCTCCCACCAATAATCACTGCCAGACTCGTGCGGCAGTGCACCCTCAACATGATGAGGATACTGACTCCAGGCGTTCGACTCAGGTTCCTCAAACCCGAGCAAGCAAGACGAACCACCAGAGGCGGAATCCGGTCAACAGTGAGCAGGTTCTCATCTCTGCCATCTCCGAAGAAGTCCACCAACCTAACTTGGTGGTAAGCAACGAGCAGGCACATACACCTGCCCTTTTTAATTCCGCTGTCCAGCAGACTCGTCTGGCAGCATCACGCCAATCCCGCCAGGCAATTCCGGCGGAGTACTATAGGCAGGAACATACACCTGTTTATACACCATCAGCTAGTCAGAAGGCTCATCTGACTACATATGATGGATCTCGTTAACCACGTTTGGCAAAGTGCAATCAACAGGCATATACACCTGCTGGTATTAATCAATCCTACCAATAGTCTCGCTTGGTAGCATTCAGAGAAGTTAGTCAGAAAGCCCCGACAACAAATAGGAGGCAGACTCTACTCTCTTCCCCCACACTTGAGTACTGTCAAGATTCACTGATAGGAAAAGGAGGACACGAGCAGGCACATACACTTTCTCCAAGCCCAGGATAGACGTATATTCCCGTTCCAGTAGCTAAAGTCACCAAGCATATTCTATCAATGGTGAAAGAGCAGAAGCAAATCCCTGCTTATATTCTGGATGCCTGCCAGGATATTATAACAACTTCAGCGGCATCTCAGGGAAAGACACATAAATCTATCCCTACCAGTGGAGTGATACATCAACAATTCACTCTGGAATAGACTCACACATCTGTTCCAGTCCAAGAGGGTTATGGGGCATACTCCTCCATATCATACGGACAACCAAGTCAGGCACATACACCTGATTTGAGAGGAGATCGTCAGCCTAACCTGACCATCTTTCCTGATCAGGCACATACACCTGCTCAGAGTAGCCACTTTCGTCAACAAGTGGTTTCCAAGGCGATTAAGAAGGCGTCTAAGAAAAATACCCACCCAGTACAGTCAGGAGATCAAGTACCAATCTGTAACAAGGCCTTGCTCGATGCTGGAGTTCTTGAAGCCCTCAGACAATTATCTGTTGGAATTCAAGATTCTACTCCCTCAATTCCCAATAGTGGGAACATTAATTCTGAAGGTCTTCAACATACACTTCCTCATAAAGGCTTGCTTCATGACAATTTGGTCGATCTCGAAGTTTCATCTTCAGATGAGAGCCACAAGAACCCTCTGTGTGGTCAGAAGACCAAGGAGCAAGAGATCTCATCTTTTGCTGTAACCCATTATGGTGGTCCTCCCCATGATGATGAATTTCGCTACAAAATTCCTCTCCGCAGTAGTGATGAACATTGCCCAGAAAATGCTCCAGTGGACAATGTAGTGCCGAGAAAGCCCTCTTATCTTGAGGCACTTGAAAATGCGAAACCAGTCATGTCTGAAGCTTCATCGCTAGCAGGTGAAATACTTTCTCAATCAGAAGATATCCCAGGGTGTAGGTAATTCTCCGAACCACCCCTAAGTCATGCGTCTTCTAGTTTGATCAATGATTTCTCTACCAATCCCGTTGAATCCAATGAAGCAACAAGGAAACACCAACTCTGGTCAAATCAGGTAGAAGAATCTTTATCAAATGATAAAGAGGAAATGCAGAACATGAGAAAACAACTGGAAAAAGGTGAGGTGCCAGTTATGTTTTGGCCTCTGGCTGAATCTCAGTATAATATTCCAGAAATGTTGACGGAAGATGAAATTCATGATATTCATCTCAACATATGAAAAAATCTTTGTCAGTTGAAAAAGAAAGTATTATCTTATGATGAATATGAAAATCATCTTAAGATAATAGAAGGGTTACAATGTCAGATTGATTTGGCATCTCTATCAGTCTCTCGATATCCGAAGGCTGAAAAACAGCATAGAGCCCTTCAACGTTCATGCTTTGGCGCACTAAGAAGATTGCGTCAGTTAATTGCCAATGCCCCATCTGGTATTCGTGTCAGAGGATGGGGTGTTCATGGAGCACTGTATTTCACGGTGCTCTCCAGTCAGCAAAGCCCACCGAAAATGGTCTCATTCAATGTTATTGCCCATGGCTAGCCACAGTCAATGGGATTTGTTTGTAATCAAAAGCTTTCCCAAGAACAGGCTTCAACTAGTTCCTCTCAAAATCAAGAATACAGAGAACAAGTTGTTGAATTACTCTTACATCAAGCAAACGAGAATATCGAACAGGCCTCTCGTTTGGAGTAAGCACGTCACCAAATGACAAAAGTATCGGAAATCATCCAATGGTCTTTTGAACTGGGTGATAAAAGCGGATACAGATTAATGCATCCAGCTAATTTCCGGACTAAGGTTCGCAAGATCAGGAGGAATTTAAAGAAAGTCTCAGACATAGCATGTCAAGAACCACCCCAGCTCACCAGACTGGGGAATCTTTTAAGCCAACCCTCTGAATCAACAAATAGGTTCCAAGGAGTTGAGCGAGAACAGCAGGAACAACCCCAGTCCACTGAACTGGGGAATTTTTTAAATCATCAATCCCCTCCTCAGAGAAAGTCGGTCTTTTCTCTATTGGGGAAGAAACCTCAAGAGGAACGAAGAGCCAAATTATCAGGAGATTCCCTCCAAATTACAGTTCATCAAGAAGTTCCTGAGATATTGAATCAACAAAAGGTAATGTCTCATCAAAGACATGGAAGAAGACAATATCACAGAAATTCTGATAGAAGGGATGCAATGAGTTATGAATCGATTAATGTCATCAATGCTGTTGTTGCTGATCCACCAGATGAGGCTCACTTAGGGGACTCGGATGAAGAGGTTCCTGCTCAAGAAGATGTACGCACTGACACAAATGAAGAAGGTGTGCATACACAAAGTCAAAGGATTACTCAGAACTTAAGTAAACCTTCGAGTAACCCACTTCCCCCTCTCCGAAAAGTATCCAACAAAGGGAAGGGAAAGAACTAGGTTACATATCCTTCCTCTGGAGAAGGTCAATCGCTCTCACTAGAGTAGAGGTTTGCACAACAGGAGGAAGAAATGAAGGAATTAAGAAGGTTGAATGCAGAACTACTTCAGAGTAGTCTTCTTCTTAAGCATGCTAGAGTCAGTCAGCCAAAGCAATTTGTTGCAGCTACTGAGATGGATCAAGAATATCCTCCTCTATCAGTACACCCTCATAGGTCTAATCCTACGGGTCAAGTGCAACAACAGTTGGCAGTGATACCATCAGTTGCAGCGCCAATCACCACATCTGTCCAAGCTCCAGTCATTGCACCTACCCAAGTCCAAGTTCAACTGGATGTTTCTCAAAAGTTAATAACTACTATTGAGTCATTAACAGCTCGGTTAGAAACTATAGAAGGGAAGCGTGCACAAGTTCAACAAGAAAAGAAATTTTACCCTAAATGGGTAGATTCAATTTCTCATCCATCCAGTTTTGGGAACCCTGTATTCCCTATTTTCCATGGATCAGGCGATCCAGAACAACATTTGACGCATTACGTGTCTTATTGAGATCCTATGATGGGAACTCCGGAGCAGCAAAAAGCAGTGAAACTCAGATGCTTCGTGAGAACCTTGCAAGGACCAGCTTTTGTTTGGTATACAATCTTGCAATCCCGGTCAATTACCGGATGGGAGGATCTTCACCAAAAATACCTCCTTCAGTTTAGCTTAACTTTGCCAAAGACAACAGTTTTCAATCTTACAAACTGTAAGCAAAGGGAGAATGAAAGGGTCTCTGATTTCATTGCTCGATGGAAGGGATTAACATATTCCTTGAGTTTAGCACTCCCTCAAGAAGAATTGTTACCAATCTGTGTGGAAAATCTGCGTGACGAATTACGCACACCGTTAATCCCTATGAAATAAATAGGAGGGTTTTGAGACCTTACTTCAATCGCTCAGCAGATTGAAGATTCCCTTATATAGGATAAGGCTAAATCTCGTGTAATTCCATCAGCTCAAGGAAGGAGAATGGGTAAAGCAGAAACTGCTACAATTATGCTTAAACAAGAACCTGTACCTATTTCTACCTCAAAAGCTTCATTTTCTCGAAGGGATCCACCTTCTGAGTGCCAACAAAAAAGGCCTTTTCATCCAGATGATCAAAAAGATCAAAGACGAAAACAATTTGAGGATCTGAAGAGAAAAACATATTTTTTCCGAAATGAACAATTTCCTGGTTATTTCATTTCGGTTCTGGAAAAAAATTTGGTTCAATTGCCAATACCAAAGAGGCCAAACAAGAAAGGATATGAAGATCGTCCTAATTATTTCCCTTTTCATCAAATGTTGGGGCATCCCATCCAGGAGTGTTTTGTCTTCAAATACCTCCTGCAAAAGATGGTTGACTCAGGACAGGTCACATTGAAAGGCTCCTCAGCCCAGGTATCATGTGTCACTGCTACAGTTCCATAGGAGGAAGATGAATGGCAGGAAGTCAAAAGCAAAAATACACACAAGTATGATGATTGGATGGTCAGAAAGACAATCAATCGAACTCATTCTATTTTGCGAACACAATTAAGGAAACCAATTGTGTCTTCTGACATGAATGTTGTGGAAAAACCCTCTTCGTCAGAGGGAAAGTCCTCAAAGAAACGACATGATTCAAAGAAAGAAAAATAATTAGAAGAAGATGAGTATGTGTCAAAGCCTAAGTTGTCTTTTACTTTGGCGGACTTCATACCATCTACTTCAAAGCCACGGGCACCGCCCCACCAAATAGCACAGCCTAAACAGGCTAATCAGGCAGAGTCTTCATCAGATGAAGAATTAATCTTCGGTTCTGTTAATATGATTCAATTAACAGATCCATATGCCAGTCGCAGTTTCAATTTTGATGAGCCTGAATTCCCTGTATCAAACAGAGGAATCAGAGGAAGTTCCAGGGGATCAGGATACAGGGGAAGACGTGGATCTTTCAGAAGACACTATTCCAATTCTACCCCTGCTAGAACTGTATACGCAGCAGAAACTCATGGTAGAGCCCTTCAGCGAGCTCAGCAAGAACAAGCAAGTTCTTCTACCAATAGAAAATTCAGTCATGACACAATTATTTTGGAAGACTGGTTGAAGGTTCCATCTTCTTCCTCTAAGCAAGTAAATGGATCTAATCGGTCTAATCTTCCAAAACCAAGAATATTGCCAACTCCTATACAAGATGCATCAACTTCCAAAGCATCTACTTACAAGGTACCTGCTAAACCACATATTACTATTGGGAAAGGTAGACCTCTGGATCAAAAGTATGATATATTGAAACATTTGGCCCAAGTACCAGCCAAGTTATCAATTCTGGATGCTTTGAATCTGTCAAAAGATCTTCGGGAAGCACTCATCGAGGCTTTGTCAAGTCCTCAGGAGTTTGAAACTGAAATTGCTGCAGCTGAAGTCTATCACATAGAGAATAATCCTGCAGAATTCCATGAAATAATATCCTTTATTGATGAAGATGAAGATGATGTTGTGCATGGACATATTAGACCATTGTACTTGTCTGGAAATGTCAATGGCGTGGATGTTCGAAGAGTTTTCATTGACAATGGTTCAGGAGTCAACCTCATGCCCATTCGTACACTTCGTCGATTGGGCCTCAAGGAATCTGATTTATCTCCCTCCACCATGATGCTACAGGGATATGATAAAAATGAACAAGAACCACTGGGTGAAGTTACACTCAGAACTCAGTTTGGAGATCTTGTATCCAATTCAGATTTCATGGTTGTTCATCAAGACTCAGCCTTTAACATTTTTCTTGGAAGACCCTGGTTACATCAACATGCGGCTATCCCTTATTCATACCATCAATGTCTCAAATATTGTTTCGATGGTAAAGTTGGGACATTGTATGGTGATAAGGCCCCGTTCAAGACATGTGAGTCTCAATACATTGAGGTAGAATTCTATCACATGAAGCAAAGGGAGAAATCCATAACAAAGGAGATTACGAAAGTTAATGCTCCATATGGTTTAGAAAAAATTCCAGTAAATCCATTTACACATGTGAGTACAGATTATGTGTTTCCTATCAGTCAAATTGACAGATAGACCCAAATCAAAATACTCTTATAGAAAGATCCATAATGTCAATTACGACAATCGATCCAGAAAACATGGGAGAAATTGGTAATCTACCAAGCAGTGATGAAAGCACAAATGGTGACGTCTTCATTTCATCTGCTGAAATCCAACAAGTCTATGGTTCGCCAATTAGGCCAGAAAAAGTTATAGCAACATCGGAGGTGAACAATGATGTCGATTCTCAATCCATCATCTCCTCTTTATTACCCAAAGAAGACCCTTCATCATCAATTGGGTTGGAAATGGAAGCTTCTTCTTCAAAATATGAAAATTTTGACATCTCTTTAGATCATGATAATTCTACTTTATCATCTACTATGCAAGTAGAAACGAAAGAAATAACACATGATGATGAAGAAGAATAAGATCTCAGAGATGCTCCTCCAGCATTTGAAGAGGGTATCTTTACCACTATGGATGAACTCAGAGAAATAAATCTGGGTACAAAAGGAGATCCACGCCCCACTTTAATCAGTGCAGCCATGACTCTTGAAGAGCAAGAGATGTATATTTCTTTTCTAAATCTAAATAGAGATATTTTTGCTTGGAACTATACAGAAATGTGCGGGCTTGATCCTGATGTTGCTACTCATCATTTGGGTTTACGAGAAGAACATCGAGGATTTAAGCAAGCCGCGAGAAGAACAGACCCAACTTATGCTTCTAAAATTGAAGCTGAAGTGGATAAGCTTATCAAAGATAACTTCGTCAGAGACGTTCAGCATCCCAAGTGGTTGGATAATATTGTCCCTATAAAGAAGAAGAACAGACAAATTAGAGTTTGCATCAATTTCAGAGATCTTAATCGGCATTGTCCTAAGGATGATTTCCCAGTTCTGATTATAGAACTTCTAATTGATGCAACAGCTGGCTATGAAGCACTTTCCTTCATGGATGGATATTCTAGATATAATCAGATCTGAATGGCCCCAGAAGATGAGGAATTCATAGCCTTCAAAACCCCTTAGGGTGTGTTTTGTTACCGGGTAATGCCCTTTGGCTTAAAGAATGCAGGTGCAACATATCAGCGCACCATGCATCGTATCTTCAAACCCTTCTTAGGGAAGTTTGTTGAATGCTATGTAGACGATTTGGTGGTTAAATCCAAACAACGTTCTAATCACCTGGCTGATTTGGAAGTCATATTCTGCAAGCTTCGACAACATAATTTGAAGATGAACCCCTTAAAATGTGCTTTTGGGGTAACCTCAGGAAAATTTCTCGGCTTTATTGTACGCCATCGTGGTATTGAAGTCGATCCTGAGAAGACCAAGTCAATACTTGGTATGTCACCTCCTCAAAATTTAAAATAATTTAGAGGACTTCAAGGACACTTAGCCTATATTCGGCGTTTCATCACCAATTTAGCAGGTAAAAGTTTACCCTTCACCAAATTGATGAAGAAGGGAGTCACTTACCAGTGGACTGAAGAATGTCAAGAAGCATTCGATATTATCAAGAAATACCACTTGAGTCCACCAGTACTCATGCCACCTGTTGAAGGAATACCACTTATCCTCTATGTGACAACTCTAGAGCGATCATTGGGTGCCTTTCTTGCTCAAAAGAATGATGCTAGGAATGAAAACAACCTCTACTATCTCAGTCGAACTATGATTGAAGCAGAAACCCGGTATTCAAGTATTGATAAGTGCTTCCTGGCATTAATCTTTGCAGTTCATAAGTTGAGACATTACCTGCAACATCACAAGGTCCAATTGGTATCACGTAATAACCCGCTCAAATTAATCCTTAGTCGTCCAATGCTTACAGGACGTCTAGCAAGGTGGGCAGTTATTTTGTAGCAATTCGACATTCAGTATGTGTCTCAAAAGGCGATAAAGGGCCAAGCTCTGGCTGATTTCCTGGCTGAACACCCTTCAGTGGAAGACACATCTTCAGATATTGAACTCCCTAATGAGGAAGTCTTCTCTATTCAAGAAAGTCCTCAAGCATGGGAAATGTATTTTGATGGTGCTTCCAGAAGTCCAACAGGAAAGAAAATGGAAAATCCTAAATTCAACAAAGTTGGATTAGGAATTGTACTCATTTCTCCAGAAAAGGCAGTGTTACCTTATTCTTTCTTATTGTGGGAAGGTGGTACCAATAATGAAGCCGAATACCAAGCTCTTATCATAGGCTTGGAATTAGCACTTCAAGAACAAGTGAATCACTTAAAGGTGAAGGGTGATTCAGACTTGGTAATCAAACAAGTCAATGCGGATTATGACATCAGAAAAGAAGAACTAATCCCTTTGTATGATTACTTCAGAGAGTTAATGGCTAAATTCCCTTTGGAACAGACATTTTCTTATGTCCCAAGATCACAAAATGCTCAAGCTGATGCACTGGCTAATATAGCCACAGCTCTGGCAGATCCAAATTGGGATGAGACAACCATCAGTATTGCCCACTGTCGTGCAATTTCACCTTATATTCGAATCAGAACAGAGGAAATTAATGAAATTAGTCCCATTCCTGAACCGTATGGTCATACTACAGGATGGAGGTCACCTATCAGGGAATACCTTCAAAATGGAACACTTCCACCTGATAGAGCCGAGAAAGAACAAATCCGGCAATGTGTGGGCAATTTTACTCTTTATGATAGCCCAGATCACTTAGAGAAAATTCTCTACAAACGTGGTTTTGATGGAGTTCTCTTCAGATACATTGATGGTGAAGAGACAATGGCTGTCATGAAAGAAGTGCATGCAGGAGTCTGTGGTGCCCACCAGTCTGGACATAGATTGTCAGATCAAATTCGAAGGCTTGGATACTTTTGGCCTTCAATGATACGAGATTTTGTTGACTTCACAAAGAAGTGTCATTCATGCCAAGTACATGCCAACTTCATTCATCAGCCTCCAGAGTTGCTTCATACAGCTAAATACTCATGGCCATTTGCCACATGGGGAATGGATGTGGTGGGACCTTACCCTTCGGATACGGCTACGTAGTTTAAGTATATTCTTACTGCTACTGACTTCTTTTCCAAATGGGAAGAGGAAATACCTCTCAAGGAAGTCAGTTCTAAATGCATTGTTAGCTTCATAAAGTCTAACATCATTACCAGATTTGGTGTCCCTCATACCATATTGACGGAAAATGGCACCAATTTCTGTTCATCTGAGATGAAGAAGTTGTATCAAGAATACAACATCAAATCCAACCATTCATCTCGGTATCATGCAGCGGACAATGGCCAGATAGAAGACTTTAACAAGAATCTTTCAAATACACTGCAAAAGATGGTGGATAAAGATAAGAGGTCATGGCCTGATAAACTCTTTCATGCTTTATGGGCTTATCGGACTACCACCCGCACTGCAACTCAGTCAACTCCATATTCATTGGTATATGGAACAAAAGCCGTCTTTCCCATTGAAGTTCAACTACCCTCGCTTAGAGTTTCCATTTGTGATCAATCATCTATAGATGAACAATATCAAAAGCGATTGAATTAATTGGAATGGTTAGATGAGAAAAGATTGTGCACTTTGCACCACTTGGAAGTCTATCAGAATCGAATAGCACGAGCTTTTAACAAAAAGGTTCATCTTCGTTCATTAACTCAGGGAGAATTGGTATTAGTTCTCAGAACTCCAATGATACCAGGAAATAAACCTCCCAATCTTGAGCCAAAATGGGAAGGACCTTTTTTAATATAAAGGGTCTACTCCAATGGAGCTTATTCATTAATCTCAATGGATGGAGAACTCATCACTACTCCAACCAATGCCCGATTTTTGAAGAAGTATTTTGTATAAACTGAAAAGTCTATATTATGTCCCTGCAACATGACACTAAACTGTGCGGCACCAATTCGTCCTTTCTATATGATGTTAAACTATACAGCAGTGGTCCAATATGACCTTAAACTGCAACCTCATCCCACACGACGTTAAACTGTGAAAAAAGTTCCCTAAATGGCCCAGTATGACCTTAAACTGCAACTAGGTCCTGTATGACCTTAAACTGCATCATCAACGGTCCATGCATATGACCATAAACTATTTTCAAGTCCATTACGTCCAGCAAGACGTTAAATTGTGACGTCTTAACTACATGACGCTAAACTGTATAAAAGTCCCTTACGTCCGAAAAGACGTTAAACTACATAATCATCAAAGGTCCTATATGACCTTAAACTACACCACCGTCTAGCATGACATTAAACTGCACCATCCACGGTCTATGCATATGAACTTAAACTATTCACACATTCGTCCATCATGACATTAAACTGTATCGTCCCTTTTTCTTCCAACATGACGTTAAAATGTGGAAAAAATCCCTAATGCGTCCAACATGACGTTAAATGGTGTACTCTTTTGTCCTCACTGCATGAAATTAAACTGCACAGTCCCCCTTTCGTCCACCATGATGTTAAACTCTATTGTCCCCATCGTCCTAACTACATGATGCTAAACTGTACAGAAAGTCTGTGATACGTCCTACATGACATTAAACTATACTTATGTCCCTGCAACATGACACTAAACTGTTCGGCACCAATTCATCCTTGCTATGTTACGTTAAACTATACAGCAATGGTCCAGTATGACCTTAAACTGCAACCTCATCCCACACGATGTTAAACTGTGAAAAACGTTCCCTAAATGGTCCAGTATGACCTTAAACTGCAACTAGGTCCTGTATGACCTTAAACTGCATCATCAACAGTCCATGCATATGACCCTAAACTGTTTGCAAGTCCCTTACGTCCAGCAAGACGTTAAATTGTGACGTCCTAACTACATGATGCTAAACTGTATAAGAGTCCCTTACGTCTGGAAAGACGTTAAACTACATTATCATCAAAGGTCCTGTATGACCTTAAACTACACCACCGTCCATCATGACATTAAACTACACCATCCACGGTCTATGCATATGACCTTAAACAATTCGCACTTTCGTCCAACATGACATTAAACTGTATCGTCCCTTTTTCGTCCAACATGACGTTAAACTGTGGAAAAAATCCCCAATGCGTCCAACATGACGTTAAATGGTGTACTCTTTTGTCCTCACTACATGACATTAAACTGCACAGTCCCACTTTCATCCAACATGACGTTAAACTCTATTGTCCCCATCGTCCTAACTACATGATGCTAAACTGTACAGAAAGTCTGTGATATGTCCTACATGACATTAAACTATACTTTTGTCCCTGATACATGACACTAAACTGTGCAACACCAATAGTCCTAACTGAAAAACTTTAAACTGCATAGTCCCTTCATACGTCCTACATGACGTTAAACTATGTATTGTTAAGGTTGTTGCTACCTCTTGTTTCTCACATCGAGTATGACTCACGTGAGCTTAGAGAAAACCTCAACCATAAAACTCTCTCTGGGATACTAACCATGTGTAAGTCCCAACATCATTTTTAGGTCGTTGTCCCCAAGAACAACTTGATCATTAATTCATTCTTTAATTGAACTACACGGACTTTGATCCTTGCCTTCTAGGCTGGGTATGTAGGCAACCTCCCAAGGTTTAAGCCCAAAACCAATCTCTTCACATCAATTCACCTCCATCTCATATGATGTTGATTCATGAAACCACCCCTAGAATCAATATCTTTACATTGGTTCACATTCGTCCTTGTTATACGACGTTAAACTATACAACATTTTTATCCAGTATGACAATAAACTACAATATTCTTTTATACCCTCACCTGAGAGGGAACCATTATTTATATTGATTTTTCAATCATGTTTCATCTCAAAGACTACATGCATACATGGAAACTCCCAAACCTTTTATCTTGGGTTAAACCATCATTGTACTAAAGTCCCCTTTCACCCTTCATATGTACGAACCAAATTTGTACAAAGGGTATTTCTAGAACTACGTGGGCTTGATTCCCATCCTTATAGGATATGTAGGAACGTTCGAGTGTCCCTCGAATCCAGCCCACGTCTTTGGGCCTAACCCCAAATTCCACTTTCAGTCCCATGGCTGAAAAGTCCCCATGAAAACACACACTGTGTATTTATTACAATGGTCCAAGATCTATGACCCTAAACTAAGATCTCTAATACTTTTGTCCCACACGACATTAAAATGTAGTTTAAGAACTAAGTATGGCTTGATTCTCATCCTTATGGGATACGTAGTGAAGTCCAACATTTCAATTACGGACCCAGCCACAACATGATTATGGTTAGCATTGATATGTGTATCTCTGTATACATTGAACAATACCAATCTTTATGTGTCATAATCCTAACCTTAAATATTTCCAGATCCTCATAACCCTTTTCATGACTTCTAGTCACAAAAATGTCAAACTTCTGAGAGTTCTTTTTCCTGACTATGCAGCACGTGCCCATAGGTGGCCTTGCATAAACAGTCTACATAACAAACTTGTTAGCCAAAAGATACTATTATTTGACTATGCATCCAATGCCCTTAGGTGGCCCTGCATAATTCAACCCCCTAACGGGTTTTTCATATAGTGGTAACTTCATTCTTGGGAAGAATGCCTCTTTTGTCCTTATTTGTCTTAAATAACAGTATGTAGGGATCCGCAAAAATAGCCATCCTTAACATATTTGTCCCATATCCTTTTTAATGATCCAAAAGTATTCAAGTCTATGGTTTATATTCTCCTTCCCTACGTTTGGGTCAGACCTTCATAGGAGTGATATTCATCCAGTTCTTCGATAATATTGTTTGGAAATATCTTCTCCATATTCAAGTACCTCCTTCCATACAACAAACTCTATACTTTGGAATATTTGAATCTCCATAAACATTCACTGGCTTTTAGCACTAGGAAAGTAAATTTCTGAGAGTTCTTTTTCCTGACTATGCAGTACATGACCATAGGTGGCCTTGCATAAAGAATCTACATAACAGACTTGTTAGCCAAAAGATACTATTTTATTTAACTATGCAGCCAATACCCTTAGGTGGCCCTGCATAATTCAACCCCCTAACGGGTTTGTTAAATAATGGTAACTTCATTCTTGGGAATTACTTCTTCTAATGACTTTTAGCTCTTTTTCATATCATTCCTTAGATTCAAATATTCTTAAGTCATAGCTTACATATTTTACCTCATAATTGAGTATGGTACAATGTTTTCAGATGAGTTTTCAAGGAATTGAGTCAATTCTAATCCATTTCGGTCAAAGCTATTTCGACCTTAAACATTAGCCTTTGTATGTCTGACATGCATGACTTTAAACTGCCAGATTTCTTGTTTTTCTTTTTCACCTCAGAGTCAAATCCTCTATTCTCTCCGGATCCAACTCTAAGGGGGGACTTTTTTTGACGCTCCTTTCGTCACAGAATCTAAAGATCGGAAAAGGGGAACATATAAGTCCAAAGTGATTCATCATTTGAAGAAACATAAAAAATCGACAAAGAGATGAACAAGGAGAACATTGCCCATAGGTCGCGCAAGTTCCCTCATAGTCGCGCAAATACACTTGCGCACCGCCTAGTGTCCGTGCAAATATACTTGCGCGCCGCCTCAAGGTCGCCCATGTGACTTGCGTGAACTAAGTGATAACCGCACGGTAACCGCCCAGGGTCTTCTCTTGCCTATAAATAGACCCTGTGGGCCCCCCATTCGGGGAGGAGTTTTTTTTCTAGAAACTCAGATTTGAGCTCCTGGTGCCCTAGTCTCTTCTCAAAGCTTCCAAAACACTTATAAGGTAATTTATTACCTAGAACGGAAGATCTAAAGAGGGGGAGGAAGGCCTAAGTGTTGAAACTCATCAACACTTGCGCGCCTGAGTGGCCAACCCTTAAGGGAAAATGGACACACTTGCACGCCGCCTTACTCCTTCGATAGATCTTGCGCGCCCTTCTTCTGGAAGAACCTCAAGAGGATTCTAAAGGCTTTAATGAAGAGTCTCTCAAGTATTTCCCTACGGGTTAACCGTTGTGCAAGTACACCATGTGTTGCGCAGGCATACCTGTGCGACCAGGACTTGCGTGCCCACGCTGTACCTGCGCACCTGCCAGGACTTGCGCGCCCCTGCCTTTTTGGGTGCCTTTCTTGACCATCTCACCCCTCTTAAGTCATTACACCTTTCCTATTCAAGATTCAGTCTTCAAGACACTCTTCAAATCCATTTATGGCATGATTTCTTGATTTGACTTACTTATCTGAAAGGAATTCTGTGAAATATCTCTCAAAAACTAGTGATTTACATATCTTTATGTCACTAAAGATTGAGAGTTCATTCATTTAACCTCATCCTTTAAGATGAGAGAATCCTTAACCTGGGTCTCCTTTTCAAGAATAATCCCCAGTCATAAGTCCCCTAATTTGGGCATCCTCCTTAGGAGTAAGCCCCAGTCCCCTAATTTTGGCATCCTCCTCAGGAGTAAGCCCCAAACCTTAATCCTTAACCTGGGCCTCCTTTTCAGGAATAATCCCCAGTCATAATCCCTTAAACTGGGCCTCCTTTTCAAGAATAAGCCCCAGTCATAATCCCTTAACTTGGGCCTCCTTTTCAGGAATAATCCCTAGTCATAATCCCTTAACCTGGGCCTCCTTTTCAAGAATAAGCCCCAGTCATAATCCTCTTAACCAGTCCTAATTTACCTTTGATCTAGGATTCCTTTTCAGGAGTAAAACCCAATCATAAGTCTCCTCCTAATTTATGCCTCCTTTTCAGGAATAAGCCCCAAGTTAGAGTATTCAAAATCTCCATGAAGCACATATACCTTTATGGACCATGTTCTTGGATTTATTCCTTAAAATAAATCCTAATCTTCATTTATCTGGGTAGTCATACATACATAAGCCCCACATTATTTCTTATTATTTCATCTTTCATGGCACAATTATCTAATTTTTACCAATACCTCTTGTTTCTCACACCGAGCATGACTCACATGAGCTTAGAGTGTAAAAGTAATTGTGACATCCTTCTTTGAGCCATCAATCATAAACATCATACTCCCTTACTCAAACTACGTGGGTTCTGATTCTTTTTCTAAACAAAGGATACGTAGGTAGCCAGTCTACGGGTTCAATTCCAACTCTAAAATAATCCATGTCCTTCTGAATGACAATAAACTTCAAGTGCCCCACTGAGTGGCTTTAAAACCAGCATGGTCATCATAATGACCAAGAGACTTCTGTATAAATGTGTCAAAGGGTACCATTGACCTAAAATCTCTAACAAATACAGATGATTCTCTATCGATGAAGAACCTCGAATACATACAAAATATTCTCTAAATTTCCTACATATTTAATCTTTGATTGTTAGATCTGAAGGAAAGCTCATTTTATACTTGGTAATGTAATAAGGATTCACGAACATAACTTAAATCTATAAAGGGAGTCCCGGAGTAGACAATAATTCTCCTTAAAAAGGTGTGATGAGTCCGACCTCCCATCCTCTCGACCAATGAAATTTCCTAAGCCTCATCAGTCCACAAACTAATGAGAACCTACCTTTGGAAAGTAAGTCCGAATGGATGTGGAATCATTGGATATTTCCGGTTCTACGAACACCGATCAGAACGTTTGAACCTCCCATCAAGTCGGTCATCCCCGGATTCTGAGGGAAGCACCCGCACATCATCATCCCTTTAATACCATTTATTGCAGGCCCGCTGCCCATCATCATCATAACATTCACACCAACCCACAACCAAGTCAACCGCAGCCCTGCTGTTCACCCGATCCACAAAAACCCACAAAACACCCCCAACACATGCCTCGTAACCAAGCCAACACCCACATGTTCATTATTCCATTTTGTTTAACCGGGGTGATCACACGAGGGTTCCAGATTTTAAACAGCCAACTTTACGTGATTAACCAATTTCCACATTCCACAAGGTTTACACCCATAAGAAAATCCATAAGGAGAGGGAAAAATTTAATTGCATAAGCAAAGGCCCCCAACGATCGTGATTTTCAGTAGGTAGAAGCTCATTAAATTCACAACATAATATCACAGGATATTAAGTAACAATAATCACAACTTCCCATCCCCGTTATATAAGCCAGTTATTATCTTCATTAAACTGGTTCAAAAGTGTTTCACATAAACAAGAGAACACCCACCCCGCATGATGCACAAATTATAGAGACGAAGGTAAAATACCTACCTCAACAGGTTCTTGATCGCAACACTCCCCCAGATCAACCTTAGAAGACGTCCGTCGGCATCCGTCACTTCTGTCGGGTCCTAGTAAAACCTCCTCGGGTAGAAGTTGGAAAGGAAAGGCCAAAGTAAAGACAACCGATCCAAGCTCAGAAGCTCTTCCTCGTCGTTACGATCCCGTGGCCGCTGACGGATCGTAAATCGGAGCTCGGACGAAGAAGATATGGAATAAAGAGCCTTCGAGTCTCTTGAGAGAGCTCTACTCAGAGGAGAGGGGAGGAGAGGTGTGAGTTGAAAGGAGGAGGGGACCCCTCCTTTTATAGGCGTGAAAAGAAAAAGTACACAGCGTATACTTTATGGTACACGACATGTACCTGGTTCTTTCACACGGTATCCACGCGGCTTCCAACACGGCTCCGCGGCCGTTGACTAGTCAACACATGGTTTGAGGGTAACACATACGCGGGGAAGGACTACACGGCGTGTAGTCTGGACACACGGCGTGTACCCATTTATTGCACATGACAAGGACACGACTCCAACATGGTACACGACCGTCGACTGGTAACGCGTACGCGGGGATGGACTACACGGCGTGTAGAACTGGACACACAGCGTGCACCCATTATTCCACACAGCAAGGACACGGTCTGCAACATGGGGTATACCCGGGAAGGGGGTACACAGTGTGTACTCAAACTACACGGCGTGTAGTTTCAAAATTCTGGAAAGTGTGGGAAACGTCCATTTTACCCTCTATAACACTTCTTGACCTTCTTTTTGACAAAGGAATGGGCCGGAGAGGTCCGAGCCATTACAAAATCCTTGGGTGTGTGTTTGGGAATCATTCTTATTGAGTGTTATCCAAGATATAGGCCCCAAGTTACCCTCTTTTCCACCCATGACCCAAGGCAGTAACCCATGTTTTTATAACTACTTTATCCTAGTTTAATTTTCTTGAAGTATTTTTAGTAATATATTGTCCTTTCATATATAGTATATATTGATTATCCTTGTTCGAGGTCATTGTAATCTTGGGCCATTTGAAGATGGTATCCCATTGTGATGATTCTGAATTATTAGAGAATTAATTTTGAGATTCCTATCCATTATTGAGTCTTATTCTTATAGAAATATTTGGTCTTTCTTTAGTTCTCAAAATTGAGTTTGTTGTTTTTAGAAAATCAGTTCCTTAGTGGAGTTTTTAATATGGTGAGGAGAACACTAAGGTTGATGTTTTCTATGCTTATTTTCCTATGGAGTAAGTGGTGTGATACTACCAGGTGTGGTGTCTAGTTTCCCAGACCCAAATCTACCCTATAAAAGGTTATAAACTTGTTTACTCTGAGTGTTTTACTTAACCCACTTCAAGGTCCCTTATAGTTTCTCACATGTAAATTTTTTTTGAATATAAGGTGAACTCAAATTCTGTATTGATGATAAAGTACCTAGTTATTGATTTCGATCATTGAGATTTTTTTGGAATGTTCTTAGGTTTGGTTGTGTGGTTCATGTTAGTAGAACTTGTGGTGTTCCTTGGTTTTTAGGAAATTGAAATTATTATGAGGAGATTAAACCTCATCCCTTCTTGATCAACCTAATATATTGGGTATTTCTAGGGGTATAAATTTTTTTGTTGGGGAGAATTATCACACTCCAATTATCCCTATCTTAGTTATTTTATTCATTTATCAAATTTCATCTATTTCCTTAAGTTTCAGGTTGGGTTTATTTGAAGTTTTATAGAATTGGGGGTATAGATTCTATCACATGGTTTGCTCACAATTATTGAAAACTGTGTATCTTAACCGTAAAATGATTTTAGTATATTTTAGAGGTGATTTCATGGTTGGTAAAACCATGTTGATAA
The DNA here is from genome assembly GCA_963277665.1 of Viscum album. Taxonomy (NCBI): domain Eukaryota; kingdom Viridiplantae; phylum Streptophyta; class Magnoliopsida; order Santalales; family Viscaceae; genus Viscum; species Viscum album. The sequence goes on along the minus strand of OY728135.1, from coordinate 1,814,819,697 downwards.
ACTATGTAGTGTGTACCATGTTTTCCAGTGAGGGTTGCATGAACAGTTTTGTAAATGTACGGTCAAACCACATGGGTTACCCAAGTTCATTAAAAATATGACTGACTGAAAATTACTTTTTTTTATTTCCAAACACTTTTAAAGGAAAGTGAGAACCAATGAAATCAAGACTTAAACATAATAAAACAGTCTCCAACAAACCAAAACTCAAGATAAAAAACAACGCTCACTACCAAAAAGAAGCTCCTCCCAGCAACTAAAAACCATAACGTCCAGCTACCATTGTCTCATCACAACACAACAAGCTGACCCATGCCAAAGAGCATGGGCATAGTACCGATGGACAAAGCCACACCCTCTCAATCCTCCGATTCTGAAAATCCATGAAACAATGAAACCTCTTTGCTCTGAACCTCATCTAAAGAATCTTTTTGTAAGAAAATGTTGCAGAATCCCTTGAGCCGCGACCTTCCGAGACAAAAACCAACATCAAATCAAGAAAACCACCATTTTCTTGACATCACTACCAAGTGATAATTCAAAAATTTCATATTCCATTTATTTCTCTCCTTTTCCATATAAAAATAAAATTGTTGTCCTTCCAAATCCAGAAAAATCTTCCAAATTCAAAGACCATAGGAAAATCCAAAGCAAGACCATAATAAAATCATGAAACGAAGTGCCGCAGATGAACCCAAAAACACAGTCGCTTCAACCATAATAAAATAAACAAAAAAAATGTAGATGAACCCAAAACCAACTTATGCTTCAACCAGAATGAAATTATAGGACCAAAATCAGCAGATTCAAAAGTAAGTCTCACGCCACACACAGAAAGACTCAGAACAGATCACATCCAAAACCATAGAATGAACAAGAAACTGAGAGTAAAAATTCATCACCTTATCCAGCCACCTGAACACCAGAAAAATTAAAGAAAGGCTAGAACATGCCATATCCACAGTCCTTCCACCGCCTCTAAGGCCGCACTCAAAGCCCACAGTTAACCTCCCACCAAACCCACATCTAACACCGAGCCAGGACTTGACCACTGAACTCACCACGTCATCATGAAGATCCCTCAAAGATGTGAGCTGCAGGCCATGAACCGCTGAACTGGGAGGCTGAGGAGAGGACGCCGCTGAATCGATATAGAGGAGATGAAGGCAACGGTAGGGGGAAACCCTACCTTTGTGGATCCCCTTACGGGCTCATCCCACCTCATAAAAAATATGAAATGAACATTTTTTACCTTCTTGAATTAAATAATTTGGGCCCCCTATTCCTCCCATTTGACCCTCAATACTAGTAGCGCTCCTCAACCTTTTATTTATCATCATCCCTTGGTGATTCCTTGGGAGTTCTACAAATTTGAGGGTGATCCTTCAAGGAAATATCCTTTAGTTTTCATCTCCTCTTCACTTCCTTCCTCCTCTTTCTTATTCTTACCCTAGTATGGTCTCAATGACCCAGGTATTTGTCCCTCTCATTTTTTAATTAGATATTTTCATGTTTTTGTGTACATATTGGTCCTTTATGAGTTCTTCTTATCTTCTTATGGTGGTTTAACATCTTACTTTGTTTAAATGATGAATCTAAGGTTGGTTACTCCATTCATGATTATTTAATATTAGAAACATGATTTATTGACCCATTAAATTCATGTTTTAAACATATTAAAATTTATACAAATTATAGATATTTCCACTTCAAAAGAAATTATATTCTCCCTTTGATTATTATTTTGTTAGAAAATGTTTTCATTTATTTTCTTAGAATCAAATATGTTTTTTGAAATTATGCATGCCTCTTGTTTGATAAAATTTACATGTGAGTATTTTCAAAGGAATTCACCACTTTAATGTAAAATTGAGTTTATAAAAAAAAATTTATGGGCTTGTTTTAAAATTAATGACTGTTCATGGTTTTATTAAAGATGTTCTATCCTATTCCTAGGAGATTCAGTTTCTTGAAGATATATATGTGATGTTATTTCTAAAAATTCATTTCATAAAAAATGTTTTCTTAAATAATGTCTAAAAGGTCTATTTGTTACTTATAAATGGATATTTTAGATGTAAAATCACCCTTAAATCATTACCTTTATATTATTATGTGAAAGTAAGAAATATAATAGATCTAATTGGGAGATCATGTTTTATATGTTGTTATGTTATACTATTTATGAGAAAGGGTTTTATTTTGTAAAGGATGTTTAGAGGTGATGATTTTTTCCAGTTTCCATTATATATATATTTTTAAATAATGTTTGATGATTTCTATCCTCTATTTCATATATATAATAGGGAACCAAGAGTATATTGGTTGGATATTATGGTTTACGTGATGGACTGGTTGATGATTATGCTTTAGCTAGTAACCCCTATTGAGTTGTTCTCCATGCTTAGGGATTTTTCCTACGGTTTTTCCAAGTAGGGTATGATCGAGGGTTAGAGATATTGGATCACATGAAGCACCATTTAGATAGATTTTTTGAGTATTTTCTTAGATGATCCACTATGCTCCTAGGTATTCCAATAATCAATGGTACTTAAATATCCTATAAGGATCATTATTCTACTTTCTCATCATAGTTGATTATGATTTATTTATATTATTTTTATTACTGTCATCATCACTATCACCATCATCAGTGTTATCACCACCACCACCACCACCACCACCACCACCACCACCACCACCACCACCACCACCACTATAAACATCATTATCATTCTTTTCTCCTGGTGGTGTTCTATTTTAAAATATTAAATGAACCAACTTAACTTAAAAAAATGAAATGGTTTATAAAATTTTGAACCATTCTTCTTTTTTAATACATGGGTGTGTTCATATAATGTTTTTTAAATGTTTTTATCATGTAAAATGTTACCTTTTCTTAAAGGTTTGAAGATCCATTTTGTATTGAAAAGTGTAAATTTTAGATTTTGAATTAAATAGTTTCAATGAAGATAAAATGTTATTGGTTTTCAAAAAAAGTATAAAATCTTATATTTATACATATATTTCAAACTAGCATGAAATAGACATGTTCTTGAAGATTGTGCATGGGGTGTAGGGAGGATCTATACCAGATATTTTTCCTTATGCCTATATAAATTTCAGGTTCTGCATGGATGTGAAAATTGATCATCAGGTCCTGGTTTGATATCTTTGTAGGAAACAAGTGAAAACATTTCAATTGATGCATGGATATAGTTGGTTTTAGTTTTTATTTTATCATGGTATTATTTTTCTATATCTATAAATTTTGTCTCTCTTCTCGATTCCCTTTATTTTATGTTGGTATTGTTCTTAGTTTCATTTACATTTTACTTCATACCTTATTTATTTTTACATAATTTTGAAATTTTTTATTTCATTGTTCATGGACCTATGATTTATGGAGTGTTAACATTGGACTTATTTGGTGAATTTATATTCTATTTATGATTAATGGGAAAAACAATTTCCTTTTGAGTGAAATATGATACCCTAACACTAGTTTCTTTCATGTGGAGATTGGGAACACCTTTTGGACCTTTCCATGGTCTGACTTGGATGCCTATTTGAGTGGTGACCCGAGTTGCTTTATGACACAAAATGGAGCATTTATTATAAATTTCATAAAATAATGCTATAGAGGAAGATAAAAAATCATTTCAGGCATCCTAGAAAGATCAAAACAAAAATGAAATTGTAGGATGATACTCTATGAAATGGTGAATTGATATCTTTATCATGGTGGCTTTCAAAACTAGGATTGGACACAACATAGGCCAATCCATTTTAGACCTATTAATTCTCCCATAAATGGAATGATGCCCATAATTTCTGGTCAAAATAACAAAGGCAAAAAAGTCTTGAATATAAAATGGTCAAGGGATAACTCAAAATAACCACTCAAATGGCCAGAACACATGGTGTTTCTAGAGGACTATCATGGAATGAATTATTCCTATTAGAACCCATAAAGTCTAATATCACTTGAAAGAAGATCAAATGAAAAATTATGAAATAAAGTTTGAAAATATGGAAAATAAAACTTTTTTCATAAAGTAATCCTTCATGAAAGGCCATTACTTTATGAAGTAGTATCATTTATGGATGAATATCACTTTACATAAATATAATGGTAATTTATCAATTCTTGATAACTTCACATTCAAGAATATCTTTTTGATATCATGAAGATACTCCTTCATGAATACATGATAACTTCATGGTCACATACCATCTTCATGGAAAACATTGTTTTTTGGAGGCAAAGTAGTGATCCTTCATGGTCATGTAACTCTTGGTGACCATAAGTGCTCTATACGACCACTTATTTTGGGGAGGTGGTTAGGAATAATTTATTTTAAATACCTAGAACACACTTTAAGGAAGATACATGAACTTCAAGGAGTTCTCTTCCTTCATGATATGAACACTGAGAGGGAAATCACTTCATTTGAAAAGTGTTTTTTTGCATGATAGTTCAAATAAAAACCTTGGGTAACTTCTAATTTTACACTTCAGAGAAGAATAGGGGAGGAAATCATGAAAGGATTTCAAAATAATTCTCCTCCCATATAAGATCTCCATGGGACTTCCCACATAAAGTCCTTCGTGAAGTAATCCTACAAGAATAATTTATAGAGGACTATTCATAGAGGACTATCAATGCAATCCTTTAATGGCCCAACAATATTAGATTCTATTGATTTAGTAAACATTAACCTCTCATATAAAACCTTAATCTTATGAAAAAAGTGGGTTTCCTAAAGTACATTTCAATTTATTCCTAATTATAGAACCCCCAGTTTAGGGTATGTAGCCATTATTTATGAATTTTTATGTGTTTAAAGTGCTTGGGATGAGTTGAGAAGAGTTTTGGAGAGTTTGGAATGGTTTTGAATAATTTTAGAGGCTTTTTTAAGGGCACACAATTTGTGAACGGTTATAGAAAATAGTACGAGTACTCCAGAAAACCATGCAAGGGGAGACATAAGGCTTCACAAGGCCTACGCACATTTTTTCAAACCGTGCGAGACAATCGTGAGGACCCCTTATCTCGAGATAGTGGTGTGCGCACAATTAGCACATAGTTTTCCAAACCATGCAGACTAACCATTCATCCACTTAAATATTGTGTTTTCAAATCCAAGCTCCCTTAGGCTTAACCTATTCCACTCCAAATCTTCTCCCACTTAAGCCTCACTTGGGATTTTCGGTTCTCAGGGGTTTTAGGGTCTCTTCCACTCATTTTAGAAGTGATTCAATGTGATTTCAATGTGTTTTGAAGGTGGTTTCTCCCAGGTAAGTCTCTTCTCTTAGTTTCTCTTTGGTTTCCTCTAGATCTACTCTTCTCACTTTCTTGGTTTTCTATATCTATATTCATTTCATGTAGATATAGGGTTTTTGTTTCCTTGGGTGTTGATTTTAAGGCTTGTGGATGTTAGGGAAGGAGATATAGAATGGTTCCGATGGTGCATTTTATGGATTTGGGGTGCGGTTGCATGTGGGTTGATTTCACCAGAACCCTAAAGTAGGTGTCTTCTCTCCCGACTCCACTTTTTTTAGAACTATAAGGCTTCTTCCAATTAATTGGTTTTGATTAAATTAATTGTTGATTTAGATGTGTGAAATTGGTTAGAAATTTCTTTGTTAATGTTTTGGGGGTTTTTGGAAAAAAGGGGCCTTTGTCATGTAACGTTCTTGATGTTTGATTTTAAAATGGATATTTTAAAATCTGTCGCTTGAGTTGATTTGTGAAAATGGTTGATGAAAATGGTTTTCAATAAAAGTATGGTTTATTGGAATATAGGTTGGAATATAAAATGGTTAAATAGTTTTTTCAATAAATGAGTGATTTATTGAAGTGAATGGGCATGTGTTGAAATTATTAATGCGCTTGAGGTATTATTTGGTAAATATGGATTGTTTACATGATGTGGTTACCTTGTTGTGATATTCTTGGTCGTGAGTTAAAAATTATGGCTTGCATTAATTGTGTGTGAAGTGGGTGGGGAGTACCACTATAAAAGAGGATGGATAGTGGACTGAAGGGCCACCATCAAAGGATAAGTGGGCGGGAAGTACCACTAGTTGAGAATGGGGTGAACGGGATGGGAAAAAGTCCCACCATAATGGTTTCTTTGTTGTGTGTTGATTTGAAAATATGGAATTTGTTTTTCTAATTCATTATGGGGATATGGATTATGGCATGTTGTGAATTTCCTTTGTTTATCATGGCTTGGTAAGGGTATGTTTGGCATGTTGTAAGTTGTTGCACTATTAAATGTTTTATATAAACTGCTTATTATAATGTGCTAATGGTTTTATCCTAGTGGCGTGTGTAGGGAATTAATTTGTAAAAATTATACTGAGTATTAGTACTCAGCCCCTTCTTTGTCACTTTGGTGCTTTTGTATATGTCGTATTTCAGAAAATAGGTAAAGGTAAAGCATCTCATTGCTAGTGGCTCGTGGTGATGCTTGGGAGATGTATTGGTGCTTGGAGCATGGAGCTCGGTGTGGAGCTATGGAGTGTGTCTTGGTTTATTTTGGGGTCTTTTGTTTAGTCTTCCACATAGTACTATGATATTTTTTTGAGTTGTATTGTGGATTAGTTGATTGTATTTTGGTAATGTACGAGCTTGGTTGATTTTTTCACATGCATCATATAGTTGTGGATTGTTTAGTTGGTTAGATTTGTCTTAAGGGCAAGTCATTCCCCAATTTATTCTTAAAGCCCTTGGAATTTATTTCTAGCCTTTGGTGCCTTAGGAATATCACTTAAGGTCATGTAACATTCCTCATCCCTCTCAAGACAATGATATGGGGTAAGATGTTACAAGTGGTATCAGTTTGTTTGGTCCTTGGATTTAAAGTGAGAGAAGGTGTTTGATCCTTGGTGTTGATCACTGTTCTTGGTATTGACATTCATTCTTGGTATATTCATTGAGTCAGGATGGTAGAAACACGTAAGATTGTTGGAACTTGTAATGTATAACATAAAAGGACGTAGCTAACTCTTTTATGCTAAACTTCAAGTTACCAGGGATTTAGGTATATAAGTGTTTGGAGACACTTATAGGCATTAGATATCTCATTATCATGGGTGTAGTCAATGAGATGAGAATAACATGCATGGTAGAAATGACTTCCCACTAGGATGAATATTTCATTGGGGTATAATGAATTATGTGGTGATATGAATTTATGGATTTTGAAAAATCTGAATTGGGTTTCAAAACGGAAGGATTTAAAAAATGGAAACTGGTGGTATTTTGAAAATGGGTTGATTTCCAAAACATGATGGATTTTTTCAAAATAGTGCAATATGGGAAATGTGAACTTGTGGAAATCCTGGTTGTGATAGTTTTTATGGGATTAAATTTGAAAATTTTATACCCTTTATTATTAAGGGAGTGAGACTTATGGTTGTTTTTGTATTTATATAAATGGCAACGGGTAGGAGTAGTAGAGACTAACCAGAGGAGGCTGCTGAAAATGTGGTTACACCTGAGCCCCAGGTGAACTAGCAGCTAGTTAAGATTATAATGCAAGATTTCCAAGTAGTAGGAAGTGAGAATAAAGAAAATGAACCAAGTCATGTGGATCATGCAATTCAATTTCAAAGGAAGAATCCACCCATCTTTAGGGGTGATTCAGATCCAGAGAGGACTGAAACATGGCTGAACAGAATAAATCAAATATTTGACTTCTTAGGAACATTGGAAGATATGAAAGTGAAAATAACCACCTATATGTTGGAATATCTTTCCCTTCAGTGGTGGGATGTTAGGTACACTAGGTTAGATACCCTGAGAGGTGGGGGTGTGTGAATTAGGGTATGACATATTAAAATAACTTCCCCTATTGATCTTGTTTCGCTGTTAAGAAAAACTCTCTTCTATCTCTTTCCTGTAGTAGAGTATAAACATAAATTAAGACATGCACAAGACACAAAAAAATTTACTTGGTTCACCATCACTAGGCTACATCCAAGGAGTATACACTGGTGATGTGCTGATGTACCAAATCCACTAAAAGCGCTCTGTTGTTTACAAAGTTCGGAGCAGACTCATTGTCCCTCCTGGTTTTCAACCACTCACAATTTGAAAGCTCACTGCTCTCTCAACTGAAGTGTGCTCACTGATTCTTCAAAAGATCCACTCACAGTTTAAAGACTTGTAGGTACCTTCATTATCACAAATGAATGCATATTGTTCTGTATGTAGTTGCTCTATTAAAGTTCCACTTTCATTCAACGATGAAAACAACTTTACTATGGGTGTACCAAGCAATCTTACAACCTTCACACAACTCTTTAATGACTGACATGCTTCTCCAATCCTAGCTCACAAGTGACACCAAACCACTTGCTCAACACTCCCTTATCCAACTCAGAACTTGGGAAACTCACACCATTTTACGCCCAAACCAATATTGGTGCACAACTATCAATTAGAGCTCAACTTCTGAATAACTTAATACTTGCGCTACCAAACCACCACTTGCGCACCCAAACCACCTGCATGACTGGAGCTATAATTTTATCTAATTGTTGAGATTCATCAAAAATGAATAGGGGTAGCCCTATATTTATAGGAATTTTGGTCACCCTGAGAGTTACACACAAGTATCCTCCCGGCATGCAAGTCCAACCACCTTAGCCTCTTTCACCCGAGTCACCTTGTGCGCCCAAACCAAAACTTGGGTGCCTCTTTTTTTCCTTTTCCATATTTTGATGTTCTGATCTTGAAAAAAATATGGCACAAAACTTTCCAAGTCTCCACAACACTAGAACACAAGTACCTTTTCCAAAAACAATTTTCTCCATTTTTCGATTTTGAGGCCCAAAAATTTGGCAAACACTGGAAAACGACGCCACCTTGTATATGCTCTTTTTGTACCGCCTCCAAATCATCCATTCCTTTTTCTAGGTTCTTCAATCAATCATGGATTGTTGAAAAAATCCCTTAAACTCAACTACTCTCCATGTAAACCCTACTTTTTCAATAATTTGAACATCATGGTCTGGTTTTTCAACAAACACAGCATAGAGGACCACTTTGTCAACAATCACAATCACCTAAAAAATGCTTCAATGATGACTTGAGGGATTTTTGACCAACATGGGAACTGGTGGTCCAAGCTGGGACATACCAAAGTGTGACATATAAGGGTTTTGAGGAATTATTTAATAAACAATTATACCCTCACATGTTTAGAATTCAGTGTACAATGAATTTCTTTATTTTGAAGCAAGGAAACATGGTGGTGACGGAATATGCAGCTATGTTTATGAAATTAGTGCGGTTTGCACCCAAGGTGGTGGGTAGTACATCATTGAAGGCACATATTTTTGTATTTGGGCTGAACCAGGAAATTCGTTCCAAGATAGTGGTGCTGTGTATAGATGATTACACAGAAATAGTGAACTGAGCTACGATGGATGAGTGGGATCTTGTGGGGGCTATAGGCGGAGGATGTATGTTGGTACCCATAGGGAATAGTGGGAGCTCGAATTATAGGTTCAAGTGGATGAGAGACACTTATTTTCAGGGTGGGGGTATGGTTCATAATTCCATATAAGGATTGGTGAATCTTCCTATGAAGCCTTAGAGTAAGCCGGGATGTTTTCAGTGTGGTTCTACAAGCCACATCAAGAGGGATTGTATGACACAACCTCAAGCATGTAATAATTGTAAGGATATGGGGCATCTGCAGTTTTATTGTTGGAATGCTCTGAGGTCGGGTGTCTGTGACACTCCTCAGGGGTCGCAGGGGTCTTATGCCTTGACGGGATGAGGGTAGCAACATACCCCTCAACAGTAGAGTAAAGTGATTCATAGTGATTCTCAGAATACCACGACACCTCAATAGGGTAATAAGGAGCAGAGTGTGGAAATTAAGTAGTTGTTTGGAGCTAAGCAGGCGGTGGTGGATGATTAGTCGGGACCATCCATGGTGTGAGGTATAGTTATTTTAAATTCAACATTGATGTAAGCTTTATTTGATACGAGTGATTCTCATTCTCTTATTACTTCTCTCATTGTTGATTTGTTGGGATTAATGGTGAAAATGATGCCTTCTATTTTTAAACTACCAACTCCCTTGGGTCAAAGAGACTGTTGAGCCTTCCTATATAGAGCGTGTTTTTTAGTTATGGATGACATTGAATTGATGTTGGATTTCGCAGTTCTTGAGATGGATTCTTATGATATAATCCTAGGGATGGATTGGTTGGTGATGTTTATGGCTCAAATCAATTTCTATGTGTGAATGGTTAGTTTTTTGATGGAGGATGGAGTTGGACATCTCTTTAGATGGGAGAAGAGTGCAAAGTTGGGTGCAAAAAATTTGTTGGCACCAAAAGTTGTCATGATCTCATATCAGTTAGAGGCCTTGTCATTGGAATTAGTGGAAGGTATTGAGTAGAGTCTTCTTACAGAAATTGTGGATCGGTTTATGGATGTATTTTTTGAATAATTATCAGGGTTTCCACCCATGAGAGAAGTCAAGTTTATGATTAATCTTCTTCCGGGGACTATTCCTATCTCACTTCCATCTTACTGAATGGAACCAATATAATTGCAAGATTTAAAGGTGCAATTATAAGAGTTATAAAACAAAGGGTTCATTTGGCCTAGCATGTCTCCATGGGCGACACCTATTTTGTTTATTAAAAATGCGGATGGAACCTTGCGGTTCCGTGTTGATTATCTTAGACTTAATCAGGTTACAATAAAGAACCGATATCCAATTCCACACATTTATGATTTTTTTGACAATTTGAAGGGATCCCAGTGGTTCTCCAAGATTTAATTGAGGTTAGGGTATCAAAAATTGTGGGTGAGGAAGGAGGATATTATGAAAATAGCTTTAAGAAGTAGATATGAAAATTATGAGTATGTGGTTATGCCATTTGGTCTAACAAATGCACCAAAGGTGTTCACAAAATTGATGAATAAGATATTTTAGAGATATCTGGATTCTTTTGTGGTGGTATTTGTTGATGATATACTGGTGTATTCGAGGAAAAGAGTAGAGCATAGACATCACTTGGAGGTTGTGTTGGGGATCTTGAGCGATCATCGGTTGTATGCCAAATTGTCAAAGTGTGAATTTTGGATGCAAGAGGTTTGTTTCCTTGTCCATGTTATTTCTGAGAGGGGTGTTTCGGTTGATCCAGAAAAGATAGATGATGTTATCTCATGGTGACCACCAAATAATGTTTTTGACATATGGAGCTTCCTTAGACTAGCTGGGTATTATCAACGTTTTTTTCATGATTTCTCATGATTGGATTTTTTGATGATAGCTTTGAAAAGGAAGAATATCCCATTTCAATGGGATGAACATTGTTAGAAATGTTTTGAAGAGTTAACAGGTCGCCTTACATCAGAACCAATCTTGGTTTTCCCAGAACCTAGGAAAGGGTACGTGGTGTATTGTAAGGCATTTGGATCAAGGTTGGGGAGTGTTCTCATGTAGGGGGGTCATGTGGTTGCATATGGCTCATGGTAGTTGAGGTTTCATGAGAAGAACTACCAAAAAACAGATTTTGAATTGGAAGTAGTGGTTCATGATTTAAGAATGCGGTGTCATTATCTCTTCGATGAGAAATTTACAGTGTTTACTGACCATAAGAGCTTAAAAAATATCTTCTCACAAAGAGATTTGAACTTGAGGTAAAGGAGATGGATGAAATATCTCTAGATGTTTGATTTCGACTAAATTTACACAACATGTAAGGGAAATTCAGTAGTGGATACATTAAGCAGGAAATCATATGCTCAGGTGGTGAAACATGCATCAGATTAGTGGTAGTTGATGTCGGTCATAGCTGACAAGTAGTTGGAATGTAGGGGACGGGGTGACAGAGCAGTCTTCCTTCCAGTTTCGTTTGTTCCTGAAATGGTTGGTTTAGTTAGAGAGGCATAATAATCTAATTATGAATGTATGATGATGAGATTTAAACTCAATGGTAGGGAGACCATTGAGAACTAGGAACTGAATGGGAATTAAGTCTTGTGTTTTCAAAACCAAATGGTGGTACCAGTGGATTGTAGGGAGGAACTTCTTAGGGATTATCATCATTCTAGGTGGGATTTCCATCTTAGAATTTAGAAAATTTATAAGGTGTTGAAGGTGCAATTTTGGGGGGCTGATATGAAAAGGGATGTGGTTGGGTTTGTCTCGAGATGCTTTACTTGTCAGCAAGTCAAGGCAGAGCATCAGTGGCCAATAGGCATGTTGCAGTCTTTACCTATCCTAGTGTAGAAATGGGAGCAGATAGAAATAGATTTTTTGAAATGTCTCCTAAGAATGTTCTGGAAGCATGATGCCATATGGGTGATTGTGGATCATCTCACAAAGTCGGCCCATTTCATCCCGATTCATGAATCTCATACGGTGGAGGATCTATCCAAAATCTATATTTGGGAGGTGGTAAAGAGGTATGTTGTTCCAGTTTCGATTGTATCTAATATAGATCTGAGTTTCAAATATCGTTTCTAGAAATCCTTGCAGTAATCCCTTGGGACACAGTTGACGATGAGCACGACATATCATCCTCAAACGGATGGCCAATCCGAGAGGACAATAAAAACCTTAGAGTATATGTTAAGGGCTTATGTGTAGGATTTTGGTGGTTTATGGGAGGATCAATTACCATTGGTGGAGTTCTCCTACAATAATAGTTATCAATCTTCAATACATATGGCTACATTTGAGGCATTATATGGGCGTCTGTGTCATTCTCCACTATGTTGGGTGGAAATAGGTAAGACTTTGATGATCAGACTGATCCTTGTCCAAGAGACTATAGAGAAAATCAATTTTATTAGGAAGAGGTTGGATATGGCTAAATGTCATCATAAATCTTATGCGGACCATTTTTGATGACCATTTTCATTAAAGGTGGGTGATCATGTGTTTTTGAGAATCTCTCCTAGGTTGGTACATCATCAGTTTTGGAATTAGGGTAAGTTATCTCTGAGGTATATTGGACCTTTTGAGATACTTGAGCAGATTGGAGAGGTAGATTATCGTTTGGCTTTTCTACCATGGTTTAGTGCAGTGAACAATGTGTTTCATGTGTCGTAGTTGAAAAACTATCAACCGGATTGTGACCATGTGATTTATTGGGACCATGTTGAGCTAAAACTGGATGCTTCCTTGGTGCACGTGCCAGTGCAGATTGTGGATAGGCAAGAGAAAGTCTTGAGTGGTAAAAGCATCAGTTTAGTTTTTGTTTTGTGGAAGCATGGTTAGATTCAAGAGGAGACTTGGGAGCAGGAGAAGGAGATGGTCAAACAATGGCTCAAGATATTTCAGAAAATCAATGGTTCCCTACTTTCCGAGTATGGAAAGTACAATGGTGAGTAGAATGTATCACCCACAGTTTGAGGTATGTAGCCATTTTTATGAATTTTTATGTGTTTAAAGTGATTGGGATAAGTTGGGAAGAGATTGTAAGAGTTTGGAATGGTTTTTAATAAGTTTGGAGGCTTTTCTAAGGGCACAAGGTTTGAGCATGATTAGAGAAAACTGTGCGGGTTCTCCAGGAAACCATGTAAGGGGAGACAGTAGGATTCGCATGGCCTGTGCACGATTTTCCAAACCGTGCGAGTCAACCATGGAGACCTCTTATCTCAAGATGGCGGCGTGCACATGGTTAGCTCATAGTTTTCCAAACCGTGTAGACTAACCATACGGACACTTAAAGATGGGGTTTTTAAATTCGGGATCCCTTGGGATTAACATATTCTAATCCAAGTCGTCTCTCACTCAATCCCCACTTGGGATTTTTGGTTCTCAGGGGTTTAAGGGGCTCTTCCACTCATTTTGGAAGTGATTCAAAGGGGTTTCAAGGTATTTTGAAGGTGGTTTCTCCCGGGTAAGTCTCTTCAATTGGTTTCTCTTTGGTTTCCTCTAGATCTACTCTTCTCTCTTTCTTATTTTTCTAGATCTATGTTTTTTGCATATAGATATAGGGTTTTGGTTGCCTTGGGTGTTTATCTCAAGGCTTGTGGATGTTAGGTAAGGGGATCTAGAGCGGTTTTGATGGTGCATTCTCAAAATTTGGGGTGTCGTTGCATGTTGGTTGATTTCACTAGAACCCTAAAGGTAGGTGGCTTATCTCTCAACTCCAATTTGTTAGAACTAGAAGGCTTGTTACAATTAATTGGTTTTTCTTAAATTAATTGGTGATTTTGATGTGTGAAATTGGTTAGAAATCCCTTTGGTAATGTTTTGGGGTTTTTTGGGAAAAAGGGTCCTTTTTCATGTAACGTTCTTGATGTTTGATTTTAAAATAGATATTTTAAAATTGGTCACTTAGGTTGATTTGTAAAAATGGTTGATGAAAATGGTTTTTATTAAAAGTGTGGTTTATTGGAATATGTGTTGGAATGTAAAATGTTAGAGTGTTTTCAATGAATGAGTGATTTATTGAAGTGAATGGGCATGTGTTGAAATTGTTAATGTGCTTGAGGTATTGTTTGGTAAAGATGAATTGTTTACATGATGTTGTGACCTTGTTGTGATATGCTTGGTCGTGGGTTAAACATTATGTCTTGTAATAATTTTGTGTGAAGTGGGTGGGGAGTACCACTATAAAAGAGGATGGATAGTGGACGGAAGGGCCACCATCAAAGGATAAGTGAGTGGGAAGTAACACTAGTTGAGAATGGGGTGAACAGAATGGGTGAAAGTCCCACTATAACGGTTGATTTGTCATGTGTTTCTTTGTAAATATGGAATTTTTTGTGCTAATTCTTGATGGGGATATGGATAATGGCATGTTTTTTATTTACTTTGTTTGTCATGGCATGGTAAGGGTATGTTTAGAATGTTGTAAGTTGTTTCACTATTAAATGTTTTATATAAACTACTTATTATAAATGTGATAACAATTTTATCCTAGTGGCGTGTGTAGAGAAGTCATTTGGGGAAATCCTACTAACTATTAGTACTCACCCCCTGCTTTGTAACTTTGGTTCTTTTGAAGATGTCATTTTCCGGGACACAGGTAAAGGTAAAGCATCTCATTTCTAGTGTCTCATGATGATTCTTGGTAGATGTATTAGTGCTTAGAGTATGGATCTTGGTGTGGAGCTATGGAGTGTGTCTTGGTTTATTTTGGGATCTCTTGTTTAGTCTTCCGCATAGTACATTGATATTTTTTTTGGGTTTTATTGTGGATTAGTTGGTTGTCTTTTGGTAATTTATGTGCTTGGTTGGTTTGTTGACATGCATCATATAGTTGCGGATTGTTTAGTTGGTTATCTTTGTCTTAAGGGAAAATTGTTCCCCAATTTATTCTCGAAGCCCTTGGAATTTATCGCCATCCTTTTGCGCCTTGGGAACATCGCTTGAGGCCAAGTAACATTCCTTCACCCTCTCAAGATAATTATATAGGATGGGATGTTACATTAATGGTCTATTATCATGAAATATTGGACCCTTGTTGGATCACTTCACAAAGGAGCCCTATTATGGGTATTCAAGATTCCTTTACACCCCTTCTTTTACCCAAGTCATCCACTTGGGATGAATTGACCCAAAAAAACTTATTAGATTCCTTTCATTAGGGTTAAAGCCTCAACAAGACCCTTCTAATGAGTCCTCCTCTATATCCTCCTTAAATACATGGTTGGGTTGCGCAAGCTAGAGTTCTACCCTTTGATCATATATTAATTTGATAATAGACCTTTATTAGTTTACCTTTTTAACCGATAGGTCCCCTAGTGTGTTTAAAATAATATATTCCCTTAATTATAAGGGACCTTATCATTTGGTTATTGATGAAACCTCCTTATTCTCAAGATACTCATCCTGGTTATCCCATATTAAACATCTTTTCAGTCCCAATATCCTAGGGGTTTATTTTATCTACTTAATGAGTTGGGGAAATATAAGGGACACCCATGTGTAATCCCAAACTCGTCCTCACCAGACTATATTTACCATGATTACAATCACTATTCCTTTTACAACTACGATAAAAAAGAGGCGGACATACATATGGGCCTTCGATCTGGTGTAATAATCAATCTATACTTACTGGTCCATATTCCCTATGAGTTCAATCTTCATTCTTTATATGGATTCCAAAATATAAGAGGTAGAAAAAATATGGTCCTCCTCTTTAGGTGCAAGCCCAAACCATATCCTCATTGATGATCATATATTCATGACCCCCATAAATAATCTATAAATATAAAGGCCTCTTATTAGGTGTAATCCCCAACTATACATTCTCCTATATAATTAACAATAACCAGGATGAACCTAAATGGACCACCCATGCACAATCCCTACCCAGTCTCTTATTTTCACCACTTTCGTGGTATAATTGTCCTTACCATATGATGTTAAATTGCATATATCGGTCGCATAACATGACCTTAAACTATGTAACTCAAACAACATGGGATTTGATTCTTATTAACCAAGATATATATGATGAATCTTTGAGGTTTTATCCCAAAAATCACAGGTTTTGGATGAACAACCTTAAAAGTAACTTCAATAGGTCTTGGAAGCAAGACCTTAAAATTCAATTCAATTGATTATGGTTGTACGAACTTAAAAGGAACCACATTGGTTCTCATAACATGAACATAAAAGGTATAACATGTCCCATTAAGTGGAACTGAATTACATGGGTTTTGATTCAATTCATAGGGATATATAAGAATTCCCCATCACAGGCCTGATCCTAACTCCTAAACACTTACCAGCTCCTTGGATGGTGATAAATTTCATAGTTCCCAATTATGTAGCTTTAAATTATAGTATAATCCGTAGTAAAAGAAACATGGAGAACCTACGATATAAACATATGTTCACATTGATTTATAGATTTAATTGATTGCTTTTATAGAGGCAACCAATGGTAATATTATTACTTGGAAGGATTCATGAATACATCATAAATCTTTAAGATAGTCTTAGATTAGGCATCAAAACCCCTTGATGGATAAGTTAACCTCCTATCCTCTCAAACAATGAAAAAAAAAGAATCATAGGTATGTCCAATTGACTACCTTCATTTTTTAAAATAGGTATGTACTGACTCTAAATGTGTGAGTATAGGGGTGCATCAGAAATAGAATGTTGAACCTAACATGAATCCTTTACCCATGAAAGCAATTGAACAACCATGATTTTACTTGGGATGTTTCATTAATGTATTTATTATTTATAGTTCTTGTCTCCTTTAGGACCCCCCTTAAATCCAAATGAAATCTCCTTGTATAAATTATATTGGATGGAAGAAAATTTATATAAGATAAAATTTTGAATTTGTTTTTCATACCATAAAGGAAAACATATAAGATATGTTTTTAGTAAAAAAAAATTATGTGTGTCTAAAAAATAATATATTTAGAGAAATATATTTTTAATAGATTAGTGGGAGGTCATACCAATTATAGATAAGTTCAATATTTGATAAACTGAAATATTATAGAAATGGGTAATTTGAGATAATTTTTGAATACAAATTAAAATTCAAAAAATAAAACATTATAAGTACTTAGAGAAGTATTTAGAATATGAATGGTAAAGTAAAAGATTAAACTAAAGTGATATATTGTTTCTTATTACCAATAATCTAAAAAAAGTTTTTTATTTATAAAAATAGTTCTATGTATTAGCTATTTTTAACAACAAAATTTAAGTATATAATAATATTTGATATTTTAAAGTAAATTTATTTAGATATAATGTTCATGTGTTTAACATAGAGTTACCCCAATTTAATTTATTTAGATATGTGATCACACTAAAATATTTTAGTGTGAGGGTTTATTTATCAGTGGGAAACATAGTAATTTAGTTGGTGTTATATACATATGTAATTTTTTTTGATAAAACTAATAAAATTATAAAAAAATAAATTCATTAAGGTATACTCCTATTAAAATTTGGTGGGACTTACGCTTAAGTATTTTATTTTTCCAATATTTTTTCAAAAGTTTTTAAAAAATATACAAATGTATCATGATATATGGTTGGAAAAAGATATATAATTCAAATATATATTACCCTATAAATGTATAGGGTTAGTGACATATTTATACTAGAAATTTATGGGTCATATCTATAGGGATATCAAAGAAATTAAAAATTTTCTTGGTTGTGTGTTTTAAGGAATGTAATAAAAGATAGTGTGTGAAATAGTGAAATTTAAGAATAGATGAGAATACATTGAGATGAAGGTAACACAAGGATTTGAATACTAAATAGTTTCAATCCATTATAGTGGTCTACACTTATAGGGGAAGTGAATCCAACCAACTCACCCCGAACTACCTAATATTCCTGAAGGTGCTATGATAAAACATCATTGAATTCCTAGAGAAATATCTCTTGAGTCACTCCATAATACTTCTTGATATAAATAGAGGATACCATGTGATTTAATACCTATTTAAAATTAGAAAAATTGAGTTCTCCTCCTTAGTGATGTGTGTGATGGAACCCTCCCTCAAGGTTAGTCAAAATCCACTAGATTGTTTGCGCACTCTTCCAACATTAGATTACTCTCAGTTATATAATATATTGTAAGTATATATATCTCTTCTTCCTATGTGTTATGTTTATATCCTATCCCCTATTATTTCATGGATTCATCATCTATTTATTCTATAATTTAATCTGGTCTTATTGTGTGATCAAGATATGTGGTAGTGGAATCTTGGAACATTACCATGTGGAAATATCAATTTACTTCTTAAAAACCTTGATTTTTGTGTCTGATCACATAATATTCAATATTCCCCTATCTTCTAGATCTTATTAAATATAGAAGTCTATTTGAGTAATTACTTGATTTAGTTAGGCAATAGGTTCAAGGGAATGTTTGTGGTCCCCTTAGATTTTTCATGTCAGCCACATGGAATAGAGATGATCTCAATGGCTCTCCATTAGTCTTATAGGACCTTCATTGACCTCTAATTCAAGTAATGATTCTTCTATAATGATATATTGGATCATGAGTTCCTGAAGTTATGAATTTATTTTATTGATCAAAATAGGAAACATTGATACGAAATATAGTCTTGGGGTTAAAAATGAGCCAATGTTGAGGTACTATTAGAATGTCAGGATTTCAAGACACATAAAGTTTTTGTGATATCAAACACTATATTGAGGTTCAAGTATTTGTTTGGGACCAATGTAATATTAGGTATGAACATAGGACTATGTTGAGTCTCTCTAAATACATTACTAGGGATTTCTGTGTTCTAAAAAATAGAGTATCACAACATAGAGAGTGTTTAAAAGACATCATATCTTGTGTTGGGTTTCCACACTATTTTGGTTGTGTGATGCACTATTGAGATTCTCTATGGCACTATATTGGTAGCTCAACTCTATATTAGGTTGTCATGAGAGGTTTCATTGGTGCACAATTCCTTATCAGGGTCTTCCTCCAGGCTATATTGGTGTATTCTTGGGGGTTGTCATAGTTATTGTTGGAACTTCAATCCCTTGTGAATATTTGTACTTGAAAACAAATTGGGGTAGTTGAATAGTATTTTACTCCAACACTAGAGTATGTTGGCCTCCCAATGCAGTCTTAGGGATCCCTATTTGAAATTACCACAACCATTGATTTATTGAATTCTATCTTCTACAACCAACTCCTTTATATAAATTGACACCCAAACCAAGTAAATTTCATAGCCATAAACATTATTTCAAAAAATATAACATTTTCAATGGTTTCCATAATTTTAGGGTAATTTGGAATATTATGCCCAAAATTTCCTAAAAACAAGAAAATTAAATTAAAATTTCCAAAATTACCATAAAATAAAAAATATAAATAAAAAATAATGAAAAATAATAAAAATATGCTAACCACATACCCCCATACTTTAGAAATTACTTTTACTCATGTAATTACTCTAACCCCTTTAGTTCACTTTAAAGTGAGTCCCAAGTCAAGGAAGGTTAAATGTTAAGATATTAAATGAATCAAATTTAAATAGTCCATACCTAATTAAATCTCTCTGCTTCAGGTTTTTCATCCAGTTATATATTTCATAGTTCATTGATATAACTTATATAATAATCTTATACTTCATATGACCCTTATTCTAAGGAGTTTAAAATCCTCCTCACTGTTTATCGCCCTCAATAGATTGGAGCACACTATTTTTGTTGTTTTTAAGCCATGGAATGTGAAATTAAACTTATTTAGTGAGTATGAACCATGTGTAACTAAACCATTCCTCATAAGAGCCATACCCTAGGACTAATTTCAATAGTTAGGGAATGGAAACATGGTAAGGGAAACTAGATCTCAAGAATTAATTTTACACTTATTTATTGATTTTATTTTTCACACACTCACATAGTGAAAAACTATATTAGGAAACTTCTAGTTAGATCCTAACTAAGCATTATACTATACTTTATATGAATTATATAATTATTATTTATATTGTATCCCTTAAGTGTTTCATTTTACAATAAAAAATCACCCTTGCTTGAGTTCAAAAATCCAGTGAAAAAATGTCCTATTTTGATTCACCTAAACTTTATCCTTTTATAGTCCATTGAACTAGTTATATCAATGAGTTTTATGATTATAGAGAAATTTTTTATCTTAAATAAAGTTAGATATAACTCTCAAGTAGGTTTAATCACATAGAAAAACTATGTATAATCACTACCCCCACAAATGGTTCTTATGTTATAAAAAATATTCAAAAAAGATAGGAAATGAAATGAATGATATATAATGAAATTAAAAACGAAATGAAAATATTTGCAGAAAAATTCCCTTTTATTAATATCTTTCTTAGTTCATGTGATTTCTATTAATTTCTAGCTTATTTTCCTCCTTCTACCCTATAAAATCAATAAAAAACTATGGATATTGAAATGCGAATTATTATAATTTAAATAGAATATAACTAAAAATTAAAAAATATTTATTTTTTATGGGTTTTCCTCCCAAATAGTATTTGGGTTTTAATAACTTCAGTTAGGATCTCTATGAGTGAATATCCCCAGTTACTTTAGGGTGTGACTTCCTTAATAGAAACCACCAGTTGTGGGTTACTCCATGAATCCTTGGTATGAAAATTACCAAATTATTTTCTTAAGGATCTATGACAATAACCTTAATCTCCCATGCTTCAATTATCTATTGTATTTCCCCATATCCAACAAAATAAATCAATCTATCCATATCTATTCTTATATATTTTATTTCAATCAAGTCTGGAGAGGGTGGAGCAATGTTGGGGGTGTTCTCCTAAGGCCCATATTGGTTTCCATCATATATTTACACATCACTTGTGTATTTATTTCTCTATTATCTCACTAGTAAATCATTATTTATTATAGGACTTGGGTTTAATCCATTAAATTACCAAAATTGATTTTCATGGTTTAAACATATTCTGCATATGTTCTCCTACAATTCCTTCCACTTGAGAAAGTCCATTTCCTATAAAATTAGATATAACCATTTAACACAAGATGGGTGAAATTAAATTGAAATAATGATACACAAGTAATTCTATCTATAGATGGTTTAAAATTAATTCTATAACTAATATACAGATAAAACTCACATTTTTTTGAATTTTTATAAGTTTTAGATGTTTTTTGGTATTTTTCCGTAAAAAACTTGTAATTTATACTCCCATACCTAAAAATGGTGTTAATAAGTGGTTGAGAGAAATATTTTGTTCTAAAATAAATTCCTTTATAAGAACACAAGATTTGTGAAACACTTATACTACTGAGTAGTGGGTCATATCCATAGATACAAGAGGGAAATCACAACTATTATTGGTTATGTGTTTTAAAGAAATTAATACAAGATGGTTTGTGAAATAGTGAAAGTGAAAGAAATATAGGGAGAAAAAAGGTGTAGGTCACCCCAAATTTTGAATATATAAGAGTTATAATCCATTGAAGTGGTATTCACTTATAAGAGAAGTCAATCTAACTAACTCACCCCAAAATACTGACTGTTCATGAAAGTGTTATAAGAAGGAACTAATGAATTCCCATATAAAGTTATCTTGAGTCATACTCTAGGAATTCCTGATATAAATAGAGGTTCCTATGGGATTAAATACCTACTCATTATTAGGATCATTGATTTATCCTCCTCAATGATGTGTGCGCTTCCACCCTCCCTCAAGGTGGGTGTTCTTTTAGGGTTATAAATCCTAATACATGTGGTTTCAAATTAGCTAGAGAATAAGATTTCACACTACTACACTCTCCTTAATTTTATTCAAGGGTCACAACCTTATATAGTGTGGTGATATTCTACTCTCCCTACCTCACTCAACCTCCAATGTTCATTTATATACTATTAGTGTGGTAAAATCATTAAGTGTCTTGGTAAGACGAAAAATAAAAACATTTTTTATATATATGAATATAGAAAAACAATCAAAATCAACTCCCACCATTTATAAATATGTATAAATTGAGCTACACAACAATAAAATATATGAAATAAAAAATAGGTATAATAATGACTTAGTGAATAAATGATCCATGTTTATCTCCCCCAAATCGAATGTGCACTACTCCATATTTATCTTCCCCTTGAATATGTCCTCCCTTAGAAGTATGAACATAATTTAATCCAACATATCCTATTCCTCATCCAATTCCCCTTTTTTTCATGGTTTTTTACTTTATTTATTTTATAATTTCATTTGGTCTCATTGTGTGATCAATACATTTGGCAGTGTAAGCTTAGATCATAGTGATGTAGAAGGTTCAATTTCTTCCCTGAAAAACCTTGATTTTAGTGGCTAATCCCATGTTATTAAATATTACCCTCACTCCTAAATCTTCTTTCACATGGAAGTAAAATTGATTAATTACCTGATTTATTTAGATAATAAGAATAAGGGAATATTTTTGGTTCCCTTGGGCTTTGAATGTGAGACATTTAGAATATAGATGATATCAATGGATCACTCTCAGTATTATATACCTTTACTAGATCTCCAATTCATGTGATGATTCTTCTAAAATGATAAGGTGAATCATAGATTCTTATAGTTATGAATCTATTAACTAATCAATGTAGGATACACTGATAGGCAATGTAATATCAGGGTCAAATACGAGATAGTATTGAGGCACTAAAAACATATGGGGTTTTTGCATGACATAACATTATCATGATAATGAATATTGTGTTAAAGTTCAAGGATCTTATTGTAATTGGCATAATGTGATGCATGGACACAGAACTATATTGAGTCTCCCTCAAGATACACTATTGATTATTTTTATGTTCTCATAAATAAAGTATCATAACATTGAGTGTTAGAGGGACCTTGTATCTTACATTGGGTTTACACACTATGTTGGTTGTTTGAAAAACTCTTGAGATTATCCAAAGTGCTATGTTGGAAGATCAATCCCATGTTAGGTTTTCATGAAAGGTTGTGTTGACACACAATGCCTTCTCATGGTCTTCCTCCATGCCACATTGGTAGGGTGGAGTATTCTTAGGGGTTGAAATAACTATAAATTTCACTTCAATTCCTTTTGAATATTTTTCCTTGACACTAATTTAGGGAAGTGTTATTGTCTCTACCTCTAGAACCAATGTATATTAGCCTCCCAATGTAGTTTCAGGGATACCTATCTATAATTATTATAGCCCTGGATTTCTTGAATTCACTCTTCCAAAACCATCTACACTATATATATTAAAACCGAAACAAAGTAATATTATTTCCTATAAACATTATTTCAATTATGATAATATTTTCAATGGTTTCCATCATTTGAGGAAAAATTAGATGATTATGATCAATATTTTCTATAAAATAATAAACTAAATAAAAATTACTAAAATTATCATAAAATCATAAAAAAATATTAATGAAAAATGAATGAAATGAATTGAAAACAATATTCTAACCACTACCCAATAGAATTTACACTTTATCATTTATTTATATGTGTTTGATATATCATGAGGGTGGAACTATAATCAACTCCTTAGAGTTAAATCTATTTGTTACCCTTGATAGATGATCATTATGGAAACGAATTATAATATCCCAAACTAGTTTTTCTGTACCACTGAGGTATAATTCCCCATTTCCTAAAGTGAACATGTCCATACACCCAGGGCTTCTAACTATCGATGAGGGTCTAATCAATATTATAAGAGAAAATACCCTCAACCATATAAACATCAATAAAAATAATTAACAAAATACATAATTCAAAATAACTTCATCAATGTAATATAGAATCATAATAGAAGATGACCATATATGTCATATCAGCATATAATAATAAAAATGAACCCATGTCAAGTCATATATCCATACATCAAAGTGAGAATTCTTGAAGGCCAATCAAATACATGGTGTATGAAAAAGAACCAAGAACATTAGATAAAATTCTATAAAATAGTACCAGGTCTCACCCCACTATTGTTCACACATCCTTGTCAAGATGCTTCATCTTAACCGCATATTATTGGGAATTTCTCATTACCTATGTTGTGAAACATGAAGTCTACATATACATAAAGGTGTTCATATAGAGTGTGAGTACAAAACTAAACAAGAAACCACCAAAATGCCCCTAAAATAATCTATCATATTTTTTAGTTCATGTGAAACATGGTTTGTAAGCAATAACAATCAACATGAATCAATTAATTCACATCATCGTATTCTCACCAAGCCACCTCGATGATTGATACCACTTACTTTATCTAACTCCAATGAGTAGAAAAGGAAATCCCAAATTTATTCTATATAGACCATAGTGGAACTAACTCTCACATGGTTGTCCCATGATATCAATTATCACTCCTCTTATGTTCGAGTCAACATTTATATATCTAGATCCATGGAATGATACTCAACATTGATCATGGTAGGCTTATAAATGGTCTACAAAAGGACCTTAAAATGGTAGGATATCATTCATATATTCAAACCTCTGATAACATCCTCTTAATAATGAGATTAAATACGTGCACATAACTCTTGGGAACATCCTTCCAATAACGGGTTAGAATAAATGTATTTATCCCTAGGGAAATTCCCCTTAATAGCGGGCAAGAGATACTTATATTCATCCCTTGGTTTCAGTTGATTTATCATGAAAAAAACCATCAGTTAGGTTAAATAAAATAACAAACATGGATTTATATGACCCATAAAATATAACCCTCGGCTACCCAATCATATATTAAGCATCACATTCCCCAACAAACCATACGCATGGCCCAAATACTCTTGGAATGGATCACAATACTCAACAACCATCTCTATGATAAACACTATGCACATAGGTCACTAATCACCCATTTTATATAATAACACTTGAGAGAACTATCTCTTAGCCCACAAGTAGTTGACTAATCTTGGTGAAACATCACATATCATCACATGGGAACTCAAAAGGCCTCAAAAGTCATATCCCATAGTCAAACAACCTATATGGGTTCCTTTATCAATTTTATCCAAAGCTTACTAATTAAACATAGTCATAAAGAAGCTCTAAAATCAAGATAACATGTGTAGAATGTTCACTACAGCCCTAATAGGTCTCAAATATTTTCTAATTCCCATTCAAACCCTATAGGTTCCCATTTGGGTATCTTTCATTGGCTTACATAGGATCTCATATCAAACAACACATGAAACACATATAAACCATGAATAATGTTAGGGACCACCCACCACTAGCCAATATAATATAAATCATCAAATATCATGGCTTGATTCATCATCAATCAAATTATATAAAAAAATTCTATAAAAGCCTAAAATTAGGAATGTAAAATGATGAGCTTCCAAATAATAAAATGAAAAAACTATTAGAGAGTGCGTAATGTAAGCCTTACCTCAAAGATTCCAACACACATGAAAATGCCTTGATCTGACCACAAACAAGTAGCAGGGAGCCATTGGTAGGAAAAATAAGGGGGATATTAGCTCTAGTTTCTTCTAGTCTATCCAATAGAGGGGAATTGGGATATATATAGTTTTTAGAAAAATACTAAAAATCACCCTTTTTTAAATTAGGGATTGGGGATTTCACTGTAGTACCAGTGGTGTAATAACCTAGAATTTTATCAATCAAATTTCCCTCCTTATAATTATGTTATATAGTATAAAAAACATACATCACATATAGAACCTAATAAAAAATTATTTTTATAAATTAAAAATGAAATAAGTATAATTTATAGAAATTAAGGAACCTATACTAATGAAATAGTAACTTGACCATTGGAATAGTAATGTGACCATTAAGAATAGTAAACCAGACAATAGAATAATAAACTAACCTATGAAAGTATAAATAAAATTTAGGTATATTATGAATGAAAATATAATATATTTATTTTATGGAATACATAATTAAATGTTTTAAAAATTATAAATTAATTATTTTTGTTTTTTGTGAAATGTAAATGTTTATTTACAATTTTATAATTAGTATAATGATTTAAAATAAAATTTATTTTCATAAAATAGTTTAATAAATTAATATTTTATTTTTATTTTTATAAGATAATTTTATTAGACCTTAATTAATTTTTCAAAGTGTCATAAAATGAGTTATAATATTAAAATTGGTATTTTTAGACAAAATGACGATTTTAATTAAAAATGAATTTTCTCAGATTTAGAAAATTATTTTCCAAAAATAGAGTCCATTTTTTAAATATTCACATCAAAAAATGGTTAGGCTGAATTTTTTTGATTTTTCTAAAATAGTTGAATTTTTGGTGAATAGTGAAATACGATAATTAATAGTATTTATCATTATAAGTAAATAAATGAATTTTTGAGTCATGATTGAGTCATAGATTATGCAAGTGGAAATTATATCAAACTCTCATTTCTAGTTTCTATACATATTAATAAGAATCAAAACTATTGATATTTTTGAGCCAAAATAATAAACAAATGAATAAAATAATAAAAAACACCCCTCTCTTCCCACTATAAATACCACCCCTCACCACCTCTTATCCTCACACCTTCTAAACCCTGGATATTTCATATATTCTTAAAAATTACTCTTTCAAACCTCTTCCCCATGTTATGGTCTTTCTTGTCTCACCAAAAGACCATTTCCAAGTACCTTAAAGAGGTTCTCAAGGAGATGACACTCAAGAGGTAAAACCCTCCCTCTTTCTATTTTAGTACCTTTTATTTTCTTATCCTTACCTCACCTACCCTATCCCAAGAAACATGATAACTTCAGTATCAAATACATACTAGATTTTTTTGTGTTAATAGATTATCCATCATCATGTCTCTTCACCCCTCATTTTTTTAGAAATGAAAACATTGTTTGTGAGGTGTCGATTCACCATCTTCATGGATGATGAGTTTTCATTTTTCATTACCGCCTTCATGGCTGGTCATAAATCCATTAAAATTGTTATTTTTAAAAAATTTATATTATAACTTTTTTTATGTTCTATAACTAACATATATACATAATAATAAATAATAAAATAAAACTAGTCCGTGATGATTGAAAATAAACCAAAACAACTAATCGATTATCACTAACATTTTATCTAATGAATCATCCTCATGTCAAAAAATAAAATTATATAATGGAAAATTTAAACTTATATAAGTATATTAATACCATATCATTACACTTTTAGTTTTTTTAATCCATTTGAAAAGAACTTTCATAATTATACACAAGCGAACTGACCATGAAACCATGAAATAAACTCTCCCAAAATGACAAAATTAAACACTATAATTCAACAAAATGACCATAAATAAACCTAATAAAATTATAATAAATTAAATAAATTTATAAGTGGTTATGAATTAATTAATTAATAGATTAAATTTGATTATCTAGGATATTAAGTAAAAATGAAAAACACTTTTAGACATAAGGTAAAGGATTATATCCGAACCACCATTTTTTCCTTCAGGTTAAACTTTATCTCTATTTAACCTAATGTAATTATTAATTATTCTTATGTAATCCTCATAAATATTATATTTATATTTAAAAAATATATACCTAGATCAATTATTATTTCTTTTATGAGGAAAATACATATTTTATAAGGTTCCCTTTTCAATTCCTTCCGATAAGCAAGCCTGATTAAAGGGAACTTCCTAATTTCTTACCCATTTTCAAGTACACTCCATAATATATTTTAAGACAACAATATTTTTTTAAAATAATTCCATTTATCATGAAAAAATATTTCAGTTTATTTCTTATTTTATGAAAATAATTATTCCTTTACCCGTTTGAAAGAATCTTATATTTTCCCTTAAACTGTACTGAAGTGGCTCATTTCTAAAGTTTCTTAAACAATATTTTTACTTGATTTTACTTCAGTTGGACATAATTTATCATGATATATGACAATTTTCTCTTATTAATGTCCATGTACGATTTAAATCCATTTTTTAATGGACACCATTATGATACAACCATTTGTTACACCTTATGATATGATTAGCGCTCCAATGCATTGGGTAATGTTTAGTCTCATGAGTCGTCATGTTGGGATATAGAGTAAAACTGATACCTTTATGGGAATTTTCCCACCATGTGATATAGTATTGAAAGTTATCCTTGACTCATGTTTATCTCATGTTATATATTTCTACCACATTCCTATGTTTCCATGACTTCATGATCCCATGTTCTATATGTTATGCTTCCATATGTTTATTCAAGTTCCATGAACTTTGTATGTTATCATGTTATGCCTTCTAACCCATGTGATATGCTTCATTTATATTTTTATTCCCTTAATAGTCTTTTTATCTCATCCATTTTGTATATGTATTCCCATGGTTATCCTATGTAAATGTAAGATCTCAAATGAAGTTAGGAGATCATTATGGATGATTAATATAAATTTATTTTATTCTATTTCTATGTTTTTAGTTTTATGTACCTAATCTTCCAAAGACACTAGACTTTATGATCCTTGGATTGTATTTGATGGATAATTATACTGAAAATCATGTCATAATATGTGTAAGAGGATAAGGTTTTTATAGTTGGTATCAGTTTATGATCTAGTTATTTTAAGATATTAGGACTATAAAAATTTAGTAATAACTATAGGGATAATTATATCACCATGGATAATCTAAATTGAAGCTTAGGTATTCACAAGTTAGGATATACTTTTCATTTACAAGTTTATCCTTCTATGTTCAAAGTTTCATTTTATATATTATTATTAGCTAAGAATTGAATCCCCCTAATTGTATTTAATTTCTTTTTCTTAGTTAATGGTAGGAAATAGGATAAGTAACCCCACCTGTTTTCAACTTAGAATGTAAAATGAAATTTCGAGGGTGAAATTTATTAAAGGGGAAGAATGTAACAAATCAGAATTTTATCAATCTAATTTCTCTTCTTATAATTATGTTATATAGTATAAAACATATACATCACATATATAACATAATAAAAAATTATTTTCATAAATTAAGAATTAAATACGTGGTATTTATAGATATTAATGAACCTATACCAATGGAATATTAACTTGACCATTGGAATAGTAATATGACTATTAAGAATAGTAAAACAAAAAAATAGAATTATAACCTCACCTATGAAAGTATAAATAAAATTTATGTATCTTATGAATGAAAATATAATTTATTTATATCATGGAATAAGTAATTAAATGTTTTAAAAATGATAAAATAAGTATTGATATTTTTATGAAATGTAATTGTTTATTTGAAAATTTATAATTAATATAACGATTTAAAGGAAACTTTATTTTCATAAAATAGAATCATAAATTAATATTTAATTTTATTATTATTATAAGATAATTTTATGAGACCTTAATTAATTTTTCAAAGAGTCGTAAAATTAGTTATAATATTAAAATCAGTATTTTTTTGTGTAAATGATGTTTTTAATTAAAAATAAAATTTATCATATTTAGAAAATCATTTTCATAAAATTGAGTCTATATTTTAAATATAAAAATCTAAAAATGGTTAGGGTGATTTTTTTTGATTTTTTATAAAATAGATGATTTTTTGGTGAATAGTGAAATATCGTAATTTATGATATTTAAAATTATAAGTAAATAAATGAATTTTTGAGTCATGATCGAGTCATGGATGATTTAAGTTGAAATTATATCAAACTAACATGCTCTAATTACTTTAATTATTCACAATTATCAACAATATTGATAGTCTTGAGCCAAAATAATAAACAGATGAATAAAATAATAAAAAACACACCTCTCCTCCCATTATAAATACCACCCCTCACCAACTCTTCTTATTACACCTTATAAGCCTTTTATATTGCTTATATTGTAACCAATTCCTCTCCAAAATCTCATCCACACATTTTGGTATTTCTGGTCTCACGAAAAGTCCATTTACAGGTTCGATAAGGAGGTTCTCAACGAGACGACACTCAAGAGGTAAAACCCTCCCTCTTTCTCTTTTAATTTCTTTTATTTTCTTATCCTTCCCTCACCTCATATATAAAAATTAAAATTATAACTCTAGTATCATATATATACTTAAATTTTATTGTGATAATGTATTATCCATAATCAAATCTCTTATCCTCTCTGTTTTTTTTCTGAAAAATAAAACATCGTCTGTGAGGTGTCGATTTACCACCTTCATGGACAAAAAGTTTTCATTTTTCATTATCACCTTAATGGATGGTCATAAAGCCATTATAATGGTTAAAAAATATTTTAAAAATTATATTATAACCTTTTTTATGTTCTGTAACTAACATATATATATAATATTAAATAATAAAACAAAACTAGTTTGTGATGATCTAAAAACAACCAAAATAATCTAAACGATTATCATTAACATTTTATATAATGAATCATCCTCTTGTAAAATAAATGATATAATGGAACATTTAAAATTATGGAAGTATATTAATACCATTTAATTCCACTTCTGTAATTTTCCTTCCATTTGATAAGAACTTTTATAATTATAAACAAGCGAACTGACTATGAAATCATGAAACAAACACTCCCAACACGAAGAAATTAAACATTATAAGTCAACAAAATAGACATAAGTGAAACTAATAAAATTATAATAAATTAAATAAATGTATTATATGTAATTAATTAATTAATTAATTAATTTAAGTTTATTATATAGTACATTAAGTAGAAGGGTAGAACACTGTAACAGCCCAAGATTTTATAAAAAATATTATTTTTAATTTTATTAATGTCTTGTGTTGTACGCTACAGAAAAAGGAGCTTGCACAACACGCATCCTTGACTTGCCTTGCATTACACGCAATCGCGACCTTCCTCGATAGCGTGTGTAATACGCAATACCGAGTTTCACTAAACAACGATATGCTATTAAAATATTATTAAAACTAGCCGTTATGAATAGTAATAACCACTTTTTAAAACTCTGTAAATCTTATTTTTCAAAATGAACTTCATTTTTGGATTCGGAGTATCGAATTTATCCTAAGGTGAAATTTTGGTACTTTTCGGATAACTTTCATATTCTGATGAATAGTGAAAATTACTAAATTATAATTAAAAACAACTTTTTTTA
This sequence comes from Viscum album, assembly GCA_963277665.1. Classification (NCBI taxonomy): domain Eukaryota; kingdom Viridiplantae; phylum Streptophyta; class Magnoliopsida; order Santalales; family Viscaceae; genus Viscum; species Viscum album. The sequence continues at coordinate 1,814,788,109 of OY728135.1, read as the reverse complement.
ATCGAAATAATTAATAGTGATAAATTATTAATTTGAGTGGTTTTAAAGTATATTTAGAATATATTTTTACAATTTAATACAATGTTGGTCATTGGATGTAATTTCACATTTAAACCAGACATAATCAAGTGTCAATCTTTTGATAGATATTGTTTCTTAAAAAAACGCTATTTGTTTTAACAGCCGGATTTAATTATAAAATTAATTAATGAAAATTCTATGATATGAATTTGGTAAAATAGACTTCATTTTTGAATTCGGAATATGAAATATAGCTTAGGATGAAATTTTGGCATTGTTCTGAAAAACATCAATTTTTGATGAATAGTGAAACTACTAAGTGGTAGTTAAAAAACTGAATTTTGCATAAAACTTAATTTTACCGCTTCTGTGAATGGAATTTCGAAAATCTGACAGACACGGTTGATATCAGTAAGTAAAATGTGGTTCAATGAGATGAAAATAATTTTTGGTGAATAGTAACTTTTTACTTTTATTTACCACGGTTAAAAGTAAATAGGGTAATTAAGGGTAAAAATGATATTAATATTACCCTAACACATGTCCTAATCCTATTGGACAAGTTTATCTCGACCAAAAACAACCTTAAGTGTAAAATATTATCATTTAGGCCCACTTGGATTAGATTAGGACATTTATTATTATTTAATTCAAAGAAGAGTTAAAAGAGTTAAAATCAAAGTTTATTTACTAAAACATTTTTAATATAGGGTTATACATAAGATAAATTCGATTGTAAATATTCATTAGAAATCTAAAAAGATTTCCTACATAATGGTATTTTATTTGTAATTTTTAGACCTCAAATAATTTAATTTATTTATGACACAAAGATGATGCGGTAATTATCTTATTAATGAAATATTGACATAATTGATATTATAAATACCAAAATAAATGTAATTTTAGACTTTTTATGAATTCCACTAATTTTCTAGGTTACTATGATATATTAATGTTGATTTAATCAACTTGGTTCGAACATATAATTCTGTTATGACTTTCACAAAAATCATATATCAAATAGTGTCAAAATTGACACAAAATAGTTTTTAAATCAAATATTATATTATTAATTGTTATTGTATTCCTAAAAATCTAAGGTTCGGCCAAATGACTTAGATAAGGATATATATATTAATAATAAACAATTTGGGGTTCGTTTGGCATGTTATAGTAAGTGTATTAACCATATAGTGAAAGAAAACAAAAAGACACGGTAAAAGTTAAATTAATTAACTTAGAGTTAAATCTAATTGATAAGGTTAAAATAAAACCCTAAACTTGTCTAAATCCTATTGGTTGATAGGATTTCGACCCCTCCCCACCTTATCTTCAAAATAAGACCCTTTGGAACCATTATAAACCGATTTTGACTTTAATATAAAATAATATTTTGAGATATTCCTAAGGTGCCCCTCTCCTCCCTTATAAAAGGACACCTCCTCCCCCTCCTCCTCACACCAATTTGAGCACTCAAGCTCGGCCAACCCCTGCCAAAATCTCTTCTCCACTTCCCTAGAAACATCCTAGAGGTTCTGGTCTTCCTCAAAGACCAATTTTAGTTCCCTAAGAGGAGGTCTCCAAAAGGCGCTTCAAAGAAGAGGAGGTTCGGACACTTACAAAGCAAGTCAGACATAAGGTAAGGGAAATATCACAATCTGATTTTTATCCGAGATTGTTTATTCGTAAGTATTTACTGGGGTGTATTTTATCATCCACATCCATGTTTCATCAAAATGTAATATTATTTCCATCCACCTACAATTGTTTAAAACCATTTTTACCCTTCGGTGAGTTTTTAGTAATATGTATGAAAGGAATCTTTTGTCGTACGAGGTACTTTTTGTCTTTTCCGACAAAAGTACGAAGAATGTTTTTTTTAACTTATACGGCACGAACAGATTTCTACTGTTTTATGAAGCCTTATTTTCATGAAGCTTCCTCTAAAAGATTTCATGACTATTTTCAATAAAATCTCTTTCTTTTAAAATTGCATGATGTTTTGTGAAAAGAAATTGATTTTGAGGAAGAAAGGATATTTTCCTCAAGAATTCAATTCAAGTGTTTTATCAAAATTATTTTCCATCTAAGATAATAAAGGGTTCTGTTTCTATCCATATTTTTACATTTATTTGACTATGTTGTGATGGAATTATGTTTATGAATTCCTTTATCTTATTTGAATTGATTTATGATGTCATGATGTTTCAAGAATCCCATTTTTGTTACATGTGTTATGCGATGATGTATGTTTTATGATTATGTGGCACACATAAGAAAGGATTCATTATAAGACAGGTGGGACCTATATCTCCCTCCAATGCATTGGGTAATGATTTTATATCTCATGAGATAGACATGGCTGAAATGGTAGGTTATACCGGTTCAGTGAAACAGGACTGAAACGAGGGTTACTCGATTCAGAAAAGGACTTTGTCCACTAAGATAGTCTTGGCAATTAGTCTTGACTAATAAGAAATGATTCTCTATGATTATGTGTGTATGCCACAAAGTTTCATGTTTTAAGTTATGATTATTGGGATTACTTTTTCACTGCCATGATTTATCCCATGATTATGAAATTATGCTCTCTTTTGCAGGTTATGATTTCCAAAATGTTATGTTCTTATGAATATGATGTGATTGATATTTATTTTGTTTACCCTTACTGAGCATTTGAGCTCACCCTTTTATGTTTTCTTTTCCCCAGGATATAAAGAAAGGTTTTAGGTAAAAAAAAAAGAAGATCTTTATGGGAGATTTTGAAGATCTTTCACCACGATTAGAAGATTATAGTCCGAGTTTCCAAAGACACTAAACTATTACGGTCCTTGTGTGTGTGTTTTTGTAATGTACTAAGTATTTCTCAAAAGTAATGTAATGTCAATGTACGTCAAGATACGGGTCTCTACAAACACTTTCAGACATAAGGGAATAGATTCTCTATGAACCCCCATTGTTCCTTCAGGTTACTATTTATCTCTATTTATCTAAATTTAATTATTAATTATTATTATTTAATCATAAATTTTTTGTCTATGTTCCAAAAATATGTACCTATATCAATTATTTTTTCTTTGATGGGGAAAATACATGTTTTATAAGGTTCCTTTTTCAATTCCTTCAGATAAGCAAGCCTGAATAAAGAGAACTTCCCAATTTTTTACCCATTTTCAAGTACACTCCAAAATATATTTTAAGGAACCAATATTTTTCTAAAATCAATCCATTTATCATGAAAAACTATTTTAGTTCCTTTTTGGTTTTATTAAAATAATTATTCATTTTCCTTTTTTAAAGACTCTTATATTTTCCCTTAAACCACATAGAATTAGCTCCCTTATAAAGTTTTTTAAACACTATTTTTACTTGTTTTTTCTTTATTTAGAAATTATTTATCATGATATATGTCTATTTTACCTTATTAATGTCCATGTATGATTTTAATTCATTATTTCACCGACATTGTTATAATACACCCATTTGTTATGCCTTATAACATGATTAAAATACCAATTTATTTCCACGGGTTACCCCTATGTTTATTAATTATGTTTGATTATTAATTTAGATCACATTTGCATGAACATTTTATGATGGGTGTGTCCAAATAGTGCTCCAATTCATTGGGTAATGCTTAGTCTCATGAGACGTCATGTTGGGATAGGGAGTAAACCTGATTCCTTTATGGGACTTTGTCCACCATGTGATATAGTATTGGAAGTTAGCCTTTAATCATGTTTATGTCATGTTATATGTTTCTTCTACATTCCTATATTTCCATTATTACATGATCCCATGTACTATATGTTTAATCATGCTCCATGCCTTTTTATGTCATCAAGTTATGCCTTTTAACCCATGCACTATGCTTTATTTCTATGTTTATTCCCTCATTGAAAGTATTGGATCATCCCTTTGTCTATCTATTCCCTAGGTTATCTTATGAAAATTTAAGAGCTAAAATGAATTTAGGAGCTCATTATGGATTATTAATATAAATATTTTTTATTCTATTTCTATGTTTTACGTTTTATGTACCTAATCTTCTAAATACACTAGACTTTACAATACTTGGCTTATATTTGAAGGATAATTATGATTAAAATAATGTAATAATATGTTTAAAAATATAGGGTCATTATAAATTGATCCCCAATATCCTTTTGGTGGGCCATTGGACTCTTTATGGCTTCCACTGATGTTCTTTTGGAACTCTACTAAGTTCTTCAAACTCTATTATATCACAAAATCTATATTTTCTACTCCCTTTATCTTATAAGAAATTTATTTATAGAAATCACACACACTCACAAATGGAATTGTATAAACCAAATTAAACTCATACTTCAATATCAAGGTCATTATAAACTTCACACCATATGTATTTTCTTCCTTGATAAGTTTCATCAAGCATCCTTAGTGAACCACCCAAACCATTCAGATCTTGTATCTACCTCTCACTACTAGGTGTATCCCTAGATATGCATGATATTACACTGCACCCATACCATATTAATTTTCTTCTCTTGAAGAATATTTTTTTTACTTTGGTCTATAATACACACTGGTAATTCCTTAAATAAAACATCTACCTCAAACTTGATATCATTGACATGAATCACATGTGATAAGTTTAAAATATATCATGAGTTGGGATATATGAAATAATTTGTTAATCAAACTATGTCATGGTTAAATCACTAATTTATACACCATTATATCGACTCTCTATAGAATCTATAACATTCCCACAAATCATGGCACCATCTTTCCTTGCCTTCTCAAATGATGATGTCCAAATCATGGAGAAACTCATAGGAATACCTGACCACCCATAATGAACTCCAATGGTTGATGCCACTCATTTATATAAGACTATAATCTAGTCCGAGCCATATTCAAATACTTATTTACCATTTTCACATTCTCCATAATATCTTATATGAGACTCATCCCAATCATCATTGACTCTCCTACCTCTACGCAACACAAGTGGGTAGTGACACAGTCCACTATAGAGTCTAAAAAGGGTCTATTTGTATCGATTCCTAATAACTATTATTATAGGTAAACTCTTATAACTCTAAATTAATATTACATGCAACAAACAAATGTAAGACACACACTTACAACATGTATTATATGATCATGATCATGCACTTAAATTATCCCTTAGTACAAGGGTGTTACATTATGCTCTGATTTACTAAAGGAACCAACTCTCATTTAATTCCCTACCATAAATGGGTCATAAAATTTTCACCATGATCCAACATTGTTCTCATAATCAACCTATACAGTCAAACCATCTCTCATACACATAATCTTCCCAACTTATCCATTTATTGAGCCTCCCTGATTGAAATGAAGTATTAATATTTGGTTATCCTATACATGATGAACCAAATTATGTCCCAACCTTAGAGATATATTAGTATCCCTTTTAAAAAGTCTATCATGTTCTCATTACATTTATATAATTGAATGAGAAGTTCCCATAGAAGACCAATAGGTCTCTGGTGCTCTATCTTCACCTATAAATAAATAAGGAATTTCCTAACATAACCCACTATATTTTTCTTCATCCTTGACCACATAATTAGTGTTTTATATCATGATATACCTTCATAAAACTAATTTATACCTCATATAATTATTAATGTAAATATTACATAAAATCATCTATCATTTTAGTTTGGATAACTACCCTATCATGAATGTACAAGATCGTTTCTTCATCCCGATTCCAACAAACTATATATCCCCCACCATATAATATATATCATATAATTATCTAGTTAGATTCTGAATCCTAAATATCCTTCACCCTATCAAATAGATAAAATAATTCTCATATAAGACAATAAAAACATCCCATTGTACTATATAATATTCTAATGTAACTCTAATAAGAGGAAAATCAATCGTCATTCCTTGATTGACTTTCACACCACTTATGTCTTCATATTGGGTACATCAGCTATGGTGTTACCCTTATCGGAATTATATACCACATCAAAGTCAAATATCTATAAGTACTTAACCCATTACCCCTACCTAATATTTAAGGATCATTGGGAAAATATATATTTAAGTACTTTGTGGTTCTTATATATGATAAATAACTTTTTTAAAGTGATAATGGTATAGAAAATTTAGTTCATAAACCAAAACAATTAATCAAAATCATGGGTTGGGTAATTCCTCTAATTTAGTCTCAACTATCAAGAACTATATGAAACCATATTATCATCATTCATGAGAAATTCTCCATGGATAATTCAGAATTCATTGTAATATACAATTAAATTCTTACCTAAATTAGGTATGATCAATACCAACACAAAAGTGAATTTCCATTATAACTCATGAAAAGACATATCACGCTAATCATTACAATTGTATTTCAATTATTTTTTAGTCAAGTTCATAATCAAAACCAGTAATTTTGAGAAATATTAAATGAACCTATATTAATTAAATATAATTCCTATAAAAATCAAGATATCAAACACTTTATTGGGTCTCTCCTAAGAAGCCTCCGTGTAAACCTTATCAGGGTTTACCAAGGCTCTAAAATTAGATATAAAGTTCCCCAATAATAATACCTCTCTAATACATAGGCGAAAACTTGATATTTTACCATATATCTAATTATATCATAGTGTACAAATGATAACCTCCAGGTGTATATCATAATCTTCCAATGTTTGGCGATACATTAGGATGTCATAAATGGAAACCACCACAAAAAATCTAGATATGGACGGAAAATTTTGCTCATATGAGCCATGAATACTACCAGAGTGTTAATAAGAATAAATGAAGTCACTAAAAATAGTAGATCCCACCCCACATTCTGAAATATACTTATGAAATTGCATTAAATCTTACCATGATAAGATTATACTTAAAGAATAGATTAATCTTGGATAACCATTGAGCTCTAATGAATCGATACAATAAATCATCAATCCATTAAATTTGGAATTGGTTTTTCATAAAAACCTGATTAAAATTTTGGTAATCCATTTATAATATCATGTTTTCATAACCCTTATTGGAAAACTAAATTAGTTCACCCCACAGAGATATACTCTATTGACCAAAACCCTTCGACTATAGCTCTTCAAGTTGGAAATCCAATTCCCTCAACTTATCGAGTTCTATATGATAATATGATATTGATATGGGTTCTAAAACCAATACTAGATCAGTCATAAATTTTATGTGTCTCTCAGATAAAAAATATAAGAAATACTCAAGAAATATATCTAAAAATTATCCAACCGTATGAAGAAATACTAACTCCTTTATCTCCTCATTTTTCCCTAGAATAAATCTCTTTACCTATTAAGTGATCGTACCAAACTTCTAAAGTACAAGTCTTTTGTAAAATTCCTATATATCCTATTCTCTAATAAAGGTATAACTATTTCCCATAGTAAAAGAGAATAACACCCTTTTCCATTAGTATTCAAAGCATTTCTGGAAGTGGGTTAGCTAGTCTATACTAAAATTACATCTATCCATATATATATATAACACTAAGAAATATCACAGATGTCCATAACTACCTACTAATATAACACATTATAGAAATTTACTAATTAACTTTTATTTATTCCCTAAGGGAGTGTCAATGGACAACATAGACCTTAAATAATCAAATAATAAACCTAAATCATTGATTACACATATTGAGATAAAAGAGTGTGTTGTGATTGTGTCAAATAAAATCATAGACAAGGTTGATGTCACCGGTATCATGCATTGTATAACAGATGACTCCATACCACTATTGAATAATGTCTACTATACTATAAAAATATGACATGAAATTATGCCATGATCTTACTCTTTAGAAGTTTGAATCCTTTTTGAATCCATTCCCTATTATTGTGGTTATCCCTATGAACCTCACCCACCACACATTTTTAATCTTCTTGGTAATGCTTGATTATTACTTTGAGGTGATCATCCTGACCAAGCCCCAAAATCCTATGTATAACATGAGCCACACCCACTACCAGTATAATATACTATCCTAAAATACCATTAAATATGACTAATATATCTATATTAGAGACACTTCTTTAGAACCCAATCACAATTGGGTTAGATATTCCTTATCTGGATACACTAATAATACTCTAAAGGGGTCCTTCCTCAAAGAGTAAGAGATAAACCCATAACATTGCTACCCTATCTCCCATCACCCAGAAATGTGATATCAAATATATTGTTATTTCTATCAAAGGATCCACCTATAGAACCTCTAAACGGAGTCAAATTCCCTGTTCCCCTATTCTTAACATGGTTATGCTCAGTAATGAGAGCTTTGTTCACCACCTTTTAAAGAGTCGTCCAACAAAACAATCTAACTTAAAATTGAACTGGCGGCCTCAAAACAATCTCGAAGTATCGAGCCTTTATTACCCTATCTCCTCATAAAATAAGAGAAAACTAAATTAATTATATAAATTATATATCATAATCCTTTACAAAAATCTATCATTTCCTAAGATCCATAAAATTTTGATCTAGGTTTATCATGAATGTATCTTAGAAGAACTACTCAAAGAAGAGGGCTTATAAATACTTTTACAATAATTACTTATACTGTATGGATTAAACCAAGGAATTTCACCAAACTCTATCTAGACAATATAATATAAAGTTTATGAGATTCACTTTCCTCTCCTCTAGGGTATCTGTCTAATCAAATATTCCCTAGACCCTCTTGATCTAATCCTTTATACCCCATAATCCGTTTTCTCCCAAGAAAATGGGTGGGTGCTACATATAAACTCCTTAGTGAGATCCAACATAGTGGTATCATCCATAGGGACCCATATAATACTATTTTTTAATGTCTTATCCCATCATTCCCATGGAACCAATGAATATTTCTACATTACCTCAAGTGTACCTCACTATACATTATAGGATATCAACTAGCAATGAGGGTATGATCCATACCACATAGAGACTATTACCAAAAATAGATAACCATTAATAACAACTATAATACATAATAATAACATCAATATAATATTAAATCACAATGGTGATAGAAATATTTACTAAAGAAAAACCAAAATGTGATGGTATTAACCACATCATGGTTTGTGCTAAAGTAAACCACGTCACAGTGAAGGTTATTACATAATGAATCTATGCATGATAATGAATAAGTTATATGATAACATATGTAAATTATTTATTTCACCCACTAAAAGTTAACATAATTAATTTAAAATATCATATGATGATATTTAAAGGAGTTTAACAGAATATTTAATTGCTAAATATTTCATTCTTGATTTGGTCAAATGTTAAAAAGTGTTTGTAACATGGTTTCATAGTTCAAATTTTTTGATGTTTGTAATTATTAATAATTTAATTTTTATGAAATGTTAATATTTATGGATCTTATAATGGAAAAAAATTGAAGCACATAATAAAAGTATGAACCTATGAGATAACAGTACAAGATTATGTCATGAAAAACTCTTTAAGTCGAAGATATTATTCTCTATTTTTCATTAATTTAAGGTTCTAGTAGACCATGAATAATATAGAGTCTTACCAAAGAATTTGGTGATTCATAAAACTTACAGATACCTTTGGAAGAATGTGTATTTTGATTTCTTGTGATGGATCTTTATCAATTTATTTTAGAATAAATTAGACATATCAACTTTACAATAAATAGGTATATTATTTATTTATATTTTTTTCAGTTAAATCTTATTGTAAAAGGGTTATTAGTGGTTAGTTTCTATTTCATTTTGATAAGGGTTTTTTCCAATAAAATAAAATAGTCTAAATCTAACCATTAATATCATATCACCATGTAATAAAACAATGCACATATGCCAAGTCATACAACCATATGTAAAAGTGTGATCACCTGGAGGTCATCTATATATATGGTATATCCAAAAAACAAAAAAATATGGGATACTTTGCTACAAAAACGTACTAGGAATTGACCTAGTATCATCTCTACCTCCCTATTAAGATGCTCCTCAATCAGAGGTCCTTGAGAAATCAAAGGAGGAACATTCTCAGCCCATCTCTCCCAGCACTTTACTGAACATCATCATGGGGATATATTATAAGATTATAAGGCCATAATTTATAATAATGTCAGCAAAATTCTTAATATCACATTTTATTTTAAGTATTAATATATAAAATCATCTCAGAACTATATGAACACACTCTACTTATTCCACATGGATTGTATCTAGTCACAAGTAGGATCATATTCCCACCCACTCAAATACACATCACATTCATGTCATTTCCATTTCATGAAGAATCTACCCATACTCCTATTATTATATAATCTCAATGAATCTATGTTCTTATAATACCCATTCCAGGGGTCTAGTATAAACCATATCTGCATATCCCAACAACATCACTATCAAGTGACAAATGACACAAATTTATTCACTATTAGTTTCGGTTAATTAAGGAACCAAAAATAATTTATTCAATAAAAAAGGAATAATTTATTATTAATATTTTAATTAATAAAAACCGTTTTCTCAATCATACATATTCATGCACATATTATGTTAACAAACATACAAAGTATAATGCATAAACACATGATATCTTTCTACATTGGTTGAAGAGTAATATAATAAATCATAATTTATACACATCATACTCTAGATAAATAAAAATCAATTATTGACAAAACTAATAATAATAATCCCATTACATGGAAACTTGTACCTTTTCCATGTAGGTGTTGGCCAATCAAAAGTATAACCTTCATCCCATGTTCTGAAAAACCTATATCCATATACTAATAACCAAATAAATAAAGGAACCAAAGCATGGTACTAATATCATTTTATAATGTCCTACCTTAGCATGATCATTCCATTAAAGAAGAATGCCACATAATCTCAAGTGTGCATCCTCGTATGCCACAGGTTACCGATTAGAGGTGAGGGTTTCATCCATATTGTGGGGAGATTATACCCTCAATGAGATGACCATAAATAATAAAAAATAAATGATATCCATAATACAAAATAAAAATATCAATGTAATATAGAATCATAAGGGAAGTTAACTATCAATATCATATCACCATTAAATAACAAAAAAATCCTATGTTAATTCATAAATCAATATATCAAAGTGATATCACTTGGAGGAAAATTATATACATGGTTTATGAAAAAGAAAAAAATATCACTAGATAATATTCTACAAATTAGCATTATGGCTTGGGTTAGTATCATCTTCGCCTCCCTGTCAAGACGATACATCTCAATCACTTATCACTGGGACCTTTCCCTTACTTGTATCACAAACCATGAAGTTTCCCCATGTACCAAGGTTCATGTACAATGTGTGAGTAAAAAAATTTAAAGGATACCACCAATAAGACTCTATAATAATGCATCATATACGTGAGTTCATGTAAAGCATGGTATGTAAGAAATAGAAATAAAAATTTATCACCCAAGTTGCATCAATATGTGTTTACCAAGCCAACCTAATGATTGAAACTAATTTATTTAGAAAATGGTGGTGAGTGGGAACAATCATCTTGAATTTTTCACATCCTAGAATACTGCTAAGTGATTCCCTGAGCTTATCACTAATAAGATAGGGTATAATGACCAACACTAAGTTATCTACACAAAAAATATGGGAGGAATTACCTCTAGATATAACTTGTCACTTGCTATCATGAAACAACACCCATCATAATACAAATAGAACCGCAACTATGAAATATGACACATTCATATATAACATATATCTCTACAAAAAAAGAGGTAAAGAAAAGTAACACAATATATAAGTATCTCATAATGTATAATGGGTCTACGACCCACATGATTGGTGTATATATGGTAGATACAGGGTGAGCCTAAAAATTTTTATTGTTGAAAGCATGGTCCTTTATAGGTTAAGTATATGAAGGTGCAGACCAAAGTGGGTAAGCCTGCATGGGTGCAATCTTACTCATGAACCCAATTGTTTTTTAAAAAAAATTATGTTTTTTTTGAAATATATATATATATATATATTTAACATATTTATTTAATCAAAAAAGTATTTATTTTATATATTTATCTATACAAAATTAAATATAAATATTTATATGATAAAAATCAACAAAAATAAAAAATAATTAATTTTAAAATCCTCTTAGTAGGTGTATGAGAACTCTTTTATGGTTCCCTATGCCCAAATTTCTCCAAGAACTCATGAGACACCTAATGTATGAGTTGTTACCCATGAATTATCACATTGGTGATCTTACTAGGGTGTTATTATCATGTTTAAATCCACGAGTACACTTGATTCCCCAGATGCACATCTCTATTCCCAAGTGTATGATCTCCTCAAGAACAGATAATCCTTACAAACACATTGTAATTATCAGGCGAGTAATCCATTAAAAATAGAGTGGTCTTCCTAAGATTAATATATAAGACCAAGATAGTATCTTAAGATATTTTCTTATATAATAAGCCTCAAGTTCTCATTAAAAGAAGATCTATTCACATGTTTGAACTTAAAAATCACAATCCCGGATATAATTTTCTTAAGGGATCATTTTATAAAAATAAATAAATAATAAATAAATATAATATTTAAATTATTTTAATTACTAATTTTATTTGTTTAAATATAGGAAATCCTGTGAACTACCCCCCCGGAATGTATGGTGTGGGTAAGACTTGAATTTTTTTCCATTATATATAGAATTTCTCAATAAAACTAGAATGAGATCAAACCTATACAGGTTGAGCCCACCCTACATGAGCCTCATTTTATATTACTACAAGTAACACAACAAAAACAAATGTGATTTTAAGCACATATGACATAAAGGTGGATATCACAATGAAAAATACACACCATCAGTTACCTCATACATTATCCATTTTTAGCCTCTAATATTATCCACTATCTATACCTACCAGTATATATGAACATAATAGTGGATAAATATGGGTGAACATTTAATGGTGATAAATAATACTTAGTAAGGTATCCAAAACAATGATCTGACCCCATGAATAAATATTATTCATTAGAATCATCAATATAGAAAGTGTGAATGAAAATGGATCCACAACATGCCACCAATAATCATAATAAAATTCATGATAAATCCTTATTGAGATAACTATATATAACTTTCATCATGATCAACAAATAAAAATGTTTACATATTCATATATAATGTTCCTAAAAAGAAGGGTCCCTCATGGACTATATCTTGTAATAGGACACCAATACCTAGGTTCCCAACCCACTGTACTTCTATATAAACCTTGATTTCTAGAGAGGAGTAAAATTAATACCCAGGATCCAAGTCTCACTGTGCTACCATTCATCCCTTGACTACTTGGAGAGGGGTAACTATTATGACACTCTAGATACCCATATGTTCAAAATGATATTATCCCACATCCCTTCATAATTTCTTTTGTAATGATTCATCCTAGATAAAATATCTTGAGATACTAGAGGATCACCTCTATACCCATCTCATACCAGAGTCATAGATGAAAATTAGTTTTCTTCACACCCATAATTGTGGGGGAAACCATAATTGATATGTAATATTCTTATAAAATAGAACTGTGGGTGAGAAACCGTAGTGATAGTGTGCATCTTCATCCACCTTGATCCTAGATTTGTGGTAGAGAAAGAGTGTCAACACTTAGGTGAGTCACTATCTATATTAATATCATGTATCAAAAATAGCCTCTAGCTCATAATTATAGTCAAGTAGAAACAAATACACATATTAGTCATTGTTAGTATCTACTGATATTAGTGGGTGAGAAGGATAAGGGTCATCATCATCTCACCCTAACCCTAGTTGGTGGGTGAGTGTAAAGGAATCCATTGTAGGAAATTATCTCCATTGACATCTACCCATTAAAGGATTGTATACATATCATAAAGATGACTAGATAAAGTAATCACATTTCTCATATCAATAATATTTCTTACAACCTATAATGTAATCACATTATTCTTCCGAAATATTCATATTCTTATATTGTTAAAATCCAACAAATAATAAATGATAGTCATTGTATTTTCAATTAATTATCACATATACCCATCCATATTTTTTAAGGTACAAACATAATATTTCTGCCATTCCCATCTTTAACCTCAACCTTTACTAAAAGGATCACACTAATTTAGTTTTTAAGGTTCATAATATCATTCATTATATTTATAGGAATTACAGGTCAACAATTAAATCATCACCAATCCATCGTGGACATTTTTTATATTATGTATGGAATTTATTAATCTATAACAAGATCAAAGTTTATTTCCTTTAATAGATTACAATATTAGTTATCTTTTCTAACTTTTTATAATTCATTATATTAATCCACATTTATTGGTTTTAATAAATGTCATAATAATGTGTATATATATATATATATGTTATCACCACTAAGTTACACCCTTATCATTTCCACTGATAACCCCCTGTCTTTTTCTTAAATAATCACTTTTCACTTAAGTTATTAACTCACATCATCCAGACATTATTTATCATTATTAAAAATCCTATGATAATATGCTTTTATCCCCACCAGTATAAACATAACATTTTTTTTACTTTAGTTCATTATTCACATGTATGTCATTTAGATATATTCGTCCCCTAAAATTCATTTAATCAAAATGTAGTTTATAAACTTCTTTAGTATTGTCTAAATATCACTAGGAAGAGTCCTTAATAATTTTAATGATTTATTTTAATTACATTATTTAATTATATTAACACAATATTTAAATCAATAACATTGATTAATTCCATTCTCACTTGAGTAAATAATTCATTATCATGATTTTCCAAAGCCTCTCATTTAGCATCTCATTATATAATATCATCATCACTAATAATAATATCTTATATAATCATTACAAATTAAAATCTACAAAATATTATTAGTGTCTCACTCTATCAATTAATCTCATTCCATTTATTAAATCAATTATTGACCACTTAGAGAAATTTATTCATCTCATAACTTAGTTATGACATTACCAAATTATTACTATTTTAATAATAATAATTTATATAATTTATATAATACCATTAGCGTAATTTATCCATCAAGCATCAACAAAATTATTCAAAAAAAGTATCATTAGGTTTGGGGTGTCTATACAAGTCTAATTTTTTTGGTGTCTAATTATAAAAAATGTGTTCACAAATACCATATAGTACTAGGTCATCTCCACATGGAATGTTGGTTGATCCACTAATCTACTTATGTGCAGTAAATGTAAAAAAATTATGAATGAAGGGGTGTTGTGTGAATTTTCACATAATAAATAAAAGTTTTTCTTTTGAAACTTTTCAATTTAAGTGTGTGTATAGATATTTGTGTAGTACAGGAAGTCTGAGTGATGTAATAAGCTATAATAAAGAGATTTGATTCAATAAGAGATGTATGGGAAAATCAAGTCGGTGATTGATCCTGTGAATAATTCCATGTGAATTTATAATATAAATTAATTATAAAAATCATATACACCCTAAGATCCAATCTCATGGTAGCAAGTGAATTAATACTATAACTAAGAGTCCCCATGAGGTTTCTCTTATCTTCCAACATTAGTGGTTAAATACATTTTCTGTGATTGAGTTTCCATTTCACCCATTCTACTCTCATTATTTAGGATGCGGTGATCAATGATTTTGTGTACAATTATGGTTTCAAATATATTTTATAACCACCAAACAATAATCATATAACCATTCATCAATCGTTAAAATAACCAGGTGTAAAATCTTGAATAATCATAAATTTGGGGTTCACTAGATATGAAATAAAAAAGTCCATCACATCATCCCCCACATAAATCTATACCCAAGCATACTAAAATAATTAAGAACAAGAGACAAGTAGAGGAAGCCCCCTCATAAGTGAATCTTGGTCTTTGTTGATCCCTGGATATAGCTGCATCTCCTCTGAAAGGTAGTGAGGAAGGTTTTGATGGTGAGAATCTGTATAGTGGAATGGAATCAAATCCCCCCTATATCCTAGGATCTCCCAATATATAGATAATTTCTAGTTTCTCTCCAAATTCCCCCTCCTATATTGAGATGTTAACATGTGTCTTATATCATTGATTTTAGAAATATTTTATGAGATTTTAATTCCTTAACTTCGAGTAAAAGAAAGTGGGGATGAGAAAAACCTTTTATATTATAATGATTGAATTCCACATGGATTATTCAAAAAAATACCCAATTTGGGGAAACAAGAATTTATAAATATTACTCACCTTTTTCTTGTTTCTCATGTGTCTTTGAGAAGAAATCCATAGATTTTATCAAGTTTAATCGTCCCTGCTAAATTGGTTTTGATCTATTATAATGAGGGTTATTTTTAATTAAATCTAGGTATTAAGAAACTTTAGGATGCATTGGAAAGAATTATGGTTGTGCTGGACCTTGAGAATGTGTTGAGAGGGCTTGAGGATGAATTGTCACTTGATATATTATTTGGAGATCCCATGAATATGTTGTCACTTGAGGTGCTCCTGGAGAATCTTAACATTACATTGGAGATTGTGATTGAATTGAGAAAGCCTTAGATGGAATTGGATATTGAGATAGATTTGATAGAATTCTTAGAGATACATTGGCCCTTGAGATGGTGTTGAGGGAACTTGAGGATGAATTGGCCTATAAGAGTTTATTGGGTGAACTTGAGAGGGCACTGGGTCACATAGTGTGTTGAAGTTACTCTCATAAAATAGAACATTATTCTTACATGGAGTGGTTTTTATATTACATATCCATTTTTAGACCCAATTTATTTATATTTAGCCACCCTTCAAATCCAAAATCTTCTCATTTTAGTTCTTTAAGAACAAAAAATCACAATTTAGTGCCTCAAATTACAACTAAAAATTAGATTTCCAATAATAACCAAATATACATAGATTAAATAATTAATATATCAAAAAATTAATAATTATTATAAAAACAATAAAAACTCTAAAAATATAATATAATAATGTAAATAAACATAAAAAGTAAAAAAATATAATATATTACTGTAAATAAATAACTAAAAATGCATAAACTAGTGTCCAAATATAATATTCCATCCACCCTCACATGACTCATTTAGATTTGACTAATATTGGAGTTCTACATAGCACCCTCATGAACCTCCTAGTCTCATCTCACTATTACTACTTTTCACTCCTTGCACTGGATCACCATGGCTATTTTATCCTTGACTAGACAACTATCCTCCCTTAGCTCGACTCCAGCTGAGCCATAGCTATCCATGATGACATAGTCACACAAGATGTCATATGATCTAAGTGATTGGATGAAATTGGTTAAAATAGGTTCACGCTTCTACATGGTGATGCGGGCACACAAATATTAGTTTAATCAACATGATCAAACCACTCTCTATGGTCACCATCATTGTACTATACCACATAAACTATGTTTAATGCCGTGATCACTATCTTGAATCCACTAGAGCCAATGTGATCATTGATGTACCTCCCTTTTCACATATTTCTTAGTTAGGTGGGTAAAATCAAAGAGAGAAAGTGAAATTTTCCTTAAAATTTTCACAATCGTTTCTCTAAATTCCGGAATCCAATTTATTTAATTCTAACTCCATTAAATTTTTCTCTCTATGGAATTTCTAGGGATGTATGGTTTATATAATGATTTTTCAATATGAATAAGATATTGTAATTTCAAAAAAAAGTCTTAAAAATACTCTCTAAATACACTTAAAATAGGTGCATTAGATTTTAAAAATTCCAAAGTAATTGGATGAGTCTAAATATATAAAAGATGAGTCTAAAAGGATTTTTCCTAATTCAATCTTTAATTCTCTTGAATTGAAGAAAAAAATTATTATCAATCAAAAATTTATCTATGATATATCATAATTCATACATAAAATTTATAAAATTATTATTACATTATAACAATATTGTAATAAATATTAGAATATATCAAGTTTTTTTTGAGAATATAAGTTATTAACCTTCAAAACTTAGAGAGAAATTTTGTAAAGTTAAAATCTTATCTAGGATTAGTCAAAATCCATTCATCACATTTTAAAGAACAAAATTCCATTATCTTTGAATTTAATTATAAAATAACATACTTAGATTCCATATAAAAAATTTATAAATAAGATTTAGAATGTGAAGAGTTATTTTAAGGAATATAATCATCAAAATGAGGGTGACAAAATCAAATGACCATACCTTATCCGCGTCGAACTCTTATTCTCTGATGATGATCCTCCCCTCAATGATAGCCTCCATTATGAAAAAAATATTCTAACCTTATATATCTCAATATTTCATTGGGACAATTAATAAATAGATCATTTTTAGGTCAAATATTTTTTTAGATAAATGTTATGTATTTTAAAACTCCTACCACCAACACCATAAATTTTTCACATTAATAGAAAATTAACAAAATATTATCCCAAAGGAAAAAACCTATTCTGAACTTAATGGAAAAGTCTATTTCTCAAAACGAAATCTTATTAATTAAGAAATTAAAATTTATCATTTTTTTCCATACTAAACATTTCCTTTTGAAAATTCTTGAGGCGATCAACTAAGTCACTCTAAACACCATAATTAATTAAAATTAGTGTTAATAAATTGTATAAAATTGAAACAGGTGGAAAATTTTGATTACAAGGAAATTCATTCTCATATAAGAACTTATAATATTAGGTTCTTCCCACCTTTTAACATTTTTTCCTCCAAAATAAAATAAACCTACAACATCACAATCCTCAAAATATATACTAGAGATGAAACATACTATTTTTATAAATTATGCACATAATATAATACAAATCCATCATAATAATTATCCACATAGGTATTCCTAGAAAACTGACTAAAAGAAAACACACACTCATAACCAAAAAATGTTTAAAATTATAGATATCCATACTCACTGTATTCATGATATCACCGGCTAAAAGTTTGATACTTTTTCAACAATTCCTTATATATCTCATATAATTTTACCATTCAATCTAAAGTGGTGTATTGATATCCCTAAAATTAAATTTAAATCACAATGGTATAATCTAAAAAAAATAAATCATGATGAATCTACTCACAAATTTTTTTCTAATAGATCAAAAAAATAATCAATTTTAATAACCTAAGTTTTTAAAATGATGACTATGTTCGATAGTATATACGACACACAACATCGAACCTAAATGAACTATGAGATACTAACATGACTATTCTGTCTTAACCATTAAAATTGGAGATATGAATAGGATTTTTTTGAAAATCATGTTTAAATATTTTATATAATGAAAATATATTGGTAAATAATGACTCAATTTTTTGTAAACTCTTTACATACTTCAAAAAAAATATATATTTTTCATCAAAAATGTTTTTATTGATTTATGTGATAAAATAATATAATTTATTCGAATTATAGAAATTTTATAATAAAAAATGAACCTAATTTTTTAAATTATCATGTCAATATTAACTTAGGGTAGAAATTTTGTATTTTTCTAAAAAAGAATGATTTTTTAGTGAATAGTGAAAAATACCGCTTCTGTAAAATTGTCATTTATTTTCAATAAATTGAGTAATTTAAAAGTCGCATTATGCCTTGAATTTGATTTAAAAGTAAAATAATTATTATTTATTTAGATTTAATCAAATTAATTACATTATAGTCAAGTATATACAGGATTTTGGTATAGGTTTATTTTTAGGCTTAAAAACACATTTTTCTAAAAATTGTTTTTAAGTGAATAATGTTCCTCCATTTTAATTAATTAAAATAAATACTAAAAAGGAAATATTTAAATGAAATTTATAGATTATATATCTAAATATATGAATTTAAATACATATATTTATGTCACTATTCAACTTGTTAATGTAAGATCATTGTTTTATTGAAAAACACATTTATTGAAAAACCTTTTTTCGACACATTTCACGGGTTTATTTTTAAATTAAATTGCCCCAATTTTGTGAATTTAATTTGATAAAATGGATTAAATATTTGTAATTATATAATTAATATTATTTAGTAAGTTAAACTTAATTTTTAGTTATAATGAATAGTAAAAATAGTAAAAAAATTAATTACCACAGTTAAAGTTAATGAGGTTTTGTGCGTTACATATGCGTGTGTTAAAATTAATTTTCCACAAACATGTAATTATTATTTGATAAATTTAAATTAATATTAACAATAAGTGGGTAAAAATTATATAATATGTTTCATTTTATTTTATTATTAAAGGATAAATTACCAAGGTTAAAAAACTAGTTATCGTGGTGAAAATTAAAATGGTAAAAGTGGGAAACCTTGTAGGTAAAGGGAATAACATGTTTAAAACA
The DNA here is from genome assembly GCA_963277665.1 of Viscum album. Classification (NCBI taxonomy): domain Eukaryota; kingdom Viridiplantae; phylum Streptophyta; class Magnoliopsida; order Santalales; family Viscaceae; genus Viscum; species Viscum album. Next base: position 1,814,767,643 of record OY728135.1, on the reverse strand, counting down.
TGTTTATTTTTATATATGGAGTTATTTATAAAAAATATCTTCCCTATACCCCATTATTTATAAATTTTTGAGGTACTCGGGTTGAGAGTGACTTCCCATTATTGAATAGTTTTGGGTATTTAAAAAAATACCACTGCTCAATTATAAAAGGGAACCCACTCCCCTCACTTATTAACACCTATAAATCCATTTATCTTGAAAAAACATGAAGGAATATACCCCCAAAATACTTATACACATTCTAGAGATTATTTTCTTCCCAAAAGACCAACCCTAATAAGAGATCCAATTTGAAGTTTTCCAAGCGAAGGTAATCTTCTTAATTAAGATCATTATTTTTTTTACTTTTTATTTTTCCAACATCAATTATGTCTTAAAAATTAAAATATAATAAAATATTTATCTAAAATATAATCAGATTTTATTATGTTTATTTCATAATATTTATCCATACACTTCTCTATAAAATGGGAAACATAGCAATCACTCGTGTGTACTGCGAACTACTACCTCACGAACCGATGTATTTTTTTTCCATCACCTACTCAAATAGATAGAATTAATGATGGAAATAATAAATATATATGATTAATATGAAATTATATTAATCATTTAAAATTAATATATAATCCTATTACCCATCATTTCACCCATTAAGGAAATTGTATCATTTGTCGTGCGTATGTACGACTTACTATCTCCACAAACTGACATGATTCCTTTTCCATGTGAAAATTTCAAGAATGGTTATAAAAAGGTAAATAATGTGTAAATTCGATATTTAAAACATCAATATAATTTTTAATATGATGTATCTATATCCTATACATAATAATTATAACTTCCATGATAAAACATGCCTGAGAAAACGATGTAGTTAACACCCAAACCAATGGTAATAATGAAATATTACTAATGATCGGGTGAGAAGATGTTATAAGAGGATCATATATCATATTATAATTATGAATATTGTTATTTAATAAATTAATAACATGTTTAAAACCATTATATATGAGTCTAAATTATGTCCAACTAAAGGGAATCATGAGGTAAGGGATTCATCTCAATTCCCTTTCATTGAGGCATATTTTAATGTTATGTACCTAATTTATTTTATATAATGTATATACTACCCATTTTAAATTTTATATCATGAATAATTAATAATTCATGGTTATTATTATTTAAATTCAAATTATTTCATCCAAGGAGATTTGATTTAAAATTTATCAAATGATAAATGTTTTTAACTCAATTTTCTTTCACTAGGTTATATCACTTCTTCATTGATCATATCATGTCAAGATTATGTGTGAAATGATATTTTTTGATTTATATTATATTTAAACTTGTTTTTTTGGATTTTAATTTGATATATATAATCAATTTATTGACTAATTTCCACTTCAATGGTATGATCTTTGTAAGATATTTGTTCTCAATTTCCATCCATTGAGACATATATAGTGTTATGAACCTATTTATTTTTATGAGGTATATTTAATGGCCTTTTTATATGCTATATAATGAATCTATTTATATTCATGGTATTTAATGTTTCATTTAATCTATTTATTTCATGGGGGTTATGATTCAAAAGTTACCAAAGTGGTAAGGGTTTTGGATTCAATAACATTTTAATTGGGATTATTTATTCATGAATTTCCATTGTAGGAAATTATTTGACCATTGTCTAATAAAAATATTTAATTTTATTCTAATATGTTTATTCATGAAATTTCAAGTAATAGTACCAAATTTCTCTCTTTGGTAATTAAAATGGTTGAGAAAATGTTTTTAAGAAAATCCAACTTTATTTATTTTTTTAGTTAAAAATGCCTTTCATAACATATCCATATTTTCTTTAAAATGTTTTAATGAATATTTTTAATATAATCCAATTATTTAAAGACATTTTTACCTATATTTTAATTTTTATAATATTTTTTAAAAGGAAAATATTTGGTTACTTTCTGAATGAGGAACTTTTGACATTTTAGTGAAAACGTGAAAAGAATATTTATTTTAACGATCTCAACATAAATGAAATTTCCCCCCATAATCATCACTCAATAATATGAAAGTTAATTTAAAATTATTTGAGGTTATTTTCAAATAATTTTTTTTCATAATATTCTATGAAGTTTTGGTTTTTAAAAATTTAATTTCAAAGCGAAAAGGGTATTTTCCTCAATGATGTTTTTAATGATCTATTTATGGTATTTTTATTCATCAATGACAATAAATATTTATTTTTCTTTTAATACAATAGAAATATTATATAATGATTCTATAATTCTTATTTATCTAGATATTTTTTGATCATTGTTCTAGGTAAAGTATTGAAATTCACTTTCTAGAATAATTTTATAGTCATTAACTTTCTCTTGAAATATTAAAATTCTTATGATCATTGGAAATTACATTTCTCTGAAATATCTATATTATTTGTATCATGTATAATAATATTTCCTAAAACATATATAATTTCTTTATATAATGTTTTAACATGGATGTTATTTGATTTAATAGGGAAATATTGATATTTTGTATTATTTACTCAATGTAGATTTCTGTGGATAAGACATATTGTTTATGAATTAAATTGATTATTTGGTTTATAAGGATTGAATTAGACATGTAGTGATGGATGGGACCTGGTTATAGATAGCTTCTTAATGCATTAATAGTCTCATGAGGAGAATTAGTTGTCTATCCAAATTAAATGGGTTTTTTGGTGTATATCTTCCCATCAATTTAATTTTCTTAGTACAAGGTCTTGATGGTATATAATCATGATGTCTGAGATCATGAAGTCTAATAGTATGAATTCCCTTCTTTGAGAATTTAGTTATTGTTATTATCTATGAGATTATTGTATTGATATTATCCAACAAACCTAAAGTATTTTTAATTTTCATTTATTTTTCCCTTTTAAAATAGGTTGAGGGATATCCTTATGTGGCTTAAAAGCCTAGAGAAAATTAGGCCTAGTACATGACCTTGAAGGCCCAGGGTCACTTGGACTAAATACATGAATCGAAGGCCCCAAATATTGACTACACTATAATTACCACTCCCCTAGAAAATGTTACATTGACAAGCTCCAAAACTTACTTAGAGGCTGAGAAAGCATTGCCCCGTGAAGGACTACATGATGCCTAGTACCAATGGAGGATGTCATATCCTCTTGATCTTCCAATCTAGATGCCTTTCTTAGAAATTTATACTTCTTTGAAACCACATAAGGGAATTATTTTCATGATTTTTGAATTTTGAGGCCCAAAGTATATTTTTTCCCATCAATGCTAGCACACCCTCCGTTGACCCAATGATGACCCACCATTCCTACTTGTCTCACACTCCATTAATCCCGACACCATACTACCTTGGTCATTACACACCAATCACTGTGAGATGCCACTAAACTAGAACACTACCATCCAGATGAGCCAACCTCCATTTGGATATATCATCACACAAGACGCCATCATTGTAGCATTTCTTGATCATCTCAAATGCTTGAAACCACATGCTAGACACCCTGAAACACTACCAAACATGCCAATTTTTCTCATGAGGACTACCTCCTGCACCACTGAAGATCTGTTGAATAACCCCCACCATGTCCAAAATTCATCCTTCCCCAAATATTGGGGTTCTTCCATGATTTGATTTGGTATTTGATATAGGATCACGGGGTTCCATAACCACTGAGATGAACCCCAACCATTGCATTGATATTTTCCATGGATGCATTTCATGCTCAAGTTATTGATTAAATTCCATGTGTTTCAGTTATTTACCTTTAAATATTTATTATTCTTTATTTAATCATGATATTTTACACCATATGTAACCCTTAATAAGAATCTAAGCTCACCCTTTATTTGTTTACTTTCCCCAGGATATGAAGAATGAATCTGTAAATGATTTCAAAGATGCAGAATATTTACTTTAACTATGTTTTAATTTATGTTTTCAAATTTAATAAAATATTCAAGTTTGTGTCTAGTTTATCAAGAATACTAAACTATTCAGTCCTTTAAGATGTGATAATTTGTATCTTATTCCAATGTAATAAAGTAACCATCAGATCTAGGATACTAGGGTCTGGGTTATTACAGTTGGTGTTAGAGTAATTTTATTAAAAATTTTGGTAACTAAAGTTAGGAAAACATATATTAGGTAATATATCCCTATGAACGACTTTTAGGATAAGTATAAGTATGGGAAAACATCCTAAAGTTTTGATAAGGTAGAGATTATGTTGTTTTATGAGAAATACATCCATTTATGGATACTAAAAGTGGATATTTCTTGGAAAAAGTTGTAGCTAGGGGTAATAACTTTGAAAAGGATGCATTAAAATTCAACTAGATCATCACCTGGTGAATGAAAATGGGAATTTCTTCACACATAGTTTGAAACTCCTAGGGGATATGATAGAGTTAATTTTTATTTTATTTATAAACCATTATTAATGATTTGAATAGATAATGAAAATGAATACCTAGGTTAAACCTAAGGTTTCTTAGATTAAAAAGAAGGTTTCACAATTTATACATCCTATAAATGATTATATAGTTTTCCATTATGATTATTATTTCTTACACTATTCTTTTTTGTCTTAGTTAATATATGGAACCTGAAGTAATCGTGTTAACATTGAATATGATGGAAAAATTAGTAATTATGAGAAACCAAATGGGATGATTATTGGAGTGAAATATATCATGATTATTCCCAATCAGTCATCCCAATATATTATTAACAACATATACCTTAACTAACTCTTAGACTCACCAAATAAGATAAGTTTTAAGTCTACTAAGAGCTTGAGTGGTTGAGACTATAGAGAAAAAAGGACCAATTTCCTTCATATTAGAAATGTGAAAAGAGACAACTATGGTAATGTATCAAAGGAATATAAAAATTTTTTATGTGTGGGAAATAAGGGTATATAACAATTAATTTCTGAGGAAAAGTGAGGATTTCAAGGGCGAGAAATAAATTTCATCCTATAGATCCATTTATAGTTCATTGTATTGAATGTGGCAAACCAAGGCATTATCTGAGTTAATGAACTATTTTAAAGGTTAAATCTAAGACCAAAGAAGAAACTATAATGAAGTAAAAGGGTTGAAGTATTTATTTATTAGTTTTTAAGAATTATATTGTAGTAGTATTTTTATTTTATGTATTTTTGTTATAAGAATCAATAAACATATAAGGATTGTGTTAATTTTTCTAGAATCATATCTATATTCGTATAACAGTAACTCAAGAATTATGGCCACTATTACGTGTTTATAATTTTAAGGTTGATCATAATTTAAAAGTCTTAGAAACACCTTTTGAGGGTTTAAGTGATGATATTTTCAGGTGATTATTGAAATTTTGGGAGATGTTTTATTAGGTTTAGGTATATGTAACACTTAGGTTCAATATAAAGTATTATTTGAGGAATAATAATACTTTCATATGTTTAAAGTTATTGATAACCTTTAGGGTTAATATGATCATTGATGTCAAAGTAACAATATTAAATTAATATTATCCATTTTTTTGGAAAAAATAAGTCGTAAATAAAACCCTTTGGGTTAAAAAGTGATTTTTTGAATAATGTTATTTTTAAGGATATTCATCATATTTTTGGGAATTTTATAGGAGTTATATTAATATAGTTTTTGAAAACAAACAACTTGCATGCTGGGCAACAAATTGTTGTATTCGGTGAGGTCACGTGGCTTGAACCTACAACCGAAGTGTGACAAGGGTGCAACGCCTACCATTGGACTACATGATTTTATAGTTAATATGACATTTCTTTTACTTAAATTATTTTATTGATAAATATTAAGTTGAACTTTGGGTGTCACTTTTTATGTTTAGAGACTAATGTATTATATTGGATAACTTGTGCTTACCATTTTTGTTTTGGTAAATATTTAGAGACATAAAAAATGAATTATTACTATTTTATGGATCTTATGATTCATTAAAAGTTTATTTTAGTTCTCCAGGAATAAAAAACTTCATCTTGGATATTCAATTCTTAGAGTAAGAAATGAAGTGTAAATTGATCGAAACATAATCAAAGGATGAAATTTTGATTATGGAATAAAAATATATCAAGTAATTATATTTTCTGATGTTCTCTATCTTGATAGTAATAGAATCCCTCAAATTTAGGAAAAGGATCTTGAAAAAAAAGTTTATACATTTTCATTCATTTTCGATGAATCAATGGTATTTTTCACACCTCAACGGTTTATGATTTTGCGGTCTTTAACTTTATCCCAATCATTCACTTTATTGTGATTAATGATCTCTATCACTCTCTATAATTATTTATGATTTTATTCTATGTCCCATTAATTTTTTCCTACCAGTATACCTAGTTAGGGGTTATTATAAATGATTTTCATACTTCACTTTCTCTCTAATTAATAATAAGTTTTATTAACACTTTTTACAATATGGAATTTCCAAAAAGGAATTTTCATAAGGAAAAACTTTGATTTTAGAGTGTAAGATTAAATTAAAAGGTTGATATTTATTGAAGGTGGGGAGAATTTAACACCCCATGTTTTTAGAATAAAGACTATGTTCAGTAGTGTTTATGACACACAACACTAAGCCTAAAAAAACTACAAGATATTAGCTTGACCATTATGAATTGACTGTTAAAATTGCAGGTATAAATAGGAATAAATACTTTTTAAAAATTATTCATAAATATTTTATATAAATAAAATATATTGGTAGATAAGAAATCAATTTTTAGTAGTCTTTACATACTAAAAAAATTAATTTTCATCAAAAATGTTTTTATTGCTTTGCGTGATAAAATAATATAATTTTTTATAATTTTAGAAATTTTATTGTACACAATTTACTTCATTTTTTAAATTATAATTTCAAAATTAACTTAGGGTTGAAAATTGGGATTTTTCTTAAAATATTGATTTTTTAGTGAATAGTGAAAAATACCGCTTTTTTTGTAAAAATCCCATTTATTTTCAATAAATTAATTAATTTAAATATACCATTATGATTTGAATTTGATTTAAAAGTAAAATACATATTTTTTTTATATTTAATCTAATTAATTATACTTTAATCAATATTATACCATATTTTTGTATAAATTTATTTTTAGGCTTAAAAACACATTTTTCTAAAAACCGTTTTTAAGTGTATAATGTTCCTCTATTTTAATTAATTAAAATAACCAATAATAAGGAAATATTTAAATAAAATTTATATATTATATATATATAAATATATTAATTTAAATCCATATAATGATGATCAATAGTCATATAGTTAATGTAAGATAATCTTATGCTTGAAAAACATATTTCTTGAAAAACTGTTTTTCGACACGTTTTACGGGTTCATTTTTAAATTAAATTTTTACACATAAGTTAATTGAATTTGATAAAATGTATTAAATATTTGGAATCATAAAAATTAATATTATTTAATAAGGTTAAATTATTTTTAGTTAAAATTAATAGTAAAAACGGTAAAAAATTTAATTACCACGGTTAAAGTTAAAAATGGTTTTTACGTGCTACATGAGTATGTGTTAAAATTAATTTGACACATATATAATTTTTATTTTTTATTTTTTTTGTATTAATAATATGTGGTTAAAAATTATCTAATAAGGATCATTTTATATTAGGCTTAAAGGATAAATTACCTAGTTTAAAAAAACTACCTAGCGTGGTGAGAACTATAATGGTAAATGTTAGTAACCTTGGAGGTAAAGTAAATAACATGGTTAAAAAATGTTTATTTTCAACTTTTTAGGTATTTTTTGACCTTATTTTCCATCCAAAACCATTATTTTTCAATTTTTTAGGCACTTGGGTTGGAGTGACTTCCCATTATTGAATAGTTTTGGGTATTTACAAAAAATGATACTTCTCCTAAATTATAAAAGGAAACCCATCCCCTTACTTATTAACATCTCTCAAGAAATTTATATCAGCACAAACCTACCAAAATATATGCCCAAAATCTTTATACACATTCTATAGGTTCTGGTATTCCCAAAATACCAACCCCATGGTCCTTAATAAGAGATCCAAATGAGGTTTTTCTAGGTAAAGGTAATCGTCTACACTAAGCTCCTTCTTTTTTACTTCTTCTTTTTACAAATTTAATTATTTATTAACAATTAAAATTTAATAAAACTTTTATATTACATATACTGATACATTATTATATTTATGGAACAATATTTATCCATATCCTTCTCTATCAAATGGGAAACAAATCCATCACTCGTGTGTACAGCAGACTAACGCCTCACAAAGCGATTTAATTTGTTTTCCATCACCAACTTACATGGATAGTAATAATGATAGAAATAATGAATATATATGATAAATATAACATGATATTAATTTTTTATAATTAATATATCATCCAATTCCTTACCCCTTCACCCATTAAGGGAATGATATTGTCGCTCGTGCATACCTACGACCTGCTATCACCGCGAAGTGATGTGATTAATTTTCCATGTAAAGCTATAAAGAATGGTTATAAAAAGATATATAATGAATTAAATTAATATTTATAACATTAATATAATTATATATATTATGGATCTATATCCTATACACAATAACTAAAACTTTCATGACAAAACATGCATGATAAAACGATGATGTTAACATTTGAAACAATGGTAATAATGAAATATTATTAATGAACAGGTGAGAAAATGTTATAAAGAATCATATATGATATTATAAATACTAATATGGTTCTGTTATAAATTAATAACATGTTTAAAAATAGTATACATGAGGATAAATTACAATCAACTAAAGGGAAGCGTGAGGTAAGAGATTCATCTCAGTTTCCTTTCATCAAGACATATTTTAATGTTATCCATATAATTTATTTTATATGGTATATATACTACCCATTTTACAATCCATATTACAAATACTTCATAATTAATGGTTTTTTATGTTTCAATTCAAATTATTTAATTCAAGGTAATTTGACTTGAAAGTTTCCAAATGGTAATTGTTTCATAACTCATTTTTCTTTCATTTGGTTATATAACTTATTCATCGATTATATTATATAATGATTATGTGTGAGTTATAATTTGTTTTATTTATGTTTAATTTATTTTGTGTGTGTTTATTTTCATTTGATACACATAATCAATTCATTTATTAATTATCACTTCAATAGTACGATCTTTATAAGATATTTCATCTTAATTTTCACTCTATTGAGACAAATCTTGTATTATACACCTATTTATTTTTATGAGGTATATATAATACAAATTTGATATATTTCATCATGAATATTTTTATATTCATGTTATTTAAAGATTCATTTGAATTTATTTCTTTCATGAGGTTATGATTCAAAAGTTACCAAAACGGTAAGGGTTTATGCTTTAATCCCATTTTAATCAGGATTATTTATGATTGAATTCCCATTGAAGGAAATTAATCCATAATTTTATAATAAACCCATTTAATTTTATCCTCCTATGGCTAGTTAATAAATTTTCATTTAATAGTACCATTTTTCTCAATTTGGTACTTAAAATGTTTGAGAAAATGTTTTTAAGAAAAGCCAACTTTATTTATCTTTGTTAAAAATGATTTTTTATACCATATCCATATTTTTCTTAAAATATTATAAATAATATTTTTAATATTATCAAATTTTTTAAATATATTTTTACCCATTTTTTACTTTATACAATATTTTTTTAATGGAATATTATTATCACATTCTGAATGAGGAACTTTGGGATTTTATTGAAAATGTGAAAGGAATATTTGTTTTAACGTACTCGACATAAATGGAATTTATCAATGTCATAAAAACTCAATGATTTAAAGATTCCTTTAAAATTTTACAAGATTATTTTTGAATTAAAATATTTTCCCTAATATTTTGGGATTTTTTTTTAAAAGTGAATTTCCAATTGAAAATGTTATTTTACTCAAGAATTTTTTTAAAGATATTTTTATGGTATTTATATTAATCAATGAAAAAAAACATTAATTTAATTTTAATTCAATTAGGATATGTTATAATGATACCATTATTATACTTTATCCGGATGGTTTATGACAGTTTTACGAGAGAAAATAGCGACATTCACTTTCTTGATTAATTTTTTATTCATTAATTTTCTCTTGATACATTCACTTTCTTATTATCATAAGAAATTAAATTTATTTTAAATATCCATATTATTTGTATCATGAATATGAATATTTTCTAAATTTTATATCATTTCTACATATAATATTTTACCATGAAATTTATTTGATTGACCGGGTAAATATTGATATTCCCTATTATTTACTCAATACATATTTTTGTTGATATGATATATAACCCCAACCTTAAAACATTACTTAATCTCCAGTTTAATAAAGAATTAACATTGATGATATTTTCAGGTTTAGAGTTTTAGATATTTAGGGAATAACTATTACATTACATATCAAATATTATAATGTAGACACTTATACTCAGTATCCATTTTTTTATAAAATAAAAACTCTTAAAATAAAACAAGAATTATTTTCTTGATATAAATCTTCTTGAATTATTCCTTTCTCTTACCCTTCCTTATACCCTGTGAAAAACATTTCAAAAACTTGGGATGTGAATAAAAAGATCAGTAAGAGTTATAAAAGAAAAAAAAGAGAACATTAGTCCATCAATTCATACGAAACAAAAGATCTTTAAAATACCTCATGAAAATAATAAGATTTATAAATAACACATAGTAATAATAAATCAAAAAGGTAACTTGTGGCATCCATATAATACTTACATTGTATCTTTCACAGCTACATAGGGAGTTATTTTTGGAATTCCCCTTAGAGTATATTCCCTAAATCTCTTATGAGAAACATTAACATTTACCTCCGTCATGTTACCCAATGTATTGGAGATCTATCTCAGGCTCACCTGCCCTAGGTTTATCATGGAACCACCCATATATGTAAACAATTCCCAAGAACCATAACATAATCATAACATATAACACAAGAATAAATGAAAGATAAAATTTCCACATTGCAATCACAATATATCAGTTCAATATATTGACATAATAAATCCATTATCAAAACCATTTTAAATACCAAAATATATAAAAAGATTATATGGTATTTATTTTCCTTTTAAAAACATTACAGATTGTTAAGGAATCCAAATATTAAATAATGCTCATGGTGGTGGAAAGGTCGTTTTCATCACGTACATTAAAAAGAAACACTCCCTTTGTCATTTAGTAAAACGCTTTGTAGAAAATGGTTTCATTTTTAATGAAATTAAAAGTTCAAGGGGTTTATACACCGTATAAAAGAAAGTTGTGTATAAATCAAAATAGGCCTCAGTGAAAGAAGATTGAGATGAAGTCCCTTACAAAAATTCGGCAGCCTAATGACGTCACTTAAAAATTCAGAAAATGAGTTGATGAGACAAAAAAGTGTCTATCATCACTTGAATATAAAATGTACATCAATATGGATATATAATAACATATCCCAACATAATAAATTGGAAATTAAAGGACATGACATAAAAGAAGTCTTTGACTAAAAGAGGAGGGTGAAAGGTTCCCTTACAAAGATCATTTTGTAAATAAAATAGATCGATTATGTGTATTCACTACAAATAAACATGAATAAAGTATAAATACAAGATAGTACATAAAAAGTTATTTCTTACATAATCATAGAACAACATAATAAATAAGTATAAGATCATCCCAAAGAATGGAAATTGGGTTAAAAAGTTTCCTTACCTTGTCTCTGATGCAATTGCAATGCTTATTTGTGCTACAATGCTTGGAGTGGTTGACAACAAGATGTTCATTTCACTGGAGCTCTTTGGTGAAGATGCTTGTTGGTTTTCTATTGAAATTTGGGTGTGTTTGTAACCAGTATAATACATGGGTCTACTTCAGATGATGTCCAGAGTAGGAAGCTTTCACCTTGAATACCATTTGGATTTGGAAGTTCGAGAGTGTATGGATCTTCCATCGGTACCAGTCCCGTACAACTCTGCATGGGACATTTTTCCGAGTGGTCATGCGATGGTGAAGGCTTTTCATCTTGTTGTATTAGTTGGGAAGGGGCAGATCCTGTAGTCTTGAATTGGGTTTTCTGTAATGCTTGGATATTGAAGTTTCTCACTTTTTCCTCAAAAGTGTTTTCATAATAAAAAAAGTAAAATTTTAGTCAGTCTTTGTCTTTTCTTGTTCATTATTTATCTCCCTGAACAATAAACTTAAGTTAATTTCTACTTGGTCAAGAAAATTTTTAAAGTTTATTATTCCTTTTATATCACTTTATAACTTGATACAACAATTATTTAATTATTTGAGTTCATATCAGACATTTTGTCGATGTTCGGAACTTGAGTCAAAAAGGAACTTGTTATAATTACAAATTGTCCATGTGGTCAAAGGTCCATTATCTCCATATTTGTATTCATGATTTAAATATCATATATATCCAGTATATATGTATTTATATCCAGTATATATGTATTTATAATAGTCCATAACAGTTGGATATAAGAAAATAAAATGCACCATTCATGGAGACGGTAAGTTGTACGTATGGATGAATGCTATTTTTATTTCTTTTTTAAAGGAATGAAAACTAAATGATACATAGGTATTTTATAATTCTAGGGAGGTAGTATGCACTTTCTCAAATAAAATTATCATATTTATAAAACATGAAAAGTATAAAGTTATGTTCGAAATGATAATTACAGAAGTATAGAGATAAAATAAATATCATAAATATCATTTATAATTATAGTTCCATCATAATTTCCACCATGATAGGTGGTAGGATAATATTGAACAATCATCGTTTCGTGAGGCAGTAGTTCACCGTCAACAGAAACAATATGTTCTATACCCATTAGGTGGAGGTTTGTGTGAGTGTAGTTAGAATAATTATAATAACAACATCATAGTATATTGAGGATACTTGTGTTGTTATGTAATCAAAGAATAATAATAGAACATGGAGTTGGGATGGAAAATAAAATAAAAGAACTTGAGAGAAGACATTACCTCTAAATCAGGTAACTCTATTTGATTTAAGCTAAAAGGCCTTCTTGAATCGCCTTCTACCTAGGGGAAATTTTCTAGGAGGAATAGGGAAATTTTTGGACCTTAGTGGAGAATATTTTGGATGATCCAAGGGGCTTGAGAGGTGTGTGTAATGGGTTAGAGGTGGTGACCTTTTATAAGAGGGAGGAGGGACTCTTTAATAAAATTTGAAATTATTATTTTATTATAAAATGATTTTCGATTTCAAAAGGTCCAAAACTAATTAAATGAAAAGATAAGATGAATATAAGTCGAAATAAAATCATCCAAGTAGAATTGAACATGTTTTTGATATTTTTTAATCCTTACCTTTTTTTATTTAACCCTTTTTCACTCTTACAGTTTTATCAATCATTTAACACTTTGAGAAACAAAATAGTAACCAAAACATGAAAAATATACAATTAAAGATTTAATAATAAGATTTTAGACTTATGATAACTATTTGGAGGAATATTAGATTTTTTTGGAAATTTATAATATTTAATAAAATATTTTATATTTTAAAATATGAATTATATCAATTCTAACACTATTCATATCATGACTTTTTTAAAAATAAAAATCAACTTGATTGATTTGAAAAAACTCTATTAATACAAATATATCATGTAACTATCATCCAAAAAATTCGTGGATTATATCAAAATAACCAAATGACATTTATTTTAACATTTATAATACCATTTATTTGAATCCTTTATTAATGAAGCAATCACTACATCACCATTGTGTCATAATTAAATTTATTTATTTAATATATAAAAATTATAAATAAACTACCATGATGTAGGAAATATTTTTATATTTATAATGAATATTTATAGTTAAAAATATCACTTATATAACCCCATATATAAATTGTTTTACTAAAGGATATATGTTTATGTAACATTTTCCTTAACTTTAAATTAATTTTTATAAAATGTCATTTTCAGTTACTAGTGGCTCAATGGGGTCCCAAAATTGACCAAAGGATTCCCATGGTCAGAAATGTATCAGAAAATAGGGTTATGACATGTGTTAGGGTAATTTAATATTATTATAATATTAAAATTTTACCCTTATTTACCGGATTTACCCTTTAAACATGGTAAATAAAATATTTACTAAAGTTATTATTCAAAATTTATAAAAATAAAAGTTACCTATTTACACAATTTGGACATACTAATTCCAAATATGGAATCCATTTTTCCAAATTCAAAAAAAAGTAGTTTTAGAAATTAATTTAAAATTAATTCTCATTGTCAAAACCTAAAAGCGTGTTTTTAAGAAGTAAAAACTACTAAAAGGTTGACATGTGTTTATATCCAATTTCAAAGTGAAATTAATTTCCATGAAAAAATTTGAATTAAATGATAAAAATATAATCTAATTACACATTAAAACAAATTAAAAGCATAGTCTAATAATATAAATAAATAAGATTAAAAGGTAGTTTTGAATTAAAATGCAATATTTTTTACTATTCATCAAAAATGAACTTTATCAGAAAAATACCAAAATTTCACCCAAAGTAAATTTTGATATCCCGATTCTAAATAATAAGTTTATTTTGTCAAATGGAATATATAAAAGTGAGAAAAAATAGATTTAAAAAGGGTTCTACATCAAAAGGCAGTAAATCAATCTTTTATATAATATTAGAGTATTTATGCTTAAAACAAGATTCATTCTTATTTTAAGCCTCTAAATTGTTTTTGGATAAAAGTAAAAATATTTAAAAAACATTTTTAATCATATTTTAGTTAGTTCTATTCATTCATGCTAATACAATGGCTAGGCGTTAACTACCATTTAAAATAATAATAATATTATATTATTTTCTAGTATAACTCAAAGTTGTGTGCAACCTAAGATTTCAAAGAAACCCATTGTTGTGTGTGGAGTAAGCTATCAGACATAGAATCCCATTGAAAGTAAAATTAATAATTAGTTTAAAAATAATAATAAATATGAAAATGTCATATTCTTTATTTATTTCGAATGTTACATCCTTCCCCCCATCTGGGAATTGCGTCCTCGCAATTTTAAAATTGGGCTTGAAAACTTCATTGAATGTCTCACATCAGAAAAAGAGTTAATAAAACTATCACTTTAAAAGGAAGAAAGAGAAGTACAAAGGTCACCCAAGATAACACATACTAGGATTCCATGAAAACATGGATATGAAGGAGAAACTCAGTGTCAAGTTCTGATGGAGAGTGATAGAAAACATAATCAAGAGAAAGTTAACCACTAGAAAACCACAAACTTGTGATAGGTTAAACGGTCTTTGATTCCCAGTAGGAAAAGTAAATAGACAACATTTTCTGTTTTAAATTCCATTTCATAAATTTAGAGAATTTATTTATGATATTGACTAAGAACATATGGAAATATACTTACTTTTCATGTAGAGTTTCATCCTTTAATAATTTTCTACCAAAAACTCATGTTTTCTACAAATGATGAGTATTTAAGATGACTTGGTCACACTTGAAGCGCTAGAATCAACTTCTAGATAATCACATAATGCAAAAGATGAACTATATATTTCCCATATCTTTACACATTAAATAAAACCAAAATGGTTATTATAGGATTAGATAATCCTCTAAAAAGAATAATCCATTAATCTCCAAAATTAAACAAACAATACACAAAGTTCAACAAATACCATTCAATAAACAATTGTCCTTAAAATACTTCAAAATAAACCAAACTAAGATTGAAACTGAAAACTCAGAAGAATTTAATCACATAGTCTTTCATAGTAAATCATAACATTTATCTCCCAATAACATCGACTAATCTTAACGTCTCTTACTGAAGTGTAATTAACCAAATCACATATTCTCTATGATAGGTTAATAATTTCCATAAATAACCCAAATATCCATATGTCCACAATAAAAACATGGATTCTTCCAAAATAAAATTCTACCATTACTCCTCAAATGAAATCCAATAGTATTCTATTTTCCTTATGAATATAGTGTTCCCAAAAGAGCAAACATATTCCAAAATAAACTTTATAACTTAATCACCATATCATTTTCTTATACTAAGGATATCCATTTTATAAAACATAAGATCCCAAATAAAATTATTCTTGATCAATAAAATCATTTAACTAAAAATAATAAGTCATACTAACCAGCGGCTTCACATAGGCCAATGGTAGGTGATGCGCCCTTATCTCCCTTCGGTTGTGGGTTCAATTCCCATGGCCTTGCTGAACGCGATGGGTTGTCATCCATCTTTCATTTTTTCTATTTTTATAAAACTAAAAAATAACTCCAACATGATTTAACCTCAATGGTTGTCTTATACCTATCATTTTCATCCCTACTCATAATGACCTCACTATCTTAATTCATGAAGTCTTATATATATTGACATTTTTTTACATCCATAAAATAACACTATTTCTAAATAAAGAACATAATACCTTAATCATAGTGTCCACCTAGTTTCATCATCATCTTGTTTACATAGATAGATGGTCCATGCATTGAAATAATGATTTACAGATACATTGAAATCATCTGCTTCCTTTATCCAAATACACCTCGTACAACATGGGTCATATGGGTGTTCACAGAAAAAAAGTTTTGGAAAATAATCATGTATGACATATAATTTCAAAACATCTAATAAAAATTTATTTTTATAAAATAGTCATACCAAGTTTGAGTTAAAACATTAAATCAATGGTACTTTTAAAATACCATAAGTATGTACTAAAAGACTATATTTTAAAAGAAAATATAAATAGGTTGCACAAGGGTATTTTTCTTCAGCACCTTTTTCAAAATCATAATATGCTTCAAAATATTGTGATAAGGGAAAATATTTGAAAATTTCTTGATAATATTTACCTTTCTTGAAAATATGAGAATATTGAGAAAATATGATTTGATTAAATACAACCCATGATCCACGATGGTATCGAGGAATATTAGAGGTTTTTGATATCTCAAACAATTCCTATCAAGTTATTTGTATGTTAGAAAATATTTCAGAATCGTTTAGACATGACTTTGAAATAATTATTTCAAGCAAGTCATCAAGAAGAGATAAGAATGTCATTTGAGATCCTCCTTCAATTTGTAATAGAATTTCCTTGATCTGAAAAATTTACAAAATAAGGATTTAACTTAAAGAGTAGACATAGAGACTAAAAATGTGTCTAAAAAAACTCTTAATCCCTATAGTTGTCTAAAA
This sequence comes from Viscum album, assembly GCA_963277665.1. Classification (NCBI taxonomy): domain Eukaryota; kingdom Viridiplantae; phylum Streptophyta; class Magnoliopsida; order Santalales; family Viscaceae; genus Viscum; species Viscum album. Next base: position 1,814,750,275 of record OY728135.1, on the reverse strand, counting down.
CCTCCCTATGATACCAACTATAAGGCCCCAACCTTAAAACATTACTTAATCTTGAGTTAAATCAAGAATTAACATTGAGGATCTTTTCAGGTTTAGTGTTTTAGAGAATTAGGCCATAACTATTACATAACATCTCAAATATTAAAAATTAGACACTTATACTCAGTATCCATTTTTTTATAAAATAAAAACTCTTAAAATAAAACAAGAATTATTTTCTTGATATAAATCTTCTTGAATTCTTACTTTCTATTACCCTTCCTTATACCCTGTGAAAAACATTTCAAAAACATGAGATGAGCATAAAAAGCTCATTAAGGGTTATAAAATAAAGAAATAAAACATTAGTCAATCAATACATACCAAATATAATCTCTTTAAAATACCTCATGAAAATCATACGATTTATTAATAACACATAGTAATCATAAATCAAAAAGGTAACTTGTGGCTTCCATATCATACTTACATTATAGCTTTCACAACAACATAGGGAGTAACATTTGGAATACCCATCATAGTATATTCCCTAAATCTATTAGGAGAAACATTAACATTTACCTCCATCACGTTACCCAATGCATTGGAGAGCTATCTCATGCTCACATGCCCTAGGTTTATCACGGAACCACTCATATACGTAATTAATGCCCAATAACTATAACATAATCATAACACATAAAAAAAGCATAAAGAAAAGATAACATTTTTACATTGCAATCATAATATATTAGTTTAATATTTTGACATAATCAATCCATTATAAAAACCATTTTCAATACCAAAATATTTAAAAAGAGTATATGGTATTTATTTTCCTTGTAAAAACATTAAGTCTTGTTAAGGAATCCAAATATCAAATAATTCTCATGGAAGCAAAAAGTTTGTTGTCACCTTGTATGTTAAAAAGAAACATTCCCTTTGTTGTTTAGTAAAACGCTTCAAAGAAAAAATATTCCTTTTGATTGAAATTAAAATTTAAAGGGGTTTATACACTGTATTAAAGCAAGTCGTGTATAAATCAAAATAGGCCTCAATGAAAGGAGATTGAAACGAAGCCCCTTACGAAAATTCAGTAGCCCAACGACGTCACTTAAAAATTTAGAAAATGAGTTGATGAGAGAAAAAAGGGTCTCTCATCACTTGAATATAAAATTTACAACAATAAGGATATAGAAAGACATATCCCAACATAAGAAATTGGAAATTAAAAGATATGACATAAAAGAAGTCTTTGACTAAAAGAGGAGGGTGAATGGTTCCCTTACAAAGATCATTTCGAAAATAAAATAGACTGATTATTTGTATTCACTATAAATACACATAAATCAATTATAAATACAATATAGGACATGAAAAGTTATTTCTTACATAATCATAGCACGAAATAATCAAGAAGTAGAAGATCAACCCAAAGAATAGAAATTAGGTTAAGAAGTTCCCTTAACTTGTGTCTGACTTGTCTTTTTCATTATTTATCTTCCTAAATAATAAACTTAAGTAATTTCTACTTAATTCAGAACCTTTTTAAAATTTATTATTCCTTTTATATCACTTTTTACCTTGCTATAATAATTAGTTAATTACAAATTGTCCATGTGGTCAAAAGTCCATTATCTACAGATTTGTATTCATGATTTAAATATCATATATATCTAGTATATATGTATTTATATCTAATATATATTTATTTAGAATAGTCCATAACATTTGGATATAAGAAAATAAAATGCACCGTTCATGGAGACGGTAAGCCGTACGTATGCATGAACGTTACTTTCATTTCCTTTTTTTTCATTTTTAAAGGAATTAAAAATAAATGATACATAGATATATTATAATTATAGTATAATATCTATGTTATATATGTTATATAAGTTCATTAATTCAATCCTTTATACGTTCCATGTATAGCATGAATGAGTCATATCACTTTGAGGGAGAGATAGTCTGCACTTCCTCAAATGAAATTAACGTATTTATAAAACATGAAAATAATAAAGGTATGTTCTAAATGATAATTACAGAAGAATATAGATAAAAAATATATATATCATATATAATTACAGTTCAATTATAATGGCCACCATGAGAGGTGGTAGGAGAATATTGAACAATCATCGTTTTGTGAGGAAGTAGTTAGCCTTCCATCGAAATAGTATGTTCTATACCCATTAGGTGGAGGTGTGTTTGAGTGTAGTTTGAATACTTTTCATAAAAAATCCTAGTATATTGAGGAAACTTTTTTTATTTAATCAAATAATAATAATATAATAGTGAGTGGAGAGGGAAAAAAGAACTCTAGAGAAGATGTTACCTCTAAATCAGGTAACTCCCTTTGATTTAAGCTAAAAGTCCTTCTTGAATTGCCTTATGACTATGGGAAAGATTCTAGGGATTAAAAGGCCTTCTTGAATTTTATGGATTATATTTACATGTTATCTTTGTATTAATGATGTTTTTTCGAATCAATCAAGTTTTTTTGGATTTTTTAAAAAGTCATGACATGAATATTGTCAAAATTGACATAATTCATATTTTAAAATATAAAATATTTTATTAAATATTATAAAATTACAAAAAAAATTCAGCCAAATAGTTATCATTAGTCTAAAAGTTTATTATTTACTCTTTAATTAGATTTTTTTCATGTTTTGGTAACTATTTAGTTTCTCAAAGTGTTAAAAGCTTGATAAAACAGTAAGAGTAAAAAATGGTTAAATAAAAAACATAGGGATTAAAACTACACTCACACACACCTCCATTGGGTTATAGGTGGTGGCCTTTTTTACTCTTACTGTTTTATCAAGCTTTTAACACTTTGAGAAACTAAATAGTTACCAAAACATGAAAATATCTAATTAAAGAGTAAATAATAAACTTTTATACTTATGATAAATATTTGGCCGAATATGTTTTTTTTAATTTTATAATATTTAATAAAATATTTTATATTTTAAAATATGAATTATGTCAATTTTGACAATATTCATATCACGACTTTTTAAAAAATCCAAAAAAACTTGATTGATTCAAAAAAAATCATTAATACAAAGATAACATGTAAATATAATCCATAAAATTCAGGGATTATATCAAAATAACCAAATTACATTTATTTTAACATTTAAAATATCATTTATTTAAATCCTTTATTAATGAAGCAATCACTACATCACCATTGTGTCATAATTAAATTTATTTATTTAATGTCTAAAAATTATAAATAAAATACCATGATGTATGAAATATTTTTATATTTATAATTACTATTTATAGTTGAAAATATCACTTATATAACCCCATATAATTTTTTTTACTAAAAGATATATGTTTATGTTTCATTTTCCTTAACTTTAAATTAATTCTTATAAAATTTTATTTTCACTTACAAATGGCTCCATGAGGTCCCAAAATCAACTCAAATAATACCATGGTCAAAATTTATCATCCAATAGGGTTAGGACACATGTTAGGGTAATTTAATATTATTATAATATTATTTTTTACCCTTATTTACAAGATTTACCCTTTAACCATGGTAAATAAAATATTTACTGAAGTTACGATTCATAATGTCTAAAAATAAAAGTTCACTCTTTTCACAATTTGGACCTCCTGATTAAAAATACGCAATTCATTTTTTCAAATTCAAAACACAAAATTTGAAGAAATTAATTTAAAATTAATTCCTATTGTCAAACCCAAAATAGTGTGTTTTTAAGAAGTAAAAACTACCAAAACGTTGACATGTGTTTATGTACAATTTTAAAGTGAAATTACTTTAAATGACCAAAATTGGATTAAATGATAAAAATATAATCTAATTAAACTTTAAAATCAATTAAAAATATAGTCTAAGCATATAAATAAATTTGATTAAAATCTTGTTTTGAATTAAAATGCAGTATTTTTCACTATTCATCAAAAAATGAACTGTATCAGAAAATTACCAAAATTTTACCCAAAGTAAGTTTTGATGTTCCGATTATAAATAAGAAGTTTATTTTGTAAAATGGAAAATATAAAAGTGACAAAAACTAGATTTAAAAAGGTTTCTCCTTCAAAAGGCGGTAAATCAACCTTTTAAAGAATATTAGAGTATTTCATGCTTAAACTCAGATTCATTCTTATTTTAAACCTCTAAAATTTATTGGATAAAAGTAAAAACATTTAATAAACATGTGTAATCATATTTTAGTTAGGTATATTCATTCCCACCAATACAATGACTAGACGTTAACTACCATTTAAAATAATAATAATATTATATTATTTTTTAGTATAACTCAAAGTTGTGTGCAGCGTAAGATTTCAAAGAAACCCGTTGCTGCATGTTGAGTATGCTTTCAGAAATAACATCCCATTGAAAGTAAAATTATTATTTAATTTAAAATTATTAATAAATATGAAAATGGCATATTATTTATTTACTTGGAATTTTACATATAACATATTGTTTCTGAATTAAATTGATCATTCAATATATGAGGAATTCATTGAACATGCAGTGATGGGTGAGGACCAGTTATAAAAATCCCCTCGATACATCAGTAATATTATGTGGAGAATCTATTGGCTAGCTAAATTAAATGGGTTTTGGGTGTATAACGACTCATTGATTTATATATTTTGGAGCATTATTTTAATGGTATATATATAATAATGTATGAGATGAAGACACCCTATAGTATTCATTTCCTTAAATGAGAATTTATTTATTTTTAATTCCATGAGATTATAATATTGATATTATCCATGTATACAATTTATGATCAAGTTATTGATTAAATGACATGTGTTTCTATTATTTATCTTGTAATATTGATTATACCTTATTTACTCATGTTATATTCCACTTTAGAAAACCCTTATTGAGTATATGAGATCAAACTTTATCTGTTTCCTTTTTCTAGGATATGAAGAAGGAATCTATAAATGAGTTCAAGGATGCAGATTATTTACTTTCACATGTTGTAATTTATGTTTTCAAATGTAATGCAAGACTCAAGTATGTGTCTAGTTTATCAAGAATACTAAACTATTCTGACCTTTGGGATGTGATCGATTGTATCTTATATAAATGTAATAAAATAGCCACTACTGGGTCCAGGGTTTTTACATCAACCATCAATACTCAAAGAAACCAAACTCAATGCTAATTTACTATTTATTCCAAATAAAACTCACCAGGACAATTAATCAATTCCTCATTACAACTCATACTTCTCTTTGATTAATATAACCACTAGTCAAAATTACAAAAAAAATCTCAATAACGGGTCAAAATCATATCTAATCACCTTTTAATAATCATCTAAAACTCACATCCTCCTTTGAAACAAACATCTGATATAAAATTCCTTTGAAAAGGAACCTATAAACAAAGTATGAAATTAGATTAGGAAGAGGGTCCCACATTACTAAATTTAAATACAAAACAAAGTTTTTGAATAATTCTATTATATATAGATATGATTCATAACATACTCTAAAAATTTACTTCATCTGTTTCATCACTACATATTCACTTCATACAAAGAACCAACTATGAATGGGTTATCGCTAAAGATATTGATAATATCTACCCAACCCTTGACCATACTCAAGAATAATTTCTAATAAAAATTTATGACACCTAAAATTTTAATTTTTATAACTATTATTTCCATTATCTGATAATGACTATAGGTTAATAACACATTACAATTTGTTAATAAATACCACTTCCTTATATATTCTTATAATCATACACCCATATATCAACATGATTCTAAAAAATGTTATCATTATCCTATCATGAGGGTTACTGAAAACCACATTTCCAATTATCATCACTCAAGCAGCCTGATGAATAATGATTTTACCATAATATCACCCAATAAGACTCTTTAAAAAACTATTTCCTACTAGATTTTATTTTTCAAACCTTCTTTAGAAACTAGAAAGTGATTTATTTAGTTCATCATAGATATGTTTCAAAATCTATTATTAAGTATCATATCTACACTTTTCCTCATCCAACCATTGTATAAATTGGTTGGTAGTTTAATGGGACCCATATCACTACATCTAAATAGGGAAGTCCTATCCATGTATTAATAAACATAATTGGTTTGGTACAGAACCCATATTAACCATTGAGAAGATCAGAGTGACACTAACAATACCATCAACATAACCCACTTCCCATACTTTTATGAACATCACACTAATATTCAGAGTATATTTCAATAACTATATAATCTAAATAAAATAGATAGTCTTATCCTAGATGATAAGTATCATAACACATCCCATGCAAAGTATCCTCATCAAGAAATTTATAATAAATGTAATTTTATACTTCAGCTTAAAATAATTTCCCATATATATTATCTAAGAGTAATTATTTTATAATATTTTTCCTTATTAATTTATATGTAATAATGTGAAAATATCCCAAATTTCACCATGCTTCCACTATTTTAATCTAATCAGAAAAGGTCCATCATTTCAAAAATAACCATAGCATACACTTCAATTAGTGTAAACATAGTGGTGAATCTCTCAACTTCATATTGAATTTTATAAAATTATAAATTTCACACATGAAGGAATTCAAAATTCTAAGTAACTCTTAGTAAAATTAAGAGAGAAATTTAGAGGATATATATGAATTCCTACATCTTCCAAAAACAAACCAACACCACCATATAACAATACTAGCATTTCATGAGAAAAGGTGTGGATACAAGACTTACTTAATATGAGTTTCTTGGAATGCCTTTACCACTACACCATGTTGTTTTGTTGTCTGTTTAATGATGTTTATATATATATATATACATATATATATATACATATGTTTATATAATTATTTTTAAATACATTTATACAGTATATATGCATGTCATATATATATACTTATATTTATTTAAATATATTATATATTATATTCATTTGCATATACTAGAATATAATATAATTATATATCTGTTTATTAATACACATATATATGCATATATAAACATTATAAATATATTTTTATAATGTAAAAAATGGTTAGATATTTTTTTAAATACATTTTTAGAATATTTATATATTTAGATATATTATAATATAATTTTTTTTTCATAAATATGTTGATATATGTATTTATATGAGTGATTTATTATAAGTAAATATAAGAAAACATGAATATATTTAATTATAAATAAAAATATGTTGTGAAAAAAAATAAAATTTAAAAACTATAATGTCAATATGAATGTAAGACCTGAGATTAAATTCCATCCCCACTACAAAATAGAGAAAATACCCCCTTATACATGGCTGAAAATCTATCAAATGTTAAAAAATCGGGGTACCCCAACTAAAAACTCAGTTTTTAATCCATTTTGGGCGTTTTTTGGCCTCGAAAAATGTGACATAGGTTTACCTATGTCACTAAGGCCGTATAGATCATTTAAGGCTTTTATTTGATAAGTGGTTGAGCCCAAATGGACACCCGGATCAAAAGTTATGGCTGTTTGAAGTTCGAGTTACATTTTTAACTTATTTTAGATCTTTTATTAGTTTTTTGATTGTTTTTTTCTTAAAATTTATATTAAATTAATATTACTTAGTAATAATAAGAAAATTATTAATTAAAAATATTTTTTAGTTTTTTTATAATCCATTTTCACTAAATATTTTATATATTAAGCGTAAATGCCTATTTACCTTATCTAAAACATATTTTAAAAAATATATATTATATTTATATCAATATAAATATATTTATATATTAATATAATATTTTTAATGAAATATAATTTTGTTTAATTATACTTTTTTAGTGATTTTTTTACAAGTGCCGATAAAGCCCCCCTTTAACAATGTTTTTTAGCGTTGTTAAAGACCCCCTTTAGCAGTGTTAAAAAAAGAACTTTTAAAGACACCCTTTAACAACATTTTTTTGAGTGTTGACAAAGAGGGTCTTTAACAATGTTTTTAGATAGATCTATTAAATAACTAGTGCTGGATAAACCCTGTTTTGTAGTAGTGTTGGTGTCATTTTAAAGAGGGGTATCCAAGGCCATGCTGCTATTTTAAAGAAGTGGCTATTGGGTACCCTGTGTAGGCCCATCATGTACCTAATGGCATGTCCTTGGGCACTTTATCCCTTGGAGATCCAATGAATAGCTGACGGTAGTGTACTGAATAGTTAGAGGAGAAATGAGCACCTTATATAGGCAAACCAGGTATCCAGTGGCTTGCTTGGCCTTTTATGGTTTTTTTTCAAAATTTCACCCCAATACCCTTTTAATACCCTCTCCCCTCTCTCTTTACTCATCCATGATTGGAATCACCATTTGGAAACACACATTTCTATTGAGAGTTGTGAAAATTATTTTCAAGTGCTGACTTAAATTTACTGGAAGGAGGGATACTGAAACTTGCATCAGTCTTGACGTATAGTCATCAACAACAATAATCTTAAATGTATACGTTGTTTGATTGAAAGTTAGTAACTTTTGATATAAGTGTATAGGCTGGTCAATTCAGTAAAAGGGGCCTATAAAAGTAGAATAGTTGGAAAGAAATGGGTTGCAGTTTCTTTTACTAGTTTCGAGCAGTCAAGCTAAGGAATGCTATAGGATATCGGCAATCCTCTCATTTGAATGAAATTATCCCCATGAAAGTAAAATTTTTGTGTTATTGGAAGTCCAGTTAGATTTCTCTATAAAGACTAGTGGGACTACATGCACATGTATACTATAATAACATGAAGTTTAGTGTTCTATGTGGTGGAAAAAACACAGTGATTGCAAATTATTATATCTTACATAGAATAGTAATAAATATACAGTAGTGTTCTCCCATTGACGTGTGACTTATTTTACAACCCATGTAAAATAAAATCATCCTTCACTTTTTCTATTTTTATCTTTATTGTATGCTTGTTAGTGTGTGACATATTGATAGAATTAGTTCATTGATTTATAGTTTCACAAGCATCCTAAGTTCTAGTATACTAATCTTGTAGGGGGAGTTCTATGTTCCATTGCATTTCATGTGACATATGAATATTAGAGTTTTGGGGAATTTAAGGATCCCAGTTCTAATGAATTTAATTTGCAGTGGACTATTTTTTTCACATTATATATTCTCCCAAAAATGTGCTATCAAATATATTACTCGTGACTTGGGTACAATCAAGACATACTCGGGTATATTCATTCACTCATTTTTAGGAGTTATTTAATTTTTAGTGGGAGTTTAATATTTTCAGAAGTTATGGTATTAGATAATAGTAAGTTTTGAGTTGATAAGTTCAATAGAAAAGACAATGGTTTTTGGAGGATGAATATAGAATATTATATCATTCAAGAGGCCCTAAAAGTTATACTTTCTAGAATCAAAACAAAGAATATAGATAATGTAGAATCGGATTATATGGATCATAATGTATCTAGTCCTATTCGGATGACTTTGTAAATGAATATTGCCTTTAACATCGTGGAAAATTAAACTACAATTGAGCTAATGAAATCCCTAATAGACATGTATGAAAAATCTATTTCTTTGAATAAGGTTTTCATAATGTAAAGGTTGTTAGACATGAGGTAATTAGAATGAAAAGTAGTGGTATACCGTGTTAATGATTTTTAAATGATCTAGATATATCTTGATTTAGTGAACATAATTTTCATGGAAGATGTCTCAATATTGATTTTGATATCATCACTACCAAAGAGTTGGGAGGAGATGGTAACTGTTGTCTGTAATTCTTGTAGAAAATTCAAATTAGTGTTTGAGTATGTTTAATACTTAATCTTGAATGAGGATCTCATATAAAGGGATGTTAAATCTCATACTGGTAAAGTATTTAATGTAGAAGGTAGAGGATAGTCACCCAATTAGAAGTCAATTCAGAAGTAAGTTGAAGATAAGTATAATGATATGAGTATAAGTAAGTCTATCAGACCTTCTCCCATGTGTTTACACTGTAGTAAAAATGAAAATTTCATGAATAATTTTTAGGTTTATTAGGTGAACTTTAGAATGATGGATTTTGGAAGTTTGAGTTCCATAAAATTTGTAGAATGGAATAATTTCTTACCGTTGAGTGTTAATGTTTTGGTGGAACCACAGGTAGTTGATTCAAGTACATAATTTTATTCCATGGAATAGAAAGGGTGCATGGTGAATTATATACCTAGAATTTTCAACAAGTTTCATTTTTCATAACCTAAAAATTTATTTTAGAAGAATACTATGATCGATAAATTTCCAAACATGAAACATATAGCTTTAAGAGAACTATGTTATACTATAAAAATATTATTATTTAAATGTGAATGTTATAAAATTGTCATTAAATTGGTAGGTATGAATAGTAATAACCAAATTATTTATATATATATAAAGGTTTTAAATAATTCAAATTTATTGATTAATTTATAATAAATAAATGCTCAATTTTTAGGATAGTCATTTTATACTTCAAAAATATGTGTTCCGCAAAAATTGTTTTTTTTTTGAATTTTATGCATAGATATTATAATTAATTTATACCATTATTATATATTTTATTTGATGTAATTAAAATATATTTTCAAATCACCATGTCAATATTATATTAGGGTGGATTTTTGGGATTTTTCTAAAAAGATTTATTTTTTAGTAAATAGTAAAAATACCATTTTTTGGAAAACTATTATTTCTCTTCTTTATGTAAAGTAATTTAAAAGTAACATTATTTTATGGAATTGGTTTTAAAGTAACATAAGCTATATTTATTAAACATCATCTAAATAATTCTACAAGAATCAACATTATATTTGATTCTGATATAAGTTCATTTTAATACTTAAAAAAACAATTTTCTAAAAACTGTTTTTCGTCGTGTTTTATGAATTTATATTAAAATTGATTTATGAAAATAATATAAATTTAATATTTAAAAATTTATTATATATTTTGAATAAATTGGTTCAAATTTGGTAAATAGAACCTTTTTATTTTGTTTCATTATGAATAATAATTGTGGTGAATATTTATCACATTGGTAAGGGTAAAACAAGGTTAAAACATTGAGATAAGACAAAAAAATCACCCCAAAACTTGAATTTATCCTATTTTATGAATTATGTTTGACCAAAAACATCCTAGATATGTAAATATTACAATTTATTTCCATTTTACTTTGGTTATTACTTTTTTTTGACAAGAACCTTTAGTTATTACATTTATATTATTTTAATAAAATGATAACTACAAAATGTTACAAAATGTAAATCTCTTGAATTTAATTTCCATTATATGATATCATAAGGATAAAAAAGAAGTTTTTAATGAATATAAAAGGATATTTTGAACTAAATTAAATTATATTTATGATTATAATTTATTTTTAATTTTTGGTAATGATATAATTACCTGAATGCATATGAAAATCCAATATAGTGCTTGTGCAAGTAGTAAAAGAATCCAGTTAAATGATTTTTTAAACAATAAAATTATTATTATTTTATAAGAATTATGGTATTAAATTAATTTAATTTTTAATTATAAATTATAAATTATGGTAAATGTGTTTATATTTAAATTCCATTCTGGTCTTGATGTCCTTTTCAAAGCCCTGAATTTTTGTTTTCATAAATAAAAACCCTTGATCCTATATCCCTCTTCCTTGTTTTGAGTTGAACCATATTTTTGAAAAAATAATGAGGGATTTGAGAAGAATAATTAGGATAAAGGATATTTTTGGAATTTTGTTTTGTCGAAATAGGGGTGGTTGTGCCACAAAACATAAGATAATGCCACAAGGGACTTGCCGGCACTGTGGAGTGGTGGATGCACTATAGTGGTACCCTAAAGTTTAAGGCCATATCATAGAAATAAGGGATGTATTGTGATGATGAAGAATTATGGAGGATAATCCATAGCCTTTAGTGTGGAAGGATGTTCAAAGAGAGGCTATGTCATTGTGGTTTAGACGAAGCCACATTGACTTACTCCACGTTTGTTTCATACAACCGGTGTAGATGTGTGCCCGGATCTTGGTCTTTTGGAGTTATGTATTTAAATTATCTATTTAAGAATTTAATAGGGGAATATTTTTTATAATTTAAGAGGGGAATTAATGAGGCATAAACTATGGTCTTCCACATGGTTTGAGCCCTCCAAATGTCCTAAACTTCTGCCACATTCATCATCCATCTAGAGCCCTGAAGGGATAAAGATATGAATCCTTGTTGAATTTCACCTATTTAAACCATATAATAATGTGACTCGACTGGTTTCTAGACCACATTTTATACCTTTCCTTCATAAAAGTCAATTTTCAGGACACTCCTTGCCGTAGTACCTTGTCCTATCCATGGTGTTCCACTATTAGGGAGCCCACACCGCAACCGTCATACCTATGTCATGGTATCATTCTTTGAGTAAAACCTACGCCATAATATACCACCCTATGACATGGTGGGTATTTTCCTATACACTTCCATTCCACAACACCTTTCTTGCACCATGGAGCCTCCAAAAATTCTAGAAATTCATTGTTTTTCCCAATGATCACATTAAGGTAAGTTTTGCTATATCCCTTAAACTTGTATCTCCATGACTTACTCTATAACCCATGAAATATTGGGTTGGAACTAGTTCTAGGAGTACTTGTAATGTGTTTGTGTTCCTATTGTTGTACACACATGGTTTGGGTGGTGAAAACCTCGTTGAACCTCAACATCGATAATGTCACCTTTGGTAGGAAGTTTTTTACCTTTTAGGATCTTACTTATACTTTTTACCAGTTTATGACACTTGATTTTTCCATGATTTATTTTGATCACATTTGAGTGTGTACATATCTCACGAGATCCTTATGTGTTAATTGATTTCATGTGTATGTTAGTATCTTTTTGTTCATGTTTTATGATGATCACATGTATTGTATGTTTCTACCTTTACACATGATGATACGATATGATTATTTGTATGATATACCATATAATGTGTGATTTTATAGGTATTGATAATATTTACCAAATCCTAGTGGACCATTGTGACATGTTTATTCCTTAGAGGTGGAGTTCACACAAATGTGATAATGGAATGATTCACATGGTAGAGATAGGATGATGCCTCGTGGATGACATGTGTTATACTTGAAGCCTAGTAGATGGAAAGTAGCATGTCACTTAAGGCCTAGTGGATGATTATTATCACTATAATTGATTTCTATTATATTACTAGGACATTATTTACTTGATTCCTAGTGGATTTTGAGTAGTACTCACACATGATGTTGGGCAACATGACTACCAGTGGATACTAAGGGGTATGTCAATTGAGGCCTAGTGGATTTTGAGTAGAACAATCACTAAATGTATAGTGGAAAAATAATAATAATTATGGTACCTTTGGATCATATCCCTAGTAAAACATAATTAATACTAAATATTATTATCATTAATTAATGGAAATACCATAAATATATCATTAAAACCTTATTGTGGAAAATATCCTTTCCATTTTGAAATCACTTATTTAAAATCTAATTTTTTTCCAAATATTAAGGAAAACATTTTACTTGAAAATAACCTTGGAAACTTGTAAATTAATCTTTAATTCATTGATAATTCATGATAGTTAAAAATATCGTTTATTCTGTACACGTTAAAATGAATATTCCTTTCACATTTTTGGTAAAAAGTCAAAAGATCCCTTTTTAATAAATTAAATGAAGATTCATTTTAAACCATTTTTTAAAAAGTGACAAATGTGTAAAAATTTATTTAAACAATAATTTTATTATAGACAAAACATTCTTTAAAACATTTTTAGAAAATATGGACATGGAAGAAAAAAGTTTTTCGACTGAAGAGAGAAATAAAGTTGATTTTTATTAAAAACATAATTTTGGTATATTTAATAATTTAAAAGATTAAAAGTAAAGGAAAACTTTTATTCTATAGAAATAACTATAGTATAATAAAATTTATGAGTTTCTTGAGAGTTATATTATAATATTTCATCATCAGAATCATAATTTTATAAAATCCCGATAAACAATGAGATTGTAACATAAAACCCTTACCACTTGGGTTGCTTTAGAATCATAGGCCCCATGAAAGAAAGATCCATATAATGATATTTAAGTACCCATAAAATTATTAATAAACATTATAAAATACATTCATGTGTATTATTTACACCACATAAAATAAACAAGTGGTGAATAGGGCATGTGTCTCACAGAAATAAAAGTGAGACGAAAATCCCATACATGCTTGGTAACATTTGAATCATAAGCCCCATGAAAGAATAAATTTAAATGAAACATTAAATATAAAAAGAATAAATAAATTCATGATATAAAATTTCAAAGGGTTTTTATATACACATAAAATAATATAGGTGCATAACATAATATATATCCCAAAAAAGACAATTAGAGACAAAAATACCTTACCTCAAGTCTGGACTTTATTCATACACATTAGAACCTCCTATATAATAAATATAGGTTTATTATACATATATTTCATAACCATAATCATATATATCATACCATATATGATTTACTTATGACCTTTTGTTACCCATTTATTAACAATTCCTTGTTAAAATCACACTTCGTGTAAAAACTAATTCATTTTTATGTATCTTTTGGTTTGGTATTTTAATTCCTTTTATTTTGATCATGGTTAAATAATATATAGAGTGTTGAAAATTATATAAATATCATATATATTCATTATATATGTTTTTAGAGTAATACGTAAAAGTTAAATATAGAAACTGAATTACACCATTCATGGAGACGTTAGGTCGTTCGTACGCATGCACGTTGATTCCATTTTCTTAATAGATGAAATGAAAGAAAGGTAAATAATATAAAACCTTTAAAGAATAATTTTTATGTTATAAATATCATATATATTCATTAAATCTATCCTTATTACCATCCATGTCAAAATAAAATGAAAAAAAACTCACATTACTTTGTGGAGGTAGTAGTCTACAAGTACGCGTGAGAAACGTTATCGTTTTCCAATGGTTTTGAAGGTAATAAGGTAGATATGGTATTATAATACGAAAAGTATAATTATTTCATAAATATAATATAAATACTTTAAATACATAATTATATAAATATATGGGAAGTGGTGATACATCGGTTCTTGAGGCAGTAGTCCGCCGTACACACGATCGACAGTTTCATTTCCCATTTGATAGAAGAGGAGATGGATATAAGTTATGATATTAACATGATAATTTATAATTATATGGTATATAATGAAATTATTATATTTTAATTATTTATACATGAATGGATATGGTAAGAGAATAAATAAAAAGAAAGAGTTTAGTGAAGACAATTACCTTTTCTTAGAACAACCTCCTTTATATCTCTTATTAAGGACCCTAGGGTTGGTATTTTGGAAAGAATAGTGTTGGAAAAAAATACCTCAAGGTTTCATTGAATTATTTTTAGGTTGATTGTGTTTGTTGAAAAAGGGGGTTTTTATGATAATTTGTGGAGCTCTAGAGAGATTTTTGAAAATCTATGTTGACAAAGATCCAAGACAAAGGAATGGATGCTTTGGTGGCGGTACAAAAAGATTGTATACAAGGTGGTGTTGCTTCCTAGTGTTTTCCAAATTTTGGGGGTCCAAAATTGTTGAAATAGAGAAATGTGTTTTTTGGAAAAGTAAATTGCACAAAATAGTGAATATGGTTTGTAATTTTGCACACACGACATGTTATAGGATCAACACATCAAAATATGGAAAATTAAAGAATCGTGAAAAATGTTTGGATTT
The DNA here is from genome assembly GCA_963277665.1 of Viscum album. Taxonomy (NCBI): domain Eukaryota; kingdom Viridiplantae; phylum Streptophyta; class Magnoliopsida; order Santalales; family Viscaceae; genus Viscum; species Viscum album. The sequence continues at coordinate 1,814,734,478 of OY728135.1, read as the reverse complement.
TGCATGAAAGATGAGGTTGTATAGAAGGGACTTAAGAACCCAATGTGACATCAAAATGGGTTTTCTATGATCAGGGAATTGTTGCACAAAAGAAATTCAATGGGTGAGAATCTTTCATATAGGATTGGAAATTCCTATAAATAAGCAGCTAACCCCTCATTCAAGATGCTTAACACTTAGAGAGAATATGGGATCTAAAGCGCGTAAGAGTCATTTAAGAAAGGGGGTTGTGCGTAAGAATGAGAGTTACATGTTATAAGAAAGTTGAACATAAGAAATACGTTTCATGAAAGAGTTTTTCCATGAGAAAAGTTAAATATTGTGTGCAAGGCATTAAAGTTGTGTGCAAGACACCCAAAAGGTTTCACAGAAGATCAAACCTACCCAATAGTTTTGTGGTAAAGGGGTATTAATCAATTGGATGAAATTGGAAATTAATGATACACTAAATGAGGTGTTAAACATATTGATTCAAGAAATCAAAGGAGAATATTATGAAGAAGTAGTGAGAAAACTTCATTTGAGAGATTAGTGAGCTTTCATTTTGTGATTAGTTGTCAACCAGGAGGGATAGTGAGTCCGCTCCAAACTTTGTAAACAAAAATGTACTTTTAGTGGATTTGGTACATCGGCACATTACCATTGTATGATCCTTGAACATAGACCAGTGAGGGGGAAAAAAAGTAAAATTATTGTGTTCTGTGCATGATTTAATTTCTACTCATATATTTCTACATAAAGAGAGAGAAGAGGTTTATGTTTAACAATGAAACAAGATCTGAAGGGGGAAGTAGTTTTAATATATTATACCATGATTCACCCACCTCTAAGGGTATTTAACATAGTTGGGCCTAACAAATAGAAGATCTGAAACATGGATAAAGATGTTGGGGAGATATTTTGGCAGGGTTTGGTCAAGCCAAATGGCTTATGAGGTGTGAATAATTGAGGAGAGGAGGTTCCATTTTATAATTGAGGAGTGGAATTTTTGTAAATACCCAAAACTATTCAATAATGCGAAGTCACTCTTACCCCAAGTTCTAAAAAATTGATAAATAATGGAGTAGAGGAAATATATGTCCGATCCAAACCTACACCACAAAAAACCACAACATGTTTTTTCTTACCTTCTAAGTTTACTAACTTTTACCATTTTAGTTTTCACCACAATAACTAGTCTCTTTTTATTTACCTAGGTAATTTATCTATTAATCCTAAAATAAAATGAAAATTATTTGATAATTTGGACCAAATGTATATAAATATGAAATCCAATTTATTAAATAAAAATTATATGTGTGTTAAAAATTAATTTTAATACATGCACATGTAACATGTGAAACCCCATTTAACCTTAACCGTAGTAATTATTTTTTAATATTTTACTATTCATTATGAGAAAAAATTAAGTTGAAATTATTATATAATATTAATTATTATAACTAAAACCATAAAATCCATTTTAAAAATTTTATTTAAATAATTGGAAGAATTTAATTTAAAATTAATCCCACATAAATGATGAAAAAGTGGTTTTCCAAAGATAAAATTTTCAAAAGTATAAAAAGTTTTATAACCAAGATTCAATAATAAATTGATTATAATGAACTAAATTGGATTAATTATAAAATAATTGAACTAATTTTACTTTTAAACTCTTTAAAAAAATATAACTTTATACACGATTTAAAGTAAATTTTAAATTTCAACAAAAACTAGTATTTTTCATTATTTATTAAAAAAATAAACTTTTCATAAAAATCCAAAAATCCAGCTTAAACTAATTTTGAAACGTTGATTCCAAAAATAATTTTAAATTTTTCACATAAATTTTTTAATAAAGTAAGAAATTATTTTTATTAATTTATTCCAAAAAATAAATAAATAACATTTTCTGAGAAAAATGTATTTTCAAAGTATATAAAGAATTCACTAAAAATAAAGTAATTATTATTAGTATATTTTATTTATCTAAAAAAATTATACTTATTTTTTTTAAAAGTTATTCATTTTAATACTTCCATGTTTAATGGATAGGTTATAATGTTCATTTCAAATAATAATATTAATAGTATGTCATGGTTTGTTAAAACTCGATGTTGCGTGTAACATAAGCTATCTAAGAAATTAAAATTTATTTGAAAAAAAATATTTCATAAAAAACCAAAGTTGTAACATTCCAACCCCCTTAAAATTAATTTCTTCTCTGAAATTCATCACTCCTATACAAAAAAATGTGAATAATTATGCCTCATCATATTCTCAGGTTCTCACAAAACTTTTTCAAATTGGTGGTTTCTCCATAAAACTTTGACTAGGTGAGTGGTCTTGTTTTGTAGAACATTCTCTCTACGATCCAAAATCTAAAGAAGTTGTTCCTCATAAAAAAGATATTTCTCTAGTGGTAGGACCTATGATTTTAGTATATGTGAAGGGTCAGGTATGTACTTCCTTATGAGAGATACATGAAACACATCAAACTCCAAATCATTCCAATGATTGTCAGTATAAATTTTTTATCGACTTTGAGATGTATTGATTTTATTTTTAATGGATCTCACTTTCTCTACCATTTCCTCATATATATAAGGTAATAATAGATTTTTTATCCCAATTATTCTTGGTGTGTTGTACTTCTACACTTCTTTCCATAGAGGGATTTAATAGGAGATGTTTGAATTATTGAATTAAAGATATTATTGTTTGAAAACTAAACTAGAGGAAGGTGTTGAAACCAAATACCTTTAAAATAAAAATAACAAGATCACAACTTATCCTATAGGGTCTAAATTGTTCTCTATCTGAGGATGATACAGAGTGATGAAACTCAATTTTTTATCAAGAGCATGCAGAAGACTATTCTAAAACTTTGAGGTAAACCTCAGACCCCAACCAGACATAATAGAATGTGGTACTCCATGAAACCTTGAAATTTCCCTAATGTATATCCTATAAATCTGATATATAGATAAATATTTTCTAATATTAATGAAGTGTACCAAATTTGTAAGGTGATCTACTTCAACCCATACAAAATTACGCCTTTAGATGTTTTGGGGATTCTAACGATAAAATACATGGCATTTTTCCCATTTCCATTTAGGTATGTGTAATGATTGTAACATCCCCTTAGAATTTTGTCTCTCAGCCTTAACTTACTAACATACCAAGAACCAAGATACAATCTCTTCAATATCTATCTTCATTCTATCCCACTAGGAATACTCTTTTAAATCTGTATACATATTTTTACTTCCAGTATGGATAAAGAATGAAGAAAAATTACCTTCCTCTAATAGATCATTCTTTAAATTTGGTTCAGATGAGGCACATACATGGTTTTATAACTTTATCATTCCATAATAATTAAGGTTAAACTCAGGAACATTTCTGAGATTATTCTATAGCTCTATTTCTCCCTTTTTTACCTCTTTAATCTTTACTTGGATAGATGGTTGAACACTTATTTGAGCAAGATAAAATTTTACCACTTCCTTAACAATTTTTAGATCCATAATTTTCAAATCCATAAATATTAGATCTTTTGTGATTCTCATCATAGATAAGCTAGTATGATACTTTTTACTCAAAGCATTTCCACCTTATTCACTTTCCTAGGGTGGTAATTTACTAAGCCTTCATAATCTTTAATTATCTTCAACCATCTTCTCTACCACATGTTCAACTCTTTATATGTGAGTATATACTTTAAACTATTATGATTAGTATATATATCAAAAATTTCTCTACAAATCTAATCCCTCTATATCTTTAATGAAAACAATCACTTTAGCTAACTCCAAATCAGGAGTTAAGTAATTTTTGTCAAGAACCTTAAATTTTTTCAAGTCATAATATATCACCATGTCATACCGAATGATGATTTTATCCTAACCCCTTATTCTATGCATCACTATAAATTAAAAACCCTTCTCCGCTATAGGGTAATGTAAGCACATACACACTGACTAACCTTGTATTTTTTTCATTAAAATTTTATTCAAATTCATTTATCCAAAGGAACTTGACTCCCTATCAAGTTGACTTGGTGGGTGGATTAGAAAATCATGATAAATTCTCAACAAAGTGTCAATAATATCCAGCCAAACCAAAAAAACTATAGATCTCAGTCACATTGGTTTTTTTGGGTCAATGTTCAATAACATCCTTCTTTGATGGATCCACTAATATACCCTATCTTGAGATTATATAACCCAAAAATGAAACTTTTTGTAGCAAAAAATTAGCACTTTTTAAAATTTTCATACAATTTATCTTTCCTTAGGGTCTTCAACACAATTTTGAAGTGATCTTCACGCCCTTCCTTTCTCTCTGAATAGACAAGAATATCATCTATAAAGACAATAAAAATTTGATCAAGGTAATCTATAAAGACTCTATTCAGGAAATACATAAAGATATCATGGGAATTATTAACACTAAATAACATCACTATATATTCATAGTACCCATACCTTGTATAGAATTATTTCTCAGTTATATCTTCCTTAACCCTCAACCGATGATATCCAAAATGAAGGTTAATCTTGGAAAAGTATTAAGCTATGTAAAAATGGTCAAATAAGTCAATAATATGAGGTAGTAGATACTTATTCTTGATTTTGATCTTGTTTGGTTCCTAATAATCAATGCAGAGTCACATCGATCCATATTTTTTTCTAACAAAAAGGAAAAGTACACCCCAAGGTGACACATTTGGATGAATTAACCCATTTTCAATATTCTCCTAGAGTTTATTCTTCAATTATTACAACTCTATCAGGTCTATTCTATATAAAGTCTTTAAAATAGGTCAAGTACTAGGTATGAGTTATATTGAGATCTCAACTTCATGATTTGGTGGATCACTAGGAAACTCTTCCAAAAATACATTTAAAAACTCCCTTATAATAAGAATATCATCGATGTTGAGAATCTACCCAAATATCTAAGATAAACCTCCCTTTTGAATTGGAATATTGACATATACCATGGATGGGATTTCCATCTAAAGTTTATATTTATTATCTCACTAATAAATGACCATAGGTTGGTTTTTAATATAAAACATGACTTTCCTTACTCAAGAATTTATGGGGGATTTATGTAGATAAATCCAATATATGATTAATATAAAATTAAATTCAACCAGAGGAAGAATAATGAGATTTTTAGGAAGAAAATTCCCATAAAATCCAATCAGAGAAGAATCATAAACTTGAGATGCGATCATCGTACCATTATGGGTTTTCACCACTATTTCAATATCTAATCATTGAGGATAGGAATTAATATTATTAGAGAATTTTCATGATTCATATAACTAAGATAAAATAGGGTACTTTAATATTTTATCTTACCTATTACCACCTCAAATTTACCATTCTATCTTCAATCTCATAATAAAACCAAAATGGTCATCATGACCGTCAAGCATATTTGATCAGATTGATCAATCATTCATAGGATGTTTAGATCATGAAAAAGTATCTTGGTGGAAACCCTTGGTTTTCCTTTCACCTGTGTGATTTTTCTTAGAATTCCACCTTCAAGTAAATTCTATACAAGTTTTTTGTAAGCTTTAGTCTAATATATCCCATGTCTCCTTGTCTAAGCCATTAGCTGCATGTACTTCTCCTGTGAGGCTGATTTGTTCTTATTTATAGGAAGAAGTCAAATCTATTCTTCCTATGACACCTAGTTCTCCCTGCCTGATCCCCCTTCTTTACCTCTCAATAAGGTTTTTTGTGAGGAGTTGAACTCATATACCATCATCCTGGGAAAAGTCAAATATATTATTCACTGTTTATCTAGTATTCCCTTTCCTGAGCCCACATATTTTCCTATGATGAAAATTCTCTATGAGGAGAAGAAGTCGTGCACTGACATCATATGTTTTCCCCCCTCTCCATGATAGAACTATTTGTGTATAGCTTATCAGTGAGCCGAATCATCCTCTGTACCAGGTATTGGAGCCCTCTTGTCCAAATGAAGTCTCTCCTGATCATGATAAGGAAATTGTTTTGGCCTTCTCTCAAAGATTGTGCAATATCATCCTCAAATATCGATCTCCTATCAGGAGGGAAAGTTCTGTCTCTCGTAAGGGAAAATAAAAGATCAGTTTTCTGAGCTTAACCCTCAACAACCTTTCCTCTACAACCCCCACTCCTTTTCAGATTCAAAATGGCTTTAGCCTTTTAGAACATGTGAATCCAGATTTATAATTCATTTTTCCTCTACCTCTCAGTGGGGTTTGGAACAGAAGTCAGTCCAAATGAGAGTAAGATTTTTGCTTGCTTCAATCACAGAGCCTATTAGCACTGTGGGATAATACAAAGTGCATTTTTTTCAACGATTCCCTTCCTCTTATGGAATGTCCTGGGATTTGGATCTTGGGTTAAGATCGATTTACTAGATTTTGAGATTCATTTTAATAAAATTATTCTGGTTGAAATCCTAGAGGTTAAGCAACATCCTTCAAAGATTTGAGACTATGTTACAAGATTGGGCTTCATAATTATATGAACGATGAGCCAGATAATCGATATAACTAGATTTGTTGAAATGATGGTCTTTTTGTTGAGCTTATATCAGCTACTAATAAACTTATTTCAATGAATTTTAGTTATGATAAAGGTTCTAGTTTCTTTTCCTTCATCTATGCCAAATTTTATCCAAGGGAGAGGGAGTCTCTCTGGCATTATCTCTGTAGCTTTAATCCGAGTGATGAGCCATGAATCATTGGAGGGGATTTCAATTAATTTTGGATTATTCTAAAAATAAGGGTGGTGGGTTTTAACCAATTAAATACCATCTAGTTTTTTTCCAGAATTTTTCTCTCACAACGGCCTCTTAGACTTGGGATTTTTAGGGGAAAAGTACACATGGTGTAATAATCAGAAAGGAAATTGGCGAACGTGGTGTAGGATAGATCATTACTTTACTAACCTTTGAGTGATTTCTTCCTATCCAAACTCTAGAGTGGTTCCCTTAGTTCAAGAAATTTCAGATCATTCTCATCTTCTTATTCACCTCTCTGGTGGTGGGGCCAGTAATGAGCCTTTCTTCTACTCAAGAAGATGGGAAGTTGAGCCCTCTTTTCGATGCGTGGTTCAAGAATCATGGTAGAAACGAAGGAAGAATGGGTCTTGGGTTGGATTTCAAAATAAGATCAGGCATTTGAAAGAAGAAATTCGTACTTGGAAATCCGAAAAAACCTTTTCCTTTTCAGGATGTGGACAATCTCAAAGCAAACATTGACCTTACCAAAATGGAGATAGAAACTCGATGGGATGAAGAGAGGTTCAATCTCTTAGTTTCTCAAAATAATCAGTTGGTTTAATTGATTTTGGAAGAGGAAGGAGTTGTTATATAGCACTTTAGGGTGAAATGGATTAAATTAGGTGATCACAACACAACTTATTTTCAAGGATGCATTAAGAAGAGGCGACAAGCTTCTTCTCAAGGATGGATCTTTCATGACTGACCCTCAAGTGGTTGGAGGTATGGCTACATTTCACCTTCATTCCTTATTATTGGGTGTTAATCCTCGTATATAGGTAGGTTATCCTCAAGGGAAGAATGATCTTTTTGAGTCCATACCTCATGTTATCTCTCAGGCTATTAATGAGTTTTTTGAGAAAATTCTGGACAAGCAGGAAATATGGGGGCTATCAATATCATAAATGCAGGGAGTTCCCCTGGACCCAATGGCTTCCTGAGTTCTTCCTACATTTTATCCTAGGACATCATTAAAAATGAGTTTGTGGGGATTATTCAAGAGTACTTTAGGGTGTGGGGGAATTTACCCAGAGTTTCATATACTACTACATTTATTCCCATTCTCAAAGTCAAGGATCCATCATCTTTGAAACAATACATGCCAATCAGTCTGTTCAAATTTCCCTATAAAACCCTTATAGTTGTTCTAAATAGAAGACTTTCTATTTTCCTTCATACGTGGATCTCTAAAGAGCAACATGGATTTATCCAAGGCAGGTCCAATCAAATTTTTATTTCATTGCCTCATTAAATAGTTAACGACATCAAAACAAAGTTCATTGGATCTAATATTCCCATTAAAATTGATATGGAAAAAGATTATAATAGGGTGGAGTATAACTTTGTTATTAGAGTCATGAGGTGCATGGGTTTCTCTAAATTGGAGATTGATCTTTTCTTTAGAAGTATTGGATATCCGTGGTTCTTCATCACTTACATGGGAAAAAGTTATGGCTTATTTAAGGCAACTAGGGGTCTTAGACAGGGTGACCCCTTATCAGATATTTTCTTCATTTTTGTTCAAGATACCTTTAGTAGATATCTAATTAAAATTAGTGAAAAGGGCAGGGTTTGTTCTTTCTATAATAGGCCTAATTTATATGAGATTACTCATCTTTTATTTTCATATGACCTTCTCATTTTCACCAATGGCAGCATTAGTACAATAAAATATCTCAATCAAATTATGAATATTTACAGTCATTGGAGTGGAAAGCTTATCAATTGTGTTAAGAGAAGTTTATTTGTTTCAAAATCATGCCTAGAGAGAAGGTGCAAGAATATTGAGTAGAAGATGGGAATTTCTCAAAGGCAATTTTTAATTATTTACTTAGGAGAACCGATCTCCTTGGGAAGGGTACACATTCATCAATTTGAAAACCTTGTTGACAAGATCTCCTTGAACATTATAAATTGGAAGAATCATTTTCTCTTATTTGGAGAACGTATTACCTAGGTTAACATTGTTCTTTCCTCAATCCCCATGCATGTTCTATCGGTGCTAAATGTACCTAAAATTGTTATGCATGATATAGAGAATATCATGGTTAAGTTTATCTGGGATGTGCATGGGGAAGGTAGGTTTCACTGGGCTTCATGGAATAGGCTTGCTTGTGAGGTGGGAGAGAATGTAATCAATATTAAAAGCATGGAAGACTCTATGAATTTTATTTAGGCTAAATTAGCCTAGGATTTTATGGAAGGCCATTCGTTATGGTCCAAGTTCACATCCAAGAAATATTGAAGGGATTTAGTTCACTTGGGAAGCCACTACACCAAGCTTTGGATGACAACTTTTCAGCATGTTCACTCTCTTCAAGAGCACTCTTGGTGGATTGTGGGGTGTGGGAGGATCAAATTATGGAAGGATAATTGGCTGAAAATTAATTTTTTTTCTAGGATGTTAAGTTCTCAACAACTCCTTTGATCACACCAGTAATTTTCCCAACTTCAATCAATCTATCCTCAGCCCACAACAATTTTATTTTTTAGGGAACATCGATCTCTTTTGATCCCGATAGGCTTGTGTACACAGGCTCATGTTCTAGTTTTTTCTCATCAAAATATTATAGGAGGATTTATCATTTGAATTGGGGTTACAACTATTGGGTAGATTTATTATGGGGAAAGTAGCTTCCTATTAAAATGAAATTTTTGATTTGGTACCTTCAAAATCATGCGATACCTACAGACGAGGGGGTGTGGCATAAGGTATTTTTCATCATTTCCAAGTGTACCTACTATCAAAATCCAAGGGAAGATTCAGCACAACATTTTTTCTACAAAGGGGACTAGGAAACCGTGATTTGGAATGACTTCAGTAGTCTTATGGGGTCGAACATTTAGGGCCTTTTAGGTGAAAAATTCCTCCTCTCATGGTTTCTCTATGTGGAAGATAATGATCACAAGTTCAAGACTCAATTGTTGTTGTTTGTGGTAGGAAGTTGGGGAGGCTTGTAACAGGTCCAAACATGATGGTGTTTCTAGTTTGCAGTTGGCTATGAAAGCTCGAGCAAGAATGATTGTGTTAGATCTCATTCGACTCTTAAAACAGTGAGAGATTTCTCCTTTATTATGAAAGCTCATGGATGGTAAGAGATATTCTTTAGAATAAGTGGCCTCCTAGGGTAAATGGGTAAGTTGGAATACTCCTCATAAAGGAATTAAATTGAATGTCAATGGATATTTCATTGAAGTATTTATGTAGGGGGGTTTTCCAGAACCCGAAAAAATCTGTTCTTTTTTCCTTTAGTTTATTTATTGGATAGGAAGATTCTATCAAGGAAAAATCCACCACCATGCTTAAAGGGTTGGAGTTGTGTGTTATTAATGGAATAAATCTAAATTGGGTGGATACAGATTCTTCTATCCTTAAAAGGTCCATTTAGGATGACATCACCATCCATTAGACTATCATTTACCTTATTCTTAAGTGCAAAAGAATTATTTTATGGGACTCTATGGTTTCACATACTTGGAGAGAGAGAAATATGGTTGTAGATCATTTGGATTTCAACGGAAACACATGTAATCCTTCTATTATTTATAATAGTGTTGGTTCCCTTCTAGTAAAGTGTGTTAATCTTGTTTAGGTGAATGATGTCGAGTTGCATTATTTCATACCTCCTTGACTTGTTTAGGCTTGTACCTCCACCCTTGTAATAAAATCTCTTAATTTTGGATGAATGAATAAGGCTAATTATCTTGCACGAGGTAAAGATCAAGTCAAATCCCAATGTACCCTTTTTGGATTTATTACCCCTAGCTAAAACTATTCCATATCCACATATACTTTTAGTATCTAGTTAAGGATGAAATTTCTTGGAAACCACTCACTCCATCCTTCACCAAAATTTCAAGACATTTTTATATACTTAGAATTATCCTTACGGTTCTCAACAAAGTTTTCTCATCATAGTTTCCAAATGTTAACTAAACCTTTCTTTGATACCAACTATAGTAACCCACAATTTTCATATATAGATTTCACATATTAATAGATTAATATTTATTACATAAAAAATGATGAAAACCAAAATCATATAGGTCTATTGACTTTGGAAACCTGGAAACATAAACAACTGGTTCATAAGAGTTATAAATTACTGCCAACTTAGTTCTTCTTAAATAGAACCCTTCTTAGACATATCATACATAAAAGTTTTCTCTATACCTTGGGGAAAGTAAACAAAAGGAAGGATAATATCTGATGCTCAGTAAGGGTAAAAATAGAGATATCAATGATCACATAAGCATAAAATGAGAATAAGGGTGAAAGATTATGATCATAACATTTGAAAATCATAACCTGTATATCAAAGATCATAACCTTGATTCATGACATAAATATTGGTAGTTCATAAGACATGAATCACGATGTAATCAAAGAACATGATCCATGAGAACAAAACATAGTTATAAGACATGAATTTTTGGAATACACATAAGCATATAAAATAATTTACTTAGTATTAAAGGATCATTTAGAATGATATCATAGTGGAATTAGTTCACTCCCTAAACCATCATAGTAGTCAAGATTCACTCCCAAGACTACCATAGTGGACAAAGTCCTTTACTAAACTGGGTTCACTCACCATTCTAGTCTTGGTTATCTCATGAGATATCAATATTTACTCAATGAATTAGAGGGAGATATAGGTCCCAAAAATCACATAATCCATACATATGTGTTCTAAAAAATCATTCATCATATCATAACCCATGAAAAGGAAACATGTTTCATAAACATTTCATCATAGCATAACCCATGGAAAAGAAACAAGTTTCCCAAAAATATTTTCATTATATCCATAATCCATCTAGACAAAGAATAATAATGGTACCATTGGATCATATCCTTAGTAGAAAACAAGAAACACCAAAGTTTCTTGTCATTTATGAATGAAAATTCTATAAAAAGATCATTAAAACATTCTTGAGAAAAATATCCTTTCCATTTTGAAATTACTTATTTAAAATATAAAAATTATCTATATATTAAGGAAAAAAAATTCTTTGAAAATAACCTTAGAAAATTATAATGAAATCTTTAAATCATTGAGTGTTCACGATGGTGGAAAATTTCATTCATGCTGTACACATTAAAATGAATACTCCTTTCACTTTTTTTAGTAAAAAGTCAAAAGAGCCTTTTTTGAAAAATGACAAGTAGATTCATTTTAAAACATTTTATAAAAATTAAAACATGGGTAAAATTTTCTTTAAAAAATAATTATAAAATAGAAAAATGATTATTTAAAACATTTTTAGAAAATATCTACATAGAAGAAAAATATTTTTTGACAGAAGAGAGAAATAAAGTTGATTTTTCTTAAAAACATCTTTTGGTATCTTTAATCCTTTAAAAGAGAAAAATGAAAGGAAAACACATATTCCATAAAAATAACATGAGGATAATAAAATTAATTATTTTCTTTAGATTTATATCATAATATTTCATCATTTGAAGTATAATCATAAACAATCCCGATAAATACTGAAATTGTAAAACAAGACCCTTATCACTTTGGTAACATTTGAATCATAATCCCCATGAAAGAAAGAATGAAACATGGATATTTAAATACCTATAAAATTATAAATAATTATCATAAAACACATTCATGGTAATTATATACACCACATAAAAGAAATAAGTGGTGAATAAGACATGTGTCTTATAGAAATAAAAGTACTACTGGAAATCTGGGCTATAGCCACGGACCTATAGCCACGGTTTTATAGAACCGTGGCTATAGGTTTTATATAGCCACGGTTTTTTTCCTACCCGTGGCTATATCCCCTCGCCCAGTTTTTTTCTCCCCCATTCCGTTGGGCTCCATCCTCGCCCTCGCCCCCAAGCGTCGGGCTCCATCTCCTCGCCCTCGCCATTTCTCTTCCCCGCGGCCTCATCCTCGCCGCGGCCTCCTCCTCCACGACGCATCAATGCCGTGCCATCCTCCTCGCTGACGCCCTCCTCGCCGCACTCTCCTCGCCAACGCTCTCCTCGTCGATGCCCTCCTCGCCGTGACCCTCCTCTTCGCGTAATCCTCCCCGCGCCCTCCTCGCCGGCGCCCTCCTTGTCGGCGCCTTCCTCGCCGCGCCCTCCTCGTCGAAGCCCTCGAGGTCGACACCCCCATCGCCCTCTATTTTTTTCTCTCCCGAGTGCTGGTTATCTGCATTTTTTATGCCTCATTTGCACCTTCGATTTCTTTGATTTAGGTAAGCTTTACATGTTTTCCCCTTCTGTTTCATATCCGCTGAGGTTGATGTTTTGAAGCCACTGGTAGAATTAGTGTGTATTTTCATTGAAGAGGATTATAGATGTTTCTACGTGGTCCATTACAAAACTTGGTATGATTTCTGCTCTATCTGCAAGTAACTTGGACACCTAAGTCAGGTCTGCTGATGGTCTTCTTCTAAATGGATTGGAATGGTTGCATCCCAAGGGATCAATACTAGGAATGTGGGTATTAGTAGAATGTTAATTTTGGTAGATGAGTTTGGATCTACATGTTTTTCTATAAAGGATTCAGGATTCACAGGACCTAGGTTGTCATATGAAAATGCATTGTGATCCGACCACGACCATCTAAGGAGCCCGGGGGAGAAAGTTGTTCCATCTGTTTCTAGTGCTGAATATGTACCAACATATGAAGAATTAAAATGAAATTGAGAAATTCAATGGAGAAAAAGATTCCAATATATGAAGAATTAAAATGAGAGCCTTTCTCGGACAACAAGGCTGAATTGAATCCCTATATGGGCCCAAGAAACCCATTACGACTGTTAATGAAATGTTCATACCATTGTAGAATACTAAGATGTTACCCCTAATATACATATTAAGTCTCATAGAACCCTTTTACTTTACATAGGTGATGGGGGTCCTTAGAGAAGTATATTATAAGTCTACCACTGTATAAATTTTCTAAAACATAAAAATTTATACATGACTGCTTCATTAGTAGGAATAACTTACTAGAATCATCATATGTTCACATTCAAAATAAAGCATTGTACTTCAATAAAAACCTATTTAGAAGATTTTAATAAAGTCAAATTATATTTAACCAATATTAATGTTTCTATAGATGATGAGGATCAGAAATTAATCCACTTAATCCCTCTTAACAATAGCTACATCACACTAATTGAGACCATGATATATGGTCGAGATTCTTTAACTAAAGAAGATGTTAAATAATCTATTTGTGTAACGCCCCGACCCAAGTTACCCAGAGTCGGTGCATTAATTACATAACATTGGCATGATCACAAGAAAGATCAAATATCGAAAGACCGATTGGTTTAGTAGCCTTGGAAACACTAGATATATTCATAAGTTTTACATTACATCATAAAATGAAAAACTAATACAACAACATAATGTTTCCACAATCCACACTATTATCCCCTCATAATATCCCTGCAGGTCATTCATAACTTACTTCTTCACATCTTGGGAAAAATAAAACATAGAAAAGGGGTGAGCTCAAATGCTCAGTAAGGATAACAATATAGCAGAAACTTTCATAAATAAGAATAAACATTTAAGGCAATGTATAACTAAAACAAAATCCTTTCAAACATGAACATTCAACATGGTATGGCATAAATAAAATGAAATAATGCCATTTACTTATTCACATGGATATTCTACTAATCGAATAATCACATGCAAAAATAAATAACCACTTTCATAATGACAGAATGCATAATGCTGAACTTTAATTTCTTTGTCAAGGCCTCATCCCAAGACCTTGGGGCTAACTGTAACCAGAACCCAACCCGGAGTGCCTCTAATAACCGGACACCAACCCGGAGTGCCTCTAATAACTGGAGACCAAACCGGAGTTCCTCTAATAACTGAATACCAAACCGGAGGGCTTACTTTTACCAGTCCCTAACCTGGAGGGCTTACTTTTACCAGTCCCCAACCTGTAGGGCTTACTTTAACCAGTCCCCAACCTGGAACATACTTGTCCAACACATTCTTATGAAGTAAAGGTTGAAATATAACATAAAAATTCTTATTGGAACTAGCATACGAAATGTCAATACTTTACTCATAAACCATGAATGCTATATAAATAGCACATCCACAGTCAAACATATCACAAAACCTTCAATACAATATAAAAGTTTTGTATCATAATATATCATCCTCAAATAAGCGTAAAATCCATTAAAGGAAGTTGACATAGATGAAATCAAAACTCTTTTTAAAGAAATATCTCTTTCTATTTTGAAATCATTTAAGAGACATATATTTATAAAATAAAACATTTTCTTTGAAAATATTCTTATAAGATTGTAAGGGAAGCTTTGACGATTTTATAACGGCGGAAAATAACCGCACCCGCCGTATAAGTTAAAAACATTCTTATCTTAATTCTGTCGAAAAGGTTAAAAAGCACCTTGTTTGGAAAACGACAGAAAGATTCTTCTTATAAAAAGTCAAAAAAGGGTATAAATGAATTTAACCCATATTCTTGTAAAAATGTTTTGAAATAAATTTTGAAGAAACATGGATGTGGATGATAATGAGATCCCAGTAGATTATTACGTATAAACAACCTCGGATAATGAAGAGATTGTGAAATAACCCTTACCAATTTGGTAACTTATGAAACATACAACCCATGAAAGAGGTATCATACAATGAATATGTAAATACACATAAATTAGCGTGTATTACACAAAGAATATAATTATGGGCAGTACATACACCACACAAAAGGTTATGGTGGCAATATGGCATGAATCTCACGAGAATAAGGAGTGAGATGAAAACCCCTTACCTTGTACTTTTCCTTGGTTGGGGTAGGTTAACCTCCTGTATAATGGTGAAATAATTGTTATTAAATTATAAAAGAATCATATACATTAATATGATATCATATATGATCTTTTAATATTGATTTGATAATAATATCTTAGTATTATCGTCATTTCGGGTGATAACTTACTTGTTTTATTTTATATGTTTTGTTACGTAAGCCATGTTTGTAATGGATAGGTTGTATATTATTCATATCCAGAATGATATCAAGTCCTTAAACATCATTTTTAAATCATCAAATGATAATTATACTTGAATGGATACGATGGAGAATGAATCTCATCGCGTTCGTGGAGACGGTAGTCCGTACGTACGCACGAGCGACAATATCATTCTTTTGATATTAAAATAATATATAAATGGATGTTATATCATATATACAGAATAATTAACATGTTATATTTATTATTTACATGAGTTACACATCATTATTATACCTATCCAAATAATAATATATTGAATAACAATTACACCACGACGTGGAGACGGTAAGCCGTACGTACGCACGTATGGTGACATGTTATTCAAAGGGTGGATAGAATACTGAATATGGTTGTACCATATTTATAATAACATCAAAGTATAAGTGAGATACTGGAGTTATTATTTTAGAATGGTAAGAACAAAGAAAGAAGAAGTGGAAGAAGAAAGGAACTTGAAAAGGGGTGGTGAAAACATTACCTCTTCTTCGGGTTCTTCCTTTTGATTTGATCAAAAGGGCTCCTTAGGTTGGCTTTATGATCAAAATAAGGACTCTAGGTTGTAGTGAGGGAAGTTGGGAGAGTATGTGGGCAGAGTTTGGCCGAGCCAAGTGGCTTGAGAGGTGTGAGGAATGAGTAGAAGTGGTCTCCTTTTATAAGGGAGAGGAGGGGCTCTTTAGGAAAGAGTGAAAGTATTACTTTATAATATAATTAAATTCGGTTTATAATGGTCCAAAAATAATTGAGGTCTAAGATAAGATGACTCATATTCTAAATAAAATCAACCAATAAGAATTGGACAGGTTTTAGATAATATTTTAATCATTATAATCTTATTTATTTAAATGATTTATTAATGAGGTAAACATTGCATCATTATTGTGTCATTAATAATTTAACTTATTTGATGTCTAAAAATTATAAATAAAATATCATTATGTAGGAAATCGTTTTATCTTTCTAATGAATATTTATAATCGAAAATCCAACATGTATAACCCTATGTAAAAATTGTTCTTCTAAAAGATGTAAGCTTATGCCATTTTTATTTTTATTTTAACTTTATTAATATAATGTGTCCCTACCACATACAAGTGGCTCCAAGGGGTCCCCAAATCGACCCAAGGATGCCCATGGTCGGGTATGTGTCCACCAATAAGGTTAGGACACGTTTTAGGGTAATTTTGTATTATTATAATATTATTTTATAACCCTTATTTACCGGATTTACCCTTTAACCATGGTAAATAAAATATTTACCGCAGTAATTATTCAAAATATCTAAAAATAAAAGTTACCTATTTACACAATTTGGACATCCTGATTCCAAATATGGAATCCATTTTTCTAAATTCAAAACACAGAAGTGGCAGAAATTAATTTAAAATTAATTCCCGCTGTCAAAACAAAAAGCGTGTTTTTAAGTGATAATAACTATCAAAAGATTGACACTTGTTTATGTTCGGTTTAATTGTAAAATTATGTCCAATTACCAACATTATATTAAATGGTAAAAATATATTCTAAATATAATTTAAAACCACTCAAATTCATAATTTATCACTATTAATTATTTTGATTAAAAAAGTTGTTTTTAATTAAAATTTAGTAATTTTCACTATTCATCAAAATATGAAAGTTATCCGAAAAGTACCAAAATTTCACCTTAGGGTAAATTCGACACTACGAATCCAAAAATGAAGTCAATTTTGAAATATAAAATATATATAATTTCAAAAAGTAGGTATTACTATTCATAACGGCTAGTTTGATCGGTTGTGGTGTGTGTTAAAACTCGAAGTTGCGTACAACACACGCTACTGTATTATTCAAAGGAAAGCGTACCGTGGAAGCTTGGGATGTTTCATTTTAAATTTTTTTGATGTCCCCATTTAGTAAAAAAGTTTAAAATATTGTATTTAAAAAAGGGTTCACTATTAAAAGTTGATAAAAGTGCAATACTGAAAATGAATTTGTTCTTGCATTATATCTAAGAAACTCATAATATGGATTCTAAAATTATAAGGATTATATAAAGTTTAAAATTTAGATAATACTATTCATAACCTCTTTTGAATGGATTTTTTTTTTGTAAGTCATGGTGTGATTGAACTCAGTGTTGCGTGTAGTGCAAGTTATTGAATTATTTTGAAGAAATAACACACTATGAAATCTTGGGGTGTTACATTCTCCCCTCCTTCAATAAATTGCGTCCTCGCAATTTGAAATTGTTCTTCGAAAATAAAAGGTTGAAAATAGAAAATATATTTGTGGGAAAACCCACATCGGAAATTGGGTTACTAAAATTTAGTCCTAATATGAGGAAAAGAGAAATCGAAGGGTCACCACCAAATTATGATCTCGATTAGGAGAACATTGGTGGCAATTAGAGACATATAATTGGAGGAAAAACGTAAATATTTATAGGTAGTGATTGAGGTCATCAATCACAAACAAGTGTAAAATTGAGGTCCTTAAATTCATCAATCTATGATGATTTGAAATACCATCGGTTCAACAAAACATAGGGTATTAGGATAACACATTTTTGACGTTTCAAAATATCTTAGTTGAAATCCCACATCGAAAAATGAATTAATGAGACCTCTATTTAAAATAAAGAGTCGAAAGTATGAAGATTACCGAAAATAACACATACTAGGGTTCCATGTAGGAAAATATGGATATGGAAGAAAAATCTAACCATCAATTATCTGATGGAGAGTGGTAGAGAACATGGCTATGAAAAGGCCAACAATCCCAAAGCCATAAATTAGTGATGATTTAAGGTACCATCTAGGAAAACATTTTTGTTCTAAGTTGCTTTTCTTAATGTTGAGGAATTTATTTATGAGATTGGCTAAGATCATAAGGAGATATACTTACTTTATAATTAGAGTTTTATCCATTAATAAATTTCTACCACAAACTCATCTTTCACTCTAAAACATAATAGAATGTAAAAAAATTCTATTTACACTATTCGTATAGGGTTCCAAAATAAACGAATTTATAATTCATCTACAAGATCTTTTAATAAAAACTACATTATTTAATCCAGGACATCTTGTGGTCCAGTGGTAGGTGATACACCCTTGTCGCCCTTCGGTTGCGGGTTCAAGTCTCGCAGCCTTGCCGGACGCGATGGGTTGTCGCCCGACCTCCGGGTTGTCCTTTTATGGCAATCCAAAATAATCCAAACTAGAAATATCCAAAATACTTCTGTCCAAACTCACAGTCCAACATTTATAAGGAAGTTAAACATAATATAGATCCTTTTTACCCCGTAATAGCATATGAATACCTTCATCATGTATTACCATATTCCTTATTGATTACATTCATGCTCCCTTATTCCATATAGAATGCTGGATATACTTCATTAATCCAAAAATGTTTTAAACCCCAAAAATGATGGAATATACAAATCATTAATCAGTTCCAAGGTAGTCAAGAATATCCAATATAATTTATCCAAAACAATCACATATTATTCCAAAATCACTACCTCAGTATCAGAACTATATTATGATTTATCATTCTCTCAACCATATATTTTCCAAAAATTTATCCTGCTATTGAGTCACTTTTCTTTGTTCCACACAATCTCAAGTCCTTAATGAAATAGTACTGCAGTACAATCCTTATATACTCCATAATTATTATAACAAGTACATTGTTGATACAATACTCAATTGACATAATCAACATAAGAACTCTAATCATTCCTCTTCATCTGTGGTAGTATCATAACTTGATTTTTATCCAATAACATCATTTTCCGCATAGTCTGATGACTGGGACATAGGTTCGCGTAGTGTCCAAACTCCTTGCAAATGAAGCATTTTACATTTGAAACCATTTTCTTACCCTTGCAGTCACGTACTTTGTGCCCTTTTCCTCCACACTTATAACAAACTCCCATTCCTTTCAGGCAAGTTCCAGGTTGTTTCTTTCCACAGTTACCACATATGGGAAAATTCTTCTTTTCCCTCTTCCCTTTATCCATCTTTCTCTCTTCCATCCTTTTCTTCTCTTGATTCCCTTCAAATCCATAGGACTAAGTAAACTCTTTACTTATATTATCAACACATGATATTATTTCTTCATATGATGATAATACATGCGAAACCATTTCTCTTATAAATTCTGGCTTAAGACCATGAAAGATATGATCCTTCCTTCTCTTTGGATCATGTGCATTGCTAGAGTTCTCATTCCTTCTACTGGGTGTCATTTCTAAACAATGGCATACACTAGATTAGTTTATGAATAACAATACCTAATCCCAAACTTGTAAGACACATAAAATAAATTAAATAGTTTATGGATATAATCCATAATCATAAAAATGTCTCCTTTGAGGAAGTATATACTCATAAACCCTTCATAATGATTTGTAAAGAAAATGAGAGTTATCCTAAGAATATCCCCCGGGAGTGTCGTAACCAAGAGTGCAGCAAGGCCCGTTGTCATGCACCAGTTCCCGTTCCAGTCTAGCTCAAAGCGGTGTTTTCAGGTTTTACCCCTAGGTACATCTGTGCCAGAGCCGCCTCTACCTGCTCGTATCCAGACAGGGATGTATTGCTCGGAAAACTCACAAAATCTCTACAATACCAAAATTATAGGAAGTTCTTCTATACTAATCCTCAAAGTTCATCTTAGGTCTACGTGCTCTAATCAGATTTTATCTAAATCTAACTTCCAAGGTTTGTACTAAACTTCCTCTGATACCAACTGTAACGCCCCGACCCCAGTTACACAGAGTCGGTGCATTAATTACATAACATTGTCATGATCACAAGAAAGATCAAATCTCGAAAGACCGATTGGTTTAGTAGCCTTGGAAACACTAGATATATTAATAAGTTTTACATTACATCATAAAATGAAAAACTAATACAACAACATAATGTTTCCACAATCCACACTATTATCCCCTCATAATATCCCTGCAGGTCATTCATAACTTACTTCTTCACATCCTGGGAAAAATAAAACATAGAAAAGGGGTGAGCTCAAATGCTCAGTAAGTATAACAATATAGCTGAAACTTTCATAAATAAGAATAAACATTTAAGGCAATGTATAACTAAAACAAAAGCCTTTCAAACATGAACATTCAACATGGTATGACATAAATAAAATGAAATAATGTCATTTACTTATTCACATGGATATTCTACTAATCGAATAATCACATGAAAAAATCAATAACCACTTTCATAATGACAAAATGCATAATGCTGAACTTTAATTTCTTTGTCAAGGCCTCGTCCCAAGACCTTGGGGCTAACTGTAACCGGAACCCAACCCGGAGTGCCTCTAATAACCGGACACCAACCCGGAGTGCCTCTAATAACCGGAGACCAAACCGGAGTTCCTCTAATAACCGGAGACCAAACCGGAGGGCTTACTTTTACCAGTCCCTAACCTAGAGGGCTTACTTTTACCAGTCCCCAACCTGGAGGGCTTACTTTAACCAGTCCCCAACCTGGAACATTCTTGTCCAACACATTCTTATGAAGTAAAGGTTGAAATATAACATAAACATTCTTATTGGAACTAGCATACGAAATGTCAATACTTTACTCATAAACCATGAATGCTATATAAATAGCACATCCACAGTCAAACATATCACAAAACCTTCAATACAATATAAAAGTTTTGTATCATAATATATCATCCTCAAATAAGCGTAAAATCCATTAAAGGAAGTTGACATAGATGAAATCAAAACTCTTTTTAAAGAAATATCTATTTCTATTTTGAAATAATTTAAGAGACATATGTTTATAAAATAAAACATTTTCTTTGAAAATATTCTTATAAGCTTGTAAGGGAAGCTTTGACGATTTTATAACGGCGGAAAATAACCGCACCCGCCGTATAAGTTAAAAACATTCTTATCTTAATTCTGTCGAAAAGGTTAAAAAGCACCTTGTTTGGAAAACGACGGAAAGATTCCTCTTATAAAAAGTCAAAAAAGGGTATAAATGACTTTAACCCATATTCTTGTAAAAAATTTTTGAAATACATTTTGAAGAAACATGGATGTGGATGATAACGAGATCCCAGTAGATTATTACGTATAAACAACCTCGGATAATAAAGAGATTGTGAAATAACACTTACCAATTTGGTAACTTATGAAACATAAAACCCATGAAAGAGGTATCATACAATTAATATGTAAATACACATAAATTAGCGTGTATTACACAAAGAATATAATTATGGGCAGTACATACACCACACAAAAGGTTATGGTGGCAATATGGCATGAATCTCACGGGAATAAGGAGTGAGATGAAAACCACTTACCTTGTACTTTTCCTTGGTTGGGGTAGGTTAACCTCCTGTATAATGGTGAAATAATTTTTATTAAATTATAAAAGAATCATATACATTAATATGATATCATATATGATCTTTTAATATTGATTTGATAATAATATCTTAGTATTATCGTCATTTCGGGTGATAACTTACTTGTTTTATTTTATATGTTTCGTTACGTAAGCCATGTTTGTAATGGATAGGTTGTATATTATTCATATCCAGAATGATATCAAGTCCTTAAACATCATTTTTAAATCATCAAATGATAATTATACTTGAATGGATACGATGGAGAATGAATCTCATCGCGTTCGTGGATACGGTAGTCCGTACGTACGCACGAGCGACAATATCATTCTTTTGATATTAAAATAATATATAAATGGATGTTATATCATATATACAGAATCATTAACATGTTATATTTATTATTTAAATGAGTTACACATCATTATTATACCTATCCAAATAATAATATATTGAATAACAATTACACCACGACGTGGAGACGGTAAGCCGTACGTACGCACGTATGGTGACATGTTATTCAAAGGGTGGATAGAATAATGAATATGGTTTTACTATATTTATAATAACATCACAGTATATGTGAGATACTGGAGTTATTATTTTAGAATGGTAAGAACAAAGAAAGAAGAAGTGGAAGAAGAAAGGAACTTGAAAAGGGGTGGTGAAAACATTACCTCTTCTTCGGGTTCTTCCTTTTGATTTGATCAAAAGGGCTCCTTAGGTTGGCTTTATGATCAAAATAAGGCCTCTAGGTTGTAGTGAGGGAAGTTGGGAGAGTATGTGGGCAGAGTTTGGCCGAGCCAAGTGGCTTGAGAGGTGTGAGGAATGAGTAGAAGTGGTCTCCTTTTATAAGGGAGAGGAGGGGCTCTTTAGGAAAGAGTGAAAGTATTACTTTATAATATAATTAAATTTGGTTTATAATGGTCCAAAAATAATTGAGGTCGAAGATAAGATGACTCATATTCTAAATAACATCAACCAATAAGAATTGGATAGGTTTTAGATAATATTTTAATCATTATAATCTTATTTATTTAAATGATTTATTAATGAGGTAAACATTGCATCATTATTGTGTCATTAATAATTTAAATTATTTGATATCTAAAAATTATAAATAAAATATCATTATGTAGGAAATGTGTTTATCTTTCTAATGAATATTTATAATCGAAAATCCAACATGTATAACCCTATGTAAAAATTGTTCTTCTAAAAGATGTAAGCTTATGCCATTTTTATTTTTATTTTAACTTTATTAATATAATGTGTCCCTACCACATAAAAGTGGATCCAAGGGGTCCCCAAATCGACCCAAGGATGCCCATGGTCGGGTATGTGTCCATCAATAAGGTTCGGACACGTTTTAGGGTAATTTTGTATTATTATAATATTATTTGTTAACCCTTATTTACTGGATTTACCCTTTAACCATGGTAAATAAAATATTTACCACAGTAATTATTCAAAATGTCTAAAAATAAAAGTTACCTATTTACAAAATTTGGAAATCCTGATTCCAAATATGGAATACATTTTTCTAAATTCAAAACAAAGAAGTGGCAGAAATTAATTTAAAATTAATTCCCGCTGTCAAAATAAAAAGCGTGTTTTTAAGTGATAATAACTATCAAAATATTGACACTTGTTTATGTTCGGTTTAATTGTAAAATTATATCCAATGACCAAAATTATATTAAATGGTAAAAATATATTCTAAATATACTTTAAAACCACTAAAATTCATAATTTATCACTATTAATTATTTTGATTAAAAAAGTTGTTTTTAATTAAAATTTAGTAATTTTCACTATTCATCAAAATATGAAAGTTATCCGAAAAGTACCAAAATTTCACCTTAGGGTAAATTCGACACTACGAATCCAAAAATGAAGTCAATTTTGAAATATAAAATATATATAATTTCAAAAAGTAGGTATTACTATTCATAACGGCTAGTTTGATCGGTTGTGGTGTGTGTTAAAACTCGAAGTTGCGTACAACACACGCTACTGTATTATTCAAAGGAAAGCGTACCGTGGAAGTTTGGGATGTTTCATTTTAATTTTTTTTGATGTCCCCATTTAGTCAAAAAGTTTAAAATATTGTATTTAAAAAAGGGTTCACTATTAAAAGTTGATAAAAGTGCAATACTGAAAATGAATTTGTTCTTGCATTATATCTAAGAAACTCATAATATGGATTCTAAAATTATAAGGATTATATAAAGTTTAAAATTTAGATAATACTATTCATAACCTCTTTTGAATGGATTTTTGTTTGTAAGTCATGGTGTGATTGAACTCAGTGTTGCGTGTAGTGCAAGTTATTGAATTATTTTGAAGAAATAACACACTATGAAATCTTGGGGTGTTACAATTTGGTCTAAGGATTTGCATTCTAAACTTAAGATAAAAGGAGAAGTTGAGTGTTTTTCACAAGGGGAAGACCTAAAACTTAATGTAAAAAAGAAACAGTTCAATAGATACAAAAGTAAGAGTAATAAAGAACCCAAATCCAAAACTAGTTCCTTGGATAGAAAAGTCACATGTTTTCACTATGTTAAACCCATGCACATTAATCCCAAGTGTAGGAAACTCATGTGAGAGTTAGAACACAAACAACCAACTGACCATCCTTTTATGGTTGACTCAAGATATTATGCTATTGAATTCCGGAATATATCCATCCATAAACTCAATCATGAGTGGGTCCTCAACTCTGGATATTATTGTAACTTGTGTCTATATATAGAGTCTTTTTTGAATCTATTCAAGAAGTTGGAAGGGTATGTCCTTTTAGGAAATAATAATAGGTGCAGGGTTGAGGGTAGAGACTCTATTCTAATAGAGTAAGATGATCAATCCATCATCCACTTACTTGATGTAAGGTGGTTCCCCAACCTTCAAAAAAATAATATCCTTAGGAGTCCTTGATCAAAATTGATTTACCTCTAGTTCATATAATATAAATGGATATTTAACATAATTAAATATTGATATAATTAATTTATTATAGTAATATTTCCACCTTCAATTTCAACCAAGAAGAAAACTATTTTCTATGAAATGTCTCTCTCCTTCTCAAAGATAAATAATGATGATTTATATTATTAATTTCTTTTTTATATGGTTTATATTTTTCGTCATCTACCACAACTCAATGGGGTGTGGGGTAAGGCATAAAAGAAAACTGAGAAAAATCACTAAACAACTCAACCACACTAGAAATTCCCAAAGATTTTAGTAGAATGACAACATATCTTTGTAGATATGGTTTATATTTTCCGTCATCTACCACTACTCAATGGGGTGCGGGGTAAGGCATAAAATAAAACTGAGAAAAATCACTAAACAACTCAACCACACCAGAAATTCCCAAGGATTTTAGTAGAATGACAACATATCTTTGTAGATATGGTTTATATTTTCAAAATGTCTCTAAATTTCAATAAATATTTGTAGATTTAATACAGAACATCACAACTCGTTATGAATTAACCCAAACACTTTTGGGAATTGATTATTATTATCTCTTAGATTTCATATAAACTCTTTTTACTATAATCAATCCTCATTCTTGGAACTTATGTATGACTATTCATGAATTTTTATAATTTAAAACATTTATGAATTCCCTAAACCATAATTTTAATATATTTGTTATAATTTTTTTATTAACTTGTTATTGATGATTACATAATATCTTATGAAACAATACATATAATGTTAAGTCATTTTCTATATTATTTATCTAATGTACTTTTATCTGCCTCAGAATGGATAGATACTGGATGTACAACATTGATCGGATCACTGATGAATTTCCAAAGGAGTTACAATATTTTTTGGACTTTGCATTCACTAATGATTTAGATGGAGGATTGATTCGATGCCCGTGTTTTGATTGTGTTGGAAGACCTTGGTTAACTCGTGAGGAAGTGAGTTACCATATCACTAAAAGTGGTTTCCAAAAAAATTATCATGTGTGGTATCACAATGGAGAAAAAGCTCAAGTGTTGAATGCCATCGATTCAGCGGAAAAGATTGGTATGAAAAATCTGATTTCTGATCGGTTTCCTTTTGTTTCTGAAGATAGCTCCTCATGTAGACTAGTGCAAGAGGAAATGAATACTAGAACACAGTTCTCATCTATTAATCAGGATGATGACGTTGAGAGTGTTAGAAAGTTGATGGAAGATGCAAATACCCCAGTATATCAAGGATGTGAAAAAATGAGAAAACTTGAGTTTTTAATGCGATTATATCATGGGAAAACAATGTATGAATTTAGTAATACTGCGGTCGACTATCTCCTTACATTTATTAAGTATTTACTGCCTGATGATGCATGTGTTCCAGAAAATGATTACATGGCATCAAAGTTGGTTAACAAATTTGGATTTTCATCTAGTAAGATTCATTCTTGTCTCAAAGACTGTTGTTTGTTCTGGAAGGAGAATGCAAACTTGAGTCAGTGCAAACAATGTGGCACATCAAGGTGGAAGACTAATAAAGATGGATCTCAATCATGCATACCACAGAAAGTGATGTGGCACTTCCCTTTAATTCCCAGGATTCAAAAATTTTTTATGTCAGAACAAATGGAAATGAATATGAGATGGCATGCAGATGAAAGAAATAAGGATAACGATGAAATAGTGCATCCTGCAGATGGGTTGTCTTGGAAGAAATTTGATAGGTTGCATCCTGATTTTGCAGCCGACCCACGAAATGTTAGATTGGGATTATCCTGTGATGGTTTCAACCCATTTCGCCAAATGCATACTGCACACAGTACTTGGCCTGTTTTCATTCACATTTATAACTTTCCTTCATGGATGTGTATGAAGAAGCCATGCACTATCCTGAGTATATTGATATCTGGACCCAGTGATCCTAGAAATGATATTGATATATACTTGCAGCCATTAATAGAGGAGTTGAATGAGCTTTGGATTGTTGGTGCACAAGCATATGATCCATTCAGAAAGGAGTACTTTATGTTTCATGCAGCTTTATTATGGACGATAAATGATTTCCCTGCCTACGGAATGATGTCTGGTTGGAGTACTAAAGGGAAATTATACTGTCCTATTTGTATGAAAAATACACGTTTCCGAAGAATGAAGTTTCGACGAACTTTCAGCTTCATAGGGCATCGACGTTTTCTACCAATGGACCATCCATACAGGAAAAATCGGAGACAGTTCGATAATGCCATCGAGACAGATGAGACACCTCAATGAATGTCAGGGACTGATATTGTTAAAGAACTTGATGATTTGAATTATGTTCTTGGCAAAAGTCAATCAAATATCAGAAAGCGAAAGCATGCTAATTCTAATTCCAATAGAAATTGGAGAAAGAAAATCATATTCTTTGAGTTGTCGTATTGGTCATCGAATTTATTACGTCATTGTGTGGATGTAATGCATATCGAGAAAAACATTTGTGAGATGTTACTTGCTACTATTTTAAATGTCAAAGGCAAAACAAAAGACGATTTGCGGTGTCATCGTGATTTGATGGATTGGAGTATAAGAGCAAGACTTCATCCTGAGTTAATTGGTCAAAATAAGTGGAAAGTCCCTGTTGCCTGTTATTCGATGAAAAATGTGGAGAAAAAACAATTTCTTCAGGTCTTGGAAAGTTTCAAGGTTCCGGATGGTTATTCAAGTAATATTTCGAAAAGGGTGAATACGCAAGATGTGAAACTCAAATCTCTTAAAACCCATGATTACCATGTCTTGTTACATGAGTTGATTCCCATTGCCATTCGTCATTTACTTTCACATAATGTTAGAGTTGCGGCGATTAAGTTATGTCAATTTTATTGAGATCTTTGTGCCAAAAGATTGAGCAGAAGTGCTGTTCAGAAATTGCGGAGAGATGCACTGATTATTCTTTGCGACTTGGAGAAAATTTTCCTACCATCTTTTTTCACAATTATGTTACATTTGACTTTGCATCTTCCCACAGAAGTTCTCTTTGGTGGTCCTGTTTCGAGTCGGTGGATGTATCCTACCGAAAGAATGATGTTTACATTGAAATCTTATGTGAGAAATAAATATCATCCCGAAGGCTCTATTGTGAAATGATATTTAGCACAAGAATGCATGGATTTATGTTCAGCATACTTGGCTAACGTCACTATGAGGTCTAATCGACTAATGAGAACTGAAGATGAGCAATATGATCCCATTGAGCCTGCATTTCCTTCAATGCCCCAAACATGGGGGATATCTGGATCGTACTCGTTGTGTACTTTAAGCAGGGAAGAGTGGGAAATGGCACATCGCACAGTATTATTCAACTGTAGTGTGCTTGATGATTATATCAAGTAAGTAAACTAATAAATATGTATTTTTTTCATTGTGTGATTTCTTTATATCTTCTGACATTTTAATGCTTGCATATCTGTAGAGAACATTTTCAAATTATAAAAAAGAGACATCGCTCTCTATCTATTAAGAGGAAGGAACTGTTGCACATCAAAGAATTTGCTGCCTGGTTAAAGTCAAAGGTAATAGATTTCTTTTTCTTCTTCTCATAACATAATCACAAATCTCTGTTTAATATTCTATGTTGGTATCTTTTACGTTTTAACTCTACCAATGATTGAAGTATCCGATGAAATAAAAGAATTGTCCTTTGGCCCAAACGATGTGGTGCGTGATTGTAAGTCAATGGTTGTCAATGGATATAAATTTGTTATAAATAGTTGTGAAAAAAATGGCAACACAGCATGACGGTGTCACGATAAGCGCCACAACAGATTGTTATGCGAGTGCATCGGACAGGCAACCTCGATCAGAAAATATATCATATTACAGTGTTGTTGAAAGAATCATTTTATTAGATTACTATGCACATGGTCATGTCGCAATGATGAAATGAAAGTGGTTTGATTCAATGACACGATAAGGAATGCATATTGATAACTGTGGATTTAGAGTGATTGATATGAACCACCAGCTTCGTACCGATGAACCTTATATTCTTGCGTCACAAGCTAAACATGTGTTTTATGTAAGTGACCCGTTACAACCACAATTTGGTGTTATTGTTGATGTTATTCCTAGACATATTTTTGATGAAGGCATAGATGACAATGATGTTGTGGATGAACCTGTTGGTATTTATTCGAATGTTGCATTTGATTATACGGATGATGCAATTGTTCGAACAGATTGTGAACCAGAAATTGTCACAGACCCCACATAGCGTTGACACATTTGTAAGTATTTACCTGATATTATCGCAATATTGTATGTGTTTTTTTAACTTTCATACATGATATCAAAATAACTAGTATATTTTATACCATTATCGAATATAAAACAATTAATAGCCTCACCAATTTATGTTTAACCACTTCTCTAGTAAATCTTGAACATAGAAAAGTCTTGATATTTTATCAATATAAATATCACACATGAAAATGTATCTCATTGTTTTATGATACAATTGTATTATTTAACATTTTGCATTATTTCTATTTATTTGAGAATATTATTTTAAATTTCCAGGTGAAAATGTCTGATTATGATGGTAGTAGAAGGAGTAGAAGAATATTGAGAAACGAACAATGTAGGTCTCCTCCTGGAAACAATGTAAGTACAAATTATGTTTGAATATTATGGTCTTTCATATTATTTATCTTGTTATCGTTCGTTTTATTTTATCATCTATGTTATTTTAGACCGCATCGTCGAGGAGACGCTTGGATTATGCCACTGAGGATGATATTGTGGCGGGGGGCACTGATTCTATAGGTCAGCCTACTACTACGCCGCTTGAGACACCAGGAGGCCATCCTCCCATTATGCCACCTCCATATTATCCATACCCACATTTTCCGTATCCCTTTTTGCCCGCACCCACATCGGATGGTAGTTCTCAGACTCCCATCCCTCAGTTTCCATTCCCACCATCCACTGTATAGGGTACTGTGCCCCCATATATCCCACCACCATATCCATATTCATATCCACCCTCATCTGTACAGGGTTATCCATCGGGTTTTCTTCCTCCATCAGTACACTTTGCATCTACTATACATAGTACTCCTGTAGATATCTCACCTACCATGGAGGCTGCCCCCCCTCCAGACGCAGCACTTCAGGGGTCAGCAGATCCCCCATCTACTGGTATTTGTTTAAGCATTACTGTTATTGATTAATGATAAATTCATATATATTATTTTCTTTTATTTTGGTTTCATGATTAGCTCCAGCCTCTACCAGATGACGAGGCCGCAGAAAAATGCGCGAGGTTTGGAATCGGAACACGCAAATCATAGTTGATTACAATGAGGACAATGCTATAATTAATAAAAATGGCACGGAATGTAAAATTTTTATGGGAACACTTGCTAGACACAACAATATCATTACGGTTCAACCGATAAGTTGGAAGGCAGTTGGACAAGAAATAAAGGACAAAGCCTGGGCAGAGATTTGGGTAAGTAATGTTAATCACCTTTTATATATATATAAATTTATAATATTTTCTTAACAAATATTATGTCCATTGCAGCTTCGATATAATTTTCCCGATGGACAAAATGCAAAGGCTGCAATGATAATGGATTTAGGTGAAATGTGGCGAGCCTACAAGTATGATTTATATCTTGGGTGGAAAAAGAGAGTTGGTACAGAGCTTGAAGAAGTACCGGTGATTCAAGATTTCCCAATATCACAATATAAAGAGATGATCAACTATTGGAAGAGTTCAGCGTTTAAGGTGTTTGTTAAATTTATATATATATTCATTTATTTATTTGAAAACGATTTTAAATTACTTGTTTTATTTATGTTAATGAATTTATATAATTATTTGTTTATAGGAGAAATAAAATAGAAATAAAAAAACAAGAGTGCAATGAAACACATTTATACTCGCGGACTCACTTCATTACCAGATCATGAGCAGACGCAGGTAATTTAACATTTAAAATATTTAGCTTTGTTTTGTGTAATTTTTTTAACTTCCAATTTTGATTTATTTCTTTGTTTTTTTCCAGAAAAAGGCATTGAATATTGAGGGTCGCGTTCCTCGCTCAACTTTGTTTTGTACAAGCCGGAAAAAGAAAGATGGTACTGTGCCAAATCCTGACACCGAGAAGGCGATTGTAAGTATATTTCAATTTCTTTGATTTTTAATGAATTTAATTCTGTATATTATTTTATCATTTTAATTTATGTTATATATCAATCAACAGAATGCTTTAGAGGCATTGGCAGAAAAAGAACCTGACAATTTGGGCCCAAACGATCATCTACATCAGGTATTAGGAGATGAGCATCAGGGTAGAGTGCGTTGTCGACCTGAGAAGAAGATTTTACCATCTCGATACTGGTCTACTAACATTTCTTCAAGTACCGGTTCTGGTTTTGTCACAGTGGAACAAATGAATGCCCTAATCAAAGAAGCAATTCAAAAATCAGAACAGGCGATACCTGCAAATATGATGAAGTTTATGTCTGCCCTTTCTTCTACAATTCCACCAGAATCAGCTGCAACGATTGATGCCTTTTTTATGTCGATGAGTTCTGCTAATGTAGATTCTTCTGTTAGAGCCGGAGCCGGACCTAGTGCTGGACCCGGTGCTGGTGCCGGTTCGGATGCAGATGTCGATGCCGATGATGATGTTGGTGGTGTGAGAGGTGGTGATGGTGTTTCTGTAGGAGGTGTGGATGAGGGTTATCATGATTTTGATGATACTGATATTGAGACTCACTTTTGATGTTAATTGTATGTTTGTATTGGTAATGTATGACGAGTTCCATGCATCTGATTACATTGCTTTTTTGATCAATATCATTAATATTTACCATATCTTATTGGGAATGAGAATGACTACTAAACTACGGTTCTCCACTGCTACAAATTCCTTTTTTGATTGGTCTCAGATTTCTTTTAGTAGTGATAATACTATTTCTAAGATGTTCCGTAATATGAAACCTACAATTTCTATCCTTAAAGGATTCAATAATACAACATGCTAACAATGACACCTCTCTTGGACTAAAGAATGAAATCAAAATAAAAGATGATGAACCAGTTTCTGCTATCCCAACTCACACTAATACTATTAGCAATCCTGCCAATTTTGGGTACGCCGAGACACTAAATAAGCCCTGTAATACTGCTTTCATGGCACCCAAATCAGTTGAACATGGTACCACAATATCGATACAGGAACCTAATCCCATGCAGGTTATGAATGTCTCTATAGAGAAAATGCACTGCTGTAAAGATCTGGAAAATATCATAAAACATCCCACAGATACTTCACAGGCCAGGTATAACTATTTCACCACCTATAGATAGTGAGCACCGTGCTATAAAATCTGGTAACTATTTCTAATCATAACTCTATTTCTGATTGTTTTCTTGCAGAATATTGATTTTGATGACGATTAAGATGATTGATTATAATGTCGAAGAGAATGATGGTATGAAAATAATGTATACCATTGCTGTTACAGTTTTTGTAAATGAATTCTAATAACAATTGTTCACTAGATGATGCTGATCTTTACTTATTGCAGATGAGACGTTCTATGATTGATCGTACCCACCAGAGTTCTGTACATTGGACGATGCTGATCATTTTTTATTCTACCACAGAGGTTTCTTTTCGTTGTTTATACATACATTGTTAGGTTTTGTTTGATTGGGTGTGATTTTTGATTGTTGCAGTTGAATTAATTAAAACAGAACAAGCTTTCTATTTTTAGTTTGTCTTTTCAATTAACAATATCATTGTATTTTTTAACAATAGTTCCATTTTTCTATATAAATGATGTCCGGCAGGGGTAAATATGCAGGGGGAGTCCAGTGTCCAGGGGGGAGTCTAGTGTCCAGTAGGGGTAAATATGATTTGGGCATCCCAAGAACTAGTTTCCAGGGGGGAGTCCAGTGTCCAGAAGGGGTACAAGGGGGCTGGTAGGGGGTGGGGGGAGAGTATGGGTCCAGTGTCCATCAGGGGTAAATATGCAGGGGGAGTCCAGTGTCCAGGGGGGAGGGAGGGGGGCTGTCCAGCCTCGACACATTATTATCACTATCTATTAAAATCTAGTTTTAAGTAATATTCGATTTTGATGATAATTTGTAGTGAGTTAGAGGAGGCCAAGCAATTAGTTCACTTTTGAGATCCATCATTATGAAAGAACAAATCGTATTTAAATTCAGCATCTCTGAAGCAATTTCTCTCTCTCTGATGGTCTCATTCATGAAAATTCATTGAGGATGTTATCATTGATTGGAGAGCTCCTTTGGAAGCACATGTTCGGTCTCCCCTCTTACATGTGTATGCATAGGTAGGCATATACATATATAAGTTCCCCCTTTATATACTTCTTCTGCTCAAACTATTGCACTGAATCCTTATTTTAAGCATTCCTTATTGGCATTTTGGCCCAATTAGATGCTATTTTTCGTCAGAGTTGGGTGGGTCTGGTCTGGGGAAGGTGTGCGGGCTCATGTAGGGATGTAGGGGGAGGCTAGTGTGTAGGGGTGTAGTGCAGTGCAAAGAGAGAGGGAGGCCGAATCTGGTGTGAAGGGGGGAGAGGGACCAGTGCAGGGGTGCAGGGGGAGGCTGGCGTGCAGGGGTGCTGGTGTCAGGGGTGCGGGGGGGGGGGGGGGGGCTGGCAGGGGGACAAGCAGGGGGCAGGGGGTGGGGGGGGGGGCTGGCAGGGGGGGCTGGGGGTAGCAGTGGGTGGGTGGGGGGGGGGGGGGGGTCTGTCCTGGGGGGGTCTGGGTTTGGGGGGAGGGGTCTGTCCATGGGGGGTCTAGGGGGTCCAGTGGGGGGGGGGGCTGGTGCTGGTGGGCTGGGGAGGGGGGACAGGTGTAGGTGGGCAGGGGGGGACTAGCAGGGGGCAGGGGGGGCTGGCAGGGGGGAAAGCAGGGTGGTGGTAGGGGGCAGGGGGGGTAGTAGGGGGGTGGCAGCCATGTCAAGGTAGTTATGGACCAACCTATTTGTAACATCATAGAAAATGATTTCATCAGGTCCAGATATGTGGAATTTCACTGGTGCTTATGCATCCATGTCACAACACATGTATAAGCCATCAATCTACCCTTTCCGCTGATAAATGAATGTACAGAATTTTATCCTTTTGTATCTTTTTACATCATGTTTTTACATTTTCATTCATTTTCATTTATAATTTATGATACATGATCTGATTTTTTAACATATTTTTATCTACTTTTCATTATTATCTATCACAAAAGTTGTAATTTTAACATATTTTAACTAAAATTTGCATGGATGTGACTGATGTCAATATGCAAATTCAAGACAATCACTTCTCTGTTTCACTATTTTTGTGGAAATAAAATGATACTCATGTACAATTTTTTTTACATTTGTCATTTGTTCATTCCATAGAATTATTCATTCTTGGTATTTATTCTTAGCATAAACAAAGGAGTAGTAAATATGAGTACCATCAATAGTAAAGGTGCAAGTGAGAATCTGACCAGACAGGGGGGGGTGTCCAGACAGGGGGGGGATGTCCAGACAGGGGGGGTGTCCAGACATGGGGGAGGGGACAGGTAGTCTACACATACCCATATCATCCTATTTGAAACTAAGTGGAAGATGTTGCCCCGCGGATGTCGCTGGACCGGGCCAACACGTTGTGGTCACGCTGCGGTCATGCCGCGGTCACGCCGTGGTCACGCCGCGGTCAAGCCGCGGTCATGCCGCGGTCACGCCACGGTCACGCCGCGGTCACGCCGCGGTCACGCCGCGGTCACGCTGTGGTCACGCCGTGATTTGGCCCTGCTCTAGGACGACACCCTGCGGCGGTTACTCCTCCTTAGAGAAACATTGAATGGTTAGCTCTAATTTTTCATATTTCCTCATTCCTAAACTATATCTCCTCTCAGCGCTGCCTCTCATCCATCTTTCCACAAAACGTGCATAGCAGGTGGTACAAAGGCTCAATTCAACTGAAAACATTGGTTTGGAATTGTCTGGAATATTTTATTGTACATGTATCACATAATATTTGTTCGGTAATTCTTCTTTTTCCTCATCCTCTTCACATGTTGTCCGAACCAGATCATCCTCATCCTCTGCACATGTCGTCTGAACCGGATTAGCCTGTTGTGATGGAAATTCAATGTCTTCTTTTGACTGAATTTCACACCAAACCAAGAGATAATAAATGAGTCAAACAATCAGACAAATGGTTTAGGTTCTTTTTCCTTTGCTCACTACACCTATGACTCTAAAACTCTGGATGCCACTGGCACTGCTATAAAAACGAGAAAACTCTCCACTAATCTAAACGTCATTCATACCACTGGTTGTCCTATAAAAAGTAGGAATACTCATATTATTCTAAAGTATCTTTAGGCTAAGGCACAAAAAAAACACATTAACATTGATAAACAAGGTACCTTGATACTGGAACCTATAAAACATACAAAAGGAAGCACAAACTCTGTACAAGACCCCACGCTAATGCAGACACATTTTGAACCCATCGGGCAGAGGCCCCTTCCATTAGATCTGGACGCTATCAAGATACAGAATATAGATGATTCAAAGGACCCAGGTACACCTACTCTTCATTCTATTAATTTAACTTTTGTTGGTGCTAAATCTGTAGATAATATGAACTATTATGAACAGCCTGTATCCCTGTTATCTAACCAAAATTCCATTTTGTTGATGCTATATAACATGAACATTACAAACTCAATTAAGAATGCTTCAAGAAATGAACCAATGAAGAAGAAATCTGTCATACCTAACAATGAAGAGGAACAGAACACTAATAATAACAATGGTTATGACATTAGAAGGTATTTTAGAAATAAAGGCTCTGAAGAAAAGGAAAAATGCAGTTCTAACTCCAAAACCAGGTTCACAAAAAGTTTCTTTTTTGGAATTTTTATGGTATTGCCAACTCTTTTTCAATAGGGAGGATTTATGGTTCCCACAACCATTTGACTGAATTTCACACCAAACCAAGCCCTGATAGTGACTATTTTTCGATGCACTATAAAAATCCCATGGCCAACCCACCAAAATCAAACCAGCTATTCCAGGGCCATTTCCACTCTCAATAAAAAATCCAAACTCAAGCCCTACTACAATTCCAAGCTCCCACTTCAATTTAGCCACTATGAACTCCTTCCCAGTCCCCCACCATTTTTCAATCCACCTAGGCAACCCATCCACAACTTGACCACCAATCAGGCCTACCCACCTCTAAACTTCTAAGCCACCAACCCCACATTTTCCACCAGGCATCCCACTTTAATACCATTCCAAACCTCACCCAATTCTAACCAATTAAACCAGACCCCTTAAAATTTGAAGACCTCATCTAAATTCCTGTTCCAACTCACTTATTTTTGGGGGTCAAGGTGGTGTCCAGGGGTAGGGGGACTAGCAGGGGACTAGCAGGGTGCAGGGGGGGACTGGCAGGGGGGACTGGCAGGGGGCATGGGGCTGGTGGGGGGCAGGGGGCTGGGGTTGGGGGGGGCAGGGGGCTGGGTGGGGGGGTGGGGCTGGGGGGGGGGGGGGCTGGGGTTGGGGGCTGGTGGGGGTGGGGGGGCTGGTGGGGGGCAGGGGGCTGGGGTTGGGGGCTGGTGGGGGGGGGAGGGATGTCCAGCAGGGGGGAGGGGTGTCCAGGCAGGGGGCGGGGCTGTCCAGCAGGGGGGGCGGGCTGTCCGGCAGGGGGCGGGCTGTCACGGGCTATCCGACAGGGGGGAGGGGTGTCCGGTAGGGGGGAGGGCTGTCCAGCAGGGGGGAGGGGTTGTCCCGCAGGGGGGGAGGGGTGTCCAGCAGAGGGGAGGGCTGTCCAGCAAGGGGGAGGGGTGTCCAGCAGGGGGGAGGGGCTGTCCAGTAGGGGGGGAGGGGCTGTCCAGCAGGGGGTGTTCAAGGGGGCTGTCCAGGGGGTTGCAAGGGGGTGCAAAAGGGCTGTCCAGAAACCTAAGCCCATGCAGGTTATGAATGTCTATAGAGAAAATGCAGTGCTGTCCAGATCTGGAAATTATCATAAAACATCCCACAGATACTTCACAGGCACCAGGTATAACTATTTCACCACCTATAGATAGTGAGCACGGTGCTATAAATTCTGGTAACTCTATTTCAAATCACAATTCCAATGTTTTGTTTAATGCAGTACTACATGAAATGCAAGCAGATTTTATCTGAGGATGAGCATGTGTGACCATGATTTCACCAAGCAGTTTGTTTAGTTGATAAACAGTTTTTC
Organism: Viscum album; assembly: GCA_963277665.1. Lineage (NCBI taxonomy): Eukaryota > Viridiplantae > Streptophyta > Magnoliopsida > Santalales > Viscaceae > Viscum > Viscum album. The sequence goes on along the minus strand of OY728135.1, from coordinate 1,814,697,021 downwards.
TGGTAATGTTTTCCAATTTCAAATATGTTTTATTTTATTTCCATAAACATTTTATAGTTTATTCTGTTTTATTCTCCAGACTGATTATATGTATGTTTTCCTAGATTACTCATATATAGCTACTTCTGAATTTTGTTTCAAGTGTTTCCCAAGTCCTACTATGGGGTGGTCCTACTAATAACCTATAGTATGGGGCCAGTGTCCAGCAGGGGTCCAGTGTCCAGTAGGGGTAAATATGCAGGGGGAGTCCAGTGTCCAGGGGGGAGTCCAGTGTCCAATAGGGGTAAATATGATTTGGGCATCCCAAGAACTAGTTTCCAGGGGGGAGTCCTGTGTCCAGCAGGGGTACAAGGGGGCTGGTAGGGGGGGAGTATGGGTCCAGTGTCTAGCAGGGGTCCAGTGTCCAGCATGGGTAAATATGAAGGGGGCCTAGTAGGGGGCAAGGGGCCTAGCAGGGGGCAGGGGGCAGGGGGCAGGGGGACTAGCAGGGGGCAGGGGGGCTGGCAGGGGGAAGGGGGGGGGGGGCTGGCAGGGGGACAAGAAGGGGGGGGGGGGTTGGCAGGGGGCAGGGGGGGGGCTGGCAGGGGGACAAGCAGGGGGCAGGGGGGGCTGGCAGGGGGACAAGCAGGGGGCAGGGGGGGCTGGGGGCAGGGGGCAGGGGGACAAGCAGGGGCAGGGGGGGGGGGCTGGCAGGGGGAAAGCAGGGGGCAGGGGGGGGGGGGCTGGCAGGGGCAGGGGGGGGCTGGCAGGGGGACAAGCAGGGGGTGGAAGGGGGGACTAGCAGGGGGCCGGGGGGGACTAGCAGGGGGCAGGGGGGACTAGCAGGGGGGTGTCAGGGGGCAGGGGGGACTGGCAGGGGGGTGGAAAGGGGGGACAAGCAGGGGGGAGGGGTGTCCAGGCAGGGGGGGAGGGGTGTCCAGGCAGGGGGGACTGGTAGGGGCAGGGGGGGGACTAGAAGGGGGCAGGGGGGGGGGCTGGCAGGGGAACAATCAGGGGGCAAGGGGGGGGGGGGGCTGGCAGGGGGAAGGGGTGGGGGGGGGGGGCTGGCAGGGGGACAAGCAGGGGGCAAGGGGGGGGGGGGGGGTGGCAGGGGGCAGGGGGCAGGGGAACAAGTAGGGGGGGTGCTGGCAGGGGGTAGGGAGGACTGGCAGGGGGGACTGGCAGGGGGGTGGCAGTGGGGGACTGGCAGGGGGTGGCAGGGGGGGGGGGGCTGGCAGGGGGACAAGCAGGGGGGGGGGGCTGGCAGGGGGACAAGCAGGGGTCAAAGGGGGGGGGGTGGCAGGGGGCAGGGGGTGGGGGGGGGGGGTGGCAGGGGGACAAGCAGGGGGCAAAGGGGGAGGGGGGGGGGCTGGCAGGGGGAAGGGGGGGGGGGCTGGCAGGGGAACAAGTAGGGGGGTGCTGGCAGGGGGACAAGCAAGGGGCAGGGGGGACTGGCAGGGGGGACTGGCAGGGGGGTGGCAGTGGGGGACTGGCAGGGGGTGGCAGGGGGGGGGGGGCTGGCAGGGGGACTAGCAGGGGGCAGGGGGGGCTGGCAGGGGGAAAAGCATGGGGGCAAAGGGGGGGGGGGTGGCAGGGGGCAGGGGGGATGGCAGGGGGACAAGCAGGGGGAAAGGGGGGGGGGCTGGCAGGGGGCAGGGGGGGCTGACAGGGGAACAAGCAGGGGGGGGGGTGCTGGCAGGGGGACAAGCAGGGGGCAGGGGGGACTGGCAGGGGGGGACTGGCAGGGGGGTGGCAGTGGGGGATTGGCAGGGGGGTGTCCAGGGGGTATTTTTTTTATGGATTTGGACACCCTATAGCCACGGTTTTAAACCGTGGCTATTGGTTTATTGCCACTGTTTTTAACCATGGCTATAGACATAATGCCACGGTTTAAAACCGTGGCAATATATTATGTCCGGCCTTTAGTGTAGCCACGGTTGAAACCGTGGCTATAGATTTAAAGCCACGGTTTGGAACCGTGGCTATAGGTCTAGGCCTATAGCCACGCCAAACTTAGCCATGGTTCCTCAAACCGTGGCTATAGCCCGAATTTCCAGTAGTGAAGTGAGATGAAAATCCCTTACTTGATTTGGTAACTTTTGAATCATAAGAACCACAAAAGAATAAATTAAAATTAAAATTTAAATATAATGAGAATAAATAAATTCATTATATTTAATGTAAAAGGATCTGTATATACACCTCATAAAATAATATAGGTGTATAACATAACATGTATCCCAAAGAAGACAATTTGAGATAAAAATCCCTTACCTCAAGTATTGACTTTATTTATACACATTCAGACCTCATATATAATAAATATATGTTATTATAAATCTATTAGAGAACCATAATCATATTATTCATACCTTATTTGATTTAATTATGACCTTTTATTACATATTTATTAATGATTCCTTATTAAAATCATGCTTCAGGTAATAACTGCTTCGTTTTTCATGTATGTTTTGGTTTGGTATTTTCAGTCCTTTTATTTTGATCATGGTTACCAAATCTATATAATTTTAAACCTGATATTAGTATAATTTATATTAATTATATATGTTTTTATATTAATCCTTAAAAATTAGTGATAGAAACTGAACTATACTGTTCATAGAGACGGCAGATCGTACATTCACATGAACGCTGTTTCCATTTTCTTGACGGATGAAATAAGAGAAAGGAAAATAATATATTACATTTATAGAATATATTTTATCTAATATATATCATATATATTCACTAAATATATCCTTATTACCATCCATTTAATAATAAAATAAAAACCTATCACATTGCATCGTGAAGGCGGTAGTCCACACGTACGCATGAGCGACATTATCAATTTCCAATAGTTTGAATGGTAACAAGGTAGATATGATTTTATAATTATATAAGTATAATTATTTAAAAAATAATATATATATATATATACATGCTTTAAATCCATAATTATATCAATCCATGAGAAGCGATGATGGAAAACAAACTACATCTGTTCTCGCAAGGCGGTAGTCCGCTATACACACGATCGACAATTTCATTTCCTATTTAGTGCAAGAGAAGATATATATAGGTAATAAAATTAAAATAATAAAATATTATTTTATTATATATATTTATATTTTATTATATTGTAATTATTAATACATTAATGAAGGTGGTAAGAGAATAAGTTAAAAAAAGCATAGTGAATACAACTACCTTCACTTAGAACCAACTCCTTTGGATATCATATTAAGGACCCTAGGGATGATCTTTTGGGAAGAACAGAAGCTATAAAATCTAGATAAGTATTTTAGTCAGAGATTTTATTAGGGTTTGGTTTATCCAAATGTCTTATAAGGTGTGAATAAATGAGTGTAGGAGATGCCCTTTTATAATTGAGGAGGAGGGTCATTTTGGAAAATACCAAAAACCATTCAATAATGGGAAGTCACTCTCAACCCGAGTCCCTAAAAAATTGATAAATAATGAAGTGGAGGTAATATATGGTCAATTAAAACCTCTAATATAAAAAAAACATGTTTTAAACATGTTGTTCCTTACCCTCTAAGTTTACAAACTTTTACCATTTTAGTTTTCACCGTGATAACTAGTATCTTTTTATTTTCATAGGTAATTTATCCTTTAAGACTAAAATAAAATGAAACATATTATATATTTTTACCCAATTTATATATATATGAAATAAAATATATTAAATTAAAATCCCATGTGTGTTCAAAATAAATTTTAACACATGCACATGTAATGGGAAAATCCCCGTTTTAACATTAGTCGCAATAATTAATTTTTACTATTATTACTATTCATTATGAAAAAAAATTAATTTGGAATTATTTTATAGTATTAATTATTATGATTCCAAATAAAAACTCCATTTTAACAAAATAAGTTCATATATGTGATATAATTTAATTTAAAATTAATCCTGTAGATGTGATGAAAAAATGATTTTTCAAAGAGAAACTTTTCATAAGTATAGAAAGTTTTAATACCAAAATTCAATATTATGTTGATTATGAAGAACTAAATTAGATTAATTATAAAATAATTTTAATAATTTTAATTTTAAACTATTTTAAAATAATATATAAATTTTTACATGATTTAAATGAAAAGGCGGGTTTCAATAAGAACCAGTGTTTTTCAATATTAATTAAAAAATTAAAAATTTTAGAGAAATACTAAACATTCATCCTAAAATAATTTTTACACATTTTTTCAAAAAATTAAGTTCATTTTTTTAAATTATTTTTCTAAAAGTATCAAAAACAAATTTTATTATTTTTTTCACAAAAAGAAATAAAAATCTTTTTTTTGAGAAAAATGTATTTTCAAAGTATATAAAGACATTACTAAAAATTAAGTACTTATTATAAATATATTTTATTTATCTAAAACCCTTATACTTAATTTTCAAAATATGGTTATTCTTATTCACACCACTAATTTTAATGTCTAGGTTATAATGATCATGTTTAAATAATAATAATAATAATAATATCTCGTGGTTTGTTAAAAATGGATGTTTTGTTTAACGAAATCCATCAATGAAATTAAATTTATTCGAAAAAAATATTTCATACAAAATCAGAGTGTTACACAATTTGGGTCCTTAGTAGTAGGCCATAAACAATTGGGACTTAGGCGAGTCGCAGACATAACCATGGAGTGGAGGTAGACCGTGTCTATGTAGTGAATCAAACCTCAATACATGGTGATTATGAACTTGTTACTATACAAGGTATGGTCTTGAACACATATTTTTGATCTTCTTCCTTGTTTAATATATGTTTTTCTCTTCATATTATTTGTACAATCCATGTTTGGACATGAATTTCTATTTACTGATATGTTATTGAGCGATAATCTTGAGACACTAATATATGAGAGTAATAGTCCATGTTTTCATCAGTGAGAGACTGATGAGGGAATTCCATACCATTAGGTGGGATAATGTAATGATGGACTTGGTGATAAGTTTACTATAATCTTGAAGATTCTTGATGCTACCTGGGTGATTGTCAATCATCCATTAAAGGTTATTCACTTATTACTGATCCAAGAGGCTCACCCAGTAGTCAATATAGAAAACATTTACATCTCTAGGATCATATGATTACATTGATTTCCCTCGATCATTGTTTTAGATAGAGACACACATTTTACATCATAGTTCTAGAAGGTCTTGTAGAAGTCCCTAGGGACATAGTTGAGATTTATCATAGTGTACCATCCTCAGAAAAACGAACAATATGAGCAGATGACATGCATACAAGAGGATATGCTATGAGATTTCATGTTGGATTTCGATGGAGCTTGTTATGATAAACTATACTTGGTTGAGTTCACATACAAAAAATAGTTACTTGGATTTGATTTATATATAACTTTACGAGGCTCTTTAAAGGTGGTTGTTTTGTTCACCACTCTATTGGAATGAGGCAGGTGAGGTAGTAGTGGTGGGACCTAATCTGGTTTAGGAGACCTCTGATGGAGTAAAAACATCTCATAAGAGGTTGATCACCACTTAGAGAAGGCATAAATCATATACTAATCGTATTAGGCGACCTTGGGAGTTAATTATGGGTGATCAATATTTCTTGAGTGTGACACCTCAGTTTTGGAACTTACATCTGAGGAAGAAGGGTAAGCTAGCACCTCATTTTGTCAGACCCTTCGAGATAAATGAATGTGTTGGGATAGTGGAGTACCATTTGGGCCTTCCTATATGTTATCAATACATTCATTATGTTTTCCATGTTTCTCATATTTTGAGGTGCGCACCCGATCCTATTCTTGTAATAGACAATGATGAAGTTGAGTTGGACCCCAATGAAATATTTGAGGAGTACCCGATGTGGGTTATAAACCAGTGTGAGAAATTACTTCAAGGGTTGATAGTGCCAGTTATCTAAATTTTATGGAAGGATGCATAGATCCAGGAAGAGACTTGGGAGTGAGAGGTTGATGTTCGAACTCATTGGACAGAGTTGTTATAGAATGATCCCTAGAGATGCTTCTTAAGGATGAGAAGTATTTAGAGGGGGAGAATTATAAATCCATGATTTTTTTCTTAAATGAAAATCCTTGTTCCCCATTTTATCCTCATTGGTTTATGTTGATCCATTTTGGGGGTAAAATACTGAGGGCTTTGAGAAGCCTAGGGTGGCTTAAAGGTTTTTTTTGAAATATTTCTTCCAAAATAGGGTTGGCTATGCCATAACACATAAGACCATGCCATAAGGGACTTGGCCACACTGTGGAGTGGTGGATATTCCATAGTGGTACCCTAGAGTTTAAGGCCATAACACAACTATAAGGGTTGTACCATGGTGATGGAGGCTAATAGATGTTATGACATAACCTTCACCATGGAAGGCTATTCAAAGAGAGTTTGTGATATAGTGGCTTGGATCATGTCGTAGTGCCTCAAGCCATGTCAATTTTAGATAGATGATGCGGTTGTACACCTAGTGTTCAGTCTCTAGGAGTTAGAGATTAAATTCTCTATTTTGGAATTGAATATGGAAAGATGTTTTAGAATTTATGATGGAAATTTATAAGGCATAAATAATGGTCTTCCCCGTGATTTGATCTCTCCAAATATTTTGAACTTCCTCCTCATTCAATATCCATCCATATCTTTTAAGGGATATAGAGACGAATCCACACTAAAGTGAACCTATTTATAGTATAGAAGAATGTGATGTGGTTGGGTTCCATACTGCAGTTTATACCCTTATGTTGTATAAGTAGAGTTATGATACACTCCATACCGTAGTAAATTGTCCTATGCCTGTGGTGTTCCACTATAAAATATCCCACACCAATTTTTTCATACCTACACCATGGTGACCTTCTCCGAGTACACCCTACACCCTGGTGTATCAAACTACTCCATGGTGGGGTCATTTATATAGAACTCAACACTAAAGCACCTTTCTTGTGCTGTGGAGCCTCCCAAACCTCTAGAACTTCATGGTTTTTCCTGAAGATCTTCTTCGGGTAAGTTTGGATCTATCTCTTGGGATTTTATCTCATTGACTTACTCTAGAACCCATGAAATGTTATATTGGAATAAATTATAGGAGTCCTTGGTGTGCGATCATGTTCCAGTTGGTGTGAAAATGTGGTTTAGGTGGTGAAACCCATGGAAAACCTCTCCATAGAAGTTGACACCTTTGGTAGTAATTTTTTAAATTTTTAGGATATTGTTTACACTTTTTTCCATGTTATAAAACTTTAGGTTATTGTTCTTGATTATGATCACATGTGGGTGTGTGAGTAGCTTGTGGGAGCCTTATGTGATTCTTGATTCCATGTGTATATTTTTATCTTGTTGTTAATTTTGGATGATGATCACATATATTGAATGTTTCCACCTTTACACATGATGATATTTTATGATTGTTTGTATAATCTACCCTACCATATGTGATTTTATAGGTATTTATTTGGTTCCCAAAGTAGGTGGACCATTATGACATGTTTATTACTTATAGTTGGAGTGAACATGATTGCAATGATGGAATCATGCATAGGGTAGGGATACAAAGATGCCTTGTGGATGTTGTGTTTTATAATAAAGGCCTAATGAATGCCAAGAAGTATGTCACTAGAGACCTATTGTATGATAATTATCATTTTAATCAATTCCTAGAGGATGTTGAAGAAATAACTTACTTAATTATCAATCGATTTTGGGTGGTATGTACATGCAATTCTGAGCTGAATGACTACCAATGGATACCAAGGGGTTTGTCAGTCAAGGCCTAGTGGATACTGAGTAGCACGATCACTCATTTCCTATTATATTCCAAGGACATGACTTGCTTGAAACTTAGAGGATTACAAGTGGAATGGTTACAAGGATTGTGTCCAGTTGTGGTTACTTTTGATATCTTGACTTTTCATCCAGCATAGAGTAGAAGCTTTTATAGATGCGGATCGTAGTGGATTGGTTATCACACGATTGCTTGATTTTGGATTTTTATTTCTTGAACATTTAGTATTATTTATGGAATACACTTTTTTAATTGAGAACACTAGGTTAAGGATAGTTTAGTGGCATCCTACTAAGTCTTGTACTCTCATTCTACTCAGAAATTTCAGTGTTCTTGTAGATTTCATGACTATAGATTCAATAAAGGGAAAGGGCCCTATGGTGGACAACTAAGCAGAGGAGCATATAACTAGTAAAGGACTGGGACATACCTCACTATTAATTTATTTATTTATCTGCATTTATACTATATCTTGGATTGACACTTTGAGATCCCATTTTATTTTATGACATGTATACCATCATTTTTAGTTTTCACATGTACTCTGATTATTATTATATATTTTATGATTTATTACCTATCATATGAAAAGATATAGAGGGTATAGTCTCCCCATTGATGGAATTAGACCCTCACTGCTAGTCTAAAACCTCTTTCATATGGGGAGGTATGCAAGAGGTCATGTGTCATTTTGGATCTAACCCAATGGTTCGGGTCATGATGCTACATATTTGAATTTAAATTAAATGAATTTTCCAAAAAATTACTTTAATTATATTTTATGTTAAATAATATTTTATTAAATGATTTAAAAATAAAAAAAATCTTGAAAGACGAAAATATGAATGTTAAATTGCCAACTATGTCATCCATGGACTATTTGTGACCCATTTTCACCCTATAAGTAAATTATTACCCTTAAAGGATAAATAATGTGTTACCACCATTAAGGTTAAGAAGGGTTAACAAAGGCATTAAACCAAAAGATAATGTTTAAAATAACACTAAAACATGTATAAATTTAATTGGATGATTATATTTTGACCTTAAACTATTTTTATTCAAATCCATTTTCATTTTAAATAATCATATTTGAGAAATAAAATAATTAAATTTAAATCTTGTAAGTAATTCTAAGTGTGTGATATCCTCACTTATAAAAGGAAACCTAATCTCCTCCCTTATTCACAGTTTTTTATCCATATAGATCATTCAAGACCAATAATAATACCTTTCTATATTAACCTAATTTATTATTTATATCTTATACTTACCATAAGAAACACAAGTTTGGTGTCACTGATATTTTGGAGCACAAACAAAATTCAAAAAAAATCAATGTTTTTACATGAAAAGTTCGCATGCATGAGGCCATGCATACAAAACTTCTCAATCATCACATATAGATTTTCTAGGGCAAGGAGACTAATGTGGATATAGTTAAATTCGGTGACCAATATATCATGGTGAAGGTCTCTGGTAACAATGAATATTTCTTTTGTTATTTTGTGTATGGGAGCTGTGATGCACAACAGAGACATGTGTTGTGGCGGGAGCTTTGCACATTTGATCCGGCAGATTCTCCCTGGATTGTTAGTGGTGATTTCAAAATCATCTCATACCCAGAGGAGAAGCATGTAAGGGGTATATTTCCTCATGGATCCAGCCTCGAATTTTCTAATTTCATGGCTGGTAAGGGCCTTATGTACTTGGGGTATTGTGGGGACTATTTCACGCGGTGTTATAATCAAAAAGGCAGCAGCCGATGTTGGAGACGGATGAATCAATGCTTGGGAAATTAACATGCTATCGCCAAGTACTCTGAGGCTAAGGTTGACCATTTGGTATGTGGTGTTTCTGACCATTCTCCCCTATTAGTTTCTTTGGTTTTCAAGTAGGAGGGGAGTAAATATTTCAGGTTCCTGGAGTAATGGTCTAAAATCCCTGGGTTTCATCATGTCGTGCGAGATGACTGGAACGAACCGACTCAAGGGAGCTCCTAGGTATCCATTCACAAAAAATTAAGCAAGATAAAACTCAAACATCACTCATTGGTCAAATGGATACCTCCCAAATACATAGACTTGAACATCCTTAAACAAGAAGTGGAAAGGATGGATTGTATCCTAGAGGATATATGTGATGACACGATTTTTAAAGAGCTGTCTAAAAAAAAAAATCTCCTCACAGAACTCATTATTAAATTGGAATGCGTTGCAAGGGAAAGATAAAGGTTGAAATGGATACATGAAGGTGAAAATAACACAACTTGTTTTCATGAATGTATAAAAGAGAGGAGATGGATGGTTAATCTTAACATCCGGATGGAGGATGGTTCATACTCAAATGACAGGGATGTGGTTGGTGGTAGAGATTTGTCTTTCTTTCAGGACCTACTAGAAGGTCCCAGCTAGGCCATGGGGAATGAGTATCCTATAGAGACCTCAGATATATTAGAAGTGATACAAAGATAGGTTTCTAGCGATGACAATTCTTATTTTGAAGCCTCACCCGAGGAGGAAGAGGTGTTTGAGGCCATGTCAAAACTAAACTCGGATAGTGCCTTGAGCCCCAATGGATTTCTTGTCTCTTTATACAGGGGATCTTGGGAGGTGGTGAAGGATGATATAGCTACAGCCTTCCAGGACATCTTTTGTGGTGGTACTCTCCCCAAGATCACAAGTACTACTACATTGGTTCTGTTTACAAAGATCAAAGACCCGTCCTCCATTCTTCATTTCAGGATAGTGGGTATGTGCAACATTCCACATAAGATTATTTCAAGAATTATCAATTTGAGGCTCTCCAAACATACTCTGCAGTGGTTATCTTTAGATCAACATGGATTTGTGAAAGGTCAGTTGATCCAAGGGGTTTTTTCTTTAGCGCAAGTTCTTCTTAGAGATATTAACCTCAAGAGATGCTTATGCAATGTTGATATGTGCTTACACAAACACTAGAAAAATATGGGTAAATGATTTTAAAAATAGTAAAATGATTATGTTTAATTAATTGCGGTATTACATGAATTTAATGGGTAATTATAAATTAAAAATTATGTTAAATGTGTTTATATTCTAATTTCTTTGCTATCTTGACATCTTTGAAGTCAAATTAAAAAAGTCCAAAAAATGACTTTAATGATATTTAATGTTAAATAATATTTTATGTTAAATAATATTTTATTAAATGATTTAAAAATAAAAAATCTTTAAAGAGAAAAATTGGAATTTAAAATGGTCAAAAATTTCATACATGTACTATTTTTTATCCATTTTTCTTCTTAGAAGTAAAATTATGACCCTTGAATGCTAAAAATTGTGTTACCATGATTAAGGTTATAAAGGGTTAATGAGGGGTTAAAACAAAAGATAAGGTTCAATATAACACCATAACCTATCTAAATTTTTATTTTTTATGATATTTATACATTATACTATTTTTATTAGAATCCATGTCCATTTGGAATCATTATACTTGAGAAATACATTAATTATATTTAAATATTTTAAGTAATGAAAAGTATGTCCTCTCCTCACTTTAAAAGAGAACCTTTACTCCTCCATTATTCACAACTTTTAAAGCACATATATTGGAAAATACCTACCATAATACCTTCATATATTCCTTCCCTTCATTATTGGTCTTCTAGTATTACCATAATACCATCCTAAGATAACTTAAGGTGTAATCTAAAGGAGGTTTCTGAACGAAAAGGTAATCATCTTTATCGACTCTTTCAAGATCTATTTATTCTTCTACTTCCTCTAAATATTTTTTATCCATAATAACTTAGTTAATACAGTATAATAAATATATTTAGATGATATTATGATTACATGACAACCATTTTCCACATCATTTCCATGATATTGTAAATAAAAGTATCGCTCATTTTTACATGTGAACTACCACTTCCATGATCCCCTCACGTCGATTCGAAAGGGGGAGGCTCGTGACTTCAGTTTTTGAGATGGAGGTTTGGCGCCACTTCCCCCTTCCTAATTCTTAGGTTTCATTTTATCTCATAGGCATTGTGTTCGATGGTCTATGCGATAAGGTAATTGCTTCATTTTAATGCTTCAATGTTTGATGTTTAAAAGGGTTTTTTTGTGGTGTCCCTGTCATCAAAGTTTCCCTGATCCTCCTTGCTGGTTTCTTTTTATTCCTATGGTTTGTGTCATTTGGACTCTAGTGAGGCTTTTTAGTGGTTCATACAGGACTAAATCCATGCCCATAGCAGCATTTCTGGGTTAGAGCGGCTCAAATCTCCTCATTGGAAATGTTCCCTCAGTGCAGTGTTGGTCCATCCATTCCTAAGTGATGATGGTATGGATTTGTGATCCTTGGAAAACCTTCCTCTTAGGGATGATTCCATGGCTAGTGGGGGAAGTTTCATTGATGGTGGCATGGAATTATTTCGGCTTTAGTTCTGGCAACCAATTTGCTGTCTATGGTGGAGGAGTTTTGTGAAGTCTTCATGGTGTACTAGGTATGCTATTGAGTTGATTTGTGGTTCACCGGTACATTGAAATCATGAACGCTTCATTATGGAGGATAATTTGAGTTTTTGTAAAGAATTTTCAGTGTGTTGGAGATTATTTTTTGAATTAATGGATTGTTTTTGTGATGTTTTTCTTGTTTTGTGGCTCTACGATCTATAGTTGATAGGAAAATGAAACCAGTTCTCTTTCAAGGGACTTCCCCAGAAGAGGTTCAGAGAAAGGAGACTTCACCTGATCATTTATATAAATAATTTTATGTTTGAGAGGGTATGGTGATTTCCATTGGTACCAGGATTGTGCATCCTTGCACGAGATAGCTAGTCGAGCAGTGATGAGAAGGTGGAGATTGGTCTTCATGTTATTGATGATGGGGAGGGGCTTTTATTTACAAACTTGAATTGTGATGTTTTTTCGATTTTGGACTTTATACTGTGAGGAAGGGTTTTTATTTTAAGTATTTGATGTCATTTTTGGTTCCCCCTCACCTGTCACGACCCATCCCCTGGGGACCATGCCATGACTACCCCAAACCCGACTTCCATAGGCAAGGGGCTAGTGACTAGCACCGAAAAGGAATATGCCTAAAACCGAGAAGGCATTTCCTTTATAACTTGTAAACTCACACAACCAAGAACATGGAAAGATACGAGTACAAAGTAAAATATATAGTAAAAAGAGTGTGTAAAGTAAATAAAGGGGCCAGAATACAAGCCCAACTGGAAATTAAAAGTAAAACTGGAAACAACTCATGTGAACACCCACCAATGATCCTACCTAAATGGTAGGTACAACTCTCGAACAGTCGTCTCTGTAGATCGTCTCGTCTAATGCCCACCTCCGAGTAGCCTCCAGTCCTGGTACCCTTGACCTTGATCAATTCTATCCTTCATCTACACAAGACATAGAAAAGTGCAGGTGAAACCCATGCAGGGTGAGTATAACGATACTCAGTAGGGACCCCGAGACCCCCTAAGGTCTCTCAAAATCCACAAAAGATAAACCACAGAGAAATACCGAAATCAATAAGCACAAAACAACAGTGAACCCTACTTAGGTATATGCCCATACATATACCTAAGTTATCAAGTATACCCATCTCATTCAATAGGAAACACAAGGACCTACTCTTTAGCCAAAATCACAACTGTTCCATGAAGGAAATAATACCATGAAGGAAACACCACAAAGTTATGTAACTCAAGGGTAACACCACACAAAATAATACCACACAGGTATCACCACGAAGGTAAGTACCAAAAAAGTACACCACGTAGAAGAATACCACTAAGGTATCATCATTAAGGTAAGTACCACAAAGGTACGCCACACAGAGGAATACCACTAAGGTATCACCACGAAGGTAAGGACTTAGCTCACACTAGGTATAACTTAAGTATGGAAGTATAGATGATTAGATGTATTTCTAGATCATCTTACTTCATCGAGAAGCTCTGCTATTGACCCACACAGGATCGAAGATGACCCACATAGGATCTGAAGATGATCCACACAGGATCTAAAGATGACCCACATAGGATCTGAAGACTCCTCAAGTACAGCCAACCACAATGTTCCCACACTAAGCATGCTTGATTCTTGGAGGTTCCGATCCTCAAGACATCGGTCAATACTTCAACTTTCACGAAGTCCCATGAAGAAGTATCCAAAAAGTCCACCACGTCATAAGGGACCCAATGGAACTGATGATATGTCAATCAGACGCCCAGTTTGTAAGTTATTAGCGTTTTCATTCCAAGGGCCCGATTGGATTTGGGTTCGATCCAACCCGACCATACTACAAATTTATCCAAAAATCAATAGGATTATACCAAAAGGATCATCTCAATCCAAGGATTCAGGTGTTGTAGACAGTTCTTCAAAGGGACGCCAGGTTCTCAAGATATGGCCACAAAGTCGTATCTCGGTCCAAATGGGCACGGGTCCAGTCTGACCCGGGCGGACCGACCCGATCCGACCCGGTTCGGGTCGACCCGACCCATTCTGGGTCCATCCTGGTTGGCCTGGGCCGTGGCATGCCTAGACCACTAGGACATGGTCCGGCCAGGGCCCAGAAGGGGGTGGCTCGGCCCAGCCCGCTGGGTGCGGCCTGCTGGTCGCGGCCCGCTGGGTGCGGCCTGTTGGTCGCGGCCCGCTGGGTGTGACCCGCTGCGGTGCAGCCTGCTCGGCTGGGTGCAGACCGCCATGGTGGAGCCCACCCTATCCGCAATCTTGGGGGAGCCCCCCCTGGTATTCCAAACAGCCCGAGAGCCGTTCGGTCACCCTGCTAGCACACGGGATTGCCGGAGCCGTCCTGCTCGGTGTGACATGGCCGACCGAAACGGCCAACCCTCCTTCTAGGAAGGCGGACATGAACCGCTGCTCCACCACAGTCGGCTAGATGCCGACTACCCTCCAACCTCCAATGCGGCCAAGTGGTTGTGGTCTCCCGCTCTGATGGCACGGACGCACGCCTCCGCTTCGCCACGCTGCCGGCTGGATGACGGCCGCCACCCTGCTTCACCACAGCTGATGGGCCGCGGCCTCCTACTCAACTGGTGGCACAGATGCATACCACCCTACCTCCATGGGGTCGTCCATCGTACTCCTCCGCTGTGGCCAAAGGTCCGTAGCCTCCTCCGACGACGCAGTTGCGCCGTCACCGCTATCGCGTCCGGTCGGAGTGCCGACCGCCGCATTGTGCCCTGCCGGCATTGGGCACTGTCATCCTCCATCTCGAAGAATGCATCAACAATGAAGATGCAGAGGGATCGGGCCATGTTTTTGAGGCCCATACCCTCCGCGTTAACCGATATCAGGCGGTTTGAGATAATTAAATCAACGTAAAAACACAAAGAACAATTTAAACAATCGTCTACCTTGATTGTTCGTTGGAGATGGCACGAGGAAGGAGATGTAAACATTGAAGATGTTGATTTTCATTGTTCCCACAACATGCTTCCGATCCGAGCTCGAGCATCATCCTCATTGGAGGTTCTTTATTCATTGGAGAGGTTCTTCGTTTGGAGGATATTTCTCTAAAGGCTCTCCTTTGCCAACGATTCCCCCAACCTCAAGAAAGGTGAGGATCCAACTTATTTAATTACTAGATCAATTAATTTTTGGATAATTAATTCGAAGAATTCCAAGAGTTTCATCACATTAAATGGGAGTTTTTGTGGTCCCCACCACCAAGTACTCAAATGGGAGGTTTCAAAAAAAAGTTATTGTTTTATTTTTATTATTTTTATTTTAACTCTCCCACGAAAAACTAGAAAACTAACTTCTACCCTAGACCTACTGTGGTAGAGGTAATGGTCTCCTTAATTGATTATCAGTGCTGCGAGTACAACGGTGTCCTCAGATTTCAATTCTGAGAACTGGTTCAAAAGTTATAAAACACCGCTCGCACGTTTACTGAACGTACCTAAAAAAAGTTTAGAAATTCATTCTAGACACACCAAGCTTCAGAATCACATGCCGTCAATTTTTTCAAACTTTTAATAATTCCATATAATTAAAACTAAACATGGAAAATTTAGGGTCTTTACATCACCCCTTAAATGGGGTCTATATTAATAAAAAAATCAATTTTCAGTCAAACTACCATTTCCATGAAGCGATACGATTCATTTTCCATCACCGCATCACATGGATGTCTATAATGATGTATTTAATAAATATATATTATATTTATTATTTTATTAATATTTTACAATGACAAAATATTATATTCCTTTCCTTCCTTTTTTTTGAAAATAAAAATAGCATATATGCGTATGTACAGACTACCGTCTCTATGAACAATGTAATTCATTTATCTATATTCAAATTTTATGGATGATTGTAAATATGTATATAATGAATATATTAGATATTTATATCATGAATAATATTTTGGATATGATTTAACCATGAAAAATGTTCCAGGACCATAACTTATAAAACAAAACATACATGATAAACGAAGTAGTTAACACCCAAAATGACAACGTTAGTAGATAATTATTAATAAATAAATGTTGAAATATTATAATTGGACCATTTATGATATTATAAGTGTGTATATGGATATATTATAGAATTATAAAAAATATTAATTTATTATACTGAGGGTTAGAGTACTTATGAATCAAGTTTGATATAACGTAGGAGTTCTTCATCTCAATATTGTTTTGTTGAGACGCATTTGATGTTATGAACTTATTTATGTTTATGAGGTGTATATACTTCCCATTTTACATTTTATATAATTTATACTCCTTAATTCATGGTAATTAACATTTCAATTCAAATTATTTCATCCAAGGGGTTTTGATTCGAAAGTTACCAAAGTGGTTAGAGTTTATTATCTTAAATTGTCTTCTTTGAGATATATGTTTTAATATACACCTATATTTTTTATGAGGTGTATATAATGAAAATTTTATATAATTTATCATTAATATCCTTATTTTAATGTTATTTTAAGCTTCATTTCAATTTCTTTTTTTCATGGTACTTATGAATCAATAGTTACCAAAGTAGTAAGGGGTCTATGTTAAAATATCACTATTTACTGAGATTGTTTATGATTAAGTTTTTAATGTTTAAATTATATAATATATCTCTCATAAATATCATGTATTTTCTTATCCTTTATTTATTTCTAAAGATTACATTTTTTCATTTCATTTTTCCTTTAAGTACTCAAAATCCAGAAAGAATGTTTTTAAAAGGTGACTTTATTTCTCTCTTTCATTGGGAATATTTTCTCTTCCATATCCATGTTTTATAAAATATTTTCAAGAATGATTTTAATATCAAAAAATTATTTTTTAAAGTCATTTTACCCATGTTTTAATTTATATGATTTTTTTTAAAAGGAATCTTCTTATCTTTTTCCAAATGAGGAACTTTTTAGTTTTTAATAAAAATGTGAAAGAAATCATAGTTTTAACATTTATTGCATGAATTGTTTTTCCTGCCATCGTGAATAATATTTAATTTTAAGATTCCATTATAATTTTCCATGGTTTTTTCAATGAAAATATTTTCCTTCATATTTTTAAAATTTTTATTTTTTAAATAAGTGATTTTAAATGAAAAGGGTATTTTCCCACAGAAATATTTCAGTGATCTTTTAAAGGAATATTTAATTTATGATAACATAATTTGATTTCATTTTTTACTTCATCAGGGATATAATCTAATGATAATATCCTTATTCTTTCTATGGATGATTTATAATTATGAAGATGAAGTATTTTTAAAACCCATTTTCTTTTCCATGGGTTAAGTTATGATGAAATGATTAATGTTTTAATGATCATGTGGCATATATATGAATGGATTATGATTATGTGATATGGGATTGTGTTATATATCTCCAATGAATTGGGTAAATATTAATGGTTTATGATCTCCAATGGTAAACAAAATTTTATCCCAGGCCCAATACATGGTACATGAGTGGTTAGACCTAGCCTAATGTGTGATGAATGTTTTGGTGGGTATCCTTGACATATGATTTCTATGACTATGATCATGCCACACTTTATGCCACTATTTTATGGCATGATCTTATACTAATTTTATTCTCTCACAACTCATTTTATTTTCTTCCTTTATGATTCATTTCTTATAAACTACCAATATTTATACCATGATTTATTATTATGATTTATGAATTTCTAGATATGATTTTCAAATGTTAAGATCATATTCTCAAACCCTTAAGCTCATGTTATGCTTAAAAATTATCATTATTTGATATTTACCTTATTTACCTTTACTGAGGATTTAAGATCACCCTTTATTATGTTTTTTTCACTAGGATATAAATAAATCTTTTAAGTATGATATGTCTAAGAAGGGTGATGATTGTGAAAAACTTTGTAGGAGATGATGCAGATCTTTTATGTACCAATTGTTTATGTATCCAAGTTTTTCATAGACACAAAACCTTTATGGTTATGGAATAGTTTGTAATAATATGTAATGGATATTCAACTAATAATATATAATATTTGTTAATGTAATGTTTATTTCACGTCACACTTGGTAGATATAGAGGCTATGGAAGTTTTTATAATGGGATATGTTAAAATACTGATTCCTAATAGAAGTTTCTCGAAGTTAAAGGAAGTTCAAAACATCCCTAGGGTATATATAAATCTTATTTGTATTGGATAACATGATAAAAAAATTTATGGAACAATATTTTCTAATGGAGTATGGAAAGTTACTCCCAATTACATAATGGTGGTTAAATGAGTAAATGATGGTACCTTATATTTGATCGTAAGGTTAGATTGTTTAACGATGGCCAAAACAAAAACTTTTGAAAGACTAAATTTGTGAAACCATCAAACTGATTATATTAGTGAGAATAATATGAAGGTTCCAGTGAAAAATTCTGTACTGATGATGGATAATAATGAATTTATTAATTTGTAAAAATTGTATAATAAGTAAGAAGATGAGAGTTTTGTTTAATTTTTATAGAAAGAATCATTTGAGCCAGAAATTAGAACTTGTCCATACTAATGTCTAGGGACTATCCTCAGTGTGATCACATAGAGGATCCTTTACTTTTTCATATTTATTAATGATGAAATTATTAATACATGGGAATGATTCCTAAAACACAAGTCATATTTCTTGATATATTCATTTTGTGTAAATCCATGGTGAATAGGGAATTTAAATGAAATATAAAATGTATAACGCATGATAATAGAGGTGAATAGAGAGTAGGGGAATTCAAAAGATAATTATGAAATATGGGAGTTAGAATGGAGAAGTCTATACTATGAAAACCATAGGAAAATGGTGTGATAGAAATAATGAAGAGCATTTTGATCGAGAAGGCATAAAACATGAGGTTGTAATCTGAAAAGTCTAAATAAATTTGATCAAAATTATTAAATTGTGTAGCATACCTAGTTAATCTATGTCTATTAGCACCGGCATGTAAGTAGATTCCTAAGTTTTTTTGGATTGGTAAGCTAATGGAAATTAACCACTTGAATGTTTTCAACATTTTATCACATGCCAATATTAATGCTAAGGAAAGAGGAAAACTTGAGGCTAAGTCTTAGGTATGTTTCTTTGTGGTATATAGAGATGAAAATTTTAGCTTCAATATTTTGGATTAATATCATTATAATATATTCAAATCATGAAACTTTCTCTTTAATGAGTGGGTCTTGTATAAAGATTTGAACATGTTAAAGGTGGAAGTTAAGGATAGAGAATCAACAGGACATGAACAAATAGATTTGGATGGAGGATTTGAAGGTAGAAATTATTTGTAAGGTTTAAATGGGGGAACAAAATTTTTATAAATTATACTAGAAGAATATGTACTTCAATTCTCAAGGGTTGTAAAGGAATGAGATAGAGTTATGAAAGACAAAAATTTAGAAGAAAGAGAACAGAAAGATGCATAAATGGAAAGGGTAGAATCATAGGGTGAGATTTAAAGATATTCCATAACAAAATAACTGGTACATAGGTTTGTTAATGACCTTCAATACTTACTTTTAATGGTTTTTGGGGAAGCTAAGATCTTGTAATAAGTGACCAAACTATGTGATTTTGCAAATCAGATCTAGCTATGAAAGAGGAATTGAATATGTCACATTCCAGTGAAACCTACGAGCTAATGAATTTACCAAAATGGAAGAAATTTCTCATGAATAAGTCAGTCTTTTGGTAAAAAATAATTTAATTAAAGTAAAAGGTATAAAGATAGGTTGGTGGTAAAAAGATTCCAGCATAAGGAGTGAGTATACATTTTATATTTTTTCTCCTCTATAGTTAAAATTACTACTATATAGACCATTCTAAGTATAGTTGATAACAATGATTTATACTTAAAAAAATGGATGTAAAAACTACATTAATTCATGGAGATTTAGTGGAAGACATTTACATGAAGAAACAAAATGGTTTCAAGGTTGATAAAAACAAGGTCTTGGTGTGTAAGATAAAATAAAGTCTATATAGCTTGAAATAATAACCATGATAATGGACTCAAAAATTCAATATTTTTATGGTTTAGAAGGGTTTAATGTGGAGAAACTCTAATCATTGTTTCTAGTAGAAGGTTTTTAAGAATGGGTGCTTCACCATCGTTCTCATTTATATTAACATCATGATCTGGATAGTTCTTTGCATTCAAAGGATTTAGGGGATAAAATGTGAATTCTCTAAATGTTTTGAAATGAAATATCTCAAGACTTCCATGAAGATTCCTAGGATAAGGATTAAAAGATATAGTAAAGATGGTTGTTTAGTTTTTTCTCAAAGTAATTATATTTGGAAGGTTAATAAGCAATTTTTAAATATCAAATTAATATAATTTCAACTCATTTTTCCAAATATTTAAAAATATTAAATAAAAACACCACGATTAGAAGATGAGGAGAGATATATAAAAATATTTATATTTTATTCAGCAGTCAGAATTTTGATGTATGCTATAATATGAACTCACCTGAACATTGCCTATTCAGTGGGAGTAATTAGCTGGTATATGGAATATCTGAGTAAAGTATGTTGATAATACTTGAAATAGATCATAATGTATCTCAAGGGAGTGAAAAATATAGGCTTATGATTCAGGTTATACGAACCAATACAAGGGTATATAGATGCTTAATTTAGGGGAGATTCTGATACTATTAATAGTACCACTAACTATGTGTTTACATTAGGAGGTAATATGATTAGTTAGATGTCAAGGATACAACCGGTGGTCTCACTATCTACCATAGAAGTTAAATATAGGGAATTAATAAAAGTAGTTAAGGAGTTGGTTTAGTTGAGGGGTCTTTTGGTAGAGATTGGAAAGGGATAAGAAAGTGGGAAACTCTGCTATGATAGGCAAAGTTCTATTCACTTTGAAAAAAATACAGTGTTTCATTAAATAACTAAACATATCAACATGAAATACAATTGTATTCTAAAGTTACTAGAAGATGGAGATATAGATCTGTGAAAGATAGTTGGGAAGTAAAATCTAACAGAAGTGTGAACCAAGGTCTTGATCCAATATAACTTGAGTTAGAACTCTTCCTTAGTGGGATTGGGGTTACCAGAAGGCTATGGAGAGTACTTTATGATATTTAAGGAGATTGGATGTTTCTAACTTTCCAAATAACTGGAGGTTTACAAGATTTCTTAAAAACCAATCTTTAAGTGGGATATTATTTGGAGTTCTAAAGATTATTTTCAAGTTATGGATTAAAGTTATTGGAAGGAGGGATGCCAAAACATGAATTTTTCTTAATGTATAGTCAGTAATAAAAGGATTATTCAATAGATAGGAAGTTTGTTTGGAAGTTAGTGAATTTTATTTAAGTGTGTAGACTAGTTAGTTCAATGGAAGGGATCTATGTGAGTGGATCATTTAGACAAAAATGGGTGTCACTTTATTTTATAGACTGTTAGTGGTCATGATAAGTAATACTATAAGATATTGGTAGTCATATCAGTTCAATGAAATTACTCCCATAAAATTCATAGGTTGGTACTACCGAAAGAAAAGCTGAACTTCTCTATAAAGAGAGGTGGGACCATATATACACATATAATGAAATAACTTAAAATTTAGTGATCTAAATGGTGGTAAATTTATCATTATTCAAAAACTATTTTATCTTCCAAAAATATTAATAAATATGTATTACTTTTCTCTCATGGATGTAAGAATTATTTTCCAAACCATGTAAAATCAAAGTGTCCATTACTTTTTATGTTTCTCACTTTATTTCATAATTTCTCATGTGTGTTAAATGTTGATAGACATATTTTGGTGATTTATCGTTCCTAAACCTTTATATGTTCTAGAACACTAGGCTCAATGTAGGAGGTCCATGTTTCGCTATGTATGACATTTGGAGATTGGATTTGTAGTGAATCCAGGGATCTTAGTTTTGGTGAAGTTAATTTTTAGTGGTCTCATATTTTTCTCACTTTCTCTTCCCCCAAAAACTTTCTTCTATAAGATATCCTAGGCTCATTTGAAGAGAAAATGAAGTTTCATTAGTTGATTTTTTCATATTTAGGTAACTATAACCTCATATCACCTTTTATTATTGATATTTCTCACCATTTCTTCTTCACTCATGTTAAATCCCAAATATCAAGGGTTTATGTAAGATTTTGGGATTCAGGTAGATTGACCTTGAATCAAACAATTCTCTTCTATGAGTTGAAACTACAAGGATTAATTTTGGAAGCACTTACCATGTTATAATATTTATATGGAATTACATGGGTTGCTGTGCATGTGGTGTATGTTTATGCATGTAATTATTCTATCTAAGGTATCAAAGTTTTCAAGTGGGTTCCAAATGATAATATGTGACTTGTGATGGAGATTCATGGTCATTATATATTTATCATAACCTAACCATACCCATTTTTTTAAATTTTTAAGGGATATCCACATTGATTGATTAGGTATAACGTGGATTACATAAGCTTGTTGCTAGTGTTGTGAGATGTGGTCCAAGTTATGGGTATTTTTTAGGAAACCATTCTAGTGGGAAGGGGATGAGGCTTTAAATGGTTTATAAGAGAGGGATGAGATTGGTAAAAATAATAATGTATCCAATGGGATAAATCATTTTGGTTACAGGATAATATGGTCAGTTTTATCAAGTGTCTGGACCATGGGTGACTCATGTATTGATATGGGGTGATCCATGTTAGTTGTATGACAAGTTAAGATAAAGTTTATCCATGAGACCTTACCTTGGATATGGGTATTAGTTTTAATTATGTGGGAGGTTAGATATGTTACACCCTTCTCTGGTCTACATCCTATTGATAATAGTTACCCATGGTAAATTACATTGGATGAGGGTGTTGGTTTTCTAAATATTGGGAGTTGGTTATGTTACATCCTCTTCGATATCAGTTCCTATATTGATAGGTGTATATAAGAAATAAACATGGGACCTTATCCTATGTTATGGGATGGTTCAACTCATGCAAAAAGTTAGTGGTGATCATTCCATTGGTATGAGATGACCTTTTTTCCAACATTGACCACATCAGGTATGGTTGGTATTCATAGTGGTCTAGTTAGTCCATGATGAACTAACATGGGTGAATACATGATTGTTTTTTTATTTCTTACTAATTCATGTAATTACATATATTATCACACTTATGATGAGGTCCCATTGGTGGTGTCATACTAGTTATCATTACTCACCCTACATATGAACCCTAATGAAAGTGCATATTTTTTAGGGATCCTGGTAAGAAAAAGTACCCTATGTTAGGAAGATTAATAGAAGAAGATGGTTATGGATGGAGTTGATACTGGGACATACACTAGGATTATTTTGTAGCATGAATTGTATATTATCTTATTCTTTAGTATATTATATGTATTGATCTACTTCCTTTGGGGATAACTTTTGACTACTGATGGATTCATTTTATTATTACATGTGATATGATATATATGGGTAGTATAGAGTAATGATTCCATATGATTATTTTATCTCTAATTATTTCTTCTACTCTTATTTATGTTTGATGACTTGATACTGAGGGTATAGTCTCCCTAATATATGGTTTATACCCTCATTTATAGTCATCGGTCTCTTTCATAGGAAAATAAACACATGAGGTCATATGGAACTTCAGATCAGACATGGAGAATCAATATGGGGTATTACAACAAATGAAATGACCATTCTTGTCATAATGAAAACTCCATGCCATTAGTTACCCCATCCATTAGTAATATCCAATCTCCAAGGTCATCCAATATCTACACTTTCTAATCTAAATAGACATTATAGTGGACAATGTATGAATTCTGTAGGAACCCAGATCTTCTATTCAAGTATGGATCTTTATTTCAGGTTATTTTGATGAAAAAGGAATAAATATGGATTTTCTAAGTACATTCAATGTACCCAGTTACCACGTACAACAGCATGTTGGCCATGTAACGACCGAGTACATGGCCGTGTAATGACATGCATGACTCACTTAAGTTGTGGCTAGTTGAGGCTAATACATAGCATGTACTGTTAATGAACATGCTATGTAATTTTATTTTTATTTGATAAATCAGAGTGGGTTTGTGTCTCATCTTTGGAAACACCTTCTTCTAGTAGTGGTTTGTATAAGAGTGTGATAAAATGGCCAACAAACTCCAAAACCCTCTTGATTCTCCATCCATGCTCTGACAGATACACCTTTGGGTGTATTGGAATCCCACTAGTGAGTTCACAAAACCCCTGGATCCTCTCTTTCTAATTCCTCCTCTCTTGTGAGTTATTCATGGTTTAGTGTTTTTTACCTTTTTGTAGATCTACACCGATTTGGGATGATTCAAGGATCTATGTTTAATTATATTTGTTGTACGACATTGAGGTAGGTGGTTTGTGACTTTCGTTGTTCGTATTTGGATTATATATGATAAAAGTGACGAATACCCACATTTGGGGTATTTCTTGATTTGGAATTTAACCCTATTTATTACCTAATGTGGTTTGATTGATTTATAAGAGGTGGTTTCTTATGCATAAGGTTATATAACTTGTTTATTGGACACCTATGGGTGCATTTACCTTGTTTGATTATTTATAGTTTTTTGGTCTAGGATGCCTATTATGACTTCCTTGTTTTACATGCCTTGGATGATTAAGATGGAGTTTGATTGATTATATGAAATGCATGTGATATGATTGTGAATGATTACCCATGTAGTAATTTCATATTACATGAGGTTCTTTGATATTATAACCACATTATTTACATAGGACTATGAGAGCCTTGGTGTAGTTGATTGAACCAGGGGTATTGACCGTGAGAGCTACCCAGGAGGTCGTTTATAATTTATTGGATTTATATAGACCCATGGGTATTGACCATGAGAGCTACCCAAGAGATCATTTATAATTTATTGATGCCATTTAGACCTAGGGGTATTGACTTTGAGAGCTACCCAGGAGGTCATTTATAATTTATTGATTCCATTTTGACCTAGGGGTATTGACCGTGAGAGTTTCCCAGGTGGTCATTTGTAAATGATTAGTGCTATGTTAGACTAAAGGGGATATACCATGAAGGATTCCCAGAGGGTCATTATTTAATTGATTGATGCTGTGTTAGACCAAAGGGTATATAACATGAAAGCTTCCCAGTGGATATTTAACTAATTAATTGATGTTATGCTAGACTAGAGGGGTTAGACTATGAGAACTTTCCCAAGGGGTCATTTATGAATAGTTGTATAATGGTCACGAGTCTGCCAAGCCAATGCACAATCCTGGACTCAGTGATACATTTTGTTATATGGTCTTATGATACATCTATTTTTTTACTTACATAGGTGATATAAAGATTAAGCTAGATCCTGGGGTTATATTATTCAAGGGTTTGAATAATTGCTAAATGTAAATGAATGTAATTTAAACTGTAGGATTGTCTACTTTTGAGTACTTCCTAGTTTATTTCTTTATTTTTCTTATTACATTCCATATATTTATTCACCGACAGTTAGGAACATATATTTTGATGGTTTCCTACTGTGATTAATCTCACAACCTATTTAGGTCATGATTTTAGACCCTCATAGATTATATGAGTGTATGTATAGATAAGGGCAAGCACCCTTCTTCACCAAGAACTTGATTGCTGTTGGATCTAGAGAGCATGAGACCAAGCTGAGGCTTGCGATTCTATTTGAGTTCACTATTTTTATATACTTTGGTTTATGTATCGTGTTTCCAGCATTGTGACTTTTTGTACGCTTTACTAGACACATGTGACATGCATTATTTATATATATGATCCAGTTGTTTTATTAATATCAGTCTTCTACTGTTTACTTTTGTTGTATGGTATTACTGCTTCCACTATTATTTACTATTTGCTTTCTACTATGTATACTCTGCTAATGAGGGAATATTTTACCCATTATCACACCTTGGACCTTTCTATTAGTTGACAGTCTCTGGAGTTTGGGGAAATGTGCTTGAGGTTATGTGACCAACAGGGTTCGGGGAACCTTTGGGCAGTACCTAGATCTGGTATGTTACATAGTGGTATCATAGGAGGTTTTCTTTTCTTCTTTGACTTAATATTTGGAGCCTATATACTAGGATATAAAGGAATAGTTGGTTGGTAATTAGTTGTTCCCGGGAGTAGCTAACTCATGTACAGGGAAAAGCTAAGTTACCTTGAATATTTCAATTTTCCTAGTTTTGCAATTATTACTGTTGGTTTGATTTCAACATTGGGCGATTCACATGTTTTTTTTCTGTTATGATTGATATGGTTGTGGTTCTATTTCCGTTTCAACCCTATGAGATGAGGGTATTCCATCTCATGCATCATATAGGCACTTTCTAGTGATCACATGTCATGCATTCTTGTCATGCCATTTAGGGTGCATTACTGATTTCATGCTATTGTGATGGATATTGTGCTAGATATTCATGATATTTTTATTGATTCTATGATAGAAATACATGTTATTTTTATTGGGTATTGGTATATGTAAAGTTTCATTTGAATCGGTGCCAATCTTTGGTACTTGAGGACTTATGGTCTCTATTAGATCATAATTTTGTGGATAATATTTGAACTTCAATTGAATTTTGTCAAGTTATGATATGAATAAGCATTCCAAACTTTGGTTCATGGGAAGTATGGGCTCTCATGGATCAGAACTTGGCATTAATTTGACACATTTTATGTTTTTAAGGATTCTGGAGAAGTTTCAGAGGCGTAAAGTATGAGAAACCTAGAAAACACGACATGTGATGTTATGAACACACACCATGTGTTCTTATGTTCAGGAAAAAATATCTTTTCATAAGTAAACACTGTGTACTGTATGTACATGTCATGTAGTTGTTGACTGTGTGACTGAATGTGTGAGCAGAGACACATGGTTGGTAAATGTTTGGTAGAACACATCGTGTACTGGGAGTACACATCGTGCAGTAAAAGATCATGTATCCAGTTGTGTGACTAATGACACTGGTGGATGGAACTTAAGTAGTACACGCTGTGTCTAGAGTGTGCACACCGTGTAGTGTTACACTAGAAGAACCGTGTAGTTATAGCCATGTAAGAGTACTTAGGCAAGAGGGGATATTCAAGTATATGCCATGTCTCATAAGGAACACATCGTGCATACAAGGTGTTACATGACTAGGTTGGCAGAGGTACACACCCATGTTAAAGCTTAAGGGAACATGTCGTGTAGTGGTTCTACATGCTGTGTAACCCTATTTTGTAAAACTTGAATGCTTTATTTCTTATGTTCCATTCTTTCACTTCTAAGTTTCCATCCTTGGTATTCTTTAACTGAGGTGTGTGCTTGACCTTGCAGAGTCATGCCTCCAAGAAGTCCTCTGGTTGTACGCCAGGTATAGGGTAATGATTAGAAACCAGAAATAGTAGATCAAGGACTAACATAAGATCCTCCCATCATTCCCATCTTGGAACTAGCTGTTATACCAGACACAGGTGTCGATTCAAAGTTTCATGAAGGCTTTATGAGGATGATGCATACTTTTCAGAGAGCACCACATCCTGCCCCGACTATGGCAGAGTTGACGCGGGTGTTCCAAAAGAAGCATCCTACCACTTTTTTAGGGGATGGAGGACCATAGGGTGAAGAGTCATGGTTGGAGGCCATGATTTCTATCTTCAAGCATCTGGAGACACTTTCAAAGAGGAGGGTGAAGATTTCCACTTACATGCTATGTGATTTCATCAAGAGATTGTGGGATGTTATCTCACAAGCAGGATGTCATCTGAATTTGTCTTGGGAGGAGTTTCAAATGAAATTCTATGATTACTTCTACCCCGATATGTTGAGGGTCGACTGAGCCTGAGAGTTCATGCACTTGGAGCAGGATGCTCTTTCAGTGATGGATTATTCTTATCACTTTACAGAGCTTCAACACTTTGTACCCGTTCTGGGGGGTGATGAGTTAAAATTGGATAGGTGATTTGAGGATTGCCTTAGGTACAACATCCGATCATAGGTGAATGTTTTAACGTTGACATCAGTGAGTGAGATAGTAAACTAGACACTGATTACTGAGCGCAATTTGAGGGAGTTTAGAGCTGCTAACCATGGTAGTTCAACATCTAGGGTTGATACTCCTTCGATCGATAGTAGGAAGCACCGCAGGGAGATTTCATGAAATGTTTCTTTAGGTAGCCAAGTGAGGTGCTACCAATGCGGGAAGAGTGGGAACACGAGATCACAGTGCCCGAGAGACCTAGTTGAGTGCTGATCTTGTAGAAATATGGGTCAACTGCAGTGTTTTTGCAGGATGTTCTCACCAGCAATGAGTGAGAGGGGTTCTATTATGACTCCACATCTAGAAGTAGGATGACCAGTTTCTCATCAGTCATGGAACTGGAGTTTGTTGGGACATTCAGGATGAGGAGGTGGTTGTGACCGTGGTAGCTAGACAACTGGTTTTCAGTGACTGAAGGGTGGACCAACTCAGGGTGTCCAGGCAGGGTCGTAGGGCTGTGGTACTGGTCAGACTTTTGCAATGGAACAAAATCAGCAGGAGTAGGATCCCAAACCCTCTATGGTAATAGGTATGATTTTAGTTTCCTCAGTCTTAGATTCTTCTCTTTTAGATTCTATGGATTCCCATAGTTTTATATCTTTTGTCATTGTGGAGAGCCTTAGGATCTGTATCTTTACTTATGATGATGTTATGACACTAGAAAATCTATTGGGGATTAAGAATGCTAGTGTTCGTTGGTTCAAGGAGTTCCCACTTGAGGTTGGTGGGTGTCACTTCTTGTGGTACATCTATGTATTAGAGATGGCAGGCTTCAATTTCATTCTAAGAATTAACCGGTTGGTCTCTTTTCAGGCCTTTTATAACTACTATTTCCACAAGGTGAGTTTCACATCATCAGAAGGTGGATATTTACTACACAAGGGAGAATGGAATGTCCAGGCGAGCAGATCCAGACCCAAGCCTCATTGGTTGTAAGGAATTACATCCCATATTACTAGTTTATATCTGGATGACCAGGGGAATTCATAGATGGACTTTCCTCCAATGGTGGATCGTTTTAGATATTTCTCTCCAAAAAAATATTTAGGTTTACATCTGGAGAGAGAGGTATATTTCTATATTGAGCTTGTGTTAGGAGTGGCACCGATTTCCATTCCTCCTTATAGGATGGCTACACCCAAGTTACAAGAGCTCAAGATGTACTTAGAGGAGTATCATGAAAAGTGTTTCATTTAACCCAATTCTTCTCCTTGGGGTTCACTATTCCTTTTTGCAAAGAAGGAAGACGATACCCTTAGACTTTGTGTGGATTATTGAAATCTGAAACATTTGACGGTCAAGAACCGATATCCCTTTCCAAGAATTTATGATCTCTTTGATCACCTTCAAGGATCCCGAGTGTTCTCAAAGATTGAATTGAGATCCGATTATCATCAAATTGCATGTTAGACCATTAGATATACCTATTAAAGCCTTTCAGATTAGGTGTGGTCTATACAAGTATTTAATTATGTCGTTCAGTCTCACGAACGAGCGAAAAATCTTCATGGAACTGATGAACTGAGTGTTCCATCCTTACTTGGATTCATTTTTCGTAGTCTTTATGGACAATATCTTGGTGTGATCTCCAACTCAACATGACCATGTCATCCATCTTGATATTTTATTGAGAACACTAAGAGAGAATTATTTATATGATCATCTCTAAAACCCCCCCATTTGGATGGACTAGATTCACTTATTGGGTCATGTAATATTAGAAACAATAGTATCAGTAGACCTAGAGAAAGTGAGATAAGTAGTTTATTAGGAGCATCCAAAGAACGTCTTCGAGGTAAAAAGTTTTTTGGGGATGGTTGGTTACTACAAGCAATTTATACAGAACTTTTCATGCTTAACAACACCACTGATGGGCTTGACTAAGAAGGGTGCGAAGTACTTGTGGATAGATTCCTGTGATTCAGCCTTTCAGAAGTTGAAAGGGAGATTGACTTTAGCACCGATACTTATTCTTTCAAAGATATGAAAGAGTTACACCATTTACTATGATGCATCAGGTATCGAGTTGGGGGTAGTGCTTATGCAGGAGGAAGAAGTCGTTGCATACAGGTTACAATAGTTGAGGCCACATGAGAGGAATTACCCGATGCATGATCTCAAGTTGACTGTAGTTGTGCATGATTTGCACTGTTGGAGACATTATCTTTTTGGAGACCATTTTGTGGTATACACTGATCACAAAAGCCTCAAATATATCTTTACTCAGTATGATATGAATTTGAGACAATAAAGGTGGGTTGAGTACCTTCAGTCTTTTGAATTTGAGATTGCCAACACACTTGGTAAAGGCAACACAGTGGCTGATGCGTTGAGCAGGAGAACTCAGATATAGGCAGTTCAGGAGTCTAGAAGTGAGTGGAAGATTATGTCTCTATTATATGAGATGAATTTGGAGGTTTACGAAATATAGGGGTAGACGTTTATTTCTTCTATAGATGTTACCTCTACTCTACTAGATCAAGTGAGAATGAGGAAACTATTAGATTCTGAAGGCCTAGTCCTATGTGAGAGTGTATCAGGTGAGGACCCTACTCCTGGGTGAAACATAGGAAAGGTTGTGGTTTTTAATTTTCATGGTCACATATGGCTTTAAATAGACATATTCTAGGATCTATTACAAGATTTTCATTCCTCAGTATGGGCAGTTCATCCTGGAGTCACCAAGATGTATCGATATCTACATCTTATGTATTAGTGGCCAGGTATGAAGAGGTATGTAGTTGGTTTTATTATGAGATGTTCGACTCGTCAATAGGTAAAGGTGGAGAATCAGAAACCTATAGGGATATTAAAATATTCACCCATACCCGAGTGGAAGTGTAATGAAATAGATATGGATTTAGTGATAGGTTTACCGAGATCATCGCAGGGTAATGATGCGGTTTGGGTTGTTATCAACTAGCTCATGAAGTTTTCATATTTCCTATCGATTAAGGAAACCTTAAGTGTTGATGAGCATGGAAATTTTTATATTTGAGAGATTGTATGTTTACATTGGGTTCCACACTCTCATTTTAGACAGGGATGCCCGATTCAGTTCTCGTTTCTAGAAGGGACTACAAAAGGCTTTGGGTACACAGGTACTTCTGAGTTCAACTTACCATCCCCAAAAAAATGTCCAGTCCAAGCACATGATTTAGGTTTTGGAGGATATTCTTCGAGCTTGCATCCTAGATTTCATGGGATCTTGGGAGAGACACATACCCCTAGTGGATTTTTCCTACAATAACAATTTTTAAGAAACAATTCATATGAAACATTATGATGCTTTGTATGGTATTCCATGCTGATCACCCCTATGTTGGCTAGAGGTAGGAGAGACAACTATGCTAGGAACTCGTCTTGTCCATAAGACCACTGATAAGATGGAGTTTATTCGAAAGAGGTTGTATATTGTATAGTCTTGGCAGAAATATTATGCTGATCGAGGGAGACGACCTCTGGAGTTTGAGGTTGGAGATAATGTTTTTCTACGTGTCACACCGAGGTTAAGACACAAGAGGATTAAGAGACATGGGGAATCTTTCACTGAGATATGTCAGGCCGTTTGAGGTTTTGGAGTAAGTTGGGATGATTGCTTTTTGATTGCAGTTACATCATAGGTACCAGGATATGCACAAGATCTTTCATGTTTATTAGCTATGGCGTTACTTTTCAAACCCATCTCATGTTTTTCAATTCAAGGAGGTTGACTTGGAGGTGGATGCATCCTTCAAGGAGCACCCAATTTGGATTTTTGATCACAATACGAAGGTTCTCTATGGCTGGTCTATTCCTCTAGTACATGTGTTATGGCAACACGGGAAAGTGCAGGATGAGACTTGGGAGAGGGAGGCTGATGTGTGATCGCAGTGGCCATAGTTGTTCACAGATACTTTCTCACCACCCTTGGAAGGGAAATTTGGGGATGAATGGATTGAAGGGGGGGGGGTTTAAGAACAAATACATTCTATTCAGGTATGGATCTTGATTTCAGGTTTTTTTGAGGAAAAAGAAAGAAATAGGGATTTTCTAAGTATACGTCGTGTACTTATGTGTACACACCATGTACCTGGTTGGTGTGTATAGCTGCATGCTGGCCGTGTAATGTCCGAGTACATGGATGTGTGATGACTCGAATGAACCACTTATGTCGAGGACGGTTGAGGCTAATACACGGTGTGTGCTGTTAATGAACACACTATGCACTTTTCTTTTTTATTTGATAAATCAGAGCAGGGTCACGTATCATCTTTGGAAACACCTTCTTCTGGTAGTGTTTTGTACATGAGCATGAAGGAAGGGCCAGTGAACTCCAAACCCCTCCCAAGTCTCCATCTGAGTTCCGATTTTGACACCATTGGGTGTGTTGGAATCACACCAGTGAGTTCTCAAAACCCCTAGATCCTATCTTCCTAATTCCTCCCCCCCGTGAGTTATTCAAGGTTGATCTATTTTCACCTTTTTGTAGATATATACTGATTTAGGCTGATTCAATGGGTGACATTCAAGTATATCAATTATACAACATCGAGGTAGGTGATTTGTGTCTTTTGTTGTTCATCATTGAATTCTATATGCTAAAAGTGCTGAATACCCACATTTGGGGTATTAATTGATTTGGAATTTAACCCTGTTTATTAACTGTTATGGTTAGATTGATTTATAAGGGGTATTTGCTTATGAATAAGGTTATATACCTTTTTTATGGGACACCCATTGGTGTGTTTTCCTTGTTTTATTGTTTATGGTCATTTGGTCTAGGATGCATATTAGGCTTTCCTTGTTTTCCATGCTTGGTTGATTAGTTTGGAGTTTTATTGATTATATGAAATGCATGTGATATGCTTGTGAATGATTATCCATGTATTATTTTCATATTACATGAGGTTCTTTGATATTATACCCACACTATTTACATAGGACCATGATAGCCTTGGTGTAGTTGATTGACCCAAGGGTATTGACCATGAGAGCTACCCCATAGGCCATTTATAATTTATTGGCATTATGTAGACCCATGGGTATTAACTATGAGAGCTACCAAGGAGGTCATTTATAATTTATTGATGCCATGTAGACCCAGTGGTATTGACCATGAGAGCTACCCAGGAGGTCATTTCTAATTTATTGATGCCATGTTGACCCAGGGGTATTGACTGTGAGAGCTGCCCATGTGGTCATTTGTAAATGATTAGTGCTATGTTAGACCAAAGAGGATATACCATGAGAGATTCCCAGAGGGTCATTATTTAATTGATTGATGTTTTGTTGGACCAAAGGGGATAGACCGTGATAGATTCCTATATGGTTGTTATCTAATGAATTGATGTTATGGTAGACCAGAGGGGTTAGACTGTGAGAAATTTCCCAAGGGGTCATTTATGAATAGTTGTATAATGCTGACGAGTTTTCCAAGCTAAATAAAAATATTGGACTTAGTCTTACTTTTTGTTAGATGGTCTTCTGAGACATCTATTTTTTTACTTACAGAGGGGATTCAAAGCTTAGGAAAGATCCCGAGGTTACATTATTCAACTGGTTAAATAATTTCCAAATGTAAATGAATGTAATTAAAGCTTTAGGATTGTTTACTTTTGAGTAATTCCTAGTTTATTGCCTCATTTTTCTTATTACATGCCATATATATATATATATATTCACTGAAAGTTAGGCACAAATATTTTGGAGGTTACCCACTGGTATTCATATCACACCTTGTTTGGGTCATCCTTTCAGACCTAAATAGATTATATGATCTCAAGTATATATATGAGAAAGCACCCTTCTTCCCCAGGTACTTGATTGTTTTTGGAGCTGGAGAGCATGTGACCAAGCTGAGGCTTACGATGCTGTTGAAGTTTATTGTTTTTTTGTACTTTGGTTTATGTATTGTATTTCTAGAATTGTGATTTGTTTGGCTACTTTCCTAGACACATGTGACATGCATCATTTATATATATGCTCCAATTGTTTTATTACTATCAGTGTTCCATTGTTTACTTATTTTGTATAGTATTAATGCTTGTGCTATTATTTACTGTTTTCTTTCTATTGTGTATACTCTTCCAATGAGTGAATAGTTTCCCCATTAGTACACCTTGGTCCTCCCTGCTAGTCGAAAGCCTCTGGCATTTGGGGAAATGCGCTTGAGGTTATGTGACCAACCTGGTTTGGGGAACCTTTGGGTGTCACCTGGATCCGAGATGTTACAAATGCACAAGTAGTCGTTCACAATAATACTTAGTATTATTATCTCAAGTAGTGATATAACACTATAAATAACTAATGTATATGTGTATCATTAATAATACAAGTTTAAATGAAAATATTTCCATAACATGTCATCAACGATCAAAACAACAATCATTATCTATCCTTTTCGAGCTACACATAGCTCACTTTCGTCAAGCTCACCAAATAAAAATGTTTACATATGTATATATAGTAAACACTAAATGGAAGGGGTGCCATAAACTAAATCATTATTGAGGTCACTAATACATGAGAACCTAGCCCTACTATGATACTATCTAGACCTTGGTTACCATATAGGAGTAATATTAATAGCCAGGAACTAATCCCTACTATGATACCATCCATCCCTCAACTACCAGGAGAGGGGTAATTAACAAACACTTTAGATACCCATAATTTCACAATTATATCATGTCACATCCCTTAATAAGTTATTATTATATGATTCACCCTATATTCATCATCCCAAGATTATAGTGGACTATCTTTATATCCATCACATACAAGATCCATAGCTAATAATCATTCTACCTTATACCCAGAACTATAGGGGAGACCCCAATTGATATTTAATATGCTTATAACTTAGAACTATAGGTGAGAAACAATAGTGATACCATGAATCATCATTCACCTAAATCCTAGAGTTATAAAAGATAAAGAGGCTCAACACTTGGTTAAATCATTATTTATCTCAATATCATGTATTGAAAATGACCTATAACTCAAAAACACAGGTGAGTAAGAATAAATACGTGTAAAATAAATCATCAATCTCTACCTAGATTGGTGGGTGAGAAGGGTAAGGGTCACCATTACCTCACTCCAACCCTATCCGGTAGGCGAGTGCAAAGGAATATATAGTAGTACATAATTTTCATCGATATCAACCAATTACTAAACAACATACCTATCTAGAAGATTATCAAACAAAGTATTCAAAATTCTCATATCAAGAATATTTCCAACAATTTTATAATTTCTTCACATCTTTCTACCTAAATCTTGGTATCGTTAAATCTCTAAAATACAATAACTAATAAATGATAGCTATTTGTCTATTTAGTTCATCAAAAAATCCCCCAATCATAAAGATTTCCAAGGTACCAATATAATATTTCTACAATTCCCATCTTTAACCCGAACCTCTACTAAAAGGAACACACCGATTTATTTTTTAAGGATTATAAAATTATTAATTATATTTTTGGGAATTAAAAGTAATCAATTATATGATCACCACTCCATTAAAGAAATTATTTCTTTTAAGGAGGATATTCCTTTTTTAATGAGATCTTAGTTTCTTTTAGTGGTCATATTTTAAAATTTTCACACACACACAGAGATATATATATATGTATATAGGCTAGTCTCACTATAACATCCCAACCCAAACCATAGGGTCTGTCACAAGTCCTCATGCACACCTCCTTATATGAAAAATGTTGTCGACCAGTAGGGACAGAATCAAGTGGAACCATGGGGAGACTATACTCTCAGTATCATGTCATAGGATCAATAATCAACAATAAAAACATATTAAATAATTATAGTAACATGAGGAAAAGTAAATATGAAATACATGTTATACAATAAACCAAATACCAAAGTGGAAAGAAAAACTAATTTAATAAGCAGTAGAAAAATAAAAGATAAACTACAGTCCTCTGGAGTCCATCCAAGTTTGCTACTAGCTTTGTGCTCTATAGCCCATCCATCTATCATAGGCCCCTTAGAATTCTTTCAATCCCTCATGAAATCTAAAATATCATCAAAAAGCTTAAGTAGGATATGAGTACAAGACTCAGTAGGACACCACCAATGAATCCTTAACCTGATGTGATCAAGTATACAAGTGTATTACATAATAAAATAAATGCGTAACAAATATGATAACACACAATCTAAAATTGAGCAGCTGTGCACTTACCTATCCACCACAAAAAACTGACAATAATTGCTTCATCTCCATACTGGAAATATACTATATTTCGATAATTATCAAAAACCATACATAAGAATGTTGGAGAGTCACTCAGAATCCACAAGGCATCGAGTGAGAACAACCTACCTAAAATCCACATAGCATCAGGTAATACTCAGAGTCCACAAGGCATCGAGTATCTGTAACCTACCCGAAATCCAAAAGGCATCAAGTAAAACTTGGAATCCACAAGGCATCAAGTGTCAGTCATGTACTCGGAATCCACAAGGCATCAAGTAGATTCTAGGTTATAAGGTAATCATAATGTGTCATCGTCTTCACTGCACATCATGCGCATACCCCCCAAGGAGTAATCATACCATGATGATCACCTGCCAAGTATACACATACCAATCCTCTAAAAGAAAAAATGACACATAATATCATGATAACAACCATATCACACATCATGAGAAATATAACATCCCCATATACATCAATATGTGAATCAAACATCATCATGGAATCAAGCTATCACATCAATATCATGGAATCAAATCATACCATATCAGGGGATACACACACACCCACATGTGATCACAAGTAAATCACGATATCAAAAAAGTAAACACATAAATCAAGTATAGAAACATGTGTAAACAAGATCCCAAAATGCTGAGGAACTTCTTACCGAAAAAGTTGTCGATGTAAAAATAAATAGTAATAAACCAGTCAAGATCCCTCTTCACATTCTTATTGTTGAAATCTTTAACACGTCAAAGATTGAGGTTCATCAAGGATTCCTAGAACCAAAAACTAATATTTTATTTCAAAAAGAAATAAAATATCACATGTTATAAATCTTTCTCTCTCTTGGATAATTTTTGAATTAAAATTTAGGTCAAAGCATATGTTCTCTAAAGTATTCTTTGATAATTTATTTATTATCATTTGATAATTTTAAATAAATTATCCCTAAATTATCTATGTGATTAACCATTATTTTTTTTATTCCATATATTATCCATTTATAATTTATTAATTATCATTAGATAATTTTAAATAAATTATCCCTCATAATTATCTTTGATAATTATTTATCATTCTTTTAAATATTTTTATAATCATCCTTTAATAATTTCATACAATTATTTTTTTACATAATTATACTTTGATATTTGTCAAAATTATCTCTAGATAATTCGGGTTTCATCATCTTATAAATAAATTTTTTTTGTAAGGAATAACAAAAAAGGTATAATAAATAAAATAAAAAAACTGCTCATATGCACACCATGAAGGAAGGGAGGAACATCTACCAACATCCAAATCTTGAGGAGGAAATGAAATCAGTTCAACTGGGGTGCGTGAGGGGGATTTGGGGTTATTCTAAACCGGGGAAAAAACATACACCAAGTCCAAAATATTTCAGGTATTTAGAAGAATAAAAATATGCCTAACTCATCTCTATTAATTATCATTTGATAATTCTAAATAAATTATCCATGATAATTATCTTAGATAATTATTTATCTATCTCTTAATAATTTTCCTAATAATCCTTTAATAATTTCATACAATTATATTTTTTACACAATTATCATTTTCTAATTGTCTAAATTATCTCTAGATAATTAAGGTTTAATCATCTTATAAATCAAAATTTTTTGGTAAGTAATAAAGAAAAAGGTAGAATAAATAAAATAAAAAAACAAAAACAAAAAATCTAATAATATGTGCACCACACAAGAAGGTAGTATCATCCACCAATATCCATATCTAGAGGATTAAACAAAATCGGTTCAATGGGGGTGTGTGAGGTGGATCTGAGGTTATTTGAACCTGGTGGAAACAACATACACCAAGTCTAAAATCATTCAGGTATTTAGAAGAAGAAAAATATGCCTAACTCATTCCTATATTTTCAAAATCCCTAAATTGATTCACCATTTCAACTTAAAAATTAAACGGAGTCATTAATTTCTTCCATTTATAGTGTTGCAATTTGAATAAATAAAAATGGTTATGTTTCCATGATTTTAGAATCATGGGGCGTGGATATGGAGGTTTCAATGTCTTAGAGAAGAACATGTACAAAAATCTTATTTTTTGTAAATTAAAAAATTTATTATTTAATATATTTATTAAATAACTAAAATTTTATGAGCGACCTGATCAAAAGCCCATTTATCATGAAAGGTTTTCCCTGTATATGGTAAAACCCCTGTTAAAGACCTAACCGTGGTCTCATATTTTTTATATGATGCATCGTTTGAGATATATTAATTATTTATTATTTAAGAAATGGAATAAATAAATAATTTTAAAATAAAATGGTTTATTTTATGAGATATTGCCAAACACCTAGTGCACATAAAAGCGATACCCTAACAAGGGTAAAACCCGCGTTACAAACCTAAAGGTTGTCTCAGATTTTTCATATAATGCTCCATTTAGGAGATATTAAATTATTTAAAAAAACTATTATAAAAAATAATAAATAAATTATTTTTTTGAGAGAGACATCCAATCGTCTGACACTTACAAATGCTATACCCTGTCTAGGGTAAACACCGCATCCTGAAACTAATGATGGTCTCATATTTCTCATATGATGAACCATTTTAAAGTTATTAATTTTTTTAATAAATTACAAACACTTTATATAATATATTTAATCGTTTTATTCTATCTTAATTGTGGCTTTATGGGTCTCATAATCTCACACCAACTTAGCGTTCGACTCTGTAAATATTCGACTGAATATACCAAAGAGTTAACTGTGATTTTACCTTTATGCAAGGCCTTTAACAAATTTATTAATCTATTTTCACTGATAAATAATTTTTTCACATAATGAACTTATAATTTATTAATAAGGGGTTGTTATTATCTTTGTAAAAAATAGGATATTGCACTCACTAAGTTCCAACCTTATCAATACCATTAATAGTCCCCTAGTTTTCTATTAAATAATTACCTTTTATTATGTAATTAAATCATATCATCCATAAATTATTTATTATTATAATAAATCCTAGGGTAATCCTTTTTTATCCTCATCTGTATTAACAAAATCTTTTTTTTACTTTAGTTCATTTTTCATAACCTTCCCATTTACCTAAAAAAATTACCTACAATTCATTTAATCGAAATTATTTTTATAAACCCCTTAAATATTTCCAAAATATCATGATGAATATTCATTACTAATTTTGATAATTTCATTTCCTCACATTATTTAATCATATTATCATAATATTTAAATCATCAGAATCAATTAATTCTATTCTCAATTGAATAAATAATTCATCAACACCATTAGCAAAATATCCTCATTTAGAATATCATTATATAATATTATTATCACTAAAAATAATATCTCAAATAATTATTATAGATTAAAGTTGATTCCATATTATTAGTGATTCATTCTATCAATTAATATTATTCCCTTTATTAAAAAAAATTCTTTTTGAGTGGGATATATTTACTCATTTCATAAAAACATTATGCCAAAACCACGAATAAAAAAAATCAAGGAAACAATGAATTGGTGTAAGAAATGATTCAAGACATCAATAGTAAGGTGATAGGATCGAACATCATGGTGAAGGTGTACATCAAAAATACTATGATACAATAGAGTGGATCTTAATTATTAAGATCCTGCATCAAAAATGTTTTTTGAATGGTTCTGCAGTCTGTGCTTCCATAGTCTCTCCTCTTTATGGGTTTTAATCTCTTTTATGGGAAGAATTTTTTTATTCCTCACATGTATGAGAGGTCTTCATCAATGTGATACCATAACTCCTAACTTATTTATTATTTCACAAGACACTGTAAGTTGAAACCTATCTTGAACCATCCCATTTAGGGCTTCAAAAAAATTTTGAATGAATATAAAAAATGGAAACATGCTAGATTCCCGAAGAGTAGTGTGTATATTTATTTTTATTACATGGATTGTCGAGATCATAAAATTAAGAACCATATGTTTTTTACTTGAAACTCATTCCCCATGGATTATCATGACTAAAGCACCCATAACCTGTACTATTGGATCTGATTCCATGATACATACTGTAGAGACCCGAAACTTGACGTACATGTACATTACATTACTTTTGCGGAATACTTAGTACATTACAAAAACACACACACAAGGACCGTAATAGTTTAGTGTCTTTGGAAACTCGGAATATAATCTTCTAATCCTGGTGAAAGATCTTCAACATCTCCCATAAAGATCTTCCTTTTTTTATACCTAAAACCTTTCTTTATATCCTGGGGAAAAGTAAACATAAAAGGGTGAGATCAAATTCTCAGTAAGGGTAAACAAAAGAAATATCAATCACATCATATACATAAGCACATAACTTTTGGAAATCTTAACCTGCAAAAGAGATCATAATTTCATAACATGGGGTAAATCATGGCAGTGAAATGTAATCACAATAATCATAACATAAAACATGAAACTTTGTGGCATTCACACATAATCATAGAGAATCATTTCTTGTTAGTCAAGACTCATTTCCAAGACTATCTTAGTGGACAAAGTCCCTTTCTGAATCGAGTAACCCTCGTTTCAGTCCTGTTTCACTGAACCGGTATAACCTACCATTCCAGCCATGTCTATCTCATGAGATATAAAATCTTTACCCAATGCATTGGAGGGATATATAGGTCCCACCCATCTTATAATGAATCCTTTCTTATGTGTGACACATAATCATAAATCATACATCATCGCATAACACATGTAATAAAAATGGAATTCTTGAAACATCATGACATCATAAAACAAATCATATAAGGTAAATGAATTCATAAAAATAATTTCCTCAAAACATAATCAAATCAATTTAATAATAGGGATAAAAACATAACCCTATTTTATCTTAGATGGAAAATAATTTTGATAAAACATTTGAACTCCATTCTTGAGGAAAATATCCTTTCTACTTCAAAAATACTTTTCCTTTCTTAACATGACATAAAATTTTAAACTAAAAGAAGTTGATT
The DNA here is from genome assembly GCA_963277665.1 of Viscum album. Taxonomy (NCBI): domain Eukaryota; kingdom Viridiplantae; phylum Streptophyta; class Magnoliopsida; order Santalales; family Viscaceae; genus Viscum; species Viscum album. The sequence goes on along the minus strand of OY728135.1, from coordinate 1,814,655,467 downwards.
AAAAATAAACTTGAAAACTTGTAAAGGAAGCTTCTTGGAAATAATGTTTTAAAAATCCATTCTTTCTGTATAAGTTAAAAAAACATTCTTCTCGTACTTTTGTCGGAAAAGTCAAAAAAGTACCTCGTACGAAAAACGACAAAAGATTCCTTTCATATCTTTTACTAAAAACTCACCGAAGAGTAAAATAGGATTTAAACAATTGTAGGTGAATGAAAATAACATTACATATTGAGGAAACATGGATGTGGATGATAAAATACAACCCAGTAAATACTAAAGCATAAACAATCTTGGATAAAAATGAGATTGTGATATTTTCCCTTACCTTAGGTCCGACTTGCTTTGTAAGTTTCCGAACCTCCTGTATAATGATTTAAATCATGTTATTGACTTATTCCAGAATCATATTCCATGTTATTATATAATATATGGTCCACTTATTACTTTATATTACCCGTTCTTTTGTAAATTCATGTTAAAGTAGCGTTTTTGGGTAAAATCGTCTCATTTGTCGTTCGTGTTTTTAACTTGTAATTATTAATATGATTACTTGGATCATGATTACTTATATCCAGAATGTAAAACATGATTTATATATAATATATATTCAGAATATATATATATATATATAATATCGATAAATGGAATGAAATACACCGTTCAGGGAGACGGTAGTCCGTACGTACGCATGAACACTGTTTTCGTTTCCTTATTGAAGTGAATGGAATTAAGTAGATGAAATAAATTTACATAAATACAGTATCATTATTATGTCATATATTTCATTAGTACTTATTATATATACTTTATAATCATTCATGAATGGTTAATCATTGAGAATGAATCTCATCGCGTCGTGGAGATGGTAGTCCGTACGTACGCACGAGCGATGATATCGTTCTCATGTTCATGAACTTGTGTTTAAGTGTATGTATACTATTTCAGTATCAATATCACTTTATAATAATCATATATAGTTATTATTTACACCATTGTACCCATCCAAGTAAGGTGGTGGTGGAAAATAGATTTCACCACGGCGTGGAGACGGTATTCCGTACGTACGCACGCGCGGTGATTTCATTTTTCCGTAGGATGGATAGAAGGTGAATTAGGTTTGTTTCATATTTATAATAACATATCAGTATGTAAGTAATACTGATGTTATTACTTTGACATCAAACAACTAAATAATAAGAAGTTGAAGAAGAAAGAAATTGAAAAGATCGGTAATGGATATTACCTCTTCTTTGAAACGCCTCTTTGAATCCTCCACTTAGGGAACTAAGATTGGTCTTTGAAGAATACCAGGACCTCTAGGATTATTCTAGGGAAGTGGAGAAGGGATTTTGGCAGGGTTTGGCCGAGCTTGAGTGCTCAAATTGGTGTGAGGAGGAGGGGGAGGAGGTGTCCTTTTATAAGGGAGGAGAGGGGCACCTTAGGAATATCTCAAAATATTATTTTATATTAAAGTCAAAATCGGTTTATAATGGTTCCAAAGGGTCTTATTTCGAAGCTAAAGTAGGGATGGGTCAAAATCATATCAAACAATAGGATTTAGACAAGTTTAGGTTATTATTTTAACCTTATCAATTAGATTTAACTCTACGTTAAATAATTTAACTTTTACCATGTCTTTTTGTTTTCTTACACTATATGGTTAATACACTTACTATAACATGCAAAACGAACCCCAAATTTTTTATTATTAATATATATATCCTTATCTAAGTCATTTGGATGAACCTTATATTTTTAGGAATAAAATAACAATTAATAATATAATATTTTATTTAAAAACTATTTTGTGTCAATTTTGACACTATTTGATATATGATTTTTGTGAAAGTAATAACAGAATTATATGTTCGAACCACATTGATTAAATCAACACTAATATATCATAGTAACCTAGAAAATTAGTGGAATTCATAAAAAGTCTCAAATTACATTTATTTTGGTGTTTATAACATCAATTATGTCAATATTTCATTAATAAGATAATTACTGCATCATCATTGTGTCATAAATAAATTAAATTTTTTAATGTCTAAAAATTACAAATAAAATACCATTATGTAGGAAATCCTTTTATCTTTCTAATTAATATTTATAGTCGAATTTATCTTATGTATAACCCCATATTAAAAATGTTTTAGTAAATAAACTATGATATTAACTCTTTTAACCCTTCTTTAAATAAATTAATAATAAATGTCTTAATCTAATCCAAGTGGGCCTAAATGGTCATATTTTATTCCTAAGTTTGTTTTTGGTCGAATTACACTTGTCCAATAGAATTAGGACATGTGTTAGGGTAATAATAATATCATTTCTACCCTTAATTACCCTATTTACTTTTAACCGTGGTAAATAAAACTAAAAAGTTACTATTCACCAAAAATTATTTTCATCTCATTGAACCACATTTTAGTCCTTGATATTAACCGTGTCTCTCGGATTTTCGAAATTCCACTCACAGAAGCGGTAAAATTAAGTTCTATGAACAATTCAGTTTTTTTAACTACCACTTAGTGGTTTCACTATTCATTGAAAATTGAAAGTTTTTAGAAAAATACCAAAAATTAGGCCTAAGCTATATTTGATATTAGGAACTCAAAAATGATGTCTATTTTACCAAATTCAAAACATATCAGTTGCATTAACTAATTTAAAAATTAATTCTCGTCGTCAAAACAAATAGCGTGTTTTTAAGAGATAATAACTATCAAAAGATTGACACTAGTTTATAACTGGTTTAAATGTGAAATTACATCCAATGACCAACATTGTATTAAATTGTAAAAATATATTCTAAATATACTTTAAAACCACTCAAATTAATAATTTATCACTATTAATTATTTCTATTAAAAAAGTTGTTTTTAATTAAAATTTAGTAATTTTCACTATTCATCAGAATATGAAAGTTATCCGAAAAGTACCAAAATTTCACCCTAAGCTAATTTCGATATTCCAAATCCAAAAATGAAGTCCATTTTGAAAAAAATAATTTACAAAATTTCAAAAAGTGGTTATTACTATTCATAACGGCTAGTTTTAATAATATTTTAATAGCATATCGTTGTTTAGTAAAACTCGGTATTACGTACTACACACGCTATCAAGGAAGGTCGTGATTGCATGTAATGAAAGGAAAGTCAAGGATGTGTGTTGTGCAAGCTCCTTTTGGTGTAGCGTACAACACAAGACATTAATGAAATTAAAAAGAATATTTTTCATAAAATATCGGGGTGTTACATTCTACCCCCCTTAAAATGAATTTCGCCCTCGAAATTCGTCGGGGTTATAAATGGTTTACTATTCAAAAGTTTCTTTAATAGAAACCCACATCGTAAAAAGGAATACCAAAACCAATCTTTAAAAACAAAAGTATGAAACGTAACGGTTACCCAAATAAACTAATCACTGGGTTTCCACATAGGTGAAATTATGGATATGGAAGAGAAATCTAACCATCATGTTCTGATGGAGAGTGGTAGAGAACATGGCTATGAAAAAGCTAACAATAACAAAGCAATAAATTTGTGACGATCTAAGGTACCATCTGATTCATCAGATATAAGAGCACTAAGACAACATTTTTGGTTTTCAAGATCATTTCCCTAAAGTTGAAGAATTTGAATTAGAATAAATACTTACTTTATTTTGGTACAATCTCACTGTTGTTCGTGCCTTGAACAATTTCCACTTCGTCTCTTAAGTAAATGAAGTTGAATTTGTTATTCGTGAAGTGTTAGCAGATCATGTGATAGAATGATGGGTCATTCCATCTCTTTCAAACAAAAGGTTAGAAAAAGTTATAATTCCATCTTATGGTTAATCGTATATGGTTCTAAAAATGAACTTATACTTCATATATCATACCGCTTAATAAAATAAAACTAGTTTCTACTAAATAGGGACTTCCTGTAGGCCAGTGGTAGGCGATAAAGGCCAGTCACACTTCGGTTGTGGGTTCGATTCCCACAGCCTTGTCCGACGCGATGGGCTGTCGCCCGTCCTGCAGGTTGTCCTTTTTCTAAAACTATATTACTATAACATCCCATCAATAATATCGAAAATCTTCTATCCTTAAACAATACTAAGTTATGTACAACATAATCCATTCTAATCTTTAGGCTTATCCATAATACTGCAGTCCACTCTCATAATATAGTGAAAACGATTACCAGAGATTTAATACCCTCGTTGATCCCCATATATCATAAGATATGTCTTGTTGGTCACATTCTAAACATTCAAAGGCCTTAATCATGTATTCTCTTGAATACCTTAGTGAAAACATGAATGCATTCAAAATTCTATATACTCAAACCATGATATCACTTAGTCCTTATATCAATCATGAGCTCATGAATACTGTTAAATATCTCAATCACTTTGAATACCACATTAGACCAACACATAAATATTCCATTACTTTATGATACAACATTATTTTGGAATCCCATTACATAAACACTTAATCATTCCACCACATCGTTGTCATATTCAACATCACCAATAGTGATCGCATGTGACTTCCCTTTATCCTTTGCCTTAAGCGGTTGCTCATGTCGATCATCACTAACCCTTGGATCAGGGCATTTATTAGCATAATGACCCATTTCCTTGCACTTGAAGCATTGAAGTGTTGGTGGTGCGTTCTCTGCAGTGTTTGATTTATTCACATCATTAGAAACCCTTTTTCCATTACTTCAACACTCAGCTGCTTGATGACCTTATTTTCCACACTTAAAACATTTTCTAGTCCCTTTAAGACAATCTCCACCATGCTTCTTTCCACACTTTGTGCATAAGGAAACATTCATCTTCTTTTCACCATTATTCTGAGATTTATCCTTGAACTCCATCTTTCGTTTCTTGTCAAAACCATGAGATGGATATGTAACAGCAACTTCCATTTCTACCTTGATAGCACAATGCACAATTTCTTCATAGCTACTGAAGTCTCTTATAGCTAATTCCCTTCGAAGACTTGGTTTTAAGCCACTAAAAAATCGATCAACTTTACTCTCAGGTTGGATGATAATGCCAGATGCATACCTTGTAAGTCTTGTAAAATTCGCTTCGTATATACCAACAGATTCATCATCCTTTTTCTTTAGTTCGAGAAACTCCTTCTCCATCTTTGTTCGAAGAATACGAGAGAATTACTTATTGGAAAATAAATTCTTGAACTCGTCCCATTCCATGGACTCAATTTCAACTCTTGGCCTCATATTCTTGATAAGATTCCACCATTGATCAGCTTCACCTTCCAAATGATATACTGCTAAGATGACTTTATCATGTTCAGAACATTGAAGAACTGAAAATATCTTTTCAGTGGTACTGATCCATTGTTCAGTAACAAGTGGATCGGAAGACCCATTGAAAGAAGGTGGACATTGCCTCATGAAGGACTCAATAGAATATTGTTCCCTTCTCTGTTCATTTGGAAGTCCAGAATGATTCATAGCTTGTGTAAGTATAGCAATAAGATTTTGCACTCCATCTCCCATAACATTTGTTTGTTCAGGAGGGCAATCATTGCATTGTCCATTGCATTGATCAACACGGTTGCTTCGGGTTCCAGCCATCGTCTAAAACCCAAAAAGAATAGTGTGAGAGGAAAAAATCATGCTAGGGAAAACAACATAATAAAGGGGGAGTACCTTCAATATCTAACATCTTAGGTTTAATTCTATGATCGTTAGCGTAATTATAGTACTATAACCTATACATATACTTAACCTTAGAGACATCCCTAGACACACCTAAGAAATATCTCTAGGGATCTCACTAAAGTTCTCGCATCCTAGTTTCCAAAGGTTGACTAAACCTTTCCTCTGATACCAACTGTAGAGACCCGAAACTTGACGTACATGTACATTACATTACTTTTGCGGAATACTTAGTACATTACAAACACACACACACACAAGGACCGTAATAGTTTAGTGTCTTTGGAAACTCGGAATATAATCTTCTAATCCTGGTGAAAGATCTTCAACATCTCCCATAAAGATCTTCCTTTTTTTATACCTAAAACCTTTCTTTATATCCTAGGGAAAAGTAAACATAAAAGGGTGAGCTCAAATGCTCAGTAAGGGTAAACAAAAGAAATATCAATCACATCATATACATAAGCACATAACTTTTGGAAATCTTAACCTGCAAAAGAGATCATAATTTCATAACATGGGGTAAATCATGGCAGTGAAATGTAATCACAATAATCATAACTTAAAACATGAAACTTTGTGGCATTCACACATAATCATAGAGAATCATTTCTTGTTAGTCAAGACTCATTTCCAAGACTATCTTAGTGGACAAAGTCCCTTTCTGAATCGAGTAACCCTCGTTTCAGTCCTGTTTCACTGAACCGGTATAACCTACCATTCCAGCCATGTCTATCTCATGAGATATAAAATCTTTACCCAATGCATTGGAGGGAGATATAGGTCCCACCCATCTTATAATGAATCCTTTCTTATGTGTGACACATAATCATAAATCATACATCATCGCATAACACATGTAACAAAAATGGAATTCTTGAAACATCATGACATCATAAAACAAATCATATAAGGTAAATGACATCATAAAAATAATTTCCTCAAAACATAATCAAATCAATTTAATAATAGGGATAAAAACAGAACCCTATATTATCTTAGATGGAAAATAATTTTGATAAAACATTTGAACTCCATTCTTGAGGAAAATATCCTTTCTACTTCAAAAATACTTTTCCTTTCTTAACATGACATACAATTTTAAACTAAAAGAAGTTGATTAAAAATAAACTTGAAAACTTGTAAAGGAAGCTTCTTGGAAATAATGTTTTAAAAATCCATTCTTTCCGTATAAGTTAAAAAAACATTCTTCTCGTACTTTTGTCGGAAAAGTCAAAAAAGTACCTCGTACGAAAAACGACAAAAGATTCCTTTCATATCTTTTACTAAAAACTCACCGAAGGGTAAAATAGGATTTAAAAATTTTTAGGTGAATGAAAATAACATTACATATTGAGGAAACATGGATTTGGATGATAAAATACACCCCAGTAAATACTAAAGCATAAACAATCTTGGATAAAAATGAGATTGTGATATTTTCCCTTACCTTAGGTCCGACTTGCTTTGTAAGTGTCCGAACCTCCTGTATAATGATTTAAATCATGTTATTGACTTATTCCAGAATCATATTCATTGTTATTATATCATATATGGTCCAATTATGACTTTATATTACCCGTTCTTTTGTAAATTCATGTTAAAGTAGCGTTTTGGGTAAAATCGTCTCATTTGTCGTTCGTGTTTTTAACTTGTAATTATTAATATGATTACTTGGATCATGATTACTTTTATCCAGAATGTAAAACATGATTTATATATAATATATATTCAGAATATATATATATATATATATATATATATATAATATCGATAAATGGAATGAAATACACCGTTCATGGAGACGATAGTCCGTACGTACGCATGACCGCTGTTTTCGTTTCCTTATTGAAGTGAATGGAATTAAGTAGATGAAATAAATTTACATAAATCCAGTATCATTATTATGTCATATATTTCATTATTACTTATTATATATACTTTATAATCATTCATGAATGGTTAATCATTGAGAATGAATCTCATCGCGTCGTGGAGACGGTAGTCCGTACGTACGCACGAGCGATGATATCGTTCTCATGTTCGTGAACTTGTGTTGAAGTGTATGTATACTATTTCAGTTTCAATATCACTTTATAATAATCATATATAGTTATTATTTACACCATTGTACCCATCCAAGTAAGGTGGTGGTGGAAAATAGATTTCACCACGGCGTGGAGACGGTATTCCGTACGTACGCATGCGCGGTGATTTCATTTTTCCGTAGGATGGATAGAAGGTGAATTTGGGCTGTTTCATATTTATAATAACATATCAGTATGTAAGTAATACTGAGGTCATTAATTTGACATGAAACAACTAAAGAATAATAAGTTAAAGAAGAAAGAAATTGAAAAGATCGGTAATGGATATTACCTCTTCTTTGAAACGCCTCTTTGAATCCTCCACTTAGGGAACTAAGATTGGTCTTTGTAGAATACCAGGACCTCTAGGATTATTCTAGGGAAGTGGAGAAGGGATTTTGGAAGGGTTTGGCCGAGCTTGAGTTCTCAAATTGGTGTGAGGAGGAGGGGGAGGAGGTGTCCTTTTATAAGGGAGGAGAGGGGCACCTTAGGAATATCTCAAAATATTATTTTATATTAAAGTCAAAATCGGTTTATAATGGTTACAAAGGGTCTTATTTGGAAGCTAAAGTGGGGATGGGTCGAAATCCTATCAACCAATAGGATTTAGACAAGTTTAGGTTATTATTTTAACCTTATCAATTAGATTTAACTCTAAGTTAAATAATTTAACTTTTACCGTGTCTTTTTGTTTTCTTACACTATATGGTTAATACACTTACTATAACATGCCAAACGAACCCCAAATTGTTTATTATTAATATATATATCCTTATCTAAGTCATTTGGCCGAACCTTAGATTTTTAGGAATAAAATAACAATTAATAATATAATATTTAATTTAAAAACTATTTTGTGTCAATTTTGACACTATTTGATATATTATTTTTGTGAAAGTCATAACAGAATTATATGTTCGAAAAAAGTTGATTAAATCAACACTAATATATCATAGTAACCTAGAAAATTAGTGTAATTCATAAAAAGTCTCAAATTACATTTATTTTGGTGTTTATAACATCAATTATGTCAATACTTCATTAATAAGATAATTACTGCATCATCATTATGTCATAAATAAATTAAATTGTTTAATGACTAAAAATTACAAATAAAATACCATTATGTAGGAAATATTTTTATCTTTCTAATGAATATTTACAGTCTAATTTATCTTATGTATAACCCCATATTAAAAATGTTTTAGTAAATAAACTTTTATTTTAACTCTTTTAACCCTTCTTTAAATAAATTAATAATAAATGTCCTAATCTAATCCAAGTGGGCCTAAATGGTCATATGTTATTCCTAAGTTTGTTTTTGGTCGAATTACACTTGTTCGATAGAATTAGGACATGTGTTAGGGTAATAATAATATCATTTCTACCCTTAATTACCCTATTTACTTTTAACCGTGGTAAATAAAACTAAAAAGTTACTATTCACCAAAAATTATTTTCATCTCATTGAACCACATTTTAGTCCTTGATATTAACCGTGTCTCTCGGATTTTCGAAATTCCACTCACAGAAGCGGTAAAATTAAGTTTTATGAACAATTCAGTTTTTTTAACTACCACTTAGTGGTTTCACTATTCATCGAAAATTGAAAGTTTTCAGAAAAATACCAAAAATTAGGCCTAAGCTATATTTGATATTATGAACTCAAAAATGATGTCTATTTTACCAAATTCAAAACATATCTGTTGCATTAACTAATTTAAAAATTAATTCTCGTCGTCAAAACAAATAGCGTGTTTTTAAGAGATAATAACTATCAAAAGATTGACACTAGTTTATAACTGGTTTAAATGTGAAATTACATCCAATGACCAACATTGTATTAAATTGTAAAAATATATTCTAAATATACTTTAAAACCACTCAAATTAAAAATTTATCACTATTAATTATTTCTATTAAAAAAGTTGTTTTTAATTAAAATTTAGTAATTTTCACTATTCATCAGAATACGAAAGTTATCCGAAAAGTACCAAAATTTCACCCTAAGCTAATTTCGATATTCCGAATCCAAAAATTAAGTCCATTTTGAAAAATAGAATTTACAAAATTTCAAAAAGTGGTTATTACTATTCATAACGGCTAGTTTTAATAATATTTTAATAGCATATCGTTGTTTAGTAAAACTCAGTATTGCGTACTACACACGCTATCAAGGAAGGTCGTGATTGCGTGTAATGAAAGGAAAGTCAAGGATGCGTGTTGTGCAAGCTCCTTTTGGTGTAGCGTACAACACAAGACATTAATGAAATTAAAAAGAATATTTTTCATAAAATCTCGGGGTGTTACACATACTTTACACACATGCTTTGATACCATGTGAGATTATTAGAGCATTAAATTAATTTTTTTAATTCATTTACATAATTTAAATACTTTGTCTCACAAATTCATACAATCCTAGAAACCAAAGGTTTATTGTCTTTGGAGATCAGCTACATGATATTCTTATTTCATAATAAGTCTTCAACATTTCACACAAGATTCTCCACACTTTCTATCATTCTAGAAATTTCAAAGATAATACTATTCTTCTTTTATTGGGGAATGGAAACATAAAAAAAGGAATATATTGGATTCTAAATAAGGGTAAATATAATAAATAACAATCAAAGATCATAAGTGAGTGTCACGAACCAAGCCAGACTGCCATCCAACCTGACACCAAACCCAATTTGTAGCATGGCCCAGAGGGTGTTCTTGGTCCCCACAGGCGGGAAACTAGTGCCTGTGTATCAATAATAAACCTTGGGAATGATTTCACCCATTTATAATGTCATAAAAAATAAAAAAAATAAAAAAAATATAACTTAATAATCATAACCAAATGAGATACGATAATTTTCAGATTAAAGGTCTTAGAACTTTAACCAAAAACAAAAATACTAAAATGAAAGGGAAACCAAAAAACAACCCAAAAACCTCCATGCAACATGAGGGGAATCACCCTCATGCCACCACAACTGACACCTGCAACAAGTGGAACACTAGAAACTAGGATCCACAGTCATCACCACAACACATATTTACTTTAACTAGGCCATAATTAACAAAGTCTACATATACCCAAAGGTTTATGTAGGGTGTGAGACAAAGCTCTATATGATGAACATTTACACAAAGCCTTTAAAATATTTTAAAGAAAACATTTTATGAAAAACCATTCTCAAGGAAACACTTTCAAAGAAAAACTATTTATCAAAAAAATTGATTCAAATGAAATGTACAAAAGTTCCACCATATACCGATGGATGAAACCACGTCACATAAGCATCATGTCACAAGAGAGAGTTCCATGGGTAACTCCCTAAGTGTAACTAGCACAAGTGGAACCCTAGAAACCTCGTACCTCAGTGAAATTTTCTATAACAACCACAACCCATGACATTATAATTCACAATCCACTAGGAGGGACCATACCAAGGGCTTAGTGGTCTCAAATCATATCACATGTTTAGTTAGTGTTGTAATCAACAATCCTTCTAATTGAATTTAGGCCTTTCCACTTCTGATTCAACTAGCGTCAATCCACTAGAAGAATCCAGGCTTTCCACTTCTTAATCACTAACGTACTAGTTCTAGTTTTCCCACCTAGGTACCTAGGATTCCCTTTGTACTCAATTTCACATTTCACTTGTCACACAATTCATAAATTTCACATACACATTCCAAGAATTATAAACACACAAGGAAATCACCTACTTCACAAACCGTCTCATGGAAACCACTATTTTTCATAAACAAACCACTTTCCATTTTACACACACCAAAATTATTTAAAATTGAATTTCACAAAACCTTTATAATCTATAAATCTCATTTAAAAACATTAAAAGAAAGAACATAACCAACTTAACAATTTCCATTGGAGAAGTCCATTTCAAATCCACACAAAACCAATTTCACTTTAAAACATGCTTCCAAACATTTACACAATTCAAAATTCAAATTAAAAGCACATAATAAAGAATCCATCATGCCATAAAAATCCATTTATTTTGAAAAAATCACTTTCAAATAAATTATCACCTCAAGTTCCTTCTAAACACATTTCAAACCTTTCTAATAACCCATGAAGCACTTCTATGAAGCACCACATTAAATCACACACAAAAAAGTATCCATTTTCCATTATAATTCCCATTTACATAACATAAGCTTGTCAAGCACTTCCAAAACATTTTTTTCACCACAAAAATAAACCATAGAGAGAATATAATTAACCAAGAAACCATATCAAGGCAACTAAAAATGTTAGAGTATAGAAATACCTACCTCACACTTGGAAAATTTAGGAAATTAGTGCGAAATGACAACCACACCACCACAAGACCCTATAAAGGAAATATTAAACATTAAAAATAAAACAGTTTAAAATATAAGAAAAAACACTCCTTAGGTCATACAAACCACTGGAAGTTAGAAATTCAATAAGGGGGAAGAGTAACCTTAAAAAGAGGTGGAAATCAAGGGAGAAAACACTTACTTTCTGAATCCTTAAAGAATCAGGATCAAAATCACCCAAGAAATTATTCCGAAGAGATCCAAGGAAGCTTAGAGGGAGCTCTAATGGATTAAAATCACATATTGGGTGGATGGAAGTGGTTTCAGGATAAATATAGAGATGAAAAAAATGTAAATTTCAAGTTTTTAATGACTTGGAAAAGCCGAACAATTTTCCGGAACATTTTTCCAAACTGTGCGGAAATTGTGTGCCCATCACTATCCAAGAATGACATGCCACATGGTTACCCAACACAGTTTATAAGCCGTGCACTGAACATGTAGTTTCCTACTGTCAAAAAATTACACTTATCCACAACGTTTCCTAGGCTAGGTGTATGATTTCACCTAACTATTTTCCAACCATGCGCCACCTGATTCCAAGACAAAATTTTCCATTTTTCATCAAAAAAATTTAGGGAAACTGATAATTTACCATGGTTTAGATATTAAAGAAAGTATTACCTAAAAAAAGTCACAGATGTGAAAATTTTCCCCACCATGAAAACTTTCCATCCTTAGAAAGCCATTCCAAGGTTTGATCTAGAAACAAAACCTATCACTTATCCACAACTCAAGGAAATTTTTAAAAAACATCAAATGAGGTGAAAGAAAGGACACCATGAATAGAAGTATCGATTCACAAAATTTAACTTGGGAGGTGGAATGGACACCCCACCATACACCTTATACCCCTAGAAATCCACAACATGTCCAGTTGATCGATCAAAAGAAAAGGAATCCTAAAAACCGCATAATTTAACCTCTTAAGCAAATAAATCCTCATAAATTAACAAACCACTTCATGAATAGAATTGGAAAACCCGAACCACAAAATTTTAAATTCTTTATTCAAACATGACCATTGGGCATAGTCCAAAATCCCCACGTTTACTCCGAAGGGTGACTCTGAGCTGATATCACTAAATGAAACTTCTCTGTGCCATGATACACCATAGACTGAACTAGATTATTGAAACAGGAGGCCCGAATGGATTTCCCGCCATGAAAAACCAACTAACACAGACCAACACTAGAAAAAACCATAATTAGATCCAGGGTGGGTCTTCCCACCATTTAGAATAACAACCATCATAGGCCAACTGGCATGGACTAATCCATGGAAACCCATCATAGACTGAACCCCTATTGTAAGGTTCTTAATTAAAGAAAATCCAAACCAAGAAGAAAGCACTTCAAAATTCACTATACCTACAAGATGAGACTATCTCTAGATTGACACAAACCAAAACTGACTCACAAGGCTGACCACACATGGAAAACAAAATGAAGATTCACATCCAAAAAGCCACAACTACTTGAACTACATAAAGAGAAAGCCACTAATATTTTTTGCATCAAGGAGGAACTTAAAAAAATAAGTAAAACTACAAAAAAACTAAAAATTCCCACACAAAAACTATGGATACCATAGCTGCGTCAAGGTTCCCCACACCCTCGATGGTTTTCTAATATCATGAAAAGCCTCACTCTTAAGACCTATGGCTAGATACTTGATGTCATGAAGTATCTGCTTCCCTGTAGCTAGGTGATAATAGTCCTTGGTTAGAACTCCTTCTTTTAGTTTCATGAGTGACCACACAACACTCCATGTATAACCAAAAGAACACAACACCTTATGAGGATCACTTTCTCCAACATAGAACATTTTTCAAGATAGGGACTTAGAAGATTCACAGGCATTGTAAGAACTCGGGTTTTTGGAGTGGGTCGAAATCTTGACCCTGTTTGAAATTTTTACTCGTTTCTAAGAAAACTTTCCAAACTAGTTAGTTTTTGTAAAATTCCAAATTACACACTGTATACCTTAAGTACGCGTCGTGTACCCTTGCCCGTGTGAGAAGGCGATACATGGTGTGTAGACCTGTTGGTGGGGTAGAATGTTTTTATAGAGTACACGCCGTGTACTATTTGTACACTCCGTTTAGTGGGGTCATGTATGGGGATATACATGGCATGTTGGGGATGTCTTTAGGGTAGAGAGTACATGTCATGTACCCCCTAGGTACACATCGTGTAGTCAGTCGGCAAGTCCTCGGTGAAATATCAGTCGTCTTATGAATAGTAAAATGATACATGGTGTGTAGTCCTAAAGTACACGCCGTGTATTTTCTTTTTTTTTTCTGCTAAAATGGGAAGTAGCCTAGTTTTGAGGCAGAACCAAAACCCTCGATGGGTTTGAGTGGGGAGAGCTGGCTAGAAATTCTTTTCATTCCTGATCATCTGTCCGGACTTAGTTTCGATCACCGTATGATCCGTTCGAACCTCCTCGGTAAGGCCTTAATTCCTATTGATCTATTATTATTGATTTCTATTCTAGAATGAGTTATAGGGTTTTGAGAGGTTTTGATTCTTTTTTAGATCTACCAAATTTTATAAAAAATTGGAGGCTTTTATCAGAGTAGTGTCATCGTATGAGTCTCAGGTAGGTGGTGCATACATTCTTTTGTACTTTTGCAGACCTTTGGGTGGAGCGACTTAAAGAGTGTATTTGTGTATTTTGAACGAGATCCTAATTTACCTGTTATTTCCTATTACATTATTATTTGACCAATGGGATGACTTTGGGTATGCCCTGTTACCAGTTTTGTTTGAGCGGGGCTGGGCGAGTGGCCATTTCTCATCTGAGAATTTTGGTTGGGGAATGCCAAGATGGTTATAATTGAATTTTATTGTTTTAAACTGTTGAGTTTAGTTGTTAAACCTTGATATAAATTTTTAGAGGTATTAAAGACCTCTGTGATGGTATGGGACAACGCTTTCTTAGTGCAATTCAACTGTTTAGATTGTTTTTCCTATTTATCTATTTTGTTTAAATATGTTATATATGTAATTACTGAATTGCATATGCTAGAACCTTTGGGTTGTGTTGGGAATGGCCCATATATTCTTGAGTGATGCTGATCACAGGTTGGGCTTGGCCCAGATTAAGTTTGGTGGTTCTGACCACAAGATTGGGCATCATGGACGTCAGCTTGGGGCAGGGTGACTATCAGGTTGGGCATGACCTAGGTTACTTGGATGGAGAGGCCGTCGGACTTGAGAGGCATGGTCGTAGGGACACGAGGTGTCAGAGACATTGTGTCTTGGGTACTATTTTGGTGATTACCACTCACCTAGAACTTTGAGTAGTGAGCACACAGAGAGACTCTATGATGAGGTGGTTTTGACCACTCATGTGGGTATAGGCACCCGTTAGTTGGGGTTTAGATAATTTTGGTTTGGGGGTGCTTGCCATAGGAAGCCACATGTAAGGTGAGGATCCTTAGGGGGATAGCATTGAGGCTATTGGGTTGGGGGCAGAGGCTTGCTGTTATTTGAGGAGAGACATCGCTATCCCTCCGGTTACTTTATTTGAGGGCAGACATCGCTGTCCCTCCGGTTACTTATTTAAGGACAAACATCACTGCTCCTCCGGGTTACTATTTCTTTATCATGCCTTTAGGGCATCAGTACTTCAGACACACAGTGTCATGGGCACATGGTGTTGGGTTACATGATAGAGATTCCGGTGTTGGCTGAAGCAGGTGACACTCCATGGTGGCTTTTCAGCACCAGTGGAGTTTGTGTTTCGTTGTGTGCATCATAGTATTTATTTTTTCCCTTATAAATGCATGAAAACTTAAACACTTATATTAGGTTTTCACCATATGGTGGTATCCTAATGAGATTCATCTCACACCCTGCATGATCCCCTTAGGACGCATGCAGACTTTATGGATTTACGTGCAGGAAAGAGGCCAGCTTCAGGAGCTGGACTGTGTTAGCTGTTGCATGGAGATGGTATGGACATTGAGGTCTTGCCTAGCTAGATTTATTTTGTATTTTTTCTTTCCTGTATTAAAATTCTTGTTATGTAGATATAGTTAGTTATCCAATGGCACACTTTATATATATATATATATGGATATGTATGACTTTCTTTGGATGCATGTTATTGTTCAGTAGTAGTTACAAGTGATCAGTATGCTGTTGTGTTTAATTTCCACTACTGTTGTTTATATTTATTGTTTCCACTGTTTATCGATATTATATGTGCTTCCACTCTGTGGGTCTAGTTCGAGTCTGCTGAGTCATTATTCTTTTTCATATTTATTGTTATACTCAGACTAGTACCATTATTATCCTCCGAGAGGGTATAACCTCTCCACTATACCTATAAGACCCTCACTGCTAGTCGGCAACCTTTGGAGTTCGGGGAGGTGCGCCTAAGGTAGTAACACCCAACCCGTTTATCACTGTTCAGGTGGCTGTTTAGGTCCAGGTCGTTACATGCATTATCCTATTTTACCTCAAACTAGAAACAATTGAAACAATATTCCCATGAAACAAACCTCTAATAAAAATGAAAAAAATTCTGAATTTCCAAAATAAAAAATGATTCCATTCAAACAGAAGTTCTCAAAATATTGCACAAAATCCACTTTTTATTTTATAGAAAATACAAAACCAAAAAACACCACCATACATGACCATAAACACCATAGAAGTATTTTAGATAAAGAGATTTTAAAATGATCCCCAAACATCACACTACTCCTGTAACATCCCAGTTCCGGGAGCTGCCCAGAGGTGCCCCATACCCAGTTGGTCACATGGCCTCAAGCACATTTCCCCGAATGTCAGAGGCTATCGACTAGCAACGAGGGATTTGGGTATGATAGTGGGGAAACTATGCCCTCATTGGAAGAGTAACACAGTAGAAGTAAAATAGATAGCAATAGTAGAAACAGTAAAACATGCAATAAGTAAACAACGAAAGTAATATAAAATGGGAGTACACACACACATATATATAAATGATGCATGATAATGTTGAGTCAATAATATTTACTTATGACTTTTCCATTCCTTCATGTTTTGAAAATCACGAATAACCTATCTTAAGGAAAATTTTATTTTCCCTAAAAATTATCTTAATAATTATTTTTCCTTCCCCAAGGAAATTTTTTCCATACCTATGTTTTCAGTGTTCATTTTATAGCTTCTCTTATTATAACTCCTTTTATCTCTAGAGTCTAAAAATCGGTTTCATATCTAAAACCTCGGAATCCTATAAATCCTTAGATATAGAGTATTCTGTTTTCAGATTCTGAATTATATGAAATTCAGATTCCGAATTCTATGAAATTCTGATTATGAATTCTCTAAAATTCAGATTCTAAATTCTCTAAAGTTCAGATTCTGAATTCTATGAAGTTCAGATTCTAAATTCTTTGAAATTTAGATTCCAAATTCTCTAAAATTCAGACTCTAAATTCTCTAAAATTTAGATTCTGAATTCTCTGAAATCCAGAATCTGAATTCCCTAAAATTCTGACTCTGAATTCTCTAAAATTCAGACACTGAATTCTCTAAAATTCAGACTCTGAATTCCTCAGAATTCAGACTCCGAATTCCTTATAATTCAGACTCTGAATTGCATAGAATTCAGAATCTTAATTCTTCATAATTTAGACTCTGAATTCCTTAGAATCTAGACCCCGAATTCCTTATAATTTAGACTCCGAACTCCTTATAATTTAGTCTCCAAATTCCCTAGAATTCAGTCTCCAAATTCCTCAAAATTCAAACTCCAAATTCCTCATAATAGAGACTCCGAATTCCTCAGAATTCAGACTATGAATTCATTTGAATTCAGACTCAGAAATCTATAGAATTAAGGTTCCTAATTACTTGAAAAACAGAATCCGGTTATTTATGATTTATATCCTCCAAGTGTTTATTTACTTAGACTCTAAACTTTATTTTTCCTTAGACTCTAAAAACTAGATTTAGTTAAGCAAACTTATTTTTTTTACAATTTTTATAGTTATGAAACAATGTCATACTTTATGTTTCTAACTAACCATTGTATGAGTGACATGTGTATAGATCCCTCCAAAATTCATGAAAAAATATGACTGTTAGAGGAGGGAGCTGACCGTTAGAAAAATGCCTATAAATAGAATCTCATTTGAATGAGATCAAAACATCCATCAAACTAGAGATTACATGATGCTAAAGTAATTTCTAGATAGAGAGGCTCTCATGCATTCTGCATACTGAACATCTTGTTCATCTTTCTTCGTGCGACTCTGATTGTTTCTATGTACAATTGAGGACTTCCGGGGATAGGAAGACAGAGGTGCCGACTACCTTAAAGTACAAGGACTTTCATGGATAAGAAGACAGAGGTTCCAACTACCTTAAAGTTTGAGGGCTTACGAGGATAGAAAGACAGATTCTGATATTCCTATTGAGGGCTTACCCTGGTGTGGGTAAGGCAAACATTCTTGAAAGTATAAATCAAGGGACCTTTATCCAAGGTTGTTGGATACCCTACTATTTGTGTTAAAAGATTCATACTTGTTACTTGTTTTTTTCATGTCTATTTTCTATTGTATTTTGATAAAGGAAGAAATTATAACCATCTTATACTTTCTTATTCTTATGTACTCTGATAAGTAATATTCTATACGCTTTAAGGTAGAATCTTTTCCTTGTAAAATTTCATTAAGTTTCATTTCCAAAACCATATTTCTGGAACCCAACATGTTTGTAGAACTAAGAGGTCTTGTGAATTTACATTGTTTAACTTTGTTAAACATAGTTTTCCTTAAGGTTAAAAACTAAAGTTTTTAAACTTACAATTCACCCCCTCTTGTAATTGAGAATCTACATTTATATTTTGATCCTACAATTGGTATCATAGGAGGTATCTGAAATACTTATATTCACATATTGGTTTTCTTGATCATGTTTTCATTGTTCTAAAAATATTTTCCTTGCTTAGGATTTTTATCCTTGTTTACAAACTTTTTATATTGACAAGTTTATATGGAAAGATATTTTTTTAGAAGGCAGGAATGAATGTCTGTTCGATTGACAATCTTAATCCTACTAGACCACCTATATTTGATGTGAATGATTATGAATATTGGAAAGATCGTATGAAGACTTTTCTTATTAATACTAGAGTGGAAAATTTTACTATGCTTACTGGAGATTACACGATTCTAGATAACAAAGTCAGAACTTTTACTAATCATGAAAAGTCAGAATATCCATTAAACTACAAGGTACGTAATACTTTTTTGTGTTCTATGAACAAGAATATATATATCCAAATTTCTTCTTGTGAAGTTACAAATTGTATTTTGAAGAAATTAGAGGTTACTCATTTTGGTACATCCAAGGTTATAGAAACTAGAAGAGCTATGCTTAGAGAAGAATATCATGGATTTCTATTTCCTTATGGAGAACTTGTATGCAAGTTACACCAAAGGTTTATGACTATTGTTAACAGTTTACAATCCATGGGTGAGAAATGTTTAGATGATCATGCAATTGTGTAAAATATTATAAATATAATGCCTAATGAGTGGGAATCTAAGAGAACAACTATTGATGAGAATCGGAAAGTATTACAAATTACTCTTGACGAAATTTTTGGTACACTTCATCAACATGAGACAAGAATGAAAAGATGTGCTGATTTAAATAAGAAGAAGAATGGAAATGGAAGCGTAGCCTTTAATACTACTAAATTCAAGACTCCTAAACGGGTTATAAGATCCAAGTCAAAGAAAGTCACTATTTTATCAGAATCAAGTGAAAGTGAACATTCTGAGAATGAGCTAGCTAATCTTGCATGAAGGATGAACAAGATATTTTGGAATAAATAATTTAAGTATAGATTTAAGAAGAAAGAAAGAAAATACAAGAAAGAATATAAAGTCACATGTTATGAATGCAAAAGAGTGGGGAATAAAAGGCCAAATTGTCCTATGCTTAAGAAAAATGATAGAAAGGAAAATTATTCTGAGAAGAATATAAAGAAGTACTGAAAAGATAAAGCTAAGAATATTTTGAAAGATAATGACACCTGGAGTGCCAGTGGTAGAGAATCTTCTAATGAAATCTCAGAGTATGAATCTTCTTGTCAGAAGAATTTTTGTCTAATTTTCAAGCTACTGATTGAAAATCATTGTCTAATGGCCAAGGTGACCAATGCTAAATCCATAACTAATATATACTTAAATGATAATTATAGTGATATTAAATATTATGAATCTTTTAATGAAGAATATTCTTCTAATGAAGATAATACTTTACCTACTCATGAAGAAGTTTCTAGGTTTTCTAAGATTCTTGAGAGTGAAAATTCTAAACTCAAGAAAAAAACATGATAAGGAAAATTCTATAATTTCTGTTCTTAAAAAAGAAGTATTAGATCTTTCTAAAGATCTTGATAAGAAAATTTATTATTTTGAAAGTATTTAAAAAAACCTCAAGGAAGTTAATTCAGAGAAGGATATACATTCCAAGGATCTTGAAAAATTAATTTCTAAGAAAAATATTTTAGAGACTTACTATAGTGATAAAACTAATGTTTACTACGGGAAAAAACGATTATTGCGATGGGGTATTTGCGACAGGTCTTATTCCCGTCGCAACAACTCCTATTAAAAGGTTTTTTGCAACGACAATATATTCCCGTCGCAAATGGTCAGTTATTTGCGATGAAAATACAGGGCCCGTCGCAATTGCAAGGGCGTGGTTTGCGTGCCAAAACGCGGGCATGATATTTACGACGGGTAGAAGGCTACCCGTCGCAAGTACCCGGCGGTGGTAAATAGTATTTGCGATGGGGAAATTTCTCTGTCGCAAACAAATATTCACCCAGTATTATTTGCGACGGGCCCCATCGCCAATACCGGCCGCTGTAAAGCCTATTTGCGACGGTCACCTACAACCCGTCTTAAAATACCCCGCGGTCGTAAATACGTTTCTGCGACGAGACTGTTTACCCGTCACAACAGATAATACAACAGGGGGTATTTGCGATGGGTCCCATCGCAAATACCAGCGGCGGTAAATAGGAATTTGCGATGGGGATATCCACCCGTCGCAAATACCGGCGGCAGTAAATAGTAATTTGCGACGGGGATATCCGCCCATCACTAATGTTGTGGCATTTGCGACGAGCCCGCCGCAACAACCCTTTTACCCGCCGACCGTAATTAATGCGGGTGAAGGTATTTGTGACGGGCCCCATCGTGAATACCGGCGGCGGTAAATAGAAATTTGCAACGGGGATAGCCGCCCGTCGCTAATGGTGGCTATTTACAACGGGCCCATCGCAAAAGTCCTTTTACCTGCCGCCTGTATTTATTACGGGCGAAGGCATTTGCGACGGTATCTCATCGTAATACCTAGTATTTGCGACGGTCTCCCATCACAAATATGACCGTCGCAAATAATCTAATTTATATATATACCCCATCAGTTTTTTTCCATAACATTCAGATCTCCATTCTTTTCTCTCTCTCATTTTCAGTTCTGAGCAGAATTTTTTTTTGTTTTAATTTTTTCTTTCTAGAAGAGGAAGGAAGGAGTTAGAAGGTGCATATTAGTAAAGGTATTTATATTTTTTTAATTGTTAAATTATTTTTAATCGTTAATTTTATTTTTAATTTTTAATTTTATTTTTTTAATAGAATGTTTAGCTATATAGTTTAATTATTTTATGTGCTTGTACCAAATAATCCTTGTCTGGTACGAACAAGTAGAGGCGGCTCTGGCACCGATGTACCTAGGAGTGAAAACTCTGACAAGGTGTTTCGAGCTTGACTCGGGGTAACCTGGTATACGACAACGGGCCTTGCTGCACTCTTGGTTCGACACTCCTGGGGGATGTTTTGGTAATAATTAGAAAGAAATATATAATTATCAAATAATTAAGAAATAATTAGATTTAATAAAAAATAATTATCAAATAATTAAGAAATAATTAGATTTAATTGTTTAGAAATAATTAGGAAACAATTATAATAATTAGGAAACAATTAAAATAATTAGGAAACAATTAAAATAATTAGGAAACAATTAAAATAATTAGGAAATAATTAAAATAATTAGGAAACAATTAAAATAATTAGGAAATAATTAATAAGAAATAATTAGATTTAATTAAAATAATTATCAAATAATTAGGAAATAATTAGATTTAATTGATTAGAAATAATTAGGAAACAATTACAATAATTAGGAAACAATTATATTTAATTAGGAAACAATTATATTTAATTAGGAAACAATTAGATTTAATTAGGAAACAATTAGTATAATTAGGAAACAATTAGTATAATTAGGAAACAATTAGTATAATTAGGAAACAATTAGTATAATTAGGAAACAATTAGTATAATTAGGAAACAATTAGTATAATTAGGAAACAATTAGTATAATTAAGAAACAATTAGTATAATTAGGAAACATGATTGACCAATCATCTACCTCAATTTTCTTTTCATTTTTGTGTTGAGGCTTGACAGAAAACTTCTTCCTCCACATGTAATATCTGCTTTTACTGTCAAAATTATCAACCTCCTCTCCAATATAGAGGTGAGGAGGTTTATAATTTTGACAGTAAAAGTACATATTATATGTGGAGCCAGAAGTTTCCTGTCAACCTCCACACACAAATGAAAAGAAAATTGAGGTAAATGAGCAGTCAATTACGTTTGTTTTTCTATTCATTGATTGATTAACCACCCGACGTATATGCATATCTTTGAATTTCTAATTAATAACATAATTATCAACATAATTAGTAACATAATTAGTAACATAATTAGTAATATAATTAGTAACATAAATAGTAACATAATATAAAATATTATATTACTCTAATATTAATAGTTAAATAATACTTATAATATAATTATTTTATTATTATATGTTTAATATTTATAAAAAAATATTAATATTATTAAAATTATAAAAAATTTATAAAATATTACAATTATCAATATTTTCAACAAGTTTTGCTTTATTCTTAACAGTTCAAATCTTAAAGGGTCGCCAATTTTCAGGTCATGCCCAATAAAAAGTTTGCGTCAACCGTGTCCAATGTAAACTCTATAATTGTTCTTGCTTGGTTGATCACCTCGAAATTAGAATTGAAATAGGACAACCCAAGTCATGTCTTTCTCATTACTTGTGTCGTCCTATTACAACACTACTTGCGAGATGATCAACCATGTAAGGACAATTATAGTGTTTAAATTGGTCAAGGTTGACCCAAACTTTTTATTGGGCATGACCTGAAAATTGACGACCCTTTAAGATTTGAACATGTTAAGAATAAACCAAAATCTATTAGAAATATTGAGATTTGTAATAATTATTAATAATTACTAATAAAATTAATCAAAAATCAAATAAATTCAAGTACATGGTTATAAATTGGCACAATTTCCAGCAGATTGATGGCCACCTTTTGTTCAACGTATCATATATTTTCTAATTTCTCCCACTGAAATCAGTATGAAAAATGTGCTCTAACGTATGTCAGAGAAAGTTTTTCATACTGATTTTAGTCGGGAGAAAGTTAAAAATAGATGAGCCATCGGACAAATCAGAATAATTTGTAATATAATCTTCACAACGATGATTACAAAATTTAATTTCATTATGCAAGAATATTTCATTTTGCCAAGTATTGCTAAGTATTGCTAAATTAATAATAATTAGTGGGGATGATTACAAACTAACTATATCGCCTATAATTATTGGTAATTACTAATAAATAACTGTAATTACGTATCTTCTTTTTTAGGATATTTTTTCTTATATCAAATTATTTAACAAGAGTAATGGTTTTAAATTTTGTAGAAACATATATATGAATATGGAACAAGGAAATCAACATCAATCATTATTAGATGATCGTGCTTGGATATATCAGCGTAGAAATCCGAACGGTTCTAGTTTAAATCCTGTATATATTGATGGTGTTGAAGACTTCTTATCATTTGCATCATCAAACCCGGAATTTGTTTCAGAAGGTACAATTAAGTGTCCTTGTAAAAAATGTGCTCTGAGAACATTTGAGACATTTGACATCGTTGGGAAACATATCTTGCGTTATGGTTTTCAATCAGATTATATTTTTTGGTATCAACACGGTGAACGTAGTTCCAGAGAAGATACTAATAATTTTATTTCAGATCTATCACGGTTTCAGAATTTAGTACATGATGTTGTAGGGTCATCCGTTCAAAAAACAAATTGAGGATGATGTTGATTTACCTCCCGAGTTGGCACCATCTGAATTTGATGAGTTGTTCAGGTCTACTGAGGATTCATTATATCCTGGTTGCAAGATAAGAAAATTAGAAGCAGTTGAAAAATTTATGGCTATTAAATCAGATAATGGAATGTCAAATAACTGTTTTGATTAGATATTTTCTTTGGTTAAAGCACTTTTACCCGAAGGAAATGTTCTGCCTGCTAATTATTATGAAAGAAAAAGACTCGTTCGTAATCTCGGACTTAGTTATCAGAAGATCCATACATGTTCAAATGATTGAATATTATATTCTAGTGAAAATGAGTCATTGGATAGTTTTCCCACATGTGGACAATCGAGGTATAAAGAATCTCAATCAGGGAAGTCTGGATTGATTCCTGTAAAACAGTTGAGATATTTCCCGCTTACACCCAGGTTGCAGCATTTATTTATGTCTCAGAACACAGTGACAATGATGTCATGGAACAAACCCA
This sequence comes from Viscum album, assembly GCA_963277665.1. Lineage (NCBI taxonomy): Eukaryota > Viridiplantae > Streptophyta > Magnoliopsida > Santalales > Viscaceae > Viscum > Viscum album. The sequence continues at coordinate 1,814,630,590 of OY728135.1, read as the reverse complement.
ATATTTCAAATGGTAAAAGCTTTATTCATCCATCTGATGGAAATTCATGGAAACATTTTGATCAAGTGCATCCGTCTTTTGCTTTAGAATCCCGGAACGTGCGATTGGGTCTTTCTACTGACGGTTTTTGTCCATTTGGATCTTTTGGTAGTCAGTATTCCTGTTGGCATGTCTTTATAACTCCGTACAATTTTCCTCCATGGATGTTGATGAAAGAGCCTTATATATTTTTGACATTATTAATCCCAGGAAATCCGAAAAAGAATATTGATGTTTATTTGAAACCACTGATTGATGAGTTAAATTTATTGTGGAGTCATGGTGTTGGTACATATGATGCTGCTGTGAAACAAAATTTTGTAATGAAAGCTACTTTGATGTGGACAATTAGTGAATTCCTGACATATGGTATGTTATCTGGCTGGAGTACACATGGTCCAAAATCATGTCTTTACTGTATGGGAGACAACAAAGCATTTATGCTCGTGAATGGAAAAAAACCTTTCTATTTTGACTGTCATCGCAGATTTCTTCCAATCGATCATCCTTTTCGGAGGAATAAATCTCATTTCAGAAAAGGCAGAATTGAAAGAGATGAACCTCCAAAAATTATCTCAGGTACAAAGTTACAATCAGTTGTATTTTCATTACCTTCCATCAGTTTTGGACCGACAATAAACCAACAGAAAATTCCTGGTTTTGGGAAAGAAAACAATTGGACAAAACGAAGCATTTTTTGGAATCTGCCATATTGTTCTGATTTGTTGGTCCCACACATGTTGGATGTCATGCATATTGAGAAGAACTATTTTGATAATTTATTTCATACAGTTTTGGATACACCAGGTAAAACCAAAGATAATGTAAAGGCACCATTAGATCTTGCCCAAATTTGCAGGCGACCAGAACTTGAATTGTTTGAAAATTTCAGATCATAGAGATTAATGAAGTCAAAAGAAGATTATACACTGACCAAAAAGAGTTGCTTATTATTTTGTCAGTGGATTGTAGATTTGAGACTTCCAGAAGGCTATGCTTCCAACTTGGGAAGATGTGTTAAAAATGGTCATATTAATGGATTAAAAAGTCATGACTGTCATGTTATAATGGAAAGACTTATGCCTATTGGATTAAGAGGTTTGTTGAATTCTAAGATTTGGGATTCGATAGCAGATATATCATATTTTTTCCGAGACATGTGTGCGGCGACAACAGACTACGATACACTAAGAAAACTGGAAGAAGCTGTTGTTGTAATTATATGAAAATTGGAAAAAATCTTTTCGCCGACTTTCTTTGACTCGATGGAACATTTGATATTAAATTTTACACATGAAGAAAAATGTGGAGGTCTGGTTCAGTTTCGATGGATGTACCCATTTGAGAGATGCATACAAAAATTGAAGAAAAATGTCAGTAACAAAGCATCAGTTGAAGGCTCAATTGCTGAAGATTATTTGCAAGAAGAAATTGCTTTATTATGCTCTCATTATTTTGAATTTGAATATCCCTCAAAATTTAACCGCATGGGCCGGAATGAGGGGAATGTTGATGATGATATGATCAATCAATTATCAGTTTTCAATCAGCCTGAACTTGGATTTGGTGGAGTTCATGATAGATGGCTTTCAGATGATGAACATCATAGAGCTCATACATATGTTCTACTCAACTATGAAGAAATGTCACCAATTGTACAGTGAGTGCTCTTATCCCTTATTCTATAGATTCTGTTATAGTAAATTAATCATATTGTATTTGTAGGTTATATGATGATCATATCAAGAAACAATTTCCACAAATTATAGTAGCTAGCTTAGAAGAACGTCGGCAAAAAAATTTTGCCTACTGGTTTCAAAAACTAGTAACATACATTCTTTTTTGGTTTTACATATAAAATCAATTTATTACTTGTAATAGTGATAAATGTTTTACAAATTTTCAGGTATCTGTACATGCTGATAAGATTGATAGTCGATTACGTATTTTGAGTAGCCCACCATCCAAAATGGTTAAATCTTATAATGCATATGTGGTGAATAGTTATCGCTCTCATACACGTTCATATGGGGAATCAAAGAAAACAATGAATAGTGGTGTTTCTTTGAAGGGATCACATCATAGAGATATTGAAGTTGACTTTTACGGCATGCTTGAAGAAATTATTGAACTGTGTTATTTGGGACAGAATAATGTAACAATGTTTAAATGTCGATTGCTGGATACTGAGAGAGGCTTGCGTATTAATCCGACTCATGGAATTGTTGATATTAAACATAAAATTCTTCTTGTAGTAAATGAACCATTTTTATTGGCTCATCAGGCACATAAAATTTATTATGAAAAATACTGTGCTACTGCAAAAGAGTTGGATGATTGGTGGTGTATAATAAAAGTTAAATCTCGAGAAAATTAGTTTACTCAAACTGAATGTGGTTCCACTAAAGTGCAAGGAAATGAAATTTTTCAGGACACTCCTCAAAACACATCTTTTTTACAAAGAGACATGAATATTGAGGATGACACCCCACAGTTAAGGGTCGATGATGATGATGTTGTCAATGATGTTACAACTGAATTTGAAGTGAAAAGAGATGATGACAGTGAAACTAATATGGAAATTGACGATGTTGATGAGGAAGATGAAGACATTAACATTGAAAACTATGAATATGATGATGAAGATGAACATTGACACAATAAAATGCTGGTTTGAATCATAACAAATATATATCTATACATAATAGTTATTTTCAACTGTTTGCTAATAACAATCATTTCATGTTTTAGATGGACTCAGAAAAGTTTCGTCAGTTGCTGGAGGCTGATCTACCTATGGATGATGAGGTTCTTGAGTCATTTGACCCTCAGGCAGTTGACACTACAGGGAGCACTCGGAGGGGGCGTGGTCTTGCCAGACTGATGATTCCAGATCCTATCCCGGAGCGACGTCCACCTCTTGGATTCAATGCGCACATGCAGTGGTATGGTAACCTATGTATTTTAGTTGTCTTTCACTATAATTTATTAATATTCTAATTTTTTGATTATTTGTTCTTTTTCCACAGTTTTATGCATATAGCTATTGTACAGGGGAGCGCTATCTTGCGCAATTATTTTTCTCATCCCTGGCTCACATGGGATCATATTCCTGCTGATGTACATGCCGCCATGTTCAATCATTGGCTGGTACATAATTAAATATTATTTATTTTGAAATTTAATTCATTAATAACTTTATATTAGGGTTTATGATATCCCATCGACGAGAGAATGCATGCCACTATCCATGCGGCATGGGTGGTGTCTATGCGTGACCATTTCCGTCAGTTTTTGCATAATTTGAGAAAGACGGCTGTGAAGAAGGCCAGAGTGATAGAATTTGATGAGTCCTGTAGAGCCCACTGACCAGAGTACATTTCATCTCATGTTTGGGATGGATTATGTACACACTGGTTGGGTGGTGGGTTTTAGAGGAGATCTGCATTGGGTTGATAGAATCGGGGGAGACAAGAGGTGACGCATCGAGCCGGTAGTCGTACATTCAGTGCGCATAGAGAGCATCTGGTAAGTACCTTTTTTTTAATATTTTATAAATCTTTAAATATGAACAGATTATTTTATATTCATATAGGAAGCCGAGTAACCTGATATTTCGGCGTACGACGTTTATCGGAGGATGTACACTGACTCGACTACTGGAGAGATTAGAGGTGACCGCCAGCGTCAGATTGTGGTCAGTATTATTTTCTTTTCAGTTTGAAAATTAAATGCATATAATCTTTTCATTATTTTAATTTCTAATTGAAATTTAAGGAGTCATATGAGGCCGCGACCTCTCAGACACAGGCTGAGAGTCAAGACGAGACGGGTGATCAGACTAGTGCCCACCATTTTGATGAGACGACATGGATGCAGGAGACCCAATATGGCTTCGAAAAGGGCCGAGTAGTTGGTATCGGCTCTCATTTGACTCCTGCAGCTTATTATGGTACTGCTGCGATGTCGGCGTCCAGCTCGAGAGGAGCTCGTGGAGAGACATCATCTTCTGCCTCACAGTATCAGGAGCAACTGCGTGCTCAGAGTCAGCTTATAGAGGATTTGCGTCAGGGGCAGGAGAAGATGCGTCAGCAGCATGATGAGGAGATGCGTCGATGACAGGAGTAGATGCGTCAGCAGCAGGATGAGGAGAGACGTCGATATGAGGAGCAACATCAAGAGTATATGGAGTATATGCATCGTCTGACTCATAGTTTAGGGATGGAGTTTCCTCCACCACCTCCTCCAGGTCCTCCAGATTATCCACCCCCCAGTGATTTTTTTAGATGTAATAGACATTTGAGTTCGTAGTTTATTTTCATATTAACTATTTACAATTCCTCTTTCATATTGGTACGAATAGTACGTGATTTAATTTGTTTTTATTTTTTTAATATATTATTACTTATTAGTATTATTTTTAATGTATGCTTATTTTAGTAATATTACTTTTAATATTTTATGTTTATTGTTAATATTGAGAAGTTTATAATTTTATAATTTTATTAATATTAATAATATTAATATTAATTTTTCATAAATATGTATGTTTATTTTAATAATAATATTATTATATTAATTTTTTATATTAATAATATTAGTACTATTATTATTATTTTTTGATATTAATATTTCATAATATATAATATAATATTATTTATATTCATATTATTATTATTTTTTGATATTAATATTTCATAATTATATTATATATATTTTTTATTATTAATATTATAATAATATAATTTATTTATATTATTAATATTAATATTAATATTATATAGATAGTTTAATAATAATAATATTATATTAATTTTTTATATTATTAATATTAGTATTATTATATTATATTATATTATTTATACTCATATTATTATTATTATTTTATATTAATATTTCATAATTATATTTTATATATTTTTTATTTATATTATAATAATATAATTTTTTATATTATTAATATTATTATTATTTTTATATAATATTATACAATTTGTAATAATTATTTTTTTTATTTTTTTTAAATATTTGCAACGGGAACATTTACGACAGGAATACCCATCGTAAATGTTTTTTTACTTTACCATTTGCGACGAGATGAATACCCGTTGGGAAAACCTTTCTGCGACGGTCCGTCGCAAATACCTTCGTCGCAAGTATTTTTTAAAATTTCACATTTGCGACGGGATTCTGACCCGTTGCAACTAATATATCTGCGATGACCCATCGCAAATAGCCCGTCGCAAATATTCAGTTTTCCTGTAGTGATAAAAACTTAGTTATTAAACTAAAGTCAAAAATATTTTCCTTGAAGAAGTGTTTGTCAAACTTTACCTTTGGTAAGGAAAACTTTGATAAGATGTATTCCCAAATTCAACCTCTAAGAAATAATTCTAGATTTGGTTATACTCATTCTAAACCAGTTTTTAGTAATAATTATTTTGTTTCTCAAAGTGATCCATTCTACACTAAATGTCAGTGTGGTGGACATTGGGAAAAAATTATTCCTTAAAAGAAACCCAGTCTTTAGGTTTTCATAAAGCTTATTTTTCTAAGAAAATGTGAATACCTAAAATTTTTCTTTCTGAAGTTTCTGGATCCAAGAATATTTGGGTTCTGAAAGTCTAACACTCTTATTTTCAGGAAAATAAAGAAATTACCAACAGCAATACATGGTACATGGATAGTGGATGTTCCCGACCTATGACTAGTAACAAAAAAATCTTTTAAAAGATTATCAAGATGAAAGGAAAAAAAATAACTTTCAGAGATAATTCTAAGGGATAAATTATTAGTATAGGTAACATTATTCTTCTTGGAAAAACTTTGATTTCAAATGTTTTATTTGTTAAAGGTATTAAGCACAACATTATTTGAATAATTCAATTATGTGATGAAGTATACCTTGTGAATTTTAGGAATGAAAAGTGCTTGGTACACAATTCCAAGGAAGATTTTATTCTTTCTACCCATAGGTAAGAGAATTATACACACTAAACTTAGAAGACCTTAGGAGCCAAGACCTACCTTGTCTTAGTGAACTGGAAGATATTTCTTGGTTATGGAATAGAATATTAGGACATTGTAACCTTAAGAACCTATGAAAAATCTATAATAAAAGAATTTTTAAGGATCTACTGGATCTTAGATTTGATTCATCAAAAGTTGGTGATCCTTGTCAATTTGGAAAGCACCATAAATCAAGTTTTAAATCAGTCAGTTAAGTCTCAACTATTGATGAATTACAGTTGGTGCATATGGATCTTTTTGTTCCAACACAAACTGGAAGCATTAAAGGCAAATATTATGTATTTTTCTTAGTTGATTATTACATTAGATTTACGTGGGTCCATTTTCTAGAAAAGAAATCTGAAGCCTTTTCTAATTTCAAAATTTTTAGAGCCCAAGTTAAAAATGAGAAAAATCTTCTACTGATAACTATTCATAGTGATCATGGAGGAGAATTTCAAAATTATGATTTTGAAACCTTTTGTAGTAGAAAAGGAATTACTCATAACTTCTCATCACCAAGAACTCCTCAAAAAAATGGTGTTATTGAAAGAATAAATCGAGTTCTTCAAGAGATAACTAGAACCATGTTGATTGAATATTCGATAGCTAAACACTTTTAGGCAGAAGTTGTAAGTACTTCTTGTTATATAATAAATTGATTTTTAATTAGACATTTTCATAATAAAAACACTTTTGAGTTATGGAATGGTAGAAAACCTAGACTTTCCTACTTCAAGGTATTTGGATGCAAAGTATTCATTATGAATACTAAAGATAATTTACATAAATTTGCACCCAAATTTGATGGAGGAATTTTCTTAGCCTACTCCACAACTTCTAAGGCTTATAGAGTTTTTAATAAAAACACTTGTACTGTTGAAGAAACCATACATGTTAAATTTGATGAAACCAATCCGTTTGTTTTTAAACAACCTCAACTTATATCTTCCAATGTGATTTCAAAAACTGATTATCAACCCTTGATAGAATATCCTTCTGATAACGAAAATGTTCGAGAAAATGTTTCTGAAGCATTTACCCCAGAAGATTTCCTACCATATGTTGATGAACAGGTTTTACAAAACCCAAATTAGTTGTTTCTTAAGAATCATCCTAGTGATAAAATAATTGGTGATGTAAATAAACCTATAAGGACTAGAATTTCCTTAAGGAATGAAGTAGAACATATAGAATTCCTTTATTAATTATAACCTAAAAGCAATGATGAAGCTTTAGGTGATTATGATTGGATTAAATCCAAACAAGATGAGCTAAATGAATTAAAAAGGAATAAAGTCTAGACCATGGTTGAAAGACCTAAGAAAACTTCTGTTATTGGAGTAAAATGAGTCTTCATAAATAAGTGTGATGAAAATGGAACCATAGTAAGAAATAAATCTAGATTAGTTGCTAAATTCTATAATAAACAAGAAGAAATAAACTATGAAGAAACTTATGCTTTAGTAGCTAGAATTGAATCTATCCATATTCTACATTCCTTTACAACATTATTTAATTTCAAACTTTTTCAAATGGATATTAAATGTGCTTTCATTAATTTTTATGTTCAAGGGGATGTTTTTTTAACAACCTCCTTGTTTTGAAGACACAAAATATCCTAAACATATTTTCAAACTTACCAAAGCTTTATATGGACTTAAACAAGCCCCTAGAGCCTGGTATGATAGACTTATATAATTTTTGTTACAAAACAATTATGTTAAGGGAAATGATGATCCAACCCTCTTTATTAAGAAAGATAATAATTTTTTTGATCATTCATATTTATGTTGATGACATTATATTTGGTTAAACTCAGCAATCTTTAACTAATTTGATTGTGAATCAAATGAAATATGAGTTTGAAATGAGTATGATGGGTGAGTTAACATTTTTCCTTGGTTTTCAAATTTCTGAAAAACCAAAAGGAATTTATATATATCAACATAAGTATATTAATGATCTTCTTAAAAAGTATGGATATGACAACACTAAGAGTATAATTACTCCCATTGGTACCTCAAATTCACTTGATCTTGATGAAGTTGGGAAACCAGTGGATCAAACATCATTTAGAGGTATGATAGGAAGTCTACAATACTTGAAAACTATTCATCTAGACTTAATGATTTCAGTATTCTTATGTGACAGATATCAATCCAATCCTAAGAAATCTCATTTAAAGGCAGTAAAAAGAATTTTTTGCTACTTAAAGGGAACCATGGATTTAGGACTCTTTTATACTTCTAGAAATGATTTTGTTTTAAAAAGTTTTTCGGATGATGACTTTTGTAGATGTAGAGTGTGTAGAAAAAGTACATCTGGAACATGTCATTTCTTAGGAGATTCATTAGTTTCTTGGTCATGCAAAAAGAAACACTCAGTAGCACTTTCAACTGCTGAAGCTAAATATGTAGTACCCAGAAGTTGTTGTGCTCAAGTGTTGTGAATGCAACCCACACTCACTGACTATGGTATGAGTTTTACCAAAACAAAAATATTGTGTGATAATACTAGTGCCATTACCTTAAGTAAAAACCCTACACATCACGCTCATGCAAAACACATAGATATTTTGCATCACTTTCTTTGGGATCACACACAAAAATGAGATATCATTCTTCAATTTATCAGAATGCAAGATCAACTTGCTGATATTTTCACAAAATCTTTACCCTCTGATAGATTTGAATATATTAAATAGAAGTTAATAATGATAACCTTAAGATAATATTCCATATTATCTTCCTGATGAAACCTATCTCCTTACAGTAAGAAACTAATTTTCATAGGGGGAGTACATTTTTCTATTAGTAAAAAATTTTCAGAGTCAAAATTTTTCACAGTTAAAACTTTTCATTGTCAAAATTTTTCATAGTTAAAAGTTTTCATAGTTAAAATTTTTCATAGTCAAAATTCTTTGTAGTCAAAATTTTTTGTAGTCCAAACTTTTAGTAATCAAAATTTTCGCAATTATGTGTGTTTTTTTAAAATTTTCAGAATCTAAAGTCCCTCAAGAAGAATTTCCCTCATTAAAAATAATTATCCTATCAACCCGGAAGGTGTTTTTTCTTTATTAAAATTTATTAATCATCTTTCTACATGTTGGTATTTTATCTTGTTCAAGAAACCTTTTTCGATTCATATATTTTTCTTTTCTTAAATCTAAACATTTTATCTTAAAATCCATAAAAGATCAGAACCTATCAAAATACTTCTTTGGTCATCATCCCAATCGTCATATCTAATCAAGAGTATTTCAACCATTCGATCAAGTAAGGAAGATGAATTGTCGCTTAAATCACCTATATAAGGACCTCCAATGGTTTTATTACATCGATATTCAAGCTCTGACTTGTTGAATCACTACTCCTCTACTTAAATCAGTTCCGAATATTCAAGGTTTTCTTAATTATGAATGTATGTAGAAGCCTCTCCTCAGAAAGAAATGTCTTATGTAAAGAAAATCTCTAAATGGAAAATATACAGATAGAGGTTAGTTGATCCCAAATTCATTGCTAAGTATGATCCCATCATTTCAAAGAATATTAAGTTGAATGGCTGGGAGAGCCTATGTATATCAAAATCGAGGGCACATGATCTGGTTTATCTGGAGTTGTTATTTGAGTTCTATAAATCATTAAGTTTCTTCAACAAAGTAGGGAGAGACAAGTTTTCCTTCAAAATCTATGGAAAGACCTACTCCCTTTCTTACAATATGGCTGCCAACCTGATAGGATTTCGTTATGAGGGAGAAGTAGAGTTTTTCTCTCACAATTTACCTAATGTAGAATGATCTTTTGTCAAGAAGAAAGCTATAGAGTGTCTTGGCTTAAATGAAGTGAAGACTCCGAAAATTATTCATCTTTATACAAATCTTCATATTTTTCAGCTATGGGTTCAAGGATTTCTCATTCCAAGAAAATGGGACAAGGATACCCTGAAGAAAAGTGATATCTATGAATTAAATTTTTTGGTGAATCTTAGGAAAATCAGTTTAGTAAATTATGTTTTGCTGACAATCAAGAATATCAAGAATGGAACCCTAAAATCTCAGATTATTATGTATCCAGCTATTCTTTTAAAATATTATAGTAATTTGTCTTCAGTATTTCAAAATTCCTTATAGTTCAAAGCCAAGGAATTTCAAAGTAATGTTTCTGAGTGATGATAGGAGAATGAAAGTTGGTTTTTCTAGTGATTTAGGATAATTTTATGATTTTCTGGAAGCTGAAATCCAAGCTATAGAAAAGAAACTGGAGGTGGATGAAACCTCTAAGAAGGGTGGAAAAAGAGGAAGGCAAAGGAACTGAAAAATAAAGAAAAAAACTCTTGTGGATAAGGTAACTCAATCCGTACCTCAAAAACCAAAAAAGCAAAAGGCTTATCCCAATGAAGTAGTGGATAAGTGGAGAAAATACAAGAAAAATAATAAGGAAGGGGAGCCTACTTTTGTCTTGGACCCTACTAAGGAAAAAATTTTAAAGATAAAAGTTATTGAAGATCTTGAGAAGGAACAGAAAGAAAATAAGAAGAGGAAGAAGTTATTAAAGGTTGAAACTATTTAATACCTTCTCATGGATACTGAGAAAGAATCTGAACAAATCCCAGTTCTAGAATCTTTTTTGCTCGAATCACTTCCTGAGACTCCTGTAAAGAAGGTGGTGATTCTGGATCTAGAACAACAAGAAGAAATTGTTCAGGAATAGGAAGATTAGAAGAAGAAGAAGAAGAAGAAGAAGGGTATGACACTGAGGATTTAATAAATCAAGTTGAAGATTACCATGAGAAGAAAAGTCCCTCGGTAAAATTATTGATTCGGACTTCTCAATCTGAATCCTCAAAAATTGCTACTCCAAGGAATAAAGAGAAGGGATATGAAGAAGTCAATAAGCCAACAGATGATGAAAGTAGCAATCATGATTTTATTCAGCAATGGGATCTTGTGGTAGATTCTAAGAAAGAAGTTGTTGAGGAAGATAAAATTTTTCAGTTATCAGATAGTGAGCATGAATCACCTAAAGGAGAAGAAATCATTCAGAGAGTTGATAAGGGAAATAAGGTGTTGGTCCATACACCTAGAAAATATGTAGTGAAAAAGAAAGTTGTTATATGTTCCTCAAAGAGGAAAGCTAAAGAGTTAGAAAAATAACCCTCACAAACCAAACATTCTGATTCAGAATCGTCCTCTCTTGGACATGATTTTGTGGTACAATATTTGAAAAAGCTAGTATTTACTATTCTTTTATTTCCTAGTATAGGTTCAAGGTGTCAGTTTCTTTATCATTCGTTCAATAATAAATCAAATTTAGTTTCAATGCTTATGGATAAATTTACCAGACATGAGGCATATTTCAAATTCTTTCTCATTAGTTATAATTCTTATAAAAAGCCATGCATAAAGATTACAAGCTGGTCAAGTAAGACAGTCGAAGACTTGAGAGATTTTGATGAATTTCAAGATAATGTGAAAGATTCCTTTTACACCGAATATGAAAAGACTAATGATCTTACTATGATCTTTGAGGAAAATCAGACTCTTGAACAAAAAACTCGGAAGCAAGAAGTCAAGGACTTAAATGGAAAGCTTAATTCTATGGATATGAATTGGAAGAGGGAAAGGGATCTCAGAATAGAATTTGAAGAAAAGCTTGTTAAGCATGAAGAAGTATTGAAGGATCAGGAATAATGTCTTAAGAATATAGAATAAAATATTATATCCTTGGAGAAGAAAAGTAAAGATCAGGATCAGTAGGTCAAGAGTATGGAAGAAGATCACATGGAGATAAAGAAGCTGAAAACCATTGACAAGAAGTTGACGCTGAAGGAGAAAGAAGGATAATTTTTCCAATTCTTATCTTTTGTTGAATTTATTCCTTGTAGAAATTCTTTCAATATTAATGAAATTTTGGTTGTTCTCCATATATTTGGTTTTTTAGTACTAATTTTTAGGTACAATTTTTTTCCATTCCCTCTATTGCTTTTTAAAAATTACAAAGGGGGAGAAAGGAATTATAAAAAGAATACTAAGAAAGAAGATATTTCCTTAAGTAAGAGGGAGTTCATCTAAGGGTAAGTTCTTATCAAAAAAGATTTTTGTATGCAAAGAAAATGTAAAATCTCATTCAAGAAATAAAGAATATGATCCTTAGGGATTTCAAAACTGAATGGGAAGTTAGTCGTATTCATTATGATCCATAAGTAAAAGGGAGATAAGTTTTTATTTTCAAGTCCTTAAAAATTCTAAGACCTTATATTCTTTTTTCGAGGATGTTTGTGCTTTCCAAAAAGGGTGAGCTTTTTTAGTCAATAATATTTACTTATGAATTTTCCATTCCTTCATGTTTTGAAAATCACAAAAAACCTATCTTAAGGAAAATTTTATTTTCTCTAAAAATTATCTTAATAAGGAAAATTTTTCTTCCCCATGTAAATTTTATCCTTAACTATATTTTCATTGTTCATTTTATAGTTTCTCTTATTCTAAATCCTTTTATCTCTAAAGTCTAAAAATTGGTTTCATATCTAAAACCCCAGAATCCTATACATCCTTAGATATAGAGTATTCTGATTTCAAATTCCGAATTCTCTAAAATTCAGATTCTGAATTCTCTGAAATTCAGATTCCAAATTCTCTAAAATTCAGAGTCTAAATTATCTAAAATTCAGAATCTGGATTATCTGAAATTCAGATTCCTAATTCTCTAAAATTCAAACTCCAGATTCTATAAAATTCAAACTCCAGATTCTCTAAAATTCAGACTCTGAATTCCTTAGAATTCAGACTCTGAATTCCTCATAATCCAGACTCCAAATTCCTTATAATTCAGACTCCGAATTCCTTATAATTTAGACTCCAAAATCCTCGGAACCCAGAATCCAAAATCTTCAGAATTAAAACTCCAAATTCCATATAATTTAGACTTTAAATTCCTTAGAATTCAGATTCCTAATTCCTTATAATTCAGACTCTGAATTACTTAGAATTTAGACTCCAAATTCATTGGAATTCAGACTCCAAAATCTATAAAATTCAGGTTCCGAATTCCTTGAAATATAGAATCCAGTTATTTATGATTTATATTCTCTAAGTGTTTATTTACTAGGACTCTAAACATTATTTTTCCTTAGAATCCAAAAAATATATTTGGTTAAGCAACCTTATTTTTCTTACACATTTTATAGTTATGAAATGATATCGTACTTTCTGTTTCTAACTAACCATTATATAAGTGACATGTTTATAGGTCTCTCTGAAATTCAAGGAAAAATATGACCATTATAGGAGGGAGTCAACCATTGGAGAAATTACTATAAATAGGATCTCATTTGGATAAGCTCACAAGTAATCCATCAATATAGAGATTACCTGTTGTTGAAGTAATTTCTAGAGAGAGAGAGACTCTCATGCCTTGTGTGTACTGAACATTTTGTTCATCTTGCTTCGTGCGACTCTGATTGTTGTTGTGTACAATCGAGGACTTATGAGGATAAGAAGATAGAGGTGAAAACTACCTTAAAGTTTGAGGACTTCTGTGGATTGGAAAACAGAGGTTCTGACTACCTTAATGTTCAAGGGATTGTGGGGATAGCAAGACAGATTCCAATATTCCTATTGAGAACTTACCCTGGTGTGGGTAAGATAGACTTTCTTGAAAGTATAAATCAAGGGACCTTTATCCAAGATTATTGGATACCATACTCTTTGAGTTAATATATTTCATACTTGTTACTTGTTTTGTTTCAAGTATATTTTCCACTGTATTTTGATAAAGGAAGAAAGTATAACCAACTTATACTTTCTTATTCTTATGTACTCTCATAAGTAAGATTATATACGCTTTAAGTTAAAATATTTTCCTTGTAAAATTTTATTAAGTTTCATTTCTGGAACCATATTTCCGAAACCCAACAATTTTTTAGAACTAAGAGGTATTGTGAATTTACATAGTTTAAATTTTTTAAACATATTTTTCCTTAAGGTTAAAAATAAAAGCGTTTAAACTTATAATTCACCCCCTCTTGTAATTGAGAATCTATATTCATATTTTGATCCTATAGATACATATGTCTAGGAAGGTATCTGAACAAATCACAATGCTGGAATACAGTACTAAACCAAAGTACAAAAGAAAAGCAAGTAAAAATTTCCACAACATCACAAGACTTAACTTGGTCCCATGATCCCAGGTCCACAACAATCAAGTACATAAAGTAGAAGAGAGCTTGCCCTTATCTATACTTGTAGCAATATACTATGTTTGGGCCTAAAAGCATGACCCAGACAAGGTGTGAGACTAATCTTAGTAGGTTACCACCCAGAGATCTTTGTCGAATAGTCAGTGAATATATATGGCAGGAAATAAGAAAAAAGTAGCAGTGAACACAAAAGTATTTAAAAGTAAATAATCCTACAGTTTCATTTACAAACATTTACTTTTAAGTATTTAATCAACCAAAAAAAAATACAAGCAACCCTCTGGGTAGTTCTTACAGCCTAACCCCTCCGGTTCACAATACAAGAGAAAAATATAGCAAAGACTCTCTAAGGAAGCACTCACCGTCAATTACCCTTTTATTCATGTATGATCAAAGACTCTCTGAGGAAGCAATCAACGTCAATTCCCCTATAGTATTTTAACGGTAACCTACAATCACTCTGAGGAAGCACTCAACATCAATTCCTCATGTGGCCTCGTAAGGTAACTATAAACACTCTGAGGGAGCACTAAACGTCAATCCCCGCTTTGGTCTTGCAGCGTGATAAATAAACCAGACACTCTAGGAAATCCATCAACATCAATTTCCCCTATGGTCTCACTACATGAGGTTCCCACAGACCTGTGTAAAGAAATCGTGCAGAAACGATAATCAGCAACCAAAGTAAACCTCAAGAACTATTTGTCTAAATAACTACAACATATCATAGCATTTAAAATAATAATCACTCCACCCAAAAATATTAGGAATGGAAAGAAAGCATCACCCTAACATGCAAGGCTAGACTAAACGGTCAAAAACAAGAAAACATGGGGAAAAAATCCATAACTTGGAAAATATAACCCTATTATCAAACAAATAACCTCTATGTAATCAAACAGGGCATAATATGAAATAAAAGGGCTAAAACCATAAACAAACAATACCCCAGACAAGGGTATTGGCCAATTTTGCACATATAACTCAAAGACTAACTATTAAAAGGAACAAACCACCTACCTCAGCATCATGAGATTGATATATGTAAACTTCAGTCCTTGAATAACCCTAGAATACCATATATCTACAAAAAATGCTTAAGACATTCAATTGAGGATATATTGTAGAAGAGGAGAAATAATGAGATGATGTTCAAGAAGAAGGGTAAACTCACCATGGTGATTCCAACGTAATCAAAAGTGGTCGATTCGGAGAATGAATGGTGAGTTAGGGGATCAGAGAAGATCTGCGTCCATACAGATGGTCCTGGACAAAACAAAAGAAGAAGAAGTGTGTTCTCTCCGCCAGATGTGACCCCAGTCCATTTAATGAAAAAAATAAAGTACACAACGTGTTCTTTAAAAGTACATGGTGTGTACTTGCCCTTTTTGGCCTCCCCTTTAGGTGTTCTCTTGGTCACCACACAAGGCCATATGCCCGACCGTTACATGGTCTGCACACGGTCACCCGTGGCAACTGGTTACATGGTGTGTACTCTTGAAATTTCCAAAAACACATATTTTTCTAAAAAAACAACCAGAAATGAACAACATACCTGAAAAGAATATCGGGATTCTTAAAAACATCCCCCATTAAGGAAATTCATCCCTGAATTTATCTAACATGGCGGCGTAGAAGAAGAAACCTCGAACAGCTCTGGCCACTGCGATCGTACATCGGCCTCCCTCTCCCAGGTCTCGTCATGTACTTGCCCGTGCGACCATAGAACTCATACCAGAGGAACATACTGGCCATGTAGAACCTTCTCACTTAATCAAAAATCCAAATAAGATGCTCTTAGAAATATGTGTCCACCTCGAGCTCAACCTCCTTGGGTTAGAAAACATGAGATGGTTCTGAGAAGTAATGTTGAAGCTGAGAAATGTGGAAGACATCATGCATAGCCCGGTACCTCTGAGGTAACTGAAACCGATAGGCAACCAGCCCAACTGTCCCCAACACCTCAAATGAACCGACATATCTCGGTGAAAGCTTACCCTGTCTCCTTATCCTATGTGTCCCAACCTCAGTGTGACACGCATGAAAACCTAATCTCCGACCTCAAACTCTAGAGGTCATCTCTGTCGATCCGCATAAGACTTCTGTCATGACTGTGCCGTAGCCATCCTCTTGCGAATCAACTCTATCTTCTCTGTGGTATCATGAACAATTCAAGGTCCCAGAATAGCTGCCTCCCCTACCTCCAGCTAGCATAATGGTGATC
Organism: Viscum album; assembly: GCA_963277665.1. Classification (NCBI taxonomy): domain Eukaryota; kingdom Viridiplantae; phylum Streptophyta; class Magnoliopsida; order Santalales; family Viscaceae; genus Viscum; species Viscum album. The sequence continues at coordinate 1,814,614,116 of OY728135.1, read as the reverse complement.
GATATGGCCTTCCGTACAAAGCCTCATAAAGTTCCATCCGAATAGTTGCTTGAAAACTATTATTACAGGAAAACTCCACAATAGGTATGTTCTTCTCCCACGAACCTAAAAAATCTAGGATTCATGCCCAAATAATGCCCTCAAGCACCTAAATCGTATGCTCAAACTGACCATCTATATGGGAATGGTAAGCTATACTCAGAAGTACCTATATACCCAAAGCCCTCTAAAGTTCCTTCTAGACCCTAGAAGTTAAATGGGCGTCCCTATCTAAAAAATGGAGGGTGGAATCCCATGTAGACATACAATATCTCTGATATAAAACCGTCCTAGCTCATCAATACTAAAGGTCTCCTTGATCGGAAAGAAGTGAGCAACCTTCGTGAGTCTGTCAATGACAACTCAAACAACATCATTCCCTAAAGGCGACCTCAGCAAATCTGTCACAAAATCCATCATGACATCATTCAATTTCCACTTAGGAATGGGTAACTGATACAAAATCCATACTGGTCGCTGATGCTCCACCTTCACCTATTGATAGGTGTAACACCTCATGACAAAACCATCAAAATATCTCTTCATACCTGGCCACCAATACTGACGGCGTAGATCTCGATACATCTTGGTGACACCAGGATGAATTGCCCAAACTAAGGAATGAATGTCTCGCATCAGCTGCTCGCATATGTCTGCTGGCACCCACATGTGTCCATGAAAATGCAAGATATCATCCTCACCTAATGTATATCCAAGAATAAGGTCCTCTCCTGACCCACTCTCCCATAGGAATAGGACTTATAAATCTAATAGCTGCCTTATTCTCACTCGATCAAGAAGAGTAGAGGTAACAACTATAGAAGATAGGAACGTCTGCCCCTATCTGTCGTGCACCTCCAAATGTATTTCAGAGAACAAAGACATAAGATGCCACTCACTGTTGGCATCCTAAAATGCCTGCACCTGAGTCCTCCTGCTCAATGCATCAGCCACTGCATTGCCCTTCCCAAGTGTGTAAGAAAGCTCAAAGTCAAAAAACTAAATGTACTTAAACCCACTTTCGCTGTCTCAAATTCAGGTCACGCTGAGTGAAGATATACTTGAGACTTTTATGGTCAGTGAAAACCACAAAATGCTCTCCCAATAGGTAGTGTCTCCAGTAGTATAAAGCATGAAAAACTACAGTCAACTCGAGATCATACATCAGGTAGTTCTTCTTATGTGGCCTCAACTGCCGAGAACCATACACAATAAATCCTTCTCCCTACATAAGCAATGCTCCTAGCCTGATACCTGATGCATCATAGTAAAAATTATAACTCTTGCCTAGATATAGAAAAACTATTATCAGTGCTAAAGTTAACCTCCATTTTAGCACTTGAAAGGCTGACTCGTAAGATTTTGACCACAAGTACTTCACACCCTTCTTAGTCAGGCCCATCAGTGGAACTGCTAAACATGAAAAGTATGACATGAAACGTCTGTAGTAACCAACCATCCCTATAAAACTTTGTACCTCAAAGATTTTATTTGGATGCTCCCAAGAATCTACCGATCTCACTTTATCTAGATCTACTGATACTCTTGTCTCCGAGATAACATGACCCAAGAAGTGAATTTGGTCTATCCAAAATTGGTATTTTGAGAGCTTAGCATATACATGATTCTCTATCAGTGTACTCAAAATGATCTCAAGATGTATGGAATGGTCATGTCGAGTGTGAGAGTACACCAAGATATCATTCATGAAGACTACCACAAAGGAATCCAAGTATGGATGGAACACTCGGTTCATCAGTGCCATGAAAACTGCAGGCACGTTCGTGAGACTGAACGACATAACCACATACTCGTATAGACCATACCTGCTCCGAAAGGCTGTAAGAGGTACATATGATGGTCTAACGTTCAACTAATGGTAACTAAACCTCAATTAAATCTTCGAGAACACCTGGCATCCTCAAAGAAGATCAAAGATATCATCAATACTTGGAAAGGGATATTTGTTATTGACCGTCAACTGGTTCAACTTCGGATAATCCACAAAAAGTCTGAGGGTACTGTCTGCCTTCTTTGCATACAGGATAGGCGAACCCCATAAATAAGTATTGGGTCAGATAAAACCCTTTTCCTGCAACTCCTTCAAATTCTTCTTGAGATCCTACAACTATGGTGTAGCCATCTTCTAAGGAGGAATGGACACCGGTGCTGCTCCTGGCATGACCTCAATAGAAAATTATACCTCATGCTCTGGAAGAAACCCTAAAAAGTCCTCTGGAAATACCTCTCTGAAATGATCTACCACTGGAGGAAATTCCATTTGTGAAGTCCTGTGGCCATCCAGATATAGACTAAAAATATGGGCTGTAACTCCTCCCAACCCATGATGCTCGGGTCCTGCTCTACTCTCCTGAGCATCCCACTTGCCCTTATGCAAAAACATACCGCCCTCTGGTGATGTAAAACTCACCCTATGGTGATAGAAATAAAAAAAATCCTGGAAAGGAACTAACCATTCCATTCTGAGAATTAAATCATAGCCTATCATCTCTAAGACATAGAGGTCCCAGTAAAAGTGAAACCCACCAACCTCAAGAGGGCACTCCTTGTACTGATGTACACTAGCCATTCTAGTTCCCAACGGAGTGTCTAGCACCAAGAAATCAACAGAAGAAAAGATACAGATCCTTAAGGATCTCACCAAAAAAAAATATAAAGATATGGGAATACCCTATATCGAAAAGTAAAAAAGCTAAAACTGTGGAAACTAGGAATATACCTCGAACTGTATAGGGTTTGGGATCCTGCTTCTACTGGGTCTGCTCCACTAAAAAATTCTGACCTGCACGTAGCCCTGTGACCTTGCCTAACCACTCTGAGTTGATCCACCCTATTTTAATTGAAATCTTGGCGACTGGCTACTATGGCCACAACCTCCACATTAGCCTGAACAGCCAGAAGAACTCCAGTTCCTAGACTGGTGAGAAACTGGTGGTGCTGCTCCCGAACAAGGAGTCATAGAAGAACCCCTGTCACCAACTGCTGGTGTGAAGATCTGAAAGAAGCACTAAAGATGGCCCATCTTGCTGCAAGATTGAAACTCCACTGTTTCTTTTGGGAAATGTGGCCATGTATGCCTAACCCTTCCACACTGGTAGTATACCACCTGTCTACCTTGAGGTGCATCCCGCCCACTTGGATCTCCACGTGTAGACTCCCTGCGGAACTTCCTACTATCATCCAGAGAAGAACTAACTCTGGATGCCGAATCAACCTAGCTCACAGCTCTAGAATACCTCAGGTTGTGCTCTATAATCCGAACCTGGTTGACTATAGAAGTTATGGAAGTCAACCTAAAGATTTTCACCTGAGCCCGAATGTCCTGCCTGAGACCATCCTCAAACTTCCGTGCAAGGAATAACTCATCTCCCCTAGAAAGTGTGTTAAGTGTTGCAGCTCTGTGAAGCAAGAATAATATTCCAGGACTGAAAGAGTACCCTTCTACAAACTCATGAACTATTGGGCTCGATCTTCCCTCGAAGTCTCTAGGTAGAAGTAGTCGTAGAAGGTACACTGAAACTCATCCCATGCCATAACCTGCTGGCATCCCTCCTGTGAGATCACATCCCACCATCTCTTGGTAGAATCTTGAATCATATATGCAGCGAGATTGACCCTCATCTCCGGAGGAATCTTTAGATGCTCAAAGATCGTCAACATGGATTCTAGCCATGACTCTACAGCCTGGGGTCCTCCATCCTCTGAGAAAGTGGGAGGATACTGCTACTGAAATACTTATGTCAATTCTTTCATCGATGGGGCAGGATGCGATACTCCCTAGAAGGTCTGTATAAACCTCATAAAGCCCTCTAGGAACTGTGCATTGGCACTCATATCTGGGATAATGACTGGTGCCAAGATTGGTAAAACTAGAGGATCTGCTGGTTTCCCTGATAATTCATATCTGGTGTCTAATCACTGCCCTATAACTGGAGGAAAACCAGAGGACGTCTTGGTGGAATGACTCTACAAGGTCAATCCCACACCTTAGATCAAGATTAACAAGAAATAAAACTTAGAAGTGTAAGAAGAGAACAGGAGAAAGAAAGAATTCAAGTTTTCCAAAACAAGGATACAAAGCATGTATAATGCCTACACAACATGTTCCCTTAAGCCCTCACATGGGTGTGTACTTCTGCCAACCCAGGTCATGTAACACCCCATACACACAACGTGTTGTCCTAACACATGGCGTGTACTTGAATCCTCTTCCCCTACCCGAGTTCTTCTACAAGGATAAGCCACACGGTTCTCATAGAACTAGACTAAATGACGTGTTAGTGCCAGACCCGACGTGTACTAGATGAGCTTCATCGACCCGTGTTGTTAGTTACATGACCGGTTACACGACTCACTCTACACGGTGTGTTTCAGATAGACACGACCTGTACTAGAAAGATTTCACCGCCCCATGTTGTTCGTTACACGACCAGATACAAGGGTCACACTACGCGACATGTTGAAGATTGAAGCAGCGTTTATAACTTAAATTTTATCCAACCATGTCATTAGTCACACGGGAAGACACATGGTCTATACAACATGGCATGGACATCCGGTACACGACTTGTGCTACCAAATATTTCTCAAACCCCGTGTCTCTACCCAAACAGCCAGTGACATAGTTAGAGACTAAACACCATGTATATACAATACACAAAGTGTACTTAAGAGAAACAATTACTTCCCAAATAGAAGGACACATGGCGTGTATTCATCATTACTCACCATGTATTTTGGGTTTTTTCCAGACAGTAAGCCTCAGAAACTACTCCGAAACCCAGAAAAACAACGAAAAAAACATTAAAGTGAAAAATTACGATCTGAGAGGGCCCATACTCCCCACAAATGAAATCTTGGAATCTTATACATGTCATATACAAGAATAATAGTACAATGATCCATCAAATTTCCTATCCATGAGGGCCCATAACACCTCAAGAACCAAAGTTTGGAATCTATTCAAACAAAACCTTACAAAATACAATACCCTATCGAAAGCAGGTATTATATAAATGAATCTATCACAACATCATGCATATCTAGCACAACATCTATCACAACAACATGAAATCACTAATGCACCCTAAATGGCATGGTAGGAATGCATGACATATGATTTCTAACAAGTGCATATATGATGCATGATATGGAATACCCTCATATCATCGGGTTGCAATAGAAATAGAACCTTAATAATATCAATGATAATAAAACAAAACATGTGAATCACCCAATAAGAAAATCAAATAAACTGTAAAATTTCAAAACCAGAAAAATTGAAATAACGAGGTAGATTGGCTTTTCCCTGTACATGGGTTAGCTACTCCCAGGAACAACTTATTACCAAGTACCTATTCCATCTTATCCCTCACTATAGGCTCCAAACAGTAAGTCAAAAAGAAAAAAAATCCCCTATAATACCATTTTGTAACGTCCCAGTTTCGGGAGCCGCCCAGAGGTTCCCCATACCCAGTTGGTCACATGGCCTCAAGCGAATTTCCCCTAACTCAAAAGGTGTCCGACTAAAAGCGAGGGCCTTGGGTGTGATGGTGGAGAAACTATTCTCTCATTGCAGAGTAATATAGCGAATGTAGAACAAATTGCAATAGCAGAAGCATTAAAACATTCAATAAGTAAACAACGAAAGTAATAAACAACTGGAGGACACACATATATATAAATGATTCATGATACATATGTCTAGGAAATCAACCAAACAAATCACAATGTTGGAATATATTACTAAAATAATGTACAAAAGAAAAGCAAGTAAACAACTCCACAACATCGCAAGCCTCATCTTGGTCTCATGCTCCCCAGCTCCACATCAATCAAGTACCTAAAGTAGAAGGGTGCTAGACCTTATCTATACCTGCATCAATATAATATGTTTGGGCCCAAATGCATGACCCAAAAATAGTGTGAGACTAATCCCAGTAGAAAAACACCCAAAGATCTATTCCTAATAGTTAGTGAATATATATGGCATGTAATAAGCAAAAAGAATCCGTGAACACAAAAGTACTCAAAAGTAAACAGTCCTATAGTTTCATTTATAAACATTTACTTTTAAGTATTTAATCAACCAAAAACAAATAAAAGAAACCCTTTGGGTAGTTCTCGCAGCCTAACCCCTCTGATTCACAATACAATAGAAAAATATAGTAAAGACTCTCTGAGGAATCACTCACTGTCAATTACCCTTTTGGTCACAGGTGATCAAAGACTCTCTGAGGAAGGACTCACCATTAATTCCCCCGATAGTCTTTTAACGGTAACCTACAGGCACTCTGAGGAATCCCTCAACATCAATTACTCTTGTGGCCTCGTATCGTAACTATAGACACTCGGAGGGATCACTCAATGTCAATCCCCCTATGGTCTCACAGCGTGATAATTAAAATAGACACTCTGGTAAAGCCCTCAACGTCAATTTCTCCTATGGTCTCACTACACCAGGTTCCTACAGCCCCGTGTAAAGAAATCATACACAAACTATAATCAGAAAACAAAGTAAACCTCAAGAACTAATTTTCTAAACAACTACAAAATATCATAGCATGTCAAATAATAATCACTCCACCCAACAATACTAGGCATGGGAATAAAGTAGCAGCCTAATAAGCAAGGCTAGACCAAGCGGTCAAATACAATCAAACATGTAAAAACATACATATCTTAGCAAAGATAACCATATTCTTAAATAATTAACCTCTATCCAATCAAACAAGGAATATCAGGCAATAAAAGGGCTAAAACCATAAACATTCAATACCCTGAACAAGGGTATTGGGCACTTTTTCACATATAACTCAAATAATAACTACAGAAAGAAACAAACCACCTACCTCAGCATCTTGAGATCGATATACGTGAACCTCAGGCCTTGAATTTCCCTAGAACGCCGTAGATATATAAAAACACTTTAGATGTTCAATTGAGGATATCTTGCTGAATAAGATAAATTAGGAGATGATGTTAAAGAAGAAAGAAGAACTCACCATGGAAATTCCAACGCAATCAAAGACAGTTGATTCAGAGAACGAATGGTGATTCGAGGGCTTGAAGAAGATCCACGACCGTACAGACTCTCCTGGATGAAACAAAAGAAGAAGAAGAAGTGTGTTCTTTCCATCAGACACGACCCTAGTCGGTTTAATGAAAAAAAGTACATGGCGTGTTCTTTAAAAGTACATGGCATGTACTTTCCTTTTCTAGACTCTGCTTTAGATGATCTTCAGGTCACCACACATGGCTACGTGCCCAGCCATTACACGGCCTACACATAGTAACCCACAACAACCTGGTTCATGACGTGTACTTAGAGTACACAGTGTGTACTCCTTAAATTTCCAAAAACTCGTCTTTTTCTAAAAAAACAACCAGAAAGGAAAAACATACCAGAAAAGAAGATCTGGGTTCTTACAAATTCTACAAATGACATGACATGTCTTTAGATCATTTATGCATGATGAATTCCTATGACCATAAATGACACACTAATGGAACAAAATTATCTTATACACAAAAGAAACTGATGAATGATCCAAAGGCCTTTTAATATCTCTAATAGCACCAACAACTTCAAGACTATTTCCATTATCCTTACTAGAATTCCCTTCACCACTTCCAGGCCGAACCTTCAAGCATGAAAGTGGAAAACTTCAGCTTTAATGACTCAGACAACTTAATAAATATAAATTTTCTTTCCATTTCCCATATCCCCTATTCCCTTTATTGAGGATCTACTTGACCAAAAAATAGAGGTGGATTCAATTTTTGAAACTTAATAATAAATTCCATACATTGATCAACTAGAGGGTATTTTAATGGAGAACCACCAGTGTACACACTTTTTATATGCATCAAATCTTGTTGGGGTGTAAACTTATCCAACAAAGAAACTATGAGCCCAATCAAACCAATCCATTGGTAAAAAATTACCACAAACAAACTCCGAACACACAAAAGTGAACCAACTCAAAGGAATACCAAAACATTTTTCAAAAGAACCCACTAACCATTATCTCAAAACCAACTCATCACCAAGAGATCAAAATTGAAACACTATTCAAACAATAAGAGTTCTCAAACTCAAAACACCTCACAAGCAATATTCCCTAATCACAAGGAGACACACCACACAACTATTGGTTATCAAAACATCACAATTTCTCATAGAATAACTTTTGATAATAAAACAGGCTTGGTGGGTTGCACACTCACTAATGGTATTACATGTAGCCTCACACATGCATATTCTCATGCCAAACTAGGCACTCACCCACTTTTCTATACACATCCACGCATGTGGTCATTCATGGAAATACCAAAGTTCAAAAAAAAATTCCCCTTCCCAAGACAAAACACTCAACCCATGCCTTCAATTTCTCAATCCACTTGAAATTTCAAAAATCCTTAAATTTTTTCAAAATATCACTAACCACCAATTCAAAAACCATTTTCAAACTCAACACATCAATCTATTTCATCTTCATCAAAATAAAATCCCATGGATTTCACCAAAAAAATCCAATTCATCCCATTTAAAATATTTTTCAGCAACTAAAAAAATATCATTTCATAAATAATAATTTGATTAAAAACTCATATCTTATTATTTAAAACAAGTTTCCAAATTTTTTTTGAAAATAAATTCAATTTTATGAATAAAAAATTTCGATAATCCTTAGGTTTTGATTAAAAAAACTTAATTCTTAATAAACTCATTCCCAATTTACATAAAATTATTTTACAAAAATATAATTTTTTAAATATTTCCTCAAATTATTCTGAAAACTAATTTTCTATATTCCCAAAACCAAACCATTACTATTTTAAGATAAAATTTTCACAATTCCAAAATAAGAGTTTTCAAAATAATTTTCAGAACCCAAGAATATACAAAACAATTTACAAGAGGAAACTATTATCGATGGGTGACTTGGTCATATAGTTAGAGACCACATTCCAATAATGCCACCATCATATAGAGTCTTTTAGGACCATACCCCAAACTCAACATGGTTTTCCAGGCCCTATGAGATCACTGAGACCATTGGATGAAATATGTTTTCATTTCCTAAACACAAAACAACCTGAAATAACCAATGAAACCAAAAGAAACCTAACTTCCCATGGAAACATGAGTCCTATCATGAGGTGTGCTAGCTAGGAACCCTACTCACAACCAGAACATCAAGCCCCAAACATACTAGGTCCTGTATATCTAGAATCTTTCCCAAATTACATGATCCAAAAGAGTGTGACCTTCTCTGATACCATTTTCTCACAAACTAATCTGGATTTCCATCCAACCCGACACCCAATCTGGTCTATGACTTGGCCCTAAAAGCATCCAATATCCCTACAGACTGACAACTAGTTCATGTGTATCAACAATAAACCTTGGGAATGATTTCACCCATTTATAATTTCATAAACAACCAAAAAAAATAAATAAAACGTAACTTAATAATCATAACCAAATGAGATACAACAATTTTAAGATTCAAGGTTTTACAACATTATCCAAAAACCAAAATACTAAAATGTAATGGAAACCACAAAACTACCCAAAAAACTTATTGAAACGCGAGGGGAATCACCCTCATGCCACAACCATCGACACTTGCAATAAGTGGGATACTAGAAACCAATATCCACCATCATCACCATGCCAAATCTTTCCTTTACCTGGGTTATACATAACAAAGTCTACATACACCCGACGTTTCATGTAGGTTTTGAGCCAAAGCATAGTAGGATTCCACCAAAAATAAAAGATTACATTATTTAACATTAGAATACAAATTAACATGCACATCTATTCAAAAGCCTTTAAATAATTTTTAAGAAAACATTTTTAAGAAAACCCATTTTCAATGAAACACTTTTAAGGAAAAAACATTTCTCAACAAACTTACTTCAAAATGAAATGTAGACAAGGTCCACCATATACCGATGGATAGAACCACATCACATAAACATCATGTCACTAGATTGAAAACCATGGGTAAATCCATAAGGGTAACTAGAACAAGTGGAACTATAGAAACCTTGTACCTTAATGAAATGTGGTATAGAAACCACAACCCACAACGTTCTCATACAGGAGCCACTAGGAGGGAATATCCCAATGTCCTAGTGGTCTCCAATAATATCACATGTTTAGTTAGTGTTGTAATCATAAATACTACTAAGTGAATCCAGAACATTCCACTTCTGATTCAACTAGCTCCAATTCATGAAATAAATATGGGATTACCACTTCCAAATCACTAGCATACTAGTTTTAGTTTTACCAAATAGGAACCTAGGATTACATTTGTATTAAATTTGACACTTCACTTCTCACACAATTCATCACTTTCACATACACATTCCAAGCATTATAGACACACCAAGAAATCACTACTTTCATAAATTATCACATAGAAACCAAAATTTTCAATAAAAAATCAAATTTCTATTTTACACACACCAAAACTATTTAAAAATTCATTTCACACAACTTGCATAATCCATGAAACTCATTTGACAATATTTCAAGAACTCACATAATCAACTTAACCATTTCCATGGGGAAAGCTCCTTTTAAATCCAAACATAACCAATTTCACTTTAAAACATGCTTCCCAAAAATTACACAATTAAAAAGTCAAATGAAAATAGCCCAACAAAGAGGCCATCATGCCATAAAAATCAATTTATTTTAAAAACTAATTTTTTAATACATTGGAACATCAAGTGCCTTTGAAAAAACATTTTGAACCTTTCAAAAAACCCATGGAACACTTCTATGAAGAACCACATTAAATAACACATAAAAACATATCCATTTTCCTTTATAAAATCCACTTCCATCATATAAGCATATCAAATCCTTCCAAAACATTTTTTTAACCCCACAAATAAACCATAGAGAACATATAATTAACCAGAAAGCATATCAAATCATATAAAAATGTTAGATCAAAGAACCACCTACCTCACACTTGGAAACTTCTTGAAATTAGTGAAAAACCACAACCTCACCACCAAAAGACCCTATAAAGGCAAGATTAAACATCAATCATAAAGATAACACAAAAAAACATGAGAATCAACCCTCCTTAGGTCATACAACATGCTGTAAATTAGGAACTCAATAGGGGGGGGGGGGAAGAGAAATCCAAAAAAGGGAGAAATCAAGGGAGAAACCACTTAATTGATGAATCCTTAAATAATGAGAGTCAAAAAACCAAATAAATGATGCCCAAGTGGTCCAAGGAAGTTTGGAGGGGGCTAAAATGGCTGAAAATCACATATGGGGAGGATGAGAGTGGTTTATGGTTAAATACTTAGAGGAAACAAATGGAATATTCAAAATTTTAATGACCTAGACAAGTCGTGCAGTTTTCCCACACATTTTTCCAAACCATGCAGCAATTGTGCGCCCCTCACTGTCCAAGAATGACATGCCGTATAGTTAACCCGTATGGTGTATAAACTATCTGCTGACCCTAAGGTTTCCCACTGTCAAAAAATGACACTTAGCCATATGGTTGGCTGTCCTAGGCCCATAATTTCCCCTAACCATGCATCAATTGTGCACCACCTACTAAAAACCCAAAATTTTCCATTTTCATCGAAAATACTTTGTGAAACTAATAATTAACCAAGGTTTGGAAATTAAACAAAGGAATACCTCCAAACAAAGTCACATATGTGATATTTATCATAATTTAAATATACAGGTATGGGAGCATAATCAAGGTGCATTGAACTAGCACAATATAATCATACATAATAATACATATATAATAAATTATGAGTCATGGAATAAGGATTTTTTCATAACATAAGACATGAGTCCTAATAGTGAAAACATGATCCAATAATGATGAGATCTGAGAACATAAATCAATAACATAAAGATATGGCATGAAATAGAACTGATAACTTGTATTAATTTTAACCACAAAGACATTCCTCACATAATTGACTGGGCTAAAACAGTATGATAACATAATAATCTTGGATAATAACCCATGTACCCTTTTGGTCTTAGACTATTACTTGTTTATCCTTTTGAGTTTGGTATACTACCCATGCACCCTTTTAAACTCAAGTGATATAGAACTTTATCCAATTCATTGGAGGGATATATCAAATCTACCTATCGCATAATAATAAATCATATATATTTTTTCTATAATAACATAAAAACATTCACAATTTCATCATAACATAATAATCCCATGAGAAAGAAATGGGTTTAATGAAAACATCTATAATAAATTATCATAAAAAATACTAAGAAGGAAGGTGGATGTTATCATTAGATAATATCCCTAGTTAAACATAATAATAATTAAAGGATGTTTAAATATATAGAAAACACTTTTATAGAAGCATTAGAAAATTATTTTGAAAAATATGAAGAAATATCAATTAATTTTGAAAACAATAGTTTTAAAAATAATTTATAAAATAATAGGAATAGAAATTACTTTGTAAAAACATGAAAACTTGGATATAATTTTTTTTAAATAAAATCTATGAAGATAGTGAGAAAATAAGTTCACAAGGAATTTTTTTTAAAAATATATTCCTTTCACACATTTGTAAATATGGTCAAAGTTGGCAGAAAATAAACATACTAAAAACATTAAAAGAGGATTCACTTTTTGAACAAGTTAAATTACATTGAAAAAACCTTAAAAGATCATAGAAGTAGAGATAAGTACATCCATAAAGAAGTATATTGAAAATATACATGGAGGAGAATGATTCTTGACCAAAAATAAGAGATGAGGCCAACTCCAATTACAAAAAAATATTTTTTATTGGATTGTGAACCAAAGAACAAGGAAATAGTAAAAATATAAGAAACCCCCAATATAAACTAAATTAACAAAAATATATGGAATTTAAGAGATAAATATTATACAATTTATCAAAATGGAAACATATTCATAAGTAATCTAAATTTCAAAGTGAGATAGGGAACAAAACCCTTAATACACTAGAAACTTTTATATTAAATGTCGTTGAAAGAAAGAACACAATATTTATTTGTAAATCCAATGAATTACATGAGAAGTATAGAATAATAAAATCATGGGGTAGTATATAAACTACATAAATAATAAAGGTAGTAGATATAGAACATATATGAGTGAGAAAAAATAAAGATGAGAAAAACCCTAGCCTTGGATTCCTTCTTAGATGAAAATGATCTATATTCATGTATAATATAATAAGGATCATTAATAATATATTTGAAAACATTATTCATGTATATTACCTATTATATTAATATTTTATATTCATTTATTACTTAATTATTACTTATTTTTACTTAATATCATACATTAATTATTTTTAACTTTAGTAGCCCCTTGTCGGTTTTCAGTACAATGGGTTCAGTCAAAATTATATATTTATGAGTTTATAATAGATATTTTAGTAAAGGTAATATAATAGTATTTTAATAATTATTTATTAGGTTTCAGGTTCATTATATTGGAGTTTAGAATATGGTTCTCCAAGATGAAATCCATAATGTGCTTGTTTCAGTATTTTTTAATGAATAAAGGGTAATATACTAATAGTGAGTTAAATGTAAATATTACCAAAACATAAATAATAATACATTTTAGATTCATCAGTATCAAATAATATTACCATCATGTATGTTTTATTAATCATTCATGATATATGTATTATAATGTCGTTCATGTAGGTGGTAGAACCGACCCGAATGATAACGCATTATAACAATTGAATGAGTAAGAAAATAGAGTCATATTATGATACTATAATTTTAAAATAATAATAATTATGTAAATAAAATATAATTTTAGTGCTTTATGAGGTTTCATAATATTTTAGGTGACAAATTAAATGAAATTGAAAGAAAAATAACTTGTTACATACTTTGAAAAAATCACTCCTCACAATGACTTCCCTTAGAATAAAGGACATAAGCATCCTTCTTGTGTATAGATTATTTAAAACATAGTATATGACTATATTTAAATAAAAAATGGGTGGTTATTAAAGATGTATTATATGGATACGAGTTATTTGTAGTGGCTATAATAGAGCTCCTTTTATAGGTGAAATTAAGGGAAATTTCTTTGAAAACATTAGTTAGGTAAAGGTAAAGATGAAATCACATGATAATGGTGATTTATGTGATGAAATATATATACGAAATTCAGGTTTGAATCCCAAACCTAAAAAATAATTCTATAATATCAAATTATTACATTCATTAAACAAAATTCGAGCAATGATAAATTACCTCTTTTTACCCCTTTTTAACTTGTTTAATTATTTACCATGGTAATTATTTTTTTTAATAAAAATATAAGATTAAATATATAGACTAATTTGGATGATTTTATTTCAAATTTTGACTCTATTTAATCTAAATCAAATTCTATATATGAGAAATTTTACATTTAAATCAAAATATAACATATATATGAAAAAACTATTTTTATAGAAAAATCACTTTTTAAAAATTAAGTATTCTTATAATTATTTCCCTTAAATTACTAATTAAATTAGTGTTAATATAATTTTTAATATATAAAAATTATATAATATTAATAAATTTAATGTGATCAATTTAATTTATTTATATTAAAATACACAACACTTAAAAAAACAATTATGTGAAAATACCATTTTTACCCATACTGTGGAAACTGGATATTACATATTTAACTTATTTTTATAATTAAAAATGAAGTTTAAATTATTAATTAATTTGAATAATCTAATTCAAAATATTAAATCCACTTTATTTTACTCAATTTCTAAAAGCGATAAAAATTATTTTTTATATAAAAATGCATAACGTATAAAAATAATATATTGAGAAAAATGTATTTTTAAGAAGAAAATGAATTTAAACTTATTAATTTAAATTTTATAAAAATTAAATGTATATTAAATTATTATATTATCAATAAATTTCAATAAAATCATTCTTTATTTGTTTTTAATTTAATCTATTATTATAAAAATACATTACACATAAAGAATAATTCTTTCAAAAATATATCTTTTTACAATTAAATGATTTCATATTAATTTCTAAACAATTGATAATAGATGTATGAATTATTATTAATTTTTAATATTTATAAACAAACCATTATATTTAATACTTAAAATTTGAGAAATGTATATTTTTCAATAAACAAATATAATATATAATAAAACAGTGTTTTTAAATAAAACATTTTTTTAGTTATGAATAATTATATTAGTATTCAATATAGTTAATTATTTCTTGGATGTTAGTTGTTTACTTTACTAATCATTCATTTTTATCAATTCATTTAAAGTCATTCTTTAAAATTAACAAGTTTAATAAAAATGAATATTTTATAAAAATGATTTGCTTAAATTAAAAGGTATCTACAAAAATGAAATATTATACTTTAATTATATTAAAAATGATTTATTTTATTTCAAGTAAATTATTTATAATAAATATATATATTTTTGACATCTAAATAAACTCTATGTATAATAACTATATACTGGTAATTCCAAATCAGTGTCATGTTTACTAGTATTATACCAAATGGCTATATACGACTATATAATGAATAAATTACAACCATTATATCCTATAAATTCATTCCATTATATCTTCTCAATTAATAGTTATCATTCATATAGTTATCATTTTCTTTTTTATATCATTATTTCTCCTTTTATGATGTTTTTTTATCATTGTAAGTTTAGTTATACCAATGCAGATTCTCAAGAGTGAAGAAGATCTAAGGGATTTTCTTGTTGAAAAAATATTATTTTTTTATTTGTTAACCCCTTTTAATTTATGTAATTTTAAAAGATTTACTAATCCATATTATGTAAAAATATATGGAATTTAATAATTAGTTTCATGTACTTTTGTTGTAATGTTACATTATGAATGAATAAAGTGTTTTTAGTTTGATTCATATATTGTGTAACTTATTTATTAATAAATATTAATTATGTTAAAAACATATTTTAGAATTATAGACATATAGTTTAATTTTTTTACCTAAATGCTGGGGTGTTACATTCTCAACCCCTAAATAAATTGTATCCTCACAATTTTAATTATCTATCACTGAGGGTATCCATAAAATAAAAAAGATACAAAATATAATTTCTAATGAAATATCAACCTCACTGTATTAGGTAAGAATATGAAACCCATATTTTTATAAACCACTTTAGAAAAATAACCCATTGTGATTGGGTATTAAGACCCATATAATGAAATTAATTTCTATAGGGAAATCATAATTATCCTTACATTAACAGATGATCATAGGTTGATTCAGGATATGAGATGTGATTTCATTATTCAATAAATTAACTTTCCCTCTTTGTAGAGAGAACCAACCCATGCCCAAAATCATAATAAATTTAACTAAAGGGAGAATAATATGATTTATAGGAATCACATTCACTACGACAAAAAAGGCATTTAGCGACGGTTTGATTTTACGTTTCGTAGTGGTTTAAACAGCCGCAAATCGTGAGTAGGGAAACTATTCGCGATGGTTTTTAAAACCGTCGCAGAACGTTTCGCGGTGATTTTTTAGTGGCGGTTTAAACCTCCTCTAAATGATTTAGCGGCGGTTTTTTAATTTTTTTTAATTTTTTTTTCATTTTTTTTCATTTTTTTTCATTTTTTTCAATTTTTTAATTAATTAATTAATTAATTAATTTGTTTTATTTTATTTATTTCGTATTTATTTATTTATTTATTTTATCTATTTATTTTATTTTATTTATTTTATTTTATTTATTTATTTTATTTATTTTATTTTATCTATTTATTTATTTTATATATTTATTTATTTATTTTATTTATTTCTTTTATTTCATATTTATTCTATTTATTTTATTTATTTCTTATTTATTTTATTTATTTATTTATTTCGTATTTTATTTATTTATTTATTTATTTCTTATTTTATTTATTTATTTCATATTACTTTATTTATCCATGCATGCAAATGCCCATACACATGCACGTGCCCATGCAATATAAAGAAATACTGTGTTTGGTGAGATTTCAACCCCTAACCTCTTGCATATTTTCCAAAGACTTTACCACTCCAGCAAGCTCGTCATGTGGTTAATAAACAGAATTTAATATACTTATATATATTAATTGAAAAAACAAATAATACATAAATAATAGATATAAACTCAATAATAATAAATAATAAATAATAAATAATAAATAATAAATAATAAATAATAAATAACAAATATCAAATAACAAATAATAAATAATAAATACTAAATAATAAATAAATATAACTAATAAATAATAAATAATAAGTAATAAATAATAACTAATAAATAATAAACAATAAATAATAAATAATAAATAATAAATAAATATAAACAATAAATAATAAATAATAAGTAATAAATAATAAATAATAAATAATAAATAATAAATAATAAATAATAAACAATAAATAATAATAAATAATAAATAATAAATAAATATAAATAATAAATAATAAATAAAAAATAAAAAATAAGAAATAAAAAATAATAACTATAAATAATAAATAATAAATAATAAATAATAAATAATAAATAATAGATAAATACAAATAATAAATAATAAACAAATATAAATAATAAATAATAAAGAGCAAATATTAAATAATAAATAATAAACAATAAGTAATAAGTAATAACTAATAAGTAATAAATAATAAATAATAAATAATAAATAATAAATAATAAATAATAAATAATAAATAATAAATAATAAATAAATATAAATAATAAATAATAAATAAATATAAATAGTAAATAATAAATAAATAATAAATAATAAATAAATAATAATAAATAAATAAGAAATAAGAAATAAGAAATAAGAAATAAGAAATAAGAAATAAGAAATAAGAAATAATAAATAAGAAATAAGAAATAAGAAATAAGAAATAATAAATAAGAAATAAGAAATAAGAAATAAGATATAAGAAATAAGAAATAAAAAATAAGAAATAAGAAATAAGGAATAAGAAATAAGAAATAATAAATAATGAATAATAAATAATAAATTAATATAAATAATAAATAATAAATAATAAATAAATATAAATAATAAATAATAAATAACAAGTAACAAATAATAGATATTAAATAAATTAAAGTATATTATAAATAATAAATAATAAATAATAAAGGAAACACATGAAAAAGTATGAAACGACATGATAAGAAATGGAAAATCATGAAAACGTTTGAAAATGGATGGAGAAGCATATGAAGAATGAGACATTAGAAAGAATGAGAACGCATGAAAGCTCATGAAAACTCTAGAAAACCCCTTAATAATTCAACATAATCATCATAATAACTCACAAAAAACCATTGATATAGATAAAAAGTCATGGAAACCCAAATAAACATTAATAAATGGAGCAACCGTTAAAACCTGTCAAAACGGTCATAAAGTGTCAAAAACATTAGACTCACATTAATAGAGATAACATATGATCTGAGAGTCCTTTTCAGATCCGCGACCTGTCAAATCAAAGATCCTGAAACGATCTTCGACCTGATAGGTGAAAGAGTCCGAATGGATAGGCGGATCGGAAGTTATGACCATTTAAGAAAAGCTGACGGGGAACAGGTGCTAGAAATGAGGCATCAAAAAACATAACAAACCCGATACCCACTAAAAAGGCCATAACTTATGATCCAGGAGTGCATGTGGGCACCGCAACTAGTCAAACTGAAGCTCATTGAACGAGCTATGATATGGTAGGTGGAGGAGTCTGAACAGACACGCGGATCGAATGTTAGGTCTGTTTGAAGACAAGTTCGACAGGACACCGGTGACAGAAACGGGGTTTTGGAGGCCTTCAGAGGGGTTTTTGGGGTCGAAAAACATAACAGAAGCTTGCTTCTGTCGAACTAGTGCATAGCTCTCACTATTGGAAATGGAATTTTTACCCACGGTTCTTTACCAACGGTTTGGTTAAACCATTGGTAAAGATGGTTTAGGGAACCCTTTCCCAACGGTTCTAGTGAACCGTTGGCAAAGGGGTGTTTAAGTCACCCTTTCCCTACGGTTTTATGAAACCGTTGGGAAAGGGTGGCCTCAAGAACCCTTTGACAACGGTTTTTAAAAACTGTTGGTAAAGGTTTTCCCCAAAACTAGTCGAGCCGCTTCTATTCCCCATTCATCACATAACCCTAACTTCAATCACCGCTCTGCTCCTCTCGCGAAGTCCCCCATCCGAACAGGTGAAAAACCATCTCAATCATCTCAAATCAGGTATTTTATTCTTTATACACATATGCTACCTTGTTTTTATTGTTATTGATCTAATATTTTAGTTTTAAGTTTGGATTTTGATGTGATTTCACCGTGAAAAATAGGGAAATGAACCAATATTTTGTTAATTAATTAGTTTCCCATGGAATATCATTTGTGTTATAATGTCAATGCTAAAACCATAATGCAACATTCATTGTTTTGACCTTCATTTAAGGTTTGATTAAATTCTTCTATGGGTATATTTATCCACCTAATAACATAAAATTATTTCTAATTCTATATGAATATTTTCAACATATAGGTGTCATTATGATACCATTAATACCATGTGGGAGTTCTTTTTTATAAAATGACACCAATGATTTATGGGTCCTTATTTTATAAATTGAAACTACATAAGGGTTATTGCTTCAGGGAATTCATTGATTTTGTGAGTTATAAATTTCTAGGGAATGGTTGAAAACATATAAGGTTACATGAACCTTATTATTAATCATTGATCAATGAATCAAGAAGTCATTACCAAGATTAATATTCATAAGAGTTAATCAAACTCTAGAGAAAATTACTTGTATGGGATATTATATACTTGGCTTCATAGGGATGATGATCCAATAGAATGTACTAATTGGTGTGAAACTATGATAGTGAAATATAGAGCTAGAACACATTTGTTCATGTGGCACCTATCATGTTGTTAAACTATTGAAATGAATTATATTTGTTTGGTAGAATTTTTTTATATGTGAGATGTAAAATGACATTCATGGGTTATTTATAATTTATAACGGCCTAAATGTATAAATAATACATAGTTTTTCTGGTATAGGTGGGATTACATTACAAAAGGACCATGTCATTTAACACCAATAATTAATTTATTTTTTAGATAATATTACTATTTCCAATGAAGTGTGTGACTGTGACAAGAGATATCATCACACATACATCTAGTGTAAATATATTTTAACATAATTTCAAGTTGTTTCATTCTCCTCTATATTCATTTTGGTGCCTGGTAAATGTATTTTTTGGCTACATCTGCAACTCATCTTCAATAGTGGGTTAAGTGTGCGCCTTGGGATGAGTTATCCTCCCTAGTAAATGAAGAACACGTCACTTATAATATAGAAAATGTTCTATAGAATGTGTACTAGTTAATCCTTTCATTTGAGGGATCATAACAAAAAAAATCAAAAGAATATGGTTAAAACATTTTATTATATCTCGTGATGATATTAGTTAGGAATCCAATTCATTCATACAATGATGATGATGAAACTTGTTTATAGGTTGTCATTGATCCCCAAAAATATTCTAAGGATTTGAGTGTGTGATAGTCCCATAGGTAATAATACTTCTAAGGCATTTCATTACTATAAATTAAGTATAATGTTTAAATATCAAGATACTTTAAAAATTTAAGAATAATTCAATAATTAGGATTGAATTCCCTGATTTATCTAGATTTATCATAGGGTTCTGTGGTAGTAGGAAATTATGTTTGGTTAATGCTGACATGCCAGTAGGAGAATCTATGCTATTTTAAAAGAACTCATCTATTAAAGGTTTGACAATTCCCCTTGGACAACCCGTACCCCCTGGACAGCCCCCCACCCTTGTTGACAGCCCGCCAACCCCACCCCGGACACCCGCCCACCACCCCCCGGACACCCCCATCCCCCCGGATGCCCACACCCCTTGGAAATCCCCCCCCACCCCCTTGACACCCTCGACCCTATTGGACAGCACCACCACCCTCGTGAACAGCTCGACCACCCCCTGTGGACAGCCCGCCCACCCCCTGGACATCCCGCCCACCCCCTGGACACCCCAGACCCCCTGGACAGCCCTGCCACACCCATGGGTGGCCCTCCCACCCCCCTGGACACCCCGTACCCCCCGGACAGCCCCACCCACCCCCTGGACACCCCACTCAGCTCCTTGGACAGCCCACCCACCCCCTGGACTCGCCCTACCCCCTTGGACAGCCTGACCACCCCCGTGGACAGCCCGCCCGCCTGGACACCCCGATCCCCCTAGACAGCCCCCACCCCCTGGACACCTCCGACCCCCCAGACGGCCCCACCACCCCCTAAACACCCCGCACCCCCCTGGACACCCCGCACCCCCCTTGGACAGTCCTGCCACTCCCCTGATCCTCATCCTACTCCTCATCCTGATTTCCCTAAAGAATTTAAAGTATAAAACTCATGTACTCCCAATGAGATCCTTAAGGATTATGTATTCCTTGATCCACTTCCAATATCTTACTGGGTAATCCTTGAATATAGGCATTAGAAATTATGTATCTTATTTTCTTATATACACTCTATTTTGTTGTATTTCTTAATATTATTCTCATATAGAGTAATGTGTCATTTATGCTTTTATATAAAGTAAACAATTTTCATTTACCTAAATATTTTTTTGATTAAACTTCAATATTATTGAATATCTTTGAAATGACTTATTGCAATTTTTTTACAGAATGGACAGAATTTGGATGTACGAAACTAGTCGGATTTCAACCGATTTTCAAAATAATTTGAACAGCTTTCTAGATTTTGAATTTAACAAGGCTTCAGATAGTGGTCGCATACACTGCCCATGTTTTAATTGTGTTGGAAGACCTTGGTTGAGTCGTGAAGCAGTTAGCTATCATATAACCAAATATAGTTTCCAAACAAACTATTATGTATGGTATCACAATGGAGAGAAAATAGAATCTCAAAATGTTGATGATTCAAATGATAGGACTGAATTGGAGAGTTTGATATATGATCGGTTTCCATTTATTCGGCATCATGAGAAGGAAAGGATGTCCAACCAACAAGATTTCTATACAAGCACACATGATGCGTCCAATGAAAATGATGATGTTGATAGGGTGAAAAAATTGAATGATGCTGCGACGACTCCAGTATATCAGCAATGTGGTAAAATGAAAAAGTTGGAATTTTTAATCCGATTGTTTCATGGGAAAACTATGTATGGGATTTCAAATAATGCAATTGATTACATTCTTACATTCTTGAAGGACTTACTTCCAGATGATGCAGATATTCCCTCAAACCACTATATGGAATGGAAGTTAGTTGATGAACTTGGATTCTCAAAAAAACAAAAATTCATGCTTGACCGAATGATTGAAGCTTATTTTGGGAGGCAAATGCTGAAAGAAATGATTGTATCAAATGTGGAACCTCCTGATGGAAGCCAAAAGATGATGGAACACCATCTCGTGTGCCACAAAAAGTAATGTGGCACTTTCCATTGATCCCCAGATAACAGAACCTTTTCATTTCTGATGAAATATCCGTAAAAATGCGATGGTATGACACCGAGAGAAAAAAGAATAATGAAGAGTTGGTTCACCCTGTAGATGGATTTTCATGGCAGAGTTTTGATGCTCGATATCGTGAATTTGGAGCTGACGTGCATAATGTGAGACTGGATCTTTCATGTGACAGTTTTAATCCATTTGGGCAGATGCTTACTTCGCACAGCACATGGCCAGTTCTCATACACATTTATAACCTTCCCCCTTGGTTGTGTATGAAAAAGCCTTACACTTTCTTGAGTATACTGATATTTGGCCCTTTTGATCTCGAAAATGATATAGATGTATACATGCAAACTTTAATAAAAGAGTTGAAACTTCTTTGGGATGTGGGTGTGCCCACATACGATGCATGTTCGAAAGACATATTTCAGATGCGTTTTGCACTTATGTGGACGATCAATGATTTTCCTACTTATGCAATGATGTCTGGATGGAGCACAAAAGGAAAATTGTCATGTCCTGTTTGTATGAAGAATACTCGATCGAGAAGACTGAAATATCATCGTAGTTTTAGTTTTATGGGACATCGATGATTCTTACCAATGAACTATCCATATTGAAACAATCGTCGAAGATTTGAAAATACCATGGAGAATGACGATCCACCTCAGCATATGTCTGGAACTAATGTGCTTAATTAATTGAAAGATTTCAGTTATTCATTTGGGAAGGGTGTAATGAAATCTATAAAGAGGAAAAATGTTTCCAATGATACCTGTTACAATTAGAAGAAGAAGAGTATATTCTTTGAGTTGTCGTATTGGTCAACCAACTTGTTACGTCATTTCTTAGACGTAATGCACATTGAAAAGAATATATGTGAAATGTTGCTTTCGATTCTTCTAAATGTTAAGGGGAAGTCAAAAGATAATTTACGATCTCGCGTGACTTGGTAGATTGGGGGATCAGACCAGAATTTCATCCTGTCTTTATCAGTGAAAATAAATGGAAAGTTCCATGTGCTTCTTATGTGAGGACACCTGCTGAAAAAAATCAATATCTAGAAGTGCTAGAGACTATTAAAGTTCCTGATGGCTATTCAAGCAATATATCAAAACGGGTCAACATAAAAGAGTTGAAGCTGAAATCTTTGAAGACTCATGATTATCACGTCCTTTTGCATGAGTTGATTCCAATAACAATCTGTAATCTCTTGTCCAATAATGTTAGAGTATCAGTTATTCGGTTGTGCTTTTTTTAGAGATCTTTATGCTAAGAGGTTGTCCAAATATTTCTTGCAAAAACTGTTGGCAGAGACACCCTTAATTTTGTGTGAGTTAGAGAGAATATTCCCTCCATCATTTTTTACATTCATGTTGCATATGACTGTCCATCTTCCGACCGAAATACTTCTTGGAGGACCCATTGCTTTCTGTTGGATGTATCCAACTGAATGAAACATGTGCACATTGAAATAATATGTTCAGAACATGAATTATCCCGAAGGTTCTATTTTGAACGGTTACTTGGATCAAGAATGTATGGATTTCTGTGCAATGTATTTGTCTGATCTTACTATGAGAATAAACAGACCAATGAGAAATGAAGAAGAACAATATGGGAAAATTGAACCCAGTTTTCCATCACTTCCTTAGACAAGAGGAATTCCGGGATCATATACATTGACAATATTAAGCCTTGAAGAGCGAGAGATGACACATCGCACAGTGTTGTTCAATTGTGATTTGTTCGATGAGTATATCAAGTAAGTAAATTGTACATGTATCTCTTATCTGATCTCTTGTAATTTTAAATATTTGTTAAAATATTATTATTTTTATCTATAGGGAACATAAATAATTGATATATAGAAATTATCGTTCTTTATCTTTGAGAAGGAAAGAGACTTTTCATAGCAAAGGGTTTTCTGCTTGGTTGAAATTGAAGGTAAAAATATTTCTATAATAACTAAATAAAAATAATATTTAATTAACTTTACTATTTGTTTATATTTTAGGTATTGAGTTTTCCTATAGACTCTGTTTCTGAGGAAATAAGAGCTTTGGATTTTGGTCCTAATACCATGGTTCGTGCTTGTAAATCACTTGTGATCAATGGATACAAATTTATTATCACTGAACGAGCAAGAAACATGACAACACAACATAATGGTGTTATGCTAACTGCCACAACAGACTGTTATGCCAGTTCATCGGATACTAGACCTCGTTCTGAAAATGTTTCTTATTATGGAGTCGTGGAGAAAATAATAATTTTGGATTATTACTCGCATGGTCGAGTCACGATGATGAAATGTCAATGGTTTGATTCAATGACGAGGCAAGACACCTTTATTGATGATTATGGATTTCAAGTTATTGACATGACTCGCACTCTTGCCACCGATGAACTATATATATTGGCATCAATGGTGAAACAAGTTTTTTATGTCAAAGATCATCGTCATCCTAAATTTGGTGTAATTATTGAAGTAAATCCCAGACATGTTTTTGATGATGGTGATGATGAAGTTGACACTATCCCTACTGCAATTGGAAGCAATCCGTTTATTACTTATGATGACGCCAATAGCTCAATTTTCAGAGTTGATTGTGAACCCGAAGTTGTGGTGGGAAATATATAGAATCATATAGTTGTGTTCTCACCTATATGTTTCACCTACATCATTCAGAGTGTGTATCCTAGTACTTACCTTCAAACCACCATAAATGTTCTTTTACATTATGTTTTTTTTATCAGAATGGTTTTTCTATATATATTTCTTGGGTTACACATTAGTTATCTGTTTCTAATTACTTCTATATTTGTTTTCATTGCATGAAATGACACCCATTGAAGAGAGGTGACGAAAAAAGATGACAGATAATAATCGCCACATGGTACAGATGGGTGTTCCTCCACTCATCCCTATTGTGAGTATTTTATTTCAAATAAAAATATTTCAATTAACTTATAATATCATGTGTTTACTTTTGTGTTAAACTTTCTCAGGATCGACCCCCTACACGAGAGATATCTGACGAGGAGCCTGATATTGCTCCTAGTAGAGAGGCTGGTGGTAGGAGGGGGGTGTTGTCAGAGATAGACGATCATCTAGTGGTCCCGGTACTGAGGCCGGTGGTATGAGGACCCGTGGGGCGAGAGTTAGATGATCCACTACCACAAACATATGTTCTTCGCCCCATTTTGATCCTGGCATGTCTTCAGGGACACACGGGATATTTAGACCTCCAATGTTTACACTACCAGTTGGCCAAACATCTATTCCATCATCTTTTACTTCTAGTTCATTATCTCCAAGCTATTATATTCCACCTTCTTCGACTCCTGCTGTGACACAGTATGTGGCTGAGGAGCGTACAATGAGGGACACTCCACTTTTACAGGATATTCCTTCAACTTCTGCACATCCAGTGATTCCCATTGATCCGACTACCATAGGTATATTTATATAATATCAAATTTTTATACCAAATTTTATTTTATTTTAACTTGTACTGATATTATTTTTCTTTAATAATAGATTCATCTATAGATAGGAGGCGAGGGAGGGGGAGTACTCGATTGCGTACGGTATGGAACTGCAAGACACAGTTGATGGTTGAATACAATGTTGATGGACAAATGATTGAGAAATCTGGGTAGGAATGTCGGGGTTTTTTGGCGACGCTAGGAAAATACTCTGATATCATTCCGGTCAGCCCACTCTCTTGGAAACATATGCCACACGAAGTCAAAGATAATGCGTGGGCAAAAATATGGGTAAAAAATCTATTGGATTTAATGTAGTATTTTTTTGTATTTATATGAACTAATCTATTGGGTTTCAACTTCGGTTTAACTTCCCTGATGGAGAAGGTGCACAACCAACGCATTTAAAAGAGTTAGGAGAGATTTTGAGAGCTTATAGGCATGACCTATATGTTGGCTGGTGTGAGAGAGTGGGAACGGAGTTAGAGACATTACCTATCAGGGATGATTGCCCGATAGAGCAATATCGCCAAATGATTACCCATTGGGTGACTGCCAAATTTAAGGTATTAATCTCATTTGAGGTATTTAAATGAGAGTTTTCATATTTTTCATTAATATAATCTTATTTATTATTAAACATTATTTAGGAATATTCTGAAAAAAACAAAAAAAACATTGATTCAAAGAAATAGCTCCACACTTTGGGGTGCACAACTATGTCAGATCATGAGAGGCAGCTGGTATGATATAGTTGTTTATAATTTTTTAGGACTTTCCCTTTTTATTGTTTCCTACTAAAATTATGTGATTTATTGAATATTGAATATATGATTATACTTTCACTTTATATTGTTTCAATGTCATTACAGAAGCACAAGTTGAATATTGAAGGATGTATCCCTCGAGCAAAATTGTTTTTCTCAAGTAGAAGAAAAAAAGATGGAACTGCAGTAAATGAATCAACCCAAGAAAAGATTGTAAGTTTTTATTTGTTTATTTCAAAGTTTAATATCTATTTTTAAAGTTATTAATCTATTAATATTTTTAACAGGCTGCTTTAGAGGATCTTGATTCCCAGGAGCCTGACAATTTTGGGCCACACGATCATTTATATCAGGTTTTGGGAGAGGAGCACTCTGGTCGAGTACGCTGCCGACCTGGTAAGAATATAGTCCCAATGAGGTATTGGTCCTCTCCAGGTATCCATTCTAGTACCACCAATTTGGAACACGTCAAGGAGCATGGAAGACTATCTAATAAAAGGGTCATAGAGCTGGAAGTAAAAGTTCAAACGAGGGACAAAGAATTTATGAAACTGATGAAAGCTTTATCTTCATCACTTCCACTAGAGGCTAGCGTAGATTGTCAGACATTTATGTCGTCGATGGGTGCTTTATCCAATGCACCAGGAGGCAGCTCTCATGGCGGTCAAGATGATGACATTCTTGTTGATGACGAGGATGCTGAAGAGGACGAGGGCGAGGATGAGGATGAGGATGAGGACGAGGATGGGGCCGAGGGCGAGGATGGGGCTGAGGGTGAGGATGGGGCCGAGGGCGAGGATTGGGCCAAGGACGAGGAGGGGGCCGACGATGAGCATGGGGATGATGACGAGGATGACGACAAGGACAGAGATGGCAGCGAGGATAAGGACAATGATGACAGTGGTGATGATGATGGTGATCAGGGGAAGATTGATCCATTACATTTTTGAATTCTGTATAACTCTATATTTTTGAACTTGGTTTTCCACTATGGGGTTTTCCTCTTCTTCATAGGGATGTTGTTATCAGATCTCTTTTTTTCACTTGATTATTATTTTATGATTAGTCTAATACCTAGACCTTTAGTATTCATTGGTACTGTGATACCCATTTTTCTATTTTGTATTACTTATCTTTCTTAGTTAGCCATGTATTTCATGTTTATGTCATTTTCCCATAGAACTGCATTTTATGTCATTTATGGCTGATAGTTTTATGCCTGATAGTAACATGCGTGGAATAATCACAAGATAATAAATGTGCTTTTGCAATTAGTAATTGTACATTATTGATTATATTCTTATTTTTGTGATTTTGAAGTGAATCGTGCTGTTTTTGAATTTCCATTCTGTTCAGGGGATGATTTTTTTTAGTAATGGTGGATCTTCTGGGGGAAGAGGATCGGCAGGCGGGAGGGGAGGGGGCTGCTAGGTGAAAAGGGTGGGCAGGAGGGGAGGGGAGGGGGCTTCTGGAGGAAAAGGGTGGGCAGGGGGAGGGGAGGGGAGGAAAAGGGAGGGGGGGAGTGGAGGGGAGGAGGCTGCTGGGTGAAAAGGGTGGGTAGGAGGGGAGGGGCAGGGGGATGCTGGAGGAAAAGGGTGGGCAGGGGGGAGGGGAGGGGAGGAGAGGGGAGGGGGCTCCTAGGTGAAAAGGGTGGGCAGGAGGTGGAAGGGGAGGTGGGGAGGGGAGGGGAGGGGGCTTTTGGGTGAAAAGGGTGGGCAGGAGGGGAGGGGAAGGGGGAGGGGAGGGGCATGGGTTGGGCAGGTTGGAGGGGAGGGTAGGGAAGTAAGGGGAGGGGAGGGGAGGGGAGGGGGCTACTGGGTGAAAAGGGTGGGCAGGAGGGGAGAGGTAGGGGGAGGGGAGGGGCTGGGGCTGGGCAGGTTGGAGGGGAGGTTAGGGAAGGGGAGGGGAGGGTGTCTTCATTGCGGATGCATTTGGTTCTCAAAGTGTCTTTTTTTTGTTTAAAATGGATGCACTTTTTAAGTAAAATAAACGACATATGGAAAATAGACCAAACACATTCATATTGTGTTGATACTTTAGGAAAACGATCCATGGGTCATTTGTGATGTGTAAGAGTCAACCCCACCTCAATCCGAGGCGCGGCGTGGCCGGCACCACTCAAAGTGTCTCACTTTTCTTTGAAATGAACAACAGTTTAAGTAAAAACAACAACTGACATATGGAAAACGGACCAAACACATTCGGATTCTAATGATACTTTAGGAAAAGTATCCATGGGTCATTTCTGACGTGTATGAGTCAACCCCGCCTCAATTAGAGGTATGGTGTGGCCGGTACCACTCAAATTGTCTCACTTTTATTTTAAATGGACAAGATTTTAAGTGAAAACAAATACTGGCATATAAAAAACCAACCAAACACATTTGGATTCTATTGAAACTTTAGGAAAACGATCCATGGGTCATTTGTGACGTGTATGAGTCAACCCCGCCTCAATCCGAGGAGCGGTGTGGCCGAAACCACTCAAAGTGTCTCACTTTTCTTTGAAATGGACAACAGTTTAAGTCAAAACAACAACTGACATACAGAAAATAGAAAAATTGCATTCGGATTCTGTTTAAACTTTAGAAAAGCAATCCATGGGTCATTTTTGATGTGTAAGATTCAACCCCGCCTCAATACAAGGAGCGGTGTGGCCGACACCACTCAAAGTGTCTCACTTTTCTTTGAAATGGACTACAGTTTAAGTCAAAACAACAAATAACATACGGAAAAAGGACCAAACGCATTCGGATTCTATTGATAATTTAGGAAAATTATCCATGGGTCATTTGTGACATATACGAGTCAACCCCGCCTCAATCCGAGGAGCGGTGTGGCCGACACCACTCAAAGTGTCTCACTTTTCTTTGAAATGGACAACAGTTTAAGTCAAAACAACAACTAACATACGGAAAATGGACCAAATGCATTTGGATTCTGTTGATAATTTAGGAAAAGTATCCATGGGTCATTTTTGAAGCGTACGAGTCAACCCCGCCTCAATATGAGGCACGGTGTGGCCGGTATCACTCAAACTGTCTCACTTTTATTTGAAATGGATAAAATTTTAAGTGAAAACAACTACCGGCATACAAAAAACTGACAAAACTCATTAGGATTATGTTGAAACTTTAGTAAAATGATCCATGGGTCATATGTGACGTGTAAGAGTCAACCCCGCCTCAATCCGAGGCGTGGTGAAGATGGAACCGCACAAAGTGTCTTTCTTTTGTTTAAAATGGATGCGCTTTTAATTAAAATAAACGACATACAGAAAATGGACCAAATGCATTCAAATTCTGTTGATACTTTAGGACAAGTATCCATGGGTCATTTGTGATGTGTACGAGTCAACCCCGCCTTAATCCGAGGCGCGGTGTGGCCGGCACCACTCAAAGTGTCTCACTTTTCTTTGAAATGGACATGATTTTAAGTGAAAACAACTACTGGCATACGGAAAACCAACCAAACGCATTTGGATTCTGTTGAAACTTTTGGAAAACAATACATGTGTCATTTGTGATGTGTATGAGTCAACCCCGCCTCAATCCGAGGATCAATGTGGCCGACACCACTCAAAGTGTCTCACTTTTCTTTGAAATGGACAACAGTTTAAGTCAAAACAACAACCGGCATACAGAAAATAGACCAAACACATTCGGATTCTATTGAAACTTTAGGAAAACGATCCATGGGTCATTTTTGACGTGTAAGAGTCAACTCAACCTCAATCCGAGGAGCGTTGTGGCCAACACCACTCAAAGTGTCTCACTTTTCTTTGAAATGGACAACAGTTTAAGTCAAAACAACCACTAACATACAGAAAATAGAACAAACGCATTCGGATTCTATTGATACTTTAGGAAAAGTATCCATGGGTCATTTGTGACGTGTACGAGTCAACACATCCTCAATACGAGGAGCGGTGTGGCCGACACCACTTAATGTGTCTCACTTTTCTTTGAAATGGACAACAGTTTAAGTCAAAACAACAACTGACATACGGAAAACAGACCAAACACATTCGGATTCTGTTTAAACATTAGGAAAAGTATCCATGGGTCATTTTTGACGTGTACGAGTCAACCCCGCCTCAATCTGAGGCACGGTGTGGCCAGTACCACTCAAACTGTCTCACTTTTATTTGAAATGGACATGATTTTAAGTGAAAACAACTACCGGCATAAGAAAAACTGACCAAACGCATTCGGATTATGTTGAACCTTTAGGAAAATGATCCATGGGTCATATGTGATGTGTAAGTCTCAACCTCGCCTCAATCTGAGGCACGGTGTTAACGGAACCTCTCAAAGTGTCTTTCTTTTGTTTAAAATGGATGCACTTTTAAGTAAAATAAACGACATACGGAAAACAGAAAAAACGCATTCGTATTCTGTTGATACTTTAGAAAAAGTATCCATGGGTCATTTGTGACGTGTAAGAGTCAACCCCCCTCAATCCGATGTGCGGTGTGGCCGGCACCACTCAAAGTGTCTCACTTTTCTTTGAAATGGAGAGGATTTTAAGTAAAAACAACTACTGGAATACAGAAAACTGACCAAACGCATTTAGATTCAGTTGAAACTTTAGGAAAACGATCCATGGGTCATTTTTGACATGTACGAGTCAACCCCGCCTCAATACGAGGAGTGGTGTGGCCGACACCACTGAAAGTTTCTCATTTTTCTTTGAAATGGACAACAGTTTAAGTCAAAACAACAAATGACATACAGAAAATAGACCAAACGCATTCAGATTCTGTTTAAACTTTTGGAAAACAATCCATGGGTCATTTTTGACGTGTATGAGTCAACCCCGCCTCAATCCGAGGAGCGGTGTGGCCGAAACCACTCAAAGTGTCTCACTTTTCTTTGAAATGGACAACAGTTTAAGTCAAAACAACAACTGACATACGGAAAATGGACCAAACACATTTGGATTCTATTGATACTTTAGTAAAAGTATCCATGGGTCATTTTTGATGTGTATGAGTCAACCCCACCTCAATCCGAGGAGCGGTGTGGCCGACACCACTCAAAGTGTCTCACTTTTCTTTGAAATGGACAACAGTTTAAGTCAAAACAACAACTGACATACGGAAAATGGACCAAAAGCATTCATATTCTGTTGATACTTTAGGAAAAGTATCCATGGGTCATTTATGACGTGTAAAAGTCAACCCCACTTCAATCTGAGGCACGTTGTGGCCGGTACCACTCAAACTGTCTCACTTTTATTTGAAATGGACATGATTTTAAGTGAAAACAACTACCGGCATACGAAAAACAGGCCAAACGTATTCGGATTCTGTTGAAACATTAGGAAAACGATCCATGTGTAATATTTGACATGTAAGATTCAACCCCTCCTCAATATGAGGCGCAGTTTGGATAGAACCGCTCAAAGTGTCTTTCTTTTGTTTAAAATGGATGCGCTTTTAAGTAAAATAAACGACATACGTAAAATAGACCAAAAACATTCGGATCATGTTAATACTTTAGGAAAACGATCCATGGGTCATTTTTGAGGTGTACGAGTCAACCCCGCCTCAATACGAGGCACGGTGTGGCCAGAACCACTCAAAGTGTCTCACTTTTCATTGAAATGGACAACAATTTAAGTAAAAACAACAACTGACATACGGAAAACGGACCAAACGCATTCGTATTCTGTTGATACTTTAGGAAAAGTATCCATGGGTCATTTTTGATGTGTAAAAGTCAACCCTACATCAATCATAGGCACGGTGTGGCCGGTACCATTCAAACTGTCTCAGTTTTATTTGAAATGGACATGATTTTATGTGAAAACAACTACTGGCATACGGAAAACCGACCAAACGCATTCGTATTCTGTTGAAACTTTAGGAAAAAGATCCATGGGTCATATGGGACGTGTACGAGTCAACCTCACCTCAATACGAGGAGCGGTGTTGACGGCACCTCTCAATTTCTCTTTTTTTTTTGAAAAGGACATCATTTTAAGTGAATACAACTGAAATTTACACTCATCAACGATAGTCGCAAACTCTTTTTCATGAGTTGGGTTGTTTCACTCATGGGGTCATAAGTGAAGAGACTCATAAGAAAATATATTTTCACCATATATTATAAACAATACAAATTCAATGAAAAATTCATCACAAATCATTACATACCCAAATCTATTATCAGAAAAAAATGGGATATGAGCCAATTTCAAACTCTTATTCAACTCTAATAGGTATTTATCATACTGTTCTGCCTATTAGAATTTGATGGGTAGGTGGGGGGGCTGTGCTGGTTGGGGGGTTGTGCAGGGGTGAGGTGAATTACTATCGGATGATTGTTGTCATATGAAGATTGAAATAGGGAATTGTAGTACATGACATGGTTGGAAGAATTTGATGGTTTTATGTGTTTTTTTGTGCTATTTTAGGTGTTTGTTATACTGTTTTAAGTTTTTATGTGGATTTTGTGATATTTTTTATGCAGTTGTAGGTGTATAGTGGAGGGGCTACTGGAGGGGCTGCTGTGCAGCAGTTCTGGGAAAACTCAATACCAACGGTTCTAAACCGTTGGTATAAGAGTGCCGAAATTCTAGAAAAACATCTATACCAATGGTTTAGAACCGTTGGTATATGTGTTATGGAAATACACAATACCAACTGTTCAGAACCGTTAATATATGTGTTCTGGAATTCTGGAAAAACACAATACCAACGGTTTTGAACCGTTGGTATTGGTGTTTTGAAAATTACATTACCAACGGTTGAGAAACATTGGTATAACAATTCTCAAAAATGCATTACCAACGGTTATAAACCGTTGGTATACATTGAGAGAAATTTAATAAAACAATATACCAACGGTTTAGATAAAACCGTTGGTATATGGCTTTCCTCACGGCTTACTAACCAACGGTTTGGAAAACCATTGGTATAGGCTATACCGATGGTTTTCCAGCCTATACCAATGGTTTAAAACCGTTGTTATACCCTTCTTTTCCATTAGTGTCTCTTCGATGGCTTTGATTTGATATGTGGTAGAGCCCAAAAGGACACCCAGAGCAAAAGTTATGGCCGTTTGAAGTTGGATAACTTTTTTAACTTTCTTATATCTCTCATATCGTCCGCACCTTAGACCGTCTCACAATTTTGATTATACGAGCCTCTAGATCTCTTCATGATCTTCGATTTGACTGGTCGTGGTTCTCCAATGGACACCCGGATCAAAAGTTATCATCGTTTTAGTGAATTCGAGGTTTCTCATGTTTTTTATTTTCTTTCTTTCATTTTGCGGCAGTTTACCCGAACCGCTGCTATTTCGCAGCGATTTTTTAAAAAACCGCCACTATTCATTTATTACTTAATTATTACTTATTTTTACTTAATATTAGACATTAATTATTTTTAATTTTAGCAGCCCCTTGTCGGTTTTCAGAACAATGGGTTCAGTCAAAATTATATATTTATGAGTTTATAATAGATATTTTAGTAAAGGTAATAGAATAGTATTTCCATAATTATTTATTAGGTTTTAGGTTCATTATATTTAAGTTTAGAATATGGTTCTCCAAGATGAAATCCATAATGCGCTTGTTTTAGTATTTTTTAATGAATAAAGGGTAATATACTAATGGTCAGTTAAATCTAAATATTACCAAAACAGAAATAAAAATAAATTTTAGATTCATCAGTATCAAATAATATTACCATCATGTAAGTTTTATTAATCATTCATGATATATGAATTATAATGTCGTTCATTTAGGTTGTAGAACCGACCCGAACGAGAACACATTATAACAATTGAATGAGTAAGAAAACAGAGTCATATTATGATACTATAATTTTAAAATAATAATAATTATGTAAATAAAATATAATTTTATTGCTTTATGAGGTCTCATAATATTTTAGGTGATAAATTAAATGAAATTGAAAGAAAAATAACTTGTTACATACTTTGACAAAATCACTCCTCACAATGACTTCCCTTAGAATAAAGGACATAGGCATCCTTCTTGTGTATAGATTATTTCAAACATAGTACATGACTATATTTAAATAAAAAATGGGTGGTTATTAAAGATTTATTCTATGGATATGAGTTATTGGTAGTGGCTATAATAGATCTCCTTTTATAGGTGAAATTAAGGGACATTTCATTGAAAACATTAGTTAGGTAAAGGTAAAGATGAAATCACATGATATTGGTGATTTATGTGATGAAATATATATAGGAAATTTAGGTTTGGATCCCAAACCAAAAAAATAATTCTATAATATCTAATTATTACGTTCATTAAACAAAATTCAAGCTATGATAAATTACCACTTTTACCCCTTTTGAACTTGTTTAATTATTAACCATGGTAACTATTTTTTATATTAAAAATATATGATTAAATATATAGACTAATTTGGATGATTTTATTTCAGATTTTGACTCTATTTAATCTAAACCAAATTCTATATATGAGAAATTTTACATTTAAATCAAAATATAACATATATATGAAAAAACAGTTTTTGTAGAAAAATCACTTTTTAAAAATTAAGTATTCTTATAATTATTTCCCTTAAATTACAAATTAAATTAGTTTTAATATAATTTTTAATATATAAACATTATATTATATTAATTAATTTAATGTGATCAATTTAATTTATTTATATTAAAATACACAACACTTAAAAAAACAATTCTGTAAAAATACCATTTTCACCCATACTGTGGAAACTGAATATTACATATTTAACTTATTTTTATACTTAAAAATGAAGTTTAACTTATTAATTAATTTTATTAATCTAAATCAAAATATTAAATACACTTTATTTTACTCAATTTCTAAAAGCGATAAAAATTATTTTTTATATAAAAATGCATAACGTATAAAAATAATATATTGAGAAAAATGTATTTTTAAGAAGAAAATGAATTTAAACTTATTAATTTAAATTTTATAAAAATTAAATTAATATTAAATTATTATATTATCAATAAATTTCACTAAAATCATTCTTTATTAGTTTTTAATTTAATCTATTATTATAAAAATACATTACACATAAAGAATAATTCTTTAAAAAATATATCTTTTTACAATTAAATGGTTTTATATTAATTTATAAACAATTTATAATAGATGTATGAATTATTATTAATTTTTAATATTTATAAACAAACCATTATATTTAATACTCAAAATGTGAGAAATGTATATTTTTAAATAAAAAAATATAATATATAATAAAATAGTATTTTTAAATAAAACATTTTTTAGTTATGAAAATTATATTAGTATTCAATATAGTTAATTATTTCTTGGATGTTAGTTGTTTACATTACTAATCATTCATTTTTATCAATTCATTTAAAGTCATTCTTTAAAATTAACAAGTTTAATAAAAATGAATATTTTATAAAAACGATTTCTTTAAATTAAAAGGTATATCCAAAAATGAAATAGTATCCTTTAATTATATTAAAAATGATTTATTTTATTTCAAGTAACTTATTTATAATAAATATATATATTTTTGACATCTAAATAAACTCTATGTATAATAACTATATACCAGTAATTCCAAATCGGTATCATGTTTACTGGTATTATACCTAATGGCTATATACGACTATATAATGAATATATTACAACCATTCCATCCTATAAATTCATTCCACTATATCTTCTCAATTAATAGTTATCATTCATATAGTTATCATTTTCTTTTTTATATCATTATTTCTCCTTTCATTATGTTTTTTTATCATTGTAAGTTTAGTTCTACCAATGCAGATTATCAAGAGTAAAGAAGATCTAAGTGATTTTCTTATTGAAAAAGTATTATTATTTTTATATGTTAACCCCTTTTAATTTATGCAATTTTAAAAGATTTACTAATCCATATTATGTAAAAATATAGGGAATTTAATAATTAGTTTCATGTAATTTTGTTGTAATGTTACATTTTGAATGAATAAAGTGTTTTTAGTTTGATTCATATATTGTGTAACTTATTTATTAATAAATATTAATTATTTTAAAAACATATTTTAGAATTATAGACATATAGTTTAAGGAATTTTTTTACCTAAATGCTGGGGTGTTACATTCTCAAACCCTAAATAAATTGTATCCTCACAATTTTAATTATCTCTCACCGAGGGTATCCATAAAATAAAAAAGATTCAAAATATAATTTCTAATGAGATATCAACCTCACTGTATTAGGTAAGAATATGAAACCCATATTTTCAAAAACCACTTTAGAAAAATAACCCCTTGTGATTGGGTATTAAGACCCATATAAGGAAATTAATTTCTATAGGGAAATCATAATTATCCTTACATTAATAAATGATCATAGGTTGATTCATGATATGAGATGTGATTTCATTATTCAATAAATTAACTTTCCCTCTATATAGAGAGAACCAACCCATGCCCAAAATCATAATAAATTCAACTAATGGGAGAATAATATGATTTATAGGAATCACATTCCCCCAAACTTCTATTAGAGAGAAGTTATAGACATATGATGTATTAATTATTCCCTTATAAATTTTCAAAGATAATATAATTATTAGGGTGGTGAATTGATGCTTGTGGGAAATATTTTAGATATAAAGGAGTAGGTAGAACTAGAATTAAATAAGACATTTATAGTTATTGAGGGGACAATAAGTGTACTTTCCACCGTTTGTTTTCATGACTCACTTCAGCAATTGTGATTTTATAAGCTTTCCCTTTGTCCATTAGATTAAGAGGTTGCTGACATTAATTATCATCATTAACCCTTGTATTAGTGCACAAGTTTTTATAGTTACAAAATTCCTCACATTTAAAACATTTCATAGTTAGTGGCATCTTTTGAAGAACTTTATTATGTTAACTTAACTCTTCCTTTTTTCTTGGAAGTTTATTGTTGGATGCCATCCTTTACCATACATAAAATATCTTTCAGTTCAATTGATACATTCCACTAGGTGCTTCTTCCCACAATTTTTCATATAGGTTGATTAATTTCCTTTCCTTTATGGTTTTTATCATTTGAGTAACCTAGTGCTGTGAGAATAGTGGGAGCCTAAATTTATATTTCTATCTTAAGAACATATTGAAAAATTTACTCATTGCCAACAAATTCTCTTCTATCCAAATTCTCATAGTGAATTGGTTTTAATCAACTAAAGAAATGATGAATTTTAATTTTAGGGTCGACTATAAAACCAAAATCATACCTTAAAATTCTTGGGATGTTTTCCCCATACACTGTTACAAAAAAAGCTTTTAATAGTGCTGGCCTTCATCAGTGCTGAAACAAGAATTCATAAAGGGTACCTTTTATCAACAGTTTTTTCTAGCAATGATAAAAGGAACCCTTTATCAGCACATTTTTTAGCACTTATAAAAGGCATCCTTTATCAACCCATTTTTTAGCACTAATAAAGGGTACCCTTTATCAACACTTTATGTTTAGAATTGATAAAAGAAACCCTTTATCAATGATTTATTTTTAGTGGCCATAATAGAATACTTTATCAGTGATTTTTTAGCACTGATAAAAGTATGGATAAAATGAAATAATTAATTAGATAAATAATAAAAATGATTCTATTAAAATAATATTAAAATTTTTATTAATTAAATAATTATTGATAAAAATGTATAAATTTATTATAATATATATAAATTATAAATAGTATATATTAACTATATAGATATATGTAAAATAAAAATTAAACAAATAAAAATTAAAAATTAGTAAATTGAGAAAAATATTAAAACTTTTATTAATTAAATAATTATTAATAATATTAATAAATAGTATATATTTAATATATATATATATATATGAATGTATATAAATATTATTTATATAGTACACAATATTATTTATGCTTTACATTAAAAAGAAATATATTTAGAGAATAATGGATTATAATTAAAAATTAATATGAATTAAAAATACTGATGAACTGCATCGATAAATAGACATAATTGAATGTCATTTGATTTTT
This sequence comes from Viscum album, assembly GCA_963277665.1. Classification (NCBI taxonomy): domain Eukaryota; kingdom Viridiplantae; phylum Streptophyta; class Magnoliopsida; order Santalales; family Viscaceae; genus Viscum; species Viscum album. The sequence goes on along the minus strand of OY728135.1, from coordinate 1,814,575,170 downwards.
CAATTTAACATAGATCAAAAGTATTATATTGATTTCATATATACATAATTAATTCATTTTTACACACACACACACACAAATATTTTTTTGGAAATTTAATCAATTTATATTATTCATTTTTTATATATTTATTTACTATGTTTTAATATTTTCAATATATATTTATCTTTATTTCAATATATATCAATTTTTAATGAATTATATTAATCAAAATTATCAAAATTTTTAATATTGTACTCATTTTTAATTAATCAATTTTACTCATTTTTAACATGCATGCACTTAAGATTAAATATTCATTAATAATGTTAAAAATACATTTGTAAAAAAATATTTATAAGTAAATATATTTATAAAAGTATATTTCATTTTTTATACATTTATAATTATAAATAAAGAAATAATATTTGTTTAAAAAGTATTTATATAATTATAAATAAATAATTATGAAATTATAAAAAATTTATTTAAATAGTGAATATATTTACTATATATATATATATAATTATATAAAAATATATAATGATCTAAATTTTATTTTTTAAAAAATTATCTTTATAATTATAAATAAATAATTATAAATTCAAAGAATTAAAAAATTAGTATTTTATAAGAAGTATTATTATAAGTATTATAATTATATATAATTAATATAATTTTTTAAAAAAGTATTATTTTTTAAAAAAGGTATGATAAGTATTTATTAGTTCTTTATTGGCACTGATAAAAATAGATATTTATCAGTGCTAAAAAAGTGCTAATAAAGATTGAATTTATCATCACTCTTTTAGTGCTTGTAAAGATTCATTTTATTAGTGGTAGTTAACTTAGCACTGATAAAAGGTATCTTTATCAATGATTTTTTGTAAGTGCTGATAAAATTTTCCAATCAATTTTAAGAACCCTAACCATCATGAACTAGTTTGCGATATCCAAATCTCTCTATAGAAGCAACTTGCTGCCAGCACTCCTTGTTGTCAAATCCAAGCTTGAATCTAGTTTAGAATCGAGGCTCCAACTATTCCAAGGATTGAATCCAAGGCTCCAGCTATTCAAGGGTGGTATGAGAGCAAGGCTCAAATGAAAACTAGGTTTTTGGATATGTCTAATTTCCCTCGGTTATCCACTGAACCTTCTCATTCAATATTCATGTATCCCAACAAGTCTTGTAGCACTATCCTATAATAAAACAACCCAAAATTCATTTTTTAGATATATTGAAGTATTATCTTCCCCGATAGCATGTGTCTCTCCTTAGGACAACATTGGTATTGTGCGATGTGAAATATATCAAACCCAATGATGGGTCATATTATTGTGAGGTATAATAGGCTCCCAATACCTATATTTCATGACATATACCTCTTTGAAATCATCAAATTTAGAAAATTTCATCCACATAGCGGTTGATTTTTTCATTGGTTTGAAATATTCCATTGAAAATCACCTGTGAACCTCTTTTTCATATTTTTATTGAGAAATTAATGTGCTATAATTTTCTTGATTCGCCTATAAACCAAGGAAAATGCTTCACTAATCATAGACATCCCGATATCATACCTCATATGATCCACAAAAAATTCATTATGCTTATTCCAATCCCCAAATATTGTGTCTTCAACATATATGATTACCAACATCCTTTGATAATTCTTCTTCTTGATGTAGAGGGTTTGATCAACTCTACCTCATTAAAAACAAAGCTTTCTTAGGTATTGATCTAACCTTAAATACTAGGTCCTCAGTTATTTCTTTATCTTATACAAATAATTCTTTAATGGGAACACATTTCTATCATTTTCATCCATAATAAACCCATTCAGATTCTAAATGCGTACTCCCTCCTTAAGAAATCAATTTAGGAACATAGATTTGAAATCTATTTGGTATAATTTTAACTAAATTTGCACTTAAATAGCCAAAAAAATCAAATAGTTTCCAACCAGGATATGGGAGTAAATTTATCATAAATATAAATTCCTTTGATCTATGAGTTACCCTTTCACACTATACATTCTTTATTTTGATCCACTTTTCCATAGTCAATGATTTCATTACTGAACATCCACTTGGTTCTGATAACATTCTTGTCTTCCAAATATGAAACAATTTCCCATGTCACATTGTTCTTATTCAGATCAAGATCCTCAAGCATAAATTTGATCCAATTATCATCCTTGTCAGCCTACCCAAATGATTTAGGCTCAACTTGGGAAAAAATGAGGTTTTCTTAGAGTCTTACTCCTTTGAGATTTCACTGAAACTTTACAATCACTAATGAAATTTTATTCATTGATTTCTTCCTTTATTTTATTTCTAATAGTTGATAAAAATATGGCCATATTTGAAATGATAATCCAATGATTAATACTTTATAAAAATCTGTTCATTTATTTCATCACACATATAATAAACACTATGCATGTTTTACTTTAATCTGTGTAAAAACATATCATTCTTTTACATTGACTTTTTGGTTCCACCCTTAGGAGTCTCTTATTACCATCCATGTAATTCTCATAAAGGGGATGCATTACCCATTTTAGAGAACATAATGGAGTAAAAATATCATCCTCATTAGTTTTATCTACCGAATAGTTATTATTCCAATTTTTTGCATAGGACTCATCCCCCATCTCTTTTATGTTGCTTATTATACTCTGAGTAGTAGTCATCATATGGATGAATACTGCTTTGAGTATTTCAATAAACATAGGGTCATGTCCACAAGAGATGAAATATGAGTGTCAAACAACAAATTGTAATGATAACTATTAAGAAGATGAGATGACGAGGATGAAAATTGTCTATAACTTTCACCTTTGTATGAATTCAGAGGATAACACCTACCATAGTGGAGTAATTATTTTCTTAAATTAAATTACTCATTTTCTTCAAATAATATTAAAATTATTTGAAACAATAAAATGTTGAGTTTCCCTTATTATAATTATCTATAACTTTCACCTTTGATAATATATATCTTATGTGTATTTATTTATTTATTGTACAAAATGAATATATTATGAATCCAGTATGATATCATTAATTTCTCTCAAAAAATTCAAATCTTCAATCCAATGTATCTTATTTTCTCCTCGTCCTCCTTACTCATTGATTGATTGTTTGGAGAGATCAATTTTCATTTTTTTATCATCATTATTTCTTTACCATCAGCATATCCCTATGGTCAACAATGTTAGCACTGTAAAATAATTTTCCATATAATTAATTTATTATTTTATATTTATGTTTAATTTATTTCTTTTGACTATTACTCATATAATAATTATTTTCTTATATAATTTGATTCTTTTGTTTGAGTTGGGGTGGTTTGTTTTTAGTTTCTCATTATTGCAAGGGATTGGATTTTGAGCATAAAACTGAGATAACGACAACAATTAAATGTGTCAAAAATTCATACAACCATCAGGAAAAGGTGAATTCCTACTACTTATTTAATTAATTTTGTCATCATTTTATCTACAATTTTATTCTAATTTCCTTATTAATTTTATCTAATACTTATTTAGTTTTTTCATAGATCTTTAGGGAAGTCATATTTTTCTTTCATCTATCTACAACAAGCCACAAAAGAGATAAAATGATTATTTATTCCAATTTAACCACATATTCTTTTTTAATTTACTTTCTTTGTTGAACTGATGACACTGCATATTGATTCCGTGTAGTTAGCCAAAAAACCTTTCTCATTATTGAAATCCAGAAGAGTGGAGGAAGATCATGTGCCCATTTCGGTGACTTGTCATGATATAATAATCACATGAACTTCCTCTAATATTCTGAATTTCAACAATGTGAAAGGATTTTTGGATATCAACATTGAGTCAATATGCATTGTGGGCAGTTCAACATATAAATACAATGGAAACATGGTGACATTGATAGTTATGTTTTTTTGGAGACTTTGGGACGTGTAGGAATGAACCAAACCTCAATCCGACACATGGTGTGACTAGTATGAATCAAAGTGATTATTTTTATTTAAAATTGAAATTAATTTTAGTAAAAATGATAAGTGACTTACTCAAAACTGAGAAAAATATATTCTGATTATTTTAAAACTTTAGGTCAATGATCCATAAGTCATTTGGGACATGTAGGAATTATCCTCACCTCAATTAAATCCATGATGTGATCATATGACTCAAAGTGAATCATTTTTAATTGAGACATGATGTGATCCATATGGGTCAAAGTGAGTGTTTCTAGTTTAAAATGGAATTTTAGTAAAAAAAACAAGTGACATACTCAAGAAAGATGCAGGCCCAAGACGAATGCCCGGTCCCAATTTTATTAAAAAAAGAAGAAGAAAAAAACAGTACAAAGTACATAGGAAAGAAAGAGAAATCACCCCCAAAAACAATTCCACTCAAAAGACATCAAATTACCCATCATCACCACCATCCGAGTCATCTGGATCTGCTGATTTCCAATCAGATGGAGCATATTGGTTGAGCATATTGATGTATTGCTCCCTATGACATAACTCCCTTTCAGACAGAGATGTCCTAGACACTGCCTTATTCTGTCCCTTCTTTGTGTTTACTTCCTTCCCTTTTCCATTTTTGGTAGAGGACCTCGTAGACACCGTCTTCAGCATGTTGGAGTAGTCTTTTCTAGGTTTCTTCTTTTTTGTATCAGTTCTGGTTCCCATATTACCATTCCCATTATCAGATGTTCCTTTCCATTCTACTCGAACCATGTCACTATATGAGGCCTTGAGCACCTCCCTCTCATTCTCTTTCTCACCATTGGAAACATCTCCCCCCTCCCTAGGGGCCTCTCTCAGACCCTTGAAGCAATCATTTCCACCCCCCTCCGAGGTTGTAGCCCTCAAGTAAGGCTGATTGATGTCAATAGGGGTTAACACATTGCTGCCTGGAAATGCTACATCCTTATCCACTCCCACCTCCACAGACACCAGGTTATCTGATGCAATGTGAGTGAGGTCCTCCTCCACCAGTTTTCCATCCAGCACACTTGTCTCATTTTCTTCTTGCTGTGTGTTATCCCGAACTGCTTCCACCCTTCATGCTCACATGTAACCATCCCTTCAGCCTTCTCCATTTGGACCAGATCAGGAACATCAAGAGCAGAAAATTAATTACTTAAACAGAGATTTGGGTCACCCATCACACCCAGATTGTCACAAGACAAGATCTTCTCCATTGTTTCAGGACCCCCAGGCATCACAAGACCTGTTCCCAGGTGCTGAACACCTTTACTTGGTGTTTCCCAACCTATCTCCTGAGATTGCAATACTGGATGAACCTTCATCCCTTCAGCACCCTGGCACATCTGCTTAACTGATTCACCAATTGACTTGCTAGCTCCAAGATCCTTCTTCAGTCGCTAAAAAACTTCTGAAATGCCCGGCCCTGAGGCAGCAGTGTTATCCCCCTTCTCAGCAGCTGAGGAATCATACCTCTCCTGGCCAAAGTAGACTTCATTTTGTCCATCACGGTTGTGTATCTCTATTACATGCGGATTTTGAGGCAACATATCACCAGATTGGTTTCCAGAGGAGCCATGGTGGATCTCTTCATTCCCATTAATACCAGAACCAGCCTCACCCATCATCCTCACAGTAGGCTCCTCAATTGAGCCTGACAGTTTGGTATGACCTCCAAACTTCACAAAAATGCGGCACTCAGAGACCCAATGCCCCTGCCTTTGACAAAAAGAGAAAAAATTGATCCATGAATCATAAATGATGGATTGGGCATACCTGTACTAGCCTTCAATAACAATCCACACCGTCTCCGGTGGGGGATTTGATAAATCCATCTCCACACAAATCCTTGCAACCATTGGGTGTGATAATGAGGATGTCCGATGATTACAACAGAGAAAACGACCAATAGAGTTGCCAATTGACCGTAATAGACCAATGTTCTGAAACGGCAGTGGTAAACCAGGTAGCTGAAGCCATATCGCCGAGGAGGACGAGTCACGATTCATATGCAGATCAAACGACCAGCGAAGTAGATGGAAATAAAATCCACAGATGGATCTGTTAACACCTGACCATGCTGAAATCAAGTCCTCTTCATCCGCAAAGCACATGAGAATTTGACGCGGCCCTAAAATCCCAACAATCACACGATGCTTCAAACCCCAGACCTCATTAATATGCTTGGCGAAGACTTAGACCGACGGTCTTCCCCGCACGAATCTCGCAACCAAGGTTGTGGAAAACCTTGCAGATGCTTCGTTGAATTTCTGGACAGAAACTGGAACCACTGGCTATCCGTCGATCCATCCAGGGACCTTTGGAGCAACATTTATGCTAGGGATGAGAGGAGGATCCGTACCTGGAGGACGAAGCACCCCCGGCCCGGCTCACCGAGACCCATAAAGCGGAGGTTTAGACCCCTCCCCCCACGAAGGAGGAGGGGCCACTGCATCAACCATGGCGTTAGGGTTAGGTCATCCCGATCCCGATCACCATCACCGTGCCTGTCTAGCCTCATGAAATTATTACAAGTGACATACTCAAAACCAATAAAAAACATTCAGATTGTTTTGATAATTTATGAAAATAATCCATATGTTATTTATAATGTGTATGCTTCATCCTCACCTCAATCCGACATATGGTTTGACCGATATGACTCCATGTGTGTATTTTTTATTTAAAATTAACATAAATTTTTAGTAAAAACTGATAAATGAACTACTTAAACCTATAAAACACATTCATATTGTTCTGATAATTTATGAAAATTATCCATAAGTCATTTGTGATGTGTACTAATTAGTCACACCTCAATATGAAGCATAGCGTGACCAGTATGACTCAAAGTGCATCTTTTTATATAAAATTAACATCAATTTTAGTATAAATGACAACTGATGTACTCAAAATCAAGAAAACACATTCATAATATTTTTATACTTTAGGAAAATTACCCATAAGTCATTTTTTTACATGTAAGAATCATATGAACCTCAATTCAATGCATGGTGTGACTGGTATGACTCAAATTGAATCCTTTTATTTAAAATGGACATCAATTTTATTAAAAAAGGAGTGAATCCTTTTATTTAAAATGGACATCAATTTTATTGAAAATGACAACTGACCTAATCAAAACCAAGAAAACACATTCAAATTATTTTTATACTTTAGGAAAATGATCTATAAGTCATTTGGGTCATGTAGGAATCATAATAACCACAATCTGATGCATGATGTGACCGATATGATTCCAAGTGTGTCTTTTTATTTAAAAGCAGCATCAATTTTGGTAAAAATGACAATTGACCTACTCAAAACTAAGTAAACACATTCAAATTGTTTTTATAATTTAGTAAAATGATCCATAAGTCATTTTTGATGTGTAGAAATCATCTTCACCTCAATATAGTACAATATGTGCCTGATATGACTCAATGCATCAATTATTAGTTTAAAATTGACAATTTAGTTTAAAAAATGTCAATCACTAAAAACTGAGCAAACACACTCTAAAAACCAAGCAAAAACACGAAAATTTTCTTTATAGTTTAGGACATTGATTCATAAGTAATTTTTTATGTATAAGAATCATTTTCATGAAAAACTGATACATGATGTTATCAGTATGAGTTAAAGTGCATGTCTACAGTTTAAAATGAAATTTTAGTAAAAAAGAGAATTGATGTACTAAAAAATGAGTAAAAGCATTCAGATTGTTTTAATACTTTATGAAAAAAATCCATAAGACATTTGGAACATGTAGGAATTTTACTCACCTCAATCCGATGCACAATGTGACTGATATGACTCAAATACTCATTTTTATTTAAAATTGACATCAATTTTAGTAAAAATCACAACTGACCTACTCAAAACTAGGAAAAAACATTCAGATTGTTTTGATACTTTAGTGAAATGATCCATATGTCATTTGTGATGTGTAGGACTCAGCCAAACCTCAATATAATACATGATGTGCTCGATATGACTCAATGTGTCCGTTATTAGTTTAAAATAAATAATTTAGTTTAAAAAATATCGCTCACTGAAAACCAAGGAAATAAGCTCAAATTTTCTTGATAATTTAGGAAATTTATTCATAAGTCATTTGTGATTTGTAGGAATATTTCTCATATGAAACCATTACATGATGTGTTCTGTATGATTCAAAGTGCGTATTTCTATTTTAAAATGAAATTTTAGTAAAAATCACAAGTGATGTACTCCAAACTAAGTAAACATATTTGGATTGTTTTGATACTTTATTAAAATGACCCATAAGACATTTGGGATGTGTAAGAATTACCTAAATGACAATATGATGTCCAGTGTGACCAATATAACTCCAAGTGAATCTTTTCAATATATAAGTGTCATTTTAGTTTAAAACACACATCACATAACCAAAAATAAGAAAACGATCCTAGATTGTTTTATAATCATTCTATCTGTTATTACTTAATTAATTTACTTTTAATTTTTATCTTATACTTATTTAGTTAATTTTCACAAAGATAATTCTTGAAGATGTACAAGAAATGGCGTGACATGCAAGAATCCACCAAAAATCAATACGATACACAAATCTATTTATATGAATAAAATCTTAGTTTAAAATTGAAACTTTATTTTAATTTATTTATTTATACTATCACTAGAATAATAATTGTTTTCTTACACAGGTGATTTTTTTTCTCGAGTAGGGGTTAGGATCAAAAGACAAAGGAAGGCTGCTATTTTTTAATGTGTGTAATAATTTTTACTTATGTAATTTTTTAAACCAATGTTTGAAATGTCTATAATATAGTGTTTTTTCGTTTTGTTGTTGTAAATTTTATTTCATTTAAATTATGTATTCATACTTGATTTTTCTGATTTTGGGGTGTTTTTAGTGTTGTGGTGTGCTGTTACATAACACTACACTGGTTCTGGAGTGTGTTGTTACAAAACATTGTAGTATTCCCCTTTATCAATGCATCTAAAAGTGTTGATATAGGATTCATTTATCAGCAGAGATAAAATTGTTCTTTATCAGTGCTTTTTTTGCACTAATAAAAGACCAGGGCTATTAATCTCACTCCAGTATTCAGGGCTTCTCTAGCACTGATAAAGTCCATTTTTAGCACTGTTAAAAATATATTTTGTAGTAGTGATAGGTAAAAATGGTTTCATCATCCTTTTTATTAAGATAAAAGAAATTTCTCTATATTTTAGTGTCTATAGTTAAGGTAAAATATTTATTAAAAAATACCTCCTTAATCTCCTCCAATTTAATGGAGTTGATTTCTTCCTTAAGACTCATATTCATAATGAGAGTACACCATTGAACAACTTCACCTTCTAAATAAAAAACAACTAAAATAACATTTTCATGTCCCAAGATCTAGATAATATAAAATATCTTTTCCATTGTGTTAATCTATTTCTTGACAACTAGTGGATCAATAGACCCACTAAAGGAGGGTGATTGTTGCTGCATGAGAGACTCAATAACATGTTTCTCCTTATTTGGTGTAATTGGAAGCTCAAAATGGTTCAAGTTATTATTTATAACCATGTATATAATTTCAATGAATTTTTTAAACCCATATCCCATATCATTTTTATGTTCATTGGTATAATCAGCGTATTGTCCAACACACTAATTGTTAACTTTATTCCTCTTTGTTCCTTCCACTGACCAAAAACAAAAAGGATAATGTGAGTATAATTCAATAGTAATCAATTTAAGTGATCATATCATAAGGAAAATAAATCCTATAATGTTCTAAAACATGAAAATTATTACATTTTAGGATCATATTATATCAGTTTTTATTTGTCACATGTTGTTTTAAGTTGGTTTCTCTTATACTTATTAACCCAATCCCAAAAAATAATTAAACCCTATTTTTATATGAATTAAAGCACCCCATACCTTAACTTCTGATTTCAGTGCCAAAATAAAAACATTACATGTATTATTTGATACCAAATGAGATTAATAAATCATAATAGGAATATATTTTACATCATTTCCATAATTTAAACTTCACATCTCATAAATTCATACAATCCTAGAAACTAAAGGGTTAATGTATATGGAGATTAACAACATGATTTTAAGTCTTCAAAATTTCCCATAATATTCCCCACACATTCCTTACTTTATGAAATTTCATACATAATAATATTATTCATTTTATAGATAATGAAAAAATAATAAAAAGGCAGGAAAAGATTCTTAGAAAGGGTAAAAATAAGAGATAGCAAATAATGATCATAAGTGCGAAAATGTCCAACACATAGGTATGTGAGCATAATCAAGGTAGATTAAACTAATATAATATAATAAAACTAAATAATATATATATCATAAATCATGATTCATGACATAAGACTTTTGGAACAATGCAATACATGAGTCATAGTAGTGAAAAAATGATTCAATAATCATGATCCATGAGAACATAATATAATAACATAAAAATGGGGCATAAAATAGAACTAATAACATGTATCAAAGTTAAACACAAATAAATTCATCACATAATTTACTAGGCTAACCACATTAACATAACATATCAGGCTTGTGTTAACACCCTATGTACCCTTTTTTGGATCAAGCTACTAATCATGTTCCCATTTGGGCTTGGGAAACTTCTGGTGTACCCTTTAGGGTTTAGGCTATTACTTGTGTGCTTTTCAAGCATGGGATACTTCTCATGTACTCTTTTGAGATCATGAGATATAAAAATGTACCTAATTAATTAGAGGGATATATCAGAACCACCCATTTTATTATGACTAACCATATATATGCATGCTATAAGAACATGAAAACATTAATAAGTCCATAACATCATAATTAACTTGTGGGAAACAAATGAGTTTAATGAAAACTTCCATAAGAAATTAACATAAATCATCTAGATTAGGAAGCTGGATGGTATTATTAGACTATATACCCAATAAATTATAATAAAACTTAATGTTTTTTTTCATATATGGAAACCACTTTTATATGATCATTATAAAATTTCTTTGAAAAATAGGAAAAAATATCATTTACTTTTAAAAAAAGTAATTTTTAAAGAAAATAATTTATTAAAAAATGAAAATATAAATTTATTTGTAAAACCATTAAGACATGGAGGATAATTTTCATAAATAAAATTGATGAATATAGTGGGAAAATGCGTTTATGAATAAGATGTTTTAAAAATAAATTATTTTCACTACTTTTTAAATATGGTCAAAGTTGACATAAAATGATATTATTAAAAATATTAACAGAATACTAATTTTGTAAAAAAAATCAAGCTTATTTTGAAAGATTTTAAATAATTATATAATTTGAGATAAGAACATTTATAAAGAAATATAATGTATATGGACAAGGGGAAGAAATATTCCCGGCCAAAAAGAAGAGATGAGGTCATATCCACTTACCAAAATATTTTCCATGGAATTGTGATACAAAGAAAGGTAAAATGGTAATAAGAAATGAAAAAAATAAGAATACCTATATGAGAAGAAAATATATGGGGTTTAAGAGATAAGAATCATATAATTTTCCTAGATGGTAACTTAGTCATCAATAATATATATTTCAATGTGAGATTGGAAGGGAAACATTTAGAGTTTTGGTAAATTTTTAATAAAAATAAATTAAAATAAATAACATGATATAAATGTTTAAATCCCACAAATTACATGAAAAATGGTATAATATATTCAGGTGGAAATATATAAACCACATAAAGAAAGAAGATAGAAGATATAGAATATATCTCAATGAGAGAAAATTGAGATGAGAAAAACCCTTATCTTGGAATCATTATAGGATTAACATGCTCTAAATTCCTATATAATAAACTAAGGATAATTAATAATATATTTCAGAACCATATTCATGTTTATTAACTTTTACATTAATATTTTATATTCATTTATTATATAGTTATTACTTATTCTAGTTAATATCGATCATCAATATTTTTAGTTTCAATCACCCCTTATTGGTATTCAATATAATGGTTTTAATCATCATTCCATGTTCATGAGTTAATAATATCTAGTATGGTAATGTTACTATAATATAATTTCCATAATGATTTATGATGTTCTGGTTTTTTTCCATGGGAGTTTTGAGTACAGTTCGACAAGATGAAATCGATAATGTGTTTATTTTGGTAATTTTCAATAAATAAATGATAGTATATTAACTGTGAGTTAAATATTAATATTACCATTATATAATTAATAAAACATATTAAATTAATCATTATGACATTATATTACCCAAATTTATGTTTTTTGAATTATTCTTGATATAAAAATGACCCAAATTAGAACGTGTTATAACAATTGAATGAGTAAGAAAGTATAATTATATTATTATAAAATCATTTTTATAGATTCATAACTTTTTAAATATAAAATCATTTTATTTGTTAATGTGGTTTAATAATAGTATAGAGTATAAAGTAAATGAAATGTAAATAAAAAGAATTCATTACTTTCAAAAAATTGATCCTTCTCATGATGACTTCCCTCAATGAAAGACTTAGGCCTCTTTATTATGACTAGAGGATTAAAAACATGATAGAGGACTCTAGGATAGAAATAATGGTAAGGTATTAAAGAGTTATTTTGAGGATAATATTGGTTTGGAGTGGGTGGAAGAGAGCTCCTTTTATAGGCGAAATTGAGGGGCATTTCCCTAAAACAATCAGTTTGGTGAAGGGTAAAGATAAAACCAAATGGGTGTTAGGTGAGTTAGGTGGGGGAATATTATTGAGAAATTTAGTTTTTAATCCCAAACCTAATAAATTACTTCTATAATTTCTAACTGTCAAGTTAATTAAATAAAATTATAATCATGTAAAATTACCTCTTTTTACACATTTTAAATTGTTTAATTATTGACCATGGTAATTGTTTTTTAATAAAAATATAAGATGATATATATTAATTTTTTTTTGTGTTATGATTCCAAATATAGACTCCATTTTATCTAATGTAATTTCCATATATTATAAAATTAATATTTAAATCAAAATATAAGATATACAAATTTTTTTTAAAGAAAAATGACCTTTTAAATATTAAGTATTCTAATTCTTATTTCTTATCAATTAAAAATTAAAGTGCTAATATATATATAAAAATTAAATTAGATTCATAATTTGGAAGTGATCAATTTATTTTATTTAGATAAAAACACACAACATTAAAAATAATAATTTTTTGAAAACAACAATTTTACCCTTACCATGGTAACCAAATGTTACCTCAGTAGCTTATTTTTATGTCTAAAGATGAATTTTAACTTATTAAATAATTATAATATTATAATTACAAGTATTAAATCTATTTTATTTTATTCAATTAATTTTAATTTAAAAATACATAGCACATAAAAACGTTTTTTTTAGAAAAATGTATTTTTAAGAATAAAATGAATTTATTCTTGTTCATTTCCATTAAATAAAAAATATATTAATTTTAACTTATTATATTACCAATAAATTTCAATAAAAATATTTTTTAGTAGTGATTAATTTAATTTATTAAGAATAAAATACATTACACATAGAAAAACAGTTATTTGAAAAATACATCTATTTATCATTAAAATATTTTATCTTTATTTATAACCAAATTATAATAAATGTATGAATTATTATTCATTTCATATATTTATAAACAAAAAAATAATTTAATACTCCAAATATCATAAATTTATCTTTTTACAATACCTTGGTGAATAACCTTGATAATTTTCATTTATTAAACCTTAGTGATAAACCTTGGTGATATGCTTATGAATGCATCATTTAAATGATGTGTCCACATTTCCATATTATGATTCATATTATTGTTATTATTATTACGATATTCCTCTTATTCTTACGTTATTATTATGCCTCGTATTCTTATTGATATGTCTCATGATCACATGTTTTTTATCACCCTTTCTTATTCCCTTACTGGGTTTCATGCTCACACATTTCCTTTAATTGCGGGGTGAAGGACATGGTGAAAACACTATAGCAGTGATGAGTGATGAAACTAAGGGTGACAATTGTAGGGGTGGGCTATAAAAGTAGAGTGCGATGTAGAAGGGGTGTTGATCATTGATAGTGGAATGATGGTTAATGACAGACCATGATGATAAGTCGGGAGGGTATGCATCGGTAGGGTTACATCTAAGCAGCAACGTCGGGCACTGATGGAAGGGAGTGACCAGTTGTGAGTATGGAAGAAGACCGATGATGACATGGTATGTGAGGGTTGGAGGAGGCCAAATTGTAAGTTTTTTCAGGTGCACTATAGCATAGGTTTTTCTTTGGGATAATATGATTGCCTTTAGACTAGGCCTTTGGGTAATGTATTTTATAGGCTCTGTGCCTTTCGGCCTACAAGTCATGTCCAGGGTTTCCTATCCACTATTGAAAAGAGGGTTTATTTCCTTAATAAAAATGATTTATTACCCCTACCTATTTAAAAAAATATTATCCATTATAGTTACTGTGAATTACCACTTTTTTATTACATAAATTTTCATTTCATGGGTTCACCATAAGTTACTCTTACTATATCTCATATCCTAGGGAAATAAATTAAAGGAAATGTGTGAGCATGAAACCCAGTAAGGGAATAAGAAAGGGTGATAAAAAACATGTGATCATGAGACATATCAATAAGAATACGAGGCATAATAATAAGGTAATAATAAGAGGAATATCGTAATAATAATAACAATAATATGAATCATAATATGGAAATGTGGACACATCATTTAAATGATACATTCATAAGCATATCACCAAATTTTATCACTAAGGTTTAATAAATGAAAATTATCAAGGTTATTCACCAAGGTATTGTAAAACATGTCATCTATAAGATTAATTTATTTACCCAATGCATTAGAGTGATATTAGGATGAAAAATTAATACATATTAATTAATGTGATCCACAGAGATCATAAAAAATCATTTCATTAATAACTCTTATAGAATAAATAATGGTTTTCTTATCAAAATCATGGCATTCAAAAGTGATTAAAGACATGATCTTTACATCATTTTTAACATATGAAAAGGAAATGTGGGTTTCATTTATGTAAATACCCAAATAAATAAATAATTATTAAAACTAGGGGAAAACCCATGGAAAATAAAGAGTTTTAGGTATTCACATAAATAAAATAAATGATAATTTCTTAAGTAAATGAGAGAAATTTGAGAAGTAAATTCTGAAGCATGACAAATGTAAAACAAGGATTTAGAAAAGGGTAAAATGAGGGACAAATAAGGTGTAAGATCCCAGTTTTTGGAAGGGTGTGTTTTCGTTATGTTTTGGTTGAATACCTTGTTTCAGGCTTCAAGGGATGTCTTCTGAAAGTATGAGAGGTCTTGGGGGTGTTTCGGGGGCTCAGGGCATGAAAGAAAGGAAAACCGGGCAAGACAAGCCTGGGCGCACGACTTACGCACGACCAGGGAAAACTGTGTGGCCTGCCCAGGTAAACCGTGCAACCCTCTTCCTCCAGACAGTACCATGCGCACGGTTTGTGCATGGTTTGTCAAACCGTGTGGCCAAATCGTGCGACCTTTTAAAGTTGGAAAAAATTACGAAATTGCCACCTTGGGATTTTAAGAACCCACTTGGGATTTCCTCTCCATTCCTCCCTCTTTACTCTAGGGATGAACCAAATCACCCAAGAGCTCCAAGAAGTCGATATACCTCGTTTCTAAGGCATTTTTGGTGCCGTTGGATGTGGATCGAAGATCCGGGTAAGGCTAATCCCATCCTTGCTTCTCTTTTTGGTTTAGGGTTTGTATCTTCTCTCCCTCTTGTTCCAAAGCTCTAAAACACTATCTTTTTGGTGAGTTCTAGGTTTAATCTCCAAAGGCTGGACTAATTGAGGTCTAAGGACTCGATTGAGTGTGCGTTCAACTGCAGTTTTGACGTAGGTGGTCTACAAACGTTATCCCATAGTTTTATGGTGGGTTTATGAATGTGTGGCTTTGGTCATGGTTTCCTTTTGATTATCTTTGATCAACCAGGATGAGTTTGGTATAAAGAATGCTTAAAAATAGTAAATGGGAACCCTCACGATCCCCATGGGATGCATTGAGAATGACTTGACCTAATTGGGGCCATCCATGGGATATACCGGTTTTTCCCGGGCTTAGGGATTGTTATTAAACATGTGACCTTGTTTTAATAAATGTTAGAGCCCTTAACGAATATGTTGGCATGATTGTTTGAACTTGTAATAGAAGTTAGGTGATGCACCTAGACTTGGAAATAACCTAAGGGTTTTTTGAAATGGGTTGAATGGTTGATTCATGGAAATGATGAACAGGTTAAATGGGTTAATGTGTAAACTGATTAAAGACCATAATGGGATAGGTTATGGGTTTAGTGTTGAATTCTTAGTAAGATAGGCATTACACTTGGGAATTGGGTGAATGGTTAAATGATGTGAAATGGTAGTGTGTTAATGGGTTAAGGCATAATGTGAATTCCCGTGTGGTTTGTTGTGAATGGTGTTTGTCAAAGGACAATCACATGGTGGGTTGATGGTTACTTATATATATAAGCATGTGAACATGTCTTGGTATAGTGGGGTATGACTTGAGGATCTACGCCCATGGGTCGAGTGAACACTGATGCTCTAAACTCCACCCTAAATGCATGAGTTAAGAATGGGGACTGAGGATCCTTTCTCCTAACGGTTTCATCCACCCGGAATGAGGCTTCAAGGTGAGGATATGATTGCTATGAAGAGGTTAGTACTAGTGAGATAGGATAATGATGTGTTTACCCTCTTG
Source organism: Viscum album (assembly GCA_963277665.1). Classification (NCBI taxonomy): domain Eukaryota; kingdom Viridiplantae; phylum Streptophyta; class Magnoliopsida; order Santalales; family Viscaceae; genus Viscum; species Viscum album. The sequence continues at coordinate 1,814,558,357 of OY728135.1, read as the reverse complement.
CATGTGATTGTTGTCCTTAGACCCATGTAACATAATGTATGTGATTAACCCATGGAAACGTGATGAAATGGTAAGTGATGATAATTGGTGTGAAATGAATGGTAATGGAAGTGAAAATGGCTTTGGCTCTGAACTGGTTAATTTCCCCTTAAATAATTACTTGGAAATTATCATTCATTTTACTTTTTCATGCACTACCTGTTCATACTGGATATTTTTTAGACACCGTTGGTGGTGGCCTACTGAGTTGTACTCACACCCTACTCGGGCCTCCATTGGGTACCCGATCAGAATTCATGTTTGCAGGTCAGAAGAAGGGAAAAGGTATTTTCTAGATAGTTGAGTGGACATGGGTAACACTTGGTGGAGGATCCAGACTTAGAGTCTGGACCATTTTGGGGATTCTGGCCGTTGTCTTTTTTTTGGGATTTTGTTCACTTTTTCACTTGTAGTAGGACATGACATATTTACTGTTGGAAATGGTTGTTATACATGTTCCTTGTTTATTGATTATTGTTTCTGATATTGTTTTATTTCTGTTGTGTCTTACTCAGATAAAAAGGGGGTATAGTCTCCCCACTTTACCACAAAGACCCCCACTACTAGTCAGAATCCTTTGTCATATGGGGAGGCGCACTTAAGGTTATGTAACTACCCATCCCAGAGCACTCGTTTAGTGGATTCAGGGTCGGGGACATTACAAAGTGGTATCAGAGGAGGTCTTTATTCTCCTTCTCTGAAGTCTTGTTATTTGGGATAGATTTCCAAGGGATAAGATGTGTCGGGCCTTGGTAAATGTGCTCATTATTGGGAGTAGATAACACATGTACGAGGGAAAACCCAAGTCACCCTGGGTGGGAAATGTTGTTCTTGGTTTTGGGTTGTTACAGTTGATGATATTTTACCATTGGGTGATGCACATGTGGTTTGATGTGACTGTTTTGTGATATTTGGCTCGTGGCCTTAACAGCACGAGGATTTGCATTCATGTGTCATTGTAGGCACCTAGGGAGATAGGTGACATGCATTGTGTTACGCACATGCACAAGGTGGGTGTGTGGGGCAGGAAAGTAGGGCGCATCATGCATTTCGTGAAACCAAGAAATAATGGGATGAATGAAATAAAACAAGTGGTTAAATGATGTTTAATGAAATATAAGGGTTTGAAATGAAGTGGAAAATGTTCTTGTAAAATGTTGTGTGAGTTTGTGGTAGTGCATGGGTTTTTACCCCATGTAGACCATGGCCCGTAGTAGGGATGGTCGAGGCATTGAATTTGAGGTGTTAATGTCATTGAATGAGTATATGAAAATGGGATGTTGTGGCTAGTAAAGAGATTTTGATGAAGTCGGGAAAGTTTTGTGGTATGCATGCTAAACCTCATGCTTGGAAATGTAGATAGATGCCACCACGACGTCGGTTACCAGTTGGGAAACAGGAGGATGTCGCTGAGAACACTCCTATGGTAGAAGAGCACAAAAATGCGGTGATCAATGAAGGTAGAAATGACCAGTTTGAGGAGAACCTGGATTTCCTTATGCAGATGATGGATCGGGACCCAGGGCGGGTTTCATCGAGTATGTTTGAGCTGACCAAGGAGTTCCAGCTACAGCACCCTCCGACCTTCACCGTAGAGGGTGGGACAGAGGCAGCGGAGTTCTAGTTAGAATCTATCCAAACGATACTGGATCATCTGGAGACCCCTGTTGAAAAGTGAGTAAAGCTGGCCGTTTATATGTTGCGGGGCCAGGCAAGGCGTTGGTGGGACATTTAGGATCAGACCAAGCAGGCAGAGGGGATGTCGTGGGAGGTTTTCCAGGAGAAGTTTCTGGAGCATTTCTACCCAGAGACTTTGAGGCAGGAGTGGGCTGTAGAGTTTATGAGCCTTACTCAGGGATCGCTATCTGTGATAGACTATGCTAGTCGCTTCACTGATTTTCGATGCTTTGTCCCAGTGTTAGCAAGGGATAAAGCAGTGGTAGTAAAGTGTTTCCAAGATGGGTTGAGACATGAGATCAGGTCTCAAGTAAATATCTTCTATTTGAAGAGGTTTTTAGAGGTGATGGATCAGGCACTCATCTCTAAAGGGAACCTGAAGGGAGCTTTGGGTGGTGGTCTTGTCAAGCCAGCTGGGCGAACAAGTGGTTTATCTTTGGAAGGTCAGAAGTGCCGTATGGAAAGTTTCCAGCAAGGTGGTCAAAAGAGAGGGTCAGCATCTCAGAGTGGGAACTAGATGTTTTGTTACCAATGCAGTAGGCTAGGGTATATGTGTGGTCAGTGTCCTCGACCTCTAGTTGAGTGTCGTTCGCACGACAGGATGGGGCACGTGCAAAGGTTCTGTAGGAACCCTAGGTAGACGAGTGAGCATGATGATGAAAAGTAGGTACCGGGTACGGGAATGAGATGAGTTTCCCCATATCAGGCAGGCAGTTGGATCTCCACGGGCCATACTAGAACATGCAGTGGACATGGAACTCCAGGGCAAGATCGCTCACACCAGCAGGGTAGTGCGGTGTAGGGTGCTCAAGCCGGAGCCCAGGGTAGAGGGGAAGGTCAGCTTCAGGAAGTTCATTTTGTTCCTGGTGATGGCGAGGTCATACCGTTAACTATTTGAGGTACGATCCTTGTAGCTTATACATTTTCTAGTGTGTTGTTTGAAACAGGTGCCACACACTCTTTTGTTTCTTCTCAACTTGTGGTAGTGCTGGGTTTACCTGTGGAGGGGGTGTGTGGAGTTATGTCAATTGACACCCCGTTGGGGGTGTAAGTTGAGGATATTAAGCAGTGCAAGGGATGTGCCTTGGAAGTTGGTGGGTATCATTTTCTGTGGGAATTGTTTGTTCTCGATATATTAGGGTTTGACCTAATCTTGGGAATGGAATTGTTGGTGTTTTATTTGGCTCACATAGACTGTTATCATCGAAAAGTATCGTTCAGGTCGCTTGAGGGTGACGTTTATGTTCACCATGGCGAATGTGATGTTCGAGCAGGGCGTACGGGGCCATTTTGTCAATAGATGAGTACAATCATGGATCAAGTGGAATTTCTCATGCTTGATGATGATGAGGGAGGGGAACAATCTAATTTTCCTCCCGTGTTGTATCAGTTTTAGGATGTGTTTCCTAAGGATTTATCAGGGTTACCACCCGAGAGGGATATCAAGCTCACAATCGAGTTGTTGCTGGGAGCAGAGCCAATTTCTATTCCGCCATACCGAATGGAACTGGAAGAACTCCAGGAAATGAAGGTTAAACTTGAGGAGTTGGAGTGTAAGGGGTTTATCCATCCTAGTACTTCTCCTTGAGGATCTCCTGTTCTTTTTGCAAAGAAGGCCGATGGGTTGTTGAGGCTGTGTGTTGACTATCGAAAGTTGAATCAGATGACGGTGAAAAATCGGTACTCTCTTCCTAGAATTGATGACCTGTTTGATCAGTTGAGGGGTAAATCAGTGTTTTCTAAGATTGATCTGTGGTCAGGTTATCACCAGATGAGGGTGAGGTCTTCTGACATACCGCATACAGATTTCAGGAGTCAGTACGGGTTGTTTGAGTTTTTGGTAATGCCTTTCAGCTTGACCGATGCACCAGTGGTGTTTATGGCTTTTATGAACCAAATATTTCATCCATATCTAGATTAGTTTGTGATATTATTTCTTGAAAATATCTTAGTGTACTTGAAAACTCATGATGATCATACCCAACATCTTGACATCGTCTTGGGTACACTAAGAGAGCATCGGCTATACGCCAAGATATCAAATAGTCAATTCTGTATAGGTGAGGTTCATTTTCTAGGTCACATCATCTCAGAGGCAGGTGTGTTAGTGAATCCAGAGAAAGTGCAGGCAGTTGTATCTTGGGAGCATCCCAAGAGTGTTTATGATGTTCATAGTTTTCTGGGTTTGGCCGAGTATTACTAAAGGTTCATTCAGGATTTCTCTCTCTTGGAAAAACCACTCTTGGGCTCGACCAATAAAGTAATCAGGTTTGAGTGGTCTGAGGCTTGTGAGAACGCCTTCTAAGAGTTGAAGAAGCAGTTGACAACTGCACCTATCCTGATCTTACCTAAGCCGGGTAAGAAGTACATTGTGTTTTGTGATGCATCTGGAGTCGGACTTGGGGCTGTGTTGATGTAGAATGAGCGGGTTGTGGCTTATGGGTCAAGGAAATTAAAACCCCATTAGCAGAACTACCCCACTCATGACCTTGAGTTGGCTACAGTGGTGTATTCCTTGAAGTGCTGGAGGCACTATCTGTTGGGAGAACGGTTTACTGTGTTTACCAACCATAAGAGTATAAAGTACATATTCTCACAACGGGATCTGAAACTTCGTCAGTGAAGATGGGGTGAATATCTTTAGTATTTTGACTTTGAGTTGGTGTACACACTGGGAAAGGGAAATAGTGTTTCTGATTCTCTGAGCAGAATGGTTCAGAATCAGGTGGTTCAGGAGTCCAACACCGAGTGGAAGGTGATGGCTTTGTTTGCAGAGATGAACCTGGAGGTGCAGGAGGAGAGTGGTGAGGTCACTCTTTCTTCCTTAATGATGGATTCGACACTTTTGAGTAGAGTTAAGGAAGGTCAACTTGATGATCCTGAGTGTTTGATCATGAAGGAAAAGCTTACAGGTGGGGAGCTACCTTCTGGTTGGGCCGTCGGCGTGGAAGGTGTTGTTTGTGTTCGTGATCGTGTGGTTGTTCTAAAGTGTATGCGGGAAGTGTTGATGCGTGAGTTACATGAATCAAAGTAGGAAGTGTATCCTGGTTTGACCAATATGTAACGTGATCTCTAAAGGCAGTTTTGGTGGCCTGGAATGAAGAAGAAAGTTGCAGGCTTTGTGGCATGGTGGCTTACCTGTCAGCAGGTGAAGGCCGAGAATCAATGCCCATGTGGGTTGTTTCACCCATTGAACATTACGGAATGAAAGTGGGATAATGTAACAATGGATTTTGTCATGGGTCTTCTGAGGACGCCACAGAAGAATGATGTAATCTGGGTGGTTGTGGATTGGTTAACGAAAGTTGCTCATTTCTTACCGATTCAGGAGACCTTTATGGTCGACCAGTTGGGTGAGCTGTATGTTCGGGAAATAGTGTGATTGTATGGTGTTCCTCAGACCATATTTTCGGACCAAGATCCATGTTTCACATCACATTTCTGGCAAGGGTTGCAGAAGGCTCTTGGTATGCATGTGTTTTTGAGTATGACTTTCCACCCGTAGACGGACGGGTAGTCGGAGTGTACGATCCAAGTGTTGGAAGACATGTTAAGAGTTTATTTCTTGGACTTTGGTGGTTCTTGGGAGAGGAACCTATCATTAGACAGGTTTTCCTACAACAACATTTTTCAGGCTACAATTCAGATGGCACCGTTTGAGTCACTCTACGGGAGGCCATGTAGATCTTCCTTGTGTTAGCTCGAGGCCAGTGAATCTGAGTTGTTGGGGCCACGTCTCATGCAGGAGACTTTAGAGAGAGTTAAGTTAATCAGGAAGCAAATGGATATGTCTTAGAGTAGGCATAAGTCGTATGAAGATCAGAGGCGTAGACCTCTTGAGTTTGTGATGGGTGATAAAGTGTTCCTTCTGGTGTCGCCAAGGTTGGGTCACCATCGAATTTGAAATCTGGGTAAGTTGGCGCCCAGGTATGTGGGACCTTTTGAGATTTTGGAGAGGATTGGACCAGTGGATTACTAATTGGCTCTTCCACAGCAGTATGGTGAGATTCATGATGTGTTTCATGTGTCACAGATTTGACGGTATCACCCTGACCCATCTCATGTGGTTGATGTGGAGGATGTGGAGCTTGAAGCTAATGCGTCCTTTGAGTAGCATCTGGTTCATGTGGTGGATCATAGTGAAAAGGTATTATGAGGAAAGGTTGTGCCATTAGTGCGAGTACTATGGCAGCATTGAAAAGTTTAGGAAGAAACTTGGGAGCAGTAATCGGATATGCAGGCTCAGTGGCCCGAACTCTTCTCTTCGGTGGATCAATAAGGTTTGGAAACTCGGTTCGAGGATGAGCCGTTATAAGGTGAGGAGTTTGTAAGATCCCTGTTTTTTGAATGGTGTGTTTTCATTATGTTTTGGTTGAATCCCTTTTTTCAGGCTTCAAGGTATGTCTTCTGAAAGTATGAGAGGTCTTGGGGGTGTTTCGGGGGCTCGGGGCATGAAAGAAAGGAAAACTGGGCAAGACAAGCATAGGCGCATGGCCCAAGAAAACCGTGAGGCCTGCCCTGGTAAACCATTCAACCCTCTTCCTCCAGATAGTCGCATGTACATGGTTTGCACATGGTTTTTCAAACCGTGCGGCCAAACCGGGCGACCTCTTAATGTTGGAAAAAATTACAAAATTGCCACCATGGGATTTTAAGAACCCACTCAGGATTTCCTCTCCATTCCTCCCTCTTCACCCTAGGGACGAACCAAATCTCCAAAGAGCTCCAAGAGGCAAATCTCCCTCATTTCTAAGGAGTTTTTGGTGCCGTTGGATGCAGATTGATGTTCCGGGTAAGGCTAATCCCATCCTTGCTTCTCTTTTTGGTTTAAGTTTTGTATCTTCTTTCCCTCTTGTTCTGAATCTCTAAAACCCTATCTTTTGGGTGAGTTCTTGGTTGAAGCTACAAAGGCTAGACAGATTGAGGTCTAAGGACTCGATTGATTGTGCGTTCAACTGCGGTTTCAAGGTATGTGGTCTACAAACACTATCCCATAGTTTTATGGTGGATTTATGCATGTATGGATTTGCTCATGGTGTCCTTTTGATTAGATTTGATCAACTTGGATGCGTTTGGAATAAAGGACGCTTAAAAATGGTAAATTAGAACCCTCATTATCCCCATGGGATGCGTTGATAATGACTTGACCTAATTGGGGCCATCCATGGGATGTGATGGCTTTTCTCGGGCTTAGGGATTATTATTAAACAAGTGAACTTGTTGTAATAAATGGTAGTTCCCTTGACGAATATGTTGGCATGATTGGTTGAACTTGGAATAGAAGTTAGGTGGTGCACCTAGACTTGGAAATAACCTAAGGGTTGCTTGAAATGGGTTTAATGGTTGATTCATGGAAATGATGAACGGTTTAAATGGGTTAATGTGTAAACTGATTAAAGATCATAACGAGATAGGTTATGGGTTTAATGTTGAATGCTTAGTGAGATAGGCATTACACATGAGAATTGGGTGAATGGTTAAATTATGTGAAATGGTAATGTGTTAATGGGTTAAGGCATAATGTGAATTCTTATGTGGTTTGTTGTGAATGGTTTTTGTCAAAGGACAATGGCATAGTGGGTTGATGGTTACTTATATATATAAGCATGTGCACATGGCTTGGTAGAGTGGGGTATGACTTGAGGATCTACACCCACGGGTTGAGTGAAGACTGATGCTCTAAACTCCATCCTAAATGCACGGGTTAGGAATGGGGACTGAGGATCCTTTCTCCTAACGGTTTCATCCACCCGGATTGAGGCTTCGAGGAGAGGATATGATTTCTATGAAGTGGTTAGTCCTAGTGAGATAGGATAACGATGTGTTTACCCTCTTGCATCTGATTTTTGGTCTTAGACCCATGTAACATAATGTATGTGATTAACCCATGGAAATGTGATGAAATGGTAAGTGATGATAATTGGTGTGAAATGAATGGTAATGGAAGTGGAAATGGCTTTGGCTTTAAACTAGTTAATGAAACCTTAAATAATTACTTTGAAATTGTCATTCATATTCCTTTTGCATGCACTACCTGTTCATACTGGATATTTTGTAGACACCGTTGGTGGTGGCCTACTGAGTTGTGCTCACACCCAACTCGGGCCGTCATTGGGTACCCGAGTAGACTTCATGTTTACAGGTAAGGAGAAGGGAATGGGTGTTTGCTCGATAGTTGAGTGGACATGGGTAGAACTTGGTGGAGGATCTAGACTTGGAGTTGAGACCATTTTGGGGATTCTGGCCGTTGTCTTTATTTTGGGCTTTTCTTCACTTTTGCACTTGTAGTAGGACATGTAATATTTACTGTTGGAAATGGTTTTTATACATGTTCCTTGATTATTGATTATTGTTTCCGCTATTGATTTATTTCTGTTGTGGATTACTCTGATAAAGGGGGGTATACTCTCCCCACTTGACCACAAATACCCCCACTACTAGTCGGTAGCCTTTGGCATACAGGGAGGCGTGCTTAAGGTTATGGAACTACCCAGCCCAGAGCACCGGTTTAGTGGCTTCCGGGTCGGGGACGTTATATAAGCTCCCCCATTTATGAAATACTATTATTAAAATAATGGTATATTATAATTTGGAAATAAATAACTCATTTTGGAAATTATAAGACATACTCTATAAAAAGAGAACTTGAATGGAAAGAGAAATGGAGATTTCCCTTACCTTGATGAGTTGTTCATAAAACATGAGTATGGAATCTTGGGGAGTTGAGGACACCTTGGGAGGACTTCTTCAGGGTAAATACCAATTTAAATTTATTAATTATTTATTGTGAGTGAAGAGAAATGGTTAAATGGGTGGGTATTTATAGAAAAAGTGAAGGAATTGTTTAATAATTTCTAAATATAGGTCTTGGATATCTAGGTTGTGGAAAATAAAAAACCATTGGTTTACCCATAGTTGTGGATCATGGATTTTAAAATTAGATTCAAAATTTATAATACTTTAATATACTATAACTAAACATCATTTTTAATATCCATTCAAACATGTACATTTAAATTTTCTACAAAATAATGTTTTTAAAATCAATTTTTCCATTTTAGAATTTGGAAAGCCTCTTATAGGTTTGGAAATTGATTAAAATCTATTAAAATACTAAATATTATTAAAATAACATTTTTTTATTTCTTGGATTGTGTTTAATTAATTATTAAATCATAATGACAAAAATATGAATTCATAAAATATACTTAATACCCAAAACTGAATTTTTCCTATTCACAAAAATAAAGTATTTTATAAAATTATCATAAGTTCAACCTAACCTAATTTATATGTCATATTATAAAATATAATTTATATTTTTTCAGAATAATTATCTAAATATGATAATTTTATCTTTTAAATATAAAAATCCATATTTATTTAAGAATAACAGTTTGAGGAAAAATCAAAATTCAGATACTTATAAAAAATTTCTTAGGCCATTTATCATATATGATTATATTAGATTGTTTTAAAATAATATATTATTAAAAAAATATTATTTATAATAGCTAATTTTATTATAAAATTGTATATATTTTATAGAAAAAAGTAAAATTATGTTTTATTTATGTTCAGAAATCAATTTATCAAATTCACCTCAATTAAAAATATATTTTATTAAGAAAAAATATTATTAAAATGGAATTGATGGAATAATTTTTTTTACACAAAATATACCACACGTTAAGAAACTAAGTCCTAGACACATAACCGCTTTTTAATCTTGCGTATTCCTTAAGGGTGAGGTGTGTGGTGGTAATAGTTTCATGGGGTGGCTCAGCTTACATCAACTGGGTGGTAATCTCCACTAACTTGATATTCTCCCATAGGTAATTTCATTCAAGCTTAAATTTTTTAAGTTTGGATTGGGATTGGTCAAGGATGAGCCCCATTTATTCTACCTCCCTTCTAAGTTTTGAAAAAATTATCTTCAAACAGAATGAATCTACTAGTTGAGGCCATCGATTCACCTCTCTGCATCAATTATCCTTTGTCATTACTACTTATAAACACTAATTATAATGGTAAAATTATCAACCAAGGGTATAGTTTCCAATGGTCTTATCTAAAAATGTTCATATTGACCAACATTCATATTTGACCATCAGTCATATAATGGTTGAATCCTAACATTCACATTTCCCTTTATACTCTTTAAACACCACTTTACTATTTCAATCAAAATTCACAACAATCTCCCCCTAATGTTATATATTCATTTCTTAAAATTTTAACTAGTTTAATAATATATTGTTTTATTTCAAGAGTTTTGGACATGGGGGCAATGATTCTAGCAGATTAGGGTGATCTATATTTTCCTATTTTAGCTTTTTTTATTTTATATTTTTTGTCGATTTGTAATGTCTTTCATTTTAAATAGTTTCATAGATGGCTAATGTAATGATCATTATTAATGAGATAATTATTTTTTTGTTTCTATTTATTTTTTAAATGTGTAATATTATAAAATATGTAACCCACATTTATTCAGGAAACAAATATCATTTTAAAAATCTAGTTTGTTACATTCTTCCCACCTTATGAAATTTTATCCCTGAAATTTTAACTCATTATCTCATTTGTGAAAAGGTGAGGGTACTCTACCTCATTGTATTATATGATTCCTATATTTTTTTATCATATATATGGTTCCTCCAAGACACTTTCACAATGTGGTTACTCTTGTTGCATATAAATTTGTCTCTACGATCTAAGATCTCCCCCAGTTGCTCCTTATAAGAGAGGTCATGTTACAATTATACCAACTCTTGATTCAAAATATGTGAGGGATCAGGTATGTAATTTTTTAAGATAGATACATAGAACAAATCACGAACTTAAGAAATATTTGGCTGAAGTTCTAGTAGATAGGCCACTTCTCCTATGTGATCAAGGATTTCAAAGGGGCCAATGTTACTAGGGCTAAGCATCCCTTTCTTTCCAAATCACACAACTCTCTACAATGGTGAAATCTGAATGAAATATTTTTCTCCAACATCAAACTCCAAGTCCCTTAAATGTTTTTCAACATATCATTTAGGCCTACTATGAGTAGTATTTATATGTTTTTTGATTATGTGGACCTTCTCTGTCATCTCTTGTACAAGATCAGCCTCAAGTTTCTTCTTCTCACTAACTTCATCCCAACAAGTAGAAGTTATACATATATTTATATACAGATCTTCATGTGGTTCTATTTTAACACTTAAGTGGATGTTGTTGTTTTATGAGAACTTAACAAATGGAAGGTGTTGATTACATCCAAATTTAAATTCCATTGAGCATATTATGATCATTTCCTCAAGTGTTTGAATAGCACTTTTAGATTTTCCATCAGTTTGAGGGTGATAAGTTGTATTGAAATTGAATTTAGTATTCATATCATGTTGAATACTTCTACAAAATGCATATATGAACCATGGATCATGATCATAAATGATAGAAAGTGGCACCCCATGTAGCCTCACCACTTTCTTTACGTATATCTTGGAAAATTTTTAAAGATAGAAATCTTCCCAAATAGTGATTAAATGGGAAATATTTGGAGAGTCGATCAACTATAACCCATATCACATTATTTTTTGGATGTTATTTTGAGATTAGTGATGAAGTCCATAGTGGTATTGTCCCACTTCCATGTTGGTATGGGTAGTGTCTACAATACCCCTTTAGGAAGTTTTTGATCTGCCTTCAATTGTTGATACACCAAACACCTTTTAGTGTAGTTTGAAATCTTAATTTTCATATTATCCCACTAATAACGACCATGAAGGTCCCTATAAATTTTAGTGATTCTAGGATGTATAGAGAATAGAAAGCTATGGTCTTGATCCATCAATTATTTTTTATCTCTAGGATAGATGGGACACATAGCCTTGTAAGAAATTTCAAAATACCTTATTGATCAATATTGAAATCAGAAAACTTCCCATTCTTCAAAGCCTATATCTTCTTTTCTATAAAAGAATGTTATCTTTGGGATCTCTTTATCTTATTTAGTAATGTTGTTTTAGAAATCATTTGAGATAGAGTTCATGATTTCCCTTCCCTTATAATCCCCATGTACAACTTTACTAGGTCCTTGATCAATGAATCTCATTGAATCCTCATCATTGCCAATACAACATGGTCTTTCCTAATTAATTAATCAATGACTTTGTTTTCACTTTTGGGGTGATAATGAGTTAAAAAATTATAGTCCTTAAGAAGTTCAAACCATCTACTTTGTCTCGTGTTCAATTAATTTTTCATGAATATATACTTCAAACATTAGTGGTCTGTGTATATATCACATTTCTCCTCATAAAGATAGTGCCTCCATATTTTCAAAGAAAAAATAACTACAACTAACTCCAGGTCATGCGTAGAATAATTATGATCAAGAGGATTTAACTATCGAGATGTATAAGAAATCACATTATCATTTTTGATGAGGGCGCACCCAATACCTTTCAGATATGTATCAAAATAAATAAAAAATCCTTCTCTAATAGAGGGCAGAGTTAACACAAGTGTTGTAACCAATATTATCTTTAGTAATTGGAAAACTTATCCACAATCCTTTGTCTAGATAAACTTAGACCCTTTTTGAGTTAACTTGCTTAGTGGATTAGAAAGTCTTGAATTTCTTTTTCAAAACCTCATATAATATCCTACTAATCTAAGGAAACTAAAAATATCAGTTACCATTGTAGAATAAGGCCACTCCTCCCTAACTTTTGTCTTCACAGAGTCAAATGAGATTCCTTCATTAGTTATAATGTTCCAAAGAATGCGATTTTTTGTAAACATAATTCACATTTTCTGAATTTTCCAAATAGATTATCCAACCTTATAGATTTCAATATATCCCTTAGATGATCCTCATATTCCTCACGACTTTTGTAATATATAAGAATATAATTAATAAAATCTACCACTAATTTACAAATGTATTCCTTAAAGACTTTATTCATCAAATCCATAAATATAGTGTGAGCATTAGTTAAGCCAAAGGGAATAAAAACAAAATCATAATTCCTATATCTTGTTCCGAAGGTAGTCTTTAGAATACCTTCTTTTTTCACCCTCTATTGATGATACATAGATCAGAGTTCAATCTTGGAGAATAATTGATCCCCACAAAGCTGATCAAATATGTCATCAATTCTTGGGAGAGGGTAATTGTTCTTCACTATGATCCTATTAAGTTCTCTATAATTAATGCATAGCCGCATTGATCAATCCTTCTTCTTTGCAAATAGAACTAGTGTTATCGAAGGTGGAAGAATTTGTTGGATAGATCTATTCTCAAAAATATCTTTAATTTTTTTATTTAAATCCTTTAACTCCATATTTTCTAATCTATATGGGGACCTTGATATCAACTTGGATCTAGTTATGAGTTCAATGGAGAAATCTACCTCTCTTTCATGGGGAGGTTCAAATAACTCTTCATGAAATACGTTAATGTATTCTTGAACTATAGGGACATTATCTATCTATATACTTTTATTTACTTCTACCTCTTCATCGATAATCTCCATAAAAAAGGCTATGTGAGGTGATTCTAGAAAAAGATCAGGAAAAGATATATATCCTTTGAAAATATATGTAGGTTTTCCATTCAAGACTACTTAAATTTATTTGCTTATATAGTTGATCTAAGCATTATACATTGAGAGCTAGCCCATCCCTAGTATAGTGATGAATTCCACCATGGGAATGACTACTATATTGGTGATGAGATTGTACTCACCAAATTTAATACTAGAGTTTATATACACTATTGATGCTCGGATAATCCCTCTTAGAGTTTTGACTGATAACTCTACTTATAGAATCCTAGGGATTGATTCTATATTATTTTCAAACATGGATAAAATAAAGGAATGCGTAGAACCATAATCAAACAAATTATTTGATAGCTTTGAGAGCGCAATGAGTGTACCTGCCACCACATTATTTGGAGCCTCCACTTTATCCATTATGATAGAAAATTCATGACCTTGATCCATTGGTCTATGTTAAGGTTTATGGTGGTTTCCCTCCATTATATTTTGATTTGAAAATTTATTGGGAAAGTATCCAAGATATCCACACATGAATCATTGAACTTCCAGCTGGGTCTGCACCATCTTCCCTTTATCGTTAGTGTTGAAAAGTTTGGAATTAACCTCACAACGACAGTTCTGATCTACATGACCATCTATTTCACACTTGTAGCACTTTCCACTCCCAATAAATAAGTTCCCTGAATGTTTCTTCACACATTTATTTCACATGGGAAGTTGAACTTTCTTTCATCCTCTTCTATGATTGAAATTATTCCCTGTGTTTGGATATATTTCTCTCTTATTTTCATTTTATTTTTGTGACCAATACATCCATACAAACTCCAATTCAACCTTTATAACAATCCAAACTATATACTCATAGCTTTCATAGTCTCGATTTACTATATTTCTTTACAAATGGAGTCTCAGTCCACCAAAGTATCTATCAAACTTTCCCTTCAGATCCATAAAAAAGATAGTGGTCTAGAGAGAATGTCTTTAAATTTCATCTCATAGATCCCCACCAATTAATTTAATTTCTAATTTAGCTCTAGTAAATCCTTCTCTATTTTTATTTGCATTGATGGAGGGAAATATTTATTAAAAAATATTCCTCTGGACTCTTACCACTCTATCGCATCAATCTCTATTCTTGGGTTTATATTTTTAATCAGTTTCCACCATTTATCAGCTTCTTCTTCCAAGTGGTATAATGTCAGGGTGACTTTCTATAGCTCTAAATAATGGAGTACATAAAATATTTTTTATATAGAGGTCATTCATTATTCAGAAGTTAATGGGTCAGTAGATCCACTAAAAGAGGGTGGTCATTGATGCATAAATGACTTAATTGAAAGTTGTTCCCTTAGAGGTAAATTTGGTTGCTCAACATGATTCAAGTTATAATTCATAACTTGAGATAACTGATTCATCATTCTCATGAAGTTTTCCATTCCAACTTCCATCAGATGACCTTCAGTTCATCATTCATTTCACTCATCATTTACGCAGTTCCTCTTATTTCCCACATTTTTTTATAAAAGAATAAATATTTAGTGAGAAATGTGTTAATTTTAAGAATTTTATAATTCTAAAGGCAGTTTAAGTCTTAAAACATCATTCTTAAATATGTTAGTAATCTACACTAAATCTATTTTCTATATATCCTTTTTAATGGTTCATAAAAAGACTTTTATTATCACAAAATATCCCATGGGAGTGTCAAACCAGGTGTGCAGGAAGACCCATTTTCACACACCAGTTCCCAATTGAGTCTAGATCAATGTGGTATTTTCAGGTGTTACCCCTAGGAACATCTGTGTTAGTGACACATACACTTGTAGTATCCATACAAGGATGTATTTTCTTAGAAAACACATACTTCATACTAACCTAAATACTAGGATGTTTTCCTATATTTATAATTTTCTCTAGGGTTCTTCAAAAAGTTTAAAAGTCATGATTTTTACAAATAAATTAACCATCCTTTGATACTAACTATGACATCACACATTTTTATTGCATAACTTTTCATTACATGGGGAAAAATAGAGGATATTTTAAAGTTTAGTTTCTTGGAAATAAGGTACATAATACTTAAAAACATAAAATATTATTATAAATACACTATAAAGCAATATTCATGGGTTCACCCTAAGTTAATTTTACTGCATCTCATATCTTGGGGACATACATCAAAGGAAAGGGGTGATCATGAAGCCCAGTAAGGGAATAAGAAAGGAAGAAAAAAAGAATGTGATCATGAGACATATCAACAAGAACATGAGGCATAACAATAAGGTATGAACAAGAGGCATATCATAATTATAATAAAATGAATCATAACATGTAAATAGGGATACAAAATTTAAATGATACATTTATAAGAATATCACCAAGGTTTCATAAATGAAAATTATCAAGGTTATTCACTAAAGTATCTTAAAACATGTCATCTCAAGAGATTAAATTATTTACCCAATGAATTAGAGTGATAATAGGGGGAAACCTTAATATTTCTTAATTAATGTGATCTATATAGATCATAATAAATAATTTCATTAATAACCCTTGGAGAATACATAATGAGTTTCTTATCAAAATCATGACGTATAAAAGTGCTTAAAGACATGATCATTACGTCATTTTTAACTCATGAAAAAGAAATTTGGGATTAATTAAAGTGAATACCTGAATAAATAAATCATTATTAAAACTATGTGAATATCCATTTAAAAGGTAGAGGTTTGGTTATTCAAAAAAAAGAAAATAAATGAGATTTTCTCAAGTAAAATAGAGAAATTTGAGAAGTAAATTCAGCAACATAACGGGTATAAAACATGGTCATAGAAGAAGATAAAATGAGGGAGAATGAAGGTACCCCATTCATAAATGAATATTATTATAGTATTGATATAATAGAAAGTGGAAAATAAGAACTTAGTTTGTAAATTAGAATACATACCAAATAAAAAGGGAACATGAATGGAAAGAGAAGTGGAGATTTCCCTTACCATGAAGAGTTGTTCCTAAAACTTGAGGATAGAACCTCGGGGGATTGGGGAAACCTTGGGGGACTCCATGGGAGAAACAATCACTAAATATTTGGGGAGGAAGAACTAGGAGTTAAGGTAGATGGTGAAATGGGTTGGTATTTGTAGTAAAAGTGGAGGGATTATTTAATAATTTCCAAATATAGGTCTTGAAAATCAAGGTTGTGGAAAATGAAAAACAATTGGCTTATTGATGGGTTTTGCACTTGGTTTTGGACATTAGAGTCACAATTTATGATATTTTAATCCACCATAACCGAACATCATTTTTTAATATACCTTTGGACCTAGAAAGTTAAATTTTTCATAAAATAATGCTTTTAAAGTCAAATTTTCCATTATAGACTTTGGAAAGTAACCTATAGGTTTATAAATTGATCAAAATATATTAATATATTTAATATCCATAATATAAAATATTTGATGTCATGGACTGTGTTTAATTAATTATTACATCCTTATGTCACAAATATGAAGTCATAAGATATATCAAAAACCCAAAAAATGTATTTTTACTATTCATGAAAATTAATTTATTTTAGAAAATTCTCATAAATTCACCCCAACATAATTGTTATGTGTTTATTTCAATTTTTTTATTTTTTATGAATAATTCTATAAATATGATAACTTTAAATTTTAAATATATATATCCTTATTTATTTTAAAATAGCGGTTTTTGAGGCATAATCAAATTTTTGACACATATAAAAAATTCCCTAGGACATTATAAAATTATTTTCTCATTTATATTTAGATCATTGTGTTTTAAAATAATATTTTATTAAAAAATATTACTAATAATACTTTAGTTTATTATAAAATAGTGTATATTTTCTAGAAAAAAAATACAATTATGTCTTATTTGTGTCTAACAAATCAATTTATCAAATTCATCTCAATTAAACATATATTTTATCAAGATTTGTTTTCTTAAAATAGAATTTATAGAATAAAAATTTTATTTATACAAAGTAAATTACATTTTAATAAACCAACGCCTAGATATGTAACCCCTTATTACTTTCGCATATTTCCTAAGGGTGAGGTGTGCAATGGTAGTAGTTTCATGTGCTGGATTGACTAACATCAACCGAGTGGTAATCTACACCTACTTGATCTTATCCCATAGGCGATTTTATTCAAGCTTTAATTGTTGAAGCTTTTCTTGGGCTTGGTCAAGGGTGAACCCCAGTGATGCTACCTCATTCCCAAGTTTTGACTGATGGGATTCAATCAGAATGACTTTACTAGTTGAGGCCGTCAATTCACCTTTCTACATCAATTATAATTTTTAATTACTTCTTATAAACACTAATTATAATGGTTAAATTATCAACCAAGGGTATAGTTTCCAATGGTCATATTGACTAGTAGTCATATTCACCAACATTCATATTTGACCATCAGTCATATAATAGTCAAATCCTAATAGTCACATTTCCATTTATACCCAATAAATATCACTTCATTATTTCAATAAAAATTCACTACAATTTTCTCCAAAGTTTATATTTTTATTTTTTAAAATTTGAAATGGTTTATTAATATATTGTTTCATTACTATTGTGTTGGCTAGGAGGGTGATGATTCTAGAATATTGGGGAAATCCATATTTTTCCATTTTAGATATTATATTTTATAGTTTTTGTCTAGTTGTAATGTTTTTAATTTTAATTGGTTTCATAGATGACTAATATAGTGATCATTTTTTATGATATATTTTTTTTGGTTTATCTTTATTTTATAAGTGTATAATATTATATAATATGTAAAACATATTTATTCAGGAAACAATTACCATTTAAAAAAACTAGGTCATTATGGTTACTTAATTATTTCTTGGATGTTATTAATTTACTCTACTAATCATTAATTTTTATCAATCAATTTTAAATCATTCTTTAAACATAATAAGTTTAACCAAAATTAATATTTTATAAAAAAAATCTTTAAAATAAAAGGTATTTTCACAAATGAATCAATATCCTTTCATTCTATTAATTTTTTTTATTTCATGTAAATTATTTATAATAAAAATATATATATTTTTAAATTGAAATAAATTTATATATAATAAAGATATCGATAATTCTAAATTTGTAAAATATTTACTAGTCTTATACCCAATGACTATATATAGAAATATAAGCTCTCGGTTACCCCCATTACATCCTATGAATTCATTCCATTCTATTTTCTCAAAGAAAAATTCTTTTTCCTATAGTTTTAATTTTGGGTTTTACCACATGATTTCTCCATTCAGTAAGTTTTTTTATCATTATAGGTTTAGTTGTAGTAATAGAGATTCTCAAGAGTCAAGATGATCCCTAGGATTTTATAGTTGTAAAATATTACTATTTTCAATTTATTATCCCTTTTTAATTTATGTAATTTAAATATATGTACCCATCAATGGAATATAATAATTCATGTAACACCCCAAGATTTCATAGTACATTATTTCGTCGAAGTAATTAAATAACTTGCACTACATGCAACACTGAGTTCAAGCGCACCATGCCTTACCAAACTAGCTGTTCAAAAGCAGTTATGAATAGTATTAACTGAATTTTAAACTTTATATAATCCTTATAATTTTAGAATCCATATTATGAGTTTCTTAGACACAATGTAATAACAAATTCATTTTTTCAGATAAAAGAAATATTTTTCAAAAAATACAATTTTACCGCCTTTTAGTGGCGAACCCTTTTTAAATCCAATATTTAAAAATTTATATATTCAATTTGACAAAATAAACTTCTTCTTTAGAATCGAGACATAAGAATTCAGTTTCAATAAACTTTTGGTGTTTTTCTGATAAGTTTCATATTTAGGTGAATAATGAAAAATACTATATTTTAACTGAAAACAACTTTTTTATTCAAAATAATTTATAGTGTTGAATTATACATTTTAATATATTGGAAGTATAACTTGATTATATTGTAACCATTTAATCCAATGATGGTCATTTTAAGTAATTTAACTTTGAAATTGGACATAAACAAGTGTCAATCTTTTGATATTTATTATTTCTTAAAAATACGCTTTTTGGTTTCGACAACAGGAATTAATTTTAAATTAATTAATGAAACTTATATTTTGTGAAATTTGTAAAATAGAATTAATTTTTGAATTTGAAATATGAAAATTAGCTTCGGGTGAATTTTTGGTATTTTTCTGAAAAGTTTCGATTTTTGATGAATAGTGAAAAACATTGAGTTATTGTTTAAAACTGAATTTGTATTTAAATAATTATTTATATTATTTAAATTTATTTGAGGTCAAAGTATATACATAATACCTATATAAGTTAAATTTAATTCATTGGAGTCATTTTATAATAATTTTAGATATATTAAAATTTTATTGAACTTTTTACCGTCTTTTACCCACCTCCTAGGAGTATTTGCAAATTTACATAAAATGTAATTTTACCGCTTCTGTAAGTGGAATTTCAAAAATTCAAGAGACTTGGTTAATATCAATTAGTAAAATGTGGTTCAATAAGATAAAAATATTTTTTGTTGAATAGTAACTTTTTACTTTTATTTACCACGGTTAAAAGTAAATAGGGTAATTAAGGGTAAAAATGATATTATTATTACCCTAACACATGTCCTAATTCTATTGGATAAGTACAATTCGACCAAAAAAACCTTAGGAATAAAATATGAACCTCTTTGGTCCACTTAAATTATATTATAACATTTATTATTATTTAATTCAAAGAAGAGTTAAAAGTATTAAATTCAATGTTTAATAACAAAACCATTTTTAATATAGGGTTACACATAAGATAAATTCGACTATAAATATTCATTATAAATATAAAAATATTTCCTACATAATGGTATTTTATTTATATTTTTTGGACATTAAATAATTTTATTTATTAATGACACAATGATGATGCAGTAATTACATAATTAATGAAATATTAAAATAATTGATATTATAAATATCCAAATATATGTAATTTGAGACTTTTTATGAATTACGCTAATTTTATAGGTTAATATGACATATTAGGATTTGTTAGATGAATTTTATTAGAAGTAATAATGCTGTTATGAATTTAGAAAAAACAAAATACCAAATAGTGTCAAGATTGACATAAAAGAGTTTTTAAAACAAATATTATATTATTAATTGATATTATATTCCTAAAAATATAATATTCGGACAAAATACCTATATAATGATAGGTGTATCATTAATTAACTACTTGGTGTTTTTTTGAAAGTATGTAGTAAGTTTATTAACCATATAATATGAAAATACAAAGAGACATGGTAAATGTCAAACTATTTAACTAAGAGTTAAATATAAAAGATAAGGTTAATATAGTGACAAAAACCTATCCGAAACCTATTGGTTGAGTGATTTTAGACCCATATATACCTTATTTTTTAGATAATCCACTTTGGTGACATTAGAAATCGAAATTTATTTTATTATAAAATAATATTTCTAGATTTTCCTAAGGTGCCCCTCACTCCTCTTATAAAAGGGCACTCACCCTTCTCTCTAATTAAAACCTTAAAAGCCATTTGGCTCAGAAAAACCATACCCAAATACCCTCTAAACTGCCCTAAATTCATCATATAGGCCTTACTTTAGTCAGAAAACCAACCTAAGGAGCCCTTTTGATCAAATCAAAAGAAAGAACCCGAAGAAGAGGTAAATATTTCATCACCTCTTTCAAGTTCCTTTCTTCTTCCACTTCCTCTTTCTTTGTTGTTTCCATTCTTAAATAATAACTACAATATATTATATATAATATGATGTTATTATAAATATGGTACAACCATATTCATTATTCTATCAATCCTTGGAATTACATGTCACCATACGTGCGTACGTACGACTTACCGTCTCAACGTCGTGGCGTAATTGTTATTCATTACATTACTATTTGTATGGGTATAATAATGATGTGTAATTGATGTAAATAATAAATATAAATTTATAATGATTATGTATATATTATATACTATCCAATTATATATTATTTTAATATTAAAATAATGATATTGTCGCTCGTGCGTACGTACGGATTACCATCTCCACGAATGCGATAAGATTAATTCCCCATCGTATCCATTCAAGGATAATTTTAATTAGATTATTAAAAATAATGTTTAAAGACTTAATATAATTATGAATATGAATAATATACATCATATCAATAACAAACATTACTTACGTAACAAAGCATATAAAGGAAAACGAATTAGTTAACACCCGGAACAATGATGATACTAAGATATTATTAACAAAGCAATGTTAAAAGATCATATATGATATTATATTAATATATATGATTATTGTATAATTTAATAAAAATTATTTCACCATTATACAAGAGGTTAACCTACCCTCGACCAAGGAAAAGTACAAGGTAAGGTTTAATTTCACAATCTCTTTATTATCCATGGTTGCTTTTACGTAAGTATATACTGGGAAATATTTATTATCCTTGTCCATGTTTCATAAAATAGTTTTAAAAGGAATTATTTTTAAGTTAATTTTTACTAAAACTTAATTTTAAATGTTTTAAATATTTTTCTTCTAAACCATTGTCATTAAAGTCCATGTTTTCAAAATGGTTTTAAGGATTTATTGAAATGGACATGAATGTTTTAAAATGTTAATTACTTTCAAAAGTTTCAAAGTGGTATGGGAAACTTGATTCAGAAATGTATTTAAATATCTTCCTTTCTTAATTGTTTGACTTTAAAATGTTTTCATGAAAAATGGATATTTCTCTCAAAGAGTTTTAAAAAACATTTTCATCTATGTCAAAATACATTAATGGATTTTAAACTTGTTAGAAGTAGATTTATTATGAAACAAATCTTGCATATTTTATTGAAGGTTTTGTGATATTTTTGACTATGGATGTGTTATTTTTATACAATTCATGGTTTATGGGTAAAGTATTGACATTTTGTATGCCAGTTTTAATACAAATGTTTATGTTATGTTTAAACCTTTTCATATGAGGAATACATTAGACTTAGTAAGTGACAGGTGGAGCCTGCTATAGCTCCGTGATGCATCGGTATGTCTCATGAGACAAACTAGTGTCCTGACACAAGGCCTTGATAAAATCTTATTTGTAGTCTTGGTATAAGGCCTTGACTATGTGGTTATGAAAGTCTGGAATTATGCATTCCATCATCGTGAAAGCGGCTATTGATATTGCATGTGATTATTCGACTGGTAGAATATCTATGTGAGTAAGTAAATGGTATTATTTTGATTTATATTTTCCATATTATGATGAAGTTTATGTTGAAAATGATTTTGTTTTTTTCCATACATTGCCTTAAATGTTTATGCTTATTTATGAAATTTTCTGCTATATTGTTATCCTTACTGAGCATCTGAGCTCACACCTTTCTATGTTTTATTTTTCCCATGATGCGAAGAAGTATATTATGACTGAACTGTAGGGATAGTCTATGGGATATCTGTGTTGTCTATGGAAACAATGTTGTTGTATTTTTCCATTTTATGATGTAATGTAAACCTTATGAATGTATCCAGTACTTCCAAGGCTACTAAACTAATCAGTCTTTTGAGACTTGATCTTTTGTGATCATGCCAATGTTATGTAATAATGGAATGACTCTAGGTAACTAGGGTCGAGGCGTTAAAGTTTGTATCAGAGGAAGTTTAGTACAAACATTGGAAACTAGATATAGTTAAACTCTGATTAGAACACATATCCCTAAGATTGACTTTGAGGATTAGTATAGATGAAATTCCTAGAATTTTGGTATTATAGAGATTTTGTGTTTTTTCCAAGAAATACATCCCTATCTAGATACGAGTAGGTAGAGGTGGCTCTGGTACAGATGTACCTAGGGGTAAAACCTGAAAACACCACTTTGAGCTAGACTCGAATAGGAACTGGTGCACGAAAACAGGCCGTGCTGCACTCTTGGTTACGACACTCCTGGGGGATATTCTTAGGATAATTCTAATTTTATTTACAAATCATTATGAAGGATTTACGAGTATATACCTCCTAAAAGAAAATATTTTTATTATTATGGATTATATCCATAAACTGCTCAATTTACGTTAGGTATTTTACAAGTTTGGAATTATTCATTTCAATTCATAAACTGACCTAGTGTATTCCATTGAATAGAAATGGCACCTAGTAGAAGGAATGTGAACTCCAACAATACGTATGATCCAAAGAGTCAGAAGGATCATATCTTTCATGGTATCAAGCCAACATTTATAAGGGAAGTAGTCTCCCATGTATTCTCAACATATGAAGAAATATATTCATGTATTAATAAGATAAGTAAATAATTCTCTGAGTCCTATGTCTTTGAAGGAAAGCAAGAGAAGAAAAGGATGAAAGAGAGAAAGATGGATAAAGGGAAGAGGGAAAAGAAGGATTTTCCCATATGTGATAACTGTGGAAAGAATCACCTTGGTAAATTCTTGAAGGGAATGAGAGTTTGTTATAAGTTTGGAGAAAAAAGACACCAAGTACGTGATTTCAAGGGTAAGAAAAAAGTTTCAAATGTACAATGCTTCATCTGCAAGGTGTTGGGACACTATACGAATTAATACCCAAATCATCAGAGTATACCCCAAATGATTATATTGGATAATAATAAAGTTATGATACTACCGAAGATGAAGGGGAATGATTATATTTCTTACATTTTTATTAAAGTATTGTGTCATTTGAGTATTGTATTAATGATGTACATGCTATAAGAATTATAGAGTATATAAGGATTGTACTGCAGTACTATTTCATTGAGGACTTAAGATTGTGTGGAACCAAGAAAAGTGACACAATAGTAGGTTAAATATTTGGAAAATATATGGTTGAGAGAAAGATAAACCAAAATATGGTTCTGATACCGAGGTAGTTATTTTTGGAATAATACATGATTGATTTGGATAAATTATATTGGATTTTCTTGACTACCTTGAAACTGATTAATGATTTGTATATTCAATCATTTTTAGAGTTTACAAAATTTTTTGATAGAAGGAGTATATCCATTATTCTTTAAGTAATAAGGGAGCGTGAATGTAATCAATAAGGTTTTATGGTAATTTAGGATGTTGTAGTGTTTTAAAAGAATACATGATGAAAGTGTTCAAATGTTCTTACATGGAAAAAAGGATTTTCATTGTGTATACTTTCTTTATAAATTTTGGACTGTGAGTTTGGACAGAATTATTTTGGATAATTCTAGTTTTAGATTATTTTTGGATTTCCATAAAAAGGACAACCCAGAGGTTGAGCGGCAACCCGTCGTGTTCGGAAAGGCTGCGGGACTTTAACCTACAACCGAAGGGCGAAAAAGGTGTATCACCTACCACTGGCCCACGTGATGTCCTGGATCGAATAATGTAGATTTTTTAAAGGGTCTGGAAGATGAATTATAAATTCATTTTTTTGGAACCCTATACGAATAGGATAAATAAAATATTTTTTAAGTTCTATTAGCTTTTAGACTGAAAGATGAGTTTGTTGTAGAAATTAGTTAAAGGATGGAACTCTACTTGTCAAGTATAAATTTTTTTCTTCTCTTGTTCTATGAAGAAATTAATTCTTAAACTTTAGGTAAGGGATCTTAAAACTAAAAATGTGTTATCCTAATACCTTATGTTTTATTGAACCGATGATATTTTAAATCATCATAGATTAATGGCTTTGAGGCCCTCAATTCTAAAATTGTTTGTGACTAATGACCTCATCACTCCCTATAAATATTTACGTTTTCCCTAAAATTATGTGTCTCTAATTGCCACAAATTTTCTCTTAATTTATATCATAATTTGGTGGTGAATTTTTCATTTCCCTTTTCCTATTATTAAGACTAAATTTTACTAACACAATTTCTGATGTGGGTTTTCCCACATAGGTATTTTCTATTTTCAACCTTTTATTTTCGAATAACAATTTCAAATTGAGAGGACGCAATTTATTGAAGGAGGGAAGAATGTAACACCCCAAGATTTCATAGTACATTATTTCTTTAAAGTAATTCAATAACTTTCACTACACGCAACACTGAGTTCAAGCGCACCACGACTAACCAAACTAGCCGTTCAAAAGCAGTTATGAATAGTATTAACTGAATTTTGAACTTTATATAATCCTTATAATTTTAGAATCCATATTATGAGTTTCTTAGACATAATTTAAGAACAAATTCATTTTTTTCAGGCAAAAGAAGTATTTTTCAAAAAATGCAATTTTATCGCCTTTTAATGGCGAACCCTTTTTAAATCCAATATTTGAAACTTTTATATATTAAATTTGACAAAATAAACTTCTTATTTTGAATTTGGACATATGAATTTAGTTTCAATAAATTTTTGGTGTTTTTCTGATAACTTTCATATTTGGGTGAAGAGTGAAAAATACTATATTTTAACTGAAAATAACTTTTTTATTCAAAATAATTTATAGTGTTGAATTATAAATTTTAATGGTTTAGAAGTATAATTAGATTATATTTTTACCATTTAATCCAGTGATGGTCATTGTAAGTAATTTCAATTTTAAATTTGACATAAACAAGTGTTAGTCTTTTGATAGTTATTATATCTTAAAAATAGGCCTTTTGGTTTTGACAACGAGAATTAATTTTAAATTAATTAATGAAAATTATATGTTTTAAAATTGGTAAAATAGGATTCATTTTTGATTTCGGAATATAAAAATTATCTTAGGGTGAATTTTTGATATTTTTCTGAAAACATTCAATTTTTGATGAATAATGAAAAACACTGAGTTATTGTTTAAAACCGACTTTTTATTGAAATAACTATTTATTTTATTCAAATTTATTTTAGGTCAAAATAGATAAATAATACCAATATAAGTTCAATTTAATTAATTGGAGTCAGTTTATAATAATTTTAGATATATAAAAATTTTATTGAAATTTTTACCGTCTTTTACACACCTCCTCGGAGTATTTGCAAATTTACATAAAACATAATTTTACCACTTCTGTGAGTTGAATTTTGAAAATATGAGAGACACTGTTAATATCAAGGAGAAAAATGTGGTTTAATAAGATAAAAATATTTTTTGTTGAATAATAAATTTTTACTTTTATTTACCACGGTTAAAAGTAAATAGGGTAATTAATGGTAAAAATGATATTATTATTACCCTAACACATGTCCTAATTCTATTTGATAAGTATAATTCGACCAAAAACAACCTTAGGAATAAAATATGAACCTCTTTGGTCCACTTGGATTATATTAAGACATTTATTATTATTTAATTCAAAGAAGAGTTAAAAGTGTTAAATTCAGTGTCTAATAACTAAACTGTTTTTAAGATATGGTTAAACATAAGATAAATTAGACTATAAATATTCATTATAAATAAAAAAATAATTCCTACATAATGGTATTTTATTTATATTTTTTAGACATTAAATAATTTAATTTATTTGTGACACAATGATGATGCAGTAATTACCTAATTAATGAAATATTAAAATAATTGATATTATAAATATCCAAATAAATGTAATTTGATACTTTTTATGAATCCCACTAATTTACTATGTTAATATTACATATTTTGATTGGTTAGATTAATTGTTTTCGATGTAATAATGCTGTTATGAATTTAACAAAAAAAAAAATCAAATAGTGTCAAAATTGACATAAAAGAGTTTTTAAAACAAATATTATATTATTTGTTGATATTCTATTTCTAAAAATGTAAGGTTCGGCTAAAAGACTTATATAATGATAGGTGTATCATTAATGAACTACTTGGGGTTCGTTTGGAAGTATATAGTAATTTTATTAACCATGTAAAAAAAATACAAAGAGACATGGTAAATGTCAAACTATTTAACTAAGAGTTAAATATAAAAGATAAGGTTAATATAGTGACCAAAACCTATATAAAACCTATTTGTTGAGTGATTTTTGACCCATCCCCACCTTTTACTTTAAATAATACACTTTGGAGCTATTAGAAACCGAAAATTATTTTATTATAAAATAATATTTCTAACTTTTCTTAAGGTGCCCCTCACTCCTCTTATACAAGGGAACTTCCCCTTCTCTCTAATTCACACCTTTAAAGCGATTTGAATTGGCCAAAACTTGCACAAATACCCTTTCAACTATCCTAAATTCATCACAGAGGTCTTCCTTTAGTCATAAATCCAACTTAAGAATATCTTTTGATCAAATCAAAAGGAAGAACCCGAAGAAGAGGTAAATATTTCATCACCTCTTTCAAGTTCCTTTCTTCTTCCACTTCCTGTTTCTTTTTTGTTTCCATTATTAAATAATAACTCTAGTATCTTCTATATACTGTGATGTTATTATCAATATGTTACAACCATATTCATTATTCTATCCATACTTTGAATGACATGTCACCATACGTGCGTATGTACGGCTTACCGTCTCCACGTTGTGGTGTAATTGTTATTAAATACATTATTATTTTGATGGATATAATAATGATGTGTAATTGATGTAAATAATAAATATAAAATGATAATGATTCTTTATATATGATATCCTATCCTATTATATATTATTTTAATATCAAAAGAATGATATTGTCGCTCGTGTGTACGTACAAATTACCGTCTCCACAAACGCGATGAGATTCATTCCCCATCGTATCCATTGCAGAATAATTTTCATTATATGATTAAAAATAATGTTGAAAGACTTAATATCATTCTGAATATTAATAAGATACATCATATCCATAACAAACATTACTTACATAACAAATGATATAAAGGAAAACGAATCAGTTAACCACTGAAACGACGATAATACAAAGATATTACTAACAAAGCAATTTTAAAAGATAATATATGATATCTTATTAATATATATGATTCTTGTATAATTTAATAACAATTATTTCACCATTATACAGGAGGTTAACCCACCCTCGACCAATGAAAAGTACCAGGTAAGGCTTAATTTCACAATCTCTTTATTATCCGAGGTTATTTATATGTAAGTATCTACAGAGACATATTTATTATCCATGTCCATGTTTCATAAAATAGTTTTCAAAGGGATTCTTTTTAAGGGAATTTTTACTAAAACTTCATTTTAAATGTTTTAATGATTTATTCTTCTAAAACATTATCATTAATGTCCATGTTTTCAAAATGGTTTTAAGGATTTATTGAAATGGACATGAATGTTTTAAAATGTTAATTTCTTTCAAAAGTTTCAAAGTGGTATGGGACACTTGATTCAAAAATGTCTTTAAATTTATTCCTTTCTAAATTGTGTGACTTTTAAATGTTTTCATGAAAAAGGTATATTTATCTCAAAGAGTTTTACAAATCATTTTCATCTATGTCAAAATCATTTAATGGATTTTGAACTTGTTTGAAGTTGATTTATTATGATACAAATCTTCCATATTTTAGTGATGGTTTTGTGATATGTTTGATTGTGGATGTGTTATTTTTATACCATTCCGGTTTTATGGGTAAAATATTGACATTTCGTATGCCAGTTTTAATATGAATGTTTATGTTATGTTTAAATATTTTCATATGAGGAATGCATTGGACTTAGTAAGTGACGGGTGGAGCCCACTATAGCTACTCGATGCATCGGTAGGTATCATGAGAAAAACTAGTGTATTGGAACATGGCCTTGAAAAAAATCTTATTTGTAGTCTTGGCACAAGGCCTTGACTATGTGGTTATGAAATTATGGCATTATGCATTCCATCATTATGAAACTGGCTATTTATATTGCATGTGATTATTAGACTAGTAGAATATCCATGTTAGTAATTAAATGGAATTATTTCGATTTAAATTTGCCATATTATGATGAAGTTTAAGTTTAAAAGGCTTTTTTTTAGTTCTATACATTGCCTTAAATGTTTATGCTTATTTATGAGAGTTTCTGCTATATTATTATCCTTACTGAGAATCTGAGCTCACCCCTTTCTATGTTTTATTTTTCCTAGGATGCGAAGAAGTATATTATGACTGACCTATAGGGATAGTCTATGGGATCTCAGTGTTGTCTATGGAAACAATGTTGTTGTAGTTTTACTTTTTATGATGTAATGTAAACCTTATGAATGTATCTAGTACTTCCAAGGCTACTAAACTAATCGGTCTTTCGAGGCTTGATCTTTTGTGATCATTCCAATGTTATATAATAATTCACCGACTATAGGTAAATAGGGTCGAGGCGTTATAATTCATGATATTTAATACTCAATTTCATGTACTATTGTTGTAATTCTCCACTATAAAGGAATAAAGCATTGTTAGTTTGATTCATATCTTATATGAATTATTTTCTAGTTAATTTTTATTATTTTAATAAAACAAATTTTTGAATTATAAACATTTAATTTATGGAATTAAAATGTTTCTTAAAACCTAAGGTGTTACATTGGAACTACTCTATCAATTTAAAGAATCAAAATTCACCACTTTGATAGCCCAGTTCATATAGTTATTGAAAGAACTGATAACTGGAAGTGCCGGGTCCATTTTTTGGTGGGATAATTACTCTCATAAACTCTGTACTTACCTCCATACCCATACATGTTGTTTTTACTATTATATTCATAAACCACATTCTTCACACTACTGAAAAACAACCTATACCCATAGTTTTAAACCTTGGGTATATCACCTAAAACCGTGGCTATAGGCTATACCCGTGGTTTTCGGAACCATGAGGTTTAAGGCCGTCAGTATAGAGCTATACCCATGGTTTTCATAAAAACAATGACTATATCCTATACCTGGTTTATCATTCCAACAGTTTACCAAGCTGTGGGTATATATCTATACCCATAGTTTGATAAAGTGTGGGTATAAATATCACAAAGAAATAAATATACCAATGGTTTTTAAACTGCTAGTATTGGATGATCTACCCACCATAAAACAACCCCTTATAATAGCTTGTAATCAACTTTTAGAAGCTCAAAACCTATAAACAATAAAAGATATAGCTTCATCAAAATACCATACAAGCAGTACAGTAGTCCAAAAAATAGGGTGGAGTTTGACATTACGTTGTGAAATTCCAAGGATAGCTTGATGGGTGGTGATTAATGTTTGTTTTATAAAATGGTAAGGTGGGTTATTAGTTTTGAAGTATGGTTGTGAATGTTCAGAGTGAAAGAGTTTTGTCCACATGAGTGCATCAGGTTCTTGAGTTTTTATATTGAGTTTGGTGATGTGAACCTATGTAAGAGTTATTGGATATACTTGTGTGTGTCGATATTAGGATGGAAATGGGATATGTTTGTACTTCTATTTTAGTAGTTATTTAATTTCTAAATGAACATCAAGAGTGGTGTATAGATGAATGAAACCAATGGGTAGTAGAAGTTGGTTTCATGTGTTCACATAGAGTTTGAGTTGAGTCGTTAGATGATAGATACTCATGTGAGGATTTTATTCTGAGGTAATCATGAATAAACTAGTCACAATGACCCATTGAACACATACTGGATTTTTTTCATGCATAATTAAAGGAAGTTTTAAGACAAATTTAAAATTACATAAAGTAGGTTTTGATTGGTAAGCTTTATAAGTATATATTTTCATAATAAAATTACAAGAATTATCCATAAAATTATTATGGAGAATCTGTCTACTGGAATAACTCAAGATGGAAGAATTGTATGCGTGATAAAATCTGTCTGAGTAGTCTAAAATGTGGAAGAAATAGTGCTAAAACTGAATCTGTTCAAATTAGATATGTGAATCTAAAAAAAATACATTCTGAAATTAGTTTTCTTATGTTAAGATGTTATAAACTAATGGATACCAGAGAATATTTTAAGTGATCTAGTTTACAAATCTGATTTCCAGACTTCTTAATTGTGTTAAAAATATTTAGAAGCCTCCCAAAATGATTACATTCCATATTTGATTGTAGAATACCCTAAGGAGTGGATGGAAAGCCTTGTAAAAAATCAATAAATTTCAAACCAATATGTTTATTTGTTATACTCTAATATGTTGGTAACATCTGAATGTTTTTCATGATTCCTTAATGCTTCAATCTTCAAGTGTATTCTATTTAGATTATCTATTAGCTAAAAATGGATGAGCTTTATATAAAAAAATTGGTTCTAAAAAGTGGTGAATTGATGACAAGATAGTATGGGGGTGTTATTTATGTGCACTTAAATGCTTCTTAGCCTCATTATTTAGAGAGGAATATTTTTTGTGAAAATGAAAAGGATATTTGAAGAAGGGTTTGTGTTGGTTGGTTCACTGAATAAAATAAAGTGTTTTTTGTGGAAAAGAAAAGATATTTGTAGAAGGTTTGGTTCCATTAACTAGTCTATCTACCTAGAATAGTATAGTGACATTCCTAGTTGATTCATGGTCATATTAGTGATTGGAATTGATTAAAGGTGATTTGAAGTGAAATAATTGAAATAAAATTTGACTAAAACCTATGGGAGGTCAATAAATATTTTAATTGATGACAAAATTAAAAACAAATTTAAATACATATAATTGATGAGAAGATTGATTAACTTGATCTCAAGAAAATGTGAGGAGAAAAAATATAAAAAATTCCATTATCTCGATCTTAGGGAAACTATACAAATGAAGCAAGACAAAAACATAAATGAGCATAGGAGAGCACATGAAAAGAGAAATCAAAAGGGATTGTAACTATAATTTTTTTTCAAAACTATTATCCCACACTAAAGATAATAAAATGAAAAAATCAGTACCAAAACAACATAATAATATTTCAAACTTTCAATACCTAAAAATGTTTTGCATATAATTTATTTTAGAAGGTGATACCCAAAAAACTATTATTTTATTTAAAGATATATTCACAAGTAGTAGTAATATCATATCCAAGAGTACTA
Source organism: Viscum album (assembly GCA_963277665.1). Taxonomy (NCBI): domain Eukaryota; kingdom Viridiplantae; phylum Streptophyta; class Magnoliopsida; order Santalales; family Viscaceae; genus Viscum; species Viscum album. Next base: position 1,814,526,144 of record OY728135.1, on the reverse strand, counting down.
GAATAAATGTGGTTTGGTAAAAATATAGATGTGTAAATTGAAAATGTATAATAGTTATGATATAATTCATTGGACAATACATTGGTAACAATTTCAAAATTCATTGAAATAATTAATAAATACTTATATGTAATCATGCAATTTCAAAATGCATTGAAATCATAATTCCAAATAAAACAATATATTGGTAACAGTTATGATAGAATTCATTAGAAAATGCATATATAACAGAATGTATACACAACAACTATTTTTAACCAAATTTTGTATATATTAAACTATTATCAATAAATATAAATGCACAGTAATTAAAGGCATACCATATCCACTAACATAGTTGAATTGATTAATATTTTTTTTAAATTGGTTCTTATGTTATACATACATGAAATATTATTATGTACACATGAGTTTGGAAGAAGACATTAATATTGGCACATAACTAACCTAAAGCTATAGAAATTCAATGGTAAGTCTCATAATGTTACCATCGAATGAAAAGTATCATATGGATGTGGTGAGGTTGTGTTAGAGGGAAATCATCTCAGTTAATGAATCTTAAAAAATAGGCAAAGAAGTGTCAAATTATGAGAGTGAAAAAATAATTAATTTGAAAGTTGCATGCTTTTAACATAGACAGTTACCCTTTGGTGGAATATTTTTTGGCACTTGTTTAAATTTTTATTACATTCTATTTGGCGGGGTAATAGAATTTATTTTAGTTATTTAGCTCGAATGATTACCTATGAAAAAAAATAATCAATATGTAGTGAATTAGATTTGAACATAAAAATTACATTGTAAAATCATCAGATGAGAAAATAATGGGGAGAATACTGATTTCACAACTTATTGAAGAAACCTCACAATTCACACAGAGATTTTAAATGTTATGAAATAAAGATTCCATATTTTATATGGATTCATAAAAACACAGGTAAATGTTTTCAAAAATTAAAATAAATAATAAAATAATTGTAGAATATATAACATGCATATAGAGAAAAAGATCAAGAAACTAAATACATTCATTAATAAATTAATTATCTTGAAAACTTAAAACGTATGTGGTGTAATAAAAAATTGAATTCTTCAGCAATATTTTTAGAAAATTGACTCATACATATAAATATATGAATGGTCATAGTGTAGTAGATAATGAAAAATTGAATATATCAGACTTTTGTGGAACAAAACTAATAATATATTCATGTAACGATTGAGTTTGTGATGCAAAATTGAAATTAGAATACTTATGTGTTATTCATGCTACCACATTTGCTGTTGGAATTCTACTATCAAAAGTCATTTTACTTAAACATGAAATATAATACAAATAAATTTGAGAAATAATAATTAAATGTGGAATGTTAATTAAAAAATTAAATAATAATAAAATTACGTATAATCTTTCCCTCACAATTAGAAAAAATTAAATTCATAGACGTGCCTGTGGTGGATGCTCGATGATACCTGAATCGTAGTCTAGGTAGCGGGGTTATGTGGAGAGGTGTCCATGAAATCCTACATCATCCGGTAGTCATAGCTTCCATCCACATTGGGAATATATGATTTCCAAAGGGGGAAAAGTAGGGTTTCAAGGAAATAAAATTATTTGAGTATTAGAAATGAGGGAGGGAGGTGGTGGCTGAGAGGTGGAGGCCAGGAGGTAGACGTAAAGGGAGGGAGGTAGAGGCTGAGACATTGAGGTAGGGGGAGGGAGGGGGCTCGGAGGTGGACGTGGAGGTAGGGAGGCGGGGGATGGTACATAGAGGCCGAGAGGTTGAGGTAGAGGCAGGAGGGGGAGGGTAGGGGAGTGAAAGGGATATTAGGGCTCATGAAGGGGGGGGGGGGAGGAGAAGCCCAAGAGATGCTTGATTTTTAAGGGTCTATTCCAATGCTTTTAAAAGAACCATGGGTATTGGTTTACACAAATCGTTTATACCCATGGTTTTTTTGAACTATGGGTATAGATTTGTTGGATTAGATCCAATTTCCAGTAGTTCCATCTCATTAAAATATCAATTAATACCTTCATATGAGACTCTATCCATGAAGGTAAAATCCACTAGTTTTTAACCACATTTACATGCCTATTTATGAATGTGGTATTGTATTAAAGAGACAAGATGACGCCATACAAACCATTCATGTGAAAATGACATGGGATGTGATTTCAGGATACTCTCTATAAGCCATATTTTCTATAAACAAGTATGGTATAACCCAAGATCCCACTATTCATGATCTAGCTTAATCATCTATGTTTTGGAGAATCCATCAAGGACAACTCCAAATTCTTCTGGATCACTCACAATGTCTTATTGGATTAGGGGATGTCCTTTTTCAAGAAATACAACCGGTCTGGGAGTTCACTTTTCTTCCTATTATTCCCTAACCTTGATTTTAGTTTAAAAGAGATAATGAACCTTTCTCACTTTACTAAATCTATTCTTATTGAATATAAAAAACTCTCTTCAATTGTATCTTCAAGGATAAAAAATAGGACCACTATTTCTTTACCCTATCCAACTCGGGGTTCTTCAACACCAAAAATTATCAAAAGATTATATATTCCTCTCATGGGGTTGATCCATGGGGTAAAGTGTGTTAGGATAGAACTATTAAAAGAAAATATAGTTTCCTAATATGGAATGATCTTAACCATTCCATATCCACATAAAATATTGTCTAATTTGGAGTAGTTTATCTAGTTTCAAAATTCCATTATTGAAATTATCCAAAAAATTGACATGAAATAGCACTTATTCTTGAATATAGACTGAGCGACTTTACATTGGTTGTTTCTAGGGATGCGTCAGAGAATTTACCCTAGGATTTAATCCTTTTATCCTTTTCTATCATAATGGGTTGAAGTTGATGAGACCACCTCAGATAAAGACATTGTTTATAAAGTGGCACTGACTTCCAACTACTGGGTTATCGTGGAGTCTCAGAAAGCTTATAGGAAACATCTAAGTATTATCGTCCATAGTTCCTAAAACTCAAGGTGTTTTCATTTATTTCTGATTTAGAGTTAATATTTAGTGGTAATAGTCTTTTTTACTTTTACTTTGGTATTCATGATTCCACACATGATGATAATGGTTTCTCTTACCATTAGGTTCATTGGGCCCCTCCTATATCCAGTTTAAAACTCAATACAGATGGATATTGATCTAATGAAACTATTCATGGTGGGGGAAATTTTCATGATGACCAAGAATTAGTGATTTTGGATTATAGTGTTTTTTATGGTGAAGGTATTCATATTAAAGTAGGGGCTAGAGTCTTGATTAATGTACTTTATATTTGAAGAAACCATGGTATCCATATCTTGATGGTGGAGAATGATTCAACTCTGATTATCAAATACATGCAAGGATCCTTCCTAGCACATTGTTTTATTGGTTACAATATTAAATAATGATGAAACATCCTCAACCGTAATTCATGAATCCAACATACCCAATGTGAGGGAAACACAACAGTAAACATCTTGGATTCCAAGATCAATAAGTCCATTCCTTTCATAGTTTTTACTTATTTTGGTTACCAACCCTAAGACTCTAATATTTTCGTGGATAAGGATATAGTTAGTCTCTACCACTATATACCACCTTCAATCCTTATGTTTTCTACTTTATTTTATTAAAAAGTTTATATTTTAGTCATCCAAACATCTCTAAAATGATTCGAATAAGGTTATATTAGGTCTAAGTTGTTGATTATATTTAAAAATAGTTTTCAATGTCCAAATAAAAGATTTCATGCACCCTTATTCACATTATTTGATTCATTCGATAGGGGGAGCTATATGGAACCCCCTATCACCCCTAGTCCTAGTTGTAATGCCCTTCCCCAGTAGCATAGATCCAGTACCTTACTTTATTACATTGGTACTAAGTACAAGTTATCGCATCCCAAAGGACCAAATAGTTTAGTATCTTGGAAAAATAAAGTAAAAACATAATTTTTACATTACAAGATGAAATGGTATTCAATATAAAAACTCCATTGGTGACATCCCTATTATCCTAGATTGCCCCCACGTATCTATCATAATATATATCTTGGCATCCTAGAGAAAAATAAAACATAATAAAGGGGTGAGATCAGATTCTCAATAAGGATAAGCATATTATGTAAGCTGTCATAAATAAATATAAACAATAATTTTTGGAGAATAACTAACAATACATGCCATTAAAACATAATCTTGAGTATAATATGGCATAAATTAAAAGATGATAAAAAAATCCATATAAATAATCAAATGAGAAACATAATTAACCATGTATATTATACTATTTTAATGAACACATGGATTATCAATAACTAATCTCATAACAAAAGAATGCATAATACCAGACATCATAAATATATCATCAAAGATTCGTCCAAGACACCATGAATAAATGGGTAAGGCCTAAGCCAATACCCAAACTAGTTTGTCTCATGAGACCCACTGATGCATCGAGGGGATATAGAGGGCATAATCCATAACTTACTAATTCTAATTCATTCCTCTTATGAAAGGGGTGAAGTATAACAAACAATAATTTTTTTATTAAAAACCAGCACATGAAATGTGAATACTTTAACCATAAACTATTTATGAAATCAAAATAGAACATCCATAGTCCAAATAAATCAAAAACCATTGAATGAAATATGGTAAATGATATCATAATAGATAAACATAAATTAATCATAATATTCAATAGAGTATGTTGACATAGATTAAAATAATCTAATAAAATTATTGATCTTTTTTTGATAGGAGTACCCATTTTACTTTGAAATCATTTATTTAAAAAGACACACAATTACAAATGGAAAAATATATTTGAAAAGAACCTTATCAAATTTTAAAGAAATATTCAAAACAATAAGGCATCATGATGGTGGGAAAATCCACTCATGCCGAATAAGTTAAAAAAATTCCTTTTATATTTTTACAGAAAAGTCATAAAGCACCTCGTTTGGAAAACAACAACAAGATTCCTTTCAAACCGTTTTATAAAAAGTAAAACATGGGTAAAAAAAAAAGACTTTAAACATTAATAGAATAATAGTAAAAACCTTTTGAAAAAATTTTAGATAACATTGACATGGAAGAGAAATATTCCACAGTGGAGACTTAAACTGAAGTTATCTCGATTAATGATGAGATTGTAAATTAAACCCTTACCACTTTATAATCATTAGAATCATATGACACATGAAAAAAATATAGTTAAATGGATATGAATATACCATAATATTCATAATAATACTCATAAAATACATTCATTGTTAGTATATACACCACACAAAAGAAACAAGTAGTGTATAAGGCATGTGCCCCACAAAAATAAAAGTGACGCAAAATATCGTACCTTATGTATTGATATATTAATATTCATTAAAACCTCCTATATAATAGATATAGGATTATTATAAATCTATAATAGAATCATATTAATTTCTATAATACCATATATGATTTATTTATGAATTTATATTACCTGTTTATTAACAATTCCATGTCAAATTTACGTTTTGGGTAATAACCGCTTTGTTTTTCACATGTGTTTTGATTTGTTATATTTGTGATCCTATTAATTATATCAAGATTTAATAATATATATAATTATAAACATGAAATAAATATATAGTCAGTATATATTTATTTATAATAATCTATAAAAGATAAAAATAGAAAATGAAATACATCGTTCATGGTGAGGGTAGTTCACATGTCCACAAATGAAGTTATCGTATTCACAAAAAATGGAAAACATAATGTTATGTGTTATATAATAATTAAAGAAGCATAAATAAATAATAAATATCACACAAACATATATATACCATATAATATATAAATTTCATCATTATTTCCAACCATGAAAGGTGTCAATGGAAGAAAAAACGACATCAGTTTGTGAGGCGGTAGTCCGTCGTACGCACAAATGATGATTGCATATCCCATTTGATGGATGTGTGTGTGAGTGTAGGTATAAAAATTAATATAAAAACACATAAGTATATTTATTATATTGTGGTTATTATAAAAACATGAAATAAAAATAATTGAATGGGTTTAAGAAATAAATAAATAAAAAATGTTCATTGATGAACACTACCTCTTCTTTGGGTATCTCTTATTGATTTTCACAAAAGGACTTCCTTGGTTGGATTAATGCCCAAAATAAGACTTCTAAGATGGAGGAAGAGAATTTGGGAGGAGAAAGTGGTAGTGTTTGGTTGATATAGAAGGCTCAAAGTGGTGTGAGGAAGTGAGGGAGGATGTTTCTTTTTATAATTGAGGCGAGGGGCAGTTTTAGAAACAATAAAATATTAAATTAGTATAAAATATTTTTTACTTAAAAAAGGATCCAAAGTGTGTTATTCAGAAGATAAAATAAGTATGGGTTATAATCCTCTCAACCAATAATTTTTAGACAAGTTTAAGTCAAATTATTACCCTTATTGTTTGGCTTTAACCATCAGTCAAACCCTACAACTGTTACCATGACAATGTGACATTTTACTCTTTAAGGATTAATATAGTTACTATAAAATTACAAACGTACCATAAATGATCAATGGATGAAATTTTAAACCTTATTCCAATTTGTTTTCCCAATTTTATATTTTTATGAATTTTATATCATTTAATAAAATATTATTTATTTTAAAATATCATTAATGTTAATTTTGACACCATCCATTTTTTTACTTGTTAAAAACTATCAATACATAAGATAACTTCAAAAAAAATCCCTTAAAATGTCCCTAATATGTCTAGGAAATCTAGAAAATTTGTGCATGACATTAATTATCTCAAATTATATTATTTTAATATTTTTAATATCATTTATTGGACATTTCTATTAATTAAACATGTATTGTATAATCATTGTTTAAGCCGTTAGGTAATTATATATTTCCTAAAAATTAAAAATAAATTTCCATGATGAAGATAAAAATTTTATATTTCAAATGAATTTTTATAGTTGAATATATATTTTGAATAACTATATATTAAAAAAGTAATACTTATTAAAAATATTAGTATGACATATTGGACTTTACTTAGAATAAAATACTAAAAAAGGATTAAAGTCATCCAAGTGGCTCCAAGGGGAAATAAGATTAGCCCAAGGATGCTTTAGGTCAAAACTAAATCAACCAATAAAATTAGGACAAATTTTAGTGTAAATTTATAATACTTATAATATTATTTTACCCTTAATTACCCGATTCACCTTTAACCGTAGTGATTAAAAAATACTAAAGTTACTATTCATATTGTAAAAAAAGAAATATTTAATAAATTTGGACCTTATAATTCCAAATATGGAATTAATTCTCAAAAATTCAAAACAAAAAATTGTATAAAATTAATTTAAAATTAATCTCGTTGATGGAATGAGAAAACATGTTTTTAAAGTGAAAATTTCCAAAAGATTAAAATGGTTTTATACCCAAATTAAATGTGAAATTGATTACAATGAACTAAATTAGATTGAATGATACAAAACGTATCTAATTATGCTTTAAAACTAATTAAAAATATAATTTAACCCTATAAATCATTTAGACGGAAAAGCAGTTTTCAATTAAAATGCAATATTTTATCACTATTCATCAAAACATGAAACTTTTCTAAAAAATACTAAAAATTCAACCAAAGTAAATTTTTATATTAACATTTTAAAGAAGAAGATTATTTTTTCAAATATAATTTATAAAATTATCAAAAACTAGATTCAAAAAAAGTGCACCATCCAAAGATGGTAAAACTTTCTTTTTATAAAGTACTTCTTTTATGTGTAAAATTGGATTTGTTTTTATATAATATATAGAAAACACATAGGATGAATGTTAAACATTATATTGAATATTATATATATATATATATATCATTAATATATTCCAAAAAGTTTGTTTTTTTTTATTTTATTGGCATAAAACACACTTGTGCACATTTAAATAGTTTTTATAAAAAAACATCCTTTGTATTAGATTGGTTTTTATATTTATTTATAATTAATTTGTAACCAAATAATTCAATAATATATTTTCATAATTTAGTTAATTCTATTCTTAAGTACCAATTTAACGAATATGAGATAATTTCATTTTAAATATTAATATTAATAGAATATCATGGTTCGTTTATGCTCGGTGTTGTGTACCATTGATTTCTCGATAAGAAAAGTAACACTATGGAAAAAATGAATATCGGTGACGGGGAAGGGTCTCGACGCAAATAGTCCTTTGGGATGGACTATTTGCGATGTGACCCTCTTCTCATCGCAAATAATTAGTTATTTGTGATGGGTAGATGATACTCGTTGCAAAAGGTTTTGGGAAAGTTGCGCACCAAACCATGAGAAGGGTATTTGTGACGAACTTTTATACCCATCACAAATACCCGACGACGTGTTTTAGTATTTATGATGAGATTTATCCCCCGTCACAAATAGTATGTTGGCAAGTTAGTATTTGCAACTAGACCCCTCACAAATAACTTTTTAACCACCGCCACTAATAAATAGGGGGTTAGTATTTGCGACGGGACCCGTCGCCAATAATCTCGTTGCAACTAATCTAACCTATATATACCCCAATCTATTTTCCTCTCCTTTCTCTACTTCTCTCTCCCTCTCTACTTACATTTTCTCTCTCAAAATTTTTCTTTGTTATTTTAAATTGGAGCAATATTCACGACGTAAATCCTCTGAAAGATTTAGTTTTAAGGTATTTATCCTTTCCTTTTATTTTTTAGTTAATTCATTTTATTTGATATTAGTTATAATTATTTTTAATTATGTGCAATTAAATTAAATTATAATTAGATTATTTTATTTGGCATTATTTTTTTCAAATACTTCTCATTAGTATTAATTATTATTAATTAGTAATCATTAGTATCAATTAGAGAAAATTATTAAAAATTGTTAATAATTAGCTATAATTACTAAAAATTGGCGTTAATAAGTAGTAAATTGAAATAATTATTTGTAAATAATAATAAATAGTAATAATTAGCAGTAAATAGTAATAATTAGAAGTAGATAGTAATAATTAGTAGTAAATAAAAATAGTTGGTAATAATTAGTAATAATTAGGATTAATTAGTTACAATTAGGATTAATTAGTAATAATTTGGATTAATTATGAATAATTAATAATAACTAGGAATAATTAGTAACAATTAGTAATAATTAAGAATAAATAGTAATAAATAGGAATAAATAGAAGTAATTAGGAATAAATAGTAATAATTATGAATAAATAGTAATAATTAGAAACAATTAGGATTAATTAGTAATAATTTGGAATAAATTGTAATAATTAGGAATAAATTGAAATAATTAGGAATAAATAGTAATAATTTGGAATAATTATTAATAATTAGTAATAATTAGTAATAATTTGTAATAAATAGTAATAAATAGTAATAATTAGTAATAGTCAGTAACAATTAGGACCAATTAGTAGTAATTAGTAATAATTAGGATTAATTAGTAATAATTTGGAATAATTAGTAATAATTCGGATTAATTAGAAATAATTAGGATTAATTAGTAATAATTAGTAATAATTAGCAATAATTAGGAATAAATAATAATAATTAGTAATAATTTTTAATAATTATGATTAATTAGTAATAATTTGGAATAATTAGTAATAATTAGAAACAATTGGCAATAATCATGAATAATTAGTAATAATTAGCAATAATTAGTCATAATTAGCAATAATTAGTAATATATAGTAATAATTAGTAATGAATAGTAATAAATAGTAATAAATAGTAATAAATAGTAATAATTAGAAATAATTAGTAATGAATATTAATAAATAATAATAATTACTCATAATTAGTAATAATTAGTAATAATTAGGAATAATTTGGAATAATTAGAAATTATAAGTAATAATTAGGAATAAATAGGAATAAATAGTAATAAATAGTAATAATTAGTAATAATCAGAAATAATTAGGAATAATTTTTAATAATTAGTAATAACTTGTAATAATATTGAATAATAAGGAATACTTAGAAATAATTTGCAACAAATAAGAATAATTGGGAAAAAATAGAAATAATTGGAATAAATTAAAATAATTAGTAATAATTATTAACAATTAGGAATAATTTGGAATAATTCGTAATAATTAGTAACAATTAGTAATAATTGGGAATAATTATAAATAATTAGAAATAATTAACAACAATTAGGAATAATTATGAATAATTAGTAATAATTTGGAATAATTAGGAATGATTAGGAATAATTAGGATTAATTAGAAATAATTAGTAATAATTAGAAATAATTAGGATTAATTAGTAATAATTAGAATTAATTATTAATAATTATGAATAATTTGTAATAATTAGGAATAATTAAGAATAATTAGGAATAATTAGGAAGAATTTGGAATAATTAGGAATAATTTAAAATAATTTTGAATAGTTATAAATAATTAGGAATAATTAGTAAAATGATTATTAATTAAGAATAATTAGTTATAATTAGGATTAATTTGTAATTATTAGGATTAATTATCAATAATTAAGGTTAATTAGCTATAATTAGGAGTAATTAGTACTAATTAGGACTAATAAGAAACAATTAGGACTAATTAATAACAATTAGGAATAATTAGTTACAATTAGGAATAATAAGGATTAAATAGTAGAAATTAGGATTAATTAGTAATAATTATTAGTAATTAGTAATAATTATAACTAAATAGGAATAATTATTAATAATTAGGAATAATTATTAATTGTTATGAATAATTAAGAATAATGAATAATTAGTAATAATTAGTAATAATTAGTAAAAATTAAAAATAATTAGGTATAATTAGGAAAAATTTGAAATAATTAGGACTAATTATGAATAATTAGGACTAAATAATAATTTATGAGAAAATTGGAATAATTATGAGTAATTTGGAATAATTAGGAGTAATTAGGAATAATTAGGAATAAATATGAATAATTAGGAAAAATTAGGAATAAATAGGGATAATTAGAAATAATTAGTAATAATTAGGATTAAATAGTAAAAAATAGTAATAATTTGGATTAATTAGTAATAAATAAAAATAATTAGGATTAATTAGAAATTATTCGGAATTATTAGCAATAATTTACAATAATTTATAATAATCTGAAATAAATTGGAACAAATTTTGGTGGATTAGAAACATTCCTTTTGCTCGACGACTCTTCTCCTTACAAATTTCTCTCACTAAAATCACTATGAAAAATCTAATCCAACACACAGATATCCATTTTTATTTTCATGAGAATTGATATGTGTACGTCGGAGCAGATTTTTCATACTGATTTTAGTGCGAGAAAGTTGAAAGGAGATGAGTAGTCGGGCTAAAGAGACTCTTTTTCCTTACGACCCATCTTCTTGCAACTTTCCCCAACTGAAGTCACTGTGAAAAATCTTCTTCGACATTTGAATATCTATTATCGTATGCACGAGAACAGAGAGCAGTGTGGTGAGGCCTCCCTACTCTCCATTTTCATGCATAAAAAAATGGATATTCATACGTTTAAGTAGATTTTTATAGTGATTTCAGTCAGAGAAAGTTTCAAAGAGATTAGCCGTCGAAAAAAAGAGTCCCCACCAATCTACTGGAAATTATTCCACTCATAATTAGTAGTAATTAGTATAAAATGGATGTAATTACTAATAATTAGAGGTAATTAGTATAAATTATTATAAATTAGTGTAGATTAGTATAAATTTTAAAACAAATACTATAAATAACTATAAAATAGTCTAAATTATTATAAATTGATAGAAAAGTGAATTTAAATTTCTTATCTTTTTTAAATAGTGTTTGTATAATATAAAATTATTCAAAAAAACTTATTATTTTATATTTTTCTAGAGAATTATATAATAATAATGTGTATAATAGTAATTATTAGATAATCATGCTTAGATAAATCAGTACATGAATCTAAATAGTTCTGGTTTAAATCATGTATATATTAAGGGTGTTGAAGCTTTCTTATCATTTGCATCTTCAAAACCAAAATTGTTTTATAAGGTACACTTAAATGTCCTTGTAAAAAATGTTCTCTAAGGATGTTTGGAACATTTGAATACGTTGGAGGCCATTTATTGCATTTTGGTTTTCAAATAGATTATGTTTTTTGATATCAATGTGGTGAACACAGTTTTAGAGAAGATTCTAATAATTTGATTCCAAAGCCATCTCGGTTTCAAAATTTAGTGCATGATGTGGCAGGTCTATCTTTTCAACAAACCAAAACTTGGGATGATATGTTGATTTAACTCTTGAGTTAGAACCATCTCAATTTTATGAGTTGTTGAGATTTTATGAGGAAAACTTATATCATAGATGCAAGATATGTAAATTTAAAGTGGTTTCAAAATTTATGGATAGTAAATCAGAAAATGGAATGTCAAATGGATATTTGGACCAGATATTCTCTTTTGTTAAAACAATGTGACCTGAAGAAAATATGTTTCTCAAAAATTTATATGAGAGCAAGAAGCTGGTTCAAAATTTGGGTCTTAGTTATAAGATGATTCATGCATGTTCAAATGATTTCATCTTATGTTATGTTAAAAATGAGTCATTGTAAAGTTTTCCCACATGTGGAAAATCATGGTATAAAGATGCTCAACTAGGAAAGTCTTGATTGATTCTTGTAAAATAGTGGATGTATTTCCTTCTTACACCCAGATTACAATGTTTATTTATGTCTCAAATCATAGTGAAATTAATGTCATGGAACAAAACTAATATTTCAACTAGTAAAATCTTAAATCATTCACCTATTAGAGATTCATGGAAACAAAGTGCATTAGAATTTTTATTTATAATCCTAAAACGTTCGATTGGGTCTTTCTACTAACAGTTTCTATCCATTTGGTTCTTACATTAGTAAGTATTCATGTTGTCTTTTTTTTATAACTATATATAATTTACATCTTTGGATGTTGAGGAATGAACCATACATATTTTCAAACTTATTAATTCTAGGACATCCAAAAAAGAATATTAATGTTTATTTGAATCCATTTATTGATGAGTTAAATTCATTGTGTAGTAATGGTGTCAGTACATATGATATCACAACGAAACAGAATTTCCCAATGAAAGCTACATTGATGTGGACAATTAGAGACTTCCCAGTATATGGAATGTTATCTGGCTAGAGTACACATGATCCAAAATCATGTCCGTACTGTATGAGAGATAGTAAAGAATTTATGATCGTCAATGAAAAACAACCTTTTTTTACTATCATCACAAATTCCATCCAATTGATTATCCTTTTCGGAGGAAAAAATATTATTCTAGAAAATGTACAATTTAAAGAGATGAACCTCTAATAGTGATCTCAGGTAAAGAGGTAAAATAAATTGTCTCTTCATTACCTCCCATCACATTTGGACCAACAATAAACTAACACAAAATTGATGGATTTGGGAAAGAATACAATTGGACAAAACAGAGAATTTTTTAGGATCTTCCATATTGGTCTAATTTATTGGTCCGTCAAATGATGGATGTCATGTATATTGAAAATAACCGTTTTGATAATTTATTTCATACAGTTTTTGATATACCAATTAAGATGAATGATAATGTAAAGGCGTGATTAAATCTCTCCCTAATTTCTAGGTGACCAGAACATGAACTGTTTGAAAATGCCAGATCACATAAGTTAATGAATCCAAAATAAGCTTATAAAATATCCAAATAAAAATTGATTATTATTTTTTTAGTGGATTGTAGATTTGAGACTTCAAGATGTTATGCTTCCAATTTGGGAAGATGTGTTAGAAATGGTCATATTACCAGATTAAAAATTCATGACTATCTTGTGATAATGGAAAGACTTGTATTGATTGGATTAAAAGTTTTGTTGAATTATATGATTTGTGATGAGATAACATACATGTAATATTTTTTGAGATATTTTTTGGCCAAAAAAGACTATAATGTACTAATAAGACTGCAAGAAGATGTTGTTTTAATTTTATGTAAACTAGAAGAAAATATTCCCGTAAACTCTATTTGACTCAATAAAACATTTGATATTGAATTTTACACATGAAGAAAAATGTGTAGGTTCAGTATGGTTTATATTGACGTACCCATTCGAGAGATTCATACATAATTTGAAGAAAAAAGAACATAACAAAGCATCAGTTGAAGTCTCAATTGAAGAAGCTTATTTTTAAGAGGAAATTTCTTTTTTCTGCTCTCATTATTTTGAACTTGAATGTCCCTCAAAACAAAAATGCATGGGTCATAATGAGGGAAATTTTTATGATGAAATTAGAAATCAATTATTAGTTTTTAATCAGCCTTAACTTGGCTTCGGTGGAGTTCATGAATGATGTCTTTCAGATGATGAACATCACAGAGCTCATACATATGTTCTACTTATTTGTGAAGAAATGACACCATTTTTACTATTAGTGATCCTACAACTTATTCTATAATCATTTTTACAATAACTTTATCATATTTTATTTGTAGTTTATATGATAATCATATCAAGAAACAACTTCCACAAATTACAATAGCTGCTCTTGATGAACATCAGTAAAATAATTTTTCTTACTAGTTTCAAAAACTGGTAACATAAATTATTTATGGTTTAACATATAAAATCAATTTTTTACATGTTATATTGATAGTTATTTTACAAATTTATAGGTATATCAACATGCTGATAAAATTGATAATCGATTATGTGTCTTCTGTGACCCACCATCCAAATGGTTAAATCTTATTATGCATATGCCGTGAATGGTTTTTGATTTCATACATGTGTATATGGGGAATCAAAAAAAATAATTAATACTGGTGTCTTCTTAAGTGGATATCATCATAGAGAAACTGAAGTTCACTTTTACAACATGATGGATGAAATTATTGAATTGTGTTATCTGGAAAAAAATTACATAATGATGTTTAAATGTCAGTGGATGTATATTGAGATAGGCTTATGTGTTAATATGAGACATGGAATCATTAATATTAAATATAAAAGTCTTTTTTAGTAAATGAACCATTTTCATTGGATTATCAAGCACATCAAATTTTTTATGCTAATTACTCTACTACCTTAAAAGAGTTGGGTGATTGGTGGAGCATAATAAAAATTAAATATCAGGAAAATCAGTTTACTCAAAGTGAATTTTGTTATGTTGAAGTGCATGGAATTTAAAATTTTCAAGAGACTACTCCAAATCCATTGTTTTCACAAAGAGAAATGAATATCGATGATGACACCCCACAGTTAAGGGCTAATGGTGATGATGATGTAAATGATGTTACAAATGAATTTGAAATGACAAGAGATGATGAAACTGAATCTCATATGGAAATTAATGATGCAGAGGAGGAATATAAAGGTATTGTCACCATTAAATATGTAAATGAGGATGTATATGAATATTGACATGGTTAAATTTGGTTCTAATCATTTGTAATATATATCCATATATAATAGTTGTTTTTAACTATTTTCTAACAAAAATCCGTTTTTGTTTCAGATGGACCTGGATCTATTTCGTAAGTTGTAGGATAATGATATACCTTTGAAGAGCATGATGTTGGATCATCTGACCCTCATATTACTGGCAGTTCAGGGAGGACTCAGGTGGGAATATTATTGCCCAATTGATTATTCCTGAACCAATACTGGAGCAATGTCCACATCCCGACTTCGATCCGTGCATGTAGAGGTATATTTACCTGTGTATTTTTAGTAGTTTTTATTTATTTATTTATATACTAGTTATTTGATTATATGTTATTTTTTTTCATAAATTTTCACATATATCTGTTGGATAGGGGAGCGCTATATTGCACAATTATTTTACTTAAGAATGGGTCACATGGGATGAGATTCCCATTGATATTCATCACCACATGATTGATCATTGGATGGTACGTAAATAAAAAATATTTATTTTGATATTTATTTAATTAATAACTTGATATTATAATTTATTTGCAAGGTTTATAGTATCACATTGATGATATCATGTGTAGAGCTATTTGGAAGGCATGAGAGGAGTTTATGCGTGAGCATTGCCATCATTTTTTGCACAATTTTAGAAGTAATTCAATGAAGAAAGCGGAGGTGATAGTGTTTGATGAGTCTTATCATGCCCACTGACCTTATTACATTTCATCTCAGGTTTGAGATGGATTATGTTCACATTGGTTGGGTGGGATTTTTTAGAGGATATCATCGGAAGGTCGACAAAAATGAGGGAGACGTGAGGTGACACATCGAGCCGGTATTTGAACATTCAGTACGCACATGGAACATATGTAAAGTAATTTTTTTTAAATAATTTATATAACTTTAAATGTAACAGTTTATTTTTTATTCAAATTGGTAGTATAACAACCTGATGTTATGGAGTTTGATGTTTATAGGAGGATGTAAAGTGATCTGATCACTGGAGAGATTAAAGGTGATCACTAGCATCAGATTGTGGTTAGTAAAATTTATTTTTGATTTTTAAAATTAATTGAAAATAATATTTTAACTATTATAATTTTGAATATAAACTGAAGTAATCATATGAGGATGATGCATCTCAGTCACAAATTGAGAGTTAGGCTGAGACTAACAGTCAGACCAGTGCACACTGATTAGATGAGGTAGCATGGATGCAGGCAACCCAGTATGCCTTCGAGAAAAAATGAGTTGTTGCTATCAGCTCTCGATTGACACCTGAGAGTTATTATAGTACCGTTGCAATGTCATCATCCAACTCAAGAGGATCACATGGAGAGTCATCATCATCTGCTGTATAGTACGAGGAGCTGCTGCGAGATCAGAGTGAGCTCATAGAGAGTATGCCTATGGAGCAGGAGGAGATGCGTCAATGACAACAACAGGAGATGCACCAATGGTAGCAGTAGTAGCATGAAGAGTTCTGATGTCCGGAGGAGGAGGAGGAGGAGATGTCTCGATGGAAGTAGGAGGAGCAGGAGCATATGAAGTACATGCATTGTTTGACTTGTGGTTTGGGGATGAAATTCCATCCACCATCTCCTCCAGCACCTCTAAAGGACCGCCTAAGTGATATATTTGTTTTTTATGATAAAACATTTGAATGTAATCTTTTTTTTAATATTAACTTTTTACATTTCTATATAACGCATTTTTTATATTGTTGCGAATATTTCATTATTTATTTATTATTTTATTACTTAATTTAGTTTTTCAAATTTTTATTGTTTTATTATTTATTAGTTATTATTATTTTGTTTTTATATTTTAATGAATATCGATGTTTTTATTATTTTATAATATTTTATTATTTTACTAATATTAATATTATTATTTAATTAATAATAATAATAATATTATTATTATTATATTAATAATATTATTTTATTATTTTACTAATATTAATATTATTATTTCAATAATAATAATAATAATAATATTATTATTATTAATACTAATATTATATTAATAATATTATTTTATTATTTTACTAATATTAATATTAATATTTAATTAATATTAATAATATTAATAGTATGATTAATAATATTATTATATTAATATTATTTTTGTTATTAATATTAATAATAATAATAATAATATTTTCTAATATTATTTAATTATTATTTTATAATATTATTTTATTTTTATTAATAATATTATTTTATTCAATTTTGTTATTTTTTTTAAGATACTTTTTACGGGCCTTTTACGATGGTCCATCGCAAATAAATTTTTTAAAAAAATCTTCGGAAAAATATTTGGATGGGGGTCTCTGTGGCATATCGTATTTGAGACGACCCATCACAAATGTGTTCTTTAAATAATCTTGGGGAAACTATTTGCGACGAGCCCACGTCCTTTCACAAATAGTTTGTTTTGCGATGACCGATCACAAAAAAAATCTTTTTTGTGATGCCTTTTTCTACAACGAGCCATTTACGATGGGGTATCCTCGCAAATGGTCCCTCGCAAATAGTCCAATTTCTAGTAGTGTAAGCGAATAACATTTTTCATTCCAAAATTCCTTTCCTAGAGTTGAGGGATTATTTTACTATACAAAATATGCACTTACTTTATTTCTTTCTATGTTATAAGAATAATCAATTTTTACTTCATCTCATACACCTGAAGATGGATATTTATGATGAATATTTATTCCTGAACCACTTTTGATGAATCATAAGGTCCAAAAGTATTTCCTTGATCCTCTAAATATTTACTAATAACAAAAAGGTTAGCACAAAGTTTCTAATAAATCATACTTTAACCTCAAACAATAAGATCCAATGTTCAACTTAATCCATCCCAACCTTAAGACTCATCCAAAATATATCTGTCTAAAATCACATTTGAAAAATTTATAAAGGAGGTTACTAAATTTACAAAATCAATATAACATCATATTTTCCCCAAACAACATAATTCCGATATTTGTTTCACATACCAAATATATGAAAACCATTACCACCCTTAAAACCTTAATGAAAACATGAATTCTTCCACATCCTTAAAGAATAATCACTATATTACAATCCTTATATATCTCATGATTTTTATAACCATAAGATCATAACATAATTCTTGAATCCAGAAACACAAATACATTAATTATTCTACTTCGACTTTAGTAACAATATATGCTTGACCTTGAACCCTTTGATTTATCGGAGCTATATTTCCTTGATGCTTGAGAAATTCATTTTCATAGTGCCACATCTCATTACTATTTAAACATTAAACATTTATAGCTTCTGTCTTTCCCTTAAAATCACAAGCCTAGTGACATTTCTCTCCACACTTGTAACAAACCCCCATTACCTTTAAACAAGTACTGGAATGTTTCTTCCCACAATTATCACATGTGAGAAAATCCTTATATCCCTTTTTCTATTTATTTGTCTCTTGCTCCAAAATTCTCTTCTTATCTTACATTCCCTTAAAGTCATAATACTTATAGAATTCATTCTCTACCGTTGTAGAACATGCGACTATATATTCATATGATGAGAAATTTTTGGAGACAAATGCCATATAGAGGAATGTATTTAACCCATCAAAGAAATGATAAATATTAATCCTTGGTTTACATATATAGTCCATAACATGCCTTTCTAACCTTGTAAATTTGGCTTCATATTTAGTAACATTCACCTCCTCCTTTTTCCTCAGACTCAAAAATCGCCTCTCTATATTCTCTCAATGTTTTCAAGGGAAATATTTTTGGAATAAAACTTCCTAAAATCCTTCTATTCCATGATTTCTATTTCCTCATCCTCCTTAGTGTTTTGAATCAATGAGCACCATTAATCTGCATCTCTAGAAAGATGATAAACTATCTTGACAACCTTTTCCCTTTCCTTACTTCCCAAAGTGAGAAATGTATTTCCTAAGTAACTTATCCCTTGATCAGTTAAAAATGGATTTTTGGTCCCATTAAATTATTGTGGTTTTAGTCTCATGAAGTAGTCTAACATTGTTCCTCTGCGTTGTGAATGAGTCTACTCCATATAGGTATGGTTATTGTTCATAACTTGAGTAAGTTTTCATAGTATAGTTTTAAGTTGTTCAACACCAGTGTCAGATGCAACTCAAACATCATTATCTTGCATAGGTGGGTAATCCCCACATGTATTACATACATTGATATGGATTCCATTCCTTCCATGAGGAACCATTTCCAAAAAATTATCATACAGTAGATTAGATTACAACATTAAGAAACATAATGTATATTCTCAAAACTAGTGAATCACATAACCTAAATTAAAAAATTAGGTATAACTAACCTCTAAATTAAAAGATAAGTTTTTTTTGAATATATTTCCAAATTCTCTCATAGGGTTTCACTCTCTAATCTATGTTTTCTAAATCTTGTTCATAAGGTTTCTACTAAACTTACTTTGATACCAAATATAATGCTCCGACCTGAGTAGCTCGAATCTTGTGCCTTAATTTATTACATTGGTACAAGGTATAAGTGATCACATCCCAAAATACAGAATATTTATCTAGCTTTTGAAAACCATATAAAAACATAAGTTTTACATTATAACCTTAAATGGAATACAACATAGAAACTTCTTTGGAAACATCCCAATTATCCTAGATTACCCTTTCATATCAGTCATAATATACATCTTGGCATCCTGGGGGAAATTAAAACATAATAAAGGGGTGATATCTGATTCTTAGAAAGGATAAATATACACCAAAAGCTATCATAAATACACATAAACAATAAATAAAGGCGAATAACTAACAAAACATTTATTTAAAACATAATCTTGAGCATAATATGGTAGGAATTAAAATTCAATCAAATAACACCATATAAATAATCACATGAGAAATATACTTAACCATGGATATTATACTAGTCGAATAATCAAATTTATTATCAATAACTATTCCCATAAAGAGGGAATGCATAATTTTGGACTTTATAAACATATCTTCAAGCCTTTGACCAAGAAACCATATATAAATGGGTAAGACCATAGCCAATTCAAAAACCAGTTTGTCTTATAAGACACGCCGATGCATCGAGGGGCTATAGGGGGCCCCACCTGATACTTACTAAGTCTAATGAATTCCTCTTAAAAAAGGGGAAAATCATAACCAATATAGAAATTCATATTAAAAGCTAGCATATGAAATGTGAATACTTTAACCATAAACTATAAATGGTATCAAAATAGAACACCCATAGTCAAACTGAATCATAAATAATTCAATGAAATATGGTAAATTATATCATAAGAGATAATACTCAATTAAGAATAAGATTCAATATATTATATTTACATAGATGAAAATAATCTAATAAAATTATTGATATTGTTTTTGAGAGGAATACCCTTTTTATTTGAAATAATTTATTTAAAAAGCTAGAAAATTATAAATGAAAATTTTTTATTTTAAAAGAACCTTGTAAAATTTTAAAGTAATATTCAAAACATTAAGGATTCATTATAATTGGAAATTATTCTTATTCCTTATACGTTAAAAAAACATTCCTTCTTTATTTTGTTGGAAAATTCATAAAGCACCTCGTTTGGAAAATGACAAAAATATTCCTTTCAAACCTTTTTATAAAAAGTAAAAAAAGGGTAAAATAAATAATTTAAAAATTTATAGGATAATAGTAAAATAATCTTGAAAAATATTCTAGATAACATTGAAATGGAAGAGAAATATCCCCCTGTGGAGACTTAAATAGAAGAAATACTGATTAATGATGAGATTATGAATTAAACCCTTACCAATTTATAATTAGTAGAATCATATTCCCCATGAAAGAAATAAAATTATATGGGTATGAATATACCATAATCTTCTGAATAATACTCATAAAATACATTCATGGGCAGAATATGCACCACACAAAATAAACAAGTAGTGTATAATGCATGTGTGCCAAAGGAATAAAAGTTACTAAAAAATCTCTTACCTTATGTCTTGAATCTCATCGTACTCATTAAAACCTCTTATATAATAGATATAGGTTTATTATACATATATCATAGAACCATATTCATTTCTATAATTCCTATATGATTTAATTATGACTTTAGATTACCTGTTTATTAAAAATTCCAAGTTAAAGTTATGTTTTGGGTAATAACTGCTTTGTTTTTTGAATTTGTTTTTGATTATTTATATTTGAGATCCTTTTAATTATATCATGATTTAATAATATTAATAATTATAACCATGAAATAAATATATATATATTATATATTTATTAATAATAATCTATAAAATATATAAATATAAAATGAAATACTCCGTTCATAAAGAAAGTGGCCCGTATGTATGCATGAATGATGTATCCATTTTCTAGTCGTATTGAAAGAAATAAATTAAATAATATAATTACAGTTGAATTATTATGTAATATATATAATATAAATTCACTAAATCTATCCTTAATACATTCCATGTATACTGTGAATGAATCACATCATTTTAAGGAGCTGGTAGTCCACACGTCCACAAACAAATTTATCATATTTATATAAAATGGAAATCATGTAGTTACATGTTATATAATATGTAAATATGAATAAATAAATCATAAATATCATATATTAAATATCAAAATAGAAATAACATCATTATTCCCTTCAATGAAAGGTGAAAAAGGAAGAACGAACGACATTGGTTCACGAGGCGGTAGTCCACCGTATACACGATTGATGATTGTGTATCCCATTTGATGGAAGTGTGTGAGAGTTTAGGTAAAAAAAACTAATATAAAAAACCTCAGTATATTTATAATACTGATGTTATTATAGAAACATGAAATAAAAATAATTTTAGGGGCTTAAGAAAGAAATAAAACAAAAATGTTCATTGATGAACGTTACCTCTTCTTTGGGTATCTTCTATTGATTTGCACAAATGGAATTCTTTGGTTGGATTTATATAAAAATTAAGGATTATTAGATAAAGGTATGTAAGTTTGGAGTAGTAATGATTAGAGTTTTGTCAAACTAAAAAGATAAATTTGGTGTGATAAAGTGAGGGAGTATGTTCCCTTTTATAATTAAGGTGAGAGACACTTTTGAGAACTCTAAAAACATTAAATTAATATAAATTAATTTATAATTAAAATTTTATAAAAGGTGTTTTATTTAGAATATAATATGAGGATGGGTTGAAATAATCTCAACCAATAATTTTTAGACAAGTTTACGTTACATTCACATCCTTATCTTTTGGCTTTAACCCTTAGTTAAACCCTTTAACTCTTACTACGACTACTTGCCTTTTTTATCTTTAAGGGTTAATATAGTTAGCATAAAATTACAAACCAACCATAAATGATTCAATAAATTTTAAACCTTATCTGAATCATTTGGAAAAAATTTATATTTTTATGAATTTTATATAATTTAATAATATATTTTATGTTTTAAAATATAATTAATTCCAATTTCGAATCTATTCATTTTCTGAATTTTTAAAAAATATAAATACATTATATAACTTCAAACCAAAACCTTTAATAAATACTTAATATGTCTATATCATTTATAAAATTTTTTATGATATTAATTATCTCAAATTATATTTATTTTAATAATTTTAATATCATTTATTTGATATTTCTACTAATTAAACAATTACTACATCATCATCTTGTAAGCCTTTAAGGTAATTATTTATTTGATAAAGATTGAAAAAAAAATACATAAGGAATATAATCATTTTATATTTAAAAATAATATTTATAGTAAAATATATCTTCCGAATGACCATAGATTAAAAATGTAATGATTATTTAAAACATCAGTATGATATATTGGACTTTCCTTAGAATAAAATACTAGAAATAGGTTAAAGTCATACAATTGGATATAAGAGGCCATAAAATCAGCCCAAGGATTATTTTAGTTGACCCTAAATCATCTAATAAAATTAGGATAAGATTTAGGGTAATTTTATACTTCTTATAATATTATTTTTACCATTATTTACCTGATTAACCTTTAATCGTTGTAATTTTTAAAAAATATTAACGTCACTATTCATATTGTCCAAAAAATAAAAGGTAAATATTTAATAAATTTGGACCTTATGATTCCAAATATGTAATCCATTTTCCAAAATTCCAAGTATATAATTGGCTAAAATTTATTTAAAATTAATCCCGTTGATGGAATGAGAAAAAAAGTTTTTAAAGTAAAAACATTCAAAAGACTAAATTATATTAAATGATAGAAAATTGATCTAATTATACTTTAAAAACAATTATAAATATAATTTAATACTATAAATTGTTTACATGAAAATGTTTTTTTCAAATAAAATGAAATATTTTATATCTATTCATCATAAATGAAAATTATTAGAAAAATACCAAAAATTCAACCAAAAGTAAATTTTTATATTTCACTTTATGAGAAGAAGTTTATTTTTCCAAAAAGAAATTATAAAAGTGTAAAAAACTAGATTTAAAACAAGTATTCCATTAAAAGGTGGTAAAAACATATTTTTTATAAAAATACATATTTTATGTGTAAAGTTTGATTTGTTCTTATATCATGTCTAAAAAACACATAGAATGAATGTTAACAATTTTATTGAATATATATATATATAATTATTTAATTAATATAATCCCAAAATTGTGATTTTTTATTAGTATAAAAGACACTTGTGCACATTTAAATAGTTTTTATAAAAAAATCCCTTTATATTAAATTGGTTTTTATATTTATTTATAATAAATTGGTAACCAATGAATTCAATAATTTATTGTCATAAGTTTTTTAACTCTATTAATAACCACAAATTTAACGGTTAGGGGGTAATTTCATTTTAAATAATAATAATAATATTATATCATGGTTATTTTAATCTCGGTGTTGTGTACAACATAAGATATCAATGAGATTAAATTTAAAAAGATACATACAATAAAATCAAAGTGTGTTAAACTAGTACTATAATTTTTAACTATTCTCTCCACATGGTCTTTCCATGACCATAAAACCTTTGATTGCACAATCTTCTATAATTATCTCTACTTTAATGGATCCATGACCATACATGGAAATGTTTCCATATGAGATGCCATATAAGAAATTATATGGTTAAAGTGAGTATGTTCTTATGTGTGGTTACATAGCCTTACAAATCAACGTTTTCTCATTTTGATCAAATGAAAATCTATAGTCACTATCACCATGATTAATCACATTATCTATGGATAGTGTGAATTATCTACTACTATCCAATCACATGATTATACAACCCTCAATCTCCACCACACCTCAGTCGAAGCCACCACCATATGCCACCGTTTGTGGACTAAAAATTAGAGTGGAAATGTGTTTAATGGGAACCAAAGTTTACTAATATTATATCATTGGTCAAAGAATCTTAAATATGGACTCATGTTTTATAAATTAATTTTTTAGGTTGTTCAAATTTAAGAGATAATCTATAGTTAAATAAAATTTATCTTAATATTTTCTCTCAAATACTAAACCCAATTGATCTTATTCTAATTACATTAAATTTATCTCTTTAATATTTCTCCAAGTATGTGTATTTTTCACTTTGATTCACTAATATTAATAATTTATTATGACTTTATCAAAACAATCCCAAAAATCCTCTTCAAAATTACATAAAATTATTATATGGAATTTTAAAATTTCTAAAGTCATTTTATGCATATAAAGATGTAGAATCAATTTATAAAAGGGTTAAAACTAGTTCATTAATTAATTAATCAAAATTAATTAAAATTATTATATCTAATTTTAAAATATCCTAAATAATTTCATGCATATCAAGTTGTAGAATTAGTTTCTAAAAGGTTTCAACCTAGTCCACTCATTAAGTCTTTCAAATTAAAGTGAGAAGTTATGATCACTCAAATATCTATCTATGATATCAGACAATTTAAGAGTCATATTTATTATATTTTAATGCCATTAGGACTATATTAAGATATATATAAACATATATTAAGTTTTCTTCATGAATATATTTTTATGGCCTTTAAAAATAGTGATAAATTTTATAATTTTAAATTTCTCTCTAGGTTTAGTCAATATCCATTCATTGAATTTTAAACAATCAAATTCCATTATCTTCATATTGATTTATAGAATATCATACTTAAACTTTATATCACTATTTGATAAATAGTATTTAGAAAATTAAGAGATATTCAAAGGGAAATAATCATCAAAATAAGAGCTTTGGAATTGAGGGACCATACCGTAGTCAAGTCAAACCGTCATTCCTTGGAATTGCTACTTCTCTTGGTGGTAGACTCTATCAATAAAAAAATTTATTAACACTATATCTCCCAATATTTCATCTAAAATATGAATATATATTGAATTTTTAGATCAAATAAAATTTTAAATAAATATTATTTATTTTAAAATTCTCTTCATAAACACCATAAATTTCTAACACCTAAAAAAATTTAAGACAATATTACTCCAAAGAAAATAACACATTATAAACTCAATTTAAAAGTACATTACTAAAAATAATATTCCATTAATGAAAAAATAATACTTTATCCTTTTATCCTCCCATTTCATTACTTTCATTTAGGCTTTCATCCCCTCATTTTCCCTTCATTCCTTGCTTGTTTTCCCTCCGTGGGTAGTGCCTTAGGGTTTCACTCTTTCCCCTTTATCTCATTATGATTTTAATTTTCTCTTATACTTGTTCATTTTATACCTTTATATGGTGTTTTTTCTTTTTTGAAACCATCATATGTCAGTCTTCATATTTATTTCTCTTATAATATATCAAATCGAGATCTCAAATAGAGTCAAAACCCAATTTTAGTATAAAATAGGGGATCCAACCAGTTACATTTTGAGTGTTATTTTATATTTTTTCTATAGTGGAGTGCCAAATTTGGTGCTACATTATAGTTACACTAATTTTTCATACAGTTTAGTGAAAAAATAGTAGATGGTTAAGGAAATTATTTACTGTGGATGGTTTCTCATTTATGAACTTACTACATGAACCATCAAATTGGGCCCCATATTGTTCTGAGTCAATAGAGTTCATAGTGGTTTGAGATGTTGTGGAAGGATGATCTTAGTTATGGATCATGGATTTGAATATGACTTACCAGAGTATACCCCTTTACTATTTTTGTGTTTACTAACTTCTCTCTATTTCTAGTTTTACCTATGAAATTCTTTCTCACCAGAGATCCTCCTTTACTCCTTTTGATATGAATTCACACAAGGCCCCATCTTTCCTTATTAGGAGGGTGTTTATGATAGCTTGGAATGGTGATAGTGGATGGTATAGTGGTATAATAAACAAGGGTTTTTGGTATCATGTTTTTTTTTCTGGTAGTTACTTTATTTTTTGAGGTTTAATCAGTCATCTTCAGTATTGTATGCAAGTTAAGGCAGTTATTCAAAATTCTATAGATCTAGAAGTTAATGGAGGTATTAATAGTTGTTTCTGTAGGGTTTTTTGTGAATCTTTTTAGTGTATTGTGTCAAAGATGACTTATCTAGATATGGTTTTATGTCTTTATAGATAATGTTCTAAAGGTGGTGGTCGTTCTGGTGTCCTTGCACTACCGGCAGTGCATGAGAACTTGTATGATTATGTGGTAAATATGTGGAGGCATGATGATCTTTTACGATGTTATTCATAAATATTTTTTTCAATTATTTTCATGGGAAGTTCTTATTCTTATTTTATTAGATGTTTTATGAAATGATAGTGTCAATGAAATTGGTAGAGGTGACTAACCTCAAGAAACATGAAATTAGTTGTCATGTTAGTCATAAGGCTTATAGTGTAACCTTCCATATTCAACTCCCTAATTGGTGATAGTTTTCTTTCCAACCAACCCTATTTTAATTTTAAATTCAAACTATGGTTTAGTTTTTATTTTTTAATGAGTATTCCTTTGTGATTTTTTATGTTTCTCTTGGATTCTCACTTTACCCTAAAAGTGAGTTGATTCAAAATAAAAAAATATAGATTTTAAGGGAGTGTTAATCAATCTTTAAAATAAAAAAAAGTTCCAAATTATGAGTACAAGAAAAGTCATTATCACAAAAAATACTCACTATTACAAAATTTATGCTATATAAATCATGGTGGAACCATATATCACATGGTTAACCCATTATGTCAACAACTATCCCTTTTGTAGCTATATCAGCATGTACATATCTTACTCCAAGGAATGATACATGACATCGATCCCCACAGAGTAATAAATAGACTCACCCTGGTGATTAGAATAACAGGGTTATGTGCATATATCCATCCCTCTAATAGTACCCCATGAATAATTAGATAATATACTTGTATTCAACTCTAAGTCACATATTTATGAAAGTGGGTAAACACACACATATCCAACCATAGGAAATGTACTCTAAATAATGGGCCTAATATACTTGTATCTATTCATTAGGTTTGATTAATTTATCATGAAAACAACATAGGTTTGGGTAAATAATATAATAAGAATGGCCTCACATGACCTATCACATAGAAATATTAGTGATCCAATAATCAACCATTTCATATAATGATTCTCAATCGAACATATCTTATAGAACAAAAGTAGTTCATCGCTCTTACTGGAATATCACATATCATCATAAAAGACCTTACCGGGTTACTCTAGTCATATCTCATGGTTGAACACCATTAGAGGGTTCCTTTATAAATTATATCCAAATATTATAGATTTAAGATAGTCTCTGAGTGACTCTAAAACCAAGGAAACATGTGAAGAGAATCCTCCATGAAACTAATAGGTCTCAACAATTTTTTTTCACACCCATATAAACCCTAGGGGTTCCTATTCAGGTCTCTTAGACATTCTTACCTAAGATACAATATCAAATGACACATGAAACATATATGAAACCATGAATAATGTTAGGGATCATATACCATTGTACAATACAATTAAACTTGTCAAAGATCATAGTAAAATTCGTCCTTAATCAACCAATATCACATTTTTACAAAAAACCAATTTAGGGATTTATAATAATGTGCCACCATATAATTAAAGAAAATAATCATTAGAGGCTTTATAACATAATAAATACCTCTAGGATTCTAATGTACTTCATGGTTCCATGATCTAAAAAAATTATAAGTAGATAGATCACAAAAGGAAGGAATATCATGGTGGAAGGAAATCTAATCACTGTTAGTCTGAATGATAGAGGTGAATTTAGATATTTATAAATCTTTAAAACAAAATAAAAGAACACCCCTTTTGAAATTAGGGGCCAAGAATTATATTGGAGTTATAGTGGATACACACTACCCTTTTGGTGGTCCAATGTGATCTTGATGGATTCCACCAAGGTTATAGTGGAAGTAGGGGAAATATATGCTCTTAACCTCACCCACCAAGCTCTTATGGGTTCCCATTAGAATTCTGATAGAACTATACCAAGTTCCACCAACTCAAGTTTATCTCTAAATTTACATTTTCTCTTATCAAACTCATCCAAGACATTTTATTAGAGAAAACATGCATACCCACACAATTGTGGAAACTAAATAAAAAACATACATCCAAATATTAGTGTCATTATAAGCATGAGTTGTGAGGAAATGTTAATATTATCATGAGTAAGGGATCGTATGAATGATTTAACCAATGAGACAAATATATTTTTTATGTTTTTGATTAACTTAGTAATTATACCACATGAAAATCTATATATAATTCCATTAGTAAACCATTAGTTCATGTTTTATAGTAAACCCTATTACAAGAGGTTTATAAGTTAATTTTTTATGTGAACCTTTATAATTTGATACCTTTATTACATTATCCTTGAGGTTAATCTAATCGAAGGGTGGATGTGAAATTTATTGATCATGCATTTATTTTTCTTAACAAAGATGGGATTTATCCTCATATGTGATGGGTATGACATTAAGGTAATTAATAATAAATATTGAATAAGTATACGGAAATACCCATTTGAGTGACATTTTATGTATTAATCTACTTATATGATAAAAATGATTTATATTCCTTGAGATAAATGACATGGAAAGTATTCATCAATATTTTTCATCCTTTACTGATAGAATAAAGAATGTTTTAGTTAGCCTATATGAGATTAACATGTTCTATGTATTTTGGTTGTAGTTGATGACTTGGATAAATGGATTACATGACTACGCATGATTTATGAGATACATTTTGTGGATATTTGTATGAAGATCCATGTTTTTGATGAAGATCACACCAAATTACTTTATAGATAGAGTAAAATTGATAATTTTCTGCAGGTCTCTATTTTATTATGTGTATGAATTAAGAATTTAAAATCATTATCAATGTTACAAAAGACAAAAGGTTTACAAAAAGGTTCTGTGAATGATGATTTTTTTAACAATTTGTTTATATAAAACTAAGAATGTTGTTTTTATATATTATCCAGAAGTTTCTTTATAGGATATCTAAAAAGTGTATTGTGCATGGTTTCAAAAGATGTTAAATATGATGTTATATAATGTGAAATGTATATAAAGTCTACAATTATTTAGTAAAAGTGTGATATTGAAAGATATTATATTCACTAAAGGGGTATAATATGACATTCGTTATAAATATAATATTATATACAATATATCTTGGGTACATAATAACATTATATCATAGGGAGTTATATAAGAATTTAACAAGGTGTAATATTGATATATGATTCTTTTAGAATGAAGAGATAAATACATATAATTTTTAGTTTTATTTATGTGAAATTTTTGCATCACATATTGTATCTATATTCTTCTACATTAAGGCTATCAAAATTTCAGATAATATCATTTCATGATACTTATGGGATCACAATGAATATTTAAGGATTAAAAAATTCATACTTAATTTGTTGAATCAATACCATATGATACAAAGGTTTTAATTATTGGATAGTTTTTGAAACACTTGAGGTATTCATTCTATAACACTGAAGATTCAATTATAACAAACAAGATTTTCTTTCTAAAGAAACAAAAAAATGATGCAAATAGATTTATTCATGAATGTGATTAAAATATAATTTCATAAACATTATAAATTTAATTTTAAGAAAATAATTTCATTTTTTAATTCGTTATGCCAAAATTATTATACAAATATTTGTTTTTCCGAAATAATTGATTTTTAGGTGAATAGTGAAATATACCAATTTTACAAAACTGCCGCTTTTACGACATTATATTGATATAAGAATAAATTTATGGTTTATGAAAAAAAAAATTATAGACCAAATATATATTAAATAATTAATATAATTCATATAAAAATATAATTTTGAACTTAGAAATATATTCTTAACATTTTGGAAATCTAAGTAATGTTTTTGTTCAAATGAAAACTATTTTAGTTCATTTCTTTGAATCAATATTTTAAAAAGTAACATTACATTTTGGTTTGGTTTTAAAGAAAAAATATATCCTTCTATTTAACATAATACAATTTATTCCATTTTAATCAACATTATATTTTTTTTGTAAAATCATTTTATATACTTTAAAAAACATTCTTCTGGAAAACTTTCTTCCATCGTATTTTACAGGTATGTTTTTAAATTATTTTCTTCCTATTTTAGAAATTAAATTTGATAAAATAAAATTAATATTTTTAATTATAATTTAATTTTTTTAATGTGGAAACTTTCATTTTTTGTCATTATGGATAGTAACATTGGTAAAAAAATTCAATTATCCCAATAAGAGTTAAAACAGGTTAAAAGGATTAAAACTAAAAAAATAAGGGTTAAAATGAATTGAAAAATTGTCTAAATCCTATTATATGGTCTTATTTAAAAACTATTACATATAAAATTTGAATATGAGTCATTTTAGATCAATTTTATTGGGTAAGACATTAATATATTATAATCTTTTGAAAAATTCCAAGTATGCCATCTCCCTCAATTATAAAAGGACACAATTTCTTCTATTTTCTCTACACTTAAAGATTCTATAATCTAATAAAATACCTACCCAAATACTTTATTAACATCCATAACCACATTATATAGGTCCCAGTTTCATTATAATACCATCCTAGTAAGGCTTTAGGTATAAATATAAGGAGGTTGTCCAAAGAATAAGTATAGTTCTTAACCAAGTGTTTTCTTTTTTATTTATTATTTTACATCCTAAAAACCTATCATAAACACTATGATATAATAAAATAATTATCTAACATATAATTAAATGTTATTATGTTTGTGTTATAACCCATTTTCATCAACTTATCCTTCCAACAAAAACTTAAAACATCGCCCTTGAGTACGTACGACCTACCGTCTCCACATAGCGGTGTAATTATTTTTTCATCACCACTTCACTTGGATGGTTATAAATATATAACCAATTAATATATATGATATTTATAAAATAAATATTATTCTATTAATATAATATATCAGTTATCATCTTACCCTTCCTCCCATTAACAGAAATGATAACATCACTCATGTGTATGTGTGGAATACCACCTCCATGGAGAATTGTGATTCATTTTTCATGCCCGCCATTAAATAATGATTATAAATATGTATATAATGAATATATATTATATTTATATCATGATTAAAATTATGGATATAACGGAACCATCATAAATATGCAAGGATCGAAACAACAGAATCGAAACTTACATGAAAAATGAAACAATTAACACCTATAAACGATGATTTTTAATAAGAAATTATTAATAAATGAGTATAAAATTATTAAAAGTGGATAATATATGATATTATAATTATGTATATGGTTATTTTATAAAATCATAATAAATTTAAATTTAATATACAGGAGTTTAAAAGTACTTATGAGGAAATTTAAACTTGAGGTAAGAGATTTATGTTACAATCTCATTTTATTTCAGGATTTATTATATTCAGATTTCCTTTAGGAAAATTATATGATATCAATATTTCAAATCCCATATATTTTATTTTAATTTGGTTATGTTAGGGTTTACATATTTATATTTCATTTCTTCTATTGTTGGGTCAAGAGTCAATAAGTAAGTTACATGTAAGGGGCTTTCTTTTAAAAATATTGTTTTTGAATTTTCCTTCAAACTCTTTTCCTTACATGTACATATTTTTTAAAAATATTTTCAAGAATGTTTTATTTTTCTACAAATATTTATTAAATTAATTTTAACAATTTTTTATTTGTTATAAAATTATTTAAAATGAATCTTCTTATCATTTTTAGAACAATGTTTTATTTATTGAAGGTGTGAATGAATTGTTTGTTTTAATGAACACCACCTAAATGAATTTTATCACCATCATGAATATTATTTTCTTTGAAAATTATTTTAAAATATTCCGTGGTTATTTTCAAATAAAATATTTTTCTTAAAATTTTAATAATTTTTATTTAAAATAATATCAATATAAAAGGATATTATTTATTAAAGGATTTTAAAAAAAAATGATTTATAACCCCATTTTTGCAAGAAGTTACAAGGAAGTTATTTTTTAATTTATTACTTCTATATTATTTTATAAAGGATTGGTTTTACTATAAACATTTATTTCTGATGAATTGATGGTCCTTGATCATCCTTTACTAAAAATGGATTATAACTTGTTTTGAGATCATTTAATTTCTTGTGATCATGTTCTCTATCACTATCCATTATCTTCTGTACATTATTTTTATCCTTCTTGCATATATTTTTAATATCATTAATGAATTTAGAATAGTTTCTGTTAATTTGATAATGTTTCAATTTTATATAATTTATTTATTTGGTATCATTTTAAGGACGATTATTGATTAAGTTATTTCATTTTCTAGGGAAATATTGACAATCTAAATTCTTGATTTAATATTGATAATTTATGACTTATAAATAATTTTAAGAATTAATTGTATTAATACTTCAAAATATTAATAATGCATATGTTGTGAATGTTATGAGTGTAGCATAGTTATAAATATCCCCTCAATTCATTGATTAGAATCATGATACAAAACAACTAGAATTCTATATTAGATGAGTATTTTGTTTACACCTACCCATTTATTATGAACAATGTCTTGGTTGAGAGCCCTTGGTGGTAAGATTCATGATATCATGGCTGAGAGGCCTTGATAATGAATGTAAAAAATTATTTATTTCCTTTATTAATAATTCAATTTCCATTTTCCATGTGATTTCTATGGTGATATTGGCCACATTTGTTTATTGAACTCATGTTATTTATTGAATGAAATTTGTTTTGATTATCCACTCTTTATTTTTTATTATGCCTTATTTAATCATGATACCTTCCATTTTACATAACCCTTTATGATCATCTAAGATCTCTCTTTATTTGTTTTTCTTCCCCTAGGATATGGAGAAGGATATTATGAATGATTTGAAGGATCCAAGAAAGTTTATTATGCTATGTTTTTATATTTTCAATTTAATATGGGAATCAGGTTATTACTAATTTTCCAAGACAACTAAATTTCTCGATCTTGCATGGTAAGACCCCGTATATCTTGCACCAATGTAATAAAGTAAAAAATGGATCTAGGTTTTTGGATTTAGGGTGTTACAATTGGTATTATAGGAAGTTTAGTAGAAACCTTGGATAGTATATTTTAAATGAACATAGATTACATGAGAATTATGATAATGGATTAGGGTTTGTGATAACTTTTAACATTATAAAGATATATTTTATGGATTAATATTCATGATGAATATGATGAAACTTAGTATGTTCCATTGTTTAGATATGGAACCTAATAAAATAAAGGTAATTAACACTCATAGTCAACATAGGGATTGACCTACTAAGTAGGACAATATAGACAATGATGTAACTAAGTAGATCATATAAATGTTAGGGTATTTGACTCAAGTTATGATGAATTACCATTCTTTTATGGAGAAACCAGTTTTTTCATAGTATGATTCACCTATGTTGGAACACTTTATGAAATATAAGCCTCTATCTTTTAATGGAACTACTAATCTATTGGTTGCAAAAATATAGATTAATTCCCTCAAAAAGATATTTCTTTCTTTGGGAAGTAATTAAATGGTAAATGTTATATATTATTTTAATGGGGATGTTGATCAATGGTGGTAATTTATAAACAAAAATAAAGAGGTTGAAAAAATAGAAATTCTGTAAAGATAACTTTTAAAGTGACATAATTCAAGAAATAATTTCCTCAAGAAAAATGAGATGAAATAGAGAGGAAGTTATTTGATTTAATGTAGACGGAATAAGAGAGTGTTTCAAAGTATTAGGATAAATTTATAATATTATCCAACAATACTATGGAATACATATTTAAACTTGAAATAATGATTAACTATTTCATTGATGGGATTAAGCAGAGATTCCAAATGACATTATTTTCACAAATGATTTCATCATATGATGATATAATATAATTTTCTATCAAGATAGATAAATAATTCTATAGGTATTATATCTTAAAATGAAAAAAATAAAAGAATATTTTGGTTGAGAAACATTAAAATAAATGTTTTGAATAAGAATAAAAAGATGATTATATTTCCAACATGTGATAATTATGGAAAGAAACAATCAGGTAATTTATTAATGGGAACATGAATTCTTTTCAATTATGGAAAAGGGGTCATAAGGATCTTAGATACATGGAAAAGAAATAAACCACTATTATCTAGTGATTTTGTTGTGAAGATATGGGTCATTATTTCAACCAATATCCCAAGAAATAAGGGAACCTCCTATAGAATAGGTGAAGGAGGGAAGGCCAAGCTTATGCAATTACTACAGCTAAGGTTGAATTTTCTAAATATGTAGTGGTAGGTACTTTTATTATAACCTCACATTTAGATATTTATTTATTCGATTATGAATATTTTAACTCTTTTATATCTTCCTTGTTTTCAAAGAAAATTAGATATTTACATCGCACCCTAAGAAGGGTGGTGTCAATCAAGGATCCTAGTAGAAATCATATAACAACTTATATGTGTTAGTTAGTTCCTGTTATGACACAAAGACAAGCCCTATTTTCAAACATGATTATTATTCCTATAGTTGAAATTTATATAATCCTTTTTATGGAATGAATTTCAAATCATAGTGAAAAAATTTATTTCCAATAGAAGGAGATTACAATTATTGATGGAGATATGGAATCCCATATATTTAGAGGGGAGACTATATCATCTAAATCATGACTAGATACACCTCTAATAGCTATTTTTATTGAAATTCTAGGAGAAGAAGAGAAGAATAAACCTATGAATGGGAAAGGTATCCTTTTAATAGAAAAGGCACTGATTGTGTAAGAATAAATTGATGTGTCTGTTGAAAAAATACCTAGACATCCACCTGAGTGTATTTTTTAGTTTTCTATTGATATCATCCTTGATGAAAAACCTATAAATAAATCACCTTACATATTTCTATAGTGTAATTAGTGAAACTAAAGAAAAAAATACAAGATTTGTGGGATAAGGGATTTATAATCCCTAGTGTTTCACCATGGGTAGCCCTTGTTATTTTTGTTAAGAAGAAATATGGGTCTATGCGGTTATACATTGATTATTGAAAAATCAATTTCATTACTACAAAGAACAAGTATCATCTAGCCCATATTGATAACTTGTTTGATAAACTTCACGGAGATCAATATTTTTTAAGGATTGATATTTGTTTGGGGGATCATCAATTGTATGTAAGAAGGAAGATATTCTAATAGAGAAATTTTTTAAAAGGTATTTAATGTAGGAATTTAAAATAATCCCTTTTGGATTGACTAATGCACCCTATGTTCTTATAGATATGATAAATAGTGTATTCAAGGATTATCTTGACAATTTCATTATGGTATTTATTGATGATATCTTTATATAATATAAAATATATGATGATAATAAGAGTCATTTTCAATTAATTGTTAAGAATATTATAGAAAATGAGTTATATGAGTAATTTATAAAATGTGAATTTTGGCTTCAAGAAGTTTTTTTTGTAAACATATTATCTCTAAGTATGAAATATCGATTAATCTTTAAATACAATGGAAATGAATTAATGGAAAATTCCAATGAATATAAGTGATGTATATAGTTTCTTTATATTAATAAGTTACTATTTAATATTTTTTCACAAAATTTCTCGATTATCTAACATGTTAACCATGTTTAACATAAAGGTTTTAAGTTCATATAGTAATAATATTGTAAAGAATGTTTTGAAGAATTAAATAGAGGATTGTTCAATGAACAAGTATTAACTTTACCACCAGGAAGAGATAGATTTGTGATATATATTGTTTCATCAAATAGGTGGCTTATATATGTCCTTATATAGAATTCTAGAGTTATTTACTATGAATTAGGGTAGTTAAAGATCTGTGAATAGAATTATCTAACACATGATCTTGATTTGGAAGCTATAATATTTTTATTGAAGATATGGAGGCATTGCCTTTAGAGTAAAAAATGTGATATATATATATATATCACAAGAGCTTAAAATACATCTTTTAATATAAAGGGATTAATATGAAGAAAAGTATATAGATAGATATACTCATAGATTATGATTGTTTGATACACTACCACCATAGGAAGGCTAATAATAAAGTTTATGTGTTGAGTATGAAAGATCACAGGATTCTGACTAAGACAATGATTAACAATGATTTTATATTTTGGGACTTAGTAAAGTTGGATATGAGAATTATTAGGGAAGGGGACACAAAAATCCTTTTCTAAATGATTACCAAACCATCATTATTGAAAAAGATAAAATGTTCATAACTCGATGATAAGAGTTTACAAAAGAATAGTAAATCCATTAATGATGGAAAATGGATATAGTTTGTTTTTGAAGATGATGTTTTGAAATTTGGAAATAGGTGATGTGTTCCATCCGTACTTGAGTTGAAGATAGAATTATTAGGTGAAAATCATAATAATAATTTCTCTATACACCCTCGTAGTACCAAAATGTATTGGGATTTTAAGGAACAATATTGGCAGGATAATATGTAATGGGGAATTGTAGACTATGTAGCAAGATGCTTGGGTTTTCAATAGGCAATGGCTGAGATACAACATCCAAAATGAGTCATGAAACCTCTACTTATTCCTATATGGAAATGGTATGATATTAATATATAATTTATCACTATATTTCCAAATACTTTGAGAAATAGTGATACCGTATGGGTTATTATTGATTGTCTTACCAATTCCACACATTTTATTTCTATAAGAGAAGATGTACTTGTTGAATGACTCACAAAACACTATATTAATGAATTTGTGAGACTTAATGGTTCAACTATTTCAATTATATCTGATTATGACTCATGATTTACATAAAAATTATAAAATTAGTCTTCAGAAGGCTCTTGTCTAAGAGATACATTTGAGTATGACTTATCATCATTATATATATGGATAGTCTGAAAGGAATATTCAAACATCAAAAGACAAGACAAGGTCATTCTCACTTGACATTCAAGGTACATGGGAGAATTCTTTACCTTTGGTGGATTTTTTATATAATAATTGCTTCAATCTGAGAATTCAAATAGAACTGTATAAAACATTGTATGGGAAAAGATTTCATATACCAACTTAATTTGAATAAGTTTTTGAAAGGAATATTTTAGGCCCAAAAATTATTGAGGAAATAATGAAAAAAGTAAGAACTTTTCAAAGTCATATCAGGGAAGCTCAAAGAAGGAAAAATATCTATCCAGATAAACAAAGTAAGGATTTTGAATTTCAATTAGGAGATCATGTTCTCCAAAAGGTATCTCTATGTAAGGGTGTTAGAAGGTTCCGAATGAAAGGGACACTAAGTCCTTGGTATATCAGGACTTTTGAAATTCTCAAATGAATTGGAACTATTGATTACCATTTAGAAATACCACCTACACTCTCTAAAGATTATGATGTGTTCCATATATCATTAACTACTACAAAATAAGTCTTTAATAGTGCTAAAAATAGACTTTATTGGTACCTGAAAAGCACTAACTACTTGAGAAAGATTAAAAGCCCTGGCCTTTTATCAGTTCAAAAAAAGCATTAATAAAGGGGTCCTTTATCAGCACTAAAAAAGTGCCCATAAATGTTTCCTTTATCGGTGATTTTAAAATCACTGATAAAGGATGCATTTATCGGCACTTTTTTAGCACTAATAAAGTACCCCTTTATCAGGGCTTATAGAAGCGCTGATAAATGAAGTTTTATTAGTGCTTCTATAAGGATATATAAATTGTACCTTTATAGGTTATTTTAAAAGTGATGAAAATGTGTCCTTTATCAATGCTTTTAAAAGTGCTGATAAATGTGTCCATCATTAGTGCTTTTAAAAGCACTGATAAAGGGACATACTATAGTGTGCTGCAACAACACACTACATCACCACTGCAATGTGCTAAAACTACACAACGAAACACTAGAAACACACCGAATATCAATAAAAACATGTCCTAATACATAATTTCAATGAAATTTAATTTACAATAAAAATAAAAGAAAAAAACACTATATTATAAACATTTAAAACATTATCTTATACAATTACATAAATAAAAATGCTTACATACATTCAAAAACATCAATGTTACTTTGTATTTTAATCATGAACCTGAATCATACTATTGAAAAAAAACCACCCCTTATTGAGAAAAAGAACACACCTATATGAGAAAAAAATTCTTATTTCAGTAATAAT
Source organism: Viscum album (assembly GCA_963277665.1). Classification (NCBI taxonomy): domain Eukaryota; kingdom Viridiplantae; phylum Streptophyta; class Magnoliopsida; order Santalales; family Viscaceae; genus Viscum; species Viscum album. The sequence continues at coordinate 1,814,486,845 of OY728135.1, read as the reverse complement.
ATAAAGAAATAAATTAACAGAAAGTATTAATTTTACTAAAATTGATGTTAATTTTACTAAAATTGATGTCAATTTTAAATAAAATGACTCAATTGGAGTCATAACGATCACATCATGTATCATATTGAGGTGATGTTGATTCTAATAGGTCTCAAATTACTTTAGGATCATTTTCCTAAATTATGAAAACAATTTGAATGTTTTTGTTCACTTTTGAGTACATCAGTTGTCTTTTTTACTAAAATGTCATTTTGAACTAGAAACACACACTTTTGACTCATTGTGATCAAATCATTTATTAGTTTGATATGAAATAGATTTCTACATCTCAAACATTAATTATTAATCACTGTTTTAAATTATTAATAAAATTCAAGCGTATTTGATCATTTTTTAGTGAGTGCCATTTTTTGAACTGAAATTCCAATTTTAAGCTAACAACAGACACTTTAAGTCATACTGGGCACATAATGTATTGGATTGAGGTTTGGATGATCCCAAAATGTCAAAAATGACTTATTAATTGTTTTTATGAAGTATCAAATCAATATAAATGAATTTTCTCAGTTTTGAGTAGGTCAGTTGTTCATTTTACTAAAATTGATGATAATTTTAAATAAAAAGACATACTTGGAGTCATGAATGTCAGACCATGCATTAGATTGAGGTGAGACTTATTACTAAACTTCTCAAATGACTTAGGGATCATTTTCCTAATGTATAAAAACAATATGAATGTGTTTTCTCAGTTTTGATTAGGTTAGTTGTATTTTTTACTAAAATGTCATTTTAAACTGGAAACACACACTTTTGACTAATTAAAATCACATTGTGTATCAATTTGACTTGAAACTGATTCCTACATGTAAAAAAATTCTTATGAATAATTTTCATAAATTACAATGAAAATCTATGGGTCTTGATCAGTTTTTAGTGAATGACACTTTTCAAACTAAAATGTTGATTTTAAACTAATAATGGACACATTGAGTCATAACGTGATCATTATCTCTTGGATTGAGGTGAGAGAGTGTAAGAACCAGGATCTTATTTTTAGGTATGTTTTCCTTTTTTGGGGTTTTTGAGAAAAAGATGAGTTTCTAGAAATTTTTTAATTACATGTTGTGTACTTATCTATATATGTCGTGTACTCTTTTGCTACACTTAGCCGTGTGCTGGCTGTGTAACGGCTGAGCACACAACCATGTCTGGTGTCCTGGAGACCGCCTAATGCAGGGGCCGGTAAGGGAAAGTACACACCATGTACATCTAAAGTACATGACGGGTACTTTATTTTTTTATTAAACGCACCAAGGTCACGTCTAATCAACATAACTGTATTCTTTTAGGTCTGTCTCATCTGAGAGTGATCGTACAACTGCGGATCTTCTCCGAGCCCCCGATCGAGCGCCCATTCTCTGAATCGACCGCCATTGATCGCGTTATGATCACCTCAGTAAGCTCTTCCTTCTTCTAGTTATTTTTTTCTTGATTCCTCATCTTTCTCAAGTTATCACCAGTTTAAAGTTTTACACGTTTTTGTAGATCTACAGAGTTCTTGGGTGATTCAAGGATTGAGGTTCACATATAACGATCCTACAACACCGAGGTAGGTGGTTTGTGCATTTCTATAAATAGTCTTGTAATTTTATGTGCAAAAGTGCCCAATACCCTTGATCGGGGTATTACGTGTTTACGGTTTTAGCCATGTTAATTGCCTTCTATTCTTGTATTCTTGATTAGAGGTTAATTGAATGTGGATAGGGTTAATTTCTATGATTTGGAAGTGTTTTTCCATGCATGTTTTTTTAGAACCATTTAGTCTTTCTTATCCTGTTAGGTTGCCTTGTTTCTTTCCCATTCCTAGTAATGATAGTATGGAGTGATTGTATATCTGACATGCTGTTATGTTGTAGAATGATTAGCCATGTAGTTCATGAGGATTACTTTGGCCTCTTTGCATTGCTATTCTCATTTGACTTACACAGGGCCGTGAGAACCTGGTGTAGTAGACTATAGGGAGAATGTATGTAAGAGCTTCTCTAGAGTGTCTGTTTGTTGTTGTTACGATGCGAGACCACAAGGGGAATTGATGTAAGTGCTTCCTCAGAGTGTCTGTAGTTCCTCGACATGAGACACGGGGGGAATGAGACATAAGTAATTCCAAGAGTGCCTTTTAGTTACCAATTCCTTTCTTAGAGAGTCTATACTAAAGTTGAACAAGAGGGGTTAGACTATGAGTACTGCCCAGAGGGTTACCTATGTTGTTTTTCTAGAAGCAAAGGGGTTAGGATATGTTCTCTTCCCAGAGGTATGCTTGTGTTTACTAGGTAGGACCAGATGGGATAGGCTGTGAGTACTTCCTAGAGGGTTACCTGTTTTGTGATTATCTGCTTACTTTATATTTTGTATTTGAATGTTTTGAAACTGTAGGAATGTTTACTGTTGAGTAATTTCTTGTTTACTTCTTCTTTTGTTTATTGATTTCCATATATATTCACTGACTATTAGGCATAGATCTCTTGGGTGTTACCTATTGGGATTTAGTCTCACACCCTGTTTTGGCCTTGCTTTTCGGCCTAAACAGATTATATTGTTGCAGGTATAGATAAGGGAAAGTGACATTCTACTTCAGGTACATGACTGCTTTGGAGCTGGAGAGCATGGGACCAAGCTGAGGCTTGTGATGATGAGGAGTTGTTTAATGTTTCCATTTATACTTAGGTTTAGTACTATATTTCATAATTGTGATGTGTTGGGATATTTCCCTAGACATATGTATCATGCATCATTACATATGTGCTCCGGATGCTTATTACTTTTAGTATTCTGTTGTTTACTATTGTATTACATTATTACTTCTTCTGCTATTATTATCTGTTTTTCTTCCACTATGTTACTCTACCAATGAGAGCATAGTTTCCCCATTATCACACCCAAGTCCCTTGCTGGTAGTCGGAAGCCTCTGGCGTTAGGGTAAATGCACTTGAGGCCATGCGACCAACCGGGTACAGGGCACCTCTGGGCGGCTTCTAGAACAGGGACGTTACGAAGTGGTATCAGAGTAGATTATTTTCTTTTGACTTACTGTTTGGAGAATATATCCAGGGATAGGAAGAAAATAGGTATTTGGTAATAAGTTGTGCGCGGGAGTAGCTAACCCGTGTACAAGGAAAATCCAATTTACCTCGATTATTGCAATTTTTCTGGTTGTGTAATTTTACTGTTGATTTGTTTTCACCATTGGGTGATTCACATGTTTTGTGCTCTTATCATTGATATGATTAAGGTTCTATTTCTATTGAAACTTGATGATATGATGGTATTCCATCTCATACATCATATAGGAACTATCTAGGAATCATATGTCATGAATTATTTCCATGCCATTTAGGGTGCATTAGCAATTGCATGTTGTTGTGATAGGCGATGTGCTAGATATGCGTGCTATTGTGATAGATGCCTTGATAAAAATACCTGATGTTTGATTGGGTATTGGTTTGTGTAAGGTTTTGTTTGAATGATTGAAAAAATTTTGTTCTTGAGATGTTATGGGCCCTCATGGATTGGAATTTGGTGGATCGTTAATCTGTTATGCTTGTATATGACATGTATAAGAGGCCAAGATTTGATTCACGGGGAGTATGGGCCCTCATAGATCAGAATTTGGAACTTAAATGATCGTTTTAGTGTTTTTCTGGGATCCAGAGTAGTTTTTGAGGCTTAATATAAAAAAAACCCAGAATACATGCCGTGTAGTTATTAATACATGCCATGCGTTCTTCTATTCAGGAAGAAACTATTTTTCTTAAGTACACGTCGTGTACTGTCTGTACATGCTGTGTAGTCTCTAACCGTGTCACTGGTTGTGTGGGCAGAGACACGAGGTTGGGAAATCCTTGGGGGAACACTCCGTGTACCGGTTATAAACACTGTCCGAGAGACCTAGTGGTGTATCGTTTTATGGATTTCTTTCTAGAAGACTTTTTGGGTTTTCTTCGAGAGCGAGAGGTGGACTTTTCTATCAATATTTAGCCAGGAGAATCATCGGTGTCCATTCCTCCTTATAAGATGGCTACATCCAAGTTACAGAAGCTCAAGAAGTAGTTGGAGGAGTTGCAGAGAAAGGTTTTTATCCGACCCAGTACTTCTCCTTGGGGTTCTCCTGTCCTGTTTGTGAATAAGGCGGATGGTAACCCCTGACTTTGCGTGGATTATTTGGAGCTGAACTAGTTAAAGTTTAAGGAATGATATCTCTTTCCGAGGATTGATGATCTCTTTGATCAACTTTGAGGAGCCCTGGTGTTCATGAATATTTACTTGAGATACGGTTACCATCAATTGCACGTTAGACCATCAGATATACATCTTACAGCCTTTTGGAGCAGGTATGGTCTATATGAGTATGTGGTTATGCCGTTCAGTCTCACGAACGCACCTACAGTTTTCATTGCACTGATGAACCGAGTGTTCTATTCATACTTGGATTCTTTCGTGGTAGTCTTCATGGACAATATCTTGGTGTACTCTCACACTCGACACGACCATGCCACACATCTTGAGATCATTTTGAGTACACTAAGAAAGAATCTGTTTTTTGCTAAGCTACCAAAATGAAAAAATTGGATGGACCAAATTCACTTCTTGGGTCATGTTATCTCATAGAAATGAGTATTGTTAGATCTAGAGAAAGTGATAGTAGTAGTTCCTTGGGAGAAACTAAAAAATGTCTTTGAGGTACGAAGCTTTCTAGGGATGAATGGTTACTAAATAGGTTTTATACAGGACTTTTCATGCTTAGAAGTGCCACTGAAGGGCCTGACTAAGAAGGGTGTGAAGTACTTGTGGTTAGATTCTTGTGAGTCATCCTTTTAGAAGCTGAAAGGGAGATGGACTTCAACATCGATACTAGTATTTCCAGAGCCAAAAAAGAGCTACATTGTTTACTATGATTCATCAGGTATCGGGATGGGAGAAGTGCTTATGAAGGTGTAAGGGGTTGTTGCGTATGTGTCTTAGTAGTTGAGGCCACATGAGAGGAACAACCCGATGAATGATCTCAAGATGGCTGCAGTAGTTCATGCTTTACGCTATTGGAGACACTTTCTATTGGGAGATCATTTTGTGGTTTTCACCAACCACAAAAGTCTCAAGTATATCTTTACTCATCTTGATCTGAATCTAATACTATGAAGGTGGGTTGAGTACCTTAAGTCTTTTGACTTTGATCTTTCCTACATGCCTGGGAAGGGAAACGTAGTGGCTGATATGTTGAGCAGGAGGAATCAGGTACAAGTAGTTCAGGAGGCTAGTAGTGAGTGGCAGCTTATGGCTCTGTTCTCTGAGATGCATTTGGAGGTGCACTATAGTCAGGGGCAGACGTTTCTTTCTTCTTTAACTATTACCTCTACTCTTCTTGATTGAGTTTGAATGAATCATCTATCAGATTCAGAAGGCCCTGTCCTATGGAAAAGTGCGTTAGACGAGGACTCTATTCCTGGATGGAAATTAAGCGAGGATGAGATCTTACATTTTCTTGGGCGCGTATGGGTACCAATAGAAATACACAAGGAGTTGATGTGGGACTTTAATTCCTTAGCTTGGGTAGTTCATCCTGGTTTCATGAAGATGTATTGTGTTCTACACCGTTAGTTTTGGTGGCCAGGTATGAAGAGAGATGTTTCTGGGTTTTTCATGAGATTTTCCACCTGTTAGTAGGTTAAGGCAGAGCATCAGTGACCAGAAGGGATTTTGCAGAAGTTATCCATTCCTAAGTATAAATGTAACGATGTCACGATTGACTTTGTGATGGGTTTACCAAGGTCGCCTCAAGGGAATGATGTAGTGTGTGTTGTCATTGACAGACTCACAAAGGTTTCTCACTTCATTCTGATCAAGGAGACCTTCAGTGTTGATGATTTGGGAAGACTGTACATCCGGGAGATTGTATGTTTACATGGGGTTCCACACTCTATTGTATCAGGAAGGGATGACCGTTTTACTTCTTGGGTCTGGCAGGGATTACAGAAGGCCTTGGGTACATAGGTACTTCTGAGTACAGCTTACCATCCCCAGATGGATGGCCAGTCCGAGTGTACGATTTAGGTTCTTGAGGATATACTTTGAGCATGCATCCAGGATTTTGGAGGTTCTTGTGGTATGCACATACCTCTTGTGGAGTTTTCCTACAATAATAGTTTTCAATAAACTATTCATATGACACCTTATGAGGCTTTATATGGTAGTCCATGTTGATCACCCTTCTGCTGGATGGAGGCAGGAGAGGAAGCTATCCTGGGACCTCGACTTGTCCAAGAGACCACAGAGTAGATAGAGTTGATTCGGAAGAGGATGGATACTACACAGTCACGATAGAAGTCTTATGCTGATCGACGAAGACGACCTTTGGAGTTCAAGGTTGAAGATCAGGTTTTCCTGCATGTCACACTGATATTGGGATAAAGGAGGATTAGGAGGCAGGGTAAGCTTTCACTGAGGTACATTGGGCCATTTGCGGTGTTGGAGAGAGTTGGGATAGTTTCCTATCAGTTTCAGTTACCTCTGAGGTATTGGGATATTCATGACGTCTTCCACGTTTCTCAGTTTTGACGTTACTTATCAGACCTGTCTAATGTTTTTTAACCTGAGGAGGTTGTGTTAGAGGTGGACGCCTCATTTGAGGAGAATCTTATCCAGATTGTTAATCAAAGTGTGAAGGTTCTCTGTGGTTGGTCTGTTCCTCTGGTACGAGTGTTATGGAAGCACAAGGAAGTACAAGATGAGACTTGGGAGAGGGAGGTCGATGTATGATCATAGTGGCCATATCTATTCTAGGTTTCTTCTTTTACACTGCCTTGATAGGGAAATTCGAGGATGAATTTATTTAAGGGAGGAAGTCTGTAAGAACTTGAATCTTCTTTTCAGGTATGTTTTCCTTTTTCTGGTGTTTTTGAGAAAATGAGGAGTTTCTGGAAATTTTTGAAGTACATGCCATGTACTTATATGTATAGGCCATGTACTATTTTTCTGTACGTAGCTGTGTGCTAGCCGTGTAACGGCCGATCAAAAAACCTTGTGTGGTGACATGGAGACCACCTAATGCAGGGGCTGGTTATGGCAAGTACATGCAGTGTACTTCTAAAGTACATGTTGTGTACTTTTTTTTCCATTAAACATACTGGGATCACATCTAATCGACATAACCATCTTCTTCTTGGTCCATCTCATCTGAGAGTGACCGTACGACCACATATCTTCTCCAATCCCCCAATCAAGTGTATGTTCTCCAAATCGACCTCCATAGATCGCATTGGGATCTACTTAGTAAGCTCTTCCTTCTTCTATATCTTTGGTTCCTGATTCCTTCTCTTTCTTGAGTTATCCTTGTTTGAACGTTTTAGACGTTTTTGTAGATCTACGGTGTTATTGGGTTATTCAAGGCTTTAGGTTCATGTATAATGATCCTACAACACCGAGGTAGGTTGTCTGTGCCTTTCTGTAGATAGTCTTTAAATTTTATGTGCAGTAGTTCCCAATACCCTTGATCAAGGTATTGCATGTTTACGGTTTTAGCCCTGTTAATTGCCTGCTATGCTTGTATTCTTGAGTAGAGGTTAATTGAATGTGAATAGGTTTAATTTCTATGCTTTGGAAGTGTTTTCCAATGCATGTTTTGTTTATGACCGTTTGGTCTTGCTTAGCCTGTTTAGTTGCCTTGTTTGTTTCCCATGCCTAGTATTGTTAGGATAGAGTGATTGTTTATCTGACATGCTGTTATGTTATAGACTAGTTAGCCAATTAATTCTTGAGGTTTACTTTGTCAGATTTGCATTTCTATGGTTGTTTGACTTACACGGGGCTGTGAGAACCTGGTGTAGTAGACCATTGGGATAATGGACGTAAGGGCTTCTCCAGAGTGTCTGTTTTTTGTTGTTACAATGCAAGGCCATAGGGGGAATTGACGTATGTTCTTCCTCAGAGTGTCTATAGTTTCTTGATGCGGGCCACAAGGGGAATGAGATGCAAGTGCTTCCCCAGAGCAACTTTTAGTCACTGATCCGAGACTATAGGGGGAATTGATAGTGAGTGCTTCCTTAGAGAGTCTATACTAAAGCAGAATGAGAGGGGTTAGACTGTGAGTACTACCCAGAGGGATGGTTGTGTTGTTTTTCGAGAACCAAAGGGGTTAGGCTGTGTGCGCTTCCTAGAGGGTTTCTTGTGTTTGATAGGTAGGACTAGTGGGGATAGGCTATGAGTACTTCCCAGAGGGTTACCTGTTTGTGATTATCTACTTACTTGATATGTGGTATTTGAATGCTTTGAAACTATAGGAAAGTTTGATGTTCAATACTTACTTTTTTACTGCTTTTTTGTTTATTGCCTTCCATATATATTCATTGACTCTTAGGAAAAGATCTCTTGGTGGTTACCTACTAGGATTTAGTCTAACACCCTATTTGGTCTATGTTTTTGGTCCCAAACAGATTATATTGTTGCAGGTATAGATAATGGAAATATCCCTTCTACTTCAGGTACTTGATTGCTTTAGAGATAGAGAGCATGGGACCAAGCTAAGGCTTGCGATGCTGAAAAGTTGTTTACTATTTTCATTAAAACATTGGTTTAGTACTATATTTCATCATTTTAATGTGTTTGGCTATTTCCCTATATATATTTATAATGCATAATTATATATGTGCTCCAGCTGCTTATTACTTTTAGTCTTCCGATTTTTACTGTTGTATGCCATTATTACTTCTTCCGCTATTGTTATTTGTTTCTCTTTCATTGTGTTACTCAGCAAATGAAGGCATAGTTTCCCCACTATCATACCCAAGGCCCTCATTGATAGTCGGCAACCTCTAACATTAGGGGAAATGCGCTTGAGGCCATGTGACCAACCGGGTACAGGGCGCCTCTGGGCGGATTCCAGAACTGGGTCGTTACAGACTGATTCCAACATGTCAAAAATTACTTATGGATCATTGTCTTAAATTATAAAAACAATTTCAATATTTTTTCACGGTTTTGAGTATGCCATTTGTCTGTTTTATAAAAATTAATGTCTATTTTAAATAGAAAGAAGTACTTGGAGTCATACCGGGGAAACCATGTGTTGGATTGAGGTGAAGATAATTCATACACATCCCAAATCCTCAAAAAATACTAATTATCAATGTTTCTATGATATCTATTTAATTTCTTTATCAAACTATCAACACTGCATGATAAACTTCGAACAAACCACCCCTGCTCAAAAAAAATCACCTATATAACAAAAAAATTATTATATGAGTAATACTAGAAAGAAATAAATTATACATAAATATTAAATGATAAATTAATTATATAGACAATTATTTTACTATGGAAACATCAATATGACCACAATGATTGAGTAGTGGAGGGAACTTGAAGTAAAGTGACAAATGTCAACAATGTAGGGGTGAGAGTTTTTGAGGGAGAAGAAGTCTATGGAAGTATTGGTGCACTAAAACATGAAATTTTGGTAGAGAACCCCAAATATAATAAAAATCCACCTGTAAAAAAAATATTATGTTAGTAATACTAAAAAGTAATAAATTAAACATAAATATAAAAAAATACGTTAATTCTATGGACAATGTTATTACTATGAAAACAACAAGCTTACATCTGTGATTGAGTAGAGGTAGCATTGTTTCTCTTCCTACAAAGGAAGTGGAGAGAAATTTAAGGAAAGTGATAAGTGAAAAATTTTAGGGGTGAAAAGGTTTTGAGGGAGAATAATTTTGTGAATGTTTTGGTGCAGAAAGTCATGAAAGATGTATAGACCACCCCAAATCGAACAAAAGAATCCACCTGTATAAGAAAAAAACTATTATGTGAGTAATACTAAAAATAAATAAATAAAAAATAAATATGAAATAATAAATTAATTATATGGAAAATGATTTTACTGTAAAAAAAATCAATATTACCTATGTGATTGAGAAAAGTTAGTTTCATTTTTATTCCTAAAATGGCAGTGTAGGAAACAGGAAGGAAAGTGAAAAATGCAATGCTGTGGGGGTGAAAATAATTTGAGGTAGAAGAAGTATGTAGAAGTTTTAGAATAGAAAGGAATAAAATATAGAAAGAACACCCCAATTAGAACAAAATAATCCACCTATATAATAAAAAATTATTGATTGAGTAATACTAAAAAGAAATAAATTAAAAATAATAAAACAATAAATTAATTTTATGGATAATGATTTTACTGTGAAAACAACAAGACTGACTCTATAATTGAGTAGAGACAATGTCATTTCTCTTCCTATAAAGTAATGATAGATGGAAATGAATCTTATAAACTAAAAAAACTCTACAAGGAATAATGAAAATTAAATCAACATTCCATTATATAATTTTTCGGTAAAATAGAGAAAGTATATCATAAAATTACCTTTACATTTTTGCAAAGCATTTCTTTCATTATAGTTTGTTATTCCAAGGTATTGGTAACATCATCATGTATAGAAGGAATTGTATACATTAGTAGTCAAATATTTTATTTAGATTTTGTTAATGTAGTAGAGAACATATAATATTATGAGGAAAACATAGTATATAAAAAAATTTACCTTCCCATTAAACTCTCTTTAATTTTTAAAGGTTTTAGTGATTTGTTTTTTCTATTGAGAATCCAAATCCCCTCATTGTGGTCCCCTATAACATAAAATACATTTTCTACACTGGGACTAGCATTATTTGATTGTGATCTCCGAATAAAAAGGTCATCCTCGACTAAATTGTTATCTGACCCGAAATTTGTTTTAGTTGCCACCATGACAATCAACCAATTCTTATTTGTTGGATTAGAGGCATAAAATACTTTCATTGATTCTGATTCAATTATGAGCAAATCATATTTTCCCCATCCATACTGAAATTCACCTTCACAAAGATCATTTCATCAACTTTCACTGAAATTATATTGTCAACCCATTTTCAACATAAAACCGGCACTTGAAATTTTGTATAATACAAATTTTATATCTGTTTGATAATGCCAAAATATGACATATTTAAATAAATAAGATTTCTATTAATGGGAAAAGATATGTGAATCTCTTTATCCATAAGCGCAACACCACTATTTTTCATCATACTGTAGTCATCATGTTATTTTTTATAGAATGCATAATCATTGATTACAAAACCAGTGTAAGATATAAAATTTTCATTTGGTCCACTATCTATCCATTGAAGTCATTCTGCAATTGAATTCATATTTTTAGATAAATTCTTATATATTTGATCTCAGAACAATCCTATAAACTGTTGATTATTTATATTTGATATCCATCCTTCATCCCTTGATGGATTCAAATATCTAAGAATTTCTTTGTGGGATTCAATGTATAGATCAAAATATTTACTACTATATAAAATATAAAGGTTCGATTGCTCCATGTCTATCAAGGTTATTGTAACAAAATATCTTCCAGAAATCCCTTCGCCTATAAGGCATTTGGTGTGATGAGACTTTAAGAGACCTATGATCTCAAAATCTGATAGGTAATTGGTATAGAATTCAATAGTTTTTTCAACAATATATCATTCTGGAATACAACCATCTAGAAAACTTTAATTCTGGACATACCCTTTCAAAATATTCATACAAAATTCAATGGAAAAAATCCATCTGTCATGGAAAGAACCACATATTTGAACCTCTCTAACCAAGTAAACTATTAGGTAGGCCGTTATATCATAAAATATTGGTGGGAAGAACATCTATAATTCACATAATATGACTAAAACCTCCTTATTCATGATGGGTAACTTCATCAGGTCTATAAATTTACTGCACATGACTTTTAAAAAGAAGCAGAGTCTGGTTAACGTATATTGTACACTTTGAGGTTGAATGTAATTAAAATAAAAAAAATTAAATCTTATATAAAAACATGATAGTCATGCGATTTTAGTCTTTATAACTTAAAATTATTAATTGAAATGAAATTCTTGATATTTGATGAATAAAATTGTGGAAATTTTACACTATTAAGGAAAATAAAAAATTACAATTTTTTCTGTCAGGATAGAGTGAAAGCTGCTGGAAGAAGAAAATTCCTCATTTTGTCCTTCTCTAGTGCCAACTCTTCCCTTATCCCTATTTAAATCAAGTCTAATCTAGCCTTGATGCAATCTTTAATTTTTCCAGGAACATTTATAAACATTCCAATAGGAATATCAGATACATTTTTTCTACATGCTTAACTTCAATAATATTCTTGACATACAAACAATTACAATACTGTAATTCAAAGAAAATTCATCTCTTCTTCCAACATGATTTTGTAAGTGTTTTTTGGAAGATGGTTTACAAAAAATAGTTTCTATATCTTTTACTTTATAGTAAAGTTGATCAACCATTACTGGAGAGAGTGTTACACCTTGTTAGATATTCCCATCGAATTCTATCGTCCATTATTGGTATTTATGTCATCGAGGTAAAAATTTATGATGTCCTAAAAACACAATCTTTGAGGAATGTTTCAAATAAATTGATTATATGCGTTTTTCACAAATGGGACTCCCAAACATTCCTTTAATTTTATAATCTGATAAATTTCAATTAACGAGGAATTTATTTATCATTCCATACAACATGGACCAAAATGTGAATTATTCACTTCTATGAGCATCATACATTATAACACCTGTATCCCACATTAATTTCAGATCTTATATCAATGGATCTAAATAGACATCAATATAATTACTAGTTTTCCTTTGTCCATATATAATAGGAGACAACATAATGTATTTTCACTTCATGAATAACCATTGAGACAAGTTATAATTTACCAACATGATGGGCCATGTACTATGAGTAATACTATGTACACCAAAATGATTTATTCCACCTATAAATAAAAAAAACAAAATTTTCTCGACTCATTTCAAAATTCAAGACACTCGTAATCAATTTTATTCCATTGATGAGAATCTAATGGATGATGTAGGTTCCCATCTTTAATTCTTAAATCTGGATTCCATTTCAATTGTCTCGTGGTTTCTTGACATCCATATAATCTTTTAAACTATTTAATAATAGGAAAGTACTAAACAAATTTCAAAGGAATTGATTCATTTTTCTTGTATCAATTTATGCCACACTGAGGTAATTTTATGAGTGATTCGTGGTTCTTTAGAAACAATATGAAATCATTTGGACAAGAATGAATTTTTTAGAGATCATTCGAACTGAAATTAACATTCATTTAGAATCATATGTTTTACATGGTAGTTCATTTTTTTTCTGGTTTCATATCATTTAGGAGACCAAATAGTTCTGTAAAGCTGGTGTCACTCTATCTTCTTCTAGCATTAAAATTATATAACTATAATAGAACTAAAAATCTTGTGTATTTAATACAACCAGTATAAGATGGTTTCTTGTCACAACTATTTAATTCCTCAAATGACTTTGGACAATCATGAAGGATATCTTCAATTTCCATTATCATTTCTTCCATGAAATCTCCATCATCATTTACAATGGTATTCATATCAAATTATCCATAAACCGTAGTATCATCCCAATCTGTGTTCACATTCAATTTTTCCTTGTGTTTAGTCCAACATTTATAGTATTGATCTATTCCATAACAAATAAAATGTTATTAAAACTCTTCTGGACTAATTTTTCTTGAATAAAAACAATGTAAACATGGATAGAGGATTTGATAAGGTTCGTATGAGTCCTCTTTTTCAAACACGATGAACTACTTAACTTCATCTTTATACTCTTTTGTCAAATGATTACCGTGCATCCATTTTTTATTCATATCCATTCTATTGGATTCAAAGAAGATTAAAGTTTTACAATAAGTAAATTAACATATAAGATAATCATTGTCAAAGGTTAAAGTTATAGATAATTTTAATAAGGGAAACTCAACATTTGATTGTTTCAAATAATTTTAGTATGTTGAATAAAATGAGTAATTGAATTTATGAAAATAATTACTCCACTATGGTAGGTGTTATCCTATGAATTCAATCAAAGATGAAAGTTATAGACTACTCATCCCCGTCACCTCATCTCCTAGACATTTATCATTGAATTTTTTGTTTGAAACATCCTTTATATATTGTGGACATGCACCTATGTTTCTTAAAATACTCTTATAAGTAGTCAACTATGGGATTACTAATGATAAGAGTAGTACAAGAAACATAAAAGAGATGGGGGATGAGTTTCATGAAACAAATTTCAATAATGTTTGTTTGGGATATGATGGTGACGAGGATGAAAATTGTCTGTAAAAGAGATGAGGGATGTTTCTCAAGAAACAAATTTCAATAATAACTGTTGTTTGACACATATAAAGTCTTTCATATATCCAATAAACAAATGAAAAATAATATAGGCAATTAAGGAGTAATAAGAAACCAAAATATGATAAAAAAGAATAATAAACTCCCATTAAATCAACTAAAAGATATAAAAATGTATTGATAAAACATTTTAATAATATACATGGATAGTAATTAGAGATTCATAGGGGTAGAACCAATACATGTAGACATAAAATGATGAATACTTAAAAATAGTTTCTAATATATAGAATATGATAATTTCCATTCTATTTTTTGAAACAATCGATGTAATAACCTAAGGATTCTAGGGAGGCCATATAATACACATTGACCCATCCTTGAGATTCTAGGGAGCTATATAAAGAAGTTGGCATAAAGTAATAATACACGTCAACAAGATATATCAAAAACAAGGGAGAAAAACACACCAACCCTTACAACATATATCCCATACACATTTAAACACACACACACACACACATATATATAACATGGAATCTATAATACACATAATTGCAAAAAAATGCACATTTAAACATAATTTTTAATGAAAATAAATATAATCCCTTCCAAAATTGGAAATCCTTAACTATAATTTGTGAAAAAATAATTATAAAATCACCCTTACGTTATATGTTCTGAAAAAGAATATAAATAGATAGAAATATATATATTTATACATATATATATATATGTATATGTATATATATCTTTATAAAATCAACTCAAATTGATAAAAACCTATGTAACCCTTATAATAGAATATCACAACATAGTAAAATAAATACAACCACATACTAATTATGAAAATAGAGAGCCATTGAAAATAAATAAATATGGTATCACTCTTACTAAGAGTTATATTAAAAAAACACAATTTTGAGAAAAAAATTTTTTAAGGAAAAATACATAAACCAGAATATTAAAACTGAATTTAAATAAATAAATTCCCTTACATGAATTGTATAAAATCAGCTTCTATTGCTGCTTCACACCATCATCAGACTGAGAATTGGTTTGATAAAATGGATTTACTAATTAATTTAAGGTTTTTATATCCAAATACTCCACTATTTATATAATGGCATAAATATTTATTCAATTAGTTTATCTATAGACCTGAAGTGATTATCTAAGATTTCAAAATAGTGAAAAAATTAATCTTACAGAGAAATCTAGGGTATAGATGTAGACAATTAAGAAAATTGAATTAAAAAAACAATTTAAAAAAACTAAAAGAGGATATCCAAAACAGTAGTCAAGAAAACAACATATCATAAATAAAAGAAAAACTGTATACAACAACCGGAGCACAAATATAGAAAGAAAATCTCAACCTACATAGGAAAATATGAAACCCTTAGATCTAGATCTTCAAATGGTAAATTTAGAAAGAAAATAAGAACCTTTAATGGAAAAAACATGTCTAACTCAATAGGTTTAGGAAAATATGTGTCCCTCATATCCAAATCTAGATGTTTTAATTATAAATCCTAACTTAAAGAGAACACCGGAAGCCAGATAATGTTTGAGCAATTGGAGTCAAGGGGTTTGTATGATTTAAGTGGGTTTGTGTGATTCGATCTTTGATTCACTGAGGAGCACTAAAAATGTGCAGCTTTACAAAAATATTCTGATATCACAAAGGGTTCATAATAGGTTAGGTTTTTTTAATTAGTTTGGGACACTTTTATTAGTGCTTTTGAAAAAGAACTAATAAAGTGTCTTTTTATCACCGCTTAAGTAATGAGTGCTGATAAAAGGAATATTTATTAGCGTTTTTTGGCACTGATAAAGGTATGTCTTTATCAGCACTAAAAATTGCAAATAAAAACCATCTTTATTGGCACTAATGTTTTAGCACTGATAAATATACCTTTTATCAGTGCTGAAAAAGCACTGATAAAGATTTATTTTATTTGTTCTTATTACTTAAGTATTGATAAATGATTTATAATTATAATTATAAATAAATTTTTTATATATATATACTTAATAAATATATTTAAATATAAATAGAGTAAATATATTTCTTATTTAAATATATTTATTATAATTTTATAATTATTCAAATATATAATTATTTATTTATAATTATATAAATATTTGTAAAAAACAATATTTATATCATTATATCTATTTATATAATTATATATATATATTTAATAAATAAATATAAATATAAATAAATTAAATATATTCATTATTTAAGTAAATTTATTTTAAATTTAATAATTATTTAAATAAATATATATTTATTTATAATTATATAAATAATTTTAAAAAATATTTATTTATTTATAATTATAAATATATAATTTTATAACTGTAGTATGTACATTTATAAATATATTTATTTATAAATATTTTTTTGCTAATATATTTTTTTACAAATATTTTATTAACCTTATCAATGAACATATAGTTTTAAAAGCATGTGTGTTAAAAATGAGTGAAATTGATTAAATTAAAAATAAGTACACATTAATAATATTAAATAAATGGATAAGTTTCGGGTGTGGGAATTGTATATAAAAATTCACTAATTATGTATATATGAAATCTATAAAACACACATTTGATCTTTGTTAAATTGAAAAATCAAACGACATTCAATTATATGCCCATTACTCTATGAAATTAGTTAGTATTTTTAATTCATATTAATTTTTAATTATAAACCATTGTTCACTAAATATAAGACTATTTAATGTAAAGTTAAAAAATATTTTGTAATATATGAATCATATTTATACACATTAATATATATCTATACATTTAATATATGATATTTATTAATATTATAAATAATCATCTAATTAATAAAATGGGTTATATTTTTCAAAATTTACTTATTTTAATTTTAATTTGTTTAGTTTTCATTTTTCATATCGACCTCCACACATATAGATTAAAAAATCTTCAATTTACCCCCATCCATGCATAGAAAGGAACCCACATCATCTTCTATAGAGTGAAGATATGAATCATATTGAAAGGGGAGGGGGAGACCCGAAAGCTTGAACCCACACCTCAACTTGTGAGGAGTTGCTACCAATGTAAATTCGTAACCTCCACCAGAAGAGGTTGAAGTGTCGGTTACCATAGGATGTGGTGGAATAATCACATGCAGAAATGAATTCTGTCCTAGAAGATAGAACCATGCAAAAATCATTTCTATTGAGAGCCCAGATCCTCACAAGGATAGACAACCTCCCCAAATCCACAATGTTCTGAAAATAAGATATTGGAGGATGATTCTGCCCAAAGAGGGTACTAAAGTCCATTTATGAAGATTTGAGGCTGAATTGAAGGCTTCCATGGGGAACGAAAGTGATGGGAAGCCATCCTCCATTTTCAGGATAATCATATCAAGGTCAATTATTAGGAATGAAGAAAGGTCATAGGGTGAAGGAGGCACCGACCTAAGGAGAATTTCTATGAGGTAGGGAAAAAAATAAAGGATTCATTTATCAGTGCTAAAAATAAAGTGCTGATAAAGGGTACCCATTATCAGTGCTTAAAATAAAGCACCGATAAAGGGTTAAATTTATCAGTGCTTTCTTTGGCACTGATAATGATGCCATTTATCATCATTTCTTTTCTAGCGTTGATAAATACCAGTGATGTTAAATGCCTATTTTTTAGTAGTGATTGTTGAGTAGATACATGGAGGACCCAATTCATGTGAAAAACTTAAAGTAAATAGAATAAAACCTTATTTATTCTACCAACAAGAGCCTAACTATATTCTTGACACTAGAGAACAAGTTTTTCAGAATTAGACAACTCAATTTATGAAGGTACTTTGGATAAATCATAAAATTGATAAGGCAACATGGGAAACTAAAGAAGTTATATTGAAAAATACCAACATATGTTCATGATTTGAAATTATGTAAAATTCTAGGATGAAATTTTTAAAGGAGAGAAGAATATAATACCATTGATTCAATTATAGCAAGTAAGCTTTTCTTTCTAAAGAAGCAATAACATAATGCACATAGATTTATTAAAGACTACGATTAAAATAAAAAGTCACTAATTTTATAAACATTATTTAAATAAACTAATCACATTTCTTAATTCATAATGTAAAAATTAGTTTAGGAATATTTTTTTTGATAATTTTAAAAAATATTTGATTTTTAGGTGAATAGTTAAAATACCGATTTTACACAACTATTGCCTTTATAAAATTATAATGATCTAGGAATAACATAAAGTTTTATGAAAAAAATTTTATAGAACAAATATATATTAAATAATTAATATAATCTATATAAAAAATATAATGTTAAACTTTAAAATATGTGATTAACATTTTTGGAAATGTAGTTAATTTTTTTTCAAATGAAAAATACTTTAGTTCTTTTCTTTTAATCAAGTATTAAAAAAGTACCTTTCAGTTTTTTTGTTTGAAAGAAAAATAAGAGTCCTTTGATTTAAAATAATATAATTAATTCCATTATAATCAATATTATACTATATTTTTTTAGAAAATCATTTTATATAATTAGAAGATATTTTTTTGGAAACCCATTTTCATCATATTTTAAAGGCCTGTTTTTAAATTAACTTATTCAACTTAAATAAATTAAATGTGATCATATGGTCTCCCTATTTTAAATCATAATTTAAAAATTTTGTAAAGAGCCATTTTTTATTTTTTTCTCATTATGAATAGTAACTTTGGTGAAAAAACATAGTTACCATGAAAGGTGTTAAAACTGGTTACAAGGGTTAAATATAAAATTATTAGGGTTAAAATGACCAAAAAACATTTATAAATCTTACTTTATGGTCATATTTAGACCCTATATAATATCCAATTTTAATATGAGTTATTTTGGATCCATTGGGATTGAGTATGACATTAATGTATTTTAATATTTTGAAAAACTCATAGTGTGTCCTATTCCTCACATATAAACTGACTTCACCTATCCTCTCTTATCTACACATCAAGATCCTATTATATCATCCAATACCTACCCAAATAATTTCATAACATCTCTACCTATGTCATAGAGGTAATGGTTTGATTATAATACCATCTTAAGAAGGATTTAGGTATAAACCTAAGGAGGTTTTCCAAAGAAGAGGTAAAGTTATTAACCTATTGTTTTCATTTTATTTCTTATTTTACCTCATTCTAACATATCCTAATCATTGTGATATAATAACATGAGTATCTTGCATATAATTAAATGTTATTATATTCATGTTATAACCCTTTTTCATCAACGTATCCATAAAAGGATGGTTATAAAGATGTAACTAATTAATATACATATATTTATGATATTTATGAAATAATTATGATTACTTATTTACATTCTTACTCTTCCACCCATTACAAAACTTTAACGTTGCACATGCATACATATGGACTACCACCTCTATGAAGAGATGTGATTTTTTTCATGAACACATTTATATAATGATTCTAAATATTTATATAATGAATATATATGATATTTATATCATTATTAAAATTTTTGATATGTTTTAACCATTATAAATATATAAATATTAAAACTAATGAACCAAAATATACATGAAAAATGAAATAATTAACACTCATAAATGAAATTTTTTAATAAATAATTATTAATAAATGGGTTTTAAAATTTTATAAGTGGAACATATATGATATTATAAGTATGAATATTATTTTGTTATAGATTTATAATATATGTAAATTTATTATATAGGAGGATGAAATAACTTATGAGCAAAGTCGAATTTTTGTTAAGTTATTTCTGTTACAATCTCATTTTATTTCTAGAATGCTTATATTCAAATTTCTCTCAGGAAAATTAAATGATCATAATATTTTAAACCCCAAATATATTTTTCCTAAATTTATGTTATGGTTCACATGTTTATATTTTATTTCTTCTCTTTTTTATCAATAATTAACAATTAAGTTACATGTAAGGAACTTTCATTTAGAAATATTTTTTTAATGTTTTCCTTCAAAATATTTTTCTTTCATAACCATATTTTATTTAATATTTTTTACTATTCTACAAAGTTTTATTAAATTAAATTTTAACCATGTTTTAATTTCTATATTTTTTTTAAAATCAATCATATAATCATTTTTCAAACAATGTACTTTTTACCAAATGCATGAATAAAATATTGGTTTTAACATACACTTCTCGAAATGGTTTTACCATGGTCACAACTACTCTTTTATTTGAAGTTTCCTATACAAGTTTACTTTTTTATTTTAAAATAACAAATTTTTCTCAATATTTTTTGTGATTTTTTATTTAAATTAATATAAAAATAGTAATAATATTTTCTTAAAAGAATGAAAATAATTTTGAAGAGTGATTTATAAATTCATTCTTACAACAAGTTACAGGGAAGTTATTTTTTAATTTATTTCTTAACTTTTATTTTCTAAAGAAATTATTTTATTAAAAAAAACTTCATTTATGGTGAATCAATGATAATCTATAATCCTTTACTGATAATACATTATACCTTATTTTGAGATCATTCACTTTCTTGTGACCATGCTCTCTATCACTATTCATTATTCACCGAACATTATTATTTTTACTTCATTTACATATTTTTAATATCATTGATGAATTTAGAATCATTTCTATTAATTTAACTATGTTTCAACAATATACCATTTATATATATGATATCTATTTAAGTAATCTTATTAAATATGTTATCTTATTTACGAGTAAAATATTGATGTTCGACATTCTTGTTTCAATATGGATAATTATTGACTTATGAGGATCTTGGAGAATGAATTTTATTTATAACCCAAAATATGAGGAAATTATAGGATGTTTAAGTGATTAGTGGGGCCTATTTATACACATCCTCTCATTTAATTGAGAGTTACTAAGAGGAAAAATAAAATACATGCCATATTAGATGGGCATTTGGTTTACACATACCCATTTATTAAGAGTGATATCTTAGATGGGAGTCCTTTATAGTAAGATTCATGATATATTGGTTTATATTCCTTGATCATGAATATAAAAAATTATACATTTCCTTTATTGAGATTTCATTTTTTATTATCCATGTGATTGCCATGTTGATATTGGACACATATGTTCATTGAACTCAAGTTATTGATTGAATGGAATGTGTTTTTATTATCTACTCTTCCATATTCATTATACCTTATTTACTCATAATATATTCACTTTACATAACACTTATTAAGAATATAAGCTCAAACTTTATTTGTTTTACTTTCCCTAGGATATAAAGATGGATATTAGGAATGATTTTAAGGATGAAAGAATGTTTATTATGATATATTCTTGAATTTATAATGTAATATGTGAATCATGTATTTGTCTAGTTTTATAAGACTTCTAAACAATTTTATTATGTGTGGTGAGATACATTGTATCTTATAACAATGTAATAAAGTAGATACTGACTCTAGGTTTCTGGATTTAGGATGTTACACTTTCAAACCTTGGAGTGTTTACGTGTTTCCTATATAAACATGTCTAAATAATGAGTTCTTTATATAATTTTTTTTATTAAATAGAAATACTTTAAAAAGTATCTATTTTTTCTCAATATATTTTAATATAAGGTTCTAGAAGATCATGGAGTGAAGGATAAATCCAAACAATAAGATTTATTAGTGATCAATACTTTATATGGATACCATTGTGGGTGATAATGTGTTAATTTTAACGAAGGGGTATTTATTAACCACATAGAATTAAGTTAAGAATCAAATAATTATAATCTAATGAAAATTTATATTATATATTTATTATTGGATTTTTCGCTACAAGTTTTAGTGTAATTTACCATTTTGAATCCTAGTGTAATTTTCTACTTCAATTCCCTAGTGATTTTTTCTACTACAATTCTCCAATAAATATTTTATCAAGAACATTACAATGTAGTTTTTTGTGGAAGTTTTCCATGAGAATTTATCCACATGAAGAGAAAAAATTGAGTTTCGCAAAAAAACTTTTCCTTTTTAAATTTCTAATGGAAATCATTTAGGGTAATTTAACTTTATAAGATTACTAGTTGAATTTAAAAAAAAATTCTCCAATTTTTTTTTTAAATTCTTTAGTATAATTTTCACCAAAAATTATCTTGTAAAATTTATGGGAGTTGTGTCATGGAATTTATATTAGACTCAAATATAAAAGAAAGGAAACAATAAAATTATAAATGTGAATTTATTTTTTCACATTATTATTCCACTAGAATATTGAAAATGAAAAATATTCACATATTTTTTATTGAACATTATCCCTAAGAATTTTACACTACAAATACCAATGGAATTTCTCATTTTATATTCCATTATAATTTTTAATTTCAATTTCCTTGATGAAATTTTACTCTAAAATTATATATTTTACTTTTCTTCTATAAAATTTCCTATGGAAACTTCCATTAAATTTTTTCTATGAGAATTTTCATCTTACACTTCTCTCGTATGAGTTTCCTTATGAATATTTCCAATGTATATCAATTTTATATGTGCTCATATGATATAAATGGAAATGATAAATGTGAATCTGTAGTTTTTTTTCATAATTTATATTTCATGGTGGGAATGTTACACATTTTCATTAATGAGTTAATTATATTTTTTATTTAAGGTAAATATGTAGTTCATATAGTTTTTTACACACTTTTGATATAACATTATTTATCTAAAATAACTTATTAAATAAATTTTGGCCCAAATTTATTAACATCATAAATATTTTTAGATATACATAATATAATATTTTTATATTCAATTTACAAATATTTAGGAATGTATTTTTGTTAGATTGTAAAAAATTTGACAACTCGAATCTCTATGTATTATTTAAGTGCGACATGGTATTAAAAAATTCCATTTTGGTGGGGTCAAATCCTAAATTATAGAATATAAAATATGATACATATACATGGGTTTATAAATAGTGATAATTAAATAAAGCATTAATATACCATCAAGTTGATGAAATAACCATTAATAATATGTATATTTGAAAATGTTGGAAAACATTTTACACTAAAAATTATTAATATATATCTAAAAGAAGTTATTTGTGAAAATATTCCTAAAGACCATTGTGAAATAACTTTTTTATTGTGTTAATGTTCATGTGGAACTATATGCATCCCTATATATGGGTTTTCCTTATGTTGGAGATTTATTTATTATATTGAATGTTTGAGTGACATGAACATACTCTATTATCCATGTTCTATCTACTAGAAATTTATTGAATCTATAAATAAATTTTACCATAATTATGTGAAGGCATTAGGGTTAGTGATTATGTGGTTTTAGTGGGGAAAACATTTTTTTCTATATAATAAAAATAAAGACTAAAACCCTTTTTATATAATATATAACCATAATTTCATTCAATTTAATGAAATAAAATAAAAAATATACCTCACTGGTTGAAAATAAATTAAACCATTTCTTCACATATGGTTAAATTATATCCATTAAAAGTGTCCAAAAAACTTCTTCTTACAATTAATCCATGGGTTTTATCAATATTCTAACACTTCATTGTTCCTCTCATTATCACGAACTTATACAACCTTTTGATTTTAAGATGTGTGATAAATTAAAGATACAAATTAAGGAGTTTCAAACACTATAAAAACAATATTCATATAGAAACATTACATATAAATATAATGTCTTGAACCACTATATATATATTCCTCCAAGGATACTCCTTGTATTCCCAAACTTTTCATTTTTATTTTACAAATATTCATAATGTTATAATTTTTTCAAATGTTTTTCTCAACCTAAAATGAAAGTTTTAACTATTTAAAAATATTATAAACTATAATAAAACTCATTTAAATATTATCATATGATGTTAAAACTGAGATAAAATATAGTGGGAGGTGGAATATATGTGTTCTATCTCATAACATACTTCCACACACATAACCATAGTGTAATGACCTTCACCACTACATATTTTTATTTATGAAAAACCATGACATGATAAAATTCATCATGTAATGGTTTTGATTTAATGTATAATTCCTTAAATCTCTCACTTACACTAAATAATCACAGATTTTTTTCACTTTTACCTTATGTCACATCCTATATAAGAAATCATGAAGGAATATCCAAAATTACTTTTAGATAAGGTATCATTATAATCTTAATGTTTTATACAAAAGTTTTTACATAAAACTTATCCTCATTCATATAACCATTATTTTTGAACCCATGGGCCTTTGTAGTGTTGAAAATAATTTTGAATTATCTAATATAAAATTATAAGAAAGAAGCGACCTCTATTAAAGCATTAGTCTTACTTAAGATACCATCAAACACAAGTATCTCTATACATGTGTCCACAAGATGTGTTTCATTCATCATATATAATCGAAATAATTTTTTATGCAAGGAATAAAGTCACCATGAGACAAGAAATATTTCATTATTGTATAAAAATACTTATACATTCTAGATTATTTGAGTAAATACAATGTAATATAAATAAGTACATCTCATGTCATTCACCCATGTAGAAAAGTACATCACTTTTGACAACTGAAAAAGGTGATTGATGCTCCATCTTAAAATGAAATGGTAAAGTAATATTTTCCACAAAGGAAGATAGATTATCCTTATTGGAGGTTAAATGGTTCTCAATAACATACATGATTCACAGACTAGTTCTCATTTGAACCAAGGGCATGGTGATGGATCATGATCGCTTACGTGATTCATGGACATGGGTTATTCATATAAGTATGATAATGATCCCTCACGAGGAAGTAAATGATTTCTAAACAAATATCATTCATGGAAGTCTTATGATGATCCCACATGAGAACATTCATGATTCATATACTTGTTATCGTTTTCAATGATGGAGCATTGATCCATCATGAACATGTGAAATATTCATAAATGGGAATTATTTTCAATAATTGAACATTAATCCATCATGACCAAATAATATACTTGCGTCCTAGTAATCCTTTTCCCTAACATATCTCTTACTAACCACATAATATAGGGAAACATTTTTGGGCTGTTTCTTACAAATACCATGATTTCTACTTTGGAAAAAAGAAGAAAAGGAATATGGACAAAGACTCTCTGAATCCAAGATATGAAAACAATTAATAATATCTTTATTCACAACTGTCACTATAGAAGAGAGGTCCCTTGTTTATGGGAAACTTCATTTGTGAAAACGTTTTAAGAAACCGAAGTAATTTATAAATTAAATCCTAGAAAAAGGTTAATATAACTACATAAAATATTTGTAGTTTTATCCTCACCATGTAAAAGCCTCATAGAATCACCCATATAGGTCCTTTGTAAAGGACTCTTGTGAAGGACCCTTCATAGAGGGTTTCTCGTGTAGCTCCTTCAAAAAGTAACAGACTTAAATCCATTACTTTAATGATCCATTCCCACTCACATAGAAACCTAATTCTATATAAAAATAAGACTTCTTAATGTACATTTCATACTCTTACCGATTGTTTGTTACTGTGAAATATTCAACTAGTGGTTGTTCACTTCACAAAACGACCTAATTATGAGTAACTAAACCTTCCTAACATCCTTTCTTCTTCTCATGTAATCTACCGAGGTTGGATGGATCCAAATGAACATAATACCATCCTTTCACTAAATTTAAATACATAAAATCCCATCTCATCAAGGCCTCCTCCACGACCACCAGACATTTATGTTTAGTCTACCATGCACATAATTATGCACCCATTCAATCATATATTTTGTGGAAAATGGACAAATCCTAGGTTTTATTCTAATCCGATAGGACATTTAGAGTAATAATGATTAGGTATTCATATGATAAAAAGGGTCTCTATCATTTGGAAACTAAAAAAACTAATGATGGTTCATTCCACCCATCTTGACCAACCCATACCAATCATCCCATTGGACCGAATACCTAATAGACCCCCTTTATCCACTAAATGATCTAAGAAAATATAGAAGGGACTCAGGTCTAGTCTAATCCTCAAAACCCACCATCACTTGAGTCTCTAATTATATTAAACTCATTTGAGAAACATGCATGTAATCCCCACACATATCTTACTTATCTATGGGTACAATATAAGCCTCCTCAATAGGTGTAATACCCAATCATTCCATCATTAATGATCTCATATTTGTGATCCATTTGTGAGCCATACAAATATATGGTCTTCCCATGCATTGGCCCAAAATATTCCACAATGGGTCATATTACTTACAAGAAACCCTTCCTAAATGGGATATATTCCTAGTGAAATATATATATTATGGGTTTGATGGATTATCCTTTGAATATTTTTATGTATATATCTAGATTTATTCTCGAAACTGACATGGTGTTTAAGTGTCTCAAGACCCCAAAAATAAGATGTATTAAAGATATTAATATATTTTAGTACATGAGAAAGCATCATCTCAGTGTAAATGGGGTTTCCCATTGTTTGGGACCATATATGGGGAATCAAAAATCATAATTGATTCCAGAATGCAAGGTTTATCATAGGAATGACTTAAGGTTGGTTGAAGCTAGAGATCTGGTGAAGAGAGCCATTAGTGGGTGAGTTTAATTAAAATATACAATTAAATTTATTTATTTTATTGTATATAACCTAAATTAAAACCTCTATAAATATGTTATTATGAAATTTCTCCAAGGTTAGCCACATAACCCTCAATGATTTTGAGAGGAGAATAATAAGGATTCTTCATTGGTGGATCATGATCAGATGAAGTACGATGATTGGATCGAGGTGGATCAAGAGGCATCAAACGTAGTGGATCATCCACATCATTGGGAAATGAATTATTCATCAATTATCAAAACAAATCAAGGTAGGACTCATCAATTTTTTCTTCTTCCCTTTTCATTAAATGATTGAGTATTGATTAATTATCTACTTATTAATTTGAGATTTATTTGATCCATCACATGAACTAATACCATAATTTTAATTATTTAAATCAAATTATTCTTTATATGTCTTGTTATCACTCCTAGATACCATTATAATGTAATTTTTGTACAAGAAATATTGGACAATGAATGTTTCACTTGTTTCCTATGCATTTATCCACATAGTTCTTTTTATTCTTCAATTTTGGCCTATAGGGTCATGGTTAAACATTGTCAGGGCGGGTTAGAGCATGATCAAACTCCAAGATATGTGGAGGCTAAGAGAACAATGATCTGGTGGGTGATTTTTTATAGATTAAGATGATTTATAGGTGATTCTTCATGGATTTGGAATCTGGGGTGACAACCATAGTGGGAGCGACATGATAACATTGTAAGAAGATTTTCAAGGGCATTGGTGGATGGATTACACCCCTAATGGTGGAACAGTCTTGGATCTCCATAGATCTTCACTTCTTGATGCATTTGGAGGTGGAACCGATGGTAGCAGTGGCATGAAGAAGCACTTAAAGACTTCCATGGTATTCAATAGAAAACTTGATACACAATATGTAGTTTATGAACACACAAAATGTAGTCCCCCAACTAAAGTGGATAGGGTTTTAGGGAATACAGGGGTCACATGCCATGTGGCAAAGCCCACATTCCATGATACCCTCCTTGGGTATCTAGGTTATTTACCACATACACAGAGCTAGGACCCCATGCAGGAGGACACATAGTTTACTTCATGAGAACATGGGAATTACCAAGGGTACATGGGCATGGTTCTGTACTAAAGCATGGAAAGGTACATGGCCAAGAGCACACATGCAATCCCTAGGTGGATGAGACATGTTGTGTAGTACACTTACACTCCATGTAGTGCTATATGGCCAACCAAACAGTGTGTTGGTGAGAAAATGACTAAGAGACCAGGTGATGTCACATGCCATGTGACACCTGGTACATGATATATACTTTTCTTAGGGACCTCCACCCTATGTATCTACTTGTTATGGACTTAGAGATGGTTCTACAAGTATCATATCCTAAGCGGTTTCCTACATAGAATGAATTGGTATACTTCATAGTGTATTTTGAGATACAATGTGAGGTGTTGAGAGTGTAGCACTTCTCTATGTGATAATGAACCAGTATAAATGATCTTGAAGGATCATCAGATGGAGGCCAGGGTTGGAAACCCCCATTTCACATCAGGTTGATGGTCCCCCAAAATCCATACATTTGCTGAGTGGTACCCCCTTACACACTAGGGTGTGGGTCCTCTGTTCTATAAGTGGAACCCCCTATGGTACTAGGACATGAGTCCTCTAATTATAGAGTGGACCCCCCCTGACAAACTTGGGAACATGTAATCTATCTATAACTATAGTGTGGAACCCCCTATCATTCCATAGAGCGGGTTCTCTATTCATTAAGTGGCACCCCCAGATGCACTAAGATATAGGTCCTTTATCCATCTATCAAGCGGAATCCCCCTACCATTCTAGGGAATGAGTCCACTATCTACTGAGTAGAATACCAATATCATACAACATATGGGTCTTCTATTGAAGATTGAGTTGGATGTCATGAACCAAGTCGGGATTCCATCCAACCGAACATCCAACTCGGTCTGAGACATGGCTCGAAGGGAATTCTCGATCCCCACGGTCTGGAAACTAGTGTCATACATCAACGTAATCACTATGGTAATGATTTATCCCAATAAATTAGGATCAAAATAACTAAATCTAAACACCTAGAAGAACCAATGATAACTAAATATCAGTAAATATACAAACTAATCCAGATACAAAAACTGAGAAACAAAACAGAAATTGAATGTAAAACTAAAACTGGACCATGCTACCAGGATCTCTATGTGACCTCTTGGTCATCACCAACCACATGATCAACCTTTCCAAAGGTGAGCAACCGAAATAGAAACCAGAACCTTTAAAAAATACTAGTTCTATCAACACCACGTGGCACAAGTAATGTGTGAGAATAAAATAGATCAGTAGGAAACCACCACATAATCCATGCATTTCCTTTCCCAAAATAGCCCACAAATACTGGTTTGGAATACATATATAAAAATAGGTTTGTCTCATTTTGATAAACAAGAAATACATTCCCTTTTTCAAAGTAAAACATTCCACATTTCCACTTTCATAATAGAACACCATTTTAAAACCAAATCCCTGAACGAAAAACCAAAAAAAAAGTATACCATGTCATGATAAAAAATAAACGAGTAGTGTAAAAAGGAAACAAAGTGCATCAGAATGTAAATAAGCACATACAGATAGAAACGATGGGAATTTTTTAAATATACCTTGAGCGATCCTTGGATGTACTCAATTTGGACTCACCTACCAGTGTATAATGCATCTCCATTTTTAATAACCACTGGCCATTCTAACTGCCAATCTTGTAGTACAATCCCAACTGGCCTCCAAAACATCTAAGGGGTACCAACCCATCTAATCAAGGTTGACAAGAAAGCATCACTCAACCTTCTAAAGGATGCCTAGGAAACCCATAGTAATTAGTACATAGTGAATGGAGTATGTCATCACATGCATGATTCACCTTACTTTCTGCCACCAAACATGCCTACCCCAAACACGGACACCACCCACATGATAACCCATGTTGGGAAATCCTTCACAAGGGTGCCCATCTTAGAAAAAATCATGCACAAATGCCAATTGGGCCGTCACATTACAAAATATTTCAAACCATTTCTCAAAACATTTTAATTTTCCAACTAGACATTTATATTTCCAAAACCACATTAACTTCCCAAACATTACAAATTTCTAATAAGACCTTACTACATGTCCATTTCAAATACACTTACAAAAAAATTCTCAGGGATTTCCAAAATCAATATAAACCACCACTTTCAAGAGTGAAATTCAAAACATGCCTTTTATATCAAATCCTTTATCAAAACATATCACAAGGTTCCAAATGATCCACTTTTAAAGAAAAAATTTGATGGTATATTTTTAAGTCACTCATAGAAACACTTCACCATTTGGAAATCAAGAAACCATTTACAGAAAAGGGGAGATGGGAGGAATTTATAATTCTTTTGAAAATCCAAGTCTCAAGACAAATACCATTTTTTGAATTCCATCATCATTTGAGAGTCCACCCATGTATTCACCCCATACACCCATGGGTGTACCGACATCCAATGATATACTTCAAGAGTCCATGGAATCATACAAAAACCATTTACAAGAAATAACACTTTTATTTAAACTAAAAAAACATGTCACACAACGAAAAGATCATAAAGGAACCTTTAAAAACTTGAGGAACCATTCCAAAGGATTTACCACAATCTTCTAAATCCATAAAGAGGATTACTAACCACACAACATGCCCAAATTATAATTAAAACCATGAAAAAAGATGTAATCAAGGCCAAAAACCACTAAAAGTGCTCAATTTAATCTTAAGAAAATAACAGACATTTTATCAAGCACTTTTTGTGCACAACTATATAACATGATTAAAGAAACCCATTTTAAACAACTTAAACCAACTTTTTACAACATAAAAACAAACTATACCAACCCAGGAAATCATACCACAATCATGTGAAACACATTTATAATTTATTAAAAAAATACACAAGAATAAAATGGAACAAATTAGAAAGGAAATGGATTGAAAAACCTACATCAACAGAGTGTATATGCCATAAAACTTAAAGGGAAAAAATAAATGAGCCCAAAGAACAATCCAAAAACCCCAGATCCAAAGAAAAACAACCCAACACATTAACGTTTAATCTATAGGGTTTGGCCAAACCAGAACATACCAAGGAAATACCAAGAAACCAAGGGAAAAGATGAGAAAGGAGAGAAAAATGGCCAAAACCCTAGAAAAACACCTTAGAACCTTTGAGGAGCATCCATGGTGGGAGGATAACCAATGGGAGAGGGCTTGGGGGCTCCCTTCATGTGCTAAAAACGACCCAAGGGGAGGAAATCCCGAAAGGTTCTAAAAAGAGGGGAGGCCAATCTTAGATTATCAAATTATAAAAAAATGGGCAATTCGCACGGTTTGGCCGCATGGTTTTCTAAACCATGAAAAAATCGTGCGGTCACCACTATCCTAATAGAAAAAGACTCATGAATGGTTTCCTCATGGTTTTCCACACCGTGTGAGACGTATGAAAATTACTCTTAGAACCCAAAACAAGACACAAGATTACCTAGGTAAATCTATATAGTTTCCCTTAACTGTGCCACTCATGCGCCCCTTACATCCAAGCCCAAAACTTCCATTTTCAACAAAAACATAAAATTTAAACTAGGACTCAACCCGAACCTCACTCAAAAGATACAAATCCCTGAAAGGAATAATATGAAATAATTACCAATTTTTGGGTGTAAAAATTCTCCCCACCACAAAAACTTTCTTCCCCCCGAAGGTCACCAAGTTGAAAAATGAATAAAACTTGATCCCAAAGTTAAATAAAACCAAAGAAAACAAAAACCTCAGGGTGACCTTTATTTTTTCTAGTCACACCTAACCGATTATAAAGAAAACAATATCATATACAATAACAGGAGAAAACGAGAGGGTTCCCCCCCCCACAAGAACTCAACTAACACCTTGGTACGACTCCAGATCAGCTAAACGAGGGAATAAGGGAACTCACAACAACACCACAGCAGGGTGGCCAATGCGGGAATGAGGGAACTCCAAACATAATTCAACCCTGACATAACAACACAAAAATAGAAAATTGACCATAAGACAAAGAGGGATCTCACAACAATAACTAACCCAAACTTCTCCGCACAAGCTAAACACCACCACCAATAGAACTGAAAATTTCCTGCATAAGCCAAACCCCCAACACATAGGGGAAACCCCTGAAAGAAAACCAAACTAAAAAATGAACCTGAACACAAACTACAATGAAAATTTTCCACATGCACAAATGTCTCGAAACAAGAACAACAGAAACTAAAACTAGAACAAACCCACACAAGGGTAAATCACACTTAAGAAACAACAAACAATTTAAAACCCACATTCAGATATGCATAACCACTTAGATTTCAAAATAACCAGACAATCATACTATTACAATTAAAATATTAACATACAACAACAGAAAAATGAAAAATGAAAACTCTGAATATCCTCACCATAACATGGGAGATAGAAACTTGACCAAGGTTTCTTGAACCCCCAACAATTCTTGACTGTGTGAAAAGATTCACTATGGGGCCTATGGTTGGAGCCCTAATGTTTGAAGCATCTATATCCCCATATCCAGAAACTGATATTCTCGGATCATGTTTTATCTTTTGGGAAATGCTTCCTATAAAACTTCTTTAAATGATCCAAATGGCCAAAATGAAGAAAATTATTCATAGGATTATAAAATAATGACATAAAGTGTCCAAAACAGGTACACTGGAAGCACATGAGTTGATTATCCAATAAGATGGAAGCTGGATACAATGAAGGAGACCTTTTAGAAATAGGTTCCTCTGGTACCCCCCTCTTACCATATAGGGAACCTTCATGAGATAAAACCACCACTGAGTTCACCCCAAGAACTAACTCATCCAAAAATGCCTCACCCACCAACTTATTGAAAAAAGATTCACTAGATTAGAGGACTTTTTCCATGATCTCTAGATGAAAACCCAAAAACAAAATAGGATCTTTTAACTGATCCTTGGATGCCACCTCTAGAGAGAAGGAAAACAACTCTTTGAAGTGTTCAACATAATATTTCACTGACCGCTGTCCATACCAAACATCCGATAGATCTTCCAACTTCCTCATCTTCACCTCTTTAGGTATAAACCATCAGGAAATATGGGCTTAAACACATCCCATGTCATCCATACCTACATCATATGTGGAGAAATCACCTTCTATTAATCTAAGTATGGACCCTAAAACAACCCTAGATTAGCACAAGATCTAAAAAATTAGGGAGTTATCAATGATATGAAGTCACACTCAACTTACTTGATCCATTCCGCTGCCTCTAACAGACCTCAATCACCACAAAAGACTTGTAAAAACTATGAAAAACCAGAAACATGGGGGGAAACACTAAAAACTTTAGGAACTATTTTGTTTGGAACATTCTGATGAAGATAATAAAAGAATAACTATAATCAACATAAAATTAAAAAATAATCAAAAAATAACATCTCAAACCAAAACAATAGGCTCACAATCCAAACATTACAAGAATAAAAAAAAATCCAATTTTCAAAAACCACCATTCCCATTTTAGTTTTTGAAAACCACCTTCTTCCAAGGCCACAGTTAAAAACCAAAATCCACTCTTCACAAAAAAAACCCACTTTTCAAAGAAGAAATGATTTTCCATTAAAAATCTTATTGAAAAAACCACAAAAAATCATCATTTTGAAATACCCACCCAATGCATCCTATGAACTGTTTCATATGAATTCATCCCACTCCTACTCATATCATCCATACAAACATGCCAACATGCAGTTTCTATACATAACCACACATATGTGAATATCCATAAGGAATAGCAAGGGTCATACTTACCATTCCATTATAAAATTCAATCCTTTACATTATTATTAATCCACTTCTCTACCACGTTCCCTAAAATGTTAAAAATTATGAACTACATTCTATTTTAAAAACTCATTTCACGTTTCAATTAGAAACCTCTCAAAAGAAATAATTTTCATTTCAAAAACCATTTCATTAAAAACCCACTCAAACTAATTAAAACCAAAACCAAAAACAACTATTACTAACAAAGACCAAACCAAATGAACAATTCACATGAAACACCCGAGATGAAAAACTAATGTTCATTCATAACCCAATAACATGGTTAGTGGGACATCCCCCAAGTTATAATAAAAAACCAAGAAGACCTTGAAACCAGCACTCAGACTCCACATGGGCCACTACTTCATATGAGATCACGACATGACACCGTCCCACCTATATTGTCATCCCTTAACAAAAAAGCAAAAGGATCAAATCCTGAAATACTCCTAGAAACTCGAAGTTCAATATGAAAAAGGGTTAATAACGTCAACCCTATACTTACATCTCGAGTCATGATAGTTCTAATCTTCTTCCAAATAGACACCCTAGATATAAAGCTCCTTCTCTAATAACATTTTTTCATGAACCAGCCCCATATTCCATCCAACTTGACATCTGAACCGGTCCGAGACATGGATTAAAGGGAGTTCCTAATCCCAATGGGCTGGAAACTGTACCAGATATCAAAGAAATCATTATTGGAATGGTTTAGCACAATAAAACATGTTCAAAATAACTAAAAATAAACATACTGAATAACCAATGACAACTAAATCTCAATAAATATAGAAACTAATCCAGATAAAACAACTATGAAACAAAATAGAAACTGAATACAATAATAAAACTGCACTATGCTACCAAAATCTCCATATGACCTCTTAGTCACCACCGACCACCAGACTGGCCTACTCTAAAGGCAAGAAAACAAAATAGAAACCTTGACCTGCAAAACACCCCAGGTCTACCGATGTCGAGTGGCATAAGTAGGGTGTGAGCATACAATATCTCAGTAGGAAAACACCAAAGAATCCATCCATTTACTTTCCTAAAACATTCCAAAAATACTAGTTTGGAATAAATATATAAAAATAGGTTTTCACTTTTTGAAAAACAAACATAGATTTCAATTTTTCAAAGTAATACACATCACATTTCCACTTTCAAAATGGACCACCATTTTAAAACCAAATTCCCAAACTAAAATACCAAAAAAACTATACCACATCGTGATGAAAAATAAATGAGAATTGTAAATAGAAAACCATGTAAAATAGAATGTAAAAAAGAACATACATATAACAACCATGGGGATTTCCAAAATATCCCTAGAGTGATCCCTGAACATACTCATTTTGGACTCAACTGCTGGTGTGTGGTGTAGTTTCATATTCAATAACCACTGGCCATTATAAATGCCAATCTAGTTGTACAATCCCACTTGGCCTCTAAAACATAAAAGGGGTACCAAAACATTTAATTAGGGTCAACATGAAAGCCTCACTTGACCCAATAAATGATTCCTAAGAAACCCATGGTAATTAGTACATTGTAAAAGGAGGAGACCCTACATGTGTGACTTACCTTACCTGCCACAACCAAAATTTCCAACCTAAACACCAACACCAACCACGTGATAATACATATCAGTAAAACCTCCATAGTGGTGCTAGTCTCAAACAAAATCTTGCACAAGTGCCACCCAGGCCATCACATAACACAATATTTCAAACCATTCCTCAAAACATGATATGTTTGTAATCAATAATTTATATTTCCAAAACCATCTTCATTTACCAAATAATAAAAAGTTCCAACTATTTCTTACATCAAATAAATTTCAAATACATTTTAAAATCATTTCTAAACCATTTCCAAAATCAATAAAAACCACCAATTTCAAGAGATCAATGCTAAACATGCCTTTATACCAAATCCTTCATCAAAACATATCATACGGTTCCAAACATGCCACTTTCTAAGAAAAAATTTGAAGTAATATTTTTAAGTCACTCAAAGAAACACATCATTATTTCAAAATCAAGAAACTATTTTTAGAAAAAGGGGAGAAGGAAGGAAATGAGAATTATTTTCAAAAAACGAGTCTTAAGAAAAATATCATTTTTTAATGCCATCATCATTTGAGAGTCCATCCATGTGTGCACCTCGTGCACCCATGGGTGTTGGTTGCGCCCAAATTTACCGTTCCATTAAAAGCAGTCGTTGAAGTACAAGTAGGGATTGAATCCACTGGGACCGAAGAAGAAACCTTGAGACACTTTGATTAGATAAGGGATTGGATATGAAGTGGCTAACTATGGTGTTGATTGATTTGAAGAAATATTTATTTAATTTAAAGAACAAAACCAATAAAATTACTTGAATGAAAAAAACTAATTAAGTTGAGTTTATCCTAGGGTTTCTCTTGGGATTGATTGGATGTATTTCTTTTTCATTTGATTTTATGTTCATCAGTTCAAGAGGTATCCATTAAATGAAATAATTCCTCAACATCATTATCCGATTTAATCCATACACAATTTCAAGTCTAATCACCAATTCACTTAGATGATCAATTAAATGATCACTCCAAGGAATTGGATCGTACTAGCACTCAAAATGTGTCGTCATTAAAGTCGGTGAAGACAAAGAAGAAGATAAATCAAAGAAAGGAACTCTTAAAATAAAGAACAAATTTAAGAATTTAAGAACATAAAATAACATTAAATCCAGCCCATGAAACTCCCTAGGATCAACCCATAAATGTTTAGCCCTCCATTGATACTATTCTATCAATGGAAGTGGGTAGTTGACTTAAAGAAGCGAGATTGAAGAAGAAAAACATTAATCAAAATGAACACTCCACCGTTGTGTGATGAATTCAAAAGTGCGGGTGTGAATAAATTCACACTTCGATTCAACGGTATCAATGTGTGAAGAAAAGGAAAATAAAAAGTGAAGAAGAATAAAATTTATTAAAATACTAAATGTGAATGAAAAACTTACATGAGAGAAATTGACGATGTCATTACAAAACGAAAGCAGGAAATTACAATTGAAATAAAAATGTGGATTCAAAGAAAAAATGTTAGATGATAATTACATTCACCACCATCTCCTTATATAGTTATATTAGGATCCTTAGTTCCACCCCAAAAATTAATTCACCCCACAACAATTAATAGAGTCAAAACGAGGGTGAATAATCAAAAGGAAATTGACGTTTCGAAGTTGACCTGAAAAACTCTCCAGATTCGTCCACAATTTTGACGTTATAATATTTAATTGATGGAGGCAGAATATTGAGGGGTCGTAGAAGACACATATATGATTCCATGTGTCCTCTATCCGATGTAAACATTTCAGGACATTTGGATCAGCCATTTAAAAGTTCTGGTCTAAATGGTGGGACGACTTTATGTGCATTAATGTTGGGTCCATCATTTCAATCTCAGCTTCAGATCCCTTTATCATCATGAAAAATTCAGAATTAGCTCTGGACACAGTGTAATACAATGATCCTCATATTCTTATCTTTCTACTGTATATCTTTGAGGATCATTGGGATTTTTTTTTGTGAGCCCCACATTTGTTTGATGGGCCTTAGGCCCATTATGCTTTCTCCAACAAATTTCTGCATTCAGGCGCAAAATTCTCCATCTTCCCTTGGGATTAATCCATCAGACCTAAAAGATAAAATGTCCCAAAAAAAGTGATAAATCATATCCCAAAATTTCAAATTCAGAAAATGAATATAATGTTGTCCACAAACAATTGAATGATTGGGCCCAAATTTGCATTTTAAACATGAATTGCATTTTTTGATGAGAAATGAAGTTCTATTTATGTAATGCACTAAAAACAATGTTTAAGGACTTTGTAACAATAAATATAAAGATATTAACAATTAATATTATCCACTTTCAGTGACTAATCACACCCCCCAACTTGTGTTTTGTCAGTCCCGAGCAAAATAAATTACAAATATGAAATTCAAATCCCCTTTTCCAAAAACATTTTAATACACATTGCTCACCCAAATATATAATACCAAAAAAATTATGAAAACCCATCAAAATCCTTAAAAACAATCTAGTTCCATAAGCATATCCCAAGCCCAAGCCCATTCCTTTGTTCAGATTCATAGCCACATTTCATCCAATTCCAATTAAGCATGATAAAGTGTTGTGCATTATAAATGATATGAGGCCCATTTTATTGTTCAAGGGGAAAAAACGGAAGCGCTAGGTGGGAATCACATTAAACCTTAAGATGAGTATCCATTTTTTTAATTTTATTTTTTTAACCACAATAGATATGAAATGACTAGCTCTGGGCAAGACAACATTGGAGTCACGGTCCCCAAGTGTCGGACGCCACACATATTGTCAATTTCATGCTCAACAATAGAGATATAAAGCCTAAATCTGGGAAATACAACTATGGATTCACGATCCCCAAGTGCTGGACACCACGCATTTGGACAAAACATTGCTCTATGTGGTCATTTTTTTTGTTTTTTTTTTGTTTTTTTGGATACTCAAATTAAACTAAAAGTGACCCCCGAACCCTATGCTATAATGAAAGGGACCCAAGAACTCAAATTTACACCCACGATCCAGTAGAAGTGCATTGTGACATTTTTATTAAGAGGATGAAAATGTAAACATTGAAAAATCACATCAGACAACCGCACTTTCCAAAAACTATGCTCATGAACTTAAACTGGCATTAAAATTAGAATCAAGGAATGAAAAATTTATTTGATATCCAATTTTAGAGTTTGAAATGTATTTTATCATGTTTATGGTTAATGGAATTTTTATTTTCATGCATGTTTTTATTCAAAAAATAAAAAAAATCATTTTTATCTCCCCCCAACTTAGAATAACATTGTCCCCAGTGTTTAAAGAAAATATAAGTTAGAAGGGGGTAGGATAGGAGTTCAAAGATGAAATTGAAAATGATAATCATGGAATGAAGTCACCTGGTGGTTGATGATGATAGCGCATGCCATAGTCTTTCTTCAATCCTGAATTTGAGTCTCAGTGGCTTGGATAGTGGTGAATGGATTTTCCTTATGACTTACAACATGACCTTTTATTTTTTAACCTATAAAAACATAAAAACAAAACAAAACAAAATAAACTGATGATACATTGTCTTATTTTTATATTTCTGGGTAAGGTATTACTCATAGATCATGCCACGTGACACGGATAAATATGGCGATCCCCTTTCATGCCCATCCTTACTCATAAAAGAAGAATAGGTAAACAGTCTATGATAATTTATTATATGAAAAAAATGATTCAAAATGATTAGAAACATGGAAACCATGGGTTGCCTCCCATGCAGCGCTTTTGTTCAATGTCGTTGGCTCGACTTGTACGCCCCAACTTATCCAATTCCAACTTTCAACATTTTTAGGACCCCATTTTTGTCCACTTCAACTTGATTCAGATTGATTTTTTTATAATTTGATTCATGTGAAATCCCATGGTCAATAATGAGTGTGGAATTCCAAGGAAATTTGGTAATGGTTGATTCAGTTGAATTTCTAGTCTTCCCTAAGACATCAAGGATCATTCCAACATTATTGGTTTCTTGAGAAGAATAAACTACAAATACAAGGTCTTTTTTATCTCTTATAGTGGGATTCTTGAGTTCGGAAGAACGTAAAATAATTTTGAGCTCGGGTTTATTGAAATTTCATAAAGGATATTGACAAATTAAATCAAAATCAGTTTCTTCTCCAAAACATTTAGAAAGAATTGGTTCATTTTGAAAATAAGATTCATCCTGAAAATTGTCTAGTTGAATATCAGAAGTGTGTATGGGATCACTATTCATTATATTTCCCAA
This sequence comes from Viscum album, assembly GCA_963277665.1. NCBI lineage: Eukaryota > Viridiplantae > Streptophyta > Magnoliopsida > Santalales > Viscaceae > Viscum > Viscum album. The sequence continues at coordinate 1,814,447,087 of OY728135.1, read as the reverse complement.
TGGTTCAATGATCGGTGATTCTAAAAAAATGTTATTGGAACAATATTCTGAACACTCAATCCATGAAGACAAAATTTCCCCTTGTGAATCCAAAAAATTAATTTCCTCTTGATTTAAATACCCTTTAACATTTCCTTGATCTTGTTAAATTATCCCATATCCAAAGGTTAGTTCTTTTTTCAATTCATGAGAGGTTTTTTGGATAAAAGATTCATCTATCAATGATGAGGAAAGAACATCTTGAGTGGGAATGGGTTCCTCAAAAGTCTTAAAGCTTTGTAATTCTAATATGAAAGATGAAACTTATGAATTCATTTTATCCATTTGTTCACACAATTGTTCAAGAATTGTTTCAGGATTAGGGTTGATATATGTTTGTACATCATGGAATTCCTCATTATTTATCTTTTCAATCATTCTTGATAGGTATGGAAATTGACCTTTTAAACATTCAACATCCCATTGATTGTTCATGTTATCGGGTGTGGGGTAATCATTCAAGTGTTGATAAAAGTAATTTTCTATCTGAGGGGATTCCCATTGTTGATTTTATATTTGATTCCATCTCGAGTTTATGAAATGAAATTGTTGATGATACTTCAGTGGATTGAATAAATTTTACTTCTTTATACAATTTTGGTTTTATTAATTCTTGATAAATCCATTCTTCAAAAATCACACTACATTCATAATTTTCTGGTTTGGTGCTTACTAAACACAATTATTAATCCCCTATACACTTAGATAACCAAATTCATGATCTCTCCAAGGTATATGGTCATTTAGTAATTGAATTTAGTTTGTTCAAACACAGTAAAGATGAAGAGTAGAAATAACTGGGGAATGGATGTCTTAAATTAATTATCCAATTAACAACAATTCATTCATAAAATAACATTCAATCCAGCCTTTTCATCCTCCTAAGATCAATCCATTAAAGGGTTATCCCTCCATTGATTGTATACTCTCAATGGTTGGCGTAAGATGGCTAACAAGAATTTGATTGAAGAAATTAAAACCGCGGAAATAACGAGCACTCCTCCGTGTGTGTGAATGAAATTCACACCTATGTGTGAACTAATTCACAAAAACACAGAGATATCACTGTGCTTTGTGATAATAAAGTTTTAATAAATGAAATGGAAAATATATAAGAGAAAGAATTTTATTAAGAACATAAAGATACAAAAAATAAACTTACATGGAAATGGAAAACATTACAAAGGAAATTTGGAAGCATAACCTTACAATGAAACAAGCAACAAAAGATGATATGAAAAATATTCACCCACTATTCTCTTCACCACTAGCTCCTTATATAGGCATATTGGGAGCCTTAGGTCCATCCTCCAACAATTAATTCACCCCGAACAACTAATAGAGTCAAATGGAGGGTGAATTATCAAAAGGAAATTGATGTTTCGAATTTGAGCCGGAAAACTGTCCAGATTCGTCCACCATATTGACGTGTGAATTTGCAATTGAGTAAGGCCGAATCCGGAGGTGTTGTACTAGAGAAATATCTTCTTACATATGTCATCAATGAGCTGTAAAAATTTCAAGAAATTTGGCTCATCCTTTTAGATGTTATGGTCTAAATTCTGGGACGGATTTCTGTGCATTAATGTCGGGTCCACCATTTAAATCTCAACTTCAGATCCCTTTATCATCATGAAAACATCAGAATTAGCTCCAGACACAGTTGAATAAAATTATCATCATATTTTTATATTTCTACTGTATAAATTTGAGCTTCATTGGGCTTGGTTTCTGGGCCCCACATTTGTTTGATGGGCCTTAGGCCCATTATGCTTTTTCCAGCAAGTTTCTATCTTCAGGCGCAAAATTCTCCATATTCCTTTAGGATTCATCCATCAGACATAAAAGATAAAATTTTCCAAACAAAGTGATAAATCATATACCAAAATTTAAAATTCAGAAAATGAATATAATGTTGTCCACCAACAAATGAATTATTGGGCCCAAATTTTCATTTTAAACATGAATTGCATTTTTGATGAGAAATGAAGTTCTATTTACGTAATGCACTAAAAACAATGTTTATGGACTTTGAAACAGTGAATATAAAGATATTAAAAATTAATATTAGCCACTTTCAGGGACTAATCGCACCCCCCAACTTGAGTTTTGCTAGTCCCGAGCAAAATAAATTACAAATATGAAATTCAAATCCCCTTTTCCAAAAACATTATAATACACATTGCTCACCCAAATATCTAACACCAAAAAAATTATGAAAACCCTTAAAAATTATTAAAACAAGCTAGGTCCATAAGCATATACCAAGCCCAAGCCCATTCCTTTGTTCAAATTCATCGCCACATTTCATCCAATTCCAATTAAGCATGATAAAGTGTTGTGCATCATAAAAGATATGGGGGCCATTTTATTATTGAAGGGGAAAAAATGGAAGCGCTAGGTGGGAATCACATTAAACTTTAAGATGAGTATCCATTTTTTTTATTTTTTAGCCACAATAGATATGAAAAGACTAACTCTGGGCAAGACAACTATGGAGTCACGATCCCCAAGTGCCGGACGCCACACATATTGTCAATTTCATGCTCTAAAATAGAGATATAAAGCCTAACTCTGGGAAGAAAACTATGGATTCATGATCCCCAAGTGCCGGACGCCACACATTTGGACAAAACATTGCTCTATGTGGTCATTTTTTTTGTTTTTTTGTTTTTTTGGATACTCAAATTAAACTAAAAGTGACCCAAGAACCCTATGCTATAATGAAAGGGACCCAAGAACTGAAATTTACACCCACGATCCAGTAGACGTGCATTGTGGCATTTTTATTAAGAGGATGAAAATGTAATCATTGAAAAATCACATCAGACAACCGCACTTTCCAAAAACTATGCTCATGAAGTTAAAATTGCATTAAAATCTGAATCAAGGCATGAAAAATTTATTTGATATCCAATTTTAGAGTTTTCAATGTGTTTTATCATGTTCAAGGTTAATGGATTTTTTCTTTTCATGCATGTTTTTAGTTGAAAAAAAATCATTTTTTATCCCCCCCAACTTAGAATAACACTGTCCCCAGTGTTTAAAGAAAAGAAAAGTTAGAAGGGGGTAAGAGAGGAGTTCAATGAATAAATTTAAAATGAAAATCATGGAATGAAGTCACCTAGTGGTTGATGATGATAGCGCATTCCATAGTCTCCCTTCAATCCTGGATTTGAGTCTCAACATCTTGGATGGTGGTGAATGGATTTTCCTTATGGCTTTCGACATGTGCTTTTATTTTTTTTAACCTACAAAAAAAAAACAAAACAAAATAAACTGATGATACATTGCCTTCTTTATATTTTCTGGGTAAGGTATTACTCAGAGATCACACCACGTGACACAGATGAATATGGCGCTCCCCTTTCATACCCATCCTTACTCATAAAATAAGAACAGGTTAACGGCTTATGGTAATTTATTATATGAAAAATAAAATGATTCAAAATGATTGGAAACAAATAAACCATGGGTTTCATCCCATGCAGTGATTTTGTTTAACGTCGTTGGCTCTACTTGTACCCCCCAACTTATCCCATTCCAACTTTCAAAATTTTAATTAACCCATCTTTCTCCACTTCAACAACATTGAGATTGATTGTTTTTTTGAAATTTGTTTCGTATGAAATCCTATTTTCTACAATGATTGGTAAAATCCAAGGAATATCTAAAATGGTTGATCGTGTTTTATCTGGATTATTTCCTATGATTTCAAGGTTAATTCCTATATGGTGAGATTCTTGATGAAAATTGATGATAATTGAATGGTCTTGGTTATCATAAATAGAGGGATTATTGAGTAGGGAAGGAAGTATTAAAACATCAAGTTCAGTTTGATTGAATTTTCCTAAAGAAGAATGATAATTTGAATCAAAAATTGTTTCTTCTTTAAAAACATTTGAAAGAATTGGTTCCTTTTGAAAAGATGATTCATCCACAAAATTTTCCATTTGAATTTCCTGAGTGGTTATAGACACAATATTCATTATATCTCCCAATGGTTCAATGATCGGTGATTCTAAAAAATTGTTATTGCGGCAATATTCCAAACACTCAATCCATGAAGACAAATTTTCCCCTTGTGAATCTAAAAAATTAATTTCATCCTGATTTAAATACCCTTCAGCATTTCTTTGATCTTTTTCAGTTATCCCATATCCAAAGGTTAGTTAGTTTTTCAATTCATGGGAGGTTTTTGGGATAAAAGATTCATCTATCAATGATGAGGAAAGAACATCTTGAGTGGGAACGGGTTCCTCAAAAGTCTTAAAGCTTTGTAATTCTAATCTGAAAGATGAAACTTCTGAATTCATTTTATCTATTTGTTCACACAATTGTTCAAGAATTTTTTCAGGATTAGGGTTGATATATGTTTGTACATAATGGACTTCCTAATTATTTATCTTTTCAATCATTCTTGATAGGTATAGAAATTGATCTTGTAAACATTCAGCATCCCATTGATTGTACATCTCATCTGGTGTGGTGTATTCAATTAAGGATTGGTCAATGAAATTCCCTATATGAGGTGTTTCCCAATAATGATTTCCGACTTGATTATAGCATTGATTTATGAAGGGGTATTTTGGAGGATAATCCCTTGGAATTGATTGAAAAGTAGTTTTGGGGTTTTTTTGGACACACAGAAATAGAAAGGGGAAAAGAGAAGAGAAATTAGGGTGAGAATAGAGAATTTGGGGTGAGAAAAGAAGATTTGGGTCTAAGGTACTTACTTGGGTCCCCGACAACGGTTCCAAAATTTGGTTGCGCCCAAATTTACCCTACTGGTAAAAGTGGTCGATGTAGTACATGTAGGGGTCGAATCCACAGGGACCGAAGAAGTAACCTTGAGACGCTATGATTTGGTGAAGGATGAGCTATGAAGTAGCCAACTTTGGGTTTGATTTTGGATGGTTTAAAGAAAACTAACAAACCTAAGTTGATTCAATTCAAAGAAAAGGGTTTGATCTTAGGATTATTCTCGGGGTGGATTGAATGAATTTTACTTCTTTATACAATTTTGGTTTTATTAGTTCTTGATAAATCCATTCTTCAAAAATAACACTACATTCATCATTTTCTGGTTTGGTACTTACTAAACACAATTACTAATCTTCTATACACTTAGAGAACCAAATCCATGATCTCTCCAAGGTATATGGTAATTTAGTAATTGAATTTAGTTTATTCAAACACAGTAAAGATGAAGAGTAGAAATAACTGAAGAATAGATGTCTTAAATTAATTATCCAATTAACAACAATTCATTCATAAAATAACATTCAATCCAACCTTTTCATCCTCCTAAGATCAACCCATTAAAGGTTTATCCCTAAATTGATGGTATAATCTCAATGGTGTGAGGAATATGGCTAACAAGAATTGGATTGAAGAAATTAAAACCGCAGAAATAACGAGCACTCCTCCGTGTGTGTGAATGAAATTCACACCTATGTGTGAACTAATTCAGAAAAACATAGAGATATCACTGTGCTTTGTGATAATAAAGTTTTAATAAATTAAATGGAAAATATATAAGAGAAAGATGTTTATTAAGAACATAAAGATACAAAAAATAAGCTTACATGGAAATGGAAAACATTACAAAGGAAATTTGGAAGCATAACCTTACAATGGAACAAGTAACAAAAGATGATATGAAAAATATCCACCCACTATTATCTTCACCACTAGCTCCTTATATAGGCATATTAGGAGCTTTAGGTACATCCCCCAAGAATTAATTCACCCCCCATCAATTAATAGAGTCAAATGGAGGGTGAATAATCAAAAGGAAATTGATGTTTCGAACTTTACCCAGAAAACTGTCCAGATTCGTCCACCATATTGACGTGAGAATTTTCAATTGAAGAAGGCCGAATCCTAAGGGGTTATAGAAGAGAAATATCTTCGTCCATATGTACTCTATGAGATGTAAATATTTCATGAAATTAGGCTTAGCCGTTTAGAAGTTATGGTCGAAATGGTGGGACGGGTTTCTGTGCATTAATGTCAGGTCCAACATTTAAATCTCAAATTCAGATCTCTTTACCATCATGAAAACATCAGAATTAGCTCCGGAAAAAATTTGGTTGCACCCAAATTTACCCTACCGGTAAAAGCGGTCATTGAAGTACAAGTAAGGATCGAATCCACAGGGACCGAAGAAGAAACCTTGAGACACTTTGATTAGATGCAGGATTGGCTATGAAGTGGGCAACTATGGTGTTGATTGATTTGATGAAATATTTATTTAATTTAAAAAACAAAACCAATAAAATTACTTGAATTAAAACAACTAATTAAGGTGAGTTGATCCTAGGTTGTATCTTGGGCTTGATTGGATGTATTTGTTTTTCATTTGATTTTCTGTTCATCGGTTCAAGTGGTATCCATTAAATGAAATAATTCCTAAATATCATTCTTCGATTTAATCCATACAAAATTTCAAGGATAATCACCAATTCACTTAGAGGATTAATTAAATGATCACTCCAAGTAATTGGATCATACTATCACTCAAAATGTGTCGTCGTTAAAGTCGGTGAAGACAAATAAGAAGACAAATCAAAGAAAGGAACTCTTTAAATAAAGAACAAATTTAAGAATTTAAGAACATCAAATAACATTCAATCCAGCCCATGAAACTCCTTAGGATAAACCCATAAAAGTTTAGCCCTCCATTGATGCTATTATATCAATGGAAGCGGGTAGTTGACTTAAAGAAGCGAGATTGAAGAAGAAAAACATTAAACAAAATGAACACTCCACCGTTGTGTGATGAATTCACAAGTGCGGGTGTGAATAAATTCACACTTCGATTCAATGGTATCAACATGTGAAGAAAAGGAAAATAATAAGTGAAGAAGAAGAAATTTTATTAAAATACTAAACGTGAATGAAAAACTTACATTAGAGAAATTGACAATGTCATTACAAAACGAAAGCGGGAAATTACAATTTAAAGAAAAACACGGATTCAAAGAAAAAATGTTAGATGACAATTTGCTTCACCAACATCTCATTATATAGGCATATTAGGAGCCTTAGGTCCATCCCAACAATTAATTCACCCCAAAACAATTAATAGAGTCAAAACGAGGGTGAATAATCAAAAGGAAATTGGCGTTTTGAAGTTGACCCAGAAAACTGTCCAGATTCGTCCACCATTTTGACTTGCGAATCATTAATTGATGGAGGCCGAATCCTGAGAGGTCGTTGAAAACAAATATATTATTCCATGTATCCTCTATCTGATGTAAATATTTCAGGACATTTGACTCAGCCGTCTAGAAATTATGGTCGAAATGGTGGGACGACTTTATGTGCATTAATATCGGGTCCGCAATTTAAATCTCAGCTTCAGATCCCTTTATCATCATGAAAACTTCAGAATTAGCTCCGGCCACAGTTTAATAAAATGATAATCATGTTTTTATATTTCTACTATATAAATTTGAGCTTCATTGGGTTTTCTTTTGTGATCCCCACATTTGTTTGATGGGCCTTAGGCCCATTATGCTTTCTCCAGCAAATTTCTGCATTCGGGCGCAAAATTCTCTATCTTCCCTTGGGATTCATCCATCGGACCTAAAAGATAAAATGTTCCCAATAGAGTTTTAAATAATATCCCAAAATTTAAAATTCATAAAATGAATATAATGTTGTCCACAAACAATTGAATGATTGGGCCCAAATTTGCATTTTAAACATGAATTGCATTTTTGATGAGAAATGAAGTTCTATTTATGTAATGCACTAAAAAAATGTTTACAGACTTTGGAAAAATGAATATAAGATATTAACAATTAAATTTATCCACTTTCAGTGACTAATCAGGTGTACCAACATCAAATTAAATGATTCAATAGTCCATGGAATCTTTGAAAACCCATTTTCAAGAAATAACAATTTCTTTTAAACCGACACAACAAGTCACACAATTAAATGATCATAAATAAAAAATTAAAAACCATAAGAACTATTACAAATCATTTACCACAATTTCTTTAATACATAAAGCGGATTCCCAACCATAAAAAATCCCAAAATAATAATTAAAAACATGATATAAGATGTAATAATGGAATTAACTAGAATAAGTTCTCAATTTCATTTTAAGAAAACAAAAATCATTTTATCAAAAACTTTGTGTGCATAACTATATTACTTGATTAAAGAAAACCATTTAAAACCACTTCAACCTATTTTTTACAACACAAAAAAATCTATAAAAAGATAATAAATCATACCACAAGCATGAAAAATACATTTATAACTTATTTAAAAATACACAAGAATAAAATGGAACGAGTTATAAAGGAAAGGGATGGAAACACCTAAATCAATGGGGTGAAGATGTGATGAAACATTAAGGGAAGTAAGAACTGAGACCAACAGAAAATACTCACACCCAAGATCCAATTAAAAAAACCCCAACACATTATTCATATTCTCTAGGGTTTTTCCAAAATAATAATACAAAAAAGAAATAACATGAAACCAAGGGAAGAGAAGCTGAAGGAGATAAAAATGGCTAAAACCTCTAGAAACTCACATTATAACCTTAGAGGAGCATCTATGGATGGAGGAGAACCAAAGGAAGAGGGATTAGGGGCCCCCTTAATGAACAAAAAATGACCTAATGGGAAGAAATATCAAACGAGTCTAAAAATAGGGGAGGGAAAACATGGAATCTCACATTTTTTTAAAAACGGGGCTTCTCTTATGGTTTGGCCACATGATTTTACAGACCATGCATAAACTGTGAGGTCGCCACAATCTAAATGGATAGAACCTGATAAAAAGATGATGTGCAGTTTCCGAAACCATGTGTAAAATACGACAACCCTGCTTTTATTACAAACTTAAACATGATTTATTACATAAAACTTCACTTGATACAACAAAGAAGATAGATAGGTTTAGTGTCTTTGGGTCTTAGGATCATTACATAAAAACTTAAAACATGAAATAAAATATCTTTATTGAAAACTTCCTTTACATGACCACTACATTCCCTCATACTTAGCATTGCATGGGATAACCTGAGGACATGCATAAGAAAGGGTGAGCTATAAATCCCAGTAAGGGAGTACACATAGAATAACATGAGGAGTACAATACATTTTAGGAAATATGAATAACAATAGAGCATAAGAGAAACATGAACATAAAGTCATGATAAATCATGATAATCATAACATGTAAATGTGGCAACAACACTTAACATGGAATTAGCATGAGCCAATGCTCATTGCACATGGAGCATGAGTAAATCCTCATTACACATAAATCACGATTAAAACCTCATTCACTTAAATTAGAATGAGTCAACACTCATTTCACATGACGTATCATGATAGTATACTTTACCCAATGAATTGGAGCGCTATAAGGGCACACCCTTCTTAAACATTTAATTTCAGGCATAAGTGTGCCACATGGATCATAAAACATTGATTCAAAAAACATAATCATTTCTTTCATGATAAAAAGATGTGGAATTCATACATGAAACATTATAATCAATAATTAAATGTGCATAAAGGTGAATACCCTTAATGGAGAAATGGGCATGGTATTCACTACACAATGGCATTGGCTTAGAAAATCGTTGCAATTTCGGCAGCGTAACGGCGTGACATAAGAATTCATAAAAAAAGGTTGATGAGAGATAAAGGGGTTCCTCATCATATTTACATGTAATGGACAGTATGGAGGTCATATAGATACATGTACCAACAATTTTAATGGAATTTAGGTTCATGATACAAAAGTATTTCTTGAATGTAAATGAGGAGGGAGGAGTTCCTTTCAGAATTTCGGCATAGTAACTGGTGTACATGGGAGGCATTTAATGAGAGAGAAAGGGGTCTCCCATCATTCAAAAATAAATAGGGCAGTATTATGGAGGTGTAAAAACATACCCCAACATTCATAATTTAAATTAAAAGTGAAAAACAACTTAAAGAAAATTGGACAAAAATGAGAAATGAAGAAAAAACCCTTACTTGGAAGTGTGCTTCCAAAGGCTAGAGAGAGGCTTGTGAGAGGCTTCTTGGAAGCATGGGGAACCTTGGGAGGATTATAGAGAGATTATGGAAGAGGTTGGACGAACTCCAAAGGCTTTGAGTTAAGAGAAAGTGGGAGCTTGGGTGGGTTTATATAGGAAAGGTGAGGGAATTCTTTATTATTTAGGTTTGGGTCCCCTTACATTAAATTAATCCAAACCACAAACCATCCCATGGTTTTTGCCCATGGTTTTTGGAAAAGGAAAGAGGAAAAAATATTTTATAGGGCCAAAATACGAACTTCTTAAAATAATAGGGTTTCTTATGTGGAATTGAGTCATACTCCCATGGAAATTAATTCAAAAAGACAAGGTGTTTAATAAGTCTTGAGGGGTCCATTAATGCTTTGAAAAGTAGGTCAAACAAACCCAAAATAAAATTATTTTAATGGTAAAACATATATTGGCCGAACATAAAGATTATAGTATTTTATTACATCACTATTGGGTCATTATGATGTCATAAAACACATTATATATTTAAACGATATTTAATTTTTACCCAAAAATTTGACTGTCTCAGAAAATTATGAAAAATTCACCATTGGATAATTTAGACATCCTGATTCTAGAAATAACATTTATTTTATCTAAATAATTTTCTAAATATGTTAATTGTCACTTTTAAAATAACAACCGACATTTATTGAAAATTCATGGGTTTTGACAGAAATGGCTTTCAATCCTTAATAAAAATTACAATTGCATTCATAAAATTATAAGATCATTTATATTTAATAAAAATTAATTTAATAATAATAATAATAATAATAATAATATTTTATTAAAATATAATTTAATTCAAAAATCCCTTAATTTAATAAAATAGAATTCTTAATTAAATAATAACTAAAAACATTATTTGTACTTTAAAAACTATTTACAATGTATCAATAATGACAAGAAAGTATATTCATTATTATATACAAAAAATAATGTACATGAACATTGTACTATTTATTTGTTACATAACCCCTTAAAACAGTCGCATAAGACCTAAGGGTAAGGTGTGCGCTGGTAAAAGACTCTTGGTGTGGCTCGGATAACATCGCTCGAGTGGTAATTTCTATCAACTTCCACTTCTTCTGTAGACGGTCCTGTTCGAGCTTGACATGATGAAGCTAGGATTGGGTTTGGTCAAGAGCGAAGCTTAAGGATGCCACCTCTTTTTCGAGCTCCAACAAATGGGCTTCGTATGGGGTAATTCTACTGTATGAGGTCGTCGCTTCCTTTGTCTGAGTAAATTTTGATTTGTTAAAGCCCTATATTTATATGAATCATGTGATCACAGTTCAACGGCTTTATTAGAAATGGTCAAAATTCTTAAAATAAAGCAAAAGAAGTTTACATTTTATATAAACATAAAGAGACATTTAATTAGATCAAGAGGGATTTCCATTAATGATATTTTGGGTTGATACAATATTCCCCCCTTAAAAAATTTCTCCCTCGAAATTTTCCTTTTCCCACACTAAAACAAATGTGGGTAACTCAGATTCATCATTTAATCCGATTCCCAAGTTGCTTCTTCAAACCTGTGGTTTCTCCACAACACCTTTACGAGGGGCATTGTCTTATTTCATAGAACTTTTTCTCTACGATCTAAGATCCTCACTGGTTTCTCCTCATATAAAAGATCATCTTCCAATTGTACCACTTCAGAAGAGAGTACATGTAAAGGGTCCGATATGTACTTCTTTAAGAGGGATACATGAAAGAAATCATGTACATTGGCCATAGTAGGTGGAAGTGCTAGTCAATAGTCCACAGCCACGACACGATCAAGAATCTCGAAGGGGCCGATGTACCATGGACATAACTTTCCTTTCATTCCAAACCTCATGACCTTCTTCCACGGAGATATGCATAGAAAAAGCATGTCTCCAACTTTAAACTCAAGGTCTCATTGATGATTATCTGCATAAATCTTCCATCGACTCTGGGATGCCTTGATATGCTGCTGAATGGTTTTCACCTTCTCCACCATTTCCTCGACCATTTCTGGTCCAAGTAGCTTACGTTCACTGACCTCATCCCAACATGCCGGTGTTCTGAACCTTTTCCCATACAGGGCTTCATATGGTGCCATTTGGATGCTCGAGGGGAAAGTGTTCTTATAAGATAACTCAACCAGAGGAATATATTGATCCCATCCTCCTTTAAAGTCCATTGAGCACGCTCTCAACATATCCTCAAGTGTTTGGATAGTCCGCTTGGATTGGCCATCAGTTTGAGGATGATAGGACGTACTGAAGTTCAATTTAGTATTCAGAGCATGTTGAAGACTCTTCCAAAACTTAGAGGTGAATCTAGGATCTCGGTCAGGCATAATAGATAGTGGTACTCCATGCAACCCTAACACTTACCTAATATATATCTGTTCCAGTTGATCTAATTAGAAATCCTCCCGAATAGCAATGAAGTGTGCAGTCTTTGTAAGACGATCCACAAAAACCCAGATTACATTGTGGCCTTTGGATGTCCTCAACAGTCTGGTGAAAAAGTCCATGGTTATGTTCTCCCATTTCCATTCTGATATGGGCAATGGTTGCATCATCCCCTTAGACTTCTGACTCTCTACCTTCACTTGCTGGCACACCAGACACTTTGATGTATATTCAGCGATCTACTTCTTCATATTATCCCACAAAAAGTTTTCTTAGAGATCTCGATACATCTTTGTTCTCCCTGGGTGAATAGAGAAATTTGAACTATGTGCATCATCCAAAAGTTCCTTCTTTAGGTCCGGAATTTATGGAACACATAGTATTTTCCCAAACCGCACAATTCCTTCTTCATTAACATTAAACTTCGAGGATTTCCCTTTTTCGATAGCTTCCACTTTTTCTTGAATTCCCATATCATCCTTTTGAGCATCCTTTAACCATTCCAAAAGAGACAGTTGAACAATCATTTGTGAAAGGATTGATGATGTTCCCTTCTCTTTGATTCCCATGTCCATCTTTATCAATTCTAATAAGATTGGATCCTCCTCAATTCTCATCATTGATAGAATCGCTGGATCTTTTCTACTTAGGGAATCTGCCACCTTGTTTACTTTTCCAAGGTGGTAATGGATTGAACAGTCATAATTCATGATGAGCTCTATCCATCTTTTCTGGCGCATATTAAGCTCTTTCTGTGTGATTGTATATTTAAGACTCTTGTGGTCAGTATTTATCTCACATTTCTCTCCATAGAGATAATGCTGCCAGATTTTCAAGGCAAAGATCACCGCCGCCAACTCCAGATCACGTGTTGGATAGTTTCAATCATGGATTTTCAAGTTCCTTGAGGCATATGATATAACTTTATTATTCTGTATCATCACACAACCTAATCCCTTCTTTGAATCATCACTAAAAACAACAAAAAGTTCCCCACTTGTGGGTAAAGTGAGCACGAGCGCAGTGATAAGCCTCCTTTTCAACTCCTTGATGCTTTCTTCACATTCATCACTCAAAGAAAACTTTACTCCCTTTTGAGTTATCTTTGTAAGAGGGTTGGACAATCATGAGAAATTTGTCACAAATTGTCGATAATATCCACCCAACCATAAAAAGCTACAGATATCAGTTACCAATGTTGGCCTCGGCCATCCCTCAATTTCATCTGTTTTAGAGGGATCCATAGACATCTCATTGCTTGTGATGATATGGCACAAGAATTAGACTTCCTTCAACCAAAACTCACACTTTATGCACTTTTCATAGAGCTTCTCCTTGCACAAAGTCTCTAGTACAGTTCTTAAATGCTCCTCATGACCCTCCTTGGTTTTGAAGTATATTAGAATATCATCTATAAATACTACCAAAAATTTGTCTAGGTAATCTCTAAAGACTCTATTCATTATGTCCATGAAGATTTCTAGAGCATTAGTGAGCCCGAAATGCATTACTATGAATTCATAATGCCCGTATCTTGTGCGAAAAGTAGTCTTAGGGATATCTTCCTTCTTCACCCTTAATAATATCCCGACCGCAAGTCCACCTTGGAGAAGTATTGTGATCCATGAAGCTGATCGAACAAGTCATCAATTATTGGGAGAGGATACTTGTTCTTTATCATGATTTTGTTAAGTTCACGATAATCGATGCAAAGCCGCATTGACCCATCCTTCTTCTTGACGAAGAGGACTGGTGCACCCCATGGTGAAGAACTTGGGCGTATAAACCCTTTATCTAGATTCTCCTATAGTTGTTCCTTCATCTCTTCAAGCTCTACAACATCCATTCTATATGGAGTCTTGGATATTGGTAAAGACCTGGGTATAAGTTCAATTGAGAATTCAACTTCTCTTCTAGGAGGAAGACCAGGTAGTTCCTCAAGAAACACTTCAGCGAATTCCCTCACAATAGGCATTTCTTCAATGATGGTTTCTTCCTTGGAATCAATCATCTGAACTAGATATTTGTGCTCGTAAAGTAGTAATATCCATTCTTGAGATGATGGAGCTAAAGGAGATTTATCTTCCTCCTTACACTTGTAAAGAATTGGGGTTCGATTCTCCATATGGAGTGTGATTTCCCTCTCCCGACAATTTATGTTGGCTCTATATAAGGAAAGCCAATCCATGCCATGAATTGCATCAAATTCCACCAAAGGGAGTATGACGAGGTTCGCCGGGAAATTCAATCCACAGATTATAATAGGGGAGGACTTATATTCATTGGATGAAATGATTGCCCTATTTTCTGTACTCATTGACATCTTCACTTCCATGATTTGTGGTAGTTCTGGGATTGTTCTACTAAACTTTCGAGATATAAAAGAATGCTTAGAACCTGAATCAAAAAGTAAGTTCACTATTCTTGAATGAATAACTAGCATACCTGTCACCACTTCATTGTCGGGGTTCACTTCGACAGAAGTGATGGCAAAATCTCTTTAGTGCTACCTTGGAGGTTGTTGGTTGCCTCCGAAATCCCTTGGATTAGGGAACTGATTTTCAAAATGACATGGTTCTTTGAATTTGTAGCATTGAACAACATGTTGAGGTTCAAACGAAGCGTTCATCTCCTTTGTCATAGCCGTGGGTCTTTCTTGCCGATAGTTAACAGCTAGGTGCCCTTCTCTTCCACACCTGAAGCATTTCCACGTCCCCTTAAGGAAATTTCCAGGGTGCTTCTTTCCGCACTTTTGGAAAGTGGGGTGCTGGATCTTCTTAGCATTGTTGGATTTATCCATCAGACCACCGGTATTGAATTCCACCTTACGCTTCTTATCCCCATGATACCCCCTGTGATTCTCCGATCTCCATTTCGACCTTGAGGGCACATTAGACAATTTTTTTATAGCTGTCGAAGTCACGGATTGCTAATGCTTTCCATAGGCTAGGCTTCAACCCACCAAATAAGCGGTCAACTTCGCATTCTGGGGTAACAACAAAGACGGAAGCGTATCGTGCAAGGCTTTTAAAGTTTTCCTCATACGCTCCAATATATTCTACATCTTTTTGCTTGAGGGAAATAAAGTCCCTTTCCATCTTAAGCCGGAGGGTGCATAGAAAATATTTATCAAAAAAAATCTTCTGGAAATCCTTCCATTCCCACACCTCGATCTCCTCCTCAGGATTTTTATTTTTGATCAACGTCCACCATTGATCAGCTTCACCCTTCATACGATAAGCCGCCAGGAGAACCTTCTCTTATTCAGAACATTTAAGTATGGAGAAGATCTTTTCAATGGATTTGATCCATTGTTCAGCGATCATGGGATCAGATGATCCACTAAAAGTAGGAGGCCTTTGTCTGATGAAGCTCTCAATAGCGACTTGTTCTTTTTTAGGGGGGGGGGTTGAATATTCCTCTTGACCCGTGTTTCTATTCAAAACTTGAGTTAGCTGAGAGAGAAGCATGACAAAGTTCGTGATTCCCGCTCCCATTGGATTGGGCGTCTCATTAGTACAGTCATCACACTGATCTGCACAATGGTTGTTATCCCGAGTCCTCCTATTACCGACCATTGGCTGGAATAAAAGGAAAGTTAGGGGTAACACATAAAGGGTAATCTAAAGAAAAAAGCTGATGACTAATAAATAAACTTTTATTTCATTAACTCATGAGTCTATAGGCTTCAATATAGGCTTTTCATGATCTACTTTCTAACATGTATTCTTAGGGGCATTTTTTTAATTCCCTTAATAAGGGTTCATACTAAGATTGTGAATTTATCAAAACATATCCCCCTGGGAGTGTTATAACCAAGAGTGCAGCAAGGCCTGTTGTCATGCACCAGTTCCCATTCGAGTCTAGCTCAAAGCGGTGTTTTCAGGTTTGACCTCTAGGATACATCTGTGCCATAGCCGCCTCTACCTGCTCGTATCCAGATAGGGATTCAATTGTTTGATAAACCACTTACTCAGTACTTACCAAAACTTATGGATGTTTTTATTATACTTAGTCTTGTCTCTAAGGCTTTATTAGGGTTTTCTAATCCCAATCCAAAAAATAACTAATCCTATCCTCTGATACCAACTATGACAACCCTGCTTTTATTACAAACTTAAACATGATTTATTACATAAAACTTCACGTGATACCACAAATAATATCGATAGGTTTAGTGTCTTTAGGGATTAGGATCATTACATAAAAACTTAAAACATGAAATATAACATCATTATTGAAAACATCCTTTACATGAAAACTACATTCCCTCGTACATAGCATTCCATGGGATAACA
The DNA here is from genome assembly GCA_963277665.1 of Viscum album. Classification (NCBI taxonomy): domain Eukaryota; kingdom Viridiplantae; phylum Streptophyta; class Magnoliopsida; order Santalales; family Viscaceae; genus Viscum; species Viscum album. Next base: position 1,814,430,288 of record OY728135.1, on the reverse strand, counting down.
TGAGGACATGCATAAGAAAAGGGTGAGCTATAAAGACCAGTAAGGGAGTACACATGGAATAACATGAGGAGTACAATAAATGTTAGGCAATAGGAATATCAATAGATCATAATATAAACATTAACATAAATGCATGATAAACCATGATAATCATAACATGGAAATGTGGCAACAACACTTAACATGGAATTAGCATGAGCCAAGGCTCATTGCACATGGAGCATGAGTAAATCCTCATTGCACATAAAGCACGAGTAAACCCTTATTTCAATTAAATTATAATGAGTCAACACTCATTGCACATGAAGTATCATGATACTATACTTTACCCAATACATTGGAGCGCTATAAGGGCACACCCTTCTTGAACATTTCATTTCATGCATAAGTGTGCCACATGGATCATAAAACATTGATTCATAAAACATAATCATTTATTTCATGATAAAAGGATGTGGAATTCATACATGAAACTTTATAATCAATAAGTAAATGTGAATAAAGGTGAATACCCTTGATGGAGAAATGGTCATGGTATTCACTACACAATGGCATTGGCTTAGAAAATCGGTGGAATTTCGGCAGTGTAACGACGTGACATAAGAATTCATAAAGAAGGTTGATGAGAGAGAAAGGGGTTCCTCATAATATTTAAATGTAATTGACAGTATGGAGGTCATATAGATACATGTAACAACAATTTTAATGGACTTTAGGTTCATGATACAAAAGTATTTCTTGAATGTAAATGAGGAGGGAGAAGTTCCTTTCGGAATTTCGGCATAGTAACAGGTGTACATGGGAGGCATTTAATGAGAGAGGAAGGGGTCTCCCATCATTCAAACATAAATAGGGAAATATGATGGAGGTGTGAAACCATACCCCAACATTCATAATTGAAATTAAAAGGGGAAAACAACTTAAAAAAAATTGGACAAAAATGAGAAATGAAGAAAAAACCCTTACTTGGAAGTGTCCTTCCAAAGGCTAGAGAGAGGCTTGTGAGAGGCTTCTTGGGAGATTGGGGAACCTTGGGAGGATTCTAGAGAGAGTATTGAAGAGGTTGGATGAACTCCAAAGGCTTTGAGTGAGGAGGAAGTGGGAGCTTGCGTGTGTTTATATAGGAAAGGTGAGGGAATTCTTTATTATTTAGGTTTGGGTCCCCTTACATTAAATTAATCCAAACCACAAACCATCCAATGGTTTTTGCCCATGGTTTTTGGAAAAGGGAAGAGGAAAACAATATTTTATAGGTCCGAAGTACGAACTTCTTAAAATAATAGGGTTTCTTATGTGGAGGTGAGTCATACTCCCATGGAAATTAATTTAAAAAGACAAGGTGTTTAATAAGTCTTGAGGAGTCCATTAATGCTTTCAAAAGTAGGTAAAACAAACCCAAAATCACATTATTTTAATGGTAAAACATATATTTTCCGAACATAAAGATTATAGTATTTTATTACATCACTATTGGGTCATTATGATTTCATAAAACACATTATATATTTAAATGGTATTTAATTTTTACCCAAAAATTTGACACTCTCAGAAAATTATGAAAAATTCACTGTTGGATAATTTCAACATCCTGATTCCATAAATAACATTTATTTTATCTGAATAATTTTCTAAATATGTTAAATTTTACTTTTAAAATAACAACCGAAATTTATTGAAAATTCACGGGTTTTGACAGAAATGGCTTTCAAACCTTAATAAAAATTACAATTGAATTCATAAATTTATAAGATCATTTGTATTTAATAAAAATTAATTTAATAATAATAATATTTTCTTAAAATATTATTTAATTCAAAAATCCCTTAATTTAATAAAATATAATTCTTAATTAAATAATAACTAAAAACATTATTTTTACTTTAAAAACTATTTACAATGTATCAATAATGACAAGAAAGAATATTCATTATTATATATATAAAATAATGTACATAAACATAGTACTATTTATTTGTTACATAACCCTTTAAAACAGCCGCATATGACCTAAGGGTAAGGTGTGCGATGGTGACAGACTCTTAGGGTGGCTCGGATAACATCACTCGAGTGGTAATTTCTATCAACTTCCACTTCTCCCATAGATGGTCCCGTTCGAGTTTGAAATGATGAACCTCAGCTTGGGCATGGTCAAGAGCGAAGCCGATGTGTAACACCCCGAGATTTTATGAAAAATATTCTTTTTAATTTCATTAATGTCTTGTGTTGTACGCTACACCAAAAGGAGCTTGCTCAACATGCATCCTTGACTTGCCTTGCATTACACACAATCGCGACCTTCCTCGATAGCGTGTGTAGTACGCAATACCGAGTTTCACTAAACAACGATATGCTATTAAAATATTATTAAAACTAGCCGTTATGAATAGTAATAACCACCTTTTAAAATTTTAGAAATTTTAGCTCTCAAAATGGACTTCATTTTTGGATTCGGAGTATCGAATTTAGCCTAAGGTGAAATTTTGGTACTTTTCGGATAACTTTCATATTCTGATGAATAGTGAAAATTACTAAATTTTAATTAAAAACAACTTTTTTAATTGAAATAATTAATAGTGATAAGTTATTAATTTGAGTGGTTTTAAAGTATATTTATAATATATTTTTACAATTTAATACAATGTTGGTCATTGGATGTAATTTCACATTTAAACCAGCTATAAACAAGTGTCAATCTTTTGATAGTTATTATCTCTTAAAACACGCCATTTGTTTTGACGACGGGAATTAATTTTTAAATTAGTTAATGTAACTGATATGTTTTGAATTTGGTAAAATAGACATCATTTTTGAGTTCATAATATCAAATATAGCTTAGGCCTAATTTTTGGTATTTTTCTGGAAACTTTCATTTTTTGATGAATAGTGAAACCACTAAGTGGTAGTTAAAAAACTGAATTTTTCATAAAACCTAATTTTACCGCTTCTGTGAGTGGAATTTCGAAAATCCGAGAGACACGGTTGATGTCAGTAAGTAAAATGTGGTTCAATGAGATGAAAATAATTTTTTGGTGAATAGTAACTTTTTACTTTTTTTTACCTCGGTTAAAAGTAAATAGGGTAATTAAGGGTAAAAATGATATTATTATTACCCTAACACATGTCCTAATTCTATTGGACAAGTGTAATTCGACCAAAAAAACCTTATGAATAAAATATGACCATTTAGGCCCACTTGGATTAGATTAGGACATTTATTATTAATTTATTTAAAGAAGGGTTAAAATAGTTTAATAAGTAAATAATTTTTAATATGGGGTTATACATAAGATAAATTCATCTATAAATATTCATTAGAAAGATACAAATATTTCCTACATAATGGTATTTTATTTGTAATTTTTAGACATTAAATAATTTAATTTATTTATGACACAACGATGATGTAGTAATTATCTTATTAATGAAATATTGACATAATTGATGTTATAAATACCCAAATAAATATAATTTGAGACTTTTTATGAATTCCACTAATTTTATAAGTTAATATGACATGTTAGTATTGATTTAATTAACTTTTTTAGAACTTATCATTCTGTTATGAGTTTCAAAAAAATCAATTACTAAATAGTGTCAAAATTTACATAAAATAGTTTTTAAAACAAATATTATATTATTAATTGTTATTTTATTCTTAAAAATCTAAGGTTCGGCCAAATGACTTAGATAAGGTTATATATATTAATAATAAACAACTTGGGGTTCGTTTGGCTTGATATAGTATGTTTATTAACCTTATAGTATAAGAACACAATAAGACACGGTAAAAGTAAAATTATTTAACTTAATGTTAAATCTAAATGATAAGTTTAAAATAGGAACCTAAACTTGTCTAAATTATATTGGATGAGAGGATTTCGACCCATACCCACCTTAGATTCGAAATAAATCAATTTAGAGCTATTTAAAACCGAACATTACTTTATAATAAAATAATATTTTTTTGTTATTCCGAATGTGCCCCTCTCCTCCCTTATAAAAGGGCACCTCCTCCCTCTCCTCCTCACACCAATTTGAGAATTCATGATCGGCCAAACCCTGCCAAAATCTTTTCTCCACTTCCCTCGTATTATCCTAGAGGTCTTGGTCTTCTTCAAAGACCATCCTTAGTTCTTTAAGTGGAGGTTAAGTGAAGGCTCGTCAAAAAGAGGTAATATCCATTACCGATCTTTTTCAATTTCTTTCTTCTTCAACTTCTTCTTATTTATTTGTTTCATGATAAAGTAATAACATCAGTATTTATTATATACTGATATGTTATTATAAATATGAAACAACTCTAATTAAACTTCTATCTATCCTACGGAAAAAGGAAATCACCGCGTGTGCGTACGTACGGAATACCGTCTCCATGACGCGATGAGATTCATTATCCATGTTAACCATACATGAATGATCATAAAGTATATATAATGAATAATAATGAAATATATGACATAATAATGATACTGGATCTATGTATATATTTATGTCATCTACTTAATTCCACTCAATTCAATAAAGAAACGAAAACAGCGTTCATGCGTACGTACGACCTACCGTCTCCATGAACGGTGTATTTCTTTCCATTTATCGATCCATTATATATATGTATACTCTGAATATATATTATATATAAATCATGTTTTACATTCTTGATTTAAGTAATCATGATCTAAGTAATCATATGAATAATTACAAGTTAAAACACGAACGACAAATGAGACGATTTTACCCAAAACGCTACTTTAACATGAATTTACAAAAGAACGGGTAATATAAAGTCATTAGTGAACCATATATGATATAATAAAAATTAATATGATTCTGTAATAACTCAATGACATTATTTAAATCATTATACAGGAGGTTCGAACACTTATGAAGCGAATCGGACCTAAGGTAAGGGAAATATCACAATCTCATTTTTATCCGAGATTGTTTATACCATAGTATTTACTGGGGTGTATTTTATCATCCAAATCCATGTTTCCTCAATATGTAATATTATTCCCATCCACTTAAAATTGTTGAAATCCAATTTTACCCTTCGGTGAGTTTTTAGTAAAAGATATGAAAGGAATCTTTTGTTGTTTTTCATACGAGGTACTTTTTGACTTTTCCGACAAAAGTACGAGAATAATGTTTTTTAACTTATACGGCATGAATGGATTTTTAAAACATTATTTCCAAGAATCTTCCTTTACAAGTTTTCAAGTTTATTTTCTAATAAACTTCTTTTAGTTTACAATTGTACGACATGTTAAGAAAGGAAAATTGTTTTTGAAGTAGAAATGATATTTGCCTCAAGAATGGAGTTCAAGTGTTTTATCAAAATTATTTTCCATCTAAGATAATAAAGGGTTCTGTTTCAATCCCTATTATTACATTGATTTGATTATGTTGTGATGGAATTATATTTTTATGAATTCATTTATCTTATATGAATTGTTTTATGATGTCATGATGTTTAAGATTCCCATTTGTATTACATGGGTTATGCAATGATGTATGATTTATGATTTTGTGGCACACATAAGAATGGTATCATTATGAGATGGGTGGGATCTATATCTCCCTCCAATTCATTGGGTAAAGAATTTATATCTCATGAGATAGACATGGCTGGAATGGTAGGTTATACCGGTTCAGTGAAACAGGACTGAAACGAGGGTGACTCGGTTCAGAAATGGACTTTGTCCACTAAGATAGTCTTGGCAATGAGTCTTGACTAATAAGAAATGATTCTCTATGATTATGTGTGTATTGCACAAAGTTTCATGTTTTAAGTTATGATTATTGGGATTTCATTTCACTACTATGATTTATCCCATGTTATGAAATTATGCTCTCTTTTGCAGGTTACGATTTCCAAAATGTTATGTTCTTATGAATATGATGTGATTGATATTTATTTTGTTTACCCTTACTGAGCATTTGAGCTCACCCTTTTATGTTTTCTTTTCCCCAGGATATAAAGAAAGGTTTTAGGTAAAAAAAAGGAAGATCTTTATGGGAGATGTTGAAGATCTTTCACCACGATTAGAAGATTATATTCCAAGTTTCCAAAGACACTAAACTATTACGATCCTTGTGTGTGTGTTTTTGTTATGTACTAAGTATTTCGAAAAAGTAATGTAATGTCCATGTATGTCAAGATTTGGGTCTCTACAGTTGGTATCATAGGAAAAGTTTAGTCAACCTTTGGAAACTAGGATGTGAAAATGTTAGTGAGATCCCTAGAGATATTTCTAAGGTATGTCTAGGGATGCCCCTAAGGATAAGTATACGTATAGGATATAGTCCTAGAACTATGGTAACAATATTAGATTAAACCAAAGATGTTAGATATTTAAGTTACTCCCCCTTTATTATGATTTTTGCCTCTCACACTATTCTTTTTGGGTTTTAGAAAATGGCTGGAAACAAGGTGATTCACGATAATGGAGGATATGATGGACAATGGAATGATATTCTTCATGAGCAACCAAATGAAATGGGATTTGGAAGTCCAAAAATCATTATTATGCTGAATCAGAAATCTCATAATATGATCAATAAAGTAAAATTTGGTAAGTTTCCTGACTCGGCTAATAAGAGAAAGATGGAGTTTTATGATGATCATAGAGGAAAGAAAGTTCAATTTCCCCTATGTAAATCATGTGGGAAGAGGCATCAAGGAGAATGTTTCAAAGGAACTGGAAGATGCTTTGGGTGTGGAAAAGAAGGACACAAAGCCAGTAAGTGAAAAGGAAAAGGTTCAGTTAACACCAGGGATGAGGATAATGGTATTTCTACGACATCAACAATGGTTAAATGTTTTAAATGTGGAATGTACGGGCATTATGCAAACCAATTCCCTAAGGGAAAGTCTCATGAAGATAATCAGTACGGTCGTATGGGTAGTATTTATGTTGATGATGATGAAGAGAATACAAATGATATGTGAGATGAAAGAATTGTTGAAGCTCGGTCAATGGTTTAAGAAGGTAGTGAAATGATTACATGTTTATCAAGTGTAATATTGTATAAAGAATCTCATGGTACTATGGAATAAAGAGACATCTAAGGATTGTTACATTGTTGTCTTTCCTTGAGTTTTGAAAGTGTATGATTAATGGTACCAGTATCCATGGACGGTTATTTAGATATTTTTGGAATATAGATGATATGCGCATAATGAAGGGATAAGGAGAAAATTAAATGTTTGATAGTATTCATGAGCTCATGACTGATATAAGGAGAAGGTTATATCATGGATTGAGTATATAGAATTTTTGGATTTTGGTATGTGGTAAGAGTTAACTTTTGACTGCATTCATGTTTTCACTAAGGTTTAATGGGTATTCATTCTTCAAGAGAATACATGATTAAGGTATTCACATGTTTGTAATTTGACCAACAAGATATATCTTATGATATATGGGGGATAAATGATGGCATTCACATGATTATTATGTGACATTTCAAGTAATCATTTTCTTTATACTATGAGCTTGGACCGAAGTATTTTAGATAATACTAAAGATTGGAATAGATTATGTTGGACATAAGTTAGGATAGAACTTTTTTCAATATTATTGATGGGATTTTATAGTAATATAGCTTTATAAAAAGGACAACCTGCAGGACGGGCGACAGCCCATCGCATCGGACAAGGTTGTGGGAATCGAACCCACAACCGAAGTGCGACTGGACTTTATCGCCTACCACTGGCCTACAGGAAGTCCCTGGTTAGCATAAACTAGTTTTATTTTATTAAGTGATATTATATATGAAGTATAAGTCCATTTTAAGAACTATATATGATCAATCTCACTATAGATGGACTTATGTATTTTTTGATAACTTTTCTAACCTTTTGTTTGAGACAGATGGAATGAACCATCATTCTATCACATGATCTTCTAACACATCACAAATGACAAATTCAACTTCATTTCCTTAAGATATGAAGTGGAAATTGTCCAAAGAACAACAAACGGTGAGACTATACCAAAATCACGAATGTATTTCTTCTAATTTCATCAACTTTAGGGAAATGATCTTAAAAACCAAAAATGTTGTCCTAGTGCTCTTATATATGATGAATCAGATGGTACCTTAGATCGTCACAAATTTATGGATTTTTGATTGATGACTTTTCCATAGCCATGTTCTCTACCACTCTCCATCAGAACATGATGGTTATATTTCTCTTCCATATCCATATTTTCACCTATGTGGAAACCTAGTGATTAGTTTATTTGGGTAACTGTAACATTTCATACTTTTGTTATTAAAGATTGGTTTTGGTATTCCTTTTTACGATGTGGGTTTCTATTAAAGAAACTTTCGAATAGTAAACCATTTATAACCCCGACGAATTTCGAGGGCGAAATTCATTTTAAGGGGGGTAGAATGTTACACCCCGAGATTTTATGAAAAATATTCTTTTTAATTTCATTAATGTCTCGTGTTGTACGCTACACCAAAAGGAGCTTGCTCAACACACATCCTTGACTTGCCTTGCATTACACGCAATCACGACCTTCCTCGATAGCGTGTGTAGTACGCAATACCGAGTTTCACTAAACAACGATATGCTATTAAAATATTATTAAAACTAGCCATTATGAATAGTAATAACCACCTTTTAAAATTTTAGAAATTTTAACTCTCAAAATGGACTTCATTTTTAGATTTGGAGTATCGAATTTAGCCTAAGGTGAAATTTTGGTACTTTTTGGATAACTTTCATATTCTGATGAACAGTGAAAATTACTAAATTTTAATTAAAAACAACTTTTTTAATTGAAATAATTAATAGTGATAAATTATTAATTTGAGTGGTTTTAATGTATATTTAGAATATATTTTTACAATTTAATACAATGTTGGTCATTGGATGTAATTTCACATTTAAACCAGCTATAAACAAGTGTCAATCTTTTGATAGTTATTGTCTCTTAAAACCACGCCATTTGTTTTGACGACGGGAATTAATTTTTAAATTAGTTAATGTAACTGATATGTTTTGAATTTGGTAAAATATACATAATTTTTGAGTTCATAATATCAAATATAGCTTAGGCCTAATTTTTGGTATTTTTCTGGAAACTTTCATTTTTTGATGAATAGTGAAACCACTAAGTGGTAGTTAAAAAACTGAATTTTTCATAAAACTTAATTTTACCGCTTCTGTGAGTAGAATTTTGAAAATCCGAGAGACATGGTTGATGTCAGTAAGTAAAATTTGGTTCAATGAGATGAAAATAATTTTTTGGTGAATAGTAACTTTTTACTTTTTTTTACCTCAGTTAAAAGTAAATAGGGTATTTAAGGGTAAAAATGATATTATTATTACCCTAAAACATGTCCTAATTCTATTGGACAGGTGTAATTCTACCAAAAACAACCTTAGGAATAAAATATGACCATTTTGGCCCACTTGAATTAGATTAGGACATTTATTATTAATTTATTTAAAGAAGGGTTAAAATAGTTTAATAAGTAAATCATTTTTAATATGGGGTTACACATAAAATAAATTCGACTATAAGTATTCATTAGAAAGCTAAAAATATTTCCTACATAATTTTATTTTATTTTTAATTTTTAGACATTAAATAATTTAATTTATTTATGACACAACGATGATGCAGTAATTATCTTATTAATGAAATATTGACATAATTGATGTTATAAATACCCAAATAAATATAATTTGAGACTTTTTATGAATTACACTAATTTTCTAGGTTAATATGACATGTTAGTATTGATTTAATAAACTTTTTTCGAACTTATCATTCTATTATGAGTTTCACAAAAATCAATTACTAAATAGTGTCAAAATTGACATAAAATAGTTTTTAAAACAAATATTATATTATTAATTGTTATTTTATTCCTAAAAATCTATGGTTCGGCCAAATGACTTAGATAAGGTTATATATATTAATAATAAACAACTTGGGGTTCGTTTGGATTGATATAGTAATTTTATTAACCTTATAGTATAAGAACACAAGAAGACATGGTAAAAGTAAAATTATTTAACTTAATGTTAAATCTAAATTATAAGGTTAAAATAGGAACCTAAACTTTTCTAAATTCTATTGTATGGGAGGATTTATACCCATCCCTACCTTAGCTTCGAAATAAATCAATTTGGAGCTATTTAAAACCGAACTTTACTTTATAATAAAATAATATTTTTTAGTTATTCCAAAGGGGACCCTCTCCTCCCTTATAAAAGGGCACCTCCTCCCTCTCCTCCTCACACCAATTTGAGAATTCAAGATCGGCCAACCCCTGCCAAAATATTTTCTCCACTTTCCTAGTATCATCATAGAGGTCCTGGTCTTCTTCAAAGACCATCCTTAGTTCTTTAAGTGGAGATTAATTGAAGGCGCTTCAAAAAGAGGTAATATCCATTACCGATCTTTTTCAATTTCTTTCTTCTTCAACTTCTTATTATTTAGTTGTTTCATGATAAAGTAATAACATAAGTATTTCTTATATAATGATATGTTATTATAAATATGAAACAACTCTAATTAACCTTCTATCCATCCTACGGAAAAAGGAAATCACCGCGCGTGCGTACGTACGGAATACCGTCTCCACGACGCGATGAGATTCATTATCCATGTTAACCATACATGAATGATCATAAAGTATATATAATGAATAATAATGAAATATATGACATAATAATGATACTGGACTTATGTATATATTTATTTCATCTACTTAATTCCACTCAATTCAATAAAGAAACGAAAACAACGTTCATGCGTACGTACGGCCTACCGTCTCCATGAACGGTGTATTTCTTTCCATTTATCAATCCATTATATATATGTATACTCTGAATATATATTATATATAAATCATGTTTTAAATTCTGGATTTAAGTAATCCTGATCTAAGTAATCATATGAATAATTACAAGTTAAAACACGAATGACAAATGAGACGATTTTACCCAAAAAGCTACTTTAACATGAATTTACAAAATAACGGGTAATATAAAGTCATAAGTGAACCATATATTATATAATAACAATTAATATGATTCTTTAATAAGTCAATTACATTATTTAAATCATTATACAGGAGGTTCGGACACTTACGAAGTGAATCAGACCTAAGGTAAGGGAAATATCACAATCTCATTTTTATCCGAGATTGTTTATACTTTTGTATTTACTGGGGTGTATTTTATCATCCAAATCCATTTTTACTCAATATGTAATATTATTTCCATCCAATTAAAATTGTTTAAATCCAATTTTACCCTTCGGTGAGTTTTTAGTAAAAGATATGAATGGAATCTTTTGTTGTTTTTCATACGAGGTACTTTTTGACTTTTCCGACAAAAGTACGAGAATAATGTTTTTTTAACTTATACGGAATGAATGGATTTTTAAAACATTATTTCCAAGAATAATACTTTACAAGTTTTCAATTTTATTTTTAATCAACTTCTTTTAGTTTACAATTGTACGACATGTTAAGAAAGGAAAAATGTTTTTGAAGCAGAAAGTATATTTTCTTCAAGAATGGAGTTCAAGTGTTTTATCAAAATTATTTTCCATATAAGATAATAAAGGGTTCTGTTTCTATACCTATTATTACATTGATTTGATTATGTTGTGATGGAATTATATTTTTATGAATTCATTTATCTTATATGAATTGTTTTATGATGTCATGATGTTTAAGATTCCCATTTGTATTACATGGGTTATGCAATGTTGTATGATTTATGATTTTGTGGCACACATAAGAATGGTATCATTATGAGATGAGTGGGACCTATATCTCCCTCCAATTAATTGGGTAAAGATTTTATATCTCATGAGATAGACATGGCGGGAATGGTAGGTTATACCGGTTCCGTGAAACAGGACTGAAACGAGGGTGACTCGGTTCAGAAATGGACTTTGTCCACTAAGATAGTCTTGGAAATGAGTCTTGACTAATAAGAAATGATTATCTATGATTATGTGTGTATTCCACAAAGTTTCATGTTTTAAGTTATGATTATTGGGATTTCATTTCACTACTATGATTTATCCCATGTTATGAAATTATGCTCTCTTTTGCAGGTTAAGATTTCCAAAATGTTATGTTCTTATGAATATGATGTGATTGATATTTATTTTGTTTACCCTTACTGAGCATTTGAGCTCACCCTTTTATGTTTTCTTTTACCCAGGATATAAAGAAAGGTTTTTGGTAAAAAAAGGAAGATCTTTATGGGAGATGTTGAAGATCTTTCACCACGATTAGAAGATTATATTCCAAGTTTCCAAAGACACTAAACTATTACGATCCTTGTGTGTGTGTTTTTGTTATGTAATAAGTATTCCACAAAAGTAATGTAATTTCCATGTACGTCAAGCTTCAGGTCTCTACATGAAGGATGCCACCTCTTTTCCGAGCTCCGATAAATGGGCTTCGTATGGGGAAATTCTACTGGATGAAGCCATCGCTTCCTTTGTCTGAGTAAATTTGGATTTGTCAAAGCCCTAAATTTATACTAATCATGTGATATCTGTTCAACGGCTATATTAGCAACGGTCTAAATTATTAACATAAAACCAAAGAAGTTGACATTTTATATAAACATAAAGAGACATTTAATTAGATCAATAGGGATTTCCATTAATGAAACTTTGGGTCGTTACATAAAATGTGAACTTTACTCATAGACCCCAAAACAATCTGCATAGTTACTTGGGTGAAGCCGCATGATTTACCTTAACAGTGTGTTACCCGTGCACCCCTTTCTATTAAGCCCAAAACTTCCATTACTTCGACAAAAACATAAAAATTTGAACCTAAAGTCAACTATAACCTCATCCAAAAGACCCAAAGAAAAGAAAGTAATAAAATAAAATAATTCTATATATTAGAGTGTGACATGGGATGTGGTACAGTGGAGAGGTGCGGGTCCTCCATATGGATTTCTCAGACAAACATGAGAGGTACCTAGAATTAGTGATGGAACTTTAGAGTTGTAGGAATAATCATCATCCTAGGATGCAATGTGTAGATGAAGATCCCATTTATATGTAGTATAAGTTTTCTATGAGTAGACACACACACACACACAGATATTTGGGTTTAATTTACCTCTTGCTTTGGGTTGAGCTGATTTATATTATATCACTATATTTATCCCTTTGTGGTTTTCGGGGAGTCCTACTAGATATGTTTATACTCACATATATATGGTGGTTTACAATACATGTCATGTCTTATAAAGAATATTAATAGTTTGGTAGTGACATCACTGGAGCATAGTGATACTCGGGTGCATAGGATGTGTACAGTGGTCCGAATTAGATATTATGAGCTAGAATATCATAGAATTTTCCATTTCATTTTTTGTTAGGATGGGACTTAATTTTTGTTTGGGCATGTATTTTTCCCCTTTACACATTGGTTTATCTTTTTTCATACTCAGTTTTATTCCCTAGAGGTTATTCCATGCCTGGTTTACTCTAGATGTTACTATATTTTATTATTTTTCTACACTGTTTCATGGAGATAGTTGGGTGCATGTGTAAAGGTAAATTAGAATAAGGCCTCCCATTTTATATTATTCCTTCTTTATTATGGTCTCAATCCCCTAGCCTACTAGAGGTGGGATTGGGGTTGTGGCAGTTCGACCTTCCTCTATCCAAGAGGGCCCCAATGGGTCGGGTCGTTAGAGAGTGGTATCAAAGAAGTTCATTCCTGATGAATGTGTTTATAGTTTTCCCCATACAAGGATTGCTTGGGACTTTGGGAAATAGTGTCAAAGTGTCTCAAGTGAGAATTTTATCATATGGAACCTAGTGTTAGTTTGGAGGATGATGTATCCATACACCAGGATTCTAACTTCCTACTTGTCAACTTGGTATATTTAGAAATTGGATGTAGGGAACAATGGTACATACATAACATAAGATTGAGTCCTTTTGAGTATCCTTATTAAGAGAAATCCCAATATTTATATTCTCATCATACCGTGGTATGTCTTAATCACTTTTAGGATTCCTCTGTGAAGACAGTAAGTCAGGTTACCAATTTAGGATCATGATGATGATCCAATGAGTGATGAGGCCTTAGTTTAGGGGCCATCCTAAAAGGAGTTTCTTCTTGGTGGATAAGGAGTATAACCACCACATTTCAAGTAGTATATATAACTAGTGGAGATGACTAATGATGGGAATAGGTTTAGAATTCTGTATGAGTTCTAGTACCAGAGACTGCTAGGGTGCCATGGTGAGCCAGATCCCCAGGCAGCAGGGGATTAGCTTGATTTAGTGATCTGAGTCTTAAAGATCATGTAGAACCTAACTAATCAGAAGATTTCACTAGAATCTAGTTTTTTATATGGAGTAGTAGGGTAATGGTCGATCCTAGTCATGAAGACTTAGTATGATACAATACTCTCATGATTTGACTTCCAATAGCTATTTCATGCAGAGTATCGCTCTTTATACTGGTGATTAGTTTTAATTCAGGAGATTCTTGAGCTATAGAAGGGTAGTATTATTTTTTTTGAGTATGATGTGAGGTACACCAACCTTACATGATACTCCCTCAATAAGGTATGAAACTTTTACTTCTAGGAATGAAAGTTTGAGTAGGGTCTCCACAGAGACATTCTTTAAAGTGTGGTCCCCCTGTGCATTACCAAATATTCTAGAGTACTAGAGAAATCTCCGGTGATAGAGAGAATCCCATGAGAGGGGTCGCAGGTAGTTATAGATAGAAGTGGGTGTCATAGAGGATGAGTCATCTTAAATATATAGTAGGAACCAATTTGTAGGATATCATCATATGAGGCCTCCTCATGGCCAGAATCAGTCCCCTGGGCAAGCAGCATAGGGTTCACATAGGGGTTCCAATCAGCTCAGAGAGGGGAGATACTATACTTTTGATGGGTGGGGTCACATGGACCATGATTTATTGACCTATAAATCTAATGAGGTAAGTAAATAAGAATATGGACCACATGATAGAGGCAGTGTTAGGATTAGGGATCTACCAGGTATGACCAAGGCACCCCCAGGGGGTCAATTCTAGTATGTGAGTAGGTGTAAATCTGAAGGGAGGAGCTATTAGTGAGGGATAATGATATGGGATACTCCCAACAACACCTCCAAGTAAAAAAGTTTGGGAAAAGGGAGCTAAAAATTGAGGCTGAGGGCAGTTTCTAATTATGGAGGGCTATGACCAGGCTACATAAGAGATGATCCATGTTATGATCAATTTTTCTTCTACTCTTGAAACATTATTGATAGATAGAGATGTGAGTCATTCCATAATCTACTTATACCTAATATGGTATCTAGATCTTCTAGTTGAGACTTTATCCCAAGGGCTTTGGCTAGAGGTTTATACAAGGACCATTTCTCTAATATCTCTCATCTACTAGTAGTGGGAGATAGAACTCTATGGAGAGATTTTCTCATGGGAACTCTTAGCTATCATGATTAAACCATATGATGACATATTAGGTATGGATTTATTGTATATGGTTTTATTCTCAGATTGATTACCATCAAATATGATTTAGATGTCTTTAGACTGATGGGATAATATTATCCCTTGTGAACAAGAGAGATATCATGGTAGAGTGGGTGAGTCTTATACGAAGAAATCATCAACCCATCACCTGTTAGTTAGTAAGTTTAGACCTTGGAATAGTGGGATCTTTAGGCATCTGCATTCCTTTATAAGTGAAGGAATTTATGGAAATATTCCCTGAGGATGTTTTAAGACTACCTATGAGGTGGGAGATGGAATTATTAATTGACTTTTACCTCAGGATCATAATGATATATTCTACGACATAAAAAATGGACCCTACCAAGCTATGAGAGAGGAGTGTGTAGTTAGAGGACCTTTTAGAGAAGGGATTTATTAGACCTAGTGTGTCCCCTTGGGAAAATCTAGTTTTGTTCATGAAAAAGAAAGATGGGAGTTTGTGGCTTTTGGTAGATTATGATTACCTAAACCATGTGATGATAAAGAAAAAGTCCCATTTCCTAGGATTGAAAACCTCTTTGACCAGTTGTGAGGTGTGATTTAGTTCTCAAAGATAAATATCAGGTCTAGATATAACCATTTGAGGGTTTATGAGGCTGATATTCCAAAGACAGAATTTTGATGTCGCTACAGACACTATGAGTTCCTAGTGATGCCTTCAGTGTGATGAATTCTCCAGAGTATTTATGAATCTGATGAACTAGATATTTTATCCATACTTAGAATAATTTTTGGCTTTCTTGATTGATGACATACTTGTTTACTTTTCATCAGAGGAGGATCATGCAAAATATTTGATATTGGTCATAGACTTACTCTGGGAGAACCATCATTATGAAAAGCATTCGAAGTACTGGTTTTGGATCAGTGAGTTTCACATTATATGGAATTTCATTTTTGAGTATGGTTTAGTTATGGACCTGATTAATATTGATGAAATTATTTCTTGAGATTCACCCACGATATTGACATAGGTACAAATATTTCTTATATTGGAAGGGTACTATTGGAGGTTTATGCATGTATTTTCTGGAGTAGCATCCCATTTGACCACCCTGACATAAAAAGGGAATCTATTTACGTAGACTAAGCATTGTTAGGGAGCCGTTTAGTAGTTGATGTTGAGGTTGACTATTTCTCTAGTGTTGAGACTACCATAGGAGGGAGTAGATTGCATAGTGTTTTTCAATGCCTATGGAGCTAAGCTTGGCTGAATTTTGGTGTAGAGGTAGAAAGTGATCACATATGGGTCATGGCAGTTGAGGACCCATGGGAAGAACCAAGTGTCTCATGACCTAGAGTTGAATGTGGTAGTCTTCTCTCTAAGTATGTAGAGACAATAGTTTTTGGGAGATCACTTTTTCATATACTCAAACTATCAGATTCCTAGGTATATCATTACTCGGAGGGATCTAAACCTGATACGAAGGAATAAATTAGAGTTCCTATAGGATTATGAAATTGATATAGTAAATAGTCCTAGGAAGGGAAATGTGGTAGAAAATTCCATTACTAAGAATTACTATTTTCTCTTGGTGGAGGAAAAGGCATCTTAATAGTTGGATTCTTTGTAGTTGACCATGATAGAGGACAAGGGTGTAATTTTTATTTATTCTATGGTAGTGACTCCTTCAATTTGTTAGTGCGTGATACAATTCTAGTTGGTAGACATCAATAGTGAGGTTCTTCATGATCTGATATCATCAAGATATTTAAAAGATGGATTTTATAAATTAGGGGAGCATGACATCCTTTTCTTGGGGTGGAAACTGGTTCCATTTGCGATATAAGAGAAGGTGATGAGAGAGCTTCAATCTTCCCCCTGTATGTACATCCTATTGTAGAAAATATGTACAATGATATTCATTAGTAGTTTTGGTTAACTTGAATAATGTGGATCATAACTAAGTTCATGTCTCAATGTCTTACCTATCAGCAAGTCAAGGCTAATCACCTAGTTTGTGAAGGTTTGACAGAACCTTTTGAGATCCTAGATTGGAAATGAGATGACATATCTATAGACTTTATAATAGGGATTCTAGAGACTATGAGAGGCCTCAATTCCATCTAGGTTATAGTTTAATGAATTACCAAGTCATCACACTTTATTTCTATTAGAGATCAGTGTTCAGTGGAGAGTTTGTGGCATTTGTATATGTGTGGGATCATCCATCTTAATAGGGTACCCTTGATAATTTTCTATGATCGAGATGCTTATTTTATATCATGGTTTTGTAAAGTCTTATAGGAGGAATTCATGATTTAGGTAAGGATGAGTATAACATTCCACCCCCATATAGTTGGGAAGACTGAGAGGTCTTTCTAGATATTAGCGGATATGTAGAGATATTTTTTTAGACATCATATTGAGCTGTGAGAATGACTTTCCATTTTATAGTGTTTGATTATAATAATATCTGTCATTATACTAAGATCATTACACCTTTAAAATCCATGTACAAGATACCCTATAGGTTTCCCTTATACTGGACTGAGATCAGTGATACATCTCCAGTTGGTCCAGAGATTGTGCAAGTGATAATGGAGAAGGTTTAGGTAATCCATGAGTTCATGATGACAATATAGAGATGAAATAATTCATACATTTATCGATTCCATTAGACTTTTGAGTTTGATCAATGAGACAATATTTTTATGAGTGTCTCCCCATGAAAAGGATTGTAGATGTTTGGATGGGGAGGCAAGTTATCCCCAAGGTTCATTAGCCCGTTTGAGATCCTACAGAGGGTTGGTGAGGTTTATTACTGCATAGACTTACCCCCATAGCTAGAGTGGGTGCCTGAAATATTCCATGTGTCACAGCTGAGGAGATATGTGCATGATAACACACACAATATTGATTAGGGTGAGCTGGACATCAAAGATGGAGCTACATTAGCAGAGTACAATATGACGATCGGGGATTGGCGGGAGAGGATATTGTGAGGATAGACAATTCCCTTGGTTCATGTGTTCTGGAAGCATGAGAGTGTGCAGGAGAGATCCTGGAAATGAGAGATGTGTAATTAGTACCCCCACATCATTTTTCATCTTGTACTTTTTTGGGTGAAAATACATAAGGGAGGGGAGAATTTATTGTCTATGGTTTTGATTGATTATCCTATATATATATATATATATATGTATATATATCCTTGAAGTTTTCATGGTGTTTGGGTGTCTCAGGACCCTAGATATATTATATATTAAATATATTAATATATTTTAATGAACATGCATGCATCGTTTTTGTGTAAATTTCTTTTAAAATTGTTTGGGACCCCATAGGGGAAATTCAAGACAATATTTAATTACTAAAAAAATGTTTTACCCTAGCTACAACCTAAGGTTGGTCGGTTCCAGACTTTCGATTGAGGTAGTGGTTGGATGGAGCATTTAATTAAAATAAATAATTAAATTTATTTATTTTATTTTAAATGACTTAAATTAAAACTACTATAAATATGCCATTTTGAAATTTCACAAGGGTTAGCCACATAACCATGGGATCTTTTGAGAGGATACCAATGAACATTCTTATTTGGAAGATTAATATCAGATGAAAAACATAGATAAGATCAAGGTGGATTGAGAGGTAGAAAATGAAAAAGATCATTCTCATCACTGGAGAACACATTCTTTTCCAATGATTTAACCAAATCAAGGTAGGAAATTTCAATTTTGGTTTTTATTTTTTGATTAAATTATTGAGCATTGATTAATTATTTAATTCTTGATCTATGATTTATTTGATCCCTCACATGAAATCATTACATTATTTGAACTGTTTAAATCAAATTATTATTACAATGAATTTTTATCACACTCATATATTTTTATTATTCAATCATTGGCCAGGAACACTTGGACAATGAAGGTTTCACTTTGTTCATGTTCATTTATCCCCATGACTCTTCATGTTCTTCACTATTGGCCCATGAGGTCATGATTTGACATTTCCAAGATAGGTTTGAGCGTGATAGAACCCAAAGATTAAAGGAAGTTGAGTAAAAGATTATTAGGATTGTTATTTTCTCATGGATCAGGATGATTTATGGGATATGATTCATGGATTTGGTGTCCATAGTGACAAGGAAAATGAGAGAGACACTATGATGATGCAAGGAGATACATGAGGGCTCGGGTGGTTGGAATCCAGCCACCTATGATGGATCAGGCTCGGAAGATCATAGATCCACACACCATATTGTGTTTAGAGGTGGAAACAATGGTGGAAGTGGCCCATTGAATCATGTGAATACATCCTTGGGATTCTGTAGAAAACCCGAATACATTGTGTGTAGTCTATGAACACATGTCGTGTACTCCCCCATCCATGATGGTTAGTGTTATGGGGAAATATAAATATTACACACTATGTGGATATACCCACATTCCATGTAACCCTCCCCTATAATCCGACCATTTTCCATATGCACACATCCAAGACACCATATGGGAGGATACGCCATGTACTCTGGGAGTACATAGTTATGCCCAGGGGTACATGAGCATTGGTCAGTACCCAGTAAGAACTAGGTACATGGTCAGAAGTACATGATCATACCCCAGGTGGTTGAAAAACACCAAGGTGTATACTTAAACACCATGTAGTTCTATATGGATATCCAAGCTGTGTGCTAGGGAGGACACGACCAGAAGGACAGGTGAGGTCACACACCATATAATTTTATCAAGGACTTACACCTTATGTATCTTCTTATTCTAAACACGGATTTTTCCTCGTGAGTAACCTATCCTGAATTGTTTTCCACACAAAATAAAATGGTAGCCTTCATATTGGATTTTGAGATATGATTTGACATGTTAAGATCATGAAGATTCTTCAGGTGACGTTGAACCATTAAAAATAATTATAATGAATCATCAAAGAGATTCCAGGGTTGGAAACCCCCTATCATAATACGGTGTTGGTCCCCCATGCTTCTAACATTAGATAAGTGGAACCACTTGATAGACTAGGGTGTGATTCCTCTACCCTCTGAGTGGAACCCCCATATGATACTAGGGTGTGAGTCTTCTTCTTACAGAGTGTCACCCCCACCGACACACTTGGGTATGGGTCACTTATCTATACTTACTGAGTGGCACCCCCTATGATTCTTGGGTGTGGGTCCTCTATGATTTGAGTGGAACCCCTCTGATGGACTAGGGTGAAAGTCCTTTATCTATTTATTAAGTGGCATCCCCCTATCATTCTAGGGTAAATGTCCTCAATATACTAAGTGGAATCCCCCTATCATACTAGGGTGTGAGTCCTCTATTAGATATTGTGCCTCATGAGGTTATAGTGTAGTGGCGAGGTGTGGGTCCTCCACGTGGATTTCTTAGATAGATATATGATATTTTGGGCATTAGTGATGGGCCATTGGAGCTGTAGGTTGACTTATCATCATGAACTAGGTTTGGGACATGGATACCCCCTTTCTCTCTTTTCTAGGCCTCTTATGATTATATATATATATATATTGGGTTAAATTTATCTCTTAATTTGGGTTGAGTTAGATTCTATTACATCTATCTATTTCTCCCTTTGTTGTTTTTGGGGTTTCATACTGCGTATGGTCATGATTGTCCCTTAATGGTATTTTACCACACTTGTCATGTCTTAAATAGATGAAATAAAGTTCAGTGGTGACATCAGTGGAGCATAGTGATACTTGGGTGCATAGGATACATACAGTGGTTAGGCTTAGATTTTAATCACCAGACTTTATCATCTTTCATTCATTCCAGTTTTTGTTACGTTGGGAATTCATTTTTGTTTGGGCATATATTTTCCCCCTTTACACTTTGGTTTTACTCTATCATACTCAGTTGTATTCCCTACAAGTTATTTCATGCATGGTTTTCTCTAGATGTTACTATATTTTGTTATTTCTCTATAGTGTTTCATGGATATGGTTTGGTGTGTGAATAAAGATACATTTGGATAAGGATTTCTATTTTATATTATGCATTATCAATGCTTGTTACCATACCCTAGACCATTGTAGGTGATCTTGGGGATATGGTAGCCTGACCTTCCGTCGGCCAGGCAGGCCCTAGTGGGTTGGGTCATTACATGATAAACCCTTCCTCAATGGGTCATATTCCCTATGATCCATTATACCTCAATGATCCATATTCCTTATAAGTCCACCAAAACCCTCCCCTATTTACACACTAATAAAATGAACGAACCAAAAGGATTCATCCATGCATAAGTCTTACACCAACCATTTCTAGGCACCCTTCACCTATTATTCCTATCTATATGACTATAAGATTCATAGAACAACATAATTACCACATAATGTTAACCCATATGGTTCAGTCCTTTCACATTACATTAAACTATACAACTGAAACTACATTGGATTTGATTCTCATTAGCTTGGATACATAGGATTCCCATATGAGGTTCTATCCCAATAAATTATAGGTTTTCAATGGATGAACATAAAAGGAACTTCACTAGGTATTAGAAACAAGACCTTAAAATTCACTTTAATAGGTCTTGGACACACAACCTTAAAAGTAAATTCACTCAGTCATGGCTATATGAACTTAAAAGGAAGCACATTGGTCCTTGTCACACAACCTTAAAAGGTACAACTTATCTCATTAACCAACATCAAACTATGTGGGTTTTGATTCCCTGTATTAGGATAGGTAGGAAAAATTTATCATGAGTTTAATCCCAACTCCAAAACACCTACCATATCCGTAGATTGAGATAAATTATAAAGTTCGAACCTATATAGCTTTACACCATATTTTAATCATAAATTAAGGAAATATGGAGAACCTCTAATGCATAGAGATGTTAATATCACCACATGGTTTTAGTCAATCATTTTTATATGGGTAACTTGTAGTAATACTAATATCGGGAACGATTCATGAATATGTATTAAATCATTAAGAGTGTCAGATATTTGGTAATAATTACTCACAAAAGGGGTGAGATGAGAATGAAATTCCATTGTCTTAACCAATGAAAAACCAAAAGCATAATTTGTAAAGCACTAATAACCACCTGTCTTTGAAAATAAGTCCCACACTGACTCAAAATGCATGGGGCACAAAGACATGTTAGGAATTGAATGGTGAACCTAATATGAATCATTTAACCATGAAAGTGACTGATTGGCCATTATTTTTCTTACGATTACACATTAAGAGGATTTTTATTTGTGTTTTATACTCCCCAAAAACCTCTTAAAACTCTCATAAATATAAAACAACTTCTTTCAATGCACTATCCTATATTAAGATCCCTTGACATGATAGTGGATAGTGCAAGACAGTATAGCCTTATGAATATCACTAGTTGAGGTGACAAACATATGCCTCAGTTGTAATAATTTTTTTGGCCCGGAAGATGAAATATACATTTTCACCAACTCAATGTCTATAGTTCTAGGTAGAGAATTACCTGACATGAGAGTATCATCACAAAAATCTTCATTTATACCTCTGAGGCCGCCTGTGTAATCCTCTAGGAGATAAATCCCAATTGACTATCCTATTAATAATGGTACATGGGGAAGAAAGTGTCCCCTAATACCATATTCAAACACTTCTAGAGCCTATACTTATAGGTGAAAATTCCCACCTCCCATATCCTAGATAAGCGAAGGAGTTCATTGATATCACCACTGATATTCAAGAAATTTCCCAAAGATAACCTCTCATCCACTACCATTTCCACCACTGTATGACCCTATCCACTATGGAGTACATTGTGGAGGCCTCTCGAGATATCCAAGACCTTGTTTTCTAGACTAGGGAACCCAGGAGGAGGTCTCACTGAGGGCATTAGACTATTGACACTAGAGAGAAAGAACATATTTATATTCCCACTATTAAATACCATTAGTATTACCTAGTGGGGACCCAAGTTAAGGCACATATTCTTTATTGAACAAATTAGTGTAGAAGTGAACTTTATGGTCATATTAGGTTGAGGAACCCCTCTCCGAGGATGAGAAGAACTCTATGATCATCTGTTACAAAACATTTTATAAACCATATAAACCATGGGGTGGGAAATTATAGAGATATTGAAAGAGGGGTGAACACCTTATCTACATCAATATTTATAGCTGATTCCCCAAATTATCAAGGCTAAGACTCTATCCAATGAGATTTATGATAACCACATTATGATGCTAAGAAAGAAATTCCATCGAATTGAGTTTTTCAACTTATTAGTTTATTGGAACAGTACATCTGGGAACCAACATAAATTCCTTCAGTATAATTTCCTCATAAGTATAAAGGATGTAACCCTAATAATTTATAATACCCACCTGACATGTGTATCTGGGTAAGGGTGAGTACAAATCCCTACACTACACTTCACTCACCAACCAACAAGGATTATCAGGAAAGGAAACTTACAATGTGATTTCTTCAAATTTGGTCTTAGGTCAGAATTCCACATTGGGTAACTAGGTTTTCCAATGAATCTCTATCATTCATAAATACCAAAAGCAATGTATTCAATGATAGTGATCCATTTATTATATCTTACATCATGGTACCAATAACATAATACAATACTAACATTTTAGGTCGAAGATACAAATATTGTATAGAATCCCTCAAGGATGAGTAACTCTCATCTTAAATGTGGGATTTATCCACCTCATTCCTAAATAGAGGCCATAAAATTTATCAATGTCATAATAGTAGTTTCCTAGATATTATTACAAAATAAATCCCGTCCAATAATGATATTGGTATTTTTACCACCACCACCACCCTTAAGATTATCAAATACATAATAGAGGAAGTCTGTGGTGGTAGTAGAACCATGTCAACTCCATCTTGTAGGAATGTGGGCATTATTACTCCCCATCCTCCAATGAAATCACTCTTCTCTAGGTTGGGATCCACTTCCCAAGAAGTCCTCTTGCAGTTTTTTCTATTATGTGATCCAACCTCCCCATTGGGGAAACATTTAGTAAAATTTGTTGGGGAGTGTCTCAGGATCACCCTCCATAAACCACTTTTAAGGGAGAATCAAGGAGAACAAGTAATGATTCGTAGAGTTCATAATCTAAAGAGGTCCATTAAGAAGTAAAATATCAAGGATTATTTCTATTTTCCCCTATTATGGGTATTTAAAGGATGATAAATCTCCTTATAAATATAATAGGGATATGATTACTACTTCATAGTTTTTATCAATAAACCTTTTTGGTGTCAGAATCAATGATAAAAAATAGCACGAAACTAATGTGTAAGAAGTCAATGAGGAGTAATCCATTTGGTATATGTTCCATACCAAAATACATAAAAAAGTTGTGTGTACCTAACATCATATGTAGAATTATTATTTGGGAGCACCTCTAAATATTTAGCTACCACTTACTTGAAAATATTGGATCAAAGATAAAGGGAAGAAAATGGATACATGTGTATCCCACCCACTTCCCAAAGTAGATGAACCCATTTCTTACGAGGACAAATTATCTCAATACAAAGTTGAGTTAGATATATTGATGAAACTCAATTCTAAATTACTTAGAAGCAATATTCGTACTAAGCATAAAACTTGAACATAAGCTAATGTTTCTCCTTCAATACATATCCAATAAGAAGATGATCAAATAATAAAAGAATATACCAAGAATAAAACAATATCCAAGTCTATATGATTAATTTTCTTAACCATAGAGGACATGAATTGTAAATAATTTCCTCCATTGGGTCAGAAACCACAACTACGTCATGAAAGATACTCTAGGATAGATCAAATTACATATCAACATTAGATATAGGGGATACAACCATGTAAAGATTTTATCACTACATCTACTCAATAATATTCCCACCTAGATGTTTTTCCATAACTACTTGATTACATAAAGTTCTTATCGCTTGGATTGAAGCCTTGGAATGGAGACACACACCGGTGTATTCCAAGAAAAAACCCTATCTAGAATAGGTGGACATGATTCATCCTACATCCAAATTAGAAACACCACTATCCTTGTATTAAATGACATGAGAGATCTTGTGTAACACCGAACACAATTTTCATCCAGTTGTGGTCCCATGATGGGTACAACTGAGAAAAAAGAAGTAAAAAAAATTACGCACTTTTTTTAGCCATTGGTGGGATTAATATTTTTCTTGTTATTTCATTCTTTAAATGAGGTTCATTTCCAATTTCAAATACCTACAATGATAGTTCATCTATAAATTCAACTTGATGCTAAATAAGGAAATTGTAATTGACCTCTTGAAGTTAAAGCAATGTAAAAAATAGAGGGTTTCAAAATTCATCATGAGGTAGAAGGGAATGATATAATTTTGGAATATAAAACATTTATAGGAGTAACTATTGAATATTTGTATATAAAATTTATGTGAAGAGTTTTAGACACCACCAATTCCATTTAAACATCCTGATGGATTTCAAGATTTCATAGACGTTTCCCAATAGCTGGAAGATTCCATCCAATGCTCCTAGGAAAAATCTCAACAAAAACTGGTAGATTAGGGAAAGAGGATTGGTAAAGTTGAGAGTGTAGCTACCATGATAAAACTAACATTGATTCTATCCCTCACTTCAGAGATTGCATAATATCATGTAGCACCTCCTCTTGAACCAAAATGGTAGAAAAAATACCCATGTATAGAGGGAAAGAAAAATCTAGGTTTCCCAATGTTCAAGGATCATTAGAATAAAGTTTACACTTTCCATAAACCACTGGATATCTGGAAAGCAAATGAAGTTAAACTAAATGATTTTCTAGACTACTAACCCTTACATCTGATGCTAGGATATAATATATAATACTACTTCATCTTCATTGACATACTCTAGAAGATAGTTGACTTTAGGTAGGTCATGTTGGGAACACCTCTAGTATTAGTTGTGTGTGACTGTGCTACATCTCCTAAAGGAGACGGAGTGGGTATGTAAGTACTAAATAGTCATGCACATAAATCTGACAACTAGATATCCAATAGATCAATTAACCAGAAACACTCCATAATTCAGGCTAAACTGACTCATCCATTTGTGACCCTATTCCCCACCAAAGTTAGGGATAACATATTCATTATCACAATTTTACAAGAGTTGACATAATATTCCCTGATGTAATAAGGATTTGGAAAAGTAACCCATTCTAATTCTAAAGATAGTTCAGACTCTAGGATATCCTTCCATCATCATTGGGAGGTTTGGAACCATCCCACAAAATTAGAAATGAGTATCATCCTATCAAATGAGGTAATTGGAACCACCCCACCAAATAAGATTCTCATCGAATGAGGAGTCACAGTATGGCTCGGTCAAAATAATAAATTTGATATACCCTTTCACTATTGACGAAGATATATATAAACTACATTTTCCCATCCATAATCAGGAAGGAGGTCATATAGGATAAGGAGATTGAGGAAAAAGAGTTTGTAATGGATCCTAGAACTCTAAAATCATTTCTACTATGTCCATATATTCAATATATGCCATAAAAACCTAAATATAGTCACTAAAATGAGATCAATAGGAGAATCAATAAGACCCTAAATACTCTAGGGTTCATTTAGATTGATCAAATCATACTAGAAGTGAAACTAACATATATTATATTGTCTATTAAACATTGAAATATCGAAATGAAGACTCAACCAAACCTATAAAACACAAATATTTCCCATAATGTCATCCATTAGGTGGAACCACTGGTATAGTCAGTGTGGACCTCCAAAACCCAAGGCAGGGATCAAACTAATGGGTGGAATTTATAACCCATATTCCTTAAGTACAACATCTTGAAGCAACTTTCTATCATTTCAGCTTATATTTATGTCATATATTCAATTTAACTATCAATAGAACTCAGAGAAGCTCTTATTGAGGCCCTTTAATCCATCAAGAGTTGGAGGTTGAGGTCACCACATTACAAAAATATTATATTGTGACTAACTTTTTTGAATGTTATAAAGTCATTTCCTTCACCAAACATGATCAAGAGGTTGATATATAGAGAAAAATTAGACCCTTTTATGTATTAGGAAAATATTATCATATCTATATCTGTTGAGATTTGGGGGATAATGACATTGAAATTAATCTCATACCTATTTGGACCCTCCACCACTTGGGCTATAGTGAAGTATATTTTTCACCTTCCAACCTAAAAAAAGGGTATGTACAAAGTGAGAAGAAACCACTTGGAAGGATCAAGATGAAAACCCAATTCGATAATCTCATTTATGAATTTGAATTTATTATAATCCGCTAATACACACATTTCAACAACTTACTAGGAAAGTCATGGATCCATATGAACACGATAGTGCCATCTTCATATCATTAGTGCATGAATTACTCTATTAACCAAAAATATTGAGTACTTTATGGTGATTGTTTTCCTTTTGAGTTATGTAAATATTATTATATAGTATCATTGTTATACAAAATGGAGGTAAGTGACTAGTGGTACATAATACCATTCATATTTTTCTACTCACAAAGGAATGTAAAATACTCCAATTTATCCATGGAATTAACATAGTAAAGATTACGTATCTCCCATCAAATGGATTGAGGTGAAATCTATCAATTTGGGTATTCATCAGGTCACATGGGTTTTATTGGTTAATAAATTAAAATATATAATAAATTTATTTTCATATGATGGTTAGGGATACGTTTCTATCATATAGCTACAACTGATAAAGGAAGGATATTCCATATGATACATGCATATAAACCTCCTATATAAGTATATTTATAGGAAGCTAGGCCTGAACTAACTTCAATCAACCAATTAAAGGATATTTGATCAGGAGGATATCAATCATGTAAGAAGAAAAACAAGGGGTTTAGGCACATTCTATCACATTTTCATAGTATCAGTTACATCAGAGAAATCCTGCCATTTAGAAGAAGGATTCCATTCTAAAAAATAACAATAACTCTATATTGAATTTCAGATCTCAAAATGACCATCCATCTTCCACTTACAATAATAGAAAGGTTGAAGAATACAAAGAATAAGGTCTCAGTGGTACCCCCTAATATACAATGAAGTTGTTTCTATAAATACCCTAACCCCATTTTCCCAGAATCAGTGGTTACTATATTAAATTGGTACTAGATACAAGTTATCACATCCTAAAGGATCAAATAGATTATTAGTATGGTAAAATTAGTTACATAATTTTATATTACTTTATATTTGAAAACATAAAACACAAAACACTATTTTCTCTATGAATACCATTATTCACATTAACATATCCATGCATATCAATCATAATACACTTACTGATATCATGGGGAAAGGAAACATAAGAAAGGGGTGATCTCAGATTCTTTGTAAGGGTATGTGTAGAATGAAATATAATAAGACAATAATAATATGGAAGAAATTAATGATAATAAAATTGTTCCATATAAATAATCACATGATATTAACACTTATCCATGGATATCATAACCAAAAAATAATCACATAGAAATCAATAACTAATTTCATTATGATGGAATGGATAATGTAGGACATCCAATACTTACTGTCGAGGACTATTGATAAAAAAATCTTACACAAATTGTTAAGGAATAACTGAATTTATATAGTGAGTGGGATAACACTAAGGATTATAGATCTTCTTATATGAGTACCACTATAAATTAAGATGAAGACTATATTGAGGAAATGAAAATATAGTTGAAGATGAACTTCATGATTTTCCAAAATTGTTTGACAAGTTAAAGTGTTTTTTAAGGATTCTATTATATGTTTTTCATATTAAATATAAAAAATTTTCATCCATATTGAAGCTTTATAATTCAAAAGACGATAACCGATAAAGTAACACTAGATTTATAGAACTAATTTCTCTCCTGAATGATATGTCATTAGAAAATATTGAACTTCATTGGAGAACATATGATTTTAAAAGAATGTTATATTCAATGGGTATGATCTCTAAAAGAATTAGTTAATTTTCAAATGATTTAATATTTTATTACAAGGACCATAAATCAAATAACAAATACCCCATGTGTGGTAAAAATTGATACAAGTAATGTTCGAGATGATAAATGAATTTTAAAATTATTGAAATTTTTAGGATATAATATAAAAGGAATTATAGACTGTCCCATTTATGATAGAAGGTGGACAATCAATTAGGCTGAAAAATTCCTTGAAGACAGTATTTATTGGACATCATATATATTTATCACTATGATATAAATATTGATCTTGGAAAAAATAATTCGGTGAGGATTAAAAAAGGTAAAAATCCTTATCCATTAACAGGTGATGAATATTTTTTGAAATTAAAGGATATTTTCCCAATTTTTGGTAAATCCTTTTTTAACCTTATGAAAATTAGATGGAGAAAGTGATTATTTTTAATTATCATATTGTAATTGTTTGTATATTTGAAATTTTATTGATGTTATACATGTAGAAAAAATTTATGTGATAGTTTCATCAATACATCACTAAATGTTAAAAAAATGAAATATTTCTAGGTTGGACATGATTGATATAGGGATAAGTGAAAAGTTTCATCAAGTGAAGGGTGAAAGATGGAATTTTATTCCTCCTGTGGATTATAATCTTTATAGTAAAGAGAGATTTCATTTTTCAACTTCATTATTGGTGTAATGGTCCAAGAAGAGTATCAATCAAATATCATGAATATCATGTCGATGTCTAATTTGATGTTAAAATTCTTAAAATTAGACAATTTTCTAGTTTGGATGTAAGATTTAATGCCTATGGATTTATACTACATTCCACCTAAAAATTTATAACACAGATTAACTAGACATTTATACTTTTCAAAGTTGTATGAAGTAAAGTTATAGACCCAAGGATGTTGTTACACTACTAAAAAAGAGGCCTTTAATAGTGTTGGCATTTATTAGTGCTAGTAAAATGTGTTGATAATGTTAATATTTATTAGTGCTTTATTTTAACACTGATAAAGGGATCCCTTTATCAATGCTTTATTTTTATCACTTATAAAGAGTATCCTTTATCAATGCTCTTCTAGAATTGATAATGGTCCAAAATAAAATGAAATAATTAAACAAATAAAAATATTTTTTTAACAATTTTATATTAATTAAATAATTATTGTTAAAAATGAATAAATTGATTGTACATATATATAAATTTTAAAAATTAATTAATTCCAAGTATTAAAAATACATATTTGTAAAATGAGTAAAATGATATAATTAAACAAATAAAAATTAAAAATGGGTAAATTAAGAAACATATTAAAATTTTATTAATTAAATAATAATTGATAAAAATGAATAAATTTAATAAACATATATATAGATTAAAAATATTAATAAATATTATATATTTAATATAGTTATATAAAATGAATGAATTATAATAGTTAAAAAAATAAAAAATTAATAAACTTCAAAATTATTTAAATATTCATTAAGGAGACAATTATTAATATAAATGTATAAGTGTAATATATATATTAATTAAAAAGATAAAAAATAAAAAATAAACATAATTATATATAAAATGAATAAAATGTAATAATTAAAAATATATTAATGTCTTATTCATTTTTAATGTTGTTTGATTTTTAAATTGAACATATATCAAGCATTGTATGTTACATTGATTTCACACACACACACCAACATATAAGTAATTAATTAATTTTTACATACAACACACACAAAAATATTTTTAAGAAATTAATGTAATATTATATGAAAACACATACACATAATATTTATATAATTTATTCAAATTTTAGTATATTTTAAAATTTCATTATAACATGATACATTTAATATATTATGTTTTTATTCGGTCAATTTTATTAATTTATATTTAATACTATTATAGTTAGGGCATAATTTATTCATTTTTAATATATATATTTTTATTTTTTTGAATGTGATCATTTTCAATTATTTATTTATATTTATTTATTTATAATGTTTTAATATTTTCAATATGTATTCATATTTACTTAAATAAATATTTATATCCATATTTTTTAAAATAATTTAATATTAATTGATAAAACATATCCATTTTTTCAATATTTTTAAAGTATACTCATTTTGAATTATATAGTTTCACTCATTTTTAAATTCATATATTTAAGATTATATATCCAATAATAATATTAAAATTATTTTTGTAGATAAATATTTATAAGTAAATATATTTATAAATGTGTTTTAACTATATTTATAATATATATATATATATAATTTTTATAAATTAATAAATATTATTTTTAAATAATTACTTATATAATTATAAATAAATAATTATAAATATTTAAATAATTATAAATTTATTATAAATTTATTTAAATTATTAAAGTTATAAATCTTCTATCATCACTAATCTTTTAGCACTGACAAGGGTTCGTTTTATCATTTCTTTTCCAGCAATGATAAAGATCGATCTTTCTCAACGCTAAAAAAGATCTCTTAAAATAAATCCTTATCAGTGATAAAACATTAGCACTGATAAAGATGTATTTTATCAGCACTTTTTTATCATTGATAATGTCCAATCTTCATTAGTGCTAAAAAAGAACATGTAAATATTCATTTTACCAACAGTTATCAATTTAGTGCAGATAAAAGGGATCTTTATCATTAATTTTTTGAAACCAATATTAAAAGTGCCCCCGATCTACTTAAAATAACCCTAATTATGACTCAGTCACTCATGATTATCAATATATTGCAAAACTACCTTTATAATATCATGACTCCACTATGTTCTCTTAGAATAATCAAGGCTAGAATACAATGTATGTTATTTTTTACTTTTTCTATATATTTGTTCGATGTTTTTGGTTCCACAATTTGCATTTTTATGCTGTTATTAACCATGAAGAACCCTACATCTTATCACTCTCTCTGTCTCCCACTTACCTATACCTATACAACACCACCCCTATGCTATAAATTTTTCCTGCCTTTATATGAGACCATTGTGAATGCATCTTTACCCATTGTAGCAACTAATGGTAATTTTTATATGTTTTTGTTATATGATTTCTTGTTAGATTTTTGATAGTGTGGGTTTTCATTGTTTGAATCTTGTTTCCACAGTATGACATGCATGTGAAGATGAAAAATTGTTTAACATTATATTGGACTAATTTTAGAGGGAATTCTATTTTATATGAATAATATAAAGTGGGTTCTTATACATATTGTTTTAATGTGAATGGGTTAATATAATTTAGTGAAATAAAGTTAAAATTTTATAGTTTATATTGGTTAAAATTATTATTATGTTATATATATTATTTAATAAGGAAAAAACTATTTAAATTTTCCTTGAAATCATAATAGACATACTTTTTTAGTTTTTTATTTGATCCAAACTCAATAGTTGTGATGTATTTTCAAGAAGAGGCATGTTTATAATTTAGTGATAGATCTGATTATTAATAAATTCACTAAAAATATATATTCACTAAAACATTAATGTTATGAGAGAATATGATATTCAATGGGTTAGGGAGTCCAATAAAGGAGATATCATTTATTCCCATTATCAATGAATGGTTTCTAATAATTACCCATATTCTTTAAATTTATAATTTGTGAAAAAAAAGGTTGAATTTTTATAAACTAATAGAAAATATATTTTATTAATTTACTTTATTTAACATTTATAAATGAAAAAATGTCATAACATAGCACATGAGATCGGATTCTAGTAGAAGAATTTCCATATGCGATATCATCTTTAGAAGGTGTTATATAAGTGTTTAATTTTCTATCAAATTATTTTATAAATATATTCCTCTCCAAGAATGATGTGATTTTTGATGAAGTGACCTAATTTGAGAAAATTAATTTTCTTTATTTTTGTGTTTTTGTATTATCTTATAAATAAATTTCTCTTTTATAAAACAATTACATCACAATATAGTCCATGTACTCATAACCTGACTTGAGCTAAATCAAAATGTTACACAACTCTCAGAACCATCAACCAACCTCAAAAGGATTGATAATAAATATGTAGTGTTCCACTTGATCCATGAGAAATTGTTTAAATACCAACTCACATGATAAGTCTATCTATATAAGATAGCACACAATATAATCCCATGAATATAAATTCCTACAAGCATAAAAACAATAACAATTTGATAAATCCTAGTAAAAATAAAACCCTATGCAAATAACCAACCTACCATTGATGAGGAAAACTCTACAAGTCTCCACTAGCTATCATTTGATACTATATCCCTTCCAATAAATATTCAATCCTTGCAACCTTCAACCCAAGGAAACATGAGATACATGTAAATCAAGATAAACATAGAGTGGTTATGTAAAGTAACTAGTAAGATTTTTTATGATGATTTTCAATGCCATAGAACAATATGAAAACCATGTACTCATTTTTATTTTATGAAAATATTCCAAATGTATGATAAATGAAAGAAGAATATAACACATAATAGTAATTATAAACATAAATAACTTTTCATAGAAAGGAACACATGTTTCATAAATAAGGTTTTGTAAATAAGGATTCATTTTGGTAAGATAGATATACAATACAATACACTCCATTTATAAAAGCACACATTTTCAAGAATCTTGCGTGAAAATTATTACTCTCTTGAATAGAGATATATACTTTAATACTCCTATAAAACTAACATTTACTACCTTTATTTAATCCATCCTAAGATGCTTGATTGCCTTCCATATCTTGATGATGGATTGGACTCCCTATTTCAAACTGGCCTACCTCCCATCATTGTTGTTCAAAAGTTCATTTATGAAATACCTCATGAATAGTTATTATTACATTTTTTTGTTTTATACCCATCCACCATATTTTGTGGAAATTCACCTATGTTGAGTACTCATGCTGATAATGTCTTATACACATAATGATGTTACCAATCCCGAGGAAGAACAAACTATTGATTATGAAACTGCATAATTATTAGGGGACCAACATGATATTTATGAAAAAATAATAAGGTAGGGTCATAATGTTCAACAAAATTATTAAGGCAAGATGTTGGGGTATAAAATCTGAGGTTGGTTGGAATCAACACGACCAACCTATTGACCCCAAAAAGTCAATGTTCATTAGTTATACTAGGGTCACAACAAGGTTTAATGTTCCAATTGATTTTTTTTGTGGTGCCACATGCAACCTGTATGGAAGAAAATACTTTATAAAGAAATAACGATAATGCTACGATATAATTTCTCTATTTTACTGAAATAATTATATAATGAAAAATTTATTTCATTTTTATTATTCCTTGCTGAGTTCATTTAATTTAGAACATTTCCATAAGAAATTTGTCTTAATGGACATTGGAAAATCCCATAAAGGCTTCCAGACCCGTCTTACAATGTTACATCTTAAGTATGCGGAGGGTAATGTAATAACCCATCCATGAGTTTGTTATGCACACATTATAGAGTAGGAAACATGGACTTATTTCATCAGTTATCACAATGAAAAACCATTTTAGGTACATTTCAGTCGATAATATATTATTTGAAATTTTTTAGTTTATCCAACTTGATTCAAAATTGTTAATTTAATAAACAATAAAATGTTAATAAAATAAAGAAAAAGCATCAAAACCAACATACCCCTATCACAAAGAAAATATAGAGTACACTTCATTAGAGAAGAAATTGGTATGTATTTTAAATGAACAATAAATGTTTAATTATGTGATATGAAACAACCTAATTTATTTTGTTTATATGTAGTTTGATGATTCCAAATCTAAAACTACTTCCATTCCACATTATGTGCTATGGAAGCAGGCTTGTGTAAATAACGGGGGTAAATTACCTGATGAAAACACCAAAACTGTATGGGAAGCATGTGTAAGTATGATATAATTTTAATTTTTATGATTTATAATAATGTTACAAAAAAATTCTATTCATCTTCATATTTTTATATAGTTTATCCGCAATAATCAGTAAAAACCATACCCGGAGAAAAGATACTTTTAGTAGCTTTGAAGTGGAATGAACAATATGGCCTCATTAGAGGATTAAGTATTGGAGTCTCTCATTAAACATATTTTGAGAAGATAACACAAAATGAAGATACATATAATATGGTGAAATGATTATAGACACAAATAGACTCACTGTAAGATATTATTTTTTGGGTTGGTTTGGTAGACCAATATATGAGAATGAATCAAAGCAAACCAGCGAGCACAAATCAACACATGAACCAAATGATACCACTAGATTTGACGCTAGTAATTCTCCCCAACCACATACCTTACCCTGGTTAATCAATTTTTACTTTACTATTTCTCCTAAACATGAATCAAACAACTTCATAAAACATTATATTACTAAAATTATTCAATATATAGTTGTTTGTGATTTATATCATTCAAAACCAACACACCCCTGTGTTGCAATGGGTACAATGTATAATATATCAAGAGAAAATATACACCATAAAGACCTCCCAGAAGATCACATGAAAGTGAGGATTGAGGTATCTTAGGAGACGAATGCTATGTTAAGTTTTCCACTATGTGGTTCAGATATTACAATGGTCATTGATGCTATTGGAGCTTTCATAGCATGAGAATCTAATCTTATAAAGATACATGAGTCACATATTTAACAATGTTTTTGTATAAAAAACATTAACAATTGATGATAAAAGTTCTAAATTGAGGTGTGATATTATATATGGATAAAGAGGTAGAGAAATGGAAGGCCGAATCAAGAAAATATATTGAACCGACCGAGGAAAAAAATGGCCTTCTGAGAGTAACTTCTCCCTGCTATTTCTAAACCAAAATTTATTATCATTAAAACTACATTCATAGACAACTTTAAAGATAATACCATGTCGTACATTGAATATGATGATTAAATATATGTATATACCTTGATAGATTGAATTGGTCTCGAGACACTAAATGAGATTCTCAAGCATGAATGGATGACCGTCTCATTTGTCAATACATACATAAGATACATTTTTTATAATACATCTTTCCAAATAGGGAGATAATATGCTTATTAAAGTAATAATAATAATTATTTTCTAAAGGAGTTTACATTTCAACTATATAAATAGAATATCGTGCGAAGAAATATTTGGATTCATTAATCCCTATATCATTTCTATGACAGAACTTACTTTAGATAAGAAAACAACTGATAAGGAAAAAAATGAGTTGCTTAAATAGTTTAATTAACAAGTATTAGATGATAGACTCTTTTTCAGGACTAAAATGCAAACATAAAACTCTACACTATAATCATATAAAATATATTTTTAGTTTTTCCATTAAATAATTGTTTTTGTTTTTTAGGGTGCACTGGATACTGATCGAAGTAAATATGAACACCCTAAATATTAATTTTTGGGATCTAGTGCATGGATTTGTAACCAACTAACCACACATGATGTTTATTGTGAATATGTAATACACTACAATCAAAATTTTAAAAATAATGTTTTAACTAAATGTTCAAACTGTGTTTTAACAAGAATTTTGTTATGATAGTGAGGTCTCTAAATATATCGTAGATCATGGAATCAAGTCAGTTTTTAAAGGATAAAGGCTGTGAATTTCAAAAAATAGAAAAAAATTAAGACATATATATAGATTTATTTATCCATCAAAACATCTCAAAACAATTAAATTATTTTGTTCAATGTTTTTGAGTTTATGAAAAAAGATAATGACATTAATTTTGGATATTATGTTTTCCAATTTATGAGTGAAATCATAAATCTTAAAAAGAAAAGCATCCCCCAAGAATATTTTCTAAAGGTAATTACAATTTCATTAAATATATTTCTTAATAAATTTTCTCTATATTTTCTCAATATTATTAATATTTATGACAACATAGATAATCAAAAGAAGAAATAAATTTGTTTAGTGATGAGTGGGAAGTGTACTTTTTTGTTAGAATGTATACCAATAATAGATTTAAATGATTACCGGCTATGTTTGTGATCTAGTACAAGTTATGAACTTCAAAATATATTTAGGGGGTGAAGCATTAGTGTCATAATTATTATATGTTATTTTTTATATCTTTCTTAAGGATAAGTATAATGAAGGAAATAAATTTGTTTAGAAGTTCTGACCTGCAAACGACAAAAATTTTGTGCAATCGAGAAGGTGTATGTGGAGGCAAAGTTAGAGGAAAAGGTGGAGGTGGAGGTGATGGTGGAGGTAGAATCGGAGTCGAAGGCCAGTGTCGAGGATGAGGCAGAGGAAGATATGAAGGTGGAGAACAATATGAAGGAGGAAACAAAGCGTTTACTTGAAAAAAGTAAAATTGTTGCGAAATGAAGTATAATAAGGATCATACCAATATTGTGTTTGAGAAAAATTATTGAAAAGTGCACACAATACTTTTCACTTAAGATAAGATCCATTGTGCATGTGTTTCTGGTGGATTGTTGAAATAATGTTTTAAACACTTGTTTAAGTGATTTTATATAAGTTAGTAATCCATCAGTAAGATCATTATGTGTTTGAAGCATAAATTTCTCCACCATTTCTATTGAAGAAACATCTATACAACTCCCAATCATCAAAAAAGTATATAATCCATATTAAGTATTAAAATAAGTATGCATGTAATCAATAACTGAAGTCAGTAGGTGTATGAAAGAACTATTGGAGGAAAACCAATATTCATATATCATGGTCATCGAAGAGTTCTAGTGTCAAATTGTCCATTATCAGTTTAAAATCTATATTTTAATACAAAAAAGTGTCACTCACTAGAAACTGATCAAAAACCCTTTAATTTTCGTTATTATTTAGGATAATGATTTATAATTCATTTGTGACGTGTATGAACCAGTCTCATTTCAAACCCACACACTATGTGACTTGTATGACTCAAAGTGAATGTTTCCAGCTTTAAATGAAATTTTAGTAAAAACCACAAGTAGCATACTCAAAACTGGGGAAATTAATACAGATTATTTTGATACATTAGTACAAAGAACCATAAGTTATTTTTTCCTTGTTAGAATTAGCCTCAACTCAATATGACACATAATGTGATTGGTATGACTCCATGTTCATCTTTTAATTCAAAATTGTCATTAATTTTAGTGAAAAAACTAACATACTCAAAACCAAGAAAACACATAGATATTATTTTGATACATTTGGAAAATTATCCACATGTCATTTGTGATATGTTTGAATCATCCACACATCAATATGACTCACGATGTGACTTGTATGATTCAAAGTGTCCATTAACAGTTTAAAATTGACATTTTAATAAAAAAAGTGTTACTTACTAAAACCATGAAAATGTGCTTGGATTGTCTTGATAATTTAGGAAAATGATTAATAAATAATTTGTGATGGGTATGAATAGGTATCATGTCAAACCCACACACGATACAACCTGTATGAATCAAAGTCCGTGTTTCTAGTTTAAAATGACATTTTAGTAAAAAAACACAAAGTGACATACTAAAAAATAAGGAATACATTCTTATTATTTTAATAATATATTAAAATGATCCATAAGTCATTTTGTATGTGTAGGAATCAACTGAACCTCAATCTGATACACGGTGTGACCTTTTTTGACTCTAAGTACATCTTTTTATTCAAAATTGACATTAATTTTACTGAAAAAACATTAGACATACTCAAAACCAAGACAACACATTTGGATTGTTTCTA
This sequence comes from Viscum album, assembly GCA_963277665.1. Lineage (NCBI taxonomy): Eukaryota > Viridiplantae > Streptophyta > Magnoliopsida > Santalales > Viscaceae > Viscum > Viscum album. The sequence goes on along the minus strand of OY728135.1, from coordinate 1,814,391,033 downwards.
TACTCTTGGAAAATTATCCATAAGTCATTTCCGATGTGTTGGAATCAACCGTATCTCACTATGACTCACGGTGAGACATGTATGACTCAAACTGCCTATTATCATTTTAAAATTTACAATTTAATAAAAAAAGTGCCACTCACTAAAAACCTAGAAAACACCCTTGGATTGTCATGATAATTTAGGACAACGATTCATAATTAGTTTGTGAAATGTATGAATTAGACTCATTTCAAACCCACATAGGATTCCACCTGTATGACTCAAAGTGCTTGTTTCTAGTTTTAAATGACATTTTAATAAAAAACAAAAGTGGCATACTCAAAACTGAGGAAACAAATTCAGATTGTTTTTACTTTATAGAAAATAAACATAAGTAATTTAAGACATGTTGGAATCATCTGTACCTCAATTTGACATATAGTGTGACCCGTATGACTCCAAGTGTGTCCTTTTATTCAAAATTGACAATAATTTTAGTGACAAAAACAACTCACAAACTCAAAAATGATAGAACATATTCGGATTGTTTTAATACATTAAAAAAAATATCTATATGTAATATTTGATGTGTTGGACTCAACCACAAATCAATCCAACTCACGGTGTGATTGGTATGACTAAAAATTTTTATTATCAGTTTAAAATAGACATTTTAATATAATAAATTATCACTCAATGAAAACCAAGAAAAATACCTTGTATTGTCTTCATAATTTAGTAAAATGATTAATAATTCATTTGTGAAATGTATGAATCCATATCATGTCAAACCCACACATGATTCAACCTGTATGACTCAAAGAGCATGTTTCCAAATTAAAATGACATTTTAGTAAAAAACACAAGTAGCATGCTCAAAACCAAGGAAAACATTATATTTTGTTTTTACACTTTAGTAAAACAATCCATAAGTCATTTGGGACATATATGAACTAGACTCACCTCAATCTAATGCATGGCGTGACTGATATGAATCAAAGTGAATCTTTTTGTTTTCAAAATTGACAATAATTTTAGGGAAAAAACAACCAACTTACTCCAAACTAAGAAAAACTCATTTGTATTGTTTTGATACTTTTGAAAAAATGATCCACAAGTTATTTTTTACTTATAGAAATCATAATAGTATCAATATAACTCAAGGTGTGACTAGTATGACTCAAAGTGTTTTTATCATTTTAAAATTGACATTTTAATACTAAAAAGTTTTAGTCACTGAAATTTGTGAAACCACACTCATATTGTATTGATAAAACAGGAAAATTATTCATAATTCATTTTGACATGCATGAATAAATCTCATGTTAATCCCACATAAAACGTGTCCTGTATAACTCAAAGATACTCTTTCCATTTTAAAATAACTTTTTAATAAAAAACACAAGTGGTATACCAAAAAATTGAGGAAACACATTAATATTGATTTTATACTTTAAGAAAACAATCCACAAGTCATTTGGGAAATTTAGGATTAAACCGCACCTCAATATGATGCATGGTGTGACCAGTATGACTTTTGTGTGTTCTTTTATTCAAAACTTACCATAATTTGAATTAAAAAAATAAGTGACATACTCAAAATAGAGAAAATACATTTGGATTGTTTTGGTACTTTAGTAAAATTATCAAAAGTTTATTTTTGATGTGTAGGAATTAGTATCACCTCAATCTAACTCAATGTGTGACTAGTATGACTCAAAGTGTGTATTTATATACAAAATTGAGATTAATTTTAGTAAAAAAACAACTAAAGAACTCCATAATAGTGTTTTTATCTTGTATTTGTGTTAGAAATTTTATTTCATTTAAATTAAGTATTTTTATCTAATTTTGGTAATTTCTACTTCAGTTTCTGATGATGCGGTGGGTTGTTACAACAGATTATATACCCTATTTCTAGTGTTTTATTGTGTTGTAACATCACACCGCAATATTCCCCTTTATCAGTGCTACTAAATTCACTAATAAAGGATCTCTTTATCAATACTTCTAAAAGTTCTAATAAAGATATATTTTTGGATGCTTTAAAAATCACTGATAAAGATACCCTTTATTAGTGCTTGTAGAAGTTTCGATAAAGGGTTTCTATTAGAGATTTTTAAATAACCAATAATGGGATCTTTATCAGTGATGATAAAAGGTATATCTATCATCAATAAATAAAAACACTAATGATGGTGTATTTTATCAGTGCTTTTAAAAACAATAATAAAATTATTCATTATTAGTGATTTTTTTCACTGATAAAGCCGCCCTTTATCTGTGTTTTTATGGTGCTGAAAAAATCCTTGGCCTTTTAACTGCACTGTGGTAGTTAACGCTTTTCTATCCCTTCTAAAGGAAAATTCTAGCATGGTTAAAGACCTATTTTTTAGTAGTGTTAATAATGGAAAAGGATTTTTTTTTCATATTATGTGAATTAGACATGTTCTTCATAATTATATTATTTTATATAACTGTTTACATGGATAGAGAGATATAAATATGTGGTCCTATGTATTATAGATAGATGTATCTCATTGAATGGTATATAATGATATTGAAAGGGTATGTCCAAAATAAAATTTTTCTAGAAGGTTTTATGGTGGAGTGATATATGTTAAGGAAGCTATTAAATTCTGTACCAACTATCTATCAGATCTGGATAACATTGGTGTCCTAAAATCTAGTCATAACTAGAACCTTATTAGTATAGGAATTTCTTAAAAGGATGAAGTTTTAATTAACCTCATTGAGAAATATTATGCTCAAACATATATTTTATATAATATTATAGTGTCTTGTCTATATATTTAAAATCCTAGATTAATTCTTTGGTATTTGAATCCATCAAGTGATAAAAGATTAATATCAAATATATATAATAAATTGTTTATATGATGGTATTGAAACCATATTTTCAATGATTTATTTGAAAATTCGAATTCAATTTTAGAATAACATCTATTTATTTCCAGAGGACCATGTATATATGTATTATCTTACAGTGGTTATGTAATTAATATTTATTAAAGGAGTTAGTATGACCTAAACCATTTTATAATTGATATAATATGTTGTACAATATTTAATTATATGGAATATAATAAGGACATGAAATGTATGATTTCATGCCACCTTCCCTCACAATGTTAATGTATAATTGGGTTAGTCGTATGGCATGGAATGAGATTTTATATCATTGCATTCATCAATCAATGAAATATCAAATTACAATTTCCAATGTCTTCAAGATAAACTACACAGGTATATCATAGGGTAAGATAAGACATGTTAAGTGTGATATTGATGATATTAGAGTTGAATATTTTGATGGATATCATCTTCTTTAATGGATATAATTTAATGAATCATTAAACAAGATTTAATTCAAAGGATTAGATCATTCATGAAATTGTTTCATGGGTTGTCTTAAGCATTTACTAATGCATTATAATGAACAAGTAAATGTGACATCAATTAAGGTTTTATAAAGCTCACTGCCATGTGAGGTAGTGTGTGTGTGTGCATGTGCGTGTATTCATGATGCTTGAATAAGAATACCTCATCCCAAAGCTATATTCATCTACCTACATCACCTTGAGAGATGCAAGTATGTCATAGATGGTGGTGAATCCCACTTGTAGAATGTGTAATTTAGCTCGACTCATGGATAAATAATGGAGAGGGGAATCCTTTGATTTCATTTTTGTGATCTTCATCAAGAATAATGAATATGGATACTATAGTTTCCCATCAGTTAAAGGTATGATGGTATATTAAGTACTTAATTTATAGTTTATACATATTTCAAATTTATTATCATGGTGCTCTTTTTCATGGGATTTTGAATACTCATACTTATTCTCTTATGTGTTATTAGAACCTCACAAATCCCAATAGTTCTATTATATCCAACAATGTATCTATATTTGTGAAATCATATGAGAAATTAAGAATTCTAGTATCACATTCTATATCATGTTGTTGTCTTAAAAAATGATATGTTATACTATTATATGAGTTTTTTGTTACGATGTGTGATATAGAATATCATAATCCAACACAATATTTAAATATGTAGATTTACACTGGTCATAGCATATAACATCCTCATATTTTAACTTATGATTACCCACACCATGTTTTTAAAAAAAGAGTATCGTATCCTTAATACGTTATCTTTATTAATCATAAAATATTGTATATGATGTCGTATGGGATGATAGATAATTATATCATAAAATGGGATATAGATAGAAAATTATATATTTTTTTATATTCAATATGGATTGAATTTATTATTTTTAAATTGTTTATAAATAATGATAATGGTATTTTTGGTGATATTTGTTAATTTATAAGTCATTTATAAATTAATTAATTATAAAGGGTTTATAATTGATTAATTTTTTTTATAAAACATTAATTAATTAAGAATATTTAATATTAAATTTTAATATTAAAAATATACTTTATAAATTATATGAAATGACTTATGAATTAAATAATTTGTTTATTTAGATATCATAAGGGATAATTTATAAGGAGTTTGTAAATTAAAAAAAAAAGAGAAAATATAAAGTGATTATATTTAAATTATGAATTTCTCATAATTAATCAATTCAATTATTTAAATTAAATCCTTATTTTAGGAAATTATTTAAACATAATAAAAAAGAGTGTTTTTATTGATTTTTCAAGGTTTAAATAATGTTACGAATGTGTTTTTTAGAATATGTAAAGAGTTTTGATAAAAAAAATGAATTATAAAATGTGTATAATTTATAAAATATCATTTATTAAAAATTAAATTCCATATAATGAAAAATATGAAGGAGGTAGAATTATGAAATGAATTTAAAGTTTCTATATACATATTTATGTAATGTCTATAATGATTATATAAATACTATAATGTGATTATAATTATATATTATTTATGAATTGTTTATAAATGATTATCTCATGTTTAAATATGTAAATTATTCATCTATTTAAATGTCATTCCCTTGTTTCTATTTAGGGATATAAATTATACATATATTTCTAATAAGAGTGCGGTTTAGTTTTATGTTCTTAAACTACTTGCTATAAAATTTTCAAGCCTTACAATACATGCAAGGTATGATTACATATGATTTAATTTTCATCTACCTTTACCTCAGTTTGGGATCATAGTTGTTATCCTATTTATATTTATTGAATATTTTTTATACATATCATGTTTTAGAGTTATGATGAACTCCATTCTCTCTTGATTAAAGTATCCCTGAGGAGAGGGACTTGGGGTTAGACATCCCACTCGCCTGGAGGCTATGCCTTGTTTTGGAAAGGTTGGGGTTATCTATTTGTTTTTCAAAGATTACGCATGTAGGTATTGTCAATCTCATATAATTCTAAACCTTTAACTTAATAGTTAATGTAATTTATGTATGATATGTGTAATTCTTTTTATATTCCATTTTGGGGTGAGTAACATAAGTTTTGAGGTGTGTAAATAGTTTCACATCAATATGGTGTGAACATATTGATCTAGTGGATGAAATATGACCCTAAAAATAATTCATTGGAAACATGCATATATAAATGGAATAACATGATATAAGATGATGAGATTAAAACCACATCATCATTATAAGTGTTAGATTTATTCCAAAGTGGTACTTGTAAAAACCTAGATCAATTAGTATGGGTGATCCGAACCGTTAGGTTCTGATGGATTATCTTATATATGACAAAAAAGTAATGTGGTGTTCATAACTACTAGATTCCTTATTATTATCATTTATTTTATGATAAAATTTTCTAGGAAACCCTAAATGTTATGATACCAAAGTAATATAGTTGAGTTTATATCAATATTATAGATTTTTACAAATATTTATCCACTCAAATCTCAAATAAATTTATATTAAATCATTGAAAAATATTTTCTACCAGATATAGTCGTGTATTATTTTCATGCAGTTGGCGGTGTATGTAATGATGAAATATGAATCTTTTCCTAGTAGTGGATATCTTGATTTTATAGGGGTATTCATTTTAGTAGGAACCCATTTAAATAAAAATTCTTATTAAATGGTAATTATATATGATCCTCATTTGATAAAATCTTCTATTGTAGACAATAACGTAATTATTAATGAATATAACCTTGAGATAAATCCTTGAGAATAGATAAGTTAAATGTAATAAACTCTTGGGAAAAATAATTTAAGATTAGTTTTTAAGAAGGAGAAATGATATATATTTGAGAAAAATCTTTTCTTAAGTAACCATGTGTTTAATTTATTAAAAATTTGAGTCACGATTCTTATAAGAATCATTGAATGATTAACTATGGATTTCTATAGTAAACTAGATATGTACACCCAGATCTAGTGCTAAAATCATACTCTTTACCTGATGGATTTGATACATAATAAAGAAACCCATATTTTAAGTTTCATAATTAAAAATTAAAAAAAATGAAGTCACTTACATCCCAAATACCATTTATGTATTGATTTTTATAGAATTATATATAATGTGACATAAAAAATAGACACTTTCACTTAGTGCACATTTTTTCCAAAGAAAAATAGGTTCTTATGTTTACACTTTTATTTAATTCATATCACTTTTTTTTCATCATTCAAGATGTGCCACTATTGAACTTTCTATAAAACCAACACATCCTTAAGACCTCTAAAAAATATGTGAAAATGTGGGATGAGAAAAAAAATCATGGTAAGGGATATAAAAATAAAGGAATATTGTTAAACCATTTAAAATTTATGGATACCCATAAGTGAGTTTTTCTTTTCATGTAATTAACTTTGAGTTTGAAATAATAACTAAATTTCTCATAAAATAATTTTTTATCTCTTTTTTCTATAAAACATTTCATAATAAAGTATAAAATAAATATAATAATTCATTAGGATTTCTTTGAAAAAAATGAAATTTTTTCCTTGGAAATAAACTTTTCTAATAGATGATCATAATCTTTCTTTTAAATCATAATAAATTTTTATTGCCTTTTGAAATCAAATTATTTCAATAAAAAATAAATAACTTGAGTGTGAAATATATCCAAGGATAATAATATATGGAATGACATGGATAAAAATAACTAATTTTATGATGATTGAATTCATAATCTCAAACACATAATCTTATTATTAATGCCTCTCAACCGAGGTATCTTTTATATCCCCATGTCAACTCAACCAAGATATCTTATATTAAATTGGAAAGTCATATAAAAATTACCCAATCTATTTTGTCTCATGAGACATACTAGTGCATCGAGGGTTTATTTAATATTCATAACCATCCATTCACTTATTAATTCTAATGAATTCATCAAATAAAATAAATTATTAACAATATAATACACAATAAAAATAAAAATTCATATTAAATAACTAGAATATGAAATTCCACTATTTTACTCAGACATTAAATAAAAAAATATTATAATACATATATAGAAATAATTTGGATGGTAATATTATATAATTTTACATAAAAATAATATATATAATTAAGGGATGTTGACATAGGTGAAAGCACTTTTATAAAGACATTATAAAATCTCTTTGAAAACATGAATAAATATCGATTTATTTTAAAAATATTTTTAAACTAAAAATAAATAGAATAAATGGAACATGATTTTATTCTAAAAACATAATTGAATTATTTATAATAATACTTATAAAAAATAATATCTATGACGGTGGTAAAAGGCGGTCATGTGGTAAACGTTAATTTTTTTTTATCATTTTGTGAAAATTCAAAATGACCTATATGGGAAACATTGAAATAATTAATTTAAATTATGGTAAATAAATTAAAAAGTAGTTTAAAATTTTATTTCTTATTTTTTAATATTAAATAAGGAAATTTTTGAATCATTTTAAGAACATGGACATGGAGGAGGAAGATTATGAAAGAAAAACATGAAAAAGAGCTTTAAAAAATACATAATTGGTGTCCTGAATCATTTAATTTATTCTATGACCCATAAATAATAAAATTATATTAATAATTTAATCACTTAATAAAATTTTTAATGGTAAATATTATTCATTTTAATTCCATCATTATCATGTTTCTTTTAGTTACTGAATATGTTAAATTTTCATTGGTTATTTTGAGGTTTCACGGTTCTTAATTTACAAAATGACATCAGTAAGTTGAATGTGGTAAAAAGGGTAATAGATTAATCATTTATGAAATATTAAACAAGTTATAATTATCATTTTTATGCATTAAATATAATTTTAGAACCATCCATGTAAAGTGGGTATGAAAAATAGATCACATCATTTTAGGAATATGATAATCTATACATACGTATGAATGTCATTTCCATTTTGATATTTGGTGGTAATGAAATAAAATAGATAATATTTTAATTTTATATAATAATAAATATGTTCTATATGTAATATTTATTAACTATTTTCTTATGACCATCTATCTGACGCAATGACAAAAAAGGAATCACATTACTTGGTGGATGTGGTAGTCCCTACGTAGGCATAAACGATGTGGTCATTTTCTTTTGGATGAAAGGGTAAGATGGTAGTTAATATATTATATTTATAAAAATTAAATTATGTAATATATATAATATATATTCATTTGATCCATCATTTCAACCATTCATGTGAGGTAGTGATGACAAAAATACATCGCTTTAAGGAGATGGTAGTTCGTACGTATGCAAGAGCGAAGAGTTCATTCCCCTTTGGATTGAAAAAGAGATGAATAATGGTTTTTTCATAAAAAGAAAAAAATTAATTATATTTAATATACTTATTTTATTATATTATAATGGTTATATAATATTTTAACGTGGTGGAAGAATAAATAAACATGAAAATACTCTATTAAGAGTTGTACCTCTTCTTTTTGAAACCTCATTTGGCTTACTATTTAAACTTCTAGGTTGGTCTTTTGGTGAGAAAATAAGTTCTATAAAATAGGGAGTAAGGTTAATATGATATTTTGGTATATATTGGTTGAGATAAATTGGTCAATAGTTGTGACAAATAGAAGAGATGAGGTGTCCTTTAATAGGTGAGGTTGGTGGGAATACTATAAATATGTAAAATATTAATATATATCACACATATAAATCATGTAAAATGAATTAAAAGTGAAAAAAATTCATATAAGGAGGATAAAGTTGAAACAATTCAACTAAAAAATGGATTACAAGTTTAGTTATCATTTTAAACCTTATCTCAATACTTAAACCACTCCTTAACAAATTTAACCTTAACCATGGTAACATAGTTTTCAACCTCTAAGGGATATGAAAGTACTTATAAAATTTCAAGTGTCACATACATGAAATAAGAATTATATTATCAACCATTTCCCATTATTTTTTGAAAATATACGTTTTTATAAATATCTAATGATTTAAAAATAATAATTAAACATTAAATATCTTTTAAAATCATTCTCATAACTATTAACATATGTTAACATTAAAGGCATCAATATAATAATGTAATTAGAAAATAAATAATTTCTCCATCATTAATAATTTATTATTATCCATTAAATTCATGTAACAAAATAATTAACCCATAAATGTTTTGTTTTAATGTTTTTAAAATAAATTTCATGATTTCCATACTATTTGCATATGAGTTGTATTAGTGTTTCATAAGTGTTTATGGTAACTATATTATCAATAAAAATTGAAAAGTAATTACTATCATAAAATTTATTTATTCATATTAAAAAAATTTATAACCATTCATAAGTTATTTTTATCCCAATAATTATATTTTAGAGATATCAAAATAAAGAGAGTGACATTCACTACCACAAAACTTGGCAAGGCCAACGCCACCACTTTATCAGCGCTAACGAAAAAGCGCTGATAAAGGAGGGGCCTTTATCAGGGCTCAAAAAAGCACTGATAAAGGGTGCCTTTATCAGCGCTAAAAAAAGCTCTGATAAAAGTACCCCTTTATCAGCTCTTTCTTTAGCAATGATAAAGGGCCCCCCCCCCTTTATCAGTGCTTTTTTTAGCGCTGATAAAGGGACCCCCTTTATCAGCGCTTGTTTAGTAGCGCTGATAAAGGGGGGGGGATTTATCAGCGCTTTTTTTTAAAAGCGCTGATAAATGGCCGACTTCAAAAAGAATTAAAAAATATATATTAATATATAAATATAGTTATATAGTTATATTGATATAAATATAATATATAATTTTTAAATTTATTTTAGATAAGTATAAATGTACATTTACACTTAATATATAAGATATTTAGTGAAAATGGATTCGTAAAAAATTTAAAAAATATTTTTAATTAATAATTTGATAATTAATATGGAGTAATAGTAATTTAATAACAATTTGAAGAATAAAAAAATAAAAAAATAAAAAAAATAAAAAAAGATCTAAAATATGTTGAAAATGCAACTCAAACTTCAAATGACCATAACTTTTGATCCGGGTGTCCGTTTGAGCTCTACCACATATCAAATCGAAGCCTATGACGAGATCTATGTCTTTGTGTCCTGGGGGAACCATGATCAAGAGAATTTTTCGATGCCAAAAAGGGCCAGAAGGCCTCCAAAACTGAGTTTTTAGTCGCGGTACCAAGATTTTGTAACATTTTGTGGATTGTCAGCCTCGTTTAAGGGGGTATTATTGGATTTTTTTTGTGGGGACTGAATTTATTTTAAGGTATTACATTCATATTGATATTATTTCTTTGAAATTTTATCGTTTTTATAATGAACTGCTATTTATAATCAAATATATAACTATATGTACATATTTTTTATATATTCACACCTAAAAATTAAATTTTTTAAATAAATAGTTAAACATATTTACATATAAAATATACTAGCTTTATAGAAATAATAACTAATATCAATTTTATTTAAAATACCAATATATGAATATTTATATAACTACTATATATTAATATAACTATATATATATTAATATAACTATATATATATTAATATAACTATATATATATTAATATGACTATATATATATATATATTAATATAACCATATATATTAATATAAATATATATTACTGTATGAATAAATATAACAAAATATATATATAAATAAATATATATATCATGAATAAGAGAACAAATCAATATAGGGTAGTGCCAAAGGCTTTAGGTGTGCATGGGGGAGGTCTTGAGATCAAATCTGGGTGGAGGAAAGGGCACACGCGCTAGGGTGATTTAAATGGCTAGCGCTGATAAAGGGTGTAGGTTGTGCGGGCGGGCACTGGATGTGCGGGAAAGTGCTGATAAAGGGGGGCTCAAGCGCTGTAAAAATCCCCCCACGAGATTGGTAGTATTTTTTTTATTTTTCTTTTTTTATCAGCGCTAAAAAAAAGTGCTGATAAAAGGGGTCTTTTATCAGCGCTAAAAAGAAAGCGTTGATAAAAGACCCTTTTATCAGTGCTTTGTTTTATCGCTGATAAAAGACCCTATTTATCAGTGATTTTTTAGGGCTGATAAAGGGGACCCCCCCTTATCTTCACCGGAATTATCAGCGCTTTTTATAGCGCTATTAATGGCCATTTTTAGCGCTGATAAAAGCCATATTTGTAGTAGTGATTTTTTAATTATTATTTACTTATAATAATATAAATCTCATAATCAAAATAAATTGGCTCAAAGTTTCAATATTTTAAAATATAATATAATAAGGGTAAAAATAATATTATCTAATAATAATTAAGATGATATTTTGTGACCTTATCAAAAAAATTTAACCTTAATCAACATGTTTTAACCTTTACTATGGCGATAACAATTTACCATAGTAACTATTCATTATGGCCAAAAATGAAATTCAACTCATTACTATATTTAAAAATCCTATTTCCAAATATTATATCCATTTTTAAAGATTTAATTTTTATAAGTTCTAGAAATTAAATTAAATAATAGTTCACAAAATACAATGAAAAAACATTTTTAGAAAAATACCAATTTTAGGCATAAAAGTTATTTTATACCAAAATAATTAATATTTTTTTATTCTAATAGAATTAATTGGATTATAATAAAATTATAATTAGTTTACTTTAAAACCAAGACTAAATTGAAAATTTAAATTATATTTATTAAATGAAAATAAGTGACATTATTTTCAAAATCGATAATCTTCACTATTTACCCTAAACCAGCCTTTTTAGAAAAATTTATCTTAATATTATTTTAACATGATCATTTAAAAAATTATATCCCTTTGATCAAATAAATTTATAATAGTGGAATAATTTAAACATAATATCCTCACAAAAAATGAAATATAACCCATTTTTGAAGGAAATGTATTTTTAAAACATTAAATGAAGGTATACTCATTATTTATATAGTAACAAAAATTAGATGAATGGTAATTTATTTTATTAAATATATGATCCATACATTTTATTAAAATTATTCACCTATAGTCATTAAATTAATTTATTTTTATAAAAATACTTTGTGCTCATAAATATGTTTTCTAAAAAATATCTCCTTTAATCATATATGGTCTTATTTAAAATTAATTTCTTATTTACTAGGCATTAATCTTTAATTTGAATGAAGGAAAAATTTTCTACATATATTTCATAATATGGGTAATCTGGTTCATACCCGCCAATCCTACAGTTAGGCTATAACTATCATATATAAATAATAATATTTCTATAGTATACCATAATTCATTTTAGATCAATATACCACATGGTACATTCTATAAAGAATAGTATAATTTAAATGATAATTAATTATCGAAATATTAGGGTCTTTCATTCCAACCCACCTATAAAAGGATTGTGCTCATAGTTGATTTTTTTCCCACAAAAATTAATGTTTCTTTACTTAGGTGTATATATAGATTCAAATTTTATCTTGATAAGGAATTTCTATTTCACTATTAGTAAACTTATTATCACTTAAAAATTCATAAAACCATGTATGTACTATTATATGGATCATAATTGTTAATAAGTTTCCAAAATAATACCTTGATAGTTAAGAACTATTTTCCATATAAGGCTTGAAAAATTTGAGAAATTATTTTCCCAACGAGATAAATATTTTAGGAAAATATACATTATAAATTTTATTCCACTTCATAAGGGGAATTTCATTCTTTGTTTTTGTTGTACCTCTCACTCTCTCATAATGTTTTCATGATCATAAAAACTCAATTATGTATCTAATAATTTCATTTTATTTGATTACATTTTCTATGTTGAGTTTTTATTTTTTGAACATGATGATACAAATAAAAAAATCATCTTGAACTTGTTGTATTGTGTTAAAGTATTGAATTATAACTAAGGATCAATAAAGTTATTTGTTTATGTTTTAAAGTAAATATTGATATCATGGAGTTATGTAATTGGTTTAATATAATAGTATCAAATGAATTGAGTATTTCATTAATATCATATCATGATAGCAGGAAGCATCAACCACTCAGTGGCATAACACTGGCTACCCGGTGGTGAAGGAAAGATCCTCTAGCATGCCAAAATCCCACAAACAAGTAAATTGAAAATTAAAGGACATGATTATCTATCTTGAGTGAACTGGATATCCATAATCCATTAGAGACCCACTAGTGGACGTTTTCAAGAGGTCCATGAGGCTAGGAATATCCCTAGTTACCATGTTGTATCCAGCGACTACCTGATGGTGTCAAGAGAGGTTATCTGAAGCAGAATTTATTATGGAAAAAATAATTTTTTGGTATTTTCAACTAAAATGACCTGGATGGATTCCAAATAGTTCCTATATCTTTTGGAATTTATAAAAAGATGAACTTGGTGGATCAGATGATAAAAATGGACTAAACAAAAAATTGGATAATTCAAAAGACGAATCAAGAGATCATGTCAATCAATATCAAATCCATCTTTCAAGATCCAATGTTGATTATCAATATCTTAGGTACACTTCTAGATTTACCAATTTATCTATCTTTTAAAATAAAATCATCCGTATTTAGATATAAGGGAGAGTCTTTGTAATGTCAATAATGCTAAAAAATATCTCTCTTCTCACCCCATAGTTTTACAAAGGGTGATCACAACAACAAAGTGAGGGAAGGGTTATCACAACTGAAAAAGTGAGATATATTCATAAATTGGTGCTTACAAGTGATAAAATAAGGGACATGAGTTTATTACAAAAACTAAAAAAATGAAATGGAGGAATTGGTTACTTGATCTCTATTAAAATCAAAGGAGAAATACAACAACCTCTTAACAGGAGGGGTGTAGACATTGGTGATCACGTTGAGCTATTTACAAACTCATTAATAAATTCTATCTACCTGATTTTTCACATCTTATTTCTTTTTATATTCTATAATCATCTTTAAAATTACATCAATACACCTTTATTATATCATTTCACTTATACAATAAAATTTATTGATTAATTTTTTTATTATATTTGATATAGTAATTTAATCGAATTGAAATAATCATAATGTTATTCCACCATATTTATGCAGTAAAATCATGATATCACCTGATTTGATTAATTAATATTTATTTTTCAAATCGATCTTTAATATTTTAAATTTTTAAATGGTTACTCATGTTATTATTATTATTATCTTTATTGAGATATTTTAATATTTATATCATATTGATCCACCGTATTTCTATCATAACCAAACCTAAATTTTGTAACAAAGGAATTTTGAACTAAACCTAAACTAGTTTAAAATTATGATTATATATGATATAATCTTTTTTATATTTCCAAGGTTCTCTGGAAGGATATTCTTTGAGGTGGGATGATTTTTTAATGGAATAAATTAATATTATTATAGAATAACTTTTCCATAATTATTATTAGTATAGGTTATCCTATATTGAAAATTATTGTGAATGAATACATCCCAACAAAATTATCTGAAGATAAATGAACTCTCCAAGATATTGCATCCTTTGAACTTAATAGAAAATCCATGATCTCTCTTCATTATGGGATTGACCAAAATGTATTCAATTAAATTTCATATTGTAAAACAACACATGAATTATTGAAACTCTTAGAATCTACACATGAAGTCATGAATAAAGTTAAATATACTAGATTGGATATGTCTATAAAATACTTTTAAGGATTCACTAGAAATAAAAATGAATCTGTTATCAAAATGTTCAAATATTTATTGAAAATTTCAATGGTTTAATGTATTTTTGTTGATTTTTTTCCTGTCAGAACATTAGTAAATGTTATTCTATGGGTATTTCCTTGAAATTGGGAACATAAGATGACGATGATTCATAAAGAAAAAGTCACGATGAATATAGTGATCAAGGATCTTATCATATCTCTTATCACATATGAAATAACCATGAAGAGATAAGACAATAATGAAGCCAAATAATCCATTAAATCTAATGAATCCAACATATATTATTTTCTTCAAAGAAATAAATAATGAACATTAGTTGAAAAGTGAATAAAAATTTAACATTTAGCAAAGAAATTCAATAAAATAATGAATAATAAGAAATCAACCTACCATACCAAGAATAATGGAATAGAAGTAAGATTCTATGAATGATAAAATTACGGTCACATCGAGTTAGAATGTCCCATCAATAAAAATAAGATGAAAACGTTAAAATAAGGTCAAAACACTCTTAAGGTTTCATCTTGGAGAGCTAGTGATTACTCTCATGACTCAATTTCCACTACATCCTCAAGTGACAGAAGTTTAAAATTCCTTATGGATAATATTGATGTAATGGACATGGTTAATTATATGACTTCATCCTGTAAAACTTATTCCTATTATTAATCAATTGATCTAGATTATAATGTGATTAAATGTTCTAGGTATAAACTTAAATAATTTTTTTACAAATTTTTGCTATGAACTTGGAACTCAAAATGAAATGTAAACAAATTTTTAATGAAAATGATCAAATTTATATAGATTTTTTTTTGGTTTTTAAATTACAAGAACAATTTTTTTTTATAATTAATAATCTTAAATAAAAGAGATTAAAAATTCTCTCGTGCAGTTCACCCATGGTGATCAATATCTAGATATGATTTCAGGATTTATTTTTTTATAAATGTAATTCTAGAATATCATTTTCAGATTCAAATAATTTCTCTTAAAACCACAATTTTTTATAAGGATGTTCCAGAAAACAATTTTTTTAATTACTATTAAAATTTTGACCATCTTATTTATAAGTGTGATTTAAAAAATATAAGACATATGAATTTTAAATATATTCACCTATATTCTCATGTTTATAATAGAAAATATTTTACTAAGTATCTTTGGGTACCTCATTATCCTTTATCTAACATTGTTAGAAATAGAATTGGGGTACCAAAATGGAACTCAAATTTGATATTTTACTAAACTATGCTACTGGGACTTATTTAAATATCATATAGTGGATTTTCAATAAAAGGGGGGGGGGTCCATTTAAATTTAACTTTTATAAGAATTTTTTGTTTAAATATTTATTTTGTTTTACTCTAAATGTTTTATGTAGTGGGAGTAGCCTTTTAATAATTATTATTTTAATGGTTACCACTCTTTATTATATTAGTATGACTATTTCTAAAAAATTTTATGAATTATTATTTTTGTGACATCATTTTTAAGGAATTTATTATAAGAATATAATTTTCCAATTTTTTTTGTAATTATTCTTAAATATTTGATATATCTATATATCTTAACTCATGACATGATTGATCTATTATTACCTCTTAATCTCATTGTTAATTTTTTTAATCTTGACATTATCAAAATTTATATTATTATTGAAAAATTTTAAATTATTTAACTCTCACTTTCTCTTTATTGGTAATGTTTTCTTTTCTTATTTAAATGAACCAATTATGGGGAAGCATAATTTATTTTTTTCTGGTGAAATTTGGACATGTTATTTTACTCTCTTTATACATTTAAAATTAATTTATATATCTCACATATCTCTCTATATCTACCCTCTTTGTTTTCTTATTATTTAAAGAGGAGATGTTGTGTTTTGAATTTCTTATTTTCAAATCTTCTGATTTCCCCTTTTTCAATTTTGATTTCAAACTCTTTTGAGTTCAATCTTGGGATTAATTTTAATTTTTTTATAATTATTTTTTTAAGAACATTTTTATTTTTATTTAAATGTTGAGTATAAATATTATATTTTTATTTAAATTTTTATAATTATTTTTAAAGTTATCATGAATATATTCAAATAAACATGTCTTTTATCTCATTCATTTAACATATTTATTGAAATGATGTTAAATATAAATTTATAATTTTTTTCATCTAGTGTTTAGATTTTGGTCATAAATATACTTGCTTTATATGAAGATTTTATTTTTTACCTTATTTTATTTTTGGTAATCACAAAGGATGATAATTATTTAATGTTTCAAAGGGAAAGATATTATTGAATATATATAACAAATTGGGAGAATACTGTCTTATATTATCTTCGTGGGAGAAAAACAATTTCTTTGTTTCACAATATGAGATATATTTATGATTTAGTTGTGTTATTTTTATTTATTTTTCATATTGTATATCATATTGAAAATATATTGAGTACATTATTATATGATTAAATCTTTATTTATATCAGATATGTATTTTTATATTAAGTGTTTGTGATTATAAAAAATGGGGAGATTTTTATACCTATCTCTCTATCTCTCATAATGTTTTCATGATCCCAAACATTCAATTATGTATCCACTAATTTCATTTGAGTTGATATCAATTTCTATGATAAGATTCCTTTTGTTGAAAATGATGACACACATGAATAAATTATCTTGAACTTGTTAGACTATCTTAAAGTATTATAGGATGTATAATGATCATTAAATTCCACTATTGATGATTTAAATGATGTGTTGATATAATGGAGTTAAGTTACCAAATAAAGAGAATAACATCAAATTATGTGAGGATTTAATTTACACCATCACACACCAACAAGAAGAATCGACTACCTGGTAGCCTAGAATCGACTACTTAGTGGTGAAGGATAGATCCTTAAGCATTCCAAAAAATCCCACCATCCAAAAGGTATATAGGAAATAAACAAATTTTAGAAAATTATAAAACCTGAAAATATATCCATAGGGAACTTGATAGTTGTGTTCTAGTAACATCTCAGCAATGGATGTTTTCCAAAAGTCATAAAGCTTGGGAAGCTCAACAACTACCTGGTGATAGTAGGTTACTAGTCAGTGGTAGCTAGTGGCTACCGAATGGCATTGGGATAGGCTATATAAAGGATCATTTATTATGGTAAAAATTTAATTTATTGGTTTTTGTAGACTTCAATTAACCATAATGAATTCTGTACAATTCCTAGATATTTTATAAGATAAAAAACATTGAACATTTATGTTTTAAATGAAATAATGGATTGAATAAAACAATGGATCATGCCAATGATGTTCAACTGATTACCTCTATCAACATCAAAGAATAATTTTAATAGAAAATTTCATTTCTAAATATCTTATACTCTCTTCCAGATTTACCTCTTGACCTATTCTCTCAAAACAAATTATGCATCCTGAGTGAAAATGGAGTGGCTTTATAACATATGTTTTTCCAAGAAAATATCTATCTACCCACCACCACTTCTACAAAGGGTGGTCACAACCACAACTTGAGGGAAAGGTTCTCACAACCAAAAATTCAAGGGATCATCATCAATGGGTGCTTACTACTAATAAAGTAAGGGTAGGAAGTTTCTTTTATAAACTGAAAAAAGGAAAGAGAGGGATTGGTTACATGATCTTTATTAAAATAAAGGTGGAAATATAAAAACATTTTTTTCTCGAGGGGAGGATAAGTAGGGGATCACACTGATCATTTGGGGAACTCCTTTATAAAACCTCTCTATCTAATTTTATTTTCTATGTAGAATTTTATATTGACAATGATTTATTCAAATTACATCGATGTGCCTTTATTATATTATTGTCTTTATATAATAAACATGATTGATAAATTTGATTAAGTTGTTTTAATATCTGATATACTTAATTAATCGAATCATGATGATCATAACTTTATTACACTATAATTACTCGATCAAATAATGATGTGACCTAATTTGAAAATTACAGACTTATTTATTTTAATTTATATTAAATATTTTACATTTGACCATGATTAGTCATATGATTCAAATTATTATCGTTATTTAGTTAATTTAATTATTAAAGGTAAACCACCCCCACATGCCATCCTATTCCGACCTATAGTTTTTCATCTATCTAAATTTACTTTTAACTCATATATTATTCAAACTAATAAATATTCTTAAGGATTTTTTTATTCCTAAATTACTAAAATTATCTGTTAACGGATCACAATATATATAGAAAGATGAAAAATTATTCCTCATATTTCTAGCAATGAACCAAAATATAAATTGTTAGCATGAGTTGAGATAATATCCAATATAAATAATAATTCATATAAATTGATACAACATTAATCTCTAAATACTAGAATATAACCCCCCAAATATTTTCTTAAATCATTCTACAAATGAAAAACCTTGAAACTGTTAAAAATACAGACCAAATTAAAACCCAATGAAAAAAATATTTAATCACATATTTTTTCTAGATTAATTTAAAAAATTTCTCTTAACAACATTAATAATTCATAAAGTCACATAATAAAACATTATATTCCCTAATAATATAATCTACAAAAATATTTTAATCATTTCAATAAAAAACCTGAATCACCATAAAAATATAATAAAATCATATATACTTAAAAAAGATAATCCAAACTTTATTCCCATATAAAATACCATCTTAGAAAAACATATTTTCATTTACCTTAATCATATAATGTTCCAAAATGGAAAACTTCTTAAAAAATAATTGTAATCACTTAGTTCACATATAAATTTTCAATCCAATGGTTATCTATATGATAAAACATATATTCCCAGAATTTATTAACCCTATTATCCTAATTAACCATTATTACCTCAACATTAAAGATCATATTAACCATGATTTTTTAAAATACCTTCCAAATTATATCCAAAAAATAAAAAATCAGTCTTCCTTAAATAACATTTTCATTAAAACAAAATTCAATATTAAGGGTTATACATGACTTAAGAATCTATTAAAACTCAATAAATGTACCCCAAATTACTCTCATTTCATAAAACTTCAAAATATTATCAAATCCTATAAACTTATGATCATATTTAATTTTATTAATAAAATTACATTACATCATGAATCTAAAAACCCTATATGTTGATACCTTAATCATTCAACATTCCTAAAAATATTTTAACCATTAATTTTTTCCATATTCCTTAAAACTTAATTTCTACAATAAAAAATATGAATCATTTAATATGATTAATAAATCAAAATCTAATCATATTTATGACATTAAAAGTAAGAAAAAACAATAAAATAATTCATATCTTTTATATGCTATCCACAACTTCTTAATCTTCAATTCTATAGCATATAAATTTGTTAATCATTTATTTGCATGATCTTATTAACCAATTTCACAATATTTCCTTATTTTTACATAGAATTTTATCTCTTCATTTCTTCCTTTAACAAATTTGAAGCATCTTCATGTTCTATTGATACGTTTACTTAGGTGATTATTTCCACATTCTTGGCTTGTAGGAAGTTTTATTTTTTTACCTTCATGATTATTTATCACCTAAAATTCCATGAAACACCATTTTATATTATTTGGTTCATTAGTAAACTCTCATAGATTCAGGTTCTAAATCATAACTCAAGATAACCGGTTATACATAACTATAAGTGTTTTTACTTCATCCCTTATCCCATCCAATTTCTTGTTTGAGAAACAACATCATTGTTAATCTGGCCAATTGATAACTTGGTTCCTTCTAGTTCTAGTCATTTACTGAAACTAAAAATGTTTTATATAAGAATATCAAATTAAATCCTAGTAAACTATGTTATAAGTAAGAAAAATATGAATATATCACTAACCATATCATCTTCTATTCAAATCGTTTGTTTTAATAAAAAAACATTATTCTCCATAACATACTAAACTACATGGTTATATAAGAATCATAACTTATGATTTCAAAATATCAAATCAGCCTATAATGTTGTCTAATTTAAAAAATTTATAACCTATAACATTTTCTAAATATTTGATTTGATACAAACTATTTTTTACTAGACCTGTAAAGCCAGATATGATTGTAAAATCACACTCTTTACATGTTGTATTTGATACGAACTGATGTGACCAAAATTTTAACTTCCATTATTAAAAAAACATAGTGGCGTACATCCAAAATACAATTTAGGTTTTTAATTTTAGATAATTCGGAATAGAATAACATACAATGTGGACATATCTACCCACTGAACAGTTTTTTCATAAAAAATAGGTTCTTATGTTTAAACACCTATTTCATTCACAACAATTTTGTTTCATTCAAGATGTGTCCCCATTGAACTTGTTATAAAACCTAAACAACCTTAATCCCTAGGAATAATATTTGAAAATGTGTTATGAGAAAATCAAATCTCGTTAAGGGGTATAAAAAAATGTAAACCCATTAATCAATTTAAAATTCATGGAAATGAATAATGAAGTTTTCATTTTCATGTAATAAATATTGATTTCAAAATAATCACTTAATTACCTCTAAAATAATTATTTTCCACAAATTGTTTCATAAAACATTTCATAATAAATCATAATTTCAAAACCATAATTCCATAGGGTTTCATTAAAAAATAGGAAAAATTTTCATATAGTTGATTATAAAAATTTATTTAAATAAAAAGCTCATTATCTTACCTTATGAAATCAAATTATTTCCATAAATAATCATTCATAACATGAACATGTAATATATAAAAGGATAATAATATAAATAATCACATGGAGAATAATAAATGGTTTTATAATACTGGAATTCATAATTCCAAGCATCTTAATCTTATCCTCAAGGCCTCTCTACCAAGATATCGTTAGTATATTCAAGGCCTCTCAACCAATATATCATGCAGAAATAAGCTAGGCATATAAGAAGTAACCAAGATTGTTTGTCTATGTTTCAAACCATTTCTATGTGGGATGGGACCGATGCGCCCAATGGTTGATCTCATGGAGGGCTGAGCTCTGCTCAACCGCTAAGGTTGGGTATATCGGTCTTCATTTCTAAACGCCCAATAGTTCCATATCCAACGATCCGTGGACCTGCTTTCCAAAGGTAGGTGTTCGTTGAGCAGTTTATCCAACGATGCTTAAGAACTCACATTGGTCAAGGGCCAGAGCAAACCCTTTCCCCTCACCTACTGTGGGCATGTGAACTCAAAGTAGTGCGCTGATGTGCCTGGAGATTGCATCATATGGATTAGGTGGCTTCAGTAGAGGCCTTCGCTCGGGGCCGATGAATAGACCAATGAAGGGATAACGAAGGATCAGGTCGGATTGGAAGGATTTTATCTCACTCGGGGAATGGGGACACTGAAGGAGATGGAAGGCCACATGGGTATATGAGGAGTGGCGCCCTTCGCGTAGGGGGTGCTATGCGGATAGAGAGGTCATCCGTGTACCAGGGTGGTACGCTGACTGATTGGCATCCTGCGTACTAGGGTGGTACGCAGCTTCGGGTTTGGCCCGCATATCAGGTTGGTACACGGAGGAGTCCACGCGAGCAATGATGTCCAGGGGCGACGCCGGTTGGGGGTTCTTTGGTCAGGGATTTTCCCACATAGGAGGGTTCTACATGGTGCGTCAGATCAAAAAAGGGGAAAAGACACCCTGGTCCGTGGGGAGTACATCCGCAGAGTGGCCATGGCTCACGATCTTCCTTTCTTCTTTGTTTTAAGTTCATGGTTCACCAATTTGTTATGAGTTTTCAATTCCTTATTAATTCTTTTCCAGTTTGATACCTGTTCTGGTTTGCGAATTTGAACTTCACTGTTTGTGAAATCCTAAGCTCGTTTCTTTGAAATCCCTCCACCTGAATTTTATCGATCCATTTCTTCTCCCCCTTGATGTCCTTTTATAGAGTGGGGAAAGATATGTATCTATTGTCATGAATCACCTTTTGTGGAGGCCCATGACCGAAATCCCGGTTTACAGATGAATTGGTCAATCTGCAACTCACAGGGAGCATTGAATGCACCTTCCCCATGAACCAAACTAATTCGGGGAGTGCTTCGCAGCCGCATCGGGCTCCGCCTCTGTTCTGCGAACGACGACGTACGCGGCCCTGGACGGTTGACGCGGTTTGCAGCGGGGTCAGTTCGTGACGGTGGACCGGCCTGGTGCCCGTCCTGCTTCGCACCCACGGAGGGTCCCCACCTATGTTGCACGAACAAAAACCATCCGCAGAGTGAGAAGATTGCTCAACTGGCCGCGTACCATCAATATTGGACAAGTACGCTGACCGATTCATCTTTTTCCAACCTTTCAGTATTCTCCACATTGTTTTTGCACAATGCCTCATGGGAAATTGGGTAGAATCCTCTCTTTAATTAAGGGTATTCTCATTATCCTTTGAGGATTTTTAGGACCCTACAAATGCCCCCCATTGGAATGGGGTCCGATCGGAATGAAGATGAGACTATTCCGATGTAGAGTGGTCCTGAAATGTGGACAGTTTTCGGTAGAGGAGTGGACCCAGTAGGGGACCACACCTATAAATACGGGGGGCCCTTCCCTTTTTCTTTTACCGAATTTATCGCGAAGATAGAGATCTTGCATACCATCTCCACGTGCTTGCGCCTTCGCGAAACTCCTCGTCCGTGAACCAGCTTCCATTTCCACGAACCATTCCTCGTTCGCACCTGCCTTCACCTGCAAAAAAATCTCCCAGTCGCGAACTAACAATTTTAATCAATTAAAAATTAAGTTACAACGAGCCACGTAGGAACTCGCTATGCGGTTTTGATGGTCCGCGAACTGAAATCTTCCCCACTTCAAAAATTTCTTAAGTATTCGAAACTTAGACATTTAAATCCGAGATTGAGATTCCGTGGAGCATCCTGGTTCATGTTTTTCTAGCCAATTATCTATGGGACAGAGTACTACGGACTTCTTCCATGTAGGGTTGGTTCACGGGATGCAGTCGTCACGAATCACCTTTTGAGGCCTGATCGCAGACCTCATCCTGAAGTCACCTTGACAGAGTCCTTTGCCATATACTTGGTATTTTTGTCCAGATTTTATTATTCTGGACTAACCATTTACTTGGTTTTTATAATGCAGGGAGAAAATATGGTTTCTTCTCAACCTGGGATTAGGCCTACTGCCGAGCCTCTTCCAACCGGTGATCAACGCGTAAAGGATGTGGCCAGCTCTGTTCAGGATGGAATCCACCACGCCCAACTGTACCCCTTCCTTTCCAACTTTCCATCCGAGTCACAACAGGATTACTCCTTTTCTAATAGCCTTCCTTCCTACAGGTTCAGTTTACTATCCGACACATTGATTCTGGTACCATTTCGTGACTATAATCCTATAGCATGGATATTTACAGGTACTATCCCTTGAGTTGTGATATCTTCCAGAGGGTGGCCTTCCCCAAGGGATACAACTGCTGGGTCTATACTAAATCACCTTCATGTGTCCCCGATAGGAGAACAACATCAGCAGGATAGGGAAATTCACTGTTATCGGAGCATTGGCCACAATGCTATGGTAAACAACCAACATGGCTAGTCAGCGGACCGGGACCTCCGGCCCAGAGGGGCATTTAATTCATTGGATTGGGGGTGTCCCTTCTGGGTTTTCCAGAGCTGTGCAGAGTTTGAAGCAGAATTGTGAGTCGTAGGATTATATGAAGCTGACTGGGTGTCCCAGACTTATACCCATCAGCCCCACACCCTTGCCAAGCAGCTTATGAGCTGTTGGAGTACGGATACCACCACATTCCATCTGGTCCATGGTGAGGTGGGTACCCGTCATTGGGATGTCTTCTAAATTTTAGGGGTCCCCATTTTTGAAGGCATGTATGATGAATTTCGGCCTCCCCCTTCTATGTGGGACGACATAAAGAGGAATCCTCCCTTAGTGAAGCAACTTATTGATCAGGCTTGGGAGCATTCGAAAGATACATCTCTGAAACACTTGTCCCATATCGTGAATGGATCAAGGCTTTTTCAAAAGAGATAAAGTCAATGGATCTTCCATGCAGGCCCAAGACTTGTCCTATGATGGAGTCTCAAAGGAAGAGGGGTAGCTATTGGCTGATCCTAGAGGAGGGCCAGTTCAATAGCTGGGGCTGGGAACTGGTGCCAGGCATTGATCGATTGCTCCGCCTGGTGGTGTTTCTGGCCATGTTCTTGAGTGGCTAGCTATTACCTGTACGCGATACTGGTGGCATGTAGGTCTCTACATTTGTTATGGAGGAACAGCTGGCCACCAGCAAAGTCATCAACATGGTCGTTCGAGTAATGGCTTGTATTTATCGGTTTCTTGGTAATATTACCGAGGGAAGTTGGCCAAAGCGGGTAGCTGTCCCTTTTTAAATTCTCTAAGGTTGGTTGGGAGTGAATATTAATAACTTCTATACTTTCATCAATCCTTTTCTTATTCCAGGTACCGTATTTCGGCCGTATTTGCAACTGACCAGCGGGGTTATGCCCGAGGAGTTGGTGGCCCAAGAGAAGGATGGAAAACAGACGATTTAGAATATGCATCTACATTCGATCCATATCTCGAGTTACGATCATTTCAATTTTCAACCATATCCCTCCCCTACCGGTGCAATCACGAACACCATATTAGAGGAATTTAGTAAGCGGGGCTACCTCTTTTCCCTCTAAGAAGGTATTCTGGTGGCTCGTATCGGCGGGGAACTGATCTGCGAGGGGTATGTTCCTTGCTGATTCAGACGTCAATTTGGATATGTCCAGGCGCTGTGTCCTCTTGCACTCAATGGCGCCCGCGGGAACCACCATCTAATAGTGGCCCAACAATTGTGGTTAATGTTCACCTGGGAGAATACTGGCTACAAGGTTATGACCCCCGTTCTTGCAGACTCCATGACATTCTTATCCAAAATCTATGCTGACTCCTGGGTAAAATCGTACCCGAATGGTCAGTTAGGGATGTGGGTTTCCACTATCTCGAGTCCTAATCCATTAAAGAGCAAGAGGAAGCAGAAGGGGGATAGTGAACCAACCAGGTCGAGAAAGGTCCTCCTTAACCCTGTTGGTATCATGCTTTCGAAAAAAGTTTTAACAGACAGAGGTGTATCATCACATGCCCTCGAAGCCTCCCAGAGAGAGTTGTTCATTCCTTCTGATGCTGCCTTTACGATGGCCTATGGCCAATGAGACGAATTCATAGGTCAGTCATACTTTCGCAGCTAGTACCCCTGTTCTTTGTGGCAGCATCTACATGAATTAGAAATGTAATTCAACAAACTGGGCTACATATATGCTCCTGCTGAAATACTTTATGATGTGGACCCCGAGAGAGTCAATCGGTATCTCCGGGACCTCGAGGCCTACATTCATGCATGATAGGGTTATTCGGTGTCAACTCACCAAGTCTAGGCCCTGCTGTGATTGGTGACTGATGAGGGGGAGGAAGAGAGTGATCACTCTTCAGGGGGTGATGATTCCACTGGTTCCCCTGCTACTGCTGATGCCAGGGAATTCCCACCTTGCCCATGAGATCCCTCCCACAAGTAGCTCCCGAGAGTTCTAGGGCAACAACAAGACCTAGAAAACAGACACGACTATCGGTGCCCCCACTAGCCCCTGCCGCTGCCTGACCCTCTCAGTTTTATCCCCCAGCTAGATGTTCCTATTATGGCTGCATTTCCCGATGCGTGGAGTATTTGGGATGACCTATGGTTTTGTGGCTTAGATGAAGAGGTTTGGGTGTTACTCCAAACGAGCTCTCCCGAGCTTCTGGGTATTGGGACTATATTTGCTCTGCCTCACTTACTATTGTAATAGGACCTAGACAAAATAGTCACCTCATTGAAGGAGATGGATGCATACATGCATTCACTCCGAAACCGGATTTATGGGTCTAATCAGGTGTCCATGATGATAAAACATCCCGAATCTTCCGATCCTGAAGAAGAGGTTTCCCTGCTCATCCGTTCCAGCTTTATTTCTCCTTTACTGTGGTGGTTCTAAAGTTTCCTCACATTATATAGGGTGTCGGGGAATCCCAGGGGGAAATTCCTTCCCTAGAGTATACTCCCCGTGGTACCGCATCAGGCGAACACACGCCTTCGACTACAGGGGTCATCGAGGAGGGGTCTCCTGGTGCAGCTGAGCACAAGGAAGTGAACATTGTGGACCCAACAAGGGTCTTTCCTCCTCCAGCTCATCTCAGCATTCTGAGTGGAGATTTGTCCCCTGGGAAGATCCAGAGACGTCGGCAGGTGTTCCAATTTTCGGAACTGATCAGACAGGGGATGTCGGGTAATCATGGCTCTCGTTTCCTCGATTACCAACTCATATGTTCTGATTCTGCCAGTTAATAACTGTTTTGGTGCTATGGTGTAGGTACAATCATAGACCTGGCTGTGGATACCCAAGCGGTCGTACCTTCTGCCCCTTTATTATCCAAGGGAACACCTTTGGCCATACCTGAGCGAGACGAGATGGCGGGCCCTACTGAAGGGGCTAGTGATACGAACGCTTCCCTTTTGTCTTCATCAATCAGAGATATTTCAGAAGAGGAACATCTGGAATCCAAGACTCCCATTGATCACACAACCTCTATAATTGTGGGGGAGGATGGGAAAACCGTGATTACCGAGGAGGTCTCAGATCCGATGGGGTCAGCTGCCTCAAACCCGATGGATCTCATGGCGATGGAGGAAGAGCCTTTCATCAGGCCAGTTGTCGGAAACCCAGAGCGGGCCATCATTCTGTTTACCTGGGGATAAATTTCCCCGAGATTGATCTCTGTAGACGACCTCTTGGGGAAAACTTTGGGAGTTTCTGTCCTTGGGTGTGGCCTTAGGCGATGGACACCTCTGGGGGTTCCTAGTACTCCCTTTCCACTCGAAGATGTAGCATCTTCCTCAAGTAGTAGCGGCATCGTAGAGTTTGAGGGCACCGACGCCTTGATGATCGGTGGTAAGCTTCTCAATCTCTTGACACTGAATCCTTTCTATTCGCTTTTTTGATTAGGGATACTTATATATCTTATAGACTTTCAGGAATTAGGACCATGACCTTCGGCGCTGGCGATCGTTCCGTAATATCCAATTGTGCCCGTGACCACAACCACCGGGGGCGAAGCTTCCACGGCATCGAAGCTTGCAGGTGAGGCCGCATCGGGTCCCTCCTTAGTGAAATTCATCCCAGATTATGTATCTTCATCCAGGAGTGACTTTGAGCCTAATAAATGAGTCCTTTCCAATCTTCGACCTACTCGCCAAAGGTCATGGGAGAAAATTTGGAAGCTAATTTCTCAGACGCCCCTGGACTAGATGCCGACTAAATTACCAAAGATGTGCAATCTGTTTATGTTGCTGGGATTTGACAGATTTTCTACAATGGTATTTATTATATAGTAAAGAATGTGTTCACTATCCGGGATAGTCTTGGTGGTTTCGAATATTGCCTTTCTGCTTCTTAATCTGAATCCTAGCTTTCCGCGACTCGACACCTTTGCCTAACAAAATCTCATGATCATGTTGGGGTGGTCGTGAGACTTCAGGGAGAAGTCATTAAGTAGAGTTCTTGACTGGAGGTGCTGAAGAGTGATATAAAGGGTCTACAATAGGAGGAGACTAATGTCACAGCCATAATTGAAGAATGGGAGCGGCAGATGGAGGAGGAGATGAGGGCGAGCGCAAAGGCAGCACAGGAGGCAGAAGCGTTGTAGGCTGGTGCAAAAGCTGATACATCCTTGCTACAAAATCACTATCAAGAAATCGAGGATTCTCATCAGTTCCTGATACAACTTTGTGAATCTGCTGAAAATCTCTTGTAATAACCTTTCATGCTAGAGGAGGCTCTGAATTGTGGATGCCCTTCTCATCAACTTTGTTATGGAAAAAAGAGATGTTTCTCTTTAGCACTCTTGTTATCTTCTCTTGTGATAGAAATTATTTTACATGATTTCTGTGTATGATAATTCACCGAACATAGAATAATCAGAGTTCAAGACAATTGATAAAATAGAAATGAGCTCTAACTTTTTCCTGGACCACGGGATCCAGCGAGCATAGTTGGACTATTGCTAGGGTTTTGTAGAAAAACTCCACAAACTTTTTGTCTTTTCTATTAATACCCTAATTTTTCCTGGGCCCATTTGGTGTGGACCTAGCAGGTATGGCTCGACATTTTCTTAGGTTTCTCTTTTTGGGTTTTTGGCCTAATGGGCTTTGCGCCTCTTTTTGTGAGTGGTTTAAAGTCCCACCGACCAGACTATCATTACTGATGTTTTAGGTTGAACAAATTTGACCAGATATGGTGGGGGTAAGGGCCCTGATGAGGTTTGGTTGATTAAAATATGTCTCAATTCCCTTCAGACGCACGTGGGGGGAACATGTTTAGATTTGAACAACATGCAGGGCATGTCTCAAGGAATGGGAGTCGTATCGGCGTGCAGAGGTAGGAAAAGCGTCACCTAAGGAGGACTTGCCTTTGTTATATGGGCTAGGGACGATCAATATGAAGAGACGCTGAGAGAATGGTATTAATAGTCATGCAAAGGTGTCCTTAAGTCAATGACTATCTATTTCTGATGGCATAAGAACTTCATGGAAGCCCGACTTATAGAAACCACCATTGGTGGTTTGGAGAATATGAAAACCACCAGGGGTGGCTCAGAAGGTGTGTGTGATGTCTGAAAGGGATTGGGAACATCTGTATTAATTAGAAGTGTGAACTTAGGGTCTCTGTCCTACGCATTTAGTTAGCGTAGAGGATGGTTGGAGCTTGGCACAGTTTAAAGTCATGCAGCTGGGACATTCTTTAAAATGGAACAACTTCTCCTGGTTCTCAGTAACCTCGTCAGAGACGTTCCAGCGTATTCAGGCTGAGTTGTGAAAGAGGTCGGTAAATTGTAGCTCAGAGGGTTTCTGAATCCCGGGGTGGATATGGGGCCTCAGAGGCCAAGAGACATAGGGAGAGAAGCATTTGCAAAGAAAATCATTCCTTTTGTATACAGGCCAAGGTCGATCAATATGCAGAGCCGCTGAGGGAATGATATGCATAGTCATGCAAAGGTTTTCTTAGGTCAATGATTATATTATCTCGATACCTGTGTAGCTTCAAGGAAGTTGCGATTCAGGACCACCGGGGGTGGCTTACAAGGGTTTGGCTCCTTCTGGGTACAGAGTGTGATTTATGAGGAGATGGTGCCTGGATATGGGAGAAACATCTAGGCTAAATTTCTCGAGAATGGATGAAGTCATCCCTTATTATGCTGGTGTGAGACAGTGGTTTGTGCAGGTCTAGCCCGTGCACTGAGGGATAGAGGAAAGCCTCCATTCTTGATTGAACCCATGATAGGTTTGACCAAGCAGTTTAACGTCATGTGGCAAGGATGGAGGTCATTTTAAATTTCATGCAGTTTAACATCATGCGGTGAGGACGGGGAGCATTTTTGAAGATGCTGTGCTGTTTAACGTCGTGCAAAAAGGACAGAGAAGTTGTGTTGTTTAGCGTCGTGTAGTGAGGATAGGGGAATTTTTAAAGATTTAAAAATGCTTGTAGTTGGAGGCATTTCCCTGGATGTTTAATGATTGGTCTTTGCAGTTCACGCCAAGCAGCCAAGACATGTTCCATGCAGTTTTAATTGTCATGCGGTAAGGACATAGTTGCAAAGGCGACTCTTTATTAGAATGTAACTAGGCTTGAATATCTCAGCATGTACAAGATGTGGAGAGGGGTTGATGTAGTAAATCGTGGTTTCGGGGCTTCTTGGATCAGAAGAGATGATATGGGGTCTCTGAGGCCGTTAAGCATACGGGGCTAGGAAGAGTGTCGCCCGAGGAAATCATGACTTTGGAAAATAGTCCAAGGGCTATCAATATGCAGAGCTGCTAAGGGAAAGGTATGCATAATCATGAAAAGGTTTCCACAGGTCGATAAATTTCCACTTATGATGACCATGAATGATTATGAGGATCCGTGATTGACCGGGCCACGAAGTCTGTCATTTGGTAAGGAAATATCTAGACATGTCGAGGATGTTCATCCCTGGTTGCGGTTAAGACTCAAAGAGTTCACCACGCAGATTTATCTTGTGCATGGGGTATACCTTTACTCCATGCAGTTTAACGTCGTGCGGTAAATACCAAGTACTATTAGTTTAACGATGGTAGAGTTCGGAGCATTGGGTGACTATTGCTACAATTACTCAGAAGGAAACTGTGTTAGGAGGCTATGGTATACTTTGAATAAGTGTGAGGGAATGAGAGTTTAAACTATAACTTTGGGGTTTCCCAGATCAGGAGGTATGGTATGGTGGCCCTGAGGCCGGTAAGCGTACGGGGATAGGAAGAGTACTGCCCGAGGAAATCTTTCCTTTGGTAGACGGGCTAGGGGCTATCAATATGCAGAGCCACTGCGGGCATGGTATGCATAATCATGAAAAGGTGTCCACAGGTTGATAAATTTACACTTCTGATGGCCATGAATGATTATGAAAATCCGAAATTGCTCACAGTATAGAGTTTGGCATATGGGGATAATGGTGTCCAAGCATACAAGAATCATCTTCACCACAATTGACCGTCATGTCAATGTACCCTAGCCTTGACTTGATGTTTGTAGATGCAGATTGTCATGTTAACCATGGGATGATACATAGGCTAACCAGGTATGGATACCCTGACAACAATTGGATGTGAGAGGGGAATGAACTTGTAAACCACTGCTCCATAAATTTTTGGATCGGGAGATATGATATGGGGGCCCTGAGGCCGGTAAGCGTACAAAGATAGGAAGAGTACCTCCAGATGAAATCTTGCCTTTGGTAGACGGTCCAGGGGATATCAATATACAGAGCCGCTGAGGGCATGGTATGTATAGTCATTTAAAGGTGTCCACGGGTTGATAACTTTCCACTTCCGATGGCCATGAATGATTATGAAGATCCACAATTATCCGAGTCATGGAGCCTGATGCATGGAGAGGATGTATCCAAATGCACAAGGAGTATTCCCATCCTGTTTCACTGTATATCTTGGGTGGGTAATGATGATGTCC
This sequence comes from Viscum album, assembly GCA_963277665.1. Lineage (NCBI taxonomy): Eukaryota > Viridiplantae > Streptophyta > Magnoliopsida > Santalales > Viscaceae > Viscum > Viscum album. The sequence goes on along the minus strand of OY728135.1, from coordinate 1,814,358,829 downwards.
GTGCAGATTAACATCATGCGATGAGGATGAAGTCTGTGTAGTTTTAACGTCATGCGGTGAGGACGAAGGTGAACTAATGTGAAAGGAGATTCCATGCAGTTTAATGTAATGTGGTAAGGACGAGGGGTATATATACCTATGTTTTCTTTTATCGGCAGTTGGGCTATGAGATAAGATCCCGACATCGCTACGTATCCTGTGAAGGCAGGAATCAAGCCTCACGTAGTTATTTTTGGGGAATACACCCCGTGCGGGTCTTGTCCGTACAAGGGAAAGGGGGTATTTTTAGATTTTTTGGGCTGGTTGGGACATGGTATGGAATGGTGGAATCCCTACGTATCATCTGAGGGAAGGAATCAAGACATAATTAGTTCTTTATAAGACAATACACCTCGTATAGGTCTGGTCCACACAAGGGGGAAAATGGCATTTTTAATCTTCATTCGGGGGTGGTTGGACCAGGATGGGGGACCCTGGAGTCACTATGTATCCTTTGAGAGTAGGAATCAAGTCACACATAGTTCTTTGAAAGAGGAACATCCCATGCAGGGTTGGCCCGTACACAAGAGAAGAGAGAATTATTTTTCTTTTTTGGGGGTGGCTGGGCCAGGACGTGGGATCCAGGTGTCATTATGTATCCTGCGAAGGCGAGAATCAAGCCGTATATATTTCTCTGAAAGGGATACACCCCGTGAAAGGCTGGTCCGCACATGGGGGAAGATGGTATTTTCAATCCTTCTTATCCGTACAGTTTAATGTCATGTAGTAAGGATGAGGAATACACCCCGTGCAGGGTTGGTCCGTACACGGAAAAAAGGGCATTTTTAACTTTATTTGGGGATGTTTGGGCCAGGATGTGGAATTCTGGCATCACTACATATCCCGCGAGGGCAGGAATCAATCCGTACATAGTTCTATAAAAGGGATACACCCCGTGCAGGGCTGGTCCATACACGGGGGAAGAGAGCATTTTCAATCCTTCTTATCCATGCAGTTTAATGTCTTGCGGTAAGGATGAGGAATACACCCTGTGAAGTGGTGATCCATACACGGGGGGAAAAGGGCATTTTTAACTTTATTTGGGTATGGCTAGGCCAGGATGTGAAATTCTGGAATCACTACGTATCCTACGAGGGAAGGAATCAAGCCATATTAAGTTATTTAAAAGATAATACACCCCATGCAGGTCTGGTCCGTACACAGGGGAAGAGGGCATATATATATTTTTTATTTCATTTTTGGGTGGCTGGGCCAGGATGGGGGATCCTGGCATCGATACGTATCCTACGAAGGTAGGAATCAAGCCGTACATAGTTCTCTGAAATCCATGTAGTTTAATGTCATGTAGTGAGGATAAAATACTCTTAGTTTAGGGTCATAGAGTTTGGACCGTTGGGGCTTGGAAGTTTAATGTCCTACAGCTCGGATGATAACTTCTTTTGATTATGCAAAACACTTCTTCAGAAATCTCACATTTGTAGGAGCGGTAGTGAATTTCTCATCCATGGAGATTAGGGCATATGCTCCGTTGGAGTAGACCTTGTGTATAACATATAGTCCCTCCCACTTGGGCCACAACTTTGGAGGCTTCTTTCTGGGTATCATTGGGGTCCGAAGGACCAACACCAATTATTCTTCCATGAAAGACCTAAGATGAACCTTTTTATTGAAGGCTCGTGTGATCTAGTTCTGATATACCTCTAGATGGTGTAATGTGTGCAACCGCTTCTCATCTAGCTGTTCCAATTCACCTAGGCATTTTTCTGATTGCTCATCATTGGATAACTGATCACAAATGGAAACATAGAGTGAGGGAAATTGGAGCTCAATGGGTAGGACCGCTTCTGTTCTGTACACTAACGAGTACAGAGTAGCCTGAGTAGCAGTGCATATTGTGGTTTGATAAGCCCACAATGCATGAAAGTGTTTATCCAGCCATGATTTCTTGTCTTTGTCCACCATTTTATGGATAATGTTGGATAGGGTCTTGTTGAAATCCTCTATCTGTCTGTTGGCCGCTGCATGGTAGCGGGATGAGTGGTTATCCTTGATACCATATTCTTGGTACAGTTTCTCCAATTCAGTAGAAAGGATATTCATGCCATTATCCATCAATATGGTATGAGGGATGCCAAATCTGGTGATGACATTGGTTTTCACAAAGCTGACAATGTTTCTTTCCCCGACTTCCTTGAGGGGTATAACTTCTGCCCATTTGGAAAAGAAGTCGGTTGTTGTGAGGATATACTTTAGTTGTTTGGCCATTTCCGGAGGATATGGTCCCACGAAATCCATTCCCCAGATGGAAAATTTCCAGGAGTACTTGGCCTGATGAAGTAATTCTGGGGGTTGGTGAATGAAGTTTGCATGAATTTGGAAGGAGTGACATTTGGCGGTAAAGTGCTCGCAATCTCGTGCCATGGTGGGACAATAGTACCCAAGCCTTCGAACCTGATGGGAATGATTAGACCCTGATTGGTGTGCTCCACATACTTCAACAAGAACTTCAGTCATGACGGCAATGATTTCTTCTCCATCAATGCATCCGAGGAGGACTCCGTCGAGGCCTCGTTTGTAGAGGACATCTTTCTGACCCGTGCCACCGTATTGGACAAAGTTAATTTCCCTTCTCCGTATTTTCTCTCATTCAGCCCTATCTGATGGACGTTCTCCCCTTTGAAGGTTGTTTTCAAAAGGGGTCATCTAGCCAGTGGCAGGAGCATATGGCTCAGGGATAGGACCAACTTCGTTGATTTCATCCATCTTAGTCTGAACAAATGACGAGACCATTCAACGATGAGAAATATTGATGATTGTTTCATCCCAGTCTAGGTCGGCTAGGGTTGTGGCCGCATTAGGAAATGCATCGTCCTTGGCATTCTGGGACCTAGGAATATAGGTCAATGTTGGTTCGGTGGAGAATTCTGCCATTAACCCTCGAACATGGTCAAATAGGGGAATTAGCTCCTCCTTTTTAATAGCATAGTCACCTTTGACTTGCTTGATGACCAGTTTCGAGTCACAATTAACCTTAAGGTGTTGTACTTGTGCCTGGAGTGTGAGCTCTAGGCCTTTAATGAGGGCATGATACTCCGCCTCATTGTTCGTACATCCTTTTGAAAGGAGGAAGGAATATGGCAAGACTTCCTTTTCTAGGGACATGACTATTATCCCCAAACCCACTTTTTTAAATCTGGGATCCTCCATTCTTTTCCCTGTCGGGTTTCGGGATGCACCATCGAAGTACATTTCCCATGTCAGGAACTCCTCTTGAACCAAGAATATGTCTTCATCGGGTAACTCAACGTCCGGTGGGGTGGTCCTTATCAAGGAGTGCTCTGCTAGAAAATCTGCCAATGCCTGGCCTTTGATGGCTTTCTGAGGCACAAAACAGATGTCAAACTGTTGCAGGATGACTGCCCATCGTGATAGGTGACCGATCAGAATTTGGTGGCTAAGGATGTACTTGAGCAGGTTACTATGCGAGACCAAATGGACTTCATGATGCTATAGATAATGTCTCAATTTTTGAATTGTGAAGACCAAGGCCAAACATCTCTTCTCAATGTTTGAGTATCGAGTTTCAGCATCGATCATGGTTCGGCTGAAGTAATAGATTCTGTTTTTGCTTCCGGCGTCATTTTTCTGCACGAGGAAGGCTCCCAGTGACCGCTCTAGGTCCGTAACGTATAGGATAAGAGGTCTCCCTTCAACCGGGGGCATGAGAACCGACGGGCTTGAGAGGTACTTCTTTAGGCTGTTGAATGACTCTTGGCACTCATCTGTCCATTGGTATGTAACCCCCTTTTTCATTAACCTATTAAAGGGAAAAAATTTTCCCGCCAGGTTGTCTATGAACTGCCTAATGTAGGACAGGTGTCCTTGAAATCCTCTCAACTCAGTGAGATTGTAGGGAGGTGGCATGCCAATGATAGAATTTGTCTTTTCAGAGTTTACTTCGATGCCACAATGGCCTATGACGAAGCCAAGTAATTTTCTTGAGGTAACCCTAAAGGAGCATTTCAAGGGATTAATCTTCAGGCTATGTTGTCGAAGTTTGTTGAAAATGGTTTCAAGGTCTGACAGGTGATCTGAGTGCTGTCTTGATTTGACCACTAAGTCATCCATGTAGCATTCGACGAATCTCCGAAGGAATGGTTTAAAGATATAATGCATGGTGCGTTGATATGTGTCGCCCGCGTTCTTGAGACCAAAGGGCATGACCCTGTAGCATAATATTCTTTGAGGGGCTTTGAAGGAAGTGACTTCTTCATCTTCTCGGGCCATCCGTATTTTATTATACCCATAATAGCCTTCCATGAAGGAGAGAGCCCCATACCTGGCCATTATGTCGATTAATAACTCGGTAATCGGGACTGGGAAACCATCTTTTGGACAATGCCAATTAAGATCTCTGAAATCAATGCAGGTGCGGATTTGTCCGTTCTTTTTATTAATGGGGACAATTTTGGACAACTATACGGGGTATTGGACCTCCCAAATGAGTCTTGATTAAATTATCTTATCAACCTCAGCCTCTATTTTAGTGGCATGTGTGAAGTGCGTTCTTCTAGCTACTTGTTTATAGCCCCGATGGACTTCTGGCAGACCTAAGTGGTGCATTTCCACTTTGGGATCGAGTCCCAGCATTTCCATGTAATTCTAGGAAAAAACGTCCCGGTGTTGCCTCAGGAAAGAGGTATATACCTCGTGCTCCTTGGGAGACATGGTTGTACTAATGAGAGTGGGCCTCAAATGTTCTTCAGTACCCAAGTTTATTTCTCTGAGCTTATCCACGATAGTGGAGATACGTTTTTCAAATGCAGGGAGTGCATCCCTGAGATCTTCCTCCTCTTCTTCCCCCACATTCTCATCTTCTTGATCTGATGAGGGGAGAGTTCTCGGCATGGGCTATTGGGAGTCCGGAGACAAGGAATCATGGGAGTCCCTGGTTAAGTATTCATCCTCAAATTAGGGGTTAGTGGTCGTTTCCACATCGTCATGCTCGGCCGTTATAGCTGAAGTCGTGAGGACAGTTGAATGTGTGTTTGTGCTAGAATTTCTGCTCTTAACTTAGTTGATGGGCAACATATATTATCTGCCGAGCTGCTTGAGGGGTTCATCTGGAACCATTTCCAGGCCATTTGGAGTGGGGATCCAGTCAGTACCATCAAGCGAAGGCTTCTTCTTCTTTTTCTCATAAAACCTGATGTCAATATAGTGTGACTCGGAGATATCGAAAGGGGACTTGTTAGCGTTCAATGTCCCACATTGTCCATTGATGCAGTACTTAATACACTGGTGGTAGGATGAAGGAATGACCATGTGCTTATGAAGCCATGACCTTCCGAGCAGGGCATTGAATGTTGTGTTATGTCGGACCACCAGGAATTCCGAGTAGGCCACAAGGTCACCAAAATGGGTTTTTTGGTTGATTTGTCCCATTGGCTTCTGTTCACTCTTATCGTAACCCAACAGAGTTATGGCTGAGGGTAGTAGGTCATCATCACTGTAGCCCAACTTGCAGAGTGTCCATAGGGGAAGGAGATTAACTCCAGAGCCTTTGTCAATAAAGAATTTGCAGATCTCAACATCATTTAGTGTGCCGGAAACATATAGTGGTTTGATATGTCCTTGCATGATGTCATCTTCATCCTGATCGGTGAAGGAAATCACCGCTTTGCATTCAGGCGGGCCAGTCTCCATCTGATAAATCTCTGTGGTAGCTACCTTGGATTGAAACTCTTGGGGACTGAGCAAGGCTTCTATCAATGCCTCCTTAAGATCTGATGACAAACTCACAGCATCCAGGATTGACATTTTCGCTGTTACTAATGCCATCTGCTTAAGGATATCATATTTCTTCTCCGACGGACAATGCTTCTCCGTTGGCGGGAGAGTTTTAGCAGGCATCTTGGGAGCTGGAGTACGTGACGAGGGGGGACCAGCCGCTGGGTCGGATGCCGATGGTGTTCCCACGTTCTCAGGACTTGGCCCATCCGGTCTGTTTGTGTGCACCAGGTGGCTAGAAACTTGTTCCTCCTCTGATGGGTACCGCAGAATGACGGGGCCAGAGTTTCTACTTGTGGATGTGGAGGGATATTGTTTCTCCTGTTGAGTCCGTTGAAGGGCTCTCCCACGAGTTTCCGCGATATTAACGGTCTGGGCCAGGGTAAAACCATAGGTTTGGTTTCAGTCATGACTGAGTCTCCCCTGGTATCCCTTGCTTCTGTGATTCCTCCTCGATGCCCCTTGTGTTTGGAACTTAGGTTCGTATCCATACCCTATGTTAGGGAACTATTCCATTAGATGGATGACATTGATGGAACCAAAGATTATCTCCTCATCCCGTGACAGGTCAACCTGGTCGGTTGTCCCTAATGGTGTCGTTTGGTGGGTTGGTGCCCGTGGCGCCAAGCTTGGGGGCCTAAAATCCAATAGTGTCAGGGCTAAATTTGGCCTTGTTTAGGACTACTCCTCTTGCGCTTGTCTCCTCCCCGCTAGATTATGCATGAATGACCGGATCGTGGAGGGATGTGAGGCTGGTATTGTCGGTTGTGTGGAATTAGGGGTTGTTGGCGGCAACACCGGCTACCGTAGTTGAGCTCGGAGTATGCCTTGAGCTAGGTTGACATTCTTCTGAGTCATCTAGTCATCAAATTACGGCCCCTTCTTGCTGGTGAATTCCTGCCACCCCTCCTCTTTATTAGAGTCGGTGGTAGAAATATACGTCACATATGCTGGGGGTGGTTCCAGCTTGACCTGCCCAGAGTCTACCATCATTTGCAGGAGGTCTTTGAAGACGAAGAAATCCTGGATATTGTACCCTAACATTCGATGGTAGGGATAATAATCTGTCCTGTCGTTGTGGCCGAACTCTTCGGGCTTCTTTGGTTGTGGGAGGTGGAGCAGGTTGCAATTCATGGCGGCAATGAATTATCACCAAACTTGGTCCTCTCGGAATGAGTATACTTTGTGTCTCTGTTCCTAGAACTAGTTCTGCTTCGACCCTCTCTGATCATCCCACTTGGGAGGAGGTGGCCACTGATATATAGGGGGCCCTTGATGATTTGGTGGGGTCCTAGGCAGTTGAACTGGCACAAAGGCTGGCTTGAGCATGATAGAGGATGCTTCAACCCTAACTATTCTCTTTGTAGGAGCCTGTGAGGCTATTCAGGACTTCAGATTGGTCCACTACAGGGAGTCTTCAATTCTATGGGCATTGGTAGAGAGATTGCGGAAGCCAATGGTTCACTCCACTGGTATGAGTGGTGTTCACAGCTTATCTCGAAGGTTATCGATGCATATGGCTAGCATCTCATCTTGGGGAATTGGCCTATTCATAGATTAGGTCAGACCCTTCCATCTGGATATGAAATCCAAGACCCTCTCTTTCCCCCTATGTTTGCAATTCATGAGGTCGCTGACCATTGTTTTAGGCAGCGTTGAGCTGAAGTAGAATAGGAACTGCTGGCAAAGGTCATCACAACTCTTTACAGACTGAGCTGATAGATTCGTATACCAGAAGAAGGAAGATACTTGCAAGGTTCGCACGAAGCATATGAGTTTCACTGCTTCTTGTTGTTCTGGAGTTCCCATCATAAGGTCACAATAAGACGCGTAGTGCATCAAGTGCTGTTCCGGATAGCCTGATCCATTGAAAATAGGGAATACAGGGCTCCCAAAATTGAGTGGAGGAGGCGTGTTTCTTACTCAATTTGGGTAGGGTTTTCGTTCTGGCTTTATCGAAGTGCGTCGACCTTCTATTGCTTCCAAATGAGCAGTTAGTGCCTCGATGGTGTCGGCGAGTCCCTGGTTTGCATCCTAAGTGGAGGGAAGTCTTGGTATTCACCCGAATCCATGTTCAGGTAGTTGGACAGACCGAGCGCCTCATTGGGTGGGAAAAACCTGAGTTTTTGAGGTTCACTTGCTGGGAGTGCAAGGTGTGTCTCTTCTTGGGAAGCGCTTTCAATAAGAAGATTCCTCTGGAGTAGCTCGACATTAAGCCTCCCCAATTCTTTCATTTACTCTTCCTATCGAGCGAATCTCTCTTCGAACATAAGTGGCTCGTTTTTATCGAGAGAAGGAGGTGGGTTAAGGCTAACCGGTCCTTTGTTCTTATCCTTGTTGGAATCTCATAGGGTAATCAGAGGAGGGTTAGCTAGAAGGGTGGCCATATTTAGGGTAGCCCTCTGGTTCAGGGTGTGCACACCTAGTGGTTCATTGTGAGTCACAGCCTGACCGGAATCATCATCTTCCGATCCATCCTGGTTCGCATCCTCTCTGGTGTTACCCATGGGGTTAGCCTCTATGGCGTTGATGGATGCATATCGCAGGGTGGAGGATATGTCATCATTCAAATAGGAAGAGGATCTCCCACGCCTTTTACTGGTCCTCCCCTTCCTGTCCCGGGATTGCTTTCGAACTCCATGACGAAGGGTGACGTGGAGAGTTCCTTGACGCAACCTCACGATATGCCTCCCTCTTGAAGGGGATGGTGATTCAAAAGATTTGATAGGTCATGAACATCATCTTTTAACTATCCTCCTTAGATGAGAAAATACTAATTCTCATGGGGGCGGTTTTTGTTGAGGTGGTAAATATTCCCCCAGCCTTGAGGGGTGGGGCTGGCACCGTTCCTTGGACGTTGAGTCTTTCCCCATTTTTATTGGTCTTACGGGGGAATTTGTTGTTAAAAATGCCCCCAGCCCTACAGGCTGGGGTTGACCCTGGATTGCAGCAGCGGCTGCTGCTATCTCTACCTATCTGATCTTTCATGCCACCATTCAGGGGCGAACTAGATCTGATGATGAGTTCACCTATGAATAAATCCCCTCTAGGGAGGAAAGCAATGATTGATTATTGGCCTCTCTTAGGCGAGAGTTTTGTTTTATGCTTTGGGTGGCCTGATTTAAGAGTTCATGAATAAATTTTTCCCATCGAGCGTAACGCTTCTGGGACATACTCAAGGCCTGTCTCTGCTGTGTGTGTCACCTTTCTTGAACAGGGAGAACACTCAATCATTGTCTTGGCGTGATGGCATTGCAAGATATTATGCAGAATAGGTTCTTCTGGGCTGGGAGTGGAGTGAAATACAGTGCTCCATGTTCTCCCCAACCTCTGATATGGACTCCCATCGGAGCATCACCAATGAGGCAGTGCATCTGGTGCAATTCATGGAGGCAGGCTAACTCAATGTTTCCTTTACGCCACTCAGGTCATGGTTTCCATGCTGGAGGAAGAGATTCCAGGTCGATGTGACGTAGGAGGTTTCCTATTATCTTGACATGGTCTACATACCTATCGTAGGGAAAGAAGCTTTATTTCAGCCGGTGGAGGGTTGTCCATATATTGGAGTGAATGTCGTGCACACATTCTTCTGAAAACTTCCTGGGTATGTTGAATTGAGAGGTGGTTGTGGGCCAAAACATAACTGGTATTCATCTTTGGCCAGTCGTTTCCTCAGGCACAACATGTCGACATACTCCTCCGCTAGTGATTCCTCTACCTGGTTAGCCCAACTGAGGCACTCAACGATAGTGTGGTCGAAGGCAGTAGGGCCGGTAGGTGTTGAATTATAATGTGGGCGATTCCAAGGTGGTTCAGAAGATGAACGTGGCCCCGAACCATCTCTTTATTGAAGAAGGGTGTCGTTGGAGACTAACTGGGAATCTGACATGTTTTATCCCGTCCTTTTGAGTGCCTCGACACATGAGGTCTTTTCTGTGATTGATTCAGAAGGGGGAGGACCTTCCTGTCGATATGATATGTCACTGCGGGGAGGACCTTTGCAATGGCGTCCACAATGACGAGGAAAACCATTACAACAGCCGAAGGGAGAGAACCTGTGGGGCGCACCCTAGAGAGGGCCTTTATAATGTACCGAAATGAGGGGAGGACCTTCTCATTGATCAGCGTCTAGGTGGGGAGGGCCTCCGCTATCCGTGTTTTAATGGAGAGGGATACCATTAATACTTGACTCCTCACTGCATAGAGGACTTTTGCAGTGCATACCCTGGGGAGGACCTCAAAGGCGTACCGTTTCGAGGGGAGGACCTCCTGGCTGTGTAGCGTTATTACAGGGAGGGCCTTCACAATAAATTCCATCATGGTGAGGATGACCATCATGGTTGGACATTCGATGTGTATCCTGGGGAGGAACTTCAAGACACACTGTGATAAGGGGAGTATCTTCTTGTTGTGTGGGTCTATTGCGGGGAGGACCTTCGCAATGACGGTCATGGTGGCGAGGACTACAATCACAGCTGCCGCAATGGAGAGGACTACCATCACAGCTGCCGCAAGGATAATGTCTGCGGCGGACACCTTGGGGAGGGACTTTAGAATGTACTGCAATGAGGGGAGGGCCTTCTCATTGCTTGACATCCCTATGGGGAGGACCTCTGTTATCAGAGTGGCGAGGACTACCACCGTGATCTGATGCCTGGCTGCGTGGAGTGTCGTTGCAATGTAACCCCTGGGTAGGACCTTCAGGGAAGACCATGACAAGGGGAGGGACTTATTGTCATGATGAGACGTCACAGTGGGGAGGGCCTCTGCAGTTGCGACTAAAATAGCGAGGACTACTATCATAATCTGTGGTCCCACTACACGGAGAGTGTTTGCAGTGTATACCCTGGGGAGGACCTTCAGGGTGGACCGCAACAAGTTGAGGGCCTTCTTGCTTCTCGGTATTCTAATCACGCGGAGAGATACCATGACTCTCATCAAAAAAGAAGCTCTAGTGATCGATCATTATATTCCAGTGGGGGAGGCCCCCATTGGTGCTCTGGGGAGGACCTTCAGAGCTGCTGGTAGCGACATTGCAGGGAGGACATTCGCAACTGCTACTGCCACTCCCATAATATGGTAATGGGTGGGCAGGGTTCTGATCCTTTGATATGTGCTTAGCGGATTTGGGAACCCCAGCTTCCAGTAGAGCAGAGTCATGAACCCTCTATTTATTTTCCAGCTACCTTCGGTGCGTTCAGGGCACTTTCTTACGGGCAGCGGGGACCGTCTGCTGTTGATAACGGCCTTCACCTTTGGCTCCCTTTCTAATTGGGTCCTGTGATGCTACCGAGATATTCCGACGAACATCTTGAATTTTAGCAGGGATATATGCCTGCTTTGGAGCATCCACCATGATGGACGGGTGTCCCCCAGTTGGAATGAGTGAAGCTACTAGATCTGGTTGCCCTTGTATCGCAGAATATGGCCTACGACCTTCTTGAGAGGAAGTAGGGATGTATATTTGCTCCGAGGTAGCTATCTCGTCTCATAGATTAGTCACCTCAATTGGGGAGATGGGCTCACGGGCCCGAGTCCTTGTGGTTTCTGCTGATGCAATTACATTCTGGAAAGTCTGCAAGATATGATCTGGGATCGATACCTATTCCTCCATCATTGCTAGGATATGCAGAGAGACATCTTTGGCTGGAACGGGTATGAAGGCCCATTCTGGTATTCGAGTAAGAATATCTTGCTCCGGTCCTCCGGTGGTCAGTGGGTACTGACAATTCTCCTATGTCAGGGCCGGTGAACGAGTCAGCCCCTATGTCGGGATATTCCAGTTTATCTCTCCATTTTCCGCCTCATTCGGATGGTGGACTTTACTTGCATCCACAGGGAGATGGCCCTAGATTTGTTGGTTCCCCACTGTATCGAGTCGGTGGCCTTTACTGGTTGGGAGACATGCCCACCTATTAATTGCCGCCACCTCTGGATGGCGGGCTTTGTTGATTGCCACCACATAGAGATGGTAGGAATCAGGAGCATGTGATAGGAACTAGTCCTGCAAGCTCTGGGTCACCACCACGTCTGGTTGGTGGGATTCATGACCCTGGGAAGGGAAAGGTGCCTACCTGGTAGGTACCGTCTTGTGTGAGTGACATGCTTGATGGAGCTCGACGGGGATGCACGCCTTCTCGTATGATACCACCATATCTGGATTGCAGACTTTGGTGGAGTGGACAGTTGTATGTGCCTGCTCATGACACATCTTCGTGACTGGGAAGCAGATCTCCTCCTTAGGGACAAGGATGATGACCAGTCCCAGGTTGTACATTTTCCACCCTCGTCGGGCGGTCTGAGGGGCCGGAGCATAGGGAGCGTGGGCCTAGATCCTCGGGGTGACTCCCTCCTTAGCATGAGGATATTGTGTCGCGGCGTAACTGCGACGACGTCTTCTGCTGGGGGTCATAGAGCGAAACCCCTGTTCCGCGGGGATGAAGTACTTAGTGTCGACCTCATCCGCCTCCCTAATATATGGGAGGTATGCGTTGTCTCATTCCAGGGATAGACTTACGAAATGGTTTGAGATGGCAACAAGAGCCATCTGGATCTGCCTTCACGACTGCTGTTGGGAAGGTGACCGGTGGGTCTTGGCGGATTGGAGGGTGTGCATGGACGCCTCCACCATCGGGAGAGTACCATTTAAGTTGTACTCTCGGATCAACACATCTGAGACCCATCATTGAAGATGACGAGTAGGTGACGGGGTCCTTCGTTGATGAGGAAGTCCGGTCACTGCATAGATTGAGGCACGCACCTGCAAGTTCCTCCGTGATGCCATTGGATCGAAGGGAGTTCTGAGTGGTACCTATAAAAATATTTTAACAAATAAAAACAACAAACCCATCAAAGAAGAATCTCATGATCCCATGTGTAATTAATGACCATTCTTGGCCCTCCTTGTGGGTATAAGGGGGAAAATTGTAAGATTAGGTTAAATACATCATGCTTGGTTAAAGATTCATGTCGGGTTCACAATTTTTTTTTGAACTGTTTCTATGTGGGATGGGACTGATGCGCCCAACAGTCGATCTCACGGAGGGCTGAGTTCCACTCAACTGCTAAGGTCAGGTATATCGGTCTTCATTTCGAAACACACAACAGTTCCATATCCAACGATCCATGGACCTGCTTTCCAAAGGAAAACATTCGCTGAGTGGTTCGGCCATTGATGCTTAAAAACTCACATTGGTCGAGAGGAGGAGAAGTCGGGCTCATCGCACCCTTTTGGGGGGAATTATTTCCTGTTCCGGGACTCTCTTATAGATTTAAGACGTGTTCATATTTTCACGAATCGTTGGTTTATACTCAAGCATAGTATCCACAGATTACTACTGGTTGACAATGGTCAGCTGAACATACGGATTCAGAATCAATTAGGCTCGAGGTTTACCATCCCTCATTAGATTAATGACTTTGAGTAGTTTGGACTCATTGAGATGGCACTGACTTGAATCCTTATAAATGGGCGCTCTGGAGTTTATTGTCATCCAGGTGGGACTGATAATGACTTGATCATTTGGATCGAACTGAGACACATGCTTCTTATGTATCCTCGTGAGAGGAATCAGAATCCACATAGTTTGGTAGTGTAGTTTAACGTCTTGTGGTACGTATGATCAGGTCTTACACTCTGAGGTGGCCCAATGAGATGGTGGATGGGGCTTACAATCTGAGGCAGCCCATAGAGTTGATGAACTGATGTGAAGGGATCGGAACGACTGGGTCGTGGGCTTGAAACTCGAGGAGGCTTCCTACGTACCATGCCTTGACATGGATCAAAGTCCCTATAGTTATCATGAGGTTGGGGTTAGGGTCGGTGCTTACTCTAAGAGCAAGTGAGTCATGCTCGGTGTGAGAAACAAGAGGTAGTAGAGACCTGACTATCACATCGTGAAAGGTGCGTCCGTGGGAAGGGGAGTGGGGCTTACGCATAGAGCGGTCCATAGAAATGGAGTTTGGGACATAATCCTGGATGGAGGCCCGATGGTGAAAAAGCCCAGCGGGAGAGGGAAAGGGTAACAAAAACCCATGTGTCCATCTCCCCTCATAGTACTTGGCAGCAGGGAAGTACGGAGGTGCATGTGGGCTACATTCCGCAAGAAAGGCTAGGGGATCACACCAAGGAGGTTGCCCAATCACTCTTAGAAGAGGGGAGAATTACTCATCGCTGGCACAGAAAGGAAATGAAAGTGGGGTCCCCCACTCTTGGCAAGTGGAGAAGCAGAAAGGGGACTCTCGGGCTCGGACCCTACACTACCGTGGGTATGTGAACCCAAGAATGTTTTGGGAACCCACTCAAGGGCCAAAGAAACCCCTTTGACCTCACCTACCATGGGAATGTGAACTCAATGTAGCGCGCTGATGCGCATGGAGATTACATCATACGGATCTGGTGGCTTCGGAAGATGCCTTGGCTCGAGGCCGATGAATAGACCACTGAAGGGATTGTGAAGGATCAGGCCGGATTCGAAGGATTTTATCTGACATAGGGAATGGGAACACCAAAGGAGTTGGCAGGCCACATGGGTGTATAAGGAGTGGTGCCCTTCGCGTATGTGGGTGCTACGTGACTGGAGAGGCCGTCCACATACCAGGGTGGTATGTGGACTGATAGGTATCCCGCGTACTAGGGTGGTACGCGACTTCGGGTTTGGACCGTGTACCAGGTTGGTATGCGGTGGAGTCCGTTCGAGCAACGGCGGCCAGGGGCAATGCTGGTCGGGGGTTTGTCGGTTTGGGCTTCACCCGTGTAGGAGGGTGCTACGCGGTGCGTTAGATCAAAAAAGGGGCATAGACTCCCTGGTCCATGGGGAGTACATCTGCGGAGGGGCCATGTCTTTAGATCTTCTTTTTCTCTTTGTTTTAAGTTTGTGATTCACCAATTTTTTATGTATCTTCAGTTCCTTATTAATTCATTTCCAGTTTCATACCTGTTTAGGTTCGCGAATTGGAACTTTGCTGTTTTCGAAATCCTAAGCTCCTTTCTTTGAAATCGTTCCACCTGAATCTGATCGATCCCTTTCTTCTCCCCCAAGATTTCTTTTTATAGAGTTCAGAAAGAGATGTATCTGTGGTCATGAAACACCTTTTGCGGAGGCCCATGACAGGAAACTTGGTTTACGGATGACTTGGTCAATCTACAACTTGCAAGTAGCATTGAATGCACCTTCCTCACAAACCAAACTAGTTCAGGGAGTGCTTCGCGACCACTCAGGGCTCCACCTCCATTCTGAGAACGATGGTATATGCAGTCCGGGCCAGTTAACATGGTTCGCAGCTGGGGCGGTTCGTGATGGTGGACTGACCTAGCACCCATCCTGCTTTGCGCTCACCGAGGGTCCCCTCCTCTGCTCTGCGAATGACAACGGTCCATGGAGGGGGTGGCTTGCTCAACTGGCCATGTACCATCAATATTATACCAGTACATGGACCTTTTCATCTTTTTCCAACCATTGAGTATTCTTCACATTTTTTCCAATTCCTCGAGGGAAATTGGGTATAATCCTCTATTTAATTAAAAGGATTCTCATTCTCCTTTGCGGATTTTTCAGGACCTTACAGTCTCATGAGAATTACCAATACATAGAGGGAATGCTTACTAGTGGTACGCACTCATTCACTTACTAATTCAAATTTATTCATCATATGAAATAAATTAATAATAATACTATATATAATCAATATAAATATTCAAATTGAAAAACTAGAAAATGAAATGTCATAATTTTACCCAATTAATAAATATAAAAAAATGATTATAAGACATCTAGAGAAATGAGGTGGACATTATCATTATAGTATATTCATATTGAATCTTGAAAATATTTAAAGTATATTTACATATATGTAAACACCATTACAAAAAAATTAGAAACTCACTTTGAAAAAAAGAAGAAATATTATTTTCTTCTAAAAAATTTAAAACTATAAGTTAATAGAACAAATGGAATATTATTTTCATTGAAAAAAAAATATAAATTTATAGAATAATATTTATAAAAAATAAAATCTATAATGGTGGTGAAATTAGATCTTGGGGTAATTGTAAAAAAAGTTCATTTTTTAATTTTGTAATATGTCAAAATAACCTATATAGGGAATTTTGAAATGATTTCTTTTTAAACTATGGTAATGAAATTCAAAAATTCATTTAAAATGTCTTTTAAAAATCATTTAATTATAAATAAAAACATTCTTTATGCATTGATGAATATGGAAACGAAGTTTAATGATTTTGAAAGGAAAATATTATCACAATTTCTTAATGAAAAACCCCTTACCTCAAGTCCTAACTCATTTTGTACATTATTTAATTCATGAATAATAAAACTATATTAATAATTTAATTTATTGAATGTCATTTCATTTTTTTATTGTTAATATTAATTCAATTACTATCATGTTTCATTTACTTACTAAATCTATAAAATTTACATTTTTTGTTTTGAGGTTGTTTGGTTCTTAATTTCCAAAACAACTTCTATAACAACTCAGAACCCACACACTCAGTTCCAATGCTGAAACATAGTATTTACATTTCAGGATTTGATATTTACAAACATGAACCCATTTTAACCATTTATTATATACCCAAGGACCTTTTAGTTTTAAAGTTTTATATAATTTGGACAAACTCTTTCATGGAAACCAAGATACATAAATAATTAGTTCTTAAAATTCTACATCATCTCCCACTCACTTCATCACATATATTAAAAATTATAGGATTTAAATAAATTAAACCATTATTTATAACCTAGGTGAAATGAAACATAAGAAGGGTGACATCAAACACTCAGTAAGGGTGAACATAAGCAATAAAAATTGAATGTCATCAATGATCATAATATGAGAATAAGGGTTTGATAACATAATCAGAGTTCATGAGCATAACAAAAGAACATTTTTACCCACAAAAA
Organism: Viscum album; assembly: GCA_963277665.1. NCBI lineage: Eukaryota > Viridiplantae > Streptophyta > Magnoliopsida > Santalales > Viscaceae > Viscum > Viscum album. The sequence goes on along the minus strand of OY728135.1, from coordinate 1,814,342,114 downwards.
CATAGATCATCGAATAAATATTTAACCTAATAAAAGAGTCATATATGTCATCAATCATGAGCTAGGTGAAAAATACTTTTAGAAATGGATCCATTATAAAATTATATTATGTATAGAGAAAACAAGTTTTTATCTTGGAACATCATAATTATAGATATCTTACAAAAACCCGTTGTAGATGGTATAACCTTACCTTGTTAATACTCATAATATCTTAATAGTAGCCTATTATCCATATAACTCCATCATATATTGGGAGTTACTTAAATTCAGATAACTCCAACATTATTACCCAATGCATTGGTGGGCTACAACTGACCTACATGTAACATTTTTTTAAAATTTCCTTTAAATATTTGGGTTCACTCCCCAAGTTTTGTACCACTTAAAAATTTATTGATGTTTATTTAATCAATAAGTAAGGAAATATAAACAAAACATGTAAACCTAATTTATAAACAAAGGATAATAAATTGGAATTGGTTCAAGTAAATAAGATCATAATATTTCTCTAAAGGAACCTTGAATATAGACAATCTCAAAAATAAAAAAGATTATAACATGAAGTCTTTATCAATTTATTAACTTTAGAATCAAACGTAATTAAAAGAAATAGCATGATATAAATCTGTAAATCACATGAATTTAATGAATTAATATGTCAAAATTTATTCATGAGGTAGTAAGTACACTATAAAAAGAAGTAATGTTACCCGACAACAAATTTGTCTTAAGAAAATGAGACTGAGACAAAGAAACCCCTTGTAAAGATCATAACATTTGGAGTGATAATTAATCCATGAAGTGATTATGTGAAGACATTTAAATCCAAATAAAGTTTGTTTAAATATATAATAATGAAATTTAGATATCAATCAACATAGAATAATGGCATAACAAAGTCAATGAAGTTACGTATAAACCAATGAATGGAAATTGAGTTAAAATACCCCTTACCGCTTTATAACATTGTTACCAAATCCCCTTTGAGGAAATTTTTTTACTTATAACTGAAAATTACATTATGTCTGAAGGATAAATTATATAACATAAAAAATGTGTAATATATACATCATATAAAATAAATTATGTGTATAAAAGTAAGATATGCCTGAGTGAAGAGAAATTGAGATGAAACCCCTTACCATGAATCTAGAAATTATTTGTATGACCTTTAACACCTGTAAAATAAAATGATATCAGTTATTTAATTTATTAATAATATTTTAAATTATTAATCCCTTTTACATAAATCATTTATTTCATTAATTAAATATTCAATCACTTAATCAATTAACTCCACATCGAGTGTTTTGAGGTTGTCAAGTTCATAACTAAAAAATAACTTTTGTATGTTGACCATGGTCAAAAGGGTAATTGTTATATCATATATATATATATATAATAATTACATCATTTTAATTCTAATACATTAATTATACTTTTAATATCATCCATGAAATATGATTACCAAAAATGAATCACGTTACAATCATGGAGATGATAGGTCGTACATACACATGAGTAATGTTTCAATTTTTAAATTGATATATAGTAAAGAATGTAAGTTATATTTCATATTTTAATAATTATTATTATATAATAAATATCATATTTTATCTTCAAACAAACTTATTTATACCATCTAAGTGACGTGGTGATGAAAAATTAATCATATCTCCTTGTGGAGGAGGTAATCCACACATACATTTGAACGGAGTTATCAATTTTCAACTGATGTAAAGGTAGGAAAACATATGGTATATTATCTTTTAATAAATATAAATATTTAATTATTATAAATTTTATACATTAAATTCATCATTATAACCATATGTGAGGGTAAGTGATAGAAAATGAATTCCATCGGTTCATAAGGCGGTATTCCACTATACACACGAACGGTGGTCTGATTTCCAATTTGATGGAATATGATACCTATAAAGGTCATGAAATAAAAAAATTACATCTATGTGTATTTTATATACTTATGTTATCATATAAAAATGTTTAGAATTTATTTCAATTGTTTAGATGAAGGAATAAAACTAAAAAATTTAGTTAAATGTAATACTTATTCTTTAGAAAATTTCCTTTCTTTATACATTAATCAATATACGGTTGGAATTATTTATAAAATAATACATATAGGACATGGGGAGGGATTTTCGGAAGGGATGCAAGTAGTTATTTTCCGAAATCGAGTGCTCAAAATATTTGATTAAGAGAGGAGAGTAGGTGTCATTTTATAAGTGAGGGGAGGGGAACTCTTGGAATTACATAAAGTATTAAATTAAAATAACATTATTTTCATATTAAAGAAAAAAAAAGTTGATATTTTTAGGATATATGATTATTATTTATCTAAATAATATCATTAAATAAATTTTGGGATGTTTAGCCGATGTTTTCTCCCATATCACTTTGTTTTAACCCCACATTAACCCTTTCGATGAATACACTAATATTAATGGTTTTTACTATTTAGGGGTCATGAAAGTTATGAAAGTATAAATAACCCATAAATAGACCTCATTAAAGATTCTAAACTATATAACATTAAAATATCTGAATATATGATTTATATTAATTATAAATCATTTAATAAAATATTTTTTATTATAAAATATCCTTAATGTCAATTTTGAAACTATTATTTTACATTGACATTAAATTTATAAATATAATAGTGTAACTCAAATATATACTTTTAAAGCATACCTAATATTTTTTTTATATCTATAAAAATCATGTGAAACTATAAATGACCAAAAAAATTAATTTGTTAGTTTTTAAATTCATTTACATCAATTTTCTATTACTTACACGAAGACTATGCTAGCATTGAGCAAGAATTGGATCTAATTATTTCATCACAAAAAAATAAAAATAAATCATGATAATAAAATTAATTTCATTTTTATCAAAATAAGGTTTAATATTGGCTCACAATTATTTTTATCCCTATGTGAATATATAAGATAAATTTAAAAATAAGAGAATGACATTTTTTATTTTTCTTCATATAAAATTTGATATAAGTCATTTTTAAAGAAAAATATAAAAAAATTTCCAAAAAATAAAATATTGGATGATTATGGTTTAAATCAATTAATCCAATATATTAAAATCATTTTAGGGTTAATTTTAGTCATTATCATGTTATTTTTAATCTTAATTAAAGATTTACCATTTACTGTGGTTGTAAATATTTTCCATAGTTACTATTCATAATCACAAAAAAGGGAAGTATTTACGTAATTTGAATGTACTGATTCTAAACATGGAATTATTTTTTTTCAATATTCATTCTCTATAAGTGGTAGAAATTAATTTACGATAAAAATGAAAAATGCAATCAAGAATAGTTTTAAGAAAAAAAGTATTTTTATGCCCAAAATGAACTTATAAAAAATCAGGTATAATGATCAATCTAATATAATTAATTATATTATATCAAAATTAATAATACTTTTGTTACCTTGAGATAAAATTCAAATCATAATGATAATTTTTAATGGAAAATTGATAGTTTTACAAAAATCAGAATTTTTCACTATTCCCTGAAAAATCAATTTTTTTAAGAAAAATCCGAAAATTAAACCCTATTATAATTTTTACATGATGAATTAAAAAATTATATCCTTTTAATAAAAAGAATTTTTTTAAATTTTAATGAATTAATTATAATATTTTATCATGGAAACAAATAAAAACAATTTTTTAATAAATCATATTTTGAAGCATATAATGACTTTTAAAAAATTAAATACTAATTTCTTTTGAATTTAATAAAAGATTTTTTTGAGTACGACCCTTATATATATATATATCATAATTAAGGTACTCATATTCATACATTCCAATTCAATTTCTAGGTTATAACAGTCATATTTAAAATAATATTATTCTTTATTCTGTTTAAGCTCAGTGTTACCTGTCGTATCTGCTATCGAATATATAATATTATTTATTAAAAACACTTAGTGTATTAAATCCCCCTTTTAAAAAAAGTGCATACTTATAATTTTAAATTAAGATCTGTAAAAAAAATCATTTGAAATTACCTTTTTGTAATCCCACATCATTAAAATGGTTAATAATAATTTTTTTTGAAAAAGAGGAAAGGGAAATAAGAAGGTTGTCTAGATTAACATGAAACTTGGTTTTAAAATTAAATAACATTAGTGGGTAGTAAAAATATGGACAAAGAGGAGAAAATTAATGTTCAAATGATGGAAATTAATATAGAATGTTTTCATAATAATATTAATGGTCACAAAACCAAAAATAAATAAGGGATTTAGAAGACCATTAATTCACCATTAATGAAGGAAATAAGATTTTTTTTATTTCAATATCCTTTTACTAGTTTTTAGGAATTAGTTTTCCATATTGACTAAAAACATAAGTAAATATACTTAATTCAAAATTATAATTTCATCCATTAATTAATTTCCACAATAATCTCATCTTTTTCTCCAAATTATGAGTATTCACAATGATGTTTCCATGTCTAAAGCACTAAAATAAACTTATAAAGGATAATATCATCCATAAAATGATAAAAACATAACCGCTATCTTTATTTATAATATAAATTTAAATATTAATCACAAGGTAAGATATTATCCAAAATTTATAAACCTTCACATGTAGAAATAATACATTAATATCCACAATTCTATTATAACACCAAAGTATCAATATTGATCATTCCATAAATAAATAACAATATATCCCAAATAACCACAATGAATAAAAAATTAAATAATGTTTTAACATCAATGTGTGTCTCATACCTTTCAACATACACCCCCAAAAAATTAATAGAATTATTTCAAAACAATCATCCATGTTAAACCTAAGGGTTACATATACATCAATCCAATAAAAAATCTCCCAAAATATCATTAGTCTCCAGAAAATAATATCACATGAAACCTCAATAGGGGTGTCATAACATTGAACTTATGAACATTATTAAACATGTAAAACCATTGTAGAGACCCAAATCTTGACGTACATAGACATTACATTACTTTAGAGGAATATCTAATACATAACAAAACCAGACACCAAAGGACCGTAATAGTTTAGTGTCTTTGGAAACTCAGAATATAATCTTCTAATCTTGGTGAAATACCTTTAACATCTCCCATAAAGATCTTCCCTTTTTTCTTACCTAAAACCTTTATTTATATCCTGGGGAAAAGAAAACATATAAAGGGTGAGCTCAAATGCTCAGTAAGGGTAATCATGGAGAAAATAAAACAAACCATATACATTTGAACTTCAAAAAATGAACATAATATTTAAACATCAAAATCTTGAGCAATGACATAAAACATGGAAGTAAGTAAGGCATAAATCATAATGGATCATCAATCATGATAAAATAGCATGGGAATAAAACTTGTAATCGTGGAAAACCATTAATCACATGATATGATTTCCATAGTAGCCAAGGAATTTATTCCAAGATCATCTTAGTGGATAGAGTCCCTTTCTGAATCGAGTTCACTCCTTGTTTCAGTCCTGTATCACTGAACCAGATTAACTTACTGTTCCAGCCATGTCTATCTCATGAGATATAAATCTTTACCCAATGAATTGGAGGGATATATAGGTCCCACCAATCTCATAATGAAATCATTCTTACATGTTCCACAACATAAACATAAATCATTCATAATAACCCAACGAATAAAATGGGTTTCATAAACATCATTCCATCATAACATAATCCATATAAAACAAATGGATAACATTTTATCATAAGAAAATTGAAACCATGTAAATAATAGAGACATTATAATTGAAACATAAACATTCTAAATAATGTCATCTTAGATGGAAAATAGTTTTGATAAAACACTTGAAATGAATTCTTGAGGAAAATATCCTTTCTTCTTCAAAATCATTTTCTTTTCACAGAATGCCATGAAATTTTAAAATAAAAGGGTTTTGTTGAAAATTGTCATTAAATATTGTAGAGTATGATTCATGAAAATAAGGCGTTATAAAACCATAAAAATTCGTTCATGCCTTATAAGTTAAAAAAACTTTCTTTTCATACTTTTGCCGGAAAAGTCAATCAGTTCCTCCTATGGTAAACAAAAGAAAGATTCCTTCCATAACACAATGTAAATTTCCAAAAGGGGTAAACATGACTTTAAAAATACATGGAATATTATTAAACACTTTATGAAAAACATTTTTATGTACATGGATAAAAAATATAACCCCAGTAAATACATAGGTATAAGCAATCTCGGATAAAAATGAGATTTGAAAAATTATACCTTACCTTAGGTTCGATATGCTTCATACGTATCCGAACCTCCAGTATAATGATTTAAATAATGTCATTGACTTATTAAAGAATCATATTCATTGTTATTATATCATATTTGGTTCACTTATGACTTTATATTACCCGTTCTTTTGTAAATTCCATGTTAAAGCAGCATTTTGGGTAAAAGCGTTTTATTTATCGTACGTGTGTGGACTTGTTGTTATTGATATTATTATTAATTATATCATGATTTAATTAATTCCAGAATTTAAATAATGATTTATATATAATATATATTCAGTATATATTTATATATTAGATAGATAAATGAAATGAAATACACCGTTCATGGAGACGGTAGGCCGTACGTACGCACGAACGCTGTTTTCTTTTCCTTATTAACTTGAATGGAATTAAGTAGATGACATATATATATACATACATAAAAAAGTGGCATTATCATGTCATATATTTCATTATTATTCATTATATATACTTTATAATCATTATTGAGTGGTTAACATGGAGAATGAATCTCATCGCGTCATGGAGAAGATAATCCGTACGTACGCACGAGCGATGATATCGTTCCCATAATTATTGAATTGAATTGGAGTGGATGATATAATATCTCAGAATTAGTATGATGTTATAATAAATATATATAGTAATTTTTTACACCATTATATCCATCCAAGTAAGGTGGTGGTGGAAAAACAGATTACACCACGGCGTGGAGACGGTATTCCGTACGTACGCACGCGCAATGATTTCATTTTTCGTAGGATGGATAGATGGTGAAATAGGGTTGTTTCATATTTATAATAACATATTAGTATATGATTTATACTTATGTTATTAATTTATGACGAAACAAATAAAGAAGAATAAGTTGAAGAAGAAAGAAACTTGAAAGAATCGGTAGAAGAGATTACCTCTTCTTCAACGCACCTCCTTTAAGCTTTCTCTTAAGGGACTAGAGTTGGTCTTTTGAGAAGACCATAACATACAGAATGTTGCTAGGGAAGTGGATAAGAGAAATGGGTAGGGGTTTTCTGAGCTTAAAGGCTCAAAGTGTTATGAAGAGTAGGGGGAGGAGGTGCCCTTTTATAAGGGAGGAGAGGGCCACCTTTGGAAACCTCTAAAATATTAATATATAATAAGCCTAAACCCCACTTAAAAACTTCCTAAGTGACTCAAATTAGGATATTAGATAATATAGGGTTATAATATCATCAAAAAATTAAATTTAGACATGTTTTTTACTTTATTTTAAACCTTATCATTTTGATTTATCCTTATTTAATCTATTTAATTTTATTTGTGGTAATAATGTTATAAATTTTATATAGTTATAAATACTTACTTATGTGTTCTTAGTTACAAATAATTTTATATTTTATGACATTTTAGATCATATAAACATTAATTTGTAATATTTAAAATATTTTTGTGATTTTTAAACCATTTAATAATATAAAATATCAATAGTGCGAATTTTGACACAATTAATTTATTTGAATTTAAATAAAATCCACACAGAAGATATGTTCGAACAAAAATATTTAATAGATTTATAACATGTCATATTTATCTAGAAAATTTGTGGATCACATTAAAGAGTTCATGTAATATTTATTCTAATATTTTTAAAACCATTAATTTGATATTTCAATCAATAAAAAAATTTCAACATCACAATTGTGTCACCTTTAATGATAATTATTTAATACCTAAAAATCCTAAATAATTTCACATGATGTATATAATTTTATTATATTTTTGAGACAATTCATGTTTGAAGTTTCATGAAGTTTATCACTAAATTAAAATTATTATACTTATAAGATTTAAGAGAGTAATATGTTGTCACATTCTTTGGTTTTAATAATAATTAAATTATTTTCATGGTAAAAAGTAGATAAAATGAATATAATCTGACCCTTAGGTGATATGGGTCGACTTTTAATCATCCAATATAATTTTTTCTAGTTTTACGGTAATTTTATAATATTAATTTTACCCTTAATTACCCGATTTACCTTTAACTACAGTAAAAAAAATTACCTTAGTTTCTATTCATAATATCAAAAAATATAAGTAACCTATTAACATAATTTGGACCCACTTAATTAAAATATTGAATGCATTTTTCAAAATTCAAAACACAGAAGTTGCAGTAATTAATTTAAAATCAATCTTGTTGTTAAGAAAATGTGTTTTAAAAGTTAAAACATTGCTAAAGATTGAAATGTTTTTATCTATGAATTCAATTTAAAACTAATGGTAATGAAATAAATTATATTAAATGTTAAAAATATAATCTATTTATACTTTAAAACCATTAAATATTATAATTTAATTATTTAAATTATTGCGATGAAAAAAGTTGTTTTTAATTAAAATATAGCGTTTTTTTACTATTCATTAAAATATGAAAGTTATCAGAATAATATGAAAAATTTATCCAAAGTAAAATTTTATATCCTTATTCCAAATAAGAATTTAATTTTGTTAAATTGAACTTATAAACCTATCAAAAACTAGATTTAATATGGGTGCACCATCAAAAGGCGGCGAAAGTGCGTTTAAAAAAAAATACATATTTTACCCAAAAAAATTATTTTGTTCACATACTATGTTTTAGAAAATGTGTAAGATGAATAATAATGTTATAAAATTAAAAATTTAGTTAATAATATTCATAACAGATAGTCCATAACAATATTATATCAATATATCATTATTTAGTGAAACCTGGTATTGCGTACTACACACGCTATTGAGGAAGGTCACGATTACGTGTAACGTAAGCCAAGTCAGTGTTGTGTGTAGTGAAAGATTAGTTTGGTGTTGTGTATAACATAATACATAAAAAAATTTAAAATAATACTTCTCATAAAATATTGGGGTGTTACATTCTACCCCCTTAAAATGAATTTCACCCTCGAAATTCGTCGGGGGAATAAATAGTTTACTACTTGAAAATTTCTTTAATAGAAACCCACATCGTAAAAAGGAATACTAAAACTAAATTTTAAAAAGTGAAGTATAAAACATATCGGTTACCCAAATTAACTCATCACTGGGTTTCCACATAGAAGAAAATAAGTGAAAATATGGATATGGAAGAGAATCCAAACCATCAAGTTCTGATGGAGAGTGGTAGAGAACATGGCTATGAAAAATCCAAAAATCACTAATCCATAAATTTGTTATGATATAAGGTACCATCTGATTCATCAGATATGAGGGAAATATGACAAAATTTCTTTTTTCAAGATCATTTTCCTAAAGTTAAAAAAATTGGAATTAGAAGAAATAATTTCTTGATTTTGGTACAATCTCACCGTTGGTCATTCCTTGAACAATTTCCACTTCATCTCTTAATGAAATGAAGTTGAATTTGTCTTTTGAGAAGTTTTATCAGATCATGCGATAGAATGATAGGTCATTCCATCTGTCTCAAACATAAGTTATCAAAAGTTATATACATAAGTCCACCTATGGTGAGATTAATCGGATACAGTTCCAAAATGGACTTATACTTCATCTATCATCCTAATTAATAAAATAAAACTAGTTTCTAATAACGAGGGACTTCTTGTAGGCCAGTGGTAGGCAATAAAGGCCTGTCGCACTTCAGTTGTGGGTTCGATTCCCGCAACCTTGTCCGACGCGATGGGTTGTCGCCCGTCCTATAGGTTGTCCGTTTTTCTAAAAATAAATTATAATAAAATTCCTACAATAATATGGAAAAAAGTTCTAGCCTTAAACAATACTATCTTATGTCTAACTTAATTCATTACAATCTTTAGGCTTATCCAAAATACTTATGTCCAAGCTCATAGTATAAAGAAAACAATTACTAGAAATGTCATCAACTGAGCATGCGAATACCATCATTTATCCCCCATATATCATACGATATATCTTATTGGTCACATTCCAAATATGTGAATACCTTAATAATGTATTCTCTTGAACCATAGGGAAAAAATGAATGTTGTCACAAGGTAACTCTTTCCACATACCAAAATCCCAAAAATTTAATATACTCAAAACATGATATCACATTTTCCTTATATTTGTCATGACCTTATTAATACTATAAAACATTTCATTATCTCTTTATCCCTTCTTTGTGCGTACATTAGGTGCTTTCCAAAAATATTTGAATAACATTTCATGGTTACTGGTACCATTCAGCATATACTTTCAAAAACATAAGGAAAAACAATAGTGTAACAATCCTTAGATGTCTCTTTTTTCCATAGTACCATGAGATTACTTATACAACATTACTCTTGATTAGCATGTAATCATTCCACTACCTTCTTAAACCATGGAATGATCTTGAACAATTATTTCATCTCACATATCATTTTTTGTCTCTTCATCATCATCAACATAAATACTACCCAAATGACCATGCGGATTCTCTTCATGAGACTTTCCCTTAGGGAATTGGTTTGCATAATGCCCGTGCATTCCACATTTAAAACATTTAACCGTTGTTGATGTCTTAGTAATACCATTATCCTTGCCCATGGTGTTAACTGAACCTTTTCCTTTACAATTGCTGGATTTTTTTCCTTCTTTTACACACCCAAAGAATTTTCAAGTTCCTTTGAAAAATTCTCCCTAATACCTCTTCCCACATGATTTACATGAGGGAAATTGAACATTCTATCCTCTATGATCATCATGAAACTCCATATTTCTCTTATTATCTGAGTCTAGAAACTAACCAAAGTTGAGATTATTGATCATATTATGAGATTTATGATTAGGCATAATAACGATATGTGGACCTCCAGATCCAATTTCATTTGGTTTCCCATTAATAATATCATTCAATTGTCCATCATATCCTCCATTATCATGAATCTTCCTGTTTCTAGCCATTTTCTAAAACCCAAAAACAATAGTGTGAGCAGAAAAAATCATAATCAAGGGGGAGTACCTTCAATATCTAACATATTAGGTTTAATTCTAATATCATTGCCGTAATTCTATGACTATAACCTATACTTATAATTAACCTTAGAGACATCCCTAGACATACCTTAGAAATATCTCTAGAGATTTCACTAAAGTTTTCGCATCCTAGTTTCCAAAGGTTGAATAAACCTTTCCTATAATACCAACTGTAGAGACCCAAATATTGACGTACATAGACATTAAATTGATTTTTCGGAATATCTAATACATAACAAAAACAGATACCAAAGGACCGTAATAGTTTAGTGACTTTGAAAACTTAGAATATAATCTTCTAATCCTGGTGAAAGATCTTCAACATCTCCCATAAAGATCTTCTTTTTTTTCTTACCTAAAACATTTGTCTATATCTTGGGGAAAAGAAAACATATAAAGGGTGATCTCAAATGCTCAGTAAGGGTAATCATGGAGAAAATAAAACAAACCATATACATTTGAACTTCAAAACATGAACATAATATTTAAACATCAAAATCTTGAGCAATGACATAAAACATGGAAGTACGTAAGGCATAGATCATAATGGATAATCGATCATGATAAAATAGCATGAGAATAAAACATGTAATTGTGGAAAAATATTAAGCACATGATATGATTTCCATAGTATCCAAGGCATTTCTTCCAAGACCATCTTAGTGGACAAAGTCCCTTTCTAAGTCGAGTTCACTCCTCGTTCCTGTCCTGTATCACTGAACTAGATTAACTTACCGTTCCAGCCATGTCTATCTCATGAGATATAAATCTTCACCAAATGAATTGTAGGGAGATATAGGTCCCACCCATCTCATAATGAAATCATTCTTACTTGTGCCACAACATAAACATAAATCATTCATAATAACCCAACGAATAAAATGGGTTTCATAAACATCATCCCATCATAACATAATCCATATAAAATAAATGGATATAATTTCATATTAAGAAAAGTGAAACCAGGTAAATCATAGATACATTATACTTGAAACAGAAACAAGGAAAATAATTTCATCTTAGATGGAAAATATTTTTGATAAAACACTTGAAATGAATTCTTGAGGAAAATATCCTTTCTTCTTCGAAAACATTTTCTTTTCAAAGAATGCAATGAAATTTTAAAAGAAAAGGATTTTTGTGAAAATAGTCTTGAAATATTGTAGAGTAATATTCATGAAAATAAGGATTTATAAAACTGTAAAAATCCGTTCATGCTGTATAGGTTAAAAAAACATTCTTCTCGTACTTTTTCCGGAAAAGTCATAAAGTTCCTCGTATGGTAAACAAAAGAAAGATTCCTTCCATAACACAATGTAAATTTTTAAAAGGGGTAAACATGACTTTAAACATACATGTAATATTATTAAACACTTTATTAAAAACATTTTTATCTACATGGATAAAAAATATAACCCCAGTAAATACTTACGTATAAGAAATCTCTGATAAAAATGCGATTTGAAAAATTATCCCTTACCTTAGGTCCGATATTATTTGTACATATCTGAACCTCCTATATAATGATTTAAATAATGTCATTTACTTATTAAAGAATCATATTCATTGTTATTATATCATATATGGTTCAATTATGACTTTATATTACCCGTTCTTTTGTAAATTCAATGTTAAAGCAGTGTTTTGGGAAAAATTATTTTATTTATCATACGAGTGTGGACTTGTTGTTATTGATATTATTATTACTTATATCATGATTTAATTACTTCCAGAATTTAAATCATGATTTATATATCATATATATTCAGTATATATATATATATATATAATAGATTGACAAATGAAATGAAATACACCGTTCATGGAGACGGTAGGCCGTACGTATTCATGAACGCTGTTTTATTTTCCTTATTGACTTGAATGGAAGTAAGTAGATGAAATATATATATATATATATATACATAAATATAGTATCGTTGTCATGTCATATATTTAATTATTATTCCTTATATATACTTTATAATCATTCTTGAGTTGTTAACATGGAGAATGAATCTCATCACGTCGTGGAGACGGTAATCTGTATGTATGCACGAGCGATGACATCGTTCCCATAATTATTGAATAAAATTTGTGTGGATGATATAATATCTCATAATCAATATGATGTTATAATAACTATATATAGTTATTCTTTACACCATTATACCCATCCATGTAAGGTGGTGGTGGAAAAATAGATTACACCACGATGTGGAAACGGTATTCCGTACGTTCGCACGCGCTGTGATTTTGTTTTTCGTAGGATGGATAGAAGGTGAAATAGTGTTGTTTCATATTTATAAAAACATATCAGTATATTATTTATACTGATTTTATTAATTTATGATGAAACAAATAAAGAATAAGAAGTTGAAGAAGAAAGAAACTAGAATGAATTGGTAGAAGAGATTACCTCTTCTTCGACGCACCTCCTTTAAGATTTCTCTTAAGGGACTTGAGTTGGTCTTTTGAGAAGACAAGAACCTCCATAATGTTTCTAGGGAAGTGGAGAAAATAAATGGGCAGGGTTTGGCCAAGATTGGAGGCTCAAAGTGTTATGAAGTGGAGGGGGAGGAGGTGCCCTTTTATAACGGAGGAGAGGGGAACCTTTGGAAACCTCTAAAATATTAATTTATAATAAACCTAAAAACCACTTAAAAACATCCGAAGTGACTCAAATTCGGATATTAGATAATATAGGGTTGTAATATCATCAAAAAATTAAATTTAGACATGTTTTGATTTTATTTTAAACCTTATCATTTTGATTTATCCTTATTTAATCTATTTAATTTTATTTGTCGTAATAATGTTATAAATTTTATATGGTTATAAATACTTACTTATGTGTTATTAATTATACATAATTTTATATTTTATGACATGTTATGTCATATAAATTTTAATTTGTAATATTTAAAATATTTTTGTTATTTTTAAACAATTTAATAATATAAAAAATCAATAGTGTCAAATTTGACACAATTAATTTATTTGAATTGAAATAAAATCCACACAGAAGATATGTTCAAAAAGAAAATATTTAATATATTCATAACATGTCATATTTTTCTATAAAATTCGTGGAGCACATTAAATAGTTCATATATTATTTATTTTAATATTTTTAAAACCATTTATTTGATATTTCAATCAATAAAATAATTTCAATATCACTATTGTGTCACCTTTAATGATAATTATTTAATCCTGAAAAATTCTAAATAATTTTCCATGATATAGATAATTTTATTATCTTTTTGCAGACTATCCATGTTTGAGGTTTCATGAAGTTTATCACTAAATTAAAATTATTATACTTATAAGATTTAAGAGAGAGACATGTTGTCACTTTCTTTGGTTTTAATAATAATTAAATTATTTTCAGGGTACAAAGTCTGTAAAATGAATATAATATGACCCTTAGGTGATATGGTTATAATTTTAGTCATCCAATAGAATTTTGGTAGGTTTTAGGGTAATTTTATAATCTTAATTTTACCCTTAATTACCTGATTTACCTTTAACTTCAGTAAATAAAAATTGTCGTAGTTACTATTCATAATATCAATAAATAGAAGTAACCTATTAACATAATTTGGACCCAATAAATTAAAATATGGAATCCATTTTTAAAAATTCAAAACACAGAAGTCGTTGTAATTAATATAAAATTAATCCTGTTGTTAAGAAAACGGGTTTTAAAAGTTAAAACATTTCCAAAGATTGAAATGTTTTTATCTATGAATTCAATGTAAAATTAATGTTAATGACATAAATTATATTAAATGGTAAAAATATATTCTATTTATACTTTAAAAATATTCAATATTATAATTTAACCATATAAATTATTGCGATGAAAAAAGTTGTTTTTAATTAAAATATAGCGTGTTTTTACAATTCATTAAAATATAAAAATTATCAGAATAATATGAAAACCTTATCCAAAGTAAATTTTTATATCCTAATTCCAAATAAGAGTCTTATTTTGTTAAATTGAACTTATAAATCTATCAAAAACTAGATTTAAAGTGGGTGCGCCATCAATATGCGACAAAACTTCATTTTTTGAAAAAACACTTTTTTTACCTGAAAATTTTATTTTGTTCACATACCATGTTTTAGAAAATGTGTAAGATTAATAATAATGTTATAAAATTCAAAATTTAGTTAATAATATTCCTAACGGATAGTCCATAATAATATTATAACAATATATCATTATTTAGTGAAACTCGGTATTGTGTACTACACACGCTATCGAGGAAGGTCGCGATTGTGTGTAATGCTTGCCAAGCCAGTGTTGTGTGTAGTGAAAGATTCATTTGGTGTTGCGTATAGAATAAGACATAAAAAAATTAAAAATATTACTTCTCATAAAATCTCATGGTGTTACAACCATAGTGGTATCCATAACTATTATGTTAACCTCTCATGAAAACACCCTTATCTCAAAATTGATATACACCCTCACTTTGATACAAATTGTTACAACTCCAAAGATGCACTCCCATATCTGGTGATAAAACATAATCTTGAAATTTTGTATCTTTGATACCAATATACATGAAAAAATTATATCCCTTCAAAATATATAACATCAAACTGACAAATTAGATCACTTATATACCCAATGTCCTTGTAGGTTTAGAAATTTTGAGAAATAAGAAAAACTCTTTCATTAAAACTTGGAGACATAAATAACTAGGTCATAAAAATATATTTTATCTCTAACTTAGTTATAAAATATATTATCATTATTAATAATAACATACTTGAAACCATTCTTCATAACATGTGAAAAAATAATCATATAAAGGGTGAGATCAAACGCCCAACTAGGGTGACCAAAGGAATTATCAATTGAATGTCATTAGTGACCATAAGATGAGAATAAAGGAATGATGACATAATCAAAGTGCCTAAGCATAAAATAATAGAATATATTCCCATAAATACATATATCATTGAATAATGTTTTAATATAATTCAGGATTCATATAAGATAACAGTCATGAGCAATTTGAAAACAACAATTGAGAAAATGATCTATTAGAAACTCATAGAAAGAATAGAGAACATGAATTTATCTTAAAGACTTATTTTTTTCGAAATATATCAGTTTATATGTGTTTTTATGATTCAATAAATAACTTTTAATATTCTAACTTGTTTAAATTAATTGTTTCATCTTTATCTCTAACTCTATTTATAAGTCTTAATATTTTTTTGGATAAATCTCAAAAGAATTTATCTTACATTAGAAATTTATCTTACACATAACATAATCACTAGAAGAATATATTTTTGTATTATCGACAATGTCTTGAATCTCTACTGAAGTTTTTAATCTATATAATCTCATTTTAGAAATTATAGAAAATAATTATCTTATGAAGGAAGGAAATTCAATACCACATGTTCAGGTCTAAAAGGATCAATTAGAAAAATACTTTTTCTGACGAAGAGGTCATTTTTAAAATAATTATCTTATGATCATTAGTAGACTTTACTCATCTTAAGAAAGTGAAAAAATAATATTATCAAAGAATTTAAATTATGGAAACTATGGATAAAAATTATCTTCTATAGCATAATATATAATGTATTTTATCATATGAAGTTGTTCACCAATTTATCTTATGGGAACTGTACAATCATATGATTATCCTATAAAGATAAATTTATTCCCCACATTTTCATGATTATAATTATAATACTCATTTAATATCCAAATAATTAATTTCATGATTTTAATCATATCAAGAAGGAGTTTTCTAAATAAGGAATGGAGGATTTATTTGGACTGTATTTTTATCAATAATGGAAAGATTCGATGAAGATGTTTTATGAAATCTATAACTTAGAAAGATATTTCAAATTTGGAAAATAATGACACACCATTAAGAGCCTATGTTATCAAATTTTAAAAGGTATTATTAATTTTAGTATTATTATTATCGATTATTAATAAGTTCAAAATAAAATAGGATGTATATAAATATGAATTTTAGCCGCTGCATAAACAATAAGAGAGAAATACACACATACATAAGAACACTCAAATAAATAAAATAAAAAATACACACGAATACAAGAAATATAATAAAAAACTTGTGTGTTATTCTTACAAGTTTATCTGCTACAATAAATTAACATCTAGAGATGATCTTTGAATATAATCATATTCTCTAGATGCGTATTTATCTCCTGTCAGTTGGTGCTTGAACATGTATTCTATAATTACTCTTTAAATTTAATTTATCTATATTTCATTTTCAATTATTATAATTGAGTCTTTTAACACCATGATTTTGAATTGTAAAGAAATATCCTTGATGAAATTTTAGTTATTATGATTTTCCATGTATTATTTTTGGATATTTTATTGATTATTTTTGATACCAATAATTGTGATGGTTTGTGATTCTGAGGCTCAGTGTTCCTGAAATAAATGTATAAACTATATTAAATATATTAAATTTAAAGGCACAAAGTTTTCTTAAAATAGTATAATGACTCCTAAAAAGTGTCCCAAATTAGTTACTTGAGGGAACCATTGAGTTCATAAAGAAATTTTTACCTTAGTTGTGATATAACCTATATCTATGCATGAAGTTATTAAAAAATTCATCACGCGTGTAAAATGAATAAAATAATAAAATAAATTATTTTGTTTTGTTTGTTGATGCAGCGACCTAGAATATCTTATAAATAAACTGTTTTGGTCGTTTTTCCACATAATCCTCTAATTGTTAGAGAGCATTAGATATATGTTGGAGGATATTATGTGTACGAATGATTGTTGGATCATAGTTCGATGATCGATACACAATGAGATTCAAGGATATTTCCAATGAAAACAACGAATCTTCATTCTTAATATGAAATAAATCGGAATCAAGGTAGGATGTTGTTTTATGAGGTTTTCTTCCCCGTTATTAATTCTTATGATTAATGTGAATCAATTGAACAACAGATTGATTCATGGATCAATTGTGTTGCAGGATGTGTCTATCTGTGGGGGTTTATTGGGATATTTATTTATTTATTGTGGTTCTTTGTTTTTTGTTATAATATAAATGGATCCAGGCTAATCAAACATGGCCTAGTTTCATTCCTCTATTATATGTTTCTTGGTTTTCTCCCATTTTTTTCTTGAATTTGTCACTGGGGATTCATTTTCGTACAAGCTAAACCCAAATACTGAGGAATCGAATATTGCGCACTCATTTCATGGTAAAAAAATTTCATATTGATGATTTGGGCTCACTATGGCATGGGAATCATGAAACAATGGTAGAGGTAGGTGAATCAGACATAATTTGAGACCTTTGGGTTCGAGCATTGCATGTGATGATGATGGGGACAAACAATAACCAATTCTTGAGTGAATCAGGTGACTGAAATCGGGCGGGTGGAAAAAGTGAGGCTCAACCTATGAAGATGTGTAATTCATGGCGTGATTCATGGTAGATCTAGGGGATGGAAATGTGAATTAGAAACCCATGGGATCTATGAAATCCCCTAGTACATGGTATGTGGTCTGGAGGAACACGTCATGGGAGACCCCTATCCGGTGACTAAGGTTTCTATGGTGGAATTAAATGTCACAAGGCATGTGACTTCATTACATGACATGTTTGTTTTCCTGGAAGCTCAGTATGTTCCTAGGAGGGTAAATAGACCTGAAAAAGAGTACATTGGCACATACATGTCATGTACTCTAATACAGAAACATCCATACCGGGTGTACACATGGAAATCCATGTACTGGGACATGATCAGAATTAAATGGGCACAAACATGACATGTACTTTGACATGGAGATGGACATGGTCCATTAACAATGGAAGGACCCAATGTCAAATGGACACACCATGTACTACTAGTACACACCATGTAATTCCTTTAATATAGCTTAGAGCCCTTGTCCTTTGTATCTTGGAAAAGTATCATTGGGATGTGTTCTCTATATCCATTCCCTTAGAGTTAGTGTGGAATCATGTCCTATACATAGGATAGTGATCCTTTTAGTAGGTAGTATTATATAGAGTTGTTGTAATCCTTCAATGAGGCCCAAAGTGAGGTCCTCTATCATTTTCGTGTCTAAGGTGGCATTCTTGGTATCATCATGAATAATACTACATGAGCGCGAATCCTCTACATAGTATGTTGTTATAGGTTTAGATTTTGGTATACCCCATGGCCTTGGGTGTGATCCTAATATGTGTACTATTCTATTTAGAATTCCATCGTATACTTATAATGGAGATACCTAATGAGAAATACCTCTTGGAAGAGTATAATCAGTCATATCAGACTCATAGAGTGTGTTCTCCTAGATGAGTGCTATGTAGAACCTTCAAGCAGGAATCCCAGAATAGAAACATGGTAGTGAAATTACATAGAGACTATGTGTCTTTGTTGAATATATCTAGATATTCATGTTTTATGTTTTGTAGAGATATACTTGTGTAGAGATGACTTTTATTCTTTTTTTATATGATTAGTTTTTTTGGTGTGTCATGCGGGGTATTATTATATTCACGCATCACGATATTTTCATGTATGTGTCATGTCTTATTTTGATGAATGTCCTTTTGAAGTAGTCTTAGAGGGAATGGGACCTGGGGAGATTAGTGAGTTGGAAAGACTAAGTTATGTTGTTATGGTTCTCTCGATAGGAGTCCCCATCTATACATTTAGGTTGGAATTTCTTCTAGACTCTTTGTGGTGGGCTTGTATTTGGACCTATTTAACTTTCAATACTTTTTTTGATACAACAGTAGTGGTATTTAGATGTATTCTTTAATGGTTTATCAGTTGTAATACATTTCAATATTTTATGGGCTTAGAGATGTGTATGTATGTATAAGTAATTTATTATAAGGCCTCAATGTTATTGATATAACTGCTCGGTGCTAGTCGCTAGCACCGGTCCTATTGGAGGAAGGTTTTGGGAGTCATGACTTGGCCCCCATTGGGATGGGTTGTGACAGAATGAAATTAGAGCTAGTTGTTTCTACCTTAAAACTAGATTGTATGAGATTGGTTTGGGGTAACAGTGTTAAGTGCTTCGAGTTTGGATTTCAGGCCAGGGTCTCCTATGTTGGTGCAGAGGCTAATGCATATATAAACCTAGCCTTATATCCCGTGCCTTTGGACTTGGTACATGATAACACTGGTTGGAGTGAAAACAATATAACATGTATCTAATAAGAATTAGTTTTCGTTTCCATGTCCTTCAAGATTCATATCTTCAGATATACTCATTTACAATGGTACATATTGGTTACTTTAGGATGAATCCATGATGTATTACATATAGGATTAAACATCAATATCAGGAGGATGATCCCCTTTCTGATGATGAATCTATATACGGACCAGTTCTAAAGGTGTTACCTCCAAGTTTTGTACCGGTTTTACTAAAACATGTTAAGAAATATATGGTACCTGTAATACCAACAATCGAGGTTTGTAGACTGAGAACACTTAACAAGTTCCAGCAATAACAACCCCTCATGTTTTGAGGTGAGACTTAACCACATGTGACTGTGGGATGTCTTAAGTACATGATGTGAGCTTTCTAATTTTTTTGGACACCGACAAACCAAATGGTGATCCTATTAGAAAGCCTTATTCATTGATTTTCTGAGTGATGGTGGGGTTTAGTGACCTATTCATATGAAAAGTAAACTCTAACTTGGATAAAGTTTGAGTTTCTTTTTATAGAGGAGTTATCTATAGCTATACTGAGGGTTATACACATCAATGAGGTTCTGTAGTTCTATCAGGGTAGTACAAGAGTGTCTAAGTATTCATCGAGGATTACCTACCTCTCTAGGATCTCGATGGATATGGTTTGTGATCGGTTCTTCTAGGATTATACCTTTGAGAGAAGACTGCATAAAGACATATGAGGTATAATTACACCTTTATGAATTTCTAAAAATAATGGGGTTATGGATCATTCTTTGGTGGTCGAGAGTTTCTTGGTTGTGCAGACACATAAGGTTGTTGCCAGTGGTAGGCACACAGGAGCAGAGGCATTGGCAGTAGGGAGCCGACGTCAGTCTTAGGGACCTGGATGTGTGGTAAATTTCAAGAGCAGGTACCAGGAGAGAGGTTCTATGATTCATGGCTCATTGGTTGGGTCTAATCATCCTATGGAGAGGTGGTGCTACTCATGTGATGGAAGTGGAAATATTTTATCAGATTGTCCGACCAGCGATACAACTGACATGGAAATAGTGGATGAGCCACTAAGGTAGAGTAAGTAACATTAGAAGATAGGTCTGCTGGGTATGGAATGTGGAATAGGATTAGGGAGATAAGATAGAGGTGGTAGATGTTTCAACTTATTACCACCACTAGCCCAAGGGGTCCACACTAGGATTAGTTAACATGAGAACATGGGTGGGGACAACTGTAGGCAGTCGAGTCTTATGACCCAAATGCTCCAAGGATGATATGAGGAATGGTCTGTGTATTTTATAACTTATTTTTAATACTGATAGACACAAGTTCTTGTTATTCTTTCACTTCCAATTATCTGGTTTAAGACTTAGAGGTTCCGATATAGATCTTGGATCAACCCTTATTCTTGGAGACTCCTACAATAGATGAATCAAAAATCACACACTTGTTCTTATAGTGTGACCTAAATCTTGAATGTGAGAGTTTCTATTGGGATCTATTTGTAACCGTGATGAGGACTTATGAAGTCATCTCAGGTATGGACTGGTTATCTACAATTCATGCCCAGATAGACTACTTTAGGAGGAGGATATAGTGTTTCTCTTGTGATGGGACTATGTTTTACATTGTGGGTCAAAAGGAAACCCATCAAACACAAGATAGACTCATTCATAAGAAGGTTCATTCAATTACTCATCAGGTGTCTTGAATGACACTTGGTGTAATGGATTCTTGGAGTTTTCAATTCTATGCAGTGGTGGTTGAGTATAAGGACATCTTTTGTGAGGATGTTCCAGGTTTACCTCCTTACTCACAGATAGACTTATGCATTGATCTAAAATCTAGGATAACCCAAATATATATTCCAGTATATCAGATAGTTCCCATAGAGTATCACAAGCTAAGGGTGTAGTTAGAGGGATTACAAAGGAAAGGATTTGTTAGACCTAACGTTTTACCCTAGGAATCCCTAGTTTTTTTCACCAAGGAGGAAAGGGTTATTTAGGTTGTGTGTGGACTATCTACTTCTAAAATATGTGACTGTAAGGAACATTTATCCACTACCGACGATTGATGATATCTTTTATCGGTTGAGAGTGGCATAATGGTTCTCAAATATTGACCTCATATCAGGTTATCACCTGTTACATGTACGAGAAGAGGATATACTAAAGATGAAATTCAGATGTCACTATAGTCACTATGAATATTTGGTGATTCCCTTTGTCATGAAGAATACACCATCATTGTTCATGGGACTCATGAACCAGATCTTTCAGCCATTCTAAGGCCCATTCATGGTAGTATTTATTAGCAAAATCCAGGTGCACTCATCATCTGAGGAGGGGCACAGAAGACACTTGAGGATGGTTCTATACATAATATGACAGAACTATATTTATAAGAAGATCTTGACGTACTAGTTCTGGATTCATGAGGTCCCCTTTCAAGGACATGTTATCTCAGCAGATGGTGTGGTGGTGGACCCAGTGAAGGTCAAGGTAGTGTGATCTTGGAAGCAACCCAAGGGCATGATAGTGTTGTGGTTGAAAGTAGGAATTTATTTATTATTAGAGTCAGAAACATGACAAGAAACCATCAAGGAGGGTGAAAAAAGTGAAAACTGAGTGCATACCCTCTCACAATGTTCACACACTCTGGGGGAAGAGAGACCATACAAGTAAAAAAATGTAGGACACCTAGTCTGAATATACCTTGAGGCAAGAAAATATGTGATCTTGTTACCTTAATTCTATGTGTGACTCACCTTCACCTAGTCACTCAGTATAACATTGATACCTCAAATTTCATAAGTGATGTTCCATGGGATGGATGAATTCTTATGGAGGGAGTTGTATATGATCATGAAATATGCCTCCACCACTTCAAGATCCGGATTAAATTCTAGAAAAAGATTAATTCCATTAAGAAGATCATTTTATTCCACCATAAGTGAATCACCATAATAATAATCATCATAAAAAGAATACCCAATGGATCCCCTATCATCACAAACCATACCACCACCCCTCACAAGACCATTAGTGTAAGATCTATCAATATTGAGTTTTGTACCAGTATTAGGTGGGGTCCATTTTTCATATATTACCCTAGGAGGATGTCTTTGGAGTAGTAAAGAAGGGACACATATAGATATAAAATTCTTTATGGACAACGACTTGTCTAATATTTTCACCAGGAGATCGAGCTCAGCCACCATACTCTATGACCATGCCAGCAAAACAATCTATGAGCTAGTGATTTCCTCATGTCAATGTTTGTTCCTTTACCCCTAATGTTTTCAGTATTTCATCTCCCATGATAGATTTAACTTGAAAGGGGATGACTTTTTTATGGATAGAGAGGTGCCAACATGCTTTCCAAGAGTTGAGACAAAGACTAAAGAGTGCTCCCATCTTGAGATTTATAAAGGAGGGTGTTGAGCACGTATTGTTATGAAATTCATCAGGATTCAAGATTTTTTGTGTTCTTTTATAGATGAAGGTTGTGATTTTTTATGGTTCACATCAGTTAAGACCACATGAAAAGAAATGCATGGCCCATGATCTTGAGTTAGCAACAGTAGTCTTCACAATAAATACATAGAGACACTACTAGATAGATTATCTATTTATCATCTATTTTTACCAAAAGAGTATCAAGTATATATTATCCTATAAGGACCATAACATGATACAAAGTTGATTTCTAGATCTCCTTCGAGATTATGACTTCAAGATTTTCTATGCTATTAGAAAGGGGAACATGGTAGCACATGCTGTCAATAAGAGATATTGTTTATAGTCATTAATTTTTTTCCGAGTAGTTGGGATCATTTCAGTTATCCTTTATTGATGGAGAAGGATAAGTTTACCTATAGTCTATGGTATTTACCACTATGTTTTTTCAGTGAGTTAGGGAGGCACAACTTGGGGATACCCAATGTGAGACTCTATATATAAGGAACCAAACCAAGAAATCCCAGAGTCAGTGTTTACTATCAATTAAATTTTCATGATTACAAGTAATAAATACCTGAAGGGTTGATAAGTTTAGTAGTATTGGTAAACAAGATACATAAATGAGTATTGTATTGAAAATTAATACACTAATTACAACATAATTTGTTTTCCTTTTTCCAAATAAATGACTGCTTGGATAACTCTAATTCATCTAGTAAATCCATGCTTATATTCATAGTAAAATTATTGAATTATTGGGGAATGAAACATAATAATGTTGAGATAAAATTATCCGTGAGAGGAAAATATATCGAAAGGAATAATGAATCACTGAGAATAGTCAATATTGAAAGGTAAATAACCAAACACACATGCCATGTAATTAATAAACTAAATGTAAGTATGTAAACAATATAAAAAGTTAATAACTAGAAACACATTCCATTCAAGTAACTATATAAGAGAAAATAAATATAGAAAGGTATGAAAATAAAGCACACACTATTTAATCAATGAAATGAAATGAAATGTATCCATAGATATTTCGATGCAAAATCTCATGGATGAATAATAACTGAAAATAAATAATGGAAATGCTTTCTTAATGGATTTCATGTCTAAGGAACATGAAATCCTATACCATCAATACCTTTATCAAGGGGACTAAAAAATCAACCATAGAACTGAATGTGAACACTATCCTTGTTCAAATAAATAATAAACTCTATAGGGGAAGAATTAGGATGATATCAATACAATAAATCCCAAGTTGAGTAAAAATAAATTTTTTTTGTTATTGATGAATATAAATACAATATAAAGATATTTTATAAACATTATTGACGAAATTATCCTTTTTTAAAACTATTTCATTGAAATTAACTTTTGGAAACATTTTGTTTCAAATGTAACCTTTTGAAATTGAAAATGATGCTTCAAAGAAACAACTATGAGAAAATATGTACTTTCCATATCAGGTAAAAGAACATTCCATTTTCATGGTAAAAAGGTTTGAAAAAGACTTATTAGAAAAATTAAAATAATATTCCTTTGAAAAATATGGTAAAATAAAATAAGGTTAAAATTCATTTACCAAAAAAAATTTGAAAACATTTTAATAAAACTTGGTTTTTAGAACAAAACAGGTTCTCCAAATAAAGATAGAAATAATGTTGGGTTTTCTTAAAAATATTTTCTAAAACATTTTGGGTACCAAAAGTGGAAAAAGGAACTAATACTTGAAAATGTTTATGAATATAAGAGGATAATGAAAAGGGTATATTGAAAAATGGTCATATGATTTCCTCAAATGGAAATAGCATTGAATGATCATTATATTAGTCTTGAGGAAAATAATCTTTAAACATCACAATGTGTCTGATAACACTTGGAATAATTTTAAAATATAAAACTCATAAAGGAATAATATTGATTGAATGTTTTAAATAAAATGAATATAAAATATTTCGTGATATAAAATATCAAAATGGGTAGTACATAAATCACACAAAATAATTAAATGGTGAACATTACATTTATCTCATAGATGTAAAAATTGAGATAAAAATCCCTTACCGATGTGGTAACAAATGAATTAGAAATAAAAATGTTAAGAATAATTAAAAAACATTTAAATATAATGAAGATAATATAATTAATGATATTACATGTCAATGTGGTAGTATGAACACTAGATATGAGAAATTATATTCACAATAAAAAAGTATGGCTCCCAGATTGAAATGTGCGGCAAGAATCCCTTACATTGTGTCTGACTTGTCTCATGTGTATTTATATTCTCGAATAACAAAATTATGTTAATTATTTAATTTATTTGTAACCTTTTTCAATTTGATAATATATTTTATTTCACTTCTTATCATGTTTTATTCAACTACTAAATCAATTATGTTTACGTCGTGAGTTTGGACCAATTTCAGTTTATGTGTCAAAAACGACTTCGGTAGGTCAACTGTGGTCAAATTTTTAATTATATAACATCTAAAAAATAATAAAAATGACATAAATATAATATTTATACATCAATTAAAATATAAAAACAATAATTAAATATGGTTATGGAAAATGAACCAACGTTACACTCATGGAGACGGTTGGTTGTACGTACACATGAGTAACATTCCCATTTTTCAATGATCATTTAGAAAAGAAGGTAAATAACTTAAATATCTACATAATTATAACTATATCATAAATTCCATATTATTTAATCATATATACTTATATATAATATTCTTATGATGTAAAAGGAATCACATCGTGTCAAAGAGGCGGTAGTCCACACGTCCTCGAACGAATTGTCACATTTTATGATTGTGAAAGGGAAATAATGAAAATGATATATATATATATTATATTTAAATAAATATAATTATTCCATGAGTAAAAAATATATTTTTTATTTCACATATGTTCAATAAAAACCATCCTTTATACATTACATGTATAGTGTGAACGAATCACGCCGCTTTGAGGGGGCGGTTGTCCACACATCCACAAACGATGTTATCATTTTTAAATAAAATGAAAAGTATAAAGATATGTTTTATAAAAGAAGTAAATAAGATTAAATTCAAAATAAATATTATTTATTACGTATATAAATATATTTTCCATCATAATGTCCACCATGAGAGGTAGTAAATGAAAAATGAAAAATTATCGTTTCGTGAGGGGGTTGTTCACCGTCCACGTAAACAATATGTTTGTTATCTATTAGATAGAGGTGTGTAAGAGTGTAGTTTGAACCATTAACATAAAAAAATAATACTATATTGATGATAATTTATTTTCAATATAAACATGGAAGAATAACAGTTGAGAGAGTGGAGAATGGAAATAATACTAAAGAGCTTTAGGAGAGATGTTACCTCTTAATTGGGTAACTCCTTTTAGTTTTCACCAAAGGGATCCCTTGGATTGATTTATTACCAAAGGGAGGATTAAAGGAGAAAGTAAGGGATGTTGGGGAATGAATTGGGAAGAGAATTTCTGAACTTATGTGTCTTGAGTGGAGTGAATAAGTGAGAGGAAAGGAGACCTTTTATAATGGAGGAGGAGTGGCACTCATGTAATATTTTAAAAGAAAATAACCCCAATTGTTTTTGAAATTGTATCAAAAATGGTCCAAAATTGATTAAATGAAGGATATGGTCTAAATAGGGATTGAAAATGTATTTTTTACAAGTATAAAGGACGTTTTTGGCCTTAAGGTTATGGTTAAGTTCCATATTAAGCATAATTTAACCTTAATCGTTGTCATTAATTTTAATTACTTTCACTAATATTTTTAGTCAAAAACTATATTGACCTTATTAGAGATTATACATTGTATTTATTCTAAATATATAATCCATTTTTTCAAATTAAAAACACATAATTTTCATAAATTAATTTAAATTTAATCCCACAGAGTTCGAAAAAATTATGATTATTAAGGGAAAAATATCAAAACATTTGCTATGTTTTTGTAGTCAATTTCAAAGTGAAGTTGATTAAAATGAACTAAATTGTATTAATTGATAAAAATATTATCTAATTAAACTTTTAAATAAATTAAATTTATAATTTAACCTTATAAAAAAATAGATGAAAATGCAATTTTGAATAAATATAAGCATATTTCATTATTCATTAAAAAAATGAAACTTTATAGAAAAATATTAAAAAATCACCCTAACCTGATTTTTATATTCCTATTTCAAATATATAGTTTATTTTGAAATATAATATTTCTAAATGGGTCATAAATTATATTTAAAATGGGTTCTCTATTAAAAAGAGGAAAAAGTGCCTTAACAAAAATATATAGGTTTTTATGTGTAATATTGAGTTGATTCTAATCTTATGTCTATAAAATCAATTGGATGATTATAAAAAATATTTTATTAAATATATAAAATATTTATTACATTAATATAATTTATTAATTGTAGTTAATTTAATTTATTAATGAAAATACTTTTGTGGGCATAAAAATAATAATATTTTCATTTAATTGGTTTGTATTTTCATTTCTAATTAATTGGTAACCTATTATTCATTTTATATTTTTGTAAAATATATATATTTATAAGTTTGTTAATACTGCTCATAACTACTAATTTAACGACAAGGTTATGTACTATTAAATAATAATAATTTAATAATATTTTATTGTTCGGTAAAACTCAGCCATGCGTAAAATGCATGATATTGAAGAATGTCTTTGTTGCGTGTGATTCATGCTAACTCAGTATCATGTGTATTGAAAGATAAAATTTTTATTGAATTTATTTAAAATTTTGAATATATTATAAATTATTGGGATATCAAATTCCCTTACACACTTGGTGTCACATGTCATACACGCTATCGAATACAAGGTTCCCAATTTAGATTTTTGGGGTGTTACATTCTCTCCACCTTAATTAAATTGCATTATCACAATTTAAAATTGATATGGATAATATATTGTTTGATATTAACTATTTTGAAATTCCACATCATGGGAAGGGTTAGTATAACATCCTTTATAAAAGAGATATTAGAAAGTGAAAAGTTCATATAGACTAACATGTTACTGGGTTTATAAGTATGAGAACATTAGTGGAATGTAGATATAAATACCTGGAGGAAAAACATAAATATTTATAGGGAGTAATTGAGGTCATAAATTACAAATAAGTGAATGATGAATGGAAAGTTGAGGGCCTCAAATCCATAAATCAAAAATGATTTAGTAGACCATTGGTTCAATAAAAATTAATTTATTAGGACCATAATTTTTTTGATCATTTTCTTAATGTTGAATAATTATTTTACTTCCCAAGAATACAAGGAAATTTAATTTCTTGATACATTTAAATTTCATAAGAAAACATTCATCTTTTGGTTATGTTTCGATCAAATTATAATCCATCTTTACCATAATAAATGGGTATCTAAAAATTTACTTTTATCCCTGAAGCACTAAAATTTTTAACAGACCATAATTCCCATAAAAGAGTGACAAGTATAACTATTTATCTCCAACTATTATTGAAATTAAATATTTTTAATATATTAATTGCTGAACCTAGAAAGTAATACTATAGGATCATAATTAATATTTATTGATCAATTTACTTAAATAATTACAATTTAACTAGGACATCATGCAGGCCAGTGGTAGGTGAAAAACCATTATCATACTTCAGTCATGGGTTCAAGACCCATAGATTTTTGGTCTTAATTAGTTGTCACACATACAGGTTTTACTTTTCCAAAACCAAATTAATATAATTTCCAAAATAAATTTATTTGAAATCCTTGAAATAAGGTTAATAATTAAATAGTATTTAAAATAATGTTTTCAATACAACCTCAATGCAAAAATACATTATCCATTTTATTACCACATAGGTCCTTGCTTGGTCTAAGGATTATCCATAATGCCATTTATAGGATTTATGAATCATGAATCCTTATAATCAATCTAATATAGTTTAGGTTTAACCTTAGTCATTAATTTTTATTATTTATTCAAATTAATCATAATGGTTTGTAAATAACATGTGGATTATCCTAAGAATATCCCCATGGAGTGTCAAACTAGGTGCACAATATGTCCCATTTATGTGTACTAGGTTACCCTGAGATAGGCTTAGATCACTTTTTCAGAGTCATTACTCCTACATACATCAGTGCAAGATCCACATCCACATGTAATATCCAGACATTAATATATTTATAGGAAGTCAAATATAATCTACACTGTACCAAAATTATAGGGGTTTCATATATACTAATCCTCTAATTCTACCTTATGGTTATGTTATCTAATCTATGTTTTCCTAAATCTAGTTATCAAGGTTTCTACTAAAATTATTTTGATAACAACTATAGGGACCTGTCCCTAGAAATCTTGGAGCTAGTGTCTGCTATCAATTATATTGGCATTATTTCAAGGAATCAATCCATAATGGACCGATCAATTTAGTAGTCTTAGTAAACCAGATACCTAAATTAATTTTTTTTATTACAAATGAATACACAAATTGAAACATATTTTTTTATTCTTTCAAAATAAATGAATTTGAGAATAAATTTAATCCATATAATAAATCCTTAAATATCTTAATAGAATAGTTCTTTGATTCCAGTGGAAAGAAACATAATAAGGGTGAGCTCAAATACTTAGCGAGGAAAAAATATAGTGGAATCAATAATGAATCGATGAGAATAGTAAATATTGAAAGGTTAATAACTAAACACACATGGAATGTAATTGATAAACTTAATGGAAGTACGTAAACAATAGGGAATGGTAATAACTAGAATCACATGCCATTAAAATAACTAGATAAGGAAAAATTAATATTAAAAGGTATAAAACTAAAACACATGTTATTTAATCAATTAACTAAAATGAAATGTATTCATAGATATTTCAATGAAAAATATCATGGATGAATACTAAATTAATCTAAATGAGTGCAGATATTAATTAATGGCTATATGGTCTAAGGAACCTAAAATCCTATACCATCAAGACCTTTCACAAGATGGTTTAAATTAATGGTAGAAACCCAATCATTTTTTGTAACTTATTTGTCTCATGAGAACCTATTGATGCATCAAGGAGCTATATAAAGACTGTTCTCCTCCTGTTATTACATGTCCAAAGCATTCCTCATATCAAATAGTCAAAATAAATAATATTACTTATAAATTTTTGTATTGAATAAATAATATGAATTGGCAATATTTCCCTAAATAATCAAATAATTTTCAAACTAGGCACCATATGTAAAATTTTATATAGTATAGAGAGTAGTAATATCCATGAAAAATGAAATCGATAATTAGGGGAAATTCAATGTTTAGTGATCCTATGACATTGAATATTTTAAAAAGATGAAAAAAATGAACCAAGGAATTTAATTTCAATATTATCCTTATCCAAAACAATAACAAACCATTTAGAGTGAAACTAAGGATAATATCAATACAAAAAATCCCATGTTGAGTAAAAATAAATGGTTTTTGTTGTTGATGAATAGAAATACAATAAAAAGATACTTTAAAATCATTCTTGAGTAAAATATAATTTTTTAAATAATTTCCTTGAAATTTAGTTTTGAAAACAATTCCTTTAAAAATTAACATTTTAAACTTGCAAAGAAAGATTCAAAGAAATTATGAAAAGTAAATCCATACTTTCCATATGAGGTAAAAGAACATTTTTTTTCATGGTAAAACGTTTTGAAAAATGAATTTTAGGGAAATTGAAACGAAGATTCATTTGAAAATATTGGTAAAAGAAAAAAATTGGAAAAATTTATTTACAAAAACATTTTTAAAAATATTTAAAAAAATAGAATTTAGAAGAAAACAGGTTCTCTAACTAAAGAGAGAAATAAAGTCTGGGTTTCGAAATAACATTTTCTAAACAATTTTAACTACCAAAGTGAGGAAAAATAGAATTAATACTTGAAAATGGTTATGAATAACCATAGGATAACGAAATTTGTTTTTTTAAAAAATGGTTATATAATTTCCTATAATGAAAATACCAATGAATGATCCTTATATTTGATTGGAGGAAAATAATCTTTAAACTTCCCAATGTGCCCCATACCACTTTGAAACATTTTAAATCACAATCCTTATAAAGGAATAATATTGAATGTATGTTTTAAATACAAAGATGATAAAATAATTCATGATATTATATATCAAAAATGGGTAGTAGATACATCACCCAAAAGAATTAAAGGGTGAACATGATATTTATCTCACAGATGTAAAAAGTGAGATGACAATATCATACCAACGTGGTAACAAATGAATTAGAAAACCCAAAGCTAATAATAATTAAATAAAACATAAAATAATATGAAGATAATATAATTCATGATATTATATTTCAATGTGGAAGTATGTACACTATATAAAATAAATTAGTTGCACAATAATAAAGTATGCATCCTAGAATGTAAAGTGAGACACGAATCCCTTAACTTGTGTATGACTTGTCTCGTGTGTCTTTATATTCCTGAATAACAAAAAGATGATAATTATTTACTTTATTGAGAACATTATTCACGTTTATCTTAAATTTTATTTCAATTTTTTTATTAAAATATTAAATCAATTATGTTTATGTTGGGTGTCTTGAAAAATATCGGTTTATGTGTGAGAAACAACTTGGGTTGGCCATCTATGGTCAAAAGGGTCATTATATGACATATCTAGAATAATTTCCATGAAATATTAGTCATATTTTTACATAAATTATAATTTAAAATAAATCATTAAATATTTTTAGGAATAATGAACAGACGTTACAATCATGGAGATGGTAGGTCGTACGTACGCATGAGTAACATTCCCAGTTTTTAATGATCATTTATAGAAGAAGGTAAGTAACTGAAATCGTTCCACAATGGTAATTATATCATTAATAACATATTATTTAATCACATATACTTATATATAGGATTATTTTGATGTAAAAAACCACATCAATCCCCGAAAGCGGTAGTCCACACGTCCACACTTGACATTATCACATTTTAAGTGTGTAAAAGGGTAATAAAGAAAATAATATATATGTATATAATACATTTAATGAAATTTAATTATTCCATGAATATAATATTTTTTTTATGTCACGTATTTTTAATAAAAACCATCTTTTATACATTCCATGTATTATGTGAATGGATCACATCGCTTTGAGGGGGAAGTAGTCTCCACTTCCACAAACAATGCCATCATTTATACAAAAAATGAAAAGTATAAACATATGTGTATTAAAAGAATTAATGAAGAATAATTATATAATAAAAATTATATATAACTTATATAAATAGTTTTTCCATCATAATGGCCACCATGAGAGGTGTTAAAGAAAAAATGAACAATCATCGTTTCGTGAGGCGGTTGTTCATCGTACACAAAAACATAATGTTCTTTATCCATTAGATAGAGGATTGTGCAAGTGTAGGTAGAAAAATCTGAATATAAACATCCTAGTATATTTTTTATACTTGAGTTTTTATATTAATATGGAATAATAATAGTTTAGGGAGTGTATAAGTAAAATAAAATCAAAGGGCTTTAGGGAAGACAATACCTCTTAATCGGGTTACTCCTTTTGTTTTTCACCAAAGGGATCCATTGGATTTCATTCTTCCCAAAGGTAGGAAAAAAGTAGGAAGGTATGTATATTTTGGAGGGAATTGGGTATAGTTTTTCTGATCCTAATAGGCTTGATATGTGTGAGGAATTGGGAGGAATGTAGGCCCTTTATAATGGAGGAGGAGTGGCACTCTTGTAACATTTTAAAAGAAAGGAACCCCACCAACATTTTTTTATTTAAAAGTAGATAAATAATTTTCAAAATTTTATAAAAGTTAGGATAGGGTCTAAATATGTCCATTAAATTTATTTTGGACCAGTTTATAGGTCTTTTGGGGCCTTAAAGTTATGTTTTATTTTCTTATTAAGCATAATTTAACCTTAATCATTATCATTAATTTTAATTACTTTCACTAATATTTTTTGTGAAAAAAAATTAGCCTTATTAGAAATTATAAATAATTCTTAATCCAAATATGGAATCCATTTTTTAAAATTCCAAACATAGAAGTGAATGAAATTAATTTAATTTTAATCATGCAGATGGGACAACAATGCAAGTTTTTAAAGTAAAAACATCCAAAAGTTTGCTATGATTTCATAGTCATTTTCATATTGAAATTGATTACAATAACCTATATTGGATTAACTGATAAAAATATAATATAATTAAACTTGAAAAAATTAAAATTATACTTTTTTCCTTATAAGTAAATTAGATGAAAAAATAGTTTTGAATTAAACATCAGAATTTTCAAATATTCCTTAAAAAACAAAACATTATAGAAAAAGACAAAAAAATCACCCTAACATAATTTTTATGTTCCTATTTAAAATATTAACTTTATATTGAAATATAAAATTTATAAAATGGTCAAAATTGGATTATTCATTAAAAGGAAAAAAAGTGAATTAATAAAAAATATAGGTTTTTATGTGTAATATTTAGTTTATTCTTATATTATGTCTATAGAATCAATTGGGTGATTATAAGAAATATTTTATTGAATATATAACATTTATATTTCATTAATATAATTCAATAACTGTAGTTAATTTAATTTATTAAGACAAAATTCCATTGTGGGCATAAAAAACAAAATATTTCTTTTATATTCAATTGGTTTGTATTTTCATTTCTAATTAATTGGTATCCTATTAATTCATTTTAAATTATTTTAAACCATATATTTTTATAAGTTATTTAATACAATTCATAATATCTAAATTAACATCTAGGTTACGTATTATTAAAAAATAATATTTTAATAGTATAGTATTTTTCAGTAAAACTCAATCTTTCGTATAACACAAGCTATCGAAGAAGGTTGTTGTTGCATGTAATGCATGATAAATCTGTATCATGTGTATTTCTAGCTATAAATTGTGTTTAATTTCATTAAAATAGTAAATATTTTGAAAATTCTTGGGATATTATATTCCCTTATATGCTTGGTGTTATGTGTTATAAAAGCTATCGAATACAAGGTTCCTAATTTATATTTTCAAAGAATTACATAAAAAATAGGATATAAAATTAACATGATTCTGATAGATTTTATGAAGGTTGAGTGCATGTAATTATTTTTATAGGATGCACGATGGTACCAGTGATGTTGTGTGAGGAGGTTCTGAGCGAGTTTTATACATCACCTTTGAAAATAATTCCATTAGTGGAAATGATGTCCAGGACTTATGAAATTTGTTTTCCTGGACAATAATGAAGAAGGAAGTTTCCGAATTTGTCTCTTGATGCCTTACTTATCTGAAAATGAATGATGATCAACATGTTACAGTGATTTTAGTTCAAACCCATGAGGTGCCTGAGTGGAAGTGGGATGGGATATCCATTGAATTCGTGATGGGATTACCACGTATGTCTAGGAGACATGATTATATCAAGGTGTTCGTAGACCAGATCACCATGTCAGACCACTTCCTATCTATCTGAGAGCAGAGTTCAGTTGAGAGATTGAGATGCCTCTACATGCAGTATTTAGTCTAAATCCATTGAGTTACCTTGAATATAGATTTTCCATGATTCTCACTTTACATCTCAATTATGGAAGGGATTGTATGAGGATTTTTGGACCCAGT
The DNA here is from genome assembly GCA_963277665.1 of Viscum album. NCBI lineage: Eukaryota > Viridiplantae > Streptophyta > Magnoliopsida > Santalales > Viscaceae > Viscum > Viscum album. Next base: position 1,814,306,441 of record OY728135.1, on the reverse strand, counting down.
TATGCTTGAGCATAGTGTTTCACCCTCATAATGATGGAAAAATTGAGAAAACCATTCAAGTCTTGGAGGTCATTATGAGATCTTTCATGATGTAATTTTTCCACATTTGGGAGGATCACCTATCATTGGTGGAGTTTTCATAAAATAAAAACTACTATTCCACCATTAGTACAACACCATTTGAGGCTTTGTACGGGAGACACTACAGGTCACATCTCTGTTGGACTGACCTATGAGAGTCAGAACTCATTGTCCCATAGTTGGTGTGAACTATAAATGAGAAGGTTAAGTTATCTAAGAGTGGATAAGGACTACACAATTCCATCGTAAGTCCTATGATGATTGACGATAGAGGCCTTTATTGTTTAGGGAAGGAGACCACATGTTTCTATGGGTTTTAACTCAATGTGGACTATTAATATTTGTACGAGGTGGAAAGATATCTCTAAGATTAATCATCCCCTCTTAGATACTTCATAGAGTTGGATAGGTGTCATATTACTTAGCTATACCTTCAGAGTTAGACCGGGTACACCACGTCTTCCACATGTCACAACTGATGAGGTGCGTCCATGACCTATCATACATTATTGATCTGGGAGATTTGAAAGTTAAGGATGGATCAACCATTACCGAGTACTTGGAATAGACTAAGGATCACTATAAGGGGATCATTCGTTTTTGAGAAATTCCTTTGGTGTGTATTCGGTGGAAGCACGATAATCTTTAGGAGAGCACCTGGGAGCAGGAGACCCAGATTCAAGATCAGTACCCACATCTCTTTGTGCAACCTTTTTGTTTTATATTTTTACAACATAAATCCAAAAATGTTGAGAGAATGTAGCCAATCATATTTTCCATGTATTATTTTTGGATATTGTATGTATTATATTTAAGACCAGGCACTGAGATGACATGTGGTTATGAGGCCCAGTGTTCCAGAAATTATTGTTTGAAATATATTAAATATATTAAAAAATTGCACACATAGTTTTATTTAAATATTTGATTTACTCCCAAAAGGGGACTAGATTATAAATATTAGGGCACCATTGAGTTCATAATACGGGTTTAACTTAGGTGTTAACTAATCTTTTTCAGAACATGGCGTATTTAAATGAGTCTTTATGAGAAAAAAAATGAATAAAATAATTAAATGAATTATTTTATTTTATTTTTGACTTAGAAACCAATTATATTCTTAAAATATGTTGTTTAATAAAAATTAGACCATTATTTTTATAGCCCTACAATTTTGAGAGAGTTTTGGAGGGTTGTTGGAGAAGATTTCTCTAAGAAAAAAACATCCAGATTATAGTTCAGATGATCAGTGCACAACTGGATTCAAGGATATCACTAATGAAAAGGAAAAAGGTTTTTCATTTTTCTGGGATTGATTTGAATCAAGGTAATATGTTGTTTTAGGATATTTTATTCCTAATTATTAATTCATATGATGAAAGTGAATCTATAGACCATCAGATTGACTTACAGATCGGTTATATTTTGAGATGGGTTTATCTGTAGGGATTTATTGAAAGATTGATTGATTTATTATTCTTCTCTATTCTTATTTCTAATGGAAATTAATTGAGTCGAGAAAAACATGACTGATATTTATTACATTCTTTTTATTTCTTGATTTTCAAACAGATTTTTTAACATATGTTCCACATTGAGGTTTATTTTCCTATTGGTTTGACCAAAATACAAAAGAATCGAATTTTGAACACCTATTTCTTGGTGAAATGATTCTATATCATATACTGGAACACAATATTTCATGGGGATCATGTGAAAGTGGTATTAGTGAGTGAATCAGAGCAGATTATAGATCTCTAGTTTTGTGTGGTGCTTTTGACAACGATAGGGCCGAACAATAACTTATTATTATGTGAATTGGGTGACCGGAATATGGTGAACTAAAATAGAGAGGCTTGGCTACAGAAGATCCATGCTTCCTAGAATGATTCATGGAGGATATAGGGGCTATATGAGGTGACTATATCATAGAGGATAACTCCACATGATCTATGAATTCCCATGGTACACTGCATGTGTTCATAGGAACAAGCCATGTGGGACCCCTACATAGTGGCTAAGGGTTCCGCGACAGAATTAAATATCACACGACATGAAAATTCATCTCATGATGTGTTATTTGGCATGAAATTTCAGTTTTTACCTCAGTGGGTACATGGACGCGACTAGGAGTACACGAGAACCAACATGCCATGTACTCCGACACAGACATTGATAGACCATGTGTACCTTGGCCTAACCATGCATTAGGACATAGTCTGAAGTACACATGTATTGAAACACTGGGTAAATTGATATGTAAATGGAAAAATTATATTTACACTAGAAGGAATCAAAATCTAATTGACACTCCATGTACTACTAGTACACGTAATGTACATCCTTCTTGATGGATTAGGTCCCATGTCCTTTGTATCTTGGACATGTCTTGTTAAGATGTGTTCCCTATATCCATTCTCTGAGGATTAGTATGGAATCATGTCCTATACATATGATAGTGATCACTTCATTATGAATTCTTTGATATAGTTATTAGAATTCTTCCATGAGGCCTGTAGTGATATCCTTTATAATCTTCTTCCTGTAGGTGGAGTTCTTGGTATCATCATGACCAACACTATGTGGGTGTCAATCCTCTACTTAGTAGCTTATTCTAGATTGAGTTATTGGTATACCAGATGACCATGGGTGTGATCTACATCTATGTATCATTCTCTTCATACATCCAACATATACTTCTAATGGTGAGACCTAGTGATAATTACCTCTCAGATGAACATTATTAGTGCTATTAGTCTTATGGGATTTTTTGTCCTGGAAGAGTACAACATGGAACCTTCAAGCATGAATCCTAGACTTGAATCATGGTTGGGACTTTGAATTGAGACTATATGTCTTTTTTGATTATATCTAAGTATTCCTATTATATGTGTTGTAGTCCTATTTAGAGATTAATGTTATAATTACTATCATATGCTTAGTTTCTTCAGGTTTTCCTACTTGGTAACATCCTACTCACCCCTACATGGGATTTTCTCACATGTGTCATGTATTATGCAGATGATAAACCTTTTGAAAGAGTCCTAGAGGGACTAGGACCATGCGACACATAGTGAGTCAAAAAGACCAAGGTGTGTTCCTGTAGTTATCTTGAAAACAGTCTTTATCTATAATTTTAGGTTGGACATATTTTCACACTCTTTATGGTGGGATTGTATTTGGCCCTATTTACCTTCTATTACTTGTTTTCATACTATGGTTGTGGTATATATATTTATTCATTAATTTTTTCTTTGTTGTTTTACATTTCATCATTTTATGGACTTACATATGTGTACGTTTGTACACGTACATTATTCTAAGGCCTCACATGTTAGTGATATGTCTACTAAATTCTAGTAACTATCCCCTGGTCTATTAGAGGAAGGATTGGAGAGTCACGACACATGTCCCATTTGGATAGGTCATGGAAAAAATATATTGAACCATTTGAAAAAGTAATAGATTATTTCAATCAGTCCCCCCCCCCAAATGGCTGTCTTAGTGAAAATCACCAAACTTGTGGAGTGGAGTTTTGGTGGAGTGGACTAGATGATTTATATTCCCCAAACAACTAGAAATATCTTATGTTCAATTTATATCCTATAATATTTTATATCACCACTTCTTACATTTATTAAGAAAAATATTAGATCCCCCATGCCTTAAATATGGGGGGTTTTAATAGTGAAGAAGATTTCATGAATTTAATTCACCACCATATTGAGTTTTTAGTTGGCCATTCTTTGGGATGAAACTATTATCAGTTCCCATGACTCTTGAGTTCAGAAATATCAATGTATTAATTATACATTTAAATTGATGTTATGGTTGATAACAATTAAGTTGTGTTAATGGTTAGAGTGCCTTATTTTAGTGGTGGTAATTATGGTTGCTGGAATGCATGAATGAACATCTATTTGAAGTAGCTTTTCTTAAAGGTTTATCTTAAATAAGCGAAGCCTTATGAAATTCCAAAGACATATCCAAATTTTTTTTATCCTAATACCGATGATAGTAATGATTTAATCACCTAGGAAATGAAATCTATTATTTGTGAAATAGGTTTAGATGAGTTTAATTAAGTCTCAATTTCATAGAGTCCATGAAATGTGGATCATTATAGTGGTTGAATATATTGGTATATGAAATGTGAAGGATCTTAGATATGATACTAGAAAACATATGTTTAAAACATTCAATGTGGATGAAGGGGGAATAATTACTCAACTGAATGGAACACTCAATGAAATTTTGAATAAATGTTCTTCTCTAGGAACACCAGTTAATACACCCAAGAAACCATTGAAAGTTCTAATACTTTTACCAACAAAGTGGAGTGGAGTATCAACTTCTATCCGAAAATCTACAGAGGTAAAAATTTGAAAAAAATACATCATTGGAACTCTAATGACATATGAGGCATAAATGGAAGCTGGATATGGAGAAAATAAATTTTTTAATGAAGAATAAAATACTTTGCAGGACTCCAATAATAAATATGATAAAAGTAAAGAGGTATAAAGATCTATGAATCATCTAATGAAGAAAATTACTTAATAAATTATGGATTAGATAATGAACATGGATAGTTTTCTTGAATTTTTCAAAAATCATTTAATAAAATAATATGATTTAGAGGACATTTAAACAAGTATAGGAATAATGGTGTAAATTTTAAAGAATTAATATTCTAGGAGTGAAAAAATCATGGACACATCAAACCATATTTCTCACAACATCAAAATAATAAAAATTTAGAGAAAATTTATTTCATGAAAGATGGATACAAAAATAAAGATAAGAAGGGCATGAAAGGGAAATGGAGTGCCTATGAACATTATATTTATAATTTATATTCAAAATTTATAATTTAACATTATAATAAAATTTCCAATATGTGCTTTATAGATCACTCAGATGAGGTATGCTCTAATTATTCTTTTAAGTATGAATTCAAATTAGATTCTAAAAACTGCTCCTATGAGGAATTGAATAAAGATTTCACTGTGCTATAACCCAAATATGAATCCTTGAAAAAATATCAAACAAAAATTCCAATAATAAAATTTTTAGTGAATAAGAAATTTTAAATAAGTAGATTTCATATTTGAAAACTTGGTTGAGAATTCTACTGTATTATGCATTGAACATGAAAGAAAAATTATGGGGTTTCCAAAGGAAGTTGAAGACATTTAAGATGATGAAAGTGGTTTTACTAAGGGTTAATATTATATAAACAAAATACTTAGTAACAATAAACCCCACATATAAAAATATGTTATATGAATTCAAGGTGAAAGGCCAATGTTTTATAAGAATTAATTTGATCCTAGATCAAGGAATAAAAACCTGCCAAAGTTTATATACTTTCATTGTGGGGAACTGGGTAACTATGACAATATTTGATTTTTGAGTTATCATAAACTCTATAGAATTAAAAAAAACCCATATAAGGTTTTTTTTAAAGTTCAGTTCTATATTTTCTAGAAAAACAAAATATAATTGGATTCCAAAGTCTTTTTTAGTTGATGTTTCTTGACCAAAGAATATTTGAGTATGAAATAATATTTTTTCATAATTTATTGGTTTAGGAAAAAATCCACATGTAAAAAAATAAAAAATTGTTTATTAACAGTGTTTATTCCTGGAATATGAGTGGTTATTTCTAAAAATGTGAAATATTATCGAATTTTTATGGAACATTTGAAACATTTTATTATAGTGAAAAAGGGAAATTTTTTGGAATTGGATCATTTAGAAATCCATAGTCTATAATCATTAACAAATTAAATTATGTTAAAGTCTTAAATAACAACTTCATAAGTATTTCGCAAAATTTTTATGATGTTTTTGAGGGATTTATTTAACAATGTATGCTCATTTTTTAAAGAAGAATCAATTAAGTTAGAGAACAAAGAATAGATAATGTCTATAATTTAGATCACAACTCTTATTGTACAAAAAAATGTAAATTGTTTAAGTGATGAAATTATTGAATCATGGATTTGGAATTAAAGGCTTAGAAATTGTATTGTTGATTCTTTGAAAAATATCTAAAATTAATTTTATTTTTAATTTTATTGATCATAAATTAGATAAAAATAAACTATGAGATGTATGTTAAATGGAAAATAAATAAAAACCACAAATTAAACAAATTATAGAGTTTTCTAGTTCTATAAACTCAGAGCTTATCCATATATATATATTCATACCTTCTAGAATTGTAATAATTTCTGGAAAATCCTTTTTATATGATTTGGTTGATGATTTCTCAAGATTTACTTGGGTCTATTTCTTGAAAATTAAGAGTAAATCTTGTTATATAATTTTTAATTTTTCTAACCATGTGAAAATTGAAAAAGTATCCAAAATTATGAATTAGATAAGTGACCATGGAGTAAAATTTGAGAATCAAGAATTTTATTCATTATACTTAAAACATGGAATTAAACATACATTTTATTCCCCTAGGAATCATTAATATAATAGTGTTTTTAAAATTAGGAATAGGACCTTGAAAGAAATTTATATAACAATTTTATGATAATATAACATGCTTACTTATTTTTAGGAAAATCTATTAACACAATATGTTATGTTATTATCAGAGTTCTAGTAAGGCCCATTTTAATGAAAATACCATATTAGTTATGGAATAATAGAAATATGAAGGTAGGGTACTTAAAAGTATTTAGATTTGAGTTATATGTCTAAAACACTTTGTAAAATCTTGGTAAATTTGATCTAAAAGCAGATAAAGCTATCTTCCTAGGTTATTATACTTCATATAAGCTTTATAGAGTTTTCAACAAAATTTCAAGGATTTTAGAAGAATCAAATCATGTGAAGTTTGATGAAATTGATCATTTTGTTCACAAATGACCCAAACTGATAAGACAATTGATTCTCTTAAGGACATGAGACCTTAACCACTTTTTTTTAAAAATATTGATGATTTTTTGGAACATGATTATTTTGAACCAAATCCTATAAGGGTTAGTGAAACAAAAAGTGTGTTTCAAATACAACATTGAAACCTTAATGAACATCCTCAAGAAATAGTTATAAAATATTTGATGAAGGATCTATAACTAGAAGAAATATAAAATATAAAATATAATTCTATGCCTTGTTTCCCATATAGAACCTAAAACAATAGAAGAATACTTGGCTGATTAAAGTCAGGTTTTAGCAATGCAAGAATAGTTAAACTAGTTCAAGAGGAACAAGGTATTAGAATTAGAACACATACGCTATGACTATCCTATTATTGAAATTAAATTGGTATTTAGAAAAAAAAATTGGATGATCATTGTGTGATCACTAGAAATAAATCTAAATTAGTTTAAAAAGGTTACATTCAAGAATATGTAATAAATTATAAAGATGAATTTTCCCATATAGAAAGGTTAGAAGCAATTATAATCCTTTTAGAGTATGCATCTTATATGAATATTTAATTAATCAGATGGATGTTAAATCTATATTTTTTAAATGAATTTTTAATTGTGGAATTTTATGTTGAACCACCTTCAATTTCTGAGGACCTTCATTTTCAATCTCCTAAATTTAGACTTACCAAATCTCTCTATGAACTAAAATAAGTACCTATAGAATGGTATGAGAGATTATGATATTTTCATTTATCAATAGTTTTTTAGTAGGAAATTTAGATCGTAAATTATTTATGAAAATTTTATCTTCAGATATTTTTTGGTAAAAATATATGTTAATGATGTTATTTTCAATTCAACAATCAAAAAACTATGTAATGATATTTAAAATTTTTTGAAATGAAAATTGAAATGAGTATGATGGGAGTGTAAAAATAGTTTAAGGGATTTAAAATTTGTCAAAAATAGTTTTCAAATGTCATATATCAAAGAAAATTCATACCTGATTTACAAAAATACATTAGACATGAAAATTGAAATACATGTGCAACTCTTAGGAGCTCCAATAATAAACATGAAATGGATGAGTTTGGAAATTCGGTTAAAAAAAGTTATATATATGGATCATTATAATATTTCTTTATCTTACTACAATTTGGCCAAACATTATTTTTTCAGTATCACATTGATCTTGATCTCAATATAATCCAAAATAATCTCACTTAAATGCTTCCAAAAAAATTTATGATATTTAAAACAAACTATTTCTCATTCTCTAATTTTTCCATAAAACATATAATTTTCCTTTAACATCATATTTAGATGCCAATTTTGGTGTGTGTATACTAGATATGAGAGAAATTCTAGAACCATTAATTTTCTTGCTAAATATCAAGTATCATGGCCATGTTAGAAACAATAGTATATAGAATTATCAACTAATGAATCCGAATATATTACATTAGAAAGTTTTTGTGTGCAAGTAATGTGGATGAAACACACCCTAATGGATTTTGGATTCAGTTTTAATTGTGTTCCAATAAAATGTGACAACACATGTTTAATAAACATTTCAATGAATCAAATAAAACATTTTAGAACAAATCATATTGATTTAAGGCATCATTTCTTGAGATATCTTAAAAAAAGAGAAATCACTTTAGAATTTATTTTTCATAAAAAATAGACTACTAGAAATATGTAAAAAATTTATATCTGCTAAAAAATTTGAGTTTATAAAATCTTAATTAGGTCTATTTAATTTTATATAATTGTATTTTATTAAATATTATAATACTATAAAATCATAGAACAATATTTATTAAATATTTCATTTTATTTAATTATTTTCATATTTAGTGCCCTTGGAATAAGTATTAGTCATATATTAGTAGGACACCTAATATAATTATGTTATTAATACTCTTCAAATATATCTTTATGACACTTTAGTTAAGTCAAAAACAAAATAAAGTAAGTTAGTTATACACACTAAACACTTAAAAACCTTTGAACCTTTATCTTCTTTCCAACTAAATATTTTTATGAAAACCTCAACCCTTAAAAAATACATTAATATGAATTTTTAAGTGAATGGTCTTGTATCTAGAAAATTTAATCACTCAAGGATAGAAAGAAAATTTTTGAGTGGAAGAGTAATATATTTTAGTTGGCTGAATGGAACCAATATATTTCCAAAAATTGTTAATAAATTATCAAGGATGGGAGTGCATTTATTAGAGAATATAATTGAACCTTTATTTGAGAAATATTTGCATGAGGTTTATAAAATAGATTTATTTCATTTCAGTGATAGTGATGATTTATTTATAGAAAATATAAATAAAAAAATTGAAAACATTAATGGAAAAGGATAATGCTTTTAAATTTCCCCATGAGGTTATGCCAATTTAAATACTTATCTATCTACTATAGAAGACGTGAGTCCTCTAAAGATAATGAATTATATATTAGTAAAAGATGATGTTGAATGGAAGAAAGTGAAATATTTATAACAATAAAGGGATGTTCAGGGGTAGTTTATTCATTCTGGAATAGCTCAAAAAATGGTGATTTTGAAATGATTTAGTTTCATGATGTTTCATTTTTATATCTTTTTATGATTGAGAAACCAGTCAATTGGATTAATTTATTATTAAATATATGTTTCATATTCAAAATAAATTCGTAAATCTTTATCCCTTTGTAAGGTTTACTTTTTTTTAGGTAAAATTGGTGACTATTTGGATGAAACCAATTCTGAACATTGTCATTGTTTAGAAAAATTGAGTTCTAGTGTGTGAAAATGAAGTGAATTTTAATGGTATTATTTTTTGAATAACTTTTTTCTATCATTTTAGAAGAATTGGTAGAGATTAAACTGAAAAATATTTAGGGGTATTCTTTTCATGGTGTGGTTGGTGGTAAAATTTCTTCTTATTTCACCACAAGTATTCCTACATTGTCTATCGATCATACTGTAAGTGTGCATGTAGAAGAATGATTGTATATTGAGACTCTTGATGATAGAAAATGTAGATTTAGAGTTTTCATATCTTATATTATTTTATGTAAAGAAAAAATCCCCCATAATAATGTGTGGAACCTATTCAATCTCTTTTAGATGATACTAGTATTTCTACTGTTTCACTCAAATTTATCAAAGTAGAACGATTGGCTTTGAAAAGGAAAAAATTGAAATGTATTGGCTAAGAGAAAAAAATCTTTATTTCACCTAAAACTTCTCCACTTTTTCAAACCCATACACTAGGAGGAACTATTATAATAAGTAAAATAAAATTTATTAATTTTATTAGATGTAATCTTGTTGGTGATTATGAGGAAGAAATTATTGAAATAAATGAATCCATAATTCTTATTATGAAGAGAAGATGAAGACCATAATCAACTGAACCATCCCATGATGAAGGAGTTTCATGATTTGATCTGAATCACAAAGATATTATGGGAGATGGGCACTGGGAAAATTTTCACCTATTCTAGAACCTTGATCTGGCCCTCAAATTGCTTATAAAGAGATTAATGTTATTTATTCATGATCTTAAACTAATTATTTCAATCTGATAACTAAAGTGGGATATTTTAAAATCAGATTCCTAAGTCTAGAATTGAAATAAAAATTTTAAATAACAAGCCTTGTCATAGAATAATTTTTATTAGTTAAAAATATTGATCATTTTAGTTAGTAAAAAAGTTTGAAGATATTATTCTAGAAAAGAATCAGGATTGAGACCTATAGATTAATATTCCATATAATAAAATTTCTTCGAAGTAAATCACACTATAGATACACTAACATCAAAAATTTACTCTATGAAATTTGCAATTATGTCTAAGGAAATGTTACAAGAAATTAATATAAATATAATTTCTGAAATCATGTTAAATATAATAATAATTCCAATAACTATAAAAAATATTAATTAATTGTAGAAATAAATTAATATTCTATTCAAAGGGAAGATACCAGTGATTCATGAAGTTTCTGAAAAATCCTAGAAGGATTTAAATTTTACTATCACATCCTCATGAAAAATGGATGGATCATTAGCCTCTAATTACAAAGTACTGGAAGAAAGGTTTCAAAATCTATAAAATCTAGTTATGGAAAATTGGAAATTATATTCTTCAAAAGATAATGAAGAAGAATATGTGTTTGCTAAAATTGAATAATGATAAACATCTTCAAATGGATTGCACCATCATATTCTTCTCTGGTTTTTTATTCAAGAAGTTTATCTGATAATCAATTTAAAATCATAAAGAAGTTGGTTCAAAAGTTCACTAAGAAAGGGGATACGAAAAACTTCATTGTAAATTTCTTTCAAAGAGTGTGGACTAGTTTTACCACCCTACTAGACTTACATAAGATAAATATTGTGAAAAATTGACATGTCCATAGAAGAACTCTTTCAACTAATAGAAATATTATCAGTGGGTCTAAAAATTTAAAATAACTATGCAAGAACCTCTTAGAAATTTAAGGAAATATTTGATCAAAGTGAAATATATTCAAGGAAGAACCTTTAGTTTTCAAAAGACATTTCTTTACCTCAAACTGAACCCTTTTCTAGTCCATCCTTTATCCCAATAGATAAATTCCATTTTTCTTAGGCTTATAAAACAACTATCAGAATTCAATCCTCAAAAGTTAGGATCTCTCAAGGTGAGAGAGTGAGACTTGGAGGATCTTTACTTATGATGACTGATTTTGTTTCACAATGTGATGATTCTCCAATTCTAATAACATCACTAATAGTTGACCACCCTTAATCATTAAAACATCCACCACTTAAACACCAATAAAATCAACAAAAAAATATATTATTTTCTTGATTGGGTTATTTTGGTGAATTTTGACTCTTGAGCATTTCAATAGTTGTTTAAAACTTGAAATCGTTGTTTAATTATAGGATTATTTCATTTTTTAAATCTTTATTGAATTTTTAAATTTCTTTTTTCATATTGAATTTTGTATTTACATGCTTCTTCAATGTTTTGAAGTGTTATTTCTTTTTGGTATCTAATAATGTATCATTTATTTTCTCAAATTTCTTTTTCTTTATTTTAATTTTTATGTGTTATTTTATCTTCTAATTTACTATTCACATTATTATTTTAAAATTTTTTCTTTTCTAGTTTATTTTTTTTTCCTTTTATTATCTCACATTTTACAATTTAATGTCATATTTTATTCATATTCAGTAGTTTTAACTTTTCATACCTATTTATGTTCCACACTGATTGTATTGTTTTTTCTAATCCAACATATTTTTTTAATCACAAAATAGGCGATAATAAAGAGGATACAAAAATTAAAATATATTTTTGTAAAATTTTAAATTTATTTTCTTTATCATTCAATGGGTTTTATGATCATAAAAATATAGAGATTATTCGACAGATTATTTTATTCCAATATATATAAGTTTTTAAATGTTTTAATTATTGAAAAAATATCTATTAATATTATAAAAAGTTTATATTAAGTGTTTCAATTTTATCTTCAACTCTATTTATAATTTGTACACTACTTTTTGAAAAAATCTAAAAAAAAATTATCTTATTCATAACATAATCACTATATGAAGAGATTTCAATATCTTTAGTAAATTCTTGAATCTTTGTTGATGTTTGTTTTGTTTGGAAGAATAGTTTTGAATGTCTAAAAAAGTGTAATCTTATGAAGGAAGGAAATTTAATTCTATAAGTTCAACGCTAGAAAGATCGGTAAGAGAAAAACTTTATCATTCAAATAGTACACTCATAACATAATTATATTATGGTCATCTATATATTTTATTACTCTTAAAGGAGTAAATAATATTCTTATGAAATAATTTATTTTACAAAAAATAAGAATACATGTTATCCTATACAACAAAATATATGAAATATTTTATCATATGAATTTGATCACAAATTTATCTTACGAGAACAGTACCATTGTATGATTATCTAATAAATATCATGATATCTCGTAGACTATCATGATTATACTAGTAATTTTAGTGTAATATCTTGATAATTCATTTCATATATTTAATATGATCTGAAAAGAAGGTGTATAAATATAGGAATAATGATTTAATTTAAACGTCTTTTCTTTAAGAATTTAATGATTTGATAAATAAATTTTCTGGCATATCTACCTCAAATGGTTATTCGATATTTGGAAAGGAAGGAAATTCCCTTAACATTCTATCTTATCATCTTGTAAATGGGATTACTCATTCAACCATTGTGATTATTTGGTATGATTAGGTACAAAATCAAAGAGGGTATATAAATAGGAAATTTTTCCACTACATAAAAAAGAAGACAAAAATACAAACGTACATATGAAAAATTTGATAAATCAGTGAAAAAACACATGTACATAGAAGAAATATCATAAAAGGATTTCATATTGTGCTTACAGTTTTACAAGTTGTAATTTATGAACCTCTAGAGTTTTACTTTAAAGATAATTATATTCTCTAGATGAGACTTTATATATTGTCAGCTACTTCTTGGAACAATGTACTGAAAAGAATCTTTATATTTCATTTATCACTATCTCATTTCACCTGTTTTAATTTAGCGTGTTAAGGCCATGGCTAAGACTTATAATAAAATATCTTTTTTGAAATCACTTTGAACCTTTTAACAAGTAACATCTTCTTTCATTTATCTAAGAGCCCTCAAAAAAATGGATGTCATAGTGAAAATCATCAAACTCTTGGAGTAGAGTGTTGGTGGAGTGGAATAAGGTATTTTTCCCCGAACCACTATAAATATATTATGTTCAATAACTTTATGCTAATATTATATATATATGATTCTTAATTTAATTAAGAAAATTATTTAATCCTACATACCATTAAGAGTGTGGTTTTTAAATGTACAAAAAATTTCAATAACTCAATTAACCCCCCTCTTGAGTTTTCAATTAGCCATTCTATGGGACAACAGTGTTGGTGTCACTAATAATTATCTTTACCGAACTCTTACAAGAATTATTAAATTTGGGATAACATTAACTATTTAATCCCCATAATCTCTTTGTAGTAATCAATTAACTGACTAACTTCATCTTCTTTAATGATTTTCTTATATTCTTTCAACTCCATCATCATAACCAAATTCTTTATATGGATATAACAATCAAACAATAACATATCATAAAATGTTACTTAAGAATTTAGGTTTAGACACAATCCCATTTTCATAAATAATGTCCAAAAACCATATCATGATAAAAATAATTAAAGGACTAAACTGTTGAGCAAAATAATTACCACTTTTTTTCATAGCTTCATTTACACATGTAAAAGAAATGTGATCCATGAAAATGTTTTTGAAACAATATTAATAATCTCTAGAAATAGAAAAGAATGAAATAATTACAAAATATCTCCCATAGAGCATAATAAAAATGGAGGGTTGTTATTGTTGATGAATAGAAGTACCATTAAAAGAGCATTAAAAATATTCATATGGAAAATACTCTTTCAACTTTGAAATTAAATTTTATAAACTAAAAATCTATAGTATATTAGTAAAAATAGCCCCTTTTAAAATATTCCATAGAATATTATTAAGGAAGCTTCAAATAAAATAATTTTCATGACAGTGGGAAAATATATTCAGGTCATGAATGTTAAAAAAATATACATTTTTTAAACTTTTTTGAAGATATTTAGAAGTGACCACTATAGAAAATGCGATGAAATAACCTTTTAAAACCTTATAAAATAAGATCAAATAATATATAAAATAAATTTAAGAAATAATTTATGTTTATAAAAGAACATTCTTGGAAATAATTTAAATAACATTGATATGGAAGAGAAATTTTCTTGATCTAAAAGAAGATACAAAATTAGTATCGTAGTTTCCCATGACCCATGATTTCAAATTTGGTACAAAAAAATGTTATATATATTTTTTATGAAACAAACTAAAAATATACAACTCTTTAAACATCTGAGGACAAATCCAGTCTAGGATTTGGAGGAAATGGAACCATTACAAAATACAAAAGTTTAAAGAATTAACAAATAATTAGTTATTTGTACATTACTTGTGCATTCTCCTTAACGAAGCTAAACTAAATTGAATCTTATAATGAGCTAATGAAAATCATTTTAAAATGTGGGGTGAGGATAAATAGTCTAGTGAGGGGTTTTATAAAAAAACTGAAAAACCTTTTATCAATACCATTTGAAAAACTATTAAAAACATTCTTATTTGTATATGAAATTTAAAAATTTGTAAAGTACATTATTAGAAAAATATTTGTTTTTAAAAATATATAGAAAATAAATTTACAAAAATCATTGAAATTACTAATTTCCTTCAAAAACGTATTTTTAAAACATTTCTATTTTATATCAAAAAATATTAGATAATTATATATAGATTAGTATTTTTAAAATATAGTATAATAAATTAATTTTAAAAATCCTTTGAAAAGAAATATTATTTTGATTTTTTTAATATAATAACCTTTAAACATACTTATTGTTTTGTAAAAAATAGTTTGAAAACAAATTTCCAACATATAGTACCATTTGATAATAACATTATTTCTCCTTTAACTTTTTCATCAACAATATATATATTTATTAGGTGAGAGAAACAAAGTACACATGCATCAAGGGAGTCGGTAAAAATGAAGAACAAGAGCATCACCAATGGGAATATCAGCACCCCAAAGGGGAATAAAATCATGTTAGGAAACTATTCAGGAAACCAAATTTCCACTTTTTGTATTGCTTTTGGACAATTTTTACTTGAGGCTGTGGGTTCTGTCTTTATTCCGCATAATCAATTTTGATACTAAAGTGTCAAGTTTTTTTAAAGTCAATTTTTAGGGTTTCTTTTCTCATTTAATTACTTCTATAAAAATCCTATCAAAAACTATATAAATTATCATCAATGTAAAATTATTCTACATGAAATATAATTTTGAAAAATAAATCTTCTAAGAAAACTAATATTTTGAGAAATACATAATTTACAATTTAAATTTTTAAAAATAATTCATATAAAGGAATGTTTGATGAAAATGATTATACATATATCTATATATTTTTATATATGTATGAAAATTACTAAATAAACATAATTTATGGCTATAATTATGATCATTAATTACATTAAACTCATGCATAAATTGTAATCTTTAAACATCCATTTGAACTAGAAAATAATAATATTATAATATGGGAGCATTAAATGATAAAGCCTATTATTTAAAAAATTACCTTTTAATAGAGAAATACAATTTGAATTTTTAATAACTTACATAATGTAAAATTATTTTTTTGGAAACTTTATTTTAATACATAAATAATAACTTGAATTAATATAAATTCACCACATAAAATAATACCAATCTTCATTAGTAATCATTGCATAAAATAATACATAAAAAATATAATTAATCATTTAATTTTTTTTGAAAATAATTATTCAATTTTCATAACTATAACTGAAAATAATTATATTGGAAATCTAACAATCTTACATGAA
Organism: Viscum album; assembly: GCA_963277665.1. Lineage (NCBI taxonomy): Eukaryota > Viridiplantae > Streptophyta > Magnoliopsida > Santalales > Viscaceae > Viscum > Viscum album. Next base: position 1,814,289,921 of record OY728135.1, on the reverse strand, counting down.
AGGGGTTTTAGAAAATAATAGCATAAAATAAATAAATTTACCCTTATAAAAATGGGTTTTATTGGAAAGAAAATATGTCATGCAATTTTAGAAAATAAAATAACACTAAAATATAATATATTTTATAAAAAATTAAAAATCCCATTACCTTAATTATGATGAAAAAAACATTGAGGTTCACTTTCCTGAATGAAAACTCATAAGGACTCAATTTACCTCGTCACTACATCTCTCTCTAACCAGATAAAGTGCACCATTTTTTTAATCATGCATCCAAAGAGGTGTGATATATATATGGATTACAAATGGATTAACTAACATTAAATTTGTTGGAATAAATGTGACTATCCTATTTGATTTGTATATAATAATTTAGCTATCACATTTTCCTATTTCGATTTATGTTTACTTCTCCTCAAATAATTTTATTTCAACCAACCACATCCATTTTTTTTATTTTTCCTATACATGGGATCCTAAAATATAGTACCAAAATTCCCATATCAATTTTCACAATCTCTCAAAATATTATTGAGAATTTCGGGTTTTCCATTTAAGATTCTATTGGGTCCCGAAATTCCTTGAGATTTATTATGATATTACCTATAATCTGATACTGTTCATATTAGGGAAAGGAAAAGGTCAGTTTTTATAATATCATTGGGGTCTATGATTGGGTTTCAGGGTGGTGGTGATAGTGTCTTGTGGTGGTGGTTGTCACTGGTGTTAATGCGATTATAGGACGACGATGACAGTGCCAGTGAAGCGGCCATGTTGGAATTGTGTCGGTGTAGGGTCATCAGTAGGGTAGAACGTAACACAACCAGGGGTTGTGCTACTATAGGGCTTCATACAATCAAATGGGAGGTCAGAGTTTGGTCATTGATGGTGGTTTTGGTGGTCTTTGGGGAGGGCTGGTTTGTAGGTTGAAAACAACACTCTAATGTCTTTGTGGTTTTGGTTTTTTAATTGTTTTTACAATTTATGCTATATTTATAGGTCTATATATACATATTTATATGAATATATATTCAATTGTTATATATATATATATACAAATAACATTTATTAAAATCTAATATAATTGTTAGTATTTGTTTTTCGTACCCCTAAAAACATAATACACTATTTATATGTATTTTAATTAATAATTCAACTCATTATATATATATATATGAATCCATAAAACCCATTTCTTCCCATAATAATTTGAAAAATATAATTGAGAAATCCTATAGATTAATATAATTTCATGTATAACCCCCTTATAATTCCTTAGTTGTAACACCCCAAGATTTCATAGTGTGTTATTTCTTCAAAATAATTCAATAACTTGCACTTCATGCAACACCGAGTTCAAGCACACCATGTATTACCAAACAAGCCGTTAATAAGAGGTTATGAATAGTATGAAATAAATTTTAAACTTTATATAATCCTTATAATTTTAGAATCCATATTATGAGTTTCTTAGACATAATGTAAGAACAAATTCATTTTAAGTATTTCACTTTTACCAACTTTTAATAGTGAACCCTTTTTAAATCCAATTTTTTAATCTTTTATATATTCAATTTGACTAAATGGGTACATCAAAAATTTAAAATGAAACATCCCAAGCTTCCATGGTACTTTTTCCTTTGAATAATATAGTAGCGTGTGTTGTACGCAACTTCGAATTCTAACACACACCACAACCAATCAAACTAGCCGTTATGAGTAGTAATACCTAATTTTGGAAATTTTATAAATTTTATCTCTCAAAATGGACTTCATTTTTGGATTTGGAATATCTAATTTAGCCTAGGGTAAAATTTTGGTACTTTTTAGATAACTTTTATATTTTGATGAATAGTGAAAATTACTAAATTTTAACTAAAAACCACTTTTTTAATAAAAATAATTAATAATGATAAATTATTAATTTAAGTGGTTTTAAAGTATATTTAGAATTTATTTTTACCATTTAAAACAATTTTGGTCATTGGACATAATTTCAAAATTAAACCGAACATAAACAAGTTTCAATCTTTTGATAGTTATTATATCTTAAAAACACGCCTTTTGTTTTGATAGCAGGAATTAATTTTAAATTAATTTCTGCCACTTCTGTGTTTTGAATTTGGAAAAATGTATTCCATATTTGGAATCATGATGTTCAAATTTTGTAAATAGGTAACTTTTATTTTTAGACATTTTGAATAATTACTTCAGTAAATATTTTATTTACCATGGTTAAAGGGTAAATCCTGTAAGTAAGGGTTAACAAATAATATTATAAGAATACAAAATTACCCTCAAACGTGTCCTAACCTTATTGGTTGATACATGTTCTACCATGGGCATATTTGGGTAGATTTTGGGATCCCATGGTGCCACTTGTAAGTGATAGGGACACATTATTTTAATTAAGTTAAAATGAATACAAAAATGACACAAGCATATATCTTTAAGAAAAACAATTTTCACATAGGGTTATATATGTAGGAATTTAGACTATAAATATTAATTATAAATCTAAAACTATTTAATACATAATTATATTTTATTTACAATTTTTAGACATTAAATAATTTAATTTATTTATGACACAATGATGAAGCAGTAATTACCATAATAGTGAAAACTTAAAATAATTGATATTGTAAATACCCCAATAAATATAATTTGAGACTTTTAATGAATTAAACTTATTTTCTAGGATAATATGACATATATTTATTTATTTAATTTACTTTTTTAGAACAAATCATTCTGTTATTATTTTGACAAAAATCAATTTTCCAAATAGTGTCAAAATTGACATAAAAGAATTTTTAAAACAAATATTATATTATTAATTGATATTAAATTTCTAATAATCTAAGGTTCGGACAAGAGACTTATATAATGATAGGTGTATCATTAATGGACCACTTGGGGGTCTCTTGGAGGTATATATTAAGTTTATTAACTATATAATATAAAAATACAATGTGACATGGTAAGTGTCAAACTAATTAACTAAGAGTTAAAACTAAAAGATAAGATTAATATAATGACCCAAACCTGTCTAAATTCTATTGGTTGAGAGTTTTTCGACCTATACCCACCATAAAATTTAAATAATCCACTTTGGAGACATTATAAATCGAATATGAATTTATTATAAATTAATATTTCTAGCTTTTCCCAAGGTGCCCCTCACCCCTCTTATAAAAGGGCACTCTCCCTTCTCATTAACTCACACCTTCAAAGCATTTTGGTTCGGCCAACCTATACCCAAATACTCTCTCAACTTCCCTCACTTCATCCTAGAGGCCTTCCTTTAGTCATAAAGCCAACTTAAGGAGCCCTTTTGATCAAATCAAAATGAAGAACCCAAAGAAGAGGTAATGATTTCACCACCCTTTTTCAAGTTCTTTTATTCTTCCACTTCTTCTTTCTTTGTTATTACCATTATAAAATAATAACTCCAGTATATTTTATATACTGTGATGTTATTATAAATATGGTACAATAATATTCAGTATTCTATCCATCCTTTGAATAACATGTCACCATACGTGCGTACGTACGGCTTACCGTCTCCACGTCGTGGTGTAATTGTTATTAAATAAATTATTATTTTGGATGGGTATAATAATGATTTATAATTCATAAAAATAACAAATATAACATGATAATAATTCTGTATATATTATATAACATCCAATTATATATTATTTTAATATCAAAAGAATGATATTGTCGCTCGTGCGTACGTACGGACTACCGTCTCCACGAATGCGATGAGATTCATTCTTCATCGTATCTATTGAAGTATAATTCTCATTTGATGATTAATAATAGTATCTAAGGACTTGATATAATTCTGGATATGATTAAGATACAACCTATCCATGAAAAACATGGCTTACGTAACAAAACATATAAAAGAAAATGAGTAAGTTAACACCCGAAACAACGATAATACTCAGATATTATTAACAAATCATTATTAAAAGATCATATATAATATCATATTAATGTATATGATTCTTGTATAATTTAATAACAATTATTTCACCATTATACAGGAGGTTAAACTACCTCCAACCAAGGAAAAGTACAAGGTAAGGGATAATTTTGCAAATCTCATTTTTATCCGAGATTTCTTATTCGTAAGTATTTACTGGGGTTATTTCTATCATACATGTCCATGTTTCATAAAAATGTATTTCAAAACATTTTTACTATTTACTAGAATATGGGTTAAAGTCATTTATAATCTTGTTTGACTTTTTATAAGAGTTTTATAAAGGAATCTTTCCGTCGTTTTCCAAACAAGGTGCTTTTTAACCTTTTCGACAGAATTAAGGTAAGAATGTTTTTTAAACTTATACGGCGGGTGCGGCTATTTTCCGCCGTTATAAAATCTTCGAAGAATCCCTTACAAGCATATACGAATATTTTCAAATAATATGTTTTATTTTATAAATATATGTGTCTTAAATGATTTCAAAATAGAAAGAGATATTTCTCTAAAAATATTTTTGATTTCATCTACATCAACATCCTTTGATGGATTTTTATGCTTATTTGAAGTTGATTTATTATGATACAAAAATTCTATATTGTATTGAAGGTTTTGTGATATGTTTGACTGTGAATGTGATATTTTTATACCAATCATGGTTTATGATGAAAGTATTGACATTTCGTATGATAGTTTTAATACGAATTTTTATGTTATGTTTAAACCTTTTCATATGGGAATGCATTGGACTTAATATGTGACGGGTGGAGCCCACTATAGCTCCTCGATGCATCGGTAGGTCTCATGAGACAAACTAGTGTCTTGGCACAAGGCCTTGACAAAATCTTATTTGTAGTCTTGGCATGAGGCCTTGGCTATGTGGTTATGATAGTCTGGAATTATGCATTCCATCATTATGAAAGTGGTTATTGATATTGCATGTGATTATTCGATTAGTATAATATCCATGTGAATAAGTAAATGGCATTATTTCATTTTATTTTTGCCATACTATGTTGAATTTAAAGTTTAAAAGGATTTTTTTAGTTATACATTGCTTTAAATGTTTATTCTTATTTATGAGAGTTTCCGCAATATTGTTATCCTTACTGGGCATTTGAGCTCACCCCTTTTCTATGTTTTATTTTTCCCAGGATGTGAAGAAGTAAATTTTGAATGACCTGTAGGGATATTATCAGGGGATAATAGTGTGGACTATGGAGACAATATGTTGTTGTAGTAGTTTTTCACTTTATGATGTAATGTAAAACTTTATGAATATATCTAGTGTTTCTAAGGATACTAAACCAATCGGTCTTTTGAGATTTGATCTGTCTTGTGATCATGACAATGTTATGTAATAATGCACCGACTCTAGGTAACTAGGGTCGGGGCGTTACAGTTGGTATCAGAGGATGTTTAGTAAAAACCTTGTAAGCTAGATTTAGATAAACTCTGATTAGAGAACGTAGACCTATGTTGAACTTTGAGTATTAGTATAGAAGAACTTCCTAGAATTTTGGTATTGTAGAGATTTTTTGAGTTTTCCGAGCAATACATCCCTTTCTAGATACGAGAAGGTAGAGGCGGCTCTGGCAGAGATGTACCTAGGGGTAAAACCCAAAAAAACTACTTTGAGCTGGACTCGAACGGGAACTGGTGCACGAAAACGGGCCTTACTGCACTCTTGGTTAGGACACTCCCAGGGGATATGCTAAGGATAATTCTCATTTTCTTTACCAACCATTATAAAGGGTTTATGAGTATATACTTGCTCAAAGGAGACATTTTTATGATTATGGATTATATCCATAAACTATTTAATTTATGTTATGTGTTTTACAAGTTTGGGATTAGGTATTGTTATTTATAAACTAATCTAGTGTATGCCATTGTTTAGAAATGGAACCCAGTAGAAGGAATGAGAACTCCAACAATGGACATGATCCAAAGAGAAAGAGGGATCAAATATTTCATGGTCGTAAGCTAGAATTTATAAGAGAAATAGTCTCCCATGTATTATCATCATATGAAGAAACAATACCATGTGTTGATAAGATAAGTAAAGAGTTTACTATGTCCTATGGCTTTGAAGGGAAGAAAGAGAAGAAAAGTATGGAAGAGAGAAAGATGGATAAAGGGAAGAGGGAAAAAAAGAATTTTCCCATATGTGATAACTGTGGGAAGAAACACCCTGGAACTTTCCTAAAAGGAATGGCAGTTTTTTATAAGGAAAAGGGCACAAAGTACGTGACTGCAAGGGTAAGCAAATGGTTTCAAATGTACAATGCTTCATTTGCAAGGAGTTTTGAAACTATGCAAACCTATGTCTCAGTCGTCAGACTATGCCGCAAATGATGATATTAGATAATAATAAAGTTATGATACTACCACAAATGAATAGGAATGATTAGAGTTCTTATGTTGATTATGTCATTTGTGTGTTGTATCAACAATGTAATTCTTATAATAATTATGGAGTATATAGGGAATGTACTGCAGTACTATTTCATTAAGGACTTGAGATTGTGTGGATCAAAGAAAAGTGACTCAATAACAGGATAAATTTTTGGAAAATATATGGTTGAGAGAAAGATAAACCATAATATGGTTTTGATATCGAGGTAGTGATTTTAAAATAATACATGGTTGATTTGGATAAATTATATTGGATATTCTTTACTACCTTGAAACTGATTAATGATTTGTATATTCCAACATTGTTGGGGTTTAAAACATTTTTGGATTGAAGGAGTGTATCTATAATTCTTTAAGGAATAAGGGATCATGAATGTAATCAATAAGGTTTTATGGTAATTCAGGATTTTGCAGTGTTTTAAAAGAATACATGATGAAGGTGTTCACATGTTATTACGTGGAAAAAAGGATCTTCATTGTGTTTACCTTCCTTAAAATTTTTGGACTGAAGTATTTTGGATAGTTCTAGTTTGGATTATTTTGGATTTCCATAAAAAGACAGCCCGAAGGTCGGGCAGAAACCCGTCACGTCTGGCAAGGCCGCGAGACTTGAACCCACAACCGAAGGGCGACAAGGGTGTATCACCTACCACTGACCCACGTGATGTCATGGATGAATAATGTCGTTTTTTTAATGTTTCTGAATTATAAATTAATTTTTTAACCCTATATGAATAGGGTAAATAGAATATTATTTTTAAGTTCTATTATCTTTTAGAGTGAAAGATGAGTTTGTGGTAGAACTTAGTTAAAGGATGAGACTCTACTTGTCGGGTATATATTTTTCTTCTTCTCTTATTCAATGAAAAAAATTAATTCTTATACTTTAGTGAAGGGATCTTAAAACAAAAAATATGTTTTATCCTAATACTATATGTTTTTCTGAACCGATGGTATTTTAAATCATCATAGATTGATGAATTTAAGGCCCTCAATTTTACACTTGTTTGTGATTGATGACCTCAATCACTACCTATAAATATTTACATTTTTCCTCCAATTATATGTCTCTAATTTCCACCAATGTTCTCTGAATAGAGATCATAATTTGGTGGTGACCCTTTCATTATCTTTTCCTCTTATTAAGACTAAATTTTATTAACCAAATTTCTGATGTGGGTTTTCCCACAATGATATTTTCTATATTCAACCATTTATTTTCGAAGAACAATTTCAAATTGCGAGGATGCAATTTATTGAAGGGGGGAGAATGTAACACCCCAATATTTCATAGTGTGTTATTTCTTCAAAATAATTCAATAACTTGCATTACATTCAACACCGAGTTCAAGCGCACCATGTCTTACCAAACAAGCCGTTCAAAAGAGGTTATGAATAGTATTAACTAAATTTTAAACTTTATATAATCCTTATAATTTTAGAATCCATATTATGAGTTTCTTAGACATAATGTAAGAACAAATTAGTTTTCAGTATTGCACTTTTACCAACTTTTAATAGTGAACCCTTTTTAAATCCAATATTTTAAATTTTTATATACTCAATTTGACTAAATGGGGACATCAAAAATTTACAATGAAACATCCCAAGCTTCCATGGTACGATTTCCTTTGAATAATACAGTAGCGTGTGTTGTACGCAACTTCGAATTCTAACACACACCACAACCAATCAAACTAGCTGTTATGAATAGTAATACCTACTTTTTGAAATTTTATAAAATTTATCTCTCAAAATGGACTTCATTTTTGGAATCGAAATATCGAATTTAGCCTAGGGTAAAATTTTGGTACTTTTCGGATAACTTTTATATTTTAATGAATAGTGAAAATTACTAAATTTTAACTAAAAAAAACTTTTTAAATCAAAATAATTAATAGTGATAAATTATGAATTTGAGTGGTTTTAAAGTATATTTAGAATATATTTTTACCATTTAATACAATTTTGGTCATTGGAAATAATTTAACAATTAAACCGAACATAAACAATTATCAATCTTTTGATAGTTATTATATCTTAAAAACACGCTTTTTGTTTTGACAGCGGGAATTAATTTTAAATTAATTTCTGAAACTTATATGTTTTGAATTTGAAAAAATGGATTCCATATTTCAAATAAGGATATTCAAATTATGTAAATAGGTAAATTTTATTTTTAGACATTCTGAATAATTACATCAGTAAATATTTTATTTACCATGGTTAAAGGGTAAATCTGGTAAATAAGGGTTACAAAATAATATTATAATAATAAATAATTACCCTAAAACGTGTCCTAACTTTATTTGTTGATACATGTTCGACCATGGGCATCTTTGGGTCAATTTTGGGACCCCATGGTGCGACTTGTAAGTGATAGGGACACTTTATTTTAATTAAGTTAAAATGAATACAAAAATGACACAAGCATATATCTTTTAGAAAAATAATTTTTACATAGGGTTATACATGTTAGAATTTAGACTATAAATATTAATTGGAAAGATAAAACTATTTCCTACATAATTATATTTTATTTATAATTTTTAGACATTAAATAATTTAATTTATTTATGACAAAATGATGATGCAGTAATTACCATAATAGTGAAAACTTAAAATGATTGATATTGTAAATACGCAAATAAATATAATTTGAGACTTTTAATGAATTAAACTAATTTTATAGGATAATATGACATATTAGGATTAATTTAATTGACTTTTTTCAAACTAATAATTCTGTTATGATTTTCACAAAAATCAATTTTCCAAATAGTTTCAAAATTGACATAAAAGAAAGTTTAAAACAAATATTATATTATTAATTGATATTAAATTCCTAAAAATATAAGGTTCGACCACGAGACTTATATAATAATATTTTTATCATTAATGGACCACTTGGGGGTCTCTTAGAGGTATATAGTAAGTTTATTAACTATATAATTTAAAATACAAAGTGACATGGTAAGTGTCAAACTAATAAACTAAGAGTTAAAACTAAAAGACAAGGTTAATATAATGACCCAAACCTGTCTAAATTCTATTGGTTGAGTGTTTTTCGACCTATCCCCACCTTAACATTTAAATAATCCACTTTGGAGCCATTATAAACTGAATATGAATTTATTATAAAATAATATTTCTAGCTTTTCCAAAGGTTCCCCCACCCCTCTTATAAAAGGGAACTCTCCCTTCTCAATAACTCACACCTTAAAAGCCTTTTGGTTCAGCCAACCTCTGAAAAAATACTCTCTCAAATTCCCTCACTTCATCCTAGAGGCCTCCCTTTATTTAGAAAGCCAACTTAAGGAGCCCTTTTGATCAAATCAAAAGGAAGAACCCACAGAAGAGGTAATGATTTCACCACCTTTTTTCAAGTTCCTTTCTTCTTCCACTTCTTATTTCTTTGTTATTACCATTCTAAAATAATAACTCTAGTATCTTTTATATACTGTGATGTTATTATAAATATGGTACAATCATATTCAGTATTATATCCATCCTTTTAATAACATGTCATCATACGTGCGTACGTACGGCTTACCGTCTCCACGTCGTGGTGTAATTGTTCTTCAATAAATTATTATTTTGGAAGGGTATAATAATGATTTATAATTCATGTAAATAATAAATATAACATGATAATAATTCTTTATATATGATATACCATCCAATTATATATTATTTTAATATCAAAAGAAGGATATTGTCGCTCGTGCGTACGTACGGACTACCGTCTCCACGAACGTGATGAGATTCACTCTCCATCGTATCGATTCAAGTCTAATTCTCATTTGATGACTAATAATAGTATCTAAGGACTTGATATCATTCTGGATATGATTAAGATAAAACCTATCCATGACAAACATGGCTTACGTAACAAAACATATAAAAGAAAATGAGTAAGTTAACACCCGAAACAACGATAATACTAAGATATTATTAACAAATCAATGTTAAAAGATCATATATGATATCATATTAATGTATATGATTATTGTATTATTTAATAAAAATTATTTAACCATTATACAAGAGGTTAATCTACCCTCAACCAAGGAAAAGTACAAGGTAAGGGATAATTTTTCAAATCTCATTTTTATCTAAGATTGCTTATTCGTAAGTATTTACTGGGGTTATTTCTATCATCCATCTCCATGTTTCTTAAAAATGTATTTTAAAACATTTTTAATATTTACTAGAATATGGGTTAAAGTCATTTATACCCTTGTTTTACTTTTTATAAGAGTTTTTTAAAGGAATCTTTCCGTCGTTTTCCAAACAATGTGCTTTTTAACCTTTTCGATAGAATTAAGGTAAGAATGTTTTTTTAACTTATACGGCGGGTGCAGCTATTTTCCGCCGTTATAAAATCGTCGAAGCTTCCCTTACAATCTTATAAGAATATTTTCAAATAAAATGTTTTATTTTATAAATATATGACTCTTAAATTATTTCAAAGTAGAATGAGATATTTCTCTAAAAGGAGTTTTGATTTCATCTATGTCAACATCCTTTGATGGATTTTACGCTTATTTGAAGTTGATTTATTAGGATACAAAACTTCTATATTGTCTTGAAGGTTTTGTGATATTTTTGACTGTGAATGTGATATTTTTATACCAATCATGGTTTATGGTGAAAGTATTGACATTTCATATGCTAGTTTTAATATGAATGTTTATGTTATGTTTAAACCTTTTCATATGGGAATGCATTGGACTTAATATGTTACGGGTGGAGCCCGCTATAGCTCATCGATGCATCGGTAGGTCTCATGAGATAAACTAGTGTCTTGGCACAAGGCCTTGAAAAAATCTTGTTTTTATTCTTGGCACGAGGCCTTGGCTATGTGGTTATGATAGTCTGGCATTATGCATTCCATCATTATGAAAGTTGTTATTGATATTGCATGTGATTATTCGATTAGTAGAATATCCATGTGAATAAGTAAATGGCATTATTTCATTTTATTTTTGCCATACTATGTTTAAGTTCAAGTTTAAAAGGCTTTTGTTTTAGTTATACATTGCCTTAAATGTTTATTCTTATTTATGAAAGTTTCAGATATATTGTTATCCTTACTGGGCATTTGAGCTCACCCCTTTTCTATGTTTTATTTTTCCCAAGATGTGAAGAAGTAAATTATGAATGACCTTCAGGGATATTATGAGGGGATAATAGTGTGGACTATGGAGACAATATGTTGTTGTTGTAGTTTTTCACTTTATGATGTAATGTAAAACCTTATGAATATATCTAGTGTTTCCAAGGCTACTAAACCAATCGGTCTTTTGAGATTTGATCTTTCTTGTAATCATCCCAATTTTATATAATAATGCACCGACGCTAGGTAACTGGGGTCGGGGCATTACATTAGTAATAAATGATCCATATATCAGTTTATTATTATTATTATTATTATCATAACTGTTTTCTTGTTTATATATACACTTATATTGAGTGCATATATTAAACATCTAATAATCTAGTCCTTATAAACATAAACATAAATATCAAATCCAATAAGTATATATATTTATATACATATATTAATATTTTTTATATTATGTATATATAAATATATTAAAATTAACATTTATTGTGTCAAAGTAGTATATTTCAAATTAACATTTCGTTAATAAAAATAAGTATCCATTTTATAAAAATTCATAAATACTATGTGTATATTTATTTTAAATTAATATTTTATTTATTATTATTATTTTTAATATATTATATACTATAAAAGTGATAATAAATATCATTTTACCATCTAAATTTGTTAATTTAATTAAATATATTTATTTTTAAATAATTTAAAAAATATATAATATAAATAGTTTATTTTTCTTATTTAATAAATTTTAATGAAAATATAAAATCAAAAAAAATTATAATAAATCATTGGTAATTACATTCTACCACCCTTCTCATAAAATGAATTTCACCCTCTAAATTATTTTGTTTTCCTTAAAGAAAATTATGAATTTCGACATTCATAATTTGAAAAAGTAGAATCCCTGGAATAATGTATTCTTAAAGGTGACTTAATTACCTAGAACCTCAAAAGAAAATTACTAACTATTGCATTTTTCCTAAAATAAAAACATCATGACATCCAATGTTTTCTAAACTATTAATTTGATACCAAAGGTAGCATCCTGAGAAGTGAGATTCTATATCCGTTACACAAAATGTTGTTTATTTTTTGTAAATGAAATTGAAAATACATATTCCTTTATACATTTGAGGACCTTTTTTGGTCATTGATTTGGTGGAAAATAAGACATTACCAAATATCATAGTTTAAAAAATTAATAAATAAACATCTATTTTCACTATCTATTTAATTGAGATAAAATTATTTGTAACTTCTAATGATCTTATCAAAAACATTTTAAAATGTGGGGTGAGCATAAGTTCCATAATATGGGTTTAAACAATTTTTGAAAACTTTTTTAAATACCATTTGAAAAAACTTTCAAAAACATTTTTCATTTTATATAAAATATAAAAACTTTATAAAAACTTTTGAAAAATATAATATCTTGGGATGCTGAAATATATAGAAAAATATTTTCCAAAAACCATTAAAAATACTTATTTACATGAAAAAATTATTTTGAATACATTTTTACCTTATATTGAAACATTTGAAATACTAAAATATACATTAGGGTTTTCAAAATATAGGTTAGGAAATATTTTAAAAATTAATAAAAATTACATAATATTTTGAAAAAAAATTCAAAAAAATATAACAACCTTTGAAAATAATTATTATTATGAAAAAAGTATTTTTGAAAACAATTTTCTAAAATATAAAAACCTTTGAATATACCTAGATTTATCCTTACAGATTTAAAAAGCTCTTATTTTGAAAATAATATCTTTTATGAAAAAAATGATATTTGGAAACCCTTAAGAAATATATATGGCCAATTGTTGTATCACTTTTGGAAAATGTTCATATGAGTTTGTGGGTTCATTCTTCTTACCTCATAATATCATTTAATACCCAAGTGTTGATTTTTTTTAGAATCATTTTTTTAGGGTTTCTTTAAACATTTAATTCCCATTAAATACATCAATCTAAAAAAATATATAAATGATATTCAATAGAGAACAAATTTTTATCAAATATAAATTTGAAAAGTTCATCTGTTGAGATTTTTTTTGAGAAATCAATCATATATAATTTTATTTTGAAAAATAATTCCTATATATATAAATGTATGTAATATAATTAATAAATATAATATATGGCTATAATTATGATCATGAATGACATTAAACTCATATACAAAATGATAACTTTAAGAATCCATTTGAACCTAAAAATAATTTTGTTAGAATAGGGGATCATGAAATGATAAACATTATTATTTTTTAAAAAATCACCTTTAAATAGAGAAATACAATTTCCATTTTCATTAACTAACTTAATATAAAATCACCTGTTTGTAAACATCATTTCCCAACACAAATAGTAACATGAATTAATAAAAATATATGACATAAAATAATAGTAATTTTCAGTAATAATCCTTATATAAAAGAATGCTTTGAAAATATCAATAATCATAAAAACATTATTTTAGAAAAATAATTGTTCTATTTTCATAACTATAATTTGGAAATAATAATTTTTCAAATATAAAAATCTTTCATGAAATGGGTTTTAGAAAAGAATTTCCTAAAATAAAGAAATTTACCATTATAAAAATGGGGTTTAATGGAAGTAAAATATGTCATATAATTTTTCAAAATAAATTAACACTTATGTATAATAGTTTTTGAAAATAAATTAGAAATACCCATATCTAAATTATGTATCAAGATAACATTGAGGTTCTCTTTCCTGAATGAAAACCCCTTAGGACTCAATTTCCCTATATTCTTCATCTCTCTCTAACCAATGAAGTGATTCCATTTTCTTCAGTTATACTAGTGGTGAGGTCTGATTTATATATATAACTTCCAAATGGATTTCCCAAAAATCCATTTTTTTATATGAGTGTGATCATCCTATTTTTTTCCATAAAATAATTTAGAGACCCCTTTTTCCTGTTTTTTATTTATGCTTGCTTCCCATCAAAGCATTCTATTTTAACCACCACATCTATTTTTTTAATTTATTCATGTTCGTGGAATCCCAAAACAAATTACAATAATTCCAATCCTTACTTTTCTCAATCTCTCAAAACGTGATGGGGAATTGTAGGTTATCTATTTTAGATTGTGTTGGGTCCAAAAAATTATAGGGATTCATTGTGATATTACCTATAATCTGTTAATGTGCATGAAATGAAAAATTCTATTACTAGAATTTGATTGGGGTGAGATATTGGGTTTTAGAGTGGTGGTGACAGTGTCTTACAGTGGTGGTGATCTATAGTGCCAGTATGATTGGAGGATGATGACACAGACACTAGTGATGCATCCACAATGGACATGTGTCAGTGAGAGGTCTCCAGTAGGGTACAATTCAACACAACATGTAGGTTATACTATTTCACGATTTTAGATGACTGATGGGTGGGGGGTTGGAGGTTGGATGGTGATGGTGGCTTCGATGGTCATTAGGTAGGGCTTGTCCATAGTTTGAAGAAAATACCCTTCAATATTTTCCATTTTGATTTTAAATTGTTTTCATTTTTACACCGTATATATAGGTATATATACACAAACACATATATATTCTATTTTTTTCTTTATATATATACATAACATTTATAACAATTTAATATAATTCTTTTTTATAAGCATAAATACCTAATCAAATAATTATAGGTACTATAATTAAGTATTAAAATCATATATATATATATATATATATATTAATTCATAACACCCAATTATTCCAATCATAATTGAAAAAATACAATTTATTAATCTTATAGATTAATATAATTTCTTATATGACCCCCTTATCATTTCTTAGTAATAAATTACTCGTACATTAGTTTATTATTTTTATTATTACCACTTTCTTATATATATATATATACATATATTAAGTTTATATATTAAACATCTAATAATCCATTATTTATGAACGTAAACTTAAATATCTAATCCCTTATACATATATATAAACATGTATATACGTATAATAATATTTTTTTATATGAGGTATATATAAATATATTTAAATAATCATTTCACGTGTCATAGAAATATATTTTAAATTAATGTTTCGTAAATAACCACATGTATTTATTTTTATTAAATTAATATATTATATGTCTATATTAATTTAAAATTAATATTACAATTATTATTTTAAAATTATTATATACTTTATACGTCATAATACCCATCATTTTACCATCTGAAATTTCAATTTCAGTTGAATATATTTAATTCTAAAATAATTTCAAATATATATAATATGACTAATTTAACTCTTAATATTCCATTATTTTTAAAGGAAACAAAAAATTAAAAGTAAATTATACTAAAATCATGAGTAATTACTTGTATCACTTACAAATGATTTTTTATTTTTCTTTAATAAATAATAGTGGAAATGGAAAATAAACTTTTAAATGAAATTCAAAAACATAGGAGAAGAAAAGATATTTGTTTCAATGAAATAATAGAATATTATTTCCCCAAATGAACCTTGAACACAAAAAATATTGAAAATAAAAGATAATATAACATAAATCGTTTAACGCTTTGGAAGCATTAGAATCAAGATTTATTAAAATCAACATGATTGAATGTATTAATAAATCCCATGAATTTCATGAATTAATATTTATAAATTAATTCATGAGGTAGTAAGTACATCATATTAGGAAATCTTGGTATGTTATATTAAACATGTCAAAAGAAAAAGAGGTTGAGCCAAATAAAACCCTTATAAAGATCATAAAATTTGAGGCAATAACTAATCAATGAAAATTTTAACAACTCAAGATTTAAAGATAAGAAAATTTTATTAAATATTGTATTATACATGAAACAACGATCTTAAAAAAACCTATGAAATATATTTCTTTACATTTAATCCTTCAATAGCTTATAGAAGACGCAACATCGATTCTAAATAAACTGTAATATAGTATACCATTATAACCAATCCATTAAATTAGTGGGTTTGAATAAAAATAAATAATTATGATGAAGTTTATCTATTTATTAGTAATAAAATAAGAATAATTTAAAATAAAATGAAATATATATTATAAAACTATATTTTTTCAAGAAGAAATTTTAGTCACACCTTTCACACATAATTTAAATTTAATTGTTACGCTTTAAGAAATTTATTTGAAAAATTAAACATTATTTTTTAAATTATCATATCAAAATTATTTTAGGCTGAATGTTTTTTATAATTATGAAATATTTCATTTTTTTGACAAATAGTGAGAAATAGTGAATTTTGGTTGAAAACTTCCTTTTTATTTAAATTATTTATAGAGATGATTTATATTTTTAGTTGTTTTTAATGTAAAATTAGATAATATATATATATATATATATATATTAATTAAATTTATTTAATTTTACTCATTTTTATATTGAATTATATATAAAATCATTGTAAACTTTTGAAATGTTTCTCTTTAGAAACCCGTTTTCATATCATGTCAGTGAGATAAATTTTAAAATAAAATTTGCCAATTAGGTGAATATAATATTTAAAAATTTATTAAAAATTTGGAATAATCATGACTAATATTATCTAATAAGGTTACCTTAATTTTTTATCAAAATGAATAGTGAAAATATTAAAAAATTATTTATCACTGTTATGCTAAAAACATATTTACTGGGGTTAAACTAAATTGATAAGGGTTAGAATGAACTAGAAATTTTTCTAAAATAAATTTTATGTCCATATTTCAACTCTCTAATGTATTATTCTCTATAATAATCTATTTTTTACCCTTCCGGTATGTGAATGACTTGGGTACACCCTTTTTCTTCAAAAAGTACAAGTGTGTCACTCACCTAACTTATAAAAGGCAACCCACTTTAATCCCTTATTCACACCATAAAAACATTTTTATTTGAAAACTACAAGGGAAGATTACTTCCAAACATCCATAATTTCATAATAGAATCCATATTTTGGTCCTAAAGTTATCCAAGTAAGGATTTGGGTTCAATACTAAGGAGGTTACCCATAGAAGAGGTATCATTATTCAAAAAATGTTTTTATTTTATTTCTTCCTCCACCTCCTTAAATTCGTATTAAACCATGATGATATATTAAAAATATTATATTACATATACTGAGACGTTTCGATGTTTATGCAATGTCCTAAAACAAACCCCACTTCCATCTAATGAGTTACAAAATCATCATTCATGTGTACGAGAAACTACCGCCATGGAACTGATGTCCTTCATTTGTCTATTATCACCTATCATGGTTGGTTTTGATGATGGATTTAAATTATATATATAATATTTATAACATGAATATACCTATGGATACATTATATCATATATACAATTTTTACTTTCCATTATTCATAGGATATGATAACGTCGCTCGTGTGTACAATGGACTACCGCCTCGTGAAGCGATGTGATTCATTTTTCGCTAACGCTTTACATGGAAGATCATAAGGATAAATTTAATGAATATATGTGAAAGAAATTAAATAATTATGATATTAATAAAATATTTATCATTATTATATGATAATATATCATTCCATATCTTACGTTTTCAATCACGTAATAATGATAACATCGTTAGTGTATGTGGGGACTACCGCCTTCATGAAGTGATGTGAATCTCTTTTTATCACCAAAACACATAGATGATATGTATAATTATATTTATGGAAATAATATGATGTTATGATCATTATTTAAAGATAAAATATTACCTAACTATTTTCCATAATGGTCATTGAAAAATTGAAATGATACTCATGCGTACATACAACCTATCATCTCCTTGATCGTAACATACTTCATTTTTCATAAACAGCTTTTATGATTTTTAAAAAAGTATAATTGAAGTATAAATATAATCATTATGTCATGGTTATTTTTTGGTATATTATAGATCTAAATAATATTCACAATAATCATAAATCTCATGATAAATAATCGATGAGAAAATCAAGAAATTAAAACCCGAAATATTGAAAATAATGAAATATTATCAATGAACGGGTGATAAGATGTTATAAATGGATGATATATTATCTTATAAATATTAATATAGTAATGTTATAGGTTAATATCATGTTTAAAACCAGTATAAATTAGTTTAAATCATGATCAAACAAATAGAAGCATGAGGTAACATATTCTGTTTCAGTTTCCTTTCATTAATGAACATTTGTTTGTTATACACCAATTACTTTTATATGAAATTTAAAAAACCCATTTCAAATGTAATACCATGAATAATTTATAATTAATGGAATTTTATGTTTAAATTTGAACCATTTCATCCAAGTAGATTTTTCTTGAATATTATTAAGTGGTACGAGACTTCATCTCAATTTCCTTCAATTAAGACATATTTTATTGTCATGAACCTATGTTTTTTATATAGTGTATATAGTTAGATATAAACATATATGTGTTGGGTTCACCAACACACACATGCCCTTGGGTTTTTAATATATTCATACACACACACAGACATACAAAAATTACACATATATTTATTTATGAATAAATATAAATATAAATATATATATCAGAAATTGAAAAAATAAAAAAAATTAATATTTAAATAATTTTTAATAATGAACTTATATTTAGAATTTTAATGATTTAATAATAATTTTATTATATATTATTATAATACTAAAATTATTAATTAATATTTATATATAAATAATTTATAGTTATTTCTAATCTTTAAGTAAATATATATCATTTTGAAATGGTGCGAACCATGGATTTGGGAACCCAAACCTAAAGAACCAAAAAAATTATTAATAAAACACTCACGTACATAGAGTATATATAGTTAAAAAGGGATTACAAATGAAACACTATAAGAAATAAAATAAAAATGTGAAAAAATAGATCATAAGTATTTCATCCTCTATAAAAGAGGATAATGATAATAATCTTATTTAGGTCCACTTCCCCTTTAATGACGACCAACCAAGCTTGTTTGGTGTCGACCAGTCCTTTATTTCTTGGGAGGCTGACATGACATAGTCTATTCATTTATTTATAATTATAAGAAATATTAATTTGAATGGATAGAACCATATTTTAGCTAGAAAAAAGAAACAATTCCATGTTCACCTCTTTACTTTGAAAATAGTTGTGCCTTTTTAGAAGTACTAGTATAGACATCATCCTGTTTATCAGGAGTAGTCGAGTTTATAGGGGTGACAAGTCCACATATCATGGTGTTCCCAGTAGAAACAACATCCTCTCTGGAAGGGGCTTCCATGGGAGATACATCTATATCAACCCCTGCCTAAAAAGTCTAGAAAGCTTTCAATTAACTTACAGAGATGTAGAATTCTCAAAAATAAACAAATTATAAGAAACTTTACAACCATGAATGAATTGACTCCACCACATCAGAACTGGCATGTGAATTAGCTAAAAGGGTCCCATACTTGATCTTGTTGGTAGACATTCTGTCATCCTAAATTCTGAAAAAATCAATTTCCAAGGGATAATTCGTATTAACCACTACATATTAACAATAGAAAAAATCACTTTCAAGGTATTTGCCTTGACACACGTCTAAAGGATATCATTTTGATCCTTTGAGGGTACCCCTGGTCGATTCATTTTCATTTTTAGCACTTGAAGAAGTATTGACCTTCATTGAGGAATCTAATAAAGAAAATAAAACATTGTTAGATCCCATAGAGAGGTTCTTCAATTTCAAGTTAGACTGGATAGGTGGTGATCCCATCAGGTCAACAACCTTCTTTCCCTTGTTTTCAACCATTTTTAAGAATTTATCCTCATATAAATATATTATGTCTAGATCATTGAAATTAGATGAAAATTGGTAGACCATCCCGTTTTCATCCCCATGAGAACCCTAAGTATGTTGTTTCCTACTCATATATATGTTATGCCCTTGTGGCGAATCATAATAATTAGTCATATTAGTCACCTGAATAAAGTTAGAGATGGGCTCCATGGATCTAGAGGAATCCTGAGTAGAAGGGATCTCTTGAATAATCAAATCTATTGAATGTTAGTCAAATAATGGGATTCATTATCAAAACCTTTTACTCAATTATAATCCTTAAATTTGGAGATAACCATGTACACTTTGTTTCCCTACATAACAATTCCACCAACTTGTTCACCCTTAAAAGGTAATTTGAATTTTCAATTTTCAATAGGGTGGACCAACTTTTTATAGTAAGCATAATTCAAATTCCTATTGCAGTGATCACTCTGATCCCCAAAGCAGTTCTAGTTACAATTAAAGTCAGTTAATATTTCAAACAGATCTGAGGGTTCATGTTTATAGATATTCTTATCTATCAATATGATAATACATTTATATAATTAATCATATATATTTAAAAATATTTAATAATTTATAAAAATAATAATATTTTTAGTTATAATTAATAATTAATTATATATTTTTATAAATTCAATACAATATATATATATATATATAATTCATAATAATAATATATTTATATATTACCAACTATGAATATATTTCAATATAATTAATAAAATTGTTACTTTTAATTTTAAAGTTTTATAAATAATATTATATTGTGAAAAAAAATCACACATTTATATTTTTCATGTAGTTGATAAACATACAAATTATATTATAAATTTGTAGTATATATATTCTAAAAACAATAATAATTTAGCACTATTATTAATATATTTGATTGAAACTTTAATATTGATTAGTTATATATTGAAAATAAACCACTATAAACTAGAAAATATTAATTTATATTTTTAAATATAAGTATAAATTTTCATAATATTAAATATTTTTTCATTTATTTAAATAATAAAATGTTTCCAATTATAATTGAAAATATTTAAATAAAATTAAAATTTATTAATACTATATATATATTTAATAATATATTCCTTTATATAAATAAAAATTTATTATAAATCTTTTATTTTTAAATATAAATTTTTATATTTTTATATTTATATATATTAAAAAAATATTTACACATTTATATAATTAATAATAGTTAAATAAAATTAGGCACATTGTAATTTTTCTAACTATTATTTTTTTATGAACGGTTGTGTTTCTACGACCTATTTATTAAAAAAAACAAATTATATAGGAGGAATATAGAAAACATGAAAATATTTATGAGCAATAAAAAACAGAAATAAACTAGTAAAATCAACTAACTTGTGAATGAGTCCTCATGCTATGGTGAGAGGAATGAACACCTCAACCATGAAGATGCTAACCCATTCTCTGTCTATTGACCTATAACCATGAACCACCTCCACCATCTAGAATTCCAGCATCAACCACAACCTTATTTCTTCTACATTAAACACATGTTCAATTTTTTCCATCCTCTTCACTACTTCTGGATTCTTGTAAATAAAATTAGTTATGTATAAAAACCTTCATATGTTCTTTATACATCATAGATTGTACAAAAGTAGAGCCTACTAAAGAAAAAGAAAATTTTGATTTATCCATATTCAACCTTCCCAATTTAGGGATCCCAAGATCATCTCTATCATATCCATAGCCCACATGCTTTCTAAGAGGAGCTGAAAAAATTTCCCCTTCCCCATTAACAAATTAAAAACTTTAAGATAAGGATAATTTATTAGTTTAATTATGAATCTACCTTCCATGAGTAGGTTTAAAGGCCAAACCAGGTCCCTGCTAAAAAATTGTTTCACTATAGATTAAATCCAAGCCCAGATGTTGCTTGCTAATAGGAGGAAAAGAAAATTTCAGGGTCATTTTAGTGCCCACCATCCCTAAATATGGGTTATTATAATAGTGGTAGGAATAATATGCCTATCATTAACATTAATTAAAGGACACCTAGGTCCCAACTGATCTTTTTTTACACTATAGATAATTGTATCTAGTGTTTTCTAATGATTTCTTCTATTAAAACATTTGGAATGATCATTTTATTAACTCATAGAAGTTATATCTCCCTTAAATAACTCATGAACATTATGAAAAATAGGAGTAGAAGCAACCTCCTTTCCATGAGAAGTAGATAAAACCATACCAAATCCTATATGGTAACTTATATAATGATCCTTAAAATCTCTCCACTCATATAACTTCCTACAGTCCACAAACCATTCACAAACATTTAATGCATCCATAGATTCTTGTTTTTCCCACCAATATTGTTAAGCCATCATCCTTATTATCTATGTAAGAAGAATAAATAACATTTTAATCTTAATTAATTAAATTTTCATTTGAATACCCCCTCAATGAATCATGAAATTTTGAGGTGGTGAATATAAAATGTGGTACTAAAATCTCGTGTTTTCCTTTTTCAGGTGCATACCTGCATTTCCCATCTTGGTCCCATCCAAGTAAGGTATGAGTCCTCTTGAGTATGGTATTCCCTGAGGTTAAAGATTAAATTTTGGATTTGTCTTTATGAACATTGGTGGTAATAATCTTCTATTCCTACCACATATAAAAATCAACATCTACCTGAGAAGAGAGCTCCTTAGAATCTTGAATATCATCAGAATCTTCCTTAGCATGTTCATCCACTAATACATTATACATAGAATATTTAAATGAATAAACAATAATTTTCATATGATCTACACATATAGTGTTAGACCAAGCCATTTTGTCATTATGAAGTTCCAATAACCTATATTAATCCTTTGGGGGGGGGACAATCCTATGATTAGATATCTTAACACACCCAACTATCTAAAGTAGACCTTCAAAATAAATCCTTAGATCCTCTGGGAAAGGAACTTCAATATTAATGTGATTATGTGCCTATGTGGGATTTGGAGTAATAATAATAATTATAATTTGGTCATTGGGGTGATTCAAAGAGCATTGGGAAGTCACATAACTTTTCCTTTTATGGAAGCAAAGTAGATCATGACTTATTAGATGAAAATTGGATAAAAAAAGATCACCCCTACAAACAGATTTTGAGTACCCAATTATTCCGCAAGACTCACATAATTAAAAAGTCTTTTCATTACCAATTATTAGAAAAACTTCATATCTTGGCATATATCGCACCACTTTATCAACATGTTTATAACTTAAATCCATTTCTACCAGTACCCAAGTATAATGTTCATAACTACCTATTTCTGCAATGTTTTCAATCCTTTTTGGTTTTCTAATTATGGAATCCATATCATAAAATATTTCTAGGTGGAATAGAACCCAATTCAAAACATGAGTTTTTACCCAAACCTAAGCATAAGTTTCCTTAAAATCATTCAGATTAAAATTCAAACTCCAATTATGAATCCCTAGTTTTGCCAACATTAAATTGACTGAGACTGAATTCCATGCTATTCCCCTAAATTTTTCAGAAGGGAAAATGACATAGAAGAAACCACATCTAATAAAATCTCAGTTAATATCAGGAAACCCTGGATCGAGGCTAATTAAAAAACTAGGATAGTGAATTCCCAAGGTCTCATACCTTTTAACAAAGATATTCTAGCAAGGAAGGAATGCTTACAAAGCTCCATCCTCATATAAATAGCCCCATGAGTGGCCGAGACATGGGAGGCATTAACTTTATTGAAAATCCATATGGATTTATCAATTTGTATATATACATTTAATTATTATTTTTGAATATAATCATTTATTTATATAATTAATGATATATTTGAAAAATATATTTATTCATTTTTATACATTATAATATTTATAATTATAATTAATAATTTTAAAATATAGTTAATAATTAATTATATTTTATATACATAATCAGTACAATATATGTATCTATATAATTAATTAGAAAAAATAATATATCCATATATTAGTAATTGTAAATATATTTGAATATAATTAATATAATTTATTCTTTTAATTTTATAGTAATATAATTAATTATATTTTTTGAAGATCATTTAAATAATTATATTTTTTAATCGAGATGAAAGAAATATTATAGAATAATGTATGAAATTTATATTTTTTCCCTTAAAATAACAATAATTAAGTATTATTTTAATTTCTTTTAATAATAAATTTAATATTAATAGTATTAAATTGAAAATAATCTTTTGTAAAAAATAAATTATTAATATTTTTAAATATAAGAATATATTATGATAATATTATACATCAATTAAATGGGGATCAACAGATTTCACCCCTCCCCCAGATTCCTCTAACCAAATAGTCGCAATAACGCCCTTAGGTGGCCCAGCTAGGAGAGCTCATCAAAAGCGAATTCATCTACGTGGGTTTTATCAGGATCATTAGGATCGTCAATCTCACTAGGCCTATGTATAATAGGCAGAATTACATCTCTCCCACCACTAGAACCTGAGATTGTCATGAACACATTTATATATAGTAAAAAATATTTTCACATTTATATAATTAATAACATTTCTTGAATAAAATTTGTCATATTAAAATATAATTTTTAATTAGAGTTTTTTACATTTAATAATTATACATATTTTAATTTTTCTTGTATAATTTTATCTTTGGGATTTACCCTTTTGTATGTATATATATAATTATTTTTTAATATAATTATACATTTATCTAGTTAATAATATATTTTAAAAAAATGTTTATTCATTTATATAATCACTAATATTTTTAAATATAAAAAATAATTTTTAAATATACTTACTAATTATATTTTTGTATTTAACCAATATAATACATACACCTATATAATTAATTAAAAATACTAATATATATATATATATATTATTAATTGTAAATATTTTAATATATCATTATTATTATTCTTCCCTTTAAATTTATAATTTTATAATTAATAATGTATTTTGAAAAATATTTATACATTTATATTTTTCATCTAGATTATAAAAAAATATTATATTATTACATTTTTCATTTATATATATATTATTAAAATAGGATTAATAGAGCTAAAAAATATTTCTAGAATTTAATAGAATGGTTACTTTTAATACCGATGAAATTCATCTAATATAGCTAAAACAACTAATATGATAATTTTATACGTTGAAATAGGTTTTCATAAATATTTCCTTTTATGCGATATACTTGTCTATTTCAAGTAACTTGTGAATAATTATGATAAAATATATTTTCTATGAAAAATGGTTAATACTAATTTAATTTATAAATGATAGGAAATATGAATGAGAACGGTTAATATTCAAAAAAGCTATTTTCCTTCAAAAAAAATTTTCATTATATCTCACCATTTTATTTAAAAGTCCAATTTTAAAATTTTTCAATTTTATGTTGAAAAAATTTCAAATTATTTGTAGGTTCATCATAGTAATATTTTCTTAAGAATAATTTTAGGATCTTTCATAAAATATTATTTTTTAGTTTATTTGTGAAAAATACTGTTTTTACATATAACATGACATTTATGACATTATAAATATATAAGTATGTTTTTTAAATTCATGAAACCTTTTTCTAATACGAAATATGTATTTTATAAGTTACTTTATAATTTAAATAATGGTGGGTTTAAGTCAAAAACCCATATTTTTCATTTTAGAACATAAGTTACATTTTCAAAAAAAAATAATACACTATACATTTTGTATTCTATAATTAATTTTTATCACTTTTAATAACTGAATAAAACAAAATAGATTTCAAATTTGGAGTTAATATTTCTAAATTATATAAATTTACTTTTTCTTTTTTGGGCATAGAGTATAAGTTACATTAGGTAAAAACTAGTTTCCATGGTAAAAGATAAATCAGTAAAAGTAATGAATCTAAGAGTAAAAGACCTCAATCATGTGTTGAAACTATGTGTGAATGTGTTTTTGAGGAACTTATTGACTTTATCACTCCCCATATCGATTAATTTTTAATTTTTTAGATACATTCCGAAAGAGTGATTTTCCATTATTGAAATTGTTTTGGGTATTTACAAAAATTCCATCCATTTTCACTTATAAAAGGATAACTCCACTCCATAATTACTCTCACATCGTAACCCACTTAGTTTAAACCAAAATTCATGTAACTTTATTTACAACATTTATATCAACCTTAAAAATGTTATGGACTTCTAAAAAGATCATTCATCAAAGGATTAACCCCCTTTTCAAATGAGATACTCCAAGATGCGAGGTATAAATTTCTATCCTCTTCATTATCATTTCCATTTCTCAATGGGCACTAAATATTCCTAGAATTACAATACACCATATTAAAATTATAATATAGGTATAATTTTTATACTTTGATTTTAGTATAATTATGGTAATATCATTAGGCACCTTTCCCCCTTCCTTTAAGAAAAAAAATATGATTCTTGCATTGTGTGGACTATCACCACCACAAAACAACGTGCTCTGTTTCCATTCCCCATCGTAAATGTATGGTTATAATAGATATTTTAATATATAAGTGTGATATTTATGAAATATTTTATATTAGAAAATGATAAATTATATGACTTATTTTCCCTATTCAATGGAAAATGAAATCTTCATCAATGAGAAGATATGAACAACCATGACCTTGGAATGATTGATTTAAAATTTTATTTTCATTAACAACTTACATGGATGGTTATACAGATATGTTAAATGGATAAATATTATTTGTTGTGAAATTATTAAGGATCTATAATGATAAAGAGGACAACCTATTAAAAATATTTTCAATAAATAATTGTGGTAAGTTCAACCATCCAAAATATCATTCTAAGAGAAAAAAAATTTTATTCGTACTAAGAAATAAAATTTTATAGGTTATATTATTATTATTATTATTATTATTATTATTTACAATTCTTATATATAACACAAATAAAAAAAATAAGATCATTATGCATCTGGTATAATAAAATTAAAACACAATAACTTTATATTCATCCATTAATTATGGTATATTCTTGTTTGAATTGGTTTAACCAACTATTTGAACAATGATATAAATTTATATCATATATATAGAATCTATGTTTTCCTTCTATGACTTTAAAATATATTATGAAATAAT
Source organism: Viscum album (assembly GCA_963277665.1). Classification (NCBI taxonomy): domain Eukaryota; kingdom Viridiplantae; phylum Streptophyta; class Magnoliopsida; order Santalales; family Viscaceae; genus Viscum; species Viscum album. The sequence continues at coordinate 1,814,262,373 of OY728135.1, read as the reverse complement.
TTCAATACCAGACATTGAGATGCCATGAGATTCTGAGGCCCAGTGGGCTTAGAATTGATTTCATAAAAAAATCAACATTTGTGTAGTTTTTTATAAATAATGGAATATGACCTGAATGGAGTCTCAAATAAAATATATAAGTCCATGACTGAATTCAGATATCAGGGTTTACCCTAGGTAATACCTAAGGTATGTTGGCGCCATACATTTGTTTGAGGCAGCTGTTGGTGGGTGTGTTTAATTAAAATAAACCAATAATTTATTTAATGATTTTATTAAATGACCTAATTAAATCTTCTATACAAAATCCATTATAAAAAATCTATAATTTCATCCTCAAAAACAGTGGGATAATCGACAGGAGTCTGAATACCTTCATTCCAAAATTGATATCAGAAGATGAACAATGATTAGATTGTGGTGGAATGACGAGTAGTGAATGTTATAGATTATCCACATTACTGGTGAACGCAATATTCTCTAATAGATTACCCAAAAGCGAGGTGGGGATTATCAATTTTGTATTTATTACATTTTAATTAAATCTATTTATCATTCATTTGTTATCTTCTTTTTTATTCCGTGATCTCGTGATTTCTGTTGATACCCATAAGAGTCTTAAATTATTTTATTATATATAATTATTTTTCTATGACATGATCTCACCTTATATTCCCCAATATATGATCGTTAGTAATGAATGCTTGAAAAAAGATGGTTACACCTTTGTTATTGTGCCTTCCCCCACTCGTTCTTCATCATTGGCTGATGGAGTCATAGTTTGACATTGTCAGGGCAGGTTCAAGCACGATTGAACCCCCAAATTCATAGAGTAATGGATAATGAAGAAAAAATCTATGTTTTGAGAGAATAACGAGATGTATTGTGAGTCATACCTTGTGGTTCTGAGAACCACGAATGAAGATGAATATGGGACACACACATAACACACATTGAGGCTTCGTATGGATAACCAGATTCCATTTTCTGGCCACCGAATGCTGAGAAAAAAGAGATGGAGGTTGTTCCCTCTAGTTTTGATGGTTAAAGGGAATCATTTGTTGTAGAGAAGATGGATTTTAAGCCATGTGAATGATCAAGTATTTTTTTGGAAAGCACCACCACACAACATGTAGTATGATGAACACATACCATGTAGTAACCCTTGGTTGTAAAGATATGGTTATTATTATAGATGAGGATCACACACTGTGAGGCTTGGATACATTCCATGTGATGCTCCATGGGTGTCTGAGTTGAGTTCCAAGTGCACATGCCAATGACCCTCCTTGGGGAGAAATTCCATGTACTTTAGGAATACTTGGGAATATAATGGAACTAGGGAATTTCCATGTTCATATCTGGATAGATGACATGACCTGACCAATACATAAATGACCAAGAACAAATGGGTTATCCCCTTGTGGTTAAACAAACTGCATTCCACCCTTATAATCCATGTAAAATGACATGGAATGTGAGTCATTTCCATTGGAGAACACGATCAGGAAGAAGGCCAGGACCACACACCATGTGGTACCCATTCACGCTATATACCCTCCATTTTTTGAGACACATCTTCCTTTCATATCCACTATGTCTATAATTGGATTTTGGACCATGATTATCACATATTAAGATGTTTTCTATTTAGATCATGTTGGTAACCATCATAATTGATTTTTAGGTATGATGTTGAATGTTCCGTGTGTGATGCTTCTTTATCCCATGCTTAAAGATGGTAGTGATCGAGTAGGATCATTAGAGAGAGGCTAGGGTTGGAAACCCCCAATCATACCAAGGGGTGGGTTCACTATACTCCTTTTATTAGTTTGAGTTGAGCCCCATGAAGAACTAGGGTATGAGTCCTCTTCATTTTTAGTGGCACCTCTTGATATAATAGGTCATGGTTCTTTTACCTTCTAATTGGCCCACCCTAATGCACTATGGACTAAGTGCTTTACCTTTTGAGTGGAACCACCCCCCATGATTGACTAGATCATGGCCCCTTAAAATTTTGAGTGGTACCTCTAATTCACTAGGGAATGGGTCCTCTACCTTTTTAGTAGAACCCTCTAGATGCACAACGGTGTGGGTCCTCTACCATATGAGTGGAACCCCCCCAGATGCCTAGAGCATGGGTCCTCTATTTACTGAGTGGTACCCCCTGATGCACTAATGTGTGCATCCTATACATGTATATCGTTCCCCCTCTACTATCTGGTGTAATGTCATGGTTTGGGTCCTCTACAAGATTACATATTTAGACACATGAGATTTTTTCCATCAAAGACATACTTATTGGAGTTGTAGAAAGAATCATCAACCTAATATGGGTTGTGAGATAGAGATAAAAATTCCCTATCATCTGGGTTTATTTTATGAGAATATATATATATATATAGGGTTTTTATTATGGGTTTATATTAACATTATCAAATATCTTTCTTTTGATCCCTTTGGAGTTTTGAATAATTCTATTGGGTATATTTATAATCTCCCCCACACGGGCTACGCTCTCACATGTTGTGTCTTGTACTGATAAGAGGAAGATCGACATGGACATTGGTTAAGCTTAGGGAAATATAGTTCATTGAATTCATGTGGTGGTTGGAGCTTAGAGATAATGAGCTGATAAATCTCATATTTCTTTACATTGAACCTTTCTCAGGTTGGGACATATTATCTAGGTGGGTGTTTATTCTTCCATTTACATTTCATATTACATTATCACATTGTGTTGAATTACCTATTGGTTTTTTCATGCATGATTTTTTACTATAATTGTTAAGATGTATTATTATTATTCCTATGCACTTTTTTATGAAGATAGTTAGGTGCATGTGTATAGGGACTTTAAGAAAATGGCTTGAATTTAAGTTATTCAATCTTGACACTTATCTCCCACCCATAACCTATCGAGGTAGGATTGGCGTCGTGGAAACATCTAAGTACGATTTGGTGGGTCGAGTTATTAAAGAGTTTTATCACATCATTTCATTCTTTGGGATGGTTTTTCGAGTTTTCATCTTATAAGGATTTGGTTAGGACTTAGGGATGAATTATCAAAGTGTCTTGAGTGTGGATTTTAAGCTAGGGAACCCAATATTAGTGTAGATGCCGATATATCGATTCACTGGGACTCTAATTACCCACATGTCAACTCGACATACTATGAAATTAGTTATAGGGAATAGTGGAACATGTATCATATATGATTGAGGTCCTTGATTTTCCGTATTGAGTTAGATCCCAATATATATATACTCATTGGACCATGGTACATCTTGATCACTTTCAATATGCCTCCATGAGGGTAGGCAGCCAGGTTACCGATTGAAGAATGGGGTGATGATCCAATGAGTGATGATGCATCAGTTTAGGGGTCACCTCATGAACTATTTCCTCTAGGAAGATCAGTAGTATCACCCACTTCTATCAAGTAGAAAATTATACCACCCGAGTAGTCTAAGGATGCATAGAGGTTTGTCATAATGTCTGATTTATAGTTCCATAGACTGCTAAGGTTCCACAGTGAGCTAGATCCACAAGCATCTGAGGACTGGCTTGAGTTAGGGATATGTGTTTTCATGATTGTGTGGACCATGAATGATCAGATGGTTGTTATAGAATCCAGTATTTTCCATTGAGTAATATGGTGTTGGGGGTGTTTATTCATGTAGATGCATGATAATTTTGAACTCTTGTGGTATGAATTCTAGTAGCAATTTCTCTAGGATTACTACCCAAGATGCTTATGATCAGTTTGGATTCAAGAGATTTAAGATCTATATTAGGGATGGATGATATTTTCTACGTATGTTGAGAGGTCCACTAACCTAATTTGGTACACAATTGACATGTTCGAGATGGTTACTTTAAACCATAAACTATTGATCTGGGTCTCTATAGACACATTATGCTAGTTTAGTATAGTTGTGAATTCCTACATATACTGGAGTGATAGAGTGGGTGCTTATGGTAAACATATTCATATCTGAGGGACACCATGAATCTAGAGATGACATTGTGCATCATGTTATTTTTTCTGTAGTAGCTAGAAGGAACAAGTCAGTAGGGTATTAGAATAGGAGACCTTCTCATGGAAGAACTTAGGCATGTGGTCATGAGGTAAATGGACGGCATAGTACAACAAGGTATCTTGGAGGGAGAGATGCTATGAAAGTTATGGGAGAGGACACATGCCATGTTATTTCCTAACCCAACGTGTTGAGGATGGAAGGTATATAGCAGATAGACCATTATGGAATAGGTAGTTCTATGATCAAGTATCTCCTAGAATAATCCAAGGAATCCCCCATAGAGATGGTGGTCGTAGAGTAGCAGTAATAGCTCTAGAGAGAGGATATTTTAGTGGTGGATGAAGTTATGAGGTACTTCATCCACCGCCACTAGGAGGACCATTCCAGGGTCAGTGAGTCAGTTGATAGGTCCATGGGAAGATGGGAGATATGGAGGATTATGAACAATCACCAAACGAGATAATCATAGGTGAAATCTATGTTTATTGAATTCTTGCTTCAGTACTATTATACATTGTTTCAAGTCATTCCTTTATCTATTTTCTCTTGGTGTAATAGATGGAGCTCCCAATTGATACTTTATACCGACAAATTTTGATTGAGGATTCTATAGGGAATGCATCTTTTATATTACTTGTCTACCTGTAGTGAGAGATATCTCTTAGTGGAGAGAGATTCTTATGGGACCTCCTTTTTATCATAATTAGACCTTATGAAATAATCTAAGGTATGGACTAGTTTTCCATTGTCTAATACCATATGAAATTTCACCACAGACGAGTTAAATTTCTTTAGACAGATGAGATAAGATTCTCCTTGGTGGGTGAGAGAGATCTCACAATGGAGTGATTGGGTCTTGAGAGTAGAATGATGGAACCCATCACCCATTAGTTATTTAGTTTATCCCCTAGAAAAGTGGTATCTTTTGGAGATTAGGTTCCTTCAGTCATGGAGTATTATATGGATGTGTTCCCAATGGATTTTCTATGACTACCTTCAATGTAGGAGATGGGATTATTCATTTATTTTCAACCAAAAGTATCACTAATATCATAAGTGATATATATGATTCCCCCTACTGATCTCAATGATATGGGGGCTCAGTCGGAGGACCTTCTCGAAAAGGTTTTCTACTAAATCCATTGTAAAAACTTAGGCATCTCCAGTTTTGTTTGTGAAAAATGTGGATAAATCTTGTGGCTTTGTGTTATTTTCATCAATTGAACAAAGACATGATAAATAAAAATTACACATTTGTGATGATTTAAGACCTCTTTGATTATTTTTGATGTGTGATACGATTCATAATGATCAATATCAGGTCTAGATACCACCAGTTGAGGGTTCGCAAGGATGATATTCTGAAGATGGAATTCCATTATCATTATAGACACTATAAGTTCCTTGTGGCACCTTACAGTGTGCCATATTCCCTCACTATGTTTATATAATTGATTAAAGGTGTCTTTTATATATAATTTTATTCATTTGTTATTATCTTCATTAATGACATATTCATATACTCCGTGTCAGAGAAGGATCATGTAGAGAATTTGGGGGTGGTTATAGACTTATATCATGAGAAACAACATTATTCTAACCTCTCAAAGTTAATGTTTTGGATCAATGACATTCTCCTTATGGAGAAAGTCATTTTTGATCATGGATTAGGTATGGATCCAAAAAATATTGTTGCATTGATTTCTTGGGTGCGAACCAGAAATGTTTTAGAGGTGCTTTGTATTCTAGGCTTGGTAGGGTACTAGATAAGGTTCTTGGTAGAATTATCTAGAATTTTAGCCCGTTTGACAACATTGATGATGAAAGAGAATCCATTTACCTAGACTGAGAAGCGTCAGAGAGACATCGATCAGTTTATTTAGAGGTTCAATAGGGATTATGCGTTAAGACTACTAGAGTAGGGTGTTTATTACTTAGTGTATTATGATTCCACTAGAGTTGGGATCAAGTATGGGTTGATGTAGAGGTAGGTAATGATCACATATGGGTCGAAGAAGTTGAGAACCCATCAGTAGTACTATGTGAATCATGACCTGGAGTTGTAAATGATAGTTTTTTCTCTGAGGATGTGGATGAAATGTCTTATTAGAGATCACTTTGTTGTTTACTATGATAATCAGAGTCCCCGGTATGTCTTCATGAAGACTTATACAAACCTAAGACAAAGGCACTAGTTGGGGTTCCTATAAGAATATAAATTTGAGATAACCTATACTCCTAGTAATGGAAAATTGGTGGTATATGCCTTTAGAAAGTTGTTTCATTCCCATCTGATGGAGGCATCATTTGATTAGTTGGATTCTTCGTAGCTGACCCTTGTGAATGAGAGGGATGAAATTTATCATCAATTGATGGTGTTGACTCATATGATCCTCCTTCATTTGAGGGAGGCTTAATTGGGAGACATATACTATAAGTTTCTATATAACCATATATCTTTAGGATGTTCTCTAGATGGATTTTCTAAAGGAGGAGAACATTCTATCCTTTTTCAGGGATGGACGGTGGTTCTTGTCATAATGCGAGAGAAGGTTATGACGGAGTTTAACAATTCTCCAATTAATATACATACCAGTGAATGGAAGATATACATAGAACATCATCAGTAGTAATTTCCTTCAAGAATGTAGATGAGAATGGAAAAATTTGTCTCACAGGGTCTCACATGTCAATAGGTCAAGGCTAAGGACCAGGTTCTGATATCTTTTTTCCAATCTCTTGAGATCCCAAAGTGGAAATGTGACAACATATACATGGAATTTGTGATAGGTATACTATAGATAGAGAGATACCATGAATCCATATAGTTTATAGTTGACCAACTCACCAAGTTATCACACTTCCTCACCATTGGGGAAAAACTTTTGGTGAAGATTTTTGGGTTGTTCTACGTGTGAGAGATCATTTTCATTCATGGGGTTCCCTCGATGATTCTCTCTGACTGTGATACATTTTTCACATTATAGTTGTGGAGAGGCCTAAGGGAGACATTTGGGAACTAGTTGAGGATGCGTACATCTTTTCACCCCTAGATGTATAGACATACCAAGTGCACTATCCTGGTATTGAAGGATATGTGAACGGATTGGATGTTAGACTTCATACAAAGCCGATAGGATCACATTATTGTGTTATAGTTTTCTTATAATAATAGTTATCACTCTAATATTGACATAAAACCTTTCGAAGACCTGTATAGGATACCATATTGGTCACCATTATGTTGGTATAATATTAGTGATGCATCCCTTGTTAGGCCACTGATGGTGCAGACGATGAAAAAAAGGTCCAGGTGATCCACAAGAGGATGGGGAAATCCCAAAAATGATAGAAATATTATGAAGATCGACATTGTAGGCCCTTGGAGTTTGATAATTTAGAACATGGTTTCCTAAGATTCTCCCCATGATGAGGATTGTAGAGGTTTGGATGAGGATGTATGTAATCCTTGATGTTCATAAGTCTTTTTGAGATCATATAGAGTGTTAGTGAGTATTATTAACAACATTCCTTATCTTAATAGTTGGACTTGGTTCATGAAATCTTCCATGTGTTGCATATATGGAGATACGTGGATGATCCAACACATGTTATCGACTAAGGATAACTAGAAAATGAGTATGGATCCATCTTTAGGGAATTATTGGTGGTGATGAAGGATTGGTATGAGAGGATCATGCTAGGATGGACTATTCCTTTTGTTTTTGTGTTGTAGAAGCAAGGGAGAATGTAGGAGAGATCTAGGAAGTGGTTGATCCAGAAGAGGTATCAATATCCCCACCCTTTTGTTTAGTTTATGTTATTCAGGGATGAAAATCCTTGATGAGGGGAATAATGTAGAGAATCTTTTTTTTTTCATATAACACTTGTAAATATATTAAGAAATATTTTTGAAGACAAGAATTGATACGACATCAGATTCTGAGGCCCAGTGTTCCCTGAATCAATTTTATGAAAATATTAAATATATTTATATCATGTGCATGGAGTTTTTAAAAAAATAGTGGAATGTATCCTGAATAATGTATCAAATAGAAACTATGATACCAAGGTTGAATCCATAGAACAAGGTTTACCCAAGGTATAACCTAAGGTTGGTCGACACTAAACGTTTAGTTGAGGAAGCTATTGGAAAGTGTGTTTAATTAAAATAAATTATTTAATTATTTAATTATTTTAAAAAATAATAAAATTAAATCCACTATAAATACACCATTATAAAAATTATCTAGGGTTAACCACATAAACCCCATGTAAATATAGAGGATCAATAATGACCTTTATTTGAGAATTGAGATCAGACAATGAATGATGATCTAATATGGGTGGAATGATGGGAAGAGAATAGAACAAATCATCCTCATTGATGGAGAATTTTTTCTTCTCCAATAATTGATCCAAAATCATGGTACGGCTCACCAATTCTATATTTAATTTTTTTTATTAAATCTATTGAGAATTTATTTATTATATTCTTTTTATTCTGTGATCTCATGTTCTTTTCATTGGCCTCATAGATGAGTTAAATTATTTTAATTTGTTTTATTCCTATTTTATGAAAATACATCACCTTGTGTTTCCCAATATATGATTTTTGGCCATGAAATCTTGTCCAAATATGATTAAACATTTTTTCTTATGACTCTCCCCCACCCTATCTCGGATTTCTTGTCATTGGCCCATGGGCTTGCAGTTCCACATTGCTGGGGTGGGATAAAGTGTGATTAAGCCTTCAGATTCATGTTAGATTCGGGAAAAAATGAATGGATTAGTGTTTTATGAGAGGATCGGGATGGATTGTGGGTGATAATTTATGGTTCCTTGAACCACGAATGGAGACAACGATGAGATATGCATGGGACATGCTTGAATACTATTTATGGATCACTAGATTCTTTTTTCCATCCACTGGAGGCTGAGAAATGACAGTCGAAGGTGGTTACCTACAGTTTTAGAATTCAAATGGTGTGATTCATGGTGGAAATTATAGTTTGATTTCACGTCAAATTTCGTGACTTTCTATGAAAAACATGACGGCATGGCATGCATTCTGATGAACATAGACTATGTAGTACCCCAGGATGCCCCGTTAGGATTATGAGTGAAGATAAAGTTAAACCGTTGTGTAGCTGGGCTACACGCCATGTGACCCTCTGTGGGTGGTGAGTCATGTGATAACAACATACAACCCTGAACCCGTGTGGGATGACACACCTTGTACTCTAGGAGTGCAAGATCATGTGCTGGTATCGAGGCATGTATGGGTACACTGAATGATCGGACAAACACATGCATGACCAGGAGCACACGAGCAGGCTTGAGGATTTGGAGACATGATGTGTAGGTCCCTTACACACTATGTATAATGAAATGATCTCTTAGCCAAGTCTATAAAACACATAGAGACATAGTGCCATGACCACATGCCCTGTGGGATCAATATACCCATTGTACCACCTCCCATTTTGAGAAACTTCAACCATTCATATCCCCTTCTTCTAGACCCATTTTTTGGACTATGAGCAGCCAACCTAGAGTTTTTTCCTTGTAGAACCCAATTATATCCTTTTTAATGGATTTTATGATATGAAATGGAATGTTTTGATCATAATTATTTTAAGGCGATGCTTAACGATGTGAGTGACCAGGCATGATCGTCAGAGAGTGTTTGGGATTGGAAACCACCTATCATACCATGGAGTGGGTCCTCCAAACTCCTTACACTAGTTTCAGTGGAACCCCATAATACATTAGGAAATGGTTCTTATTCCTTCTGAGTCGAACCACCCTATCACCCTAGGGCATGGTCCCTCTACCTTCTGAGTGGAACCCCCAGACATACTAGGGTGTGTGTCCTCTACCTTCTGTGTGGAACCCCTTGATGTGATAGGGCATGGGTACTAAAACTTCTAAGTGGAACACCCCTAATTGCATATGGTGTGGGTCCTCTACCTTTTGAGTGTCATCCCATGATGCAGATGGGTTTGGGTCCTCTATCTACTAAGTGTCACCCCTTGATGCACTAGAGTGTGTGTCTTCTACTAGGACATTGTTCCCCCCTCAATTGTGCAACATAGTGACGAGGTGAGGGTCCTCTATGAGGATACATATTCATAAATATGAGATGTTGGGAATAATAGCATAACTTCATAGAGATGTTGGGAAAATCACCGACCTGGGCTGGGTAGTGAGATTGATATCTCTTTTCTCTCTCACATGGATTTATTTTATGAAATATATATATATAAGTCTGTTGGGTTTATGTTATGGGTTGATCTAACCATTATCATATCTATTTCCCATACACACTTTGAGGTTTTGGGTTTCCTAATAGATATTTCTATACTCACCCCTGCACTGGATCTATCCACATGTTTCATATCTTGTATAGATAACATGTAGATCAATATGGTCATTAGTGGAGCTTAGGGATACATGGTACACTTACCATGTGCGGTGGTTGGGGCTTAGAGATCTAAATCTAGGCCCAATAAATATTATTTACATCCATTAATTTTAATGTTTAGTCATATTTTCTTGGTGGGCATTTATTTTCCCCTTTACATTTTAGATTACACTATTGTAATATTTTGTATTCCCTAGAGGTTGTCACATGAATGGTTTATACACTAATTGTTACAATATCTTATTATTATTCCTATAAAATTATACATGTAGATTATTGAGTGCATTTATATAGGTATTTTTGGAAAATGAATCCCATTTTACCTATTATTTCATGGTTCTTGTTTCCATCCCCTGGCCTATGGAGGCAGGGTAGGGGTTTTAGAAGCCCATTCTTCTGCTAGAAGGCAGACCCTTGTGGTTTAGGTCTTTACATCATTGATGACTATGTAATTTATTTTTTGTTAATACATGATATAAATAAGAAAATAATTATTTATTTTTTGTTCTTGAATGGTAATATAAAAAATTACATCAATATTTAAGAAAACACTCTTCATTCAACAAGAATCTTTAAAACATACTAATCTCCAAATCCATATTTAAGTATTGTAACCAAGGATACCATAGAAATAAATTATAAAATTACAAATAATTATTAAACATAAAATATAGAACATTGTATTATCTGGTAATGATGAATTTTTGGGCAATAATGAATAACAAAACAACTATTATGAATCTTATAAAAAATTATCTAGATTACTCACACTCAATATTGAAAATAGATTACAACTAACTAATATACATATAGGGAATAGTTATCAATGAAGTTCCAAAAAGTTTACAGACATGGATAAGGTTTTGAACTATATGCTTAAAATTATTATTTTTTATACTGGTTGATAGAGTGTTTTCAATGAAGTGGGAGTTCAATGCAATAGTTCTTTATCGAAAATTCAAATTCATTAACACCAGATTTTGTTATATAACATGTTTTCTATTATAAGGTGAAAATAATATAACATTATAATTTTTCATCATGATTCTGTTATATTTCATAATATTTATTTTTCCTTTCCAAGCTCCTTTTCTCGTGATGTTTGGACTCAAAAATTAATTATTATTTTTTGATACATGTTACATGTTATAAACCATATTTCCTTTGTATGGTGTTTTATTTATTTACTATCACATAAATATTATATACATTATTTACTAATAATTAATTTGATATACCAATCTGAATAATGTTTTCTCTTACAATTTCCATTGACTAAAGTGTTACCCTAGTCTTAAGTATTTTAGGTAACTAAATTTTCATTCATTCCGTTATAATAATTCTCTTGAAATTATTTCATATATGCTAGATAAAATCTTTACTTTGATTGTATTATGTGGTATGATCTCATTTTTTACATTTTTACCACATAAAACCATTTTCAAATATTTTATGCTTCGTAGAGTATCTTTACTACAAGGAATTTTGATAACTCAAATCTTTATACCCCGAGTTGTAATTTTTTTTCCTTGAGTTATGTTATTCCATGCTTAGGTCCTCCCATACCATTATTTTATTATACAATATTTTATAATCCTATTTGGTAAAATCATGTTTTAATTCAAATAAGGTTTTATTAATATTTATACAATGCAGCTTTTCAAAAATAGATAATAAAAAAGTATTAATAAGGTTCTTTTAATAATAATTTTTTTCTCATTGGATCGATATTTCATAGAAAAATATTTATTCCATTTTCAATACTTCATTGTTAGATATTATTTTTAAATGTAAAATTTTTCAAAACCATTCACTTCATGTTTTGAAAGGTATCTTTTTAAAGTTACATGTATGTTTTTATTTTACATCAATTTTTAAAATGTTTTCTAAAAGATCATTTAACTTTTCACCTTTATTTTCCTTTTCATATTAAAAAGGATTTACACTCATAGGATTTATGTTAAATCATTTATTTTAAAAAAATTATATAAATATAATTGGGGGGTTGAACTCATAGTATCAAACAATTCGATTCTTGATACCTTCTTGTGTGATACCATTTGAAGCATTCATTTTAAGGATGTTTTTAATCCACGTCAACATCTTTATGACATTACATTATTACAATAGGGATATTATATTTTTCAACCATCTGTATTACTTCTCTAGATGAAATATGTCAGGTTATTTTCTATCAAATATATGATCCATCACTGAATTTTTATTTATTAACCACTCACTATGAATAAATATACCATTTAATGGAATTAATTTTCTTAATGAATACCAAATTTTATATTCCTTTGATTGACGGGTGTTTCCAATGATTCCATACATCAGTTGATTAAAGAAATCATTAAATTAACCACATACCTTTAATTCATATGATTTTAGATTTATATATGATTAAATATAAATAAATTCCATCTATTGATTGGGGAAATACTTAAAATATTTATATTTTTTATTATATTATATATATTTTTTGATTACTCAGGAGTGTTTACCATATATTATTTAACCATTTATCTTTATTTATCTTGATAGTTTATGATTGGGTTTTCCCTTTTTTGACATGAGGAAAATTATTAGTTTTTGATATTTTTTTATTTCAATATGGGTGATTATTGGAAATGTTTATTATGTATTGTTTACTCATTATCTCATATAATGAATGCTCTGGACATAAATAAGTGATAGGTGGGACCTAACATTATATATAAACTTGATAAATTAGTATGTCTCCTGAGACAAACCTGTTTGGTTAGTTTGGTATATACCTACCCAGAATAATATATTTCTTAAATACAGGGCCTCAATGGTAATATCATGATGTCTAAGATCACGATTTCTTAGTTTAGGTCATGGAATTAGCTATCTGACATTATGCATTTCATCTATAAGAAATCTTTTATTATTATCCATGTGATCTATAAATTTAAATTTCTATACATGGATATATTATGCCCTCATTTCCAGTTTATTAATATATTATTGTGATTACTTATTCCAATAATAATATTTATTTCACATCTATGCCATGATTACCTCAGTTATATGTTTTCACTGACTAGGTATTTGAGATAATCCCTTATTATATTTTCTTTTCCCTAGCATGTGAAGAAAATTATTTGAACATGATATGACTAAAATAATATAATGTGTGGGGTTTTTTGGAATATGTTAAAGACATATTATAGATTAAGTAGTTTCTTATGTAGTGGAAAAAATTTCCATTATTTGATAAAAACGTGATATTTAATAGTTTATAAATTTCCCTAATTCTCCAAATCTCTGTACCTAAATGGAATTGGGATCTTATATAATGAAATATTTTCATCAAGATGTGAAATTATTGTATAGTTATGTCTGAGAACCTACATTTGGTACCAATTCCAGTACATAAAGTATGTGTTTATGGCAACATTCCTTGAATTGTGGGTCTGAGGATTCACAAGTTTTATTAGAGAAGGGATTAGATAACTTAGAAAATTATGATGTTATAAGTTATGAATGTCGATGTCATTAAGAAGTGATAAGTTAAGGTTAACATTAATTTCAAAGGTATAGATAACCCTTTAGATTATTTGAAGTACTATTTAATATTTTAGTGATTGGGATAGAATAAATTTAGTACCAACCCTAGGTATAAGTCTGCGGTAAATTTCTATGTACTTGAAAAAATCCTGATGTATTGTTAAAGTAGATATTGTGTGGTTCTCTGAAAAATCATATCCCTTTATAGATTTGATAAGTGGATATAGGGTCTGGCCCAAATGAACATATGGGTAATAACCCAAAAAATCTAGATTGGGTATTCACTTGACTGGCACTATAACGACCCGAGATTATGTATCCCACAAATTAATACTACTTCAATAACTTGTGTCACATGGAACACCTAACCAAAACAACACCCATCTAAAACAAAACCTGACATATTAAAAATACCTGAATAAAATAATCATTAGTAGATAAAAGGATAATAATATATTAAAATAATTATTTATTATTATTTACTTTAATTAGTATTTTAAAAATGTTTCCTTTCGAAGAACCATTTAAAAAAAGGTATTGTATTTTTCCTTAATAAATTATAATTTATCATAGTTAATATTGTATCTTAATATGTAGTATTTATATTTATTAACTAATATATCGATATTTAATTATTTATAAGTATATATAAAATAATATTAAAAAAATTGATGTTTAAAAAGATCACATGTTAAATAAGATTAGATTTTATTAATATATTTTATTTTAATTGAAAAATAATTTATTAATTTTTAAATTTAAATTTGACAAAACAAATTCGCTAAATTTTTTTAAAAATATCTTAAGATAAATATTTGGGACTTTCTAAAAAACAAGGTTTTAAATTATAAACCAATATTTTACATTTTAGAATTTAAGATATATTTTTTCATGAATAATTTTTATTACATTTTACAAAATTTTTAAATTAATTTTCATCACATTTAAAAAAATAATCCAACAAAATGGACTTCAAATTTGTAATCATTAGGTTCAAATTGTATAATATGGACCATTTTATTTTTCGGCATTGAAGTTAAATTTCCAGGTGAAAAATAAAATATTAAAAATGGGTAACCTTATAGGTAAAGGTATTAACATGTTTAAAACATGTTTCTACCTGAATGAACTGAATCTATTCTCCACTCCATTATTTCTCAATTTTGGAGACAATTTTCCTGAGGCTGACTTCCCATTTTTGAAAAGTTTTGCATATTTTTAAAATACCAATACTTATAATAAAAATCTAATACTTATACCCCTTAAATAGTTTCATGTATTGTCCACACTCTTATACATATTAAATATATTATTGTATTCTCAAAAAACAATCACTCAAAGGTTTAGTCCCCTTAGAAAATGTTATAACCCTAGAAGTGTGGTATTAGTTCATAACCTCTCTTTATTTATTTTATATTTTCTTTTGTTTTTATATTATTACATAAATTAGTTTTTACCATATAATAATGATAAAATTAGTTTCATTATTAAAATTTTATGTTATTATAATGATGTTACAAACATTAACCACCATATCTTTTTCATTAAGAAAAACCAAAACATGAATCCTATGTTGTAAGAATTACCGCCTCCATGATGTATCATATTTTATTTCCCATCCCCACATTAAAAGGATGGTAATAATATGGAGTTTAATATGTAATTATTATTTTTATGACATATTTTATATTTTTAAATGATAAACCATATTTCTACTTTTTCAGTTTTATGAAAAATAAAATCATCATCCATGCATATGTGTGGACTACCAATTCCTTAGAACGACCAATTTACATTTTTTTCATCATCTCCATACCTAGATGGTCATGAGAATGATGTTAAAGGATAAATATTATTTTTGTTATACTATTTAGGTTATGGTATGGAATATTGGATAACTTATTAGTGATATTATAAATTAATAATTATTGTAAAATCAATCGTTCAAAAAATGTTTTCTAAGAGGAAAATCATTAATTCAATTTTTATAATGTTTTCATGTTTATTACTTATTCTTCACATTAATTTATAATTATGTAAAATCATACTAATATATACTACAATTTATCATTATTCTATAGGTGTAATGATATTATAACTAAACCACCTCATAATCATCAATATGACAACCCCTGTTATTATTACACATTAATTCCATATTTATTAAATAAGAATACCTATAATAAAACTAAGTAGATTGAGAAGTATATTGTATTTATTATTTAGGTATATTAAAAAAATATGGGGTAAATCAAAATTTTTGAAAACATCCTTAACATGTTCATATTATTCCATCATTCTTAAAATTGCATGGGATAACCTAGGGACATACAAAAGAAATGGGTGAGATATAAAGCTCAGTAATAGAATAAGAAAGTATAACATGAATAATTTATTTCATGTTAAAAATTAAGTATATAAATTGGACATAAAAGGGTTGATAATCATAAACATGAATAATGAGGTAAGATATATAATGACAACATAAAGTCAACATGGGGATGTGGAAATAACTCTAAACATGAAATTATAAGCATAAGTCAAGGATAACCAACAAGACATCATAACATAATGTGCTTAAGATAACCTATTATGAACCATATATGGAATCTCATGAGAGTAAAACATTACCCAATGAATTGGAATTCTATTTGGGCACACCCATTATAATCATATCATGTACATCAATATGAACTAATACAAACTGGAATTTAACAGTGCTGGTATTTATCAACGCTAGAAAAAAGTGATGATCAATAGAATATTTATCAGTACTAAAGAATGTGATGATAAGTTTAACCTATTATGACCACTTTTTATCACTGATTAAGGGCCCCTTTATCTAGGCTTTATTTTTGGAACAAATAAATTTATCCCTTTATTAGTGATTTATTTTCTATGCTGTAAAAGATCCAAATAAATGAAATGAAATAATTAAATAAATAAATAAATAAAATATTAATTTATTAAAAAATATTACATACATTATTAATTGAAGAATTATTTATAAAAATTAATAAATTGATTATACTATATATAAATTAAAAATACTAATAAATAGTTTGTATTAAATATATAGATATATGAAAAATAAAAATTAAACATATTAAAATAAAAAAAACTAAATTGAGAAATATATTAAACATTTTATTAATTAGATGATTATTGATAATGTTAGTAAATAGTATATAATATATATATATTAACATATATAAATATGATTTACATAATAAAAAATATTATTTATGCTTTAAATTAAATTATAATATATTTAGTGAATAATAGTTTATAATTAAAAATTATTATGAATAAAAAATACTGACTAATTTCATTGAGTAATGGACATAATTTAATGTCTTTTGATTTTTCAAATTATAACATAGTCCAAACTTATTATATCAATTCCACATATACATATTTAATGCATAGTTATATACATACACACCCAAAAGATAATTGTTTTTAGAATTTAATCAAAATATATTATTTATTATATATATATATATATATTTACTATGTTTTAATATTTTAAATATGTATTCATGTTTATTTCAATATATATCCATTTTATTAATGATTTATATTAATAAAACTTATCCAAATTTTCAATATTTAACTCCTTTTTAATTAATCAATTTCACATATTTTTTACATGCCTAAACATAAGATTGAATATTCAATAAGAATGTTAAAAATATATTTGTAAAAAAAATATAAATAAATAAATAAATGTATATTTAAAGTTTTTATACGTTTATAATTACAAATAAAAAGATAATATTAGTTTAAAAAGTATTTATATAATTATAAACAAAGAGATATAAAATTATATAAAATTTATTTAAATAATGAATAGATTTACAATGTTTGTATATATATATTAATTATTATATAAATATATATAATGATATAAATATTATTATTTTTAAATATTTATATTATTATAAATAAATAATTATATGTTCAATGGATTTTATAATCATTATTTTATAAAAAGTATCAGTATAATTATTATCATTATAAATAATAATTATAATTTTTTTGAAATTATTTTTTTAAAATGTTTTATAAGTATTTATGAGTGCTTTTTTGTGCTGATAAAGATTCATTTTATCAGCGATTTTTTTGAAGCACTAATAAAAGTGTTGCGGTCTATTTTAAGAACCTTATCCACCGATATCCAATTCACGATATCTGAAGATATCTACTGAAGAGAGATTATACAGAAGCTCCTCATTGTTGAATCCATGCTCAAATATTATCTACAATCAAGGCTCTATTTATTCAAAGTCTAGAATCTATGTCTCGAGCGATTCAAGGGTTGAACGCAACCACTGCTCGACCAAAATCAATATTTTTTTATATCTCTATTTTTCTTCAGTTATCCAATGAACCTTGGAAACCCACATCTGTGGATCCTAACAATCCTAGTTTCACTATACTATAATAAAACAACATAAAATTGATTTTTTAGATATATTAAACTATCGTCTTCCCTGACATCATGTGGGTCTCCATGGGAAAACATGTGTGCTATGTGAAATGAAATATATCAAACCCAATGTTGGGTCACATTGTTGTGAGTTATAATCGACAACCAATACCGATATTCCAATAGATCTACCTCTTTTCAATCATTATCTTTTGAAAAATTCATCCCTATAGTGGTCGGTATCGTCATTAGTTTGGAATATTAAATTAGAAATTTGTTAGATGAAGAAATATCTGGCATCATTAGGGTCTTATATTATGTTGTACAAAAATTAGAAATGAGAGGTTTGAGTGAGGAGGAACTGAAATATAGGGTTATCCCCGTCTATTTGAAAGGTTATTCTAGATTTTTTCCCCAAAAATGTATGCTAAAATATCTAACACATGGTAACTACTGTATAATGATTTTTTCATGGAGTTGTTTCCTAGGATAATGAGCATGAAATATGGTGTAAAATTAATGGACTTATTTAGGATGACTATGAGCTATTTCATGAGGCATGGGATATATTTAGGGTTGACTTATGAAATGTAAAAATATAATTATTTAGATGAATCTGTGAAATCGGATGTGAAAAAACTATAAATGTTTGATTTTTTGTCTTATTTATTTATCTACTTATTTAAAAAAAATATGGTTTTTAGTTTTTATTTTTGAAAAATATCAATTTTAATCTAATATAACATGACTTAAATGGTAAAAATGAATAAATCAAATAGGTTTAAGCTTCTATAATCCTTGGACTTTATTATATAGGGAAAAATCATTTTGAGATAAAATGTAATTGATATTTTGATTTTGGTTGTTAAAATATAGTCAGAAAATAAACAATTAGAATGAGTCATTTTCTTGGAAATACCTCAGCATCATGGTATTTCAAGAAACAAAATATTGTTTCATTATGTGTTGTATAAGAAGATAACATTGTTAATATAATTTATTGTTATAAATCCTTGAGGATAGATAAAAATGTTTCTAAATTTGATATTTTCTTTGAAAAGTAACTTATTTAATGAGAAATTTTTTCTATTGTTTATATTTTGAAGAATATTTTAAATCATTCATGAATAAATTTAATACCCTTAGACTTAACTAACTTTGATAATATAAATTATTATCACTGATTTATGTAAATTTAATAAATAAGTTTTAATATAATCTAATTTGTTTAAATAAAAATTATTTTTCATGGATAAAATCATTACACCTTTTAGATCCCATACCATGTCACATTGAAGCTTGTCTACAATCCTTTAGCATTCAACTTTGCTCCATTTGTCGCTTGTGTAATCAACACAGGGAAGATGCGAATCACCTTTTTTTGTCGTGTGCGACGGCTTCTGCTTTATGGAATTATGTTTTTGACCTTTTTAATTGCAGATGGCCCTTTTCTGATACTATTTCTTTATTCCTTAACAAGTGCACTAGTTATGTTTTCTCTCCTCAGGTTAAAAATCTGCTGCTTACGGCGGTGGCAGAACTGCTTCATGTGATCTGGTATGCTAGAAATGACATTATGCATAATAAGCGCTCATTTAGTTTAATTGCAGGTAAATCTCGAATTCTTATTGCGATACATGAAGCGGCGTCAATTCAAAAAGAATGTTGCACCAATTCAGTGGGCGATTTTGAGATCCTTCGTCACCTTCGTGTGCCCGGCGTCTATCCTCGAACCAAACGATCTTTCGAAGTTTTCTGGCAATCACCGATGACAGGTTGGATCAAAGTGAATGTTGACGGTGCCTCCAAGGGTAATCCAGGCCCGGCTGGTTGTGGTGCTATATTTCGCGACTCGGCTGGTCTTTGTCAGGGATGCTTCTACGCTGGCTGTGCCCATTCCTCTTCCCTGGAAGCTGAAATGCTGGGTGTCATTCACGCCGTTGATTTTGCCCTTCAAAGAGGCTGGAAAAAACTCTGGATTGAAAGTGACTCTACTACTATCATTCGGGCCATCTGGAACGGTACCCTTCATCTGGCTTGGTCTCTCACCTCTCTTTGGACGAATTGTCTCAACGCTCTCCAAGGGATAGACTACATAGCCACTCACACCTATCGGGAAGCGAACTATGTTGCAGATGCTCTTGCCAACAAAGGCATTCATCAGTCCTTGACTTGGCTGACCTCTTTACCTGCGGAGTTCTCATCTTTGCTTGATAGAGATTGTAAAAGAATTCCATCCTTCCGCCTCTTGTAACTTTTTTTCTTATCAATAAAATGCCTTTTACCCCTAAAAAAAAACATAAAATTAAGTCCATTTTTTAATGTCCTAGTGGTAATATGATAACCCACAGATGTGACCATGTCAATTACATGACATAAAAACTGTTTCATTACAATACATTGCCATAACCTTTTATGTTAAAACTTTTACATAATTAAGAAGAAAAATTAACTACAAAAACTCTTGTATTTTTAAACTAAATTACATTTTTTGGTATAATATATTCAATAACATGATCCATAAGAAGCCTTCATTTTTCTTATTCAGATCAAGATCCCCATGTCACATTGTTCATATTCGGATCAAGCTCCTCATGTATATATTTTGTCCAATTATCACTATTTTTATCCTCTCCAAATTATTTAGGCTCTACATGGAAAAAATGAGGTTTTTTGGAGAGTCTTAATCCTTTGAGTTTTCCCTGAATCGTTCCGATCACCAATGACATTTTATTCATTGATTTCAGACTTGCGTGTATTTCTTGTAGTTGATTAAAATATAGCCATTTTAAATTATAACCAACTCATTAATACTTCATAAAACATACTTCATTTATTTATCACACATATAACAAAAACCACATATGTTTTACTTTAATCCATATAAAAATATATCATTATTTAACATTTCCTTCTGGTTCAACCCGTAGGAATATCCTATTACCATCCATGTAATTCTTGCAAATGGGATACATTCACCTTTCATAATGAATATCTTGTGATTATTTATTTATTTATTATAGAAAATGAATATTTTATGAACCCAATATGATATCTTTAGTTTCTATCAAGAAATTCAAAGCTTCAATCCAATGTATAGTAGTTTCTCTTCATCCTCCCCACTCAATGATTAATTTTCTGGAGAGATCTATTTGCATTTTTTATCATCATTATTGCTTTACTGTCGACATATCCCTGTGGTAAAAAATCATTTCCTAGTAAAATCATTATCCATAGAATTAATGTGATGTTTCATATTTATGGTAAATTTATTTATTTTTAGTATTACTCATATAATAATTATTTTCTTGTACAATTGGATTCCATTATTCTAGTCTGCAACTCAGATAATGACAACAAGGAAATGCATCAGGAAATTCAAACAACCATCAAGAAAATATGAATTAATACTACATATTTAATTAATTTTTTCTTCAGTTTATCTACTATTAGTAAGTTAATTTGTTTACAATTTCTATTTAATTAATAATTATTATTTTTTCACAGATCGTTTGGGAACTCATATTTCTCTTTCAAGTATCTATAAGAAGCCAAAAAAAGAGATAAAATGATTTTTATACCAATGATACCATGATTTATATTTTCAGTTCCCTTTTTTGTTGAAATTTTGAAATTTTATATTGATTCAATTTTATTATATGAGAAGAATTTCTTTTTGTTGAAGGACTCTTCTCTTATGATATTAAATAATGAGAGATGTTTTTTGGATAAGATCAACAAGTCAATATGTAGTGTTGGCAGTTCATCATAGAAAGAAAATGGAAGAATTTCAACATTGGTAGATAAGAGTTTTTTTTTGTAATTTTAGGACGTGTAGGAAACAGCCACACATTAATCCGACACACAGTGTGTCTAGTAAGACTTTAAGTGCTTCTTTTTATTTAAAATTGACATTAATTTTAGTAAAAAGGAAAAATAACATACTCAAAATTGAGAAAAAATATTATTATTATTTTTATAATTTAGGTAAACAATCCATATGTAATTTTATATGTGTATGAATCATATACACCTCAATTTGACACACAATGTGACCGCTATGACTCAGTAAGTCCATTATTAGTTTAAAATTGATAGGTTAGGTAAACAATGTCACTAACTGAAAACAATGAAAATTCACTCATATTTTCTTGATAATTTATAAAATTTATTCATAAGTCATTTACGATATGGAGGAATCGGTCTCACATATAACTGATACATGATGAGATCAGTATAGTTCAACTGAGTGTTTCCAATTTAAAATGAAATTTTAGTAAAAAAACAAGTTACATATATAAAACTGAGAAAACACAGTTGAATTGTTTGGATACTTTAAGAAAATAATTCATAAGTCATTTGGGATGTAAATGAATTAGTTTTACCCCAATCTGATGCACGATGTTACGGGTTTGACTCAAAGTGTGTCTTTTTATTTAAAAATGACTTCAATTTTTATAAAAAAGATTTTTTACCTACTCAAAACCAATAATATGAATTTACGTTGTTATGATACTTTAGTAAAAATATCTATATGTCATTTTAGATGTGTAGGAATCATTTGTACCTCAATCTAATGCACGGTGTTACTAGTATGACTCTAAGTGCATCTTTTTATTTAAAAATGACATTAATTTTATTTAAAAACCCAACTAACAAACTGAAAACTAAAAATAAGAATCCATATTGTTTTTATATATTAGGAAAATGATTGATAAGTCATTTTTGATGTGCAGGAAGTAGTCATACATCAATCCAACACATAGTGTGATCGGTATGACTCTATGTGCGTCATTTTATTTAAAAATGACATTATATTTAATAAAAAAGGACAACCGAACAACTAAAAAAAACACATTAATATTGTTTGTAATCTTTGGTTAAATGATCCATAACTCATTTGTGACATGTAGGAATCAACCACACCTCAATTCGACACATGATGTACACGATATGACTCAATGTGTCTGTTATTAGTTTAAAATCAATAGTTTAGTTCAAAAACTCCCACTCATTGAAAACCAAGAAATCACACTCATATTTACTTGATAATTTAGGAAATTGATTCATATGTCATTTGTGACATATATGAATCAGTCTCACATCAAATAAATATATTCTATGATTGGTATGAGTCAAAGTGCATGTTTCCAGTTTAAAATGACATATTAGTAAAAAAGAGACGTGACACACTCAAAACTGTGTAAATTCATTTGGATTGTTTTTATAATTTATGAAAATGATCCATAAGACATATTGGATGTGAAAAAATTATCTGCACCTTAATCTGATCCCCGTTTTGATCGATAAGTCTCAAAGTGCATCTTTTTAATTAGAATCAACATTAATTTTACTAAAAAGAAAACTCACCTACTCAAAAATGATAAAATTCATTCAGATTGTTTTGATACTTTACGTTAATGATAAATAATTCATTTTTAGTGTGTAGGAGTCTTCCTCAGCTAAAATTGTTACACGATGATTCTATTACGACTGAATGTGTTTGTTATTAGTTAAAAATCAATATTTTAGTTCAAAATGTGTCACTCACTGAAAAAATTAGAAACCATGACCAAATTGTATTTATAATTTAAGAAAATGATTCATAAGTCCTTTTTGATGTGTAGGAAATGGTATCATGCCAAAATACACAAGATATGACTGGTATGAGACAAAGTGTGTGTTTCCGGATTAAAAAGACATTTTAGTTAAAAAGTCAAGAGACGTACTCAAAACTGATCAAACACATTCATATTGTTTTGAAACTTTAGGAAAATGATCCATAAGTCATTTAAGACATGTAAGAATCATAAAAACCTCAATCCAACACATAGTATGAATGGTATGACTCCAAGTGTGTTTTTTGAATATATAAGTATCAATTTAGCTTAAAACGTGCATCGCATCAAGAAAACTAAGAAAACAAGCCTGGATTGTTTTCTCTTCATTTAAATTCTATATTGATACTTTATTTTTTTTGATTTCATTGTGTTTTTTGGTGATGCGGTGTGCTGTTATAGCACACTGCAATATACCTCTTTATCAGCACTTAGAAAAGCGCTGATAAAGGGAAACTTTATCAGTGCTTTTATAAACCCTAATAAATGACCACTTTATCAGAAAGTTTTTAGTGATGATAAAAGATACACGATTTAAATCTCTATCCAGTAGTCACCACTTCTTCAGTGCTGATAATGGTTATTTTTAGCAATGATAAAGGCCTATTTTGGGGCAGTTAAGTGTGACATAGAGATCATAAAACATAAGAATATATTTCATCACATTTAATCACATGATAAAGGATTTTTGTTAAAATAAACGGAATTACCCAATAAATGATGTATAGGTATAACTAGGAAAATACCCTTGAGTGTAAATGGTTATGGGTATGCACCTCACAAATGTTCATCACATAAAATCATCGTGACATTTTAACGACATAACGCCAATACATAATGATTCATAAAATGGTTCAACGAGAAAGAATGGGTATATAAATACATGAAAATATAAAAATATATGATGAGTTGTGTTTAAAGACAAAATAAAACATTAATATTTTTGAATTAATAGACATAATACAAGGAGGGTGGTTGAATAAAAATATGGCATGGAAAAATCGCAGGATATTTCTAATAACATAACGAGAGTACACTATGAATCCTTGAAGGGATTAATAAGAGTGAAAGGGAACACTAATCACTTGTAAATAATAGGTCAATTAATAGGGATATGGAAAATAATATCCCACAAATAGTAATTTTAAGAAAAAGTTCATTACATAAATAAGGTTCTTGAATTAAGAGGGGAAAGAGAGGATCCCTTTCCTTGAGAGGGTGATTCCAAAAGATTTGGGGAGGGGGGGATTCTTGAGATATTGAGGAAACTAGAGAGAACTATACAGAGGGTAGGAAAGATTAAAGGAATGATCCAAGGATGTTTTAGTGAAGAGTAATGTAATCTTTTGTGGGTTTGTATAGGAAAAGAGAGTATAGTTCTTTATTATTTCTCTGACTTGGGTTTTTGGACTCTAAAATATTGAAAAAACCACAAAACGTGTAACACCCGAGACTTTTATGAGAAATATTTTGTTTTTATGTTATATAAATCATCAAAGGGATATTTCACTACACACAAAACTTGCTTGTCTTGCTTTACATGCAATCGCGACCTTCCTCGATATCTTGCGTCGTACGCAATACCGAGTTTTACTAAACAACGATATGATATTAAAATATTATTAAAACTAGCCATTATGAATAGTAATAACCACTTTTTTGAAATTTTGTAAATTTTATATTTTAAAATGGAAATCATTTTTGGATTTGGAATATCGAAATTAGGCTAGGGTGAAATTTTGGTATTTTTCTGAAAACATTCAATTTTTAATGAATAGTGAAAACACTGGGTTACTATTTAAAAACCGAATTTTTATTTAAATAATTATTTATTTTATTTAAATTTATTTTAGGTCAAAATTGATACATAATACCTATATAAGTTCAAATAAATTCATTGGATTCATTTTATAATAATTTTAGATATATAAAAATTTTATTGAACTTTTGACCGTCTTTTACCCACCTCCTAGGAGAATTTACAAATTCACAAAAAACTCAATTTTACCACTTCTGCGAGTGGAATTTCAAAAATCCGAGAGACACGGTTGATTTTAGTAAGTAAAATGTGGTTCAATGAGATGAAAATAATTTTTGGTGAATAGTAACTTTTTACTTTTATTTATCACGGTTAAAATTAAATAGGGTAATTAAGGGTAAAAATGATATTATTATTACCATAAAACATATCCTAATTCTATTGGATAAGTGTAATTTGACCAAAAACAACCTTAGGAATAACATATGACCATTTTGGCCCACTTGTATTAGATTAGAACATTTAATATTAATTTATTTGAAGAAGGGTGAAAATAGTTAAAATCAATGTTTAATAACTAAATAATTTTTAATATGGGGTTATACATAAGATAATTTCGACTATAAATATTCATTAGAAATATAAAAATATTTCCTACATAATTATATTTTATTTGTAATTTTTATACATTAAATAATTTAATTTATTTATGAAACAATGATGATGTAGTAATTATCTTATTAATGAAATATTGACATAATTGATGTTATAAATACCCAAATAAATATAATTTGAGACTTTTTATGAATTAAAATAATTGTATATGTTAATATGACATTTTAGTATTGATTTAATTAACTTTTTTCTAACTAATATTTCTGTTATGATTTTCAAAAAAATCAATTACCAAATAGTGTCAAAATTGACATAAAATAGTTTTTAAAACACATATTATATTATTAATTGTTGTTTTATTCATAAAAATCTAAGGTTCTCCCAAATTACTTAGATAAGGTTATATATATTAATAATAAATAACTTGGGGTTCGTTTGGCTTGTTATATAATGTTTATTAACCTTATAGTGTAAGAAAACAAAAACACACGGTAAAAGTAAAATTATTTAACTTAAAGTTAAATATAAATGATAAGGTTAAAATAGAACCCTAAACTTGTCTAAATTATATTGGATGAGAGTATTTAGACCCATCCCCACCTTATCTTTTAAATAACTCAATTTGTAGCTATTAAAAACCGAATATAACTTTATAATAAAATAATATTTTTTGTTATTCCAAAGGTGCCCCTTTCCTCCCTTATAAAAGGGAACCTCCTCCCTCTCTTCCTCACACCACTTTGGGCCTTCAATCTCGGCCAACCCCTGAAAGAGTCTCTTCTCCACTTCCCTAGAAACATCCTAGAGGTCCTGGTATTCTTCAAAGACCAAGTTTAGTGCCCTAAGAGGAGGTCTCAAAGAGGCGCTTCAAAGAAGAGGTAATGTCCGTTACCGATTCTTTCAACTTTAATTCTTATTCCACTTCTTCTTCTTTAGTTGTTTAATTATGAAGTAATAACATCAGTATCACTCATATACTGATATGTTATTATATGTATTAAACAACCCTATTTCACCATCTATCCATCCTACGGAAAATGAAATCACCGCGCGTGCGTACGTACGGAATACCATCTCCACACCGTGGTGTAATATATTTTCCACCACCACCTTACTTGGATGGGTATAATGGTGTAAATAATAACTCTTTAAGATTATTGTAAGGTGACATTGATTCTGAAATAGTATACATATACTCTAATACAATTCCACGATCATGGGAACGATATCATCACTCGTGCGTACGTACGGAATACCGTCTCCACGATGTGATGCGACTCGTTCTACATGATCTTCCTTGCATAATGATTATATAAATGAATTGAATGAATTAGTATGATATATATTACAATAATAACATTCTGTAAATGATGTATCTATAACCTAAAAATAATAATAAGAATTTATTCGACAAAACACGCATAAGAACAAAAAGAAATAAACACCCGAATAACAAGTAACAATGAAATATTACTAATAAGAAGATAAGAATATGACCATATATGATATCATAAAAATAATTATGATTCTGGAATAAGCCAATAATATTATTTAAATCATTATATAAGAGGTTCAGACACTTATGAAGCAAATCAGACCTAAGGTAAGGGACAATCTCGCAATCTCAATTTTTATCCGAGATTGTTTATACTTCATAATTTACTGGGGAATATTTATCATCCACATCCATATTTCCTCAATATGTAATATTATTTATATCCTCCTATAATTATTTAAATCCAATTTTACCCTTCGGTGAGTTTTTAGTAAAAGATATGAAAGGAATCTTTTTTCATTTTTCGTATGAGGTATTTTTTGACTTTTCCGACATAAGTACGAGAAGAATGTTTTTTTAACTTATACGGAATGAATGGATTTTTAAAACATTATTTCCAAGAATCTTCCTTTAAATGTTTTCAAGTTTATTTTTAATCAACTTATTTTAGTTTAAAATTGTATGACATGTTAAGAAAGGAAAAATGTTTTTGAAGTAGAAAGGATATTTTCCTCAAGAATGGAGTTCAAGTGTTTTATCAAAATTATTTTCCATCTAAGATAATATAGGGTTCTTTTTCTATCCCTATTATTACATTGATTTGATTATGTTGTGATGTAATTATTTTTATGAATTCCTTTATCTTATATAAATTGATTTATGATGTCACGAATTTAAGAAACCCATTTTTATTACATGGGTTATGCAATGATGTAGGATTTTTTTGATTTTGTGGAACACATAAGAATGGTATAATTATGAGATGGGTGGGACCTATATCTCCCTCAAATGCATTGTGTAAAGATTTATATCTCATGAGATAGACATGACTGGAATGGTAAGTTAATCTGGTTCAGTGTTACAGGACTGAAACAAGGAGTGAACTCGATTCAGAAATGGACTTTGTCCACTAAGATGGTCTTGGCAGCAATGCCTTGGCTACTATGGAAATCATGACATGTGCTGAATGGTTGCCACAATTACATGTTTTATTCCAATTATATTTTATCATGGTTAATATTCCATTATGATATATGCCTTACGTACTTCCACGATTTATGTCTTTGCTCAAGATTTTGATGTTTAAATTTCATGTTCAATTTTTTTCTTTCAAATGTATATGGATTGTTTTATGTTCTCTACGTTTTCCATTACGGAGCATTTGAGCTCACCCTTTTTATGTTTTCTTTTCCCCCAGGATTAAAAGAAAGGTTTTAGGTAAGGAAACAAAAAGTGGAAGATCATTATGGGAGATGTTGAAGATCTTTCACCACGATTAGAAGATTACGTTCCAAGTTTCCAAAGACACTAAACTATTACAGTCCTTGTGTGTCTGTTTTGTTATGCATTAAGTATTTTTCAAAAGTAATGTAATGTCCATGTACATCAGGCTTTGGGTCTCTACAGTTGGTATCAGAGGAAAGGTTTAGTCAACCTTTGGAAACTAGGGTGTGAGAACTTTAGTGAGATCCCTTGAGATATTTCTAAGGTATGTCTAGGGATATCCCTAAGGCTAAGTATAATTATAGGTTATTGTACTAGAATTATGGTAACCTAAGATGTTAGATATTGAAGGTACTCCCCCTTTATTATGTTGTTTTCCCTAGCGTAATTTTTTCCTCTCACACTATTCTTTTTGGGTTTTAGACGATGGATGGAACCCGAAGGAACCGTGTTGATCAATTTATTGGACAATGCAATGATTGTCCTCTTGAACAAACAAATGTTATGGGAGATGGAGTGCAGAATATTATTACTATACTTACACAAGATATGAAACATTCTGGACTTCCAAATGAGCAGAGAAGGGAACAATATTCTATTGAGTCCTTCATGAGGCAATGTCCACCTTCTTTCGGTGGGTCTTCTGATCCACTTATTGCTGAACAATGGATCAGTACCACTGAAAAGATATTTTCAGTTATTGAATGTTCTAAACATGATAAATTCATCTTAGTAGTATATCGTTTGGAAAGTGAAGCTGATCAATGGTGGAATCTTATCAAGAATACAAGGCCAACTGATGAAATTGAGTCCATGGAATGGGATGAGTTCAAGAACTTATTTTTCAATAAGTACTTCCCTCTTATTCTTCGAACAAAGATGGAGAAGGAGTTTCTTGAACTAAAGAAAAAGGATGATGAATATGTTGGTATATACGAATCGAATTTTACAAGGCATGCAAGGTATGCATCTGGATTTATCATCCAACCTGAAAGTAAAGTTGATCGATTCTTCAGTGGATTAAAACCAAATCTTCGAACGACATTAGCGATAAGAGACTTCAGTAGCTATGAAGAAATTGTGTGTTGTGCTATTATGGTAGAAATGGAAGTTGGTGTTACATATCAATCTCATGGTTTTGACAAGAAACAAAAGATGGAGTTCAAGGAGAAATCTCAGAATAATGGTGAAAAGAAGATGAATGTTTCCTTATGCTCAAAGTGTGGAAAGAAGAATGGAGGAGATTGTCTTAAAGGGACTAGAAAATGTTTTATGTGTGGAAAAGAAGGCCATCGAGCAGCTGAGTGTCGAAGTAATGGAAAAAGGGTTGCTAATGGTGGGAATAAAGAAAATACTGCAGAGAATGCACCACCAACACCTCAATGCTTCAAGTGAAAGGAAATGGGGCATTATGACAATAAATTCCCTAATACAGGGGTTTTTGATGATGATCAACGTCAAGAAACTCTTAAGGCTAAAGACAAAGGAAAGTCACATGCAATTTCTATCAGCGATGTGGAGTTTGATAACGATGTGGTGAAAGGTACACTTACCATCCACTCTAAAGTAGAAAATTTTTTATTTGATTCTGGATCCATCCACTCTTTTATTTCTGAAGAATTTTCTAAGGGTATCACCGTATTACCTCAACAATTAGATGTTGAGTTAGCTGTGACAACCCCTAATGGCACAACAGTCGCATCAAAAGTTTATAATTCTTCTCCAATTGAAGTCTGTGGGAAAGTGATTCCTGCAAATCTTGTGATCCTTCCTATAGTGGAATTTGATGTGATTCTTGGCATGGATTGGCTTTCTCTATATGGAGCTCATATCAATTACCAAAGAAGGGAAGTCACATTTTATATTCCAGATCAATCTATGATCATCTATCGATGCAAGGATGAACATAATCTTCCAGTAGAAATTTCTTCCATCTTATGGGTCTTGATTCCACTAAATGAAGGTTATTTATCTCAAACGGTTTGTGAGAAACTCACAATTAATAATATTCCTATTGTACGGGAGTTTGATGATGTCTTTCCAGAGGAATTGTCGGGTCTTCCACCAAATCGTGAAGTCGAGTTTTCAATAGAACTCGTACCAGTTGCTTTGCCTATTTCAAAGACACCTTATAGAATGTCCCCAATTGAGTTGTAGGAATTGAAGAAGCAACTCCAAGAGAATCTTGATAAGGGATTCATACGCCCTAGTGCATCACCTTGGGGAGCACCTGTTCTGTTTGTTAAGAAGAAAGATGGATCAATGAGACTCTGCATTGATTATCAAGAACTTAACAAGATCACTATCAAGAACAAATATCCTATCCCATGCATTGATGACTTATTTGACCAACTACGCGGAGCTCAATACTTTTCCAAGATTGATCTTCGTTCAGGGTATCATCAATCAAGGGTCAAAAGGGAGGATATACCAAAGATGACTTTCTGTACAAGGTATGGACACTATGAATTTATAGTGATTTCATTTGGTCTTACTAATTCCCCTGTTCTCTTCATGGATATGATGAATAGAGTCCTTAGAGACTATCTTGATTAGTTTGTGGTAGTCTTTATAGATGATATTCTTGTCTATTCAAAGATCATGGAAGAACATGAAGATCACTTGAGAATTATATTGAAGACCCTAAGAAAGGAGAATCTTTATGCCAAATTTACCAAGTGTGAATTTTGGCTTCAAAAAGTTTCATTTTTGGGTCACATAACATCAAAAGAGGGGATATCTGTGGATCCAGAAAAAACAGAGGTTATTGAAAGATGGTCGAGACCAACAACAGTAACCGAGATCCAAAGTTTTCTTGGTTTGGATGGATATTATTGACGTTTTGTGAATGATTTTTCACGATTATCTAATCCAATCACCAGGTTGACTCAAAAAGGAGTTAAGTTTGTGTGGACGGAGGAATGTGAAGAGAATTTCAAGGAGTTGAAAAGAAGGTTATCCAGTACACCTGTGCTCACACTTCCTTGTAGTGGAGAAAAGTTTGTGATCTACAGTGATGAATCCAAGAAGGTATTGGGGTGTGTTCTCATGAAAAACGATATGGTGATAGCTTATGTCTCACGATAGTTGAAAATCCATGAGCAAAATTACCCAACTCATGATTTGGAGTTAGCTGCGGTAATCTTTTCATTAGATATTTGGAGGCATTATCTTTATGGAGAAAGGTGTGACATTTATACTGATCATAAAAGTTTAAAGTATATTTTCACACAAAAGGAGCTGAATATGCGCCAAATAAGATGGTTGGAGCTGATTAAGGATTACAACTACTCAATTCATTACCACCCTAGGAAAGCAAACAAGGTGGAAGATGCATTAAGTCGACAAGACCATGCTAGCTTATCCATGATGAGGATCATAAAAGATCCAATATTTATGGATTTAAAATGGATGGATCTTGGAATTATAATGAAAGGGGAAAATTGTATCTTTCTCAAATGAATGTTCAACCATCTACACATGTGAAGATTAAAGAGGCACAGAAAGAAGATGTAGAATTACAAAAGAAGGTGAAAAATGTTACTGAATTCAACATTGATTGTGATGGGATAATAAAGTTCAGGAATCCGGTTTTTGTTCCTCCCATCCTCGAATTAAAGAAGGAGTTGCTGGATGAGGCTCATAGTTATTCATTCTCTATTCATCCTGGAAGCATGAAGATGTATAGGGACCTGAAAGAGTACTTATGGTGGGATGACATGAAAAGATATGTTGCTGAATATGTCTCTCGATGCATGGTTTGTCAGCAAGTTAAAGCTAAGAGACAGAAGTCTAAGGGGATGTTACAACCATTACCCATACCTGAATGGAAATGGGAAAACATCACTATGGACTTTGTCACTGTACTTCCTAAAACATCCAAAGGCAATAATGCTATCTGGGTCATAGTTGATCATCTTACAAAGTCTGCACACTTCATTTCTATTAGAGAGGATTTATCTCTAGATCAGCTTGCCAGGATATATGTAAAGGAAGTGGTAAGATTTCATGGAGTACCACTTTCCATTATATCTGATCGGAATATGAGGTTTACCTCGAAATTCTAGAGAAGTCTTCATCATGCTCTAGATACAGAGTTGAGTTTCAGCACTACTTACCATCCTCAGACAGACGGTCAGTATGAGAGGACAATTCAAACTCTAGAAGACATGTTGAGAGCTTTCTATATGGATTTTAAAGGTGGTTGGGATGAACACCTATCTTTGGTGGAATTTTTTTATAATAATATCTTTCACTCTAGTATTCAGATGGCTCTTTATGAATCCCTCTATGGAAATAAATGTAGAACTTCAACTTGTTGGGATTAAGTTGGGGAAAGAAAGCTATTAGGAGCTGATCTTGTTGATGAGATGACAGAAAAGGTCAGATCTATTCAACAATACATAAGAGCAGCTCAAAGTTGACAAAAACGTTATGCCGACAACCGAAGAAAAGACCTAGAGTTTGAAGTGGGTGATAAAGTGTTCTTACGAATATCTCCTTGGAATAGAGTAATGAGATTTGGAAAGAAGGGATAGTTGAGCCCCAGGTATATCGGTCCTTTTGAAATTCTGGATCGTGTTGGGAAGGTAGCTTACCGATTGGAAATTCCACCTAATCTCTCTCAAGTTCACGATGTGTTCCATGTATCTCTCCTGAGAAAGTAAGTACCTAATCTTTCACACATACTCAGCTCAGAAGTTGTACCACTGGAGCAAGATCTTTCTTATTAAGAACAGCTGATAGAGATTCTGGATTGTAGAAAAAAAGTCCTACAGAACAAGACCACTCGCTTGGTGAAAGTTTTATGGAGGAACCACCAATTAGAAGAATCTACATGGGAACTTGAAGATATTATGAGGGAGAGGCATCCTCATCTGTTTGTAATGAAGTGACGAATTTCGAGGGTGAAATTCATTTTAAGGGGGGTAGAATGTAACACTCGAGACTTTTATGAGAAATATTTTGTTTTTATGTTATATAAATCAGCAAAGGGATCTTTCACTACACACAACACTAGCTTGTCTTTCTTTACACGCAATCGCGACCTTCCTCGATAGCTTGCGTCGTACGCAATACCGAGTTTCACTAAACAACGATATGATATTAAAATATTATTAAAACTATCCATTATGAATAGTAATAACCACTTTTTAAATTTTTTTAAATTTCTTCGTTCAAAATGGACTTCATTTTTGTATTCGGAATATCGAAATTAGCCTAGGGTTAAATTTTGGTATTATTATGAAAACTTTCAATTTTTAATGAATAGTGAAAACACTGGGTTACTATTTAGAAACTAACTTTTTATTTAAATAATTATTTATTTTATTTAAATTTATTTTAGGTCAAAATTGATACATAATACGTATATAAGTTCAACGAAATTCATTTGAGTCATTTTATAATATTTTTAGATATATAAAAATTTTATTGAACTTTTGACCGTCTTTTACCCACCTCCTAGGAGAATTTCCAAATTCACATAAAACATAATTTTACCGCTTCTGTGAGTGGAATTTCAAATATCCAAGAGACACGGTTGATGTCAGTAAGTAAAATGTGGTTCAATGAGATGAAAATAATTTTTGGTGAATAGTAACTTTTTACTTTTATTTACCACGATTAAAAGTAAATAATGTAATTAAGGGTAAAAATGATTTATTATTACCCTAACACATATCCTAATTCTATTGGATAAGTTTTATTCGACCAAAAACAACCTTAGGAATAAAATATGACCATTTAGGCTCACTAGGATTAGATTAGGACATTTAATATTAATTTATTTAAAGAAGGGTTAAAATAGTTAAAATCAAAGTTTAATAACTAAATCATTTTTAATATAGGGTTATACATTTGATAAATTAGACTATAAATATTAATTAGAAAGCTAAAAAGATTTAGTACCTAATTATATTTTATTTTTAATTTTTAGATATTAAATAATTTAATTTATTTATGACACAATGATGATACATTAATTATCTTATTAATGAAATATTGACATAATTGATGTTATAAATAACCAAATAACTGTAATTTGAGACTTTTTATGAATTCCAATAATTTTATATGTTAATAAGACATGTCAGTATTGATTTAATTAACTTTTTTCGAACTAATATTTCTGTTATGATTTTTACAAAAATCAATTACCAAATAGTGTCAAAATTGGCATAAAATAGTTTTTAAAACAAATATTATATTATTAATTGTTATTTTATGCTTAAAAATATAAGGATCGAACAAATGACTTAGATAAGGTTATATATATTAATAATAAACAACATGGGGTTCTTTTGGCTTGTTATATTAAGTTTATTAACCTTATATTGTAAGAAAACAGAAACACACAATAAAAGTAAAATTATTTAACTTAAAGTTAAATCTAAATGATAAAGTTACAATAGAACCCTAAACTTGTCTAAATTCTATTTAATGAGAGGATTTAGACCCATCCCCGCCTTATCTTCAAAAAAACTCAATTTGGAGCTATTAAAAACCGACTACGTCTTTATAATTAAATAATATTTTTTGTTATTCCAAAGGTGCCCCTCTCCTCCCTTATAAAAGGGATCCTCCTCCCTCTCTTCCTCACACCACTTTGAGCCTTCAAGATTGACAAAACCCTGAAAAATTATCTTATCCACTTCCCTAGAAACATCCTAGAGGTCCTGGTCTTCTTCAAAGATCAATTTTAGTGCCCTAAGAGTAGGTCTCAAAGAGGCGCTTCAAAGAAGAGGTATTTTCCGTTACCGATTCTTTCAACTTTAATTCTTCTTCCACTTCTTCTTCTTTAGTTGTTTCATTATGAAGTAATAACATAAGTATCAATCATATAATGATATGATATTATAATTATGAAACAACCATATTTCACCATCTATCCATCCTATGGAAAATGAAATCACCGCGCATGCGTACGTACGGAATACCGTCTCCACGTCGTGGTGTAATATATTTTCCACCAACACCTTACTTGGATGGGTATAATGGTGTAAATAATAACTATATATGATTATTGTAAAGTGATATAGATTCTGAAATAGTATACATACACTCCAATACAATTCCACGATCATGAGAACGATATCATCGCTCGTGCGTACGTACGGAATACCGTCTCTACGATGTGACGCGACTCGTTCTACATGATCTTCATTGCATAATGATTATATAAATGAATTGAATGAATTAATATGATATATATTAAACTAATAACATTCTGGAAATGAGGAATCGATAACCTAAAAATAAGAATAAGAATTTATTCGACAAAACACGCATAAGAACAAAAAGCAATAAACACCCGAATAACAAGTAACAATGAAATATTACTAATAAGAAGCTAAGAATATGACCTTATATGATATCATAAAAATATTTATGATTCTGGAATAAGCCAATAACATTATTTAAATCATTATACAAGAGGTTTGGACACTTACAAAGAAAATCAGACCTAAGTTAAGGGAAAATCTCACAATTTCAATTTTTATCTGATATTGTTTATACTTCATAATTTACTGGGGAATATTTATCATCCACATCCATATTTCATCAATATGTAATATTATTTATATCCTCCTATAATTTTTTAAATCCAATTTTACCCTTCGGTGAGTTTTTATTAAAATATATGAAAGGAATCTTTTTTCGTTTTTCGTACAAGGTACTTTTTGACTTTTCCGACATAAGTACGAGAAGAATGTTTTTTTAACTTATACGACATGAATGGATTTTTAAAACATTATTTCCAAGAAGCTTACTTTATAATTTTTCATGTTTATTTTTAATCAACTTATTTTAGTTTAAAATTGTATGACATGTTAAGAAAGGAAAAATATTTTTGAAGTAGAAAGGATATTTTCCTCAAGAATGGAGTTCAAGTGTTTTATCAAAATTATTTTCCATCTAAGATAATATATGATTTTGTTTATATCCCTATTTTTAAATTGAGTTTATTATGTTGTGATGGAATTATTTTTATGAATTACTTTATCTTATATGAATTGTTTTATGATGTCATGATGTTTAAGAATCTCATTTTTATTGCATGGGTTATGCAATGATGTATGATTTTTTTTGATTTTGTGGCACACATAAGAGTGGTATATTTATGAGATGGGTGTGACCTATATCTACCTCCAATTAATTGGGTAAAGATTTATATCTCATGAGATAGACATGGCTGGAACGGTATGTTAATCCGGTTCAGTGTTACAGGACTGAAACGAGGAGTGAACTCGATTCAGAAAGGGAATTTGTCCACTAAGATGGTCTTGGAAGCAATGCCTTGGCTGCTATGGAAATCATGAAATGTGCTGAATGGTTGCCACAATTACATGTTTTATTCCCATTATATTTTATCATGATTGATGTTACATTATTATATATTCCTTACGTACTTCCACGATTTATGTCTTTGTTCAATATTTTGATGTTCAAATTTCATGTTCAAGTATTTGCTTTCAAATGTTTATGGATTGTTTTATGTTCTCTAAATTTTCCCTTACTGAGCATTTGAGCTCACCATTTTTATGTTTTCTTTTCCCCCAGGATTAAAATAAAGTTTTTAGGTAAGGAAACAAAAAGTTGAAGATCTTTATAGGAGATTTTGAAGATCTTTCACCACGATTAGAAGATTATGTTCCATGTTTCCAAAGACACTAAACTATTATGGTCCTTGTGTGCCTATTTTTGTTATGTATTAAGTATTCCGCAAAAGTAATGTAATTTCCATGTACATTAGCCTTTGGGTCTCTACAAAACGTACTATGGTTTTTCCCATAGTTTCTTCAAAATAATAGTTTCCTCAGTATTTTATAAGTTTAAGGGTATAAATCATCAAAATATTACTCTTGGTGATGTGTAAGTCAGTCATGTTCTTAATGAGATGATTTTAAAACATTAAAATATAATATTGATTTTTGAGGATTCGTAGAGGTGTAATAATATTAAACAAATAGACTCAAAATCACATAATTTTAAATTGGAAATATATATTTCTTGGTGGATACCTTTTTCATAATTTATTTCATTTCTTTTGGATCATTATAATGTCAAAGTGCATGCCGTATATTTATACTGTATTTAATTTTTATAGTAAAACTTGACTACCTCAAAAATTTATGAACAATTCACTATTGTATAATTTCGGTGTGATGATTATAAAAATAATAATTAATTTATCTGAATATTTTTTTTAAATAAAATAATTTTCACTATTAAAATATAATTGATATGTTTTGAGATATGTTGTTTTTTTTGACAATAACAGTTTTCCAAACCTTATAAAAATTGTATTTGACATCATAAAAATAATATTATCATTTTTATTTAATAAAAATTATTTGAATAATAATATTTCATAAATATATAATTTATTTCAAAAATTAATTAATTTATCAAATGAAATGTATTAATTGAAATTATATATTACTCAAAAATAAAATTTGTGTTTTATCGTATCAGAATCAAAATCATTTATAAAGTAACAACAATACAAAGTAAACATAATTGTTATTACACTGAAAATAAAATATAAATATTCATATTCTTAGATTATTGATATATATATCTTTATTAAACCATTAAACTCCTTAAAGTCAATGTGTGTGATTGTACGATTTCATGTGGTGGTTCGACATACATGGTTTGGTCCATGATCTCAAGGATCTTGAAATTATACCAAAAATTGCTTCAATTTTAATTTTGTTACTAGATCTAGAGTTCGGATTGGTCATGGGAAAATCCCAATTATGATATCTCCCTTTTAAGATCTAATAAATGGGAATCATAGAGAACAATCGTACTGGCCGAGTTCATCAATTATTTTTTCTGTGTCAATTAGATTTATCAAGAACCTATATTTATACTAGTCATATGCTCGTTGTTCATAGATAATATTATCAATGATTAATTTGATTAATGGTATTTTAAATCTGATAAGATATAACAAAACAATGTAAGTGAATCTATTTTATCGAATCATAATACATAATAAGGAATTTAATTATATTATAAATGGGTTTTTATTTATAGAAGTACATGTCGTTAAAAATTCCCCCCTTTAAAAATATCACCCTTGAATGTTTATTTTCATACAATATAATAGATGATGGTCATTCTATTTCATAACATCCTCTGGTTCCCATGTTTCTTCTTCAAAGATTTTGTTTGTCCATATCACTTTGACCAAGTGCATTGTCTTATTTTATAGAACATTGTCTCTATGGTCTAATGTCTTCACCAGATACTCCTCATATAGAAGATCATTCTCAAATGGTAATACCTTTGGATTCAATACATGTAAGTGGTCAATTATGTAATTCCAAAAGAGGGATACATATAACATATGTACATTAGATATGTTAGGTGGGAGAAGTAGTCAATAAGCCACCACTCTGATGTGATCAAGGATCTCAAAAGGACCAATTTATATTGGACTAAATTACCAATCTTCCAAAATCACATGAATTTTATCCATTGTGGTATGTAGAAGAATACATTATCTCCATCCTCAAAATATTATTCTCTTCGACAATTTTCATCATAGATATTTTTTGACCTTGAGCAGTCTGGATGTGTTACTAAATGGTCTTAACATTTTCCACCACTTCCTCGACCATTTTATGACCCAGCAGTTTGTGTTCACCAACTTCATCCTAGCAAGTAGGTGTTATGAACCTCTTACCATAAAGGGATACATAGGGATACATTTTGATTATTTAGTGGGAACTATTATTTTATGATAACTCAACAATAGGAACATGTTGATCACATCCTCCTTTAAAGTCAATAAATCTTGATCTCGATAGATCCTTAAGTGCCTGGATTGTGTGATCAGATTGGACATCATTTTGAGGGTGATATGTCATGATAAAGTTCAAAATAGTATTTAGAGCATGTTGTAGACTCTTCAAGAGTTTTTAGGTAAATATAGGGTCTTTATTAGATACAATCAATAGTGGTGTTCCATACAGCCTCACCACTTCTCTAGTGTATATACATGGATGTTGGTTGAGTGATAAGACCTCTCATATTTCAATGAAGTGATAAAAATTGGTAAGATAATCCACTAAAACCTATATATAATTATTTCATCTTAATGTATTCATAATATCAGTGAAAAAGTTAATGGTTATGTTTTCCCATTTCCATATACGTATGGTTAATGGTTATATCATCAACTTATATTTTTTTCTTTCAGCCTTTACTTGGTGAGATAAGGGATAGGTAGATATATATTATGTGATATTCTTCATCATATTATCCCACCAATATTTCTCTCAATGATATCAATACATATTTATGTTCTCAGAAAGGATGGAGAAGGTCAAGGTTTGTACATTATCAATAAACTACTTCTATAACATTGGATTTGATGGTGAAAATAGACTTGATCCAAATCTTACAAATCGTTATTAAATAATTTTTAACTATGATTATTTCCCATTACTTATAACTTCTATATTTATATGAATTACCACATCATCTCTTTGAGAATCCTTTATCTTATATTGAAGAGATGGTTGAGTAATCATTTGTGAAAGGATTTCTGATGTTCATTTCATTATAATTCCTATGTATATCCTTTTAATGTCTACATATATCAGATCATTCTATATTATCCAATATGATAAAATTTCCTAATCAATTATACTTAGATAATTTTCCACTTTATTTAGTTTTTCAATATAGTAGTGGATTAAACAATCATTGTCCTTATTCGTCTCTAACCATATTTATTGGAGCATATTCATATTTTTATATGTGAATATATACTTGAGGAACTTATGATACGTATATATTTCACACTTCTCCCTCAAATAGATAATAATTCCAAAATTTCAATAGAATATCACTACAACTAACTACAGATCATGTGTTGGATAGTTCTATTCATGAACCTTCTATTTCTTTAAGGCGTAAGCTATCACTTTTTCATTTTTAATTATTTCATAGACCAATAACTATATAAAATCAAAATTGTATACCACAAATATTTCCCCACATATAGATAGATTATGTATAGATTTAGTGATAATCCTCTTTTTTAACTACTCGAATCTATCTTCACATTTATCATTCTTGAAAAACAAAACTCCCTTATGAGTTACCCTGGATAGAGGGTTTTAAAATCATAATAAATTAATTTCAAATCCTCAATAATACCCATCTAGTATAATGAAACTATAGATATGTGTCACAGATATTGGCGTTTGATATCCTTAAATTTATTCTATATTTAAAGGGTCCAATGATATCCCATTACTTGTTTTTTAAGTTTGAGGGTTAATCCCTCTTTATTGAACGGAAAAATAATGAACTCTTTTTAAAAGGAATGTGTGAAGAGGGAACCCAGAACAAGAAAAAGGCAAATAATCCTTTCAGAAACATGACTTTATGATTGAAACAAGGTCCCAAAAATCCAAAGTGCAGCAAATTTCAAAGAAATAATAAGTAAATTTCTAGTCAACCACTGAATTACTTGTGATAATATTCCCCATATATGATATTAACTCACAGTTTCTATACTATTCAGGAAGTTTCTCATTTCATAATTTCTTTTGAAAAGTTCTCATATTATCCTCATGTTCTCCCTTTCTTTTGGATTATAATAGAACATCATCTATAAATACTGCCACAAATTTGTTTTCCAAGTCTCTAAAGACTCTTATCATCAAGTCAATGATAATTTTGGGAGAAATACTGAGTCCAAATGGAATTAATACGAACTCATAATCCCTATACCTTTTAAAGAAAGATGTCTAGATGATATCATCATTCTTTACCCTTAATTGATAATACCTTGACTGATGATCCACCTTGGAGAAGTATTGGGATCCATATATATGATAAAACAAGTAATAAATTCATGTTAGAGGATTCTTGTTCTTTATCAT
This sequence comes from Viscum album, assembly GCA_963277665.1. Lineage (NCBI taxonomy): Eukaryota > Viridiplantae > Streptophyta > Magnoliopsida > Santalales > Viscaceae > Viscum > Viscum album. Next base: position 1,814,220,312 of record OY728135.1, on the reverse strand, counting down.
GATATTTTTGAGATCATGATAATCAATGCAAAGGATCATTGACCCATCTTTCTTCTTGACAAAGAAGACTAGTGCACCCTAAGTTGAAGAACTTGGGTATATGAGCCCTTCATCTAGATTCTCATGTAGTTTTTTCCTTTAACTCATAAATTTCAATAATATCTATTATACATGGGGTCTTGGATAATTAAAATTACCTAGGTATAAGCTTTATTTAAAATTTATCCTCTCAACTAGGAGGAATACCTGGAAATTATTCAAGAAGCACATTAGAGAACTCCCTTACAATGACCATTTTTTCAAGGGGAATTTCTCCATAGACTCAATCATTCAAGATATATATTATTTCTCCTTAGGAAATAATATACATTCTTGAGGTGTCAGTTCTAAATAATATTTATCCACCTCCTTGCACATGTAATGAATTAGAGGATGATTCGTTATATAGAGAGTTATTTCTTTCTCACAAAAATTTATGTTTCTTCAATATAAAGAAATACAATCCATAAAAAATTTCATCAAATCCCACTAAATAGTTAATCCCAATGTTGGATGGGAAGTTCACCCCAAAACGTTTTATAAGGTATGAGTTATATACTTGGGATTCAAAAATTTCCCCCTTTTCTATTTTTCTTTAAAATCTATACATCCATGATTTGTGGTGGTGTTTGAATAGTTTTAAATAAAATTATGTTATATGAATGAATGTGTAGAACCAATATATAGAATTTTGTTTTATATTCTTGAGTGAATAACTAGAATACCTATCAATACTTCAATTTCAGGATCCAGCTCAGTTGTTGTTATGGTATATGCTCACCCTTTCTTCCTTAGAGGTTGTCGGTGTTGATTGTTTTTAAAAACCCTTGGCTTAGGGACGTGGTTCACATGGTGTCATTGATCCTTACAGTTGAAACAATAGAAAATAGGTTGAGGGTAGACTAGATAATTCCATTATTCCATTACATTAGTGTTTACCCCATTGGTAATTGCTATGAAGGTTCCCTTCCTTTCATCTCCTAAATCATTTCATCACCCCTTGTGGAAAATTTTAAGGTTCTTCTTTCCATACTTTTTGGAAGTTTTATGTTTGAATTTATTACCACTAGTAAATTTATCCATCACATAACCATATTAATTAATGTTTACTTTCTACTTATTATCACCATGATAGCCTTGAGATTTTATGATCTCCATTTAGAATTTGACGGTACGTCAGACAATTTCATCAATGTTTTCAAGGTCTCCAATTTCCAGGTCTTTTTGTAGACTCAGTTTTATCCAACTAAAGAAGTAATAAAACTAGAATTCTAGGGTAATGACATAGCTGAAGTCATATATTAAAAGTATTTTTATGTTTTCTGTGTACACCCATATGGATTCAATATCATTTTTCTTAAGATAAATGAAGTCCCTTTACATTCTATGTAAAAGAGTGTTAGGGAAATATTTTTGGGAAAATATTTTTTGAAATTCCATCCACCCCATCAATTCAATATCATCCTTAGGTTTTTTAATATTCAACAATTTCCACTATTGATCAGATTCTCCCTCTATATGATAAATTTTCATTACCAACATCTCTTATTTAAAACATTATAAGATGTAAAATTTCTTCTCAATGGAGTTGATCCATTGATCCATAATTAAAGGATCAGATAATCTATTGAATGTCAAAGTCCTTTTTTCACATAAAGGCATCAATTTAATGTTTTTATTTATTATGTGGAGTTTAAGAGTTCCTCTTAATTTAAGATTATATTTAGTACCTGATACAATTGAGAAAATATATTCATGAAGTCTGTGATTCCTACTACCATCAGGTTGGGCATCTCATTTGGGAAATCATCACATTTCACTGCACATTATTTGTTTACTTGGTTCCTTATATTTTTGGCCATTGGATGGAATAAAGGGACAATTATAGATGATTAATTTTAATCTATTAAACACACAAATTAGAATCCAATAACATTAAAGGGATAATTTATCAATGACATTTATTCCTTAACTTATGAATTTATAATCTTCTAGTTAAGTAATCCATGATCTATTTCATAAAATTGACTCTTATGATTAGTTTGGTTCACATAATAATTTTTCATAATGAGCTTGTGAATTTACCAAATCATATCCCCCAACATTGTAAAATTATTTGTGCAGTAAGGCCCGTTGTCATGCACCAGTTCCTGATCATGTCCAGCTCAATATGATGTTTTTGGGTGTTACCCATAGGTTTATCTATTTTAGAGCCACATCAACACATAGTATCCAGATAGTGATGTATATTCTTGGAAAAAACATACTTTACACTTTACCAAGACATTGGGATGTTTTCTTATACTTAGTATTATCCTTAATACCTTCACTAGAGTTTTCTAATTTCAATCCCAAAAAATAACTATCCATTCCTTTGATACCAAATAAAAAAACCCTTGTCTTTATTACACATTAATTCATGATTTATTACATAATAATACACATAATACAATTGATAAGATTGGGAAGTATAGTGTATTTTGGAATTAATTACATTACATAACAACTTAAAATATGGGGTATAGTTGAATTATTGAAACCATCCTTAACATTCTCATATTAGTCCAGCATTCTTAAAATTGCATCGGATAACTTAGGGACATATATCAAAAAGGGGTGACCTATGAATCCCATTAAGGGAATAGGAAGATAATAACATTAGGAAGGTATTACATGTTAGAAAATTGGTATATCAATGGGATATAAAAGGGTTGAGAGTCATAAACATGAACAGTGAGGCATGATATTACATGATAACATAAAGTTAGTATGGAAATGTGGGAAACAATTTAAGCATGAAATCTTAAGAATAATTCAAGGATAAAAACCAAGTCATCATAACTTAATGTAATTTGGATAACCTCTCATGAACCAAACATGGAGTATCACGAGACTAAAACTTTATCGAAATTATTGGAGAATTATCTGGGCACATCCATCATAATCATATATTTTACATTAATAAGTGTTCCTCATCTATCATATAACATAAGAAAATATTTTTTCACATTCAATACCATGATTAAAGATAGTGGGTTACATAAATTTAAGTCCTCAATAAATGATTTATAGGAATAACTTGTCCAATACCCTTGAGTGTAAATTAGTACTGTTGTGCACCTCACAAATATTCATCATGGAATATTGTAGTGGCATTTTGGAAGAATAACGACATTACCAAAAGAGTAATAAAATGGTTCAACAAGAATGGGGTGTCTCATCACTTGAAAGTCAAAAGGAAATTATGAGGGATATATAATAACATCACCAAACATGAATATTTGGTAATTAATAAAAATAAGACAAGGAGAATTCATGAACAAAAAAATTCCATAAATGAATAGAAGGATAACATCCACAACATAATGAGGGTATATCATGATTCATGGTAGTGACTAATGAGACTTAAAGGGGCCACTAATCACTTTTAAATCATAAGGGTAGTATTATGGATTTGGTAAATCATATCTCACCAATATGAATTGGAAGACAAAGTTCATTACATAAATAAGGTTCTTGAAAAAATTGGACAAATAGAGGACCCCTTACATTAAGAGGGTTATTCCAAAATATCAGGACACTATAAAAAATTCAACTGATAGTGGTGATTTCTTTTTGAATTAGAATTGGTTTAAATCACTACCATTTGGTTCTGCGATGGTTTCTAAAAAACTATTCTAAATTTGGAATTAGCAACCAACTCACATCAGTTTCATCCATTTATAGTGGTTTCTGGGAACCATCGTAGAACTTTTGTTTAGAGGTGGTTTCCCCTTCCTTAAAATGTCGACGATATTGGGGAAGATTAAACTGCAATTATGCCCTCATAATTTTTTGGGATAGGAAACCACCTTTAAAACACAAAAATATCACTAAAAAATATCAACTTTAAATAGTATTGGTTTAAACCAGCACTGTATATCACTAAAAAATATATGTAGGATCTACAACCCCAGAATAGACAAAATAAAATATGTGTGTGTGTGATTCTGGAATCAAAGAAATAAAAAACAATAGTATATAATATCAATTAAAACAGTTGTTAGAGTCTTATCATATAAAAAATATAAAATTGACACTATAATAAAAATAAAAAATGGAGTGAAAAAGTGGCAACACAACATGCCCCCTTTCTCCACAACACTGATACCTGTACACTCCCAGTTCCATCCCTAAGAACCAAATCAATAATTAAATCCTCAAAAGGGGTAATAGGTCTTGCATTACATAAATTATATCGATTGAGGAATTCATACAAACAAAAAATATATATATACAAGGTTTGTGTATATATACCCATATAGAAACCCATCAATACTTATGACACACACCGCTTAAACAAGAATATGATATCTCTTGATTATTTGAAAAACAATAGAAGTAAAATAAAACACATAACCCATAGAAAACAATGTAAATAAATCAAAAAAAAATAAATTATTTTAAAACCATTATTTATAGGAAATAACCCACACCATAACTCAATCACCCACTCCAAAAAATAACATAATGTTATCTGTCAACCTACAAAATAGGAACACACAATGACAGAACCAACTTGCTGGAAATATATTGATATTCCCTTACCCAAGTATACCATGGTTATGTAAAAAATTGTAATGTACCAGTTCCAGAAGCCACATAGAGGCACCCCGTACTCGTTTGGTCACATGGAATCAAGCGAATTTCCCCAAACACCAGAGGCTACCAACTAGCAGTGAGGGCCTTGGGTGTGATAGTGGGGAAACTATGCCCTCATTGGAAGAGTACACTGCGGATGTAATAAATACATAAAAGAGCGGAAGCAGTAATAATGACATACAATAGCAACAGCAGAGAACTGAAAGTATAAGCTGGAGAAGATATAGAAAATGATGCATGATACATATGTTTAGGAAAACTACCCAAAAAGTCACAATTCTGAAATACAACAGTGCTAAACCAAAGTGAAAAAGAGTTAACATAAACTCCTCAGCATCACAAGACACATCTTGGTCCCATGCTCTCTAGCTCCACAACATGTCATGTACCTGAGTAGAAGGGTGCTTGACCTTATCTATACCTGCAACAATATAATCTGTTTGGGCCCAAAAGCATATCCCAAACAGGGTGTGAGACTAAATCCCAGTAGGAAACCACCCAAAGATCTGTGCCTATTATTCAGTGAATATATGGTAGGTAATGTACATAAATAAGTAACAAGAAAGTACTAAGTAGTAAACAATCCACATATTCAACATCAAGCAACAACTAATCAAACAGCTAAACACAAACAGGTAACCCTCTAAGAAGTACTCACGACCATCCCCTCTGGTCCTACCAAACAAGTACAAGCAACCCTTTGGGTGTTCATTCGGCCGAACCCCTCTTGTTCATTATATGAAGACTCTCTGAGGAAGCACTCACATTTAATTCCCATTATAGTCTAAGGTTGTCAAGAACTCTCTGAGGAAGCTCACACGGTCAATTCCTCTTATATCCCCAAGGTAATGGAATCTCTGAGGATGCTCACTCGGTCAATTACCCTTATAGCCCAGGTCATTCATAGAATCTCTAGGGAAGCACTCACAGTCAATTCCCTTTATAGTCTAAATAGTTCAAGAATAAAATAAAAGACTCTCTGTGAAAGATCACTCGGTCAATTCCCCTTATAGTCTAAAGTAGACAAGGACTATCTAAAGAAGCATGCTTAGTAAATTCCCCTTATAGTACCAAGTGGTCCTTGGCTCTCTGAAGATTCTGACTCAGTCAATCCCCCTTATAGCCTAAAGTTCTCAATGACTCTCTGAGGAAGCTCACTCGGTCAATTCCCCTTATAGTCTACTACACCAAGTTCTCACGGCCCTGTGCAGGTCAACGAGCATAGCAGTGTAATATGTCCAAAGTAAACCTATAGAACTACTTGGATAACAGTCTATAGTAAATCAAGCATGTCAAAATACAAACTCTCCATCCTATAGCAATAGGCATGAAAAACAGCCTAGGCAGCCAAACTGGCTAAACAGGACCAAACGGTCGTAAACTGAATATGCAAGGGAAAAACATCCAAATCATAGAAATCAACCATATCCATATCCAAATAACCTCTACACAAGCATACAATCGTGGCAGAAAATCAACATGGGTAAAACTGTAAACACACAATACCCCGTTCAAGGGTATTGGTGGAATTTGAACATAATACTCAATGACATTGAACAGAAAGGCACAAACCACCTACCTCAGCGTTGGAAGATCGATATACGTGAACCTCGAAGCTCGAATCTACTTAGAACATCGAATATCTACAAAAACATATAAAACGTTCAAACCATGATATCTTATGAGAGAGAAAAAATTAGAAGACGATGCTCTAGGGAAAGAGAGAACTCACCAATACGATTCCAACGCAACTGATGGTGTTCGATTCAGATGACGGATGCACGCTCAAAGGTTTTTCGACGATCGGTGGCTGTACAGAGCTCGTAGACGAGACAAACAAAGAAGGGGGTGTTTTTGTCGATTATACATGACCCCGGTGTGTTTAATAAAAAAAGAGAGTACATGGCGTGTACTCACCTTTTCCATAGTTCACTTTAAGTGGCCCCCCAAGTCACTCCCACATGGTCATGTGTGTGGCTACTACACGGACAGCACACGACCTCCTGTGGCAAAGAAGTATATGGCATGTACTCATATAGTACAGGGCGTGTACTTAGAAAATTTCCAGAATTTCCTTTTTTCCTAAAAAATAATCAGAAGAAGAAAAACAAAACAAAAAATAAGATCTGGGTTCTTAAAAACTTCCCCCTTTAAAGAAACTCGTCCCTAGGTTTCCCTAGTGCAGCGTAGAAGAAGAAACCTCAAACAGATCCAGCCACTATGATCACACATCGGCCTACCTCTCCAAAGTCTCTTCCTATACTCTCCCGTGCTACCAAAGCACCTGTAATAGAGGAACAGACCATCCCCAGAGAACCATCACACTACGATCGATAATCCGGATATGATACTCTTCAAAGGATGCATCCACATCTAATTCAACCTCCTCAGGTTGGAAGATGTGAGACGGGTCTAAGAAGTAACGTCCAATCTGAGAAACATGGAAGACTTCATGCATAGCTCCATACCTATGAGGTTACTACAACCGTTAGGAAACTGACCCAACTCTCTCCAACAACTCAAACGTCCCGACGTACCTCGGCAAAATCATACCCTATATTCTAATCCTATGGTGTCACAACCTCAGTGTGACACACAGGAAAACCTGATCCCCGACCTCGAACTCTAGAGGTTGTCTCCGCTGATCATCATAAGACTTTTGTCAAGACTGTGCAGTAGCCATCCTCTTCCAATTAAACTCTGTCTACTCTGTGGTCTCCTAAACAAGACGAGATCCCAGAAAAGCTACCTCTCCTGCCTCCAGCCAACATAAGGGTGATCGACATAGCCTACCATATAAAGCCTCATAAGATTCTATCTGAATAGTTACTTGATAACTATTATTGTAGGAAAACACCAAAAGAGGTATATGCTTCTCCCAGGAGCCTCCAAAATCCATAATGCATGCTCGAAGCATATCTTGAAGTACCTGAATCGTACGATCGGACTGGCCATCTGTCTGTGGGTGGTAAGATGTACTCAAAAGTACCTGTGTACCCAAATCCTTTTGAATCCCATGCTAGATCTAAGAAGTAAAACACACATCCCTATCTGAAACAATGGAGTGTGGAACTCCATGGAGAGATACAATCTCTTAGATTTACAATCATTCTAGATCATCAACACTAAAGGTCTACTTGATCGGCAAGAAGTGAATGACCTTCGTGAGTCTTTCAATGACAACCCAAACTACGTCATTCCCTTGAGGCGACCTCAGCAAACCAGTCATGAATCCCATCGCGACGTCATTCCCCTTCCACTCGGGAATGGGTAACTGTTGTCAGAGACCTGCTGGTCTCTAATGCTTCATCATTACCTATTGGAAAGTGGAACACCTCATGACGAAACCAGCAACGTCCCTCTACATACCTGGCCACCAATACGGAAGGTGTAGATCACAATACATCTTGGGGATGCCAGGATGAACTGCCCAAACTAAGGAGTGAAAGTCTCACATCATCTCCCCATGTATATCTTCTAGCACCCACACACACTCTTGGAAGTGCAAGATCTCAACCTCACCTACGATACATCCAAGAATTATCCTGACACACTTTCCCTTAGGGCTTGGCCTTCAGAATCTGATAGCTGCCTCATTCGAACTCGATCAAGAAGAGTTGAGGTAACAGCTACATAAGATAGAAAAGTCTACCCCTATCTGCGTGCACCTCCAAATTCATCTCAGTTAACAAAGCAATTAGTTTCCAGTCACTGCTGGGCTCCTGAACTGCTAGTATCTGAGTCCTCCTGCTCAATGAATCAGCCACTTCATTGCCTTTCCCAGATGTGTAGGCAAGATCCATGTCAAAAGACTGAAGGTACTCAACCCACATTCTCTTCTCAAATTCATATCACACTGAGAGAAGATGTACTTGAGACTCTTTTGGTCGGTGAAAACCACAAAATTATCTCCCATAAGGTAATGTATCCAACAGCGTAGGGCATGAACAACAACTTCCAACTCTAGATCGTGTGTCGGGTAATTCCTCCCATGTGGCCTGAACTGCCGGGACCCATACACAATGACTCCATCTCCCAACATAAGCACAAATACCATCCATTTCAGCTTCTAAAAGGCTGACTCATAAGAATCTGACCCTGAGAACTTCACACCCTTCTTAGTCAGACCTGTTTGTTGTGCTGCTAAGCATGAAAAGTCTTTTATGAAATGTCTGTAGTATCCATAAATCCCTAGAGAAATCCACTCCTCAATGAAATTATTCATATGCTCCTAGGAAACTACAAATCTCACTTTCTCTGGGTCTACTAATACTCCTGCCTCTGAGATAATATGACCCAGTACATGAATCTGATCCATCCAAAGGTGGAACTTTGAGAGCATAGCATATAAATGATTCTCCCTCAGTGTAGTCAAAATGGTCTCGAAATGGGTAGCATGGTCATGTTGAGTGTGAGAGTACACCGAGATATTGTCCAAAAAAACAACCATGAAGGAATTTAAATAAGGATGGAACACTCAGTTCATCAGTGCCATGAAAACTGCATGCGATTTTGTGAGACCGAACAACACAGCCATATATTCATATAGACCATACATGGTCCAAAAGGCTGTAAGAGGTATATCTAATGATCTAATTCACAACTGATGGTAACCGTATCAAAAATAAATCTTCGAGAACACTCATGATCCTCAAAGTTGATGAAAGAGATCATCAATCCTTGGTAAAGGATATCGGTTCTTGACCGTCAACATGTTAAACATCCAATAATCCACAAAAAGCCTAAGGGTGTTGTCTGCCTTCTTCGCAAACAGGATAGGCAAACCCCAAGGAGACGTACTGGGTCAGATTAAACCCTTTTACTGCAACTCTTCCAACTGCTTCTTGAGCTTCTGCAACTCTGGTATAGCCATACCATAAGGAGTGATGGACACACTGTGCCGCTCCTGGCACAAGCTCAATCAAAAAGTCAACCTCTCTCTCCTAATGAAAACCTGAAAATTCCTCTGGAAAAAAATCTATGAAACGATCCAAAATTGGAGTAAAGTCCATTTGTGAAGTCCCCTGGTCATCCATATACAGACTAGCAATCTGGACTGTAATTACTCCTAACCCATGATGCTCTGGACCCGCTCTACTTGCCTGGACATCCCATTCACCGTTATGAAGAAAGGATCCACCCTTTGGTCATATGAAACTCACCCTAAGGCAGTAACATTCGAAGTCTACCTAGAAGGGAACTAGCCAGTCCATTCTGAGAATGACATCATAGTCTGTCATTTCTAGGAAATAGAGGTCCCATAAAAACTGACACCCACCAACCTCTAGAGGGAACTCCTTGCACTGATGTACACTAGTCTTTATAGTCCCCAATGGAGTGTCTATCATCAATATATTATCATAAGAAAAGATATAGAGACCAAGTCTTTACACGAAAGAAACATATAGAAAGCTATGGGAAGCCCCTATATCGAACAGATTTAAAGATAAAACTGTGGAATCTAGGATCATAGCTCGAACTGTAGACGGTCCAAGTTCCTTCTCCTGCTAGGTCTGATCCACTGCAAAGGTCTGGCCTGCTCCACAGACCTGTGACCCTGCCTGACCACTCAAACCTGATCCACTCTACTCTTGCTGAAAGACTGGCGACTGACCACCACGGCCACGAACTCCACCTCAGCCTAAATGGTCAGAAGAACTCCAGTTCCATGACAGGTGTAAAATTGGTGGGGTTTCTCCCGAACATGGATTCATAGAAGAACCCCTATCACCAACTACTAGTGAGTAGAACTAAAAAAAGCGCTAAAGATGGACCATCTTGCCGCAAGATCGACTCTTCAATGGGTCTCTCGGGCATCATGGCCTCGAATGACCACTTCTTCCATAGTGGTAACGCACCACCTAGATACCATAATATGCATCCCGCCTACTCTAATCTCCTCATGCAGCCTCGATATGGTGATTTCTAATATCAGCTGGAGGAGCACTAACTTTGTATTTCCGAACCACCATGTATCATAGCTCCAGAATCCCTCAGATTGTGCTCGGTGATCAGCGCCTGGTTGACATGGTAAGATTTCAAGGTCAATCAGAACATGTTCACCTAAGATCAGATGTCGTGCCTCAAGACATCCTTAAACTTCCGTGCAAGGAACAACTCATCACCTCCTAGGATAGGCATGAAATGATGTAACTCTATGAAGTGGGAGGAATACTCCATAATAGTAAGAGTACCCTGCTCCAGACTCATGAACTCCCGGGCTCGATCGGCCCCCAAGGTCTCCGGATAGAAGTAGTCATAGAAGATGTGCCAAAACTCTTCCCATTCCATATTCTGCTGGAAGCCCGCATGTGAGATCACATCCCACCACCTCTTGGTGGAGTCACAGAGCATGTAGGTAGAGAGATTCTCCCTCTTCTCTGGAGGTATCTCCAAATCCTCAAAAATCGTCAGCGTGGCTTATAGCCATGAATCTGCAGCCTGAGGTCCTCCATCCCCTGAGAAAATAGAAGGATGTTACTTCTAGAAGACCCACATTAAATCAGCCATCGATGGGACAGGAGGCGGCGCTAACTGAAAGGTCTGCATCATCCTCAGAAATCCATCCTTGAACTGTTCATCTGTTCCTATGTCAGGTATAATGGATGGTGCCAAGGCTAGCACAACTGGAGGATCTGTAGGTTGTCCCTGATCAGCCATGTCTGGTGTCTGATCACCTTCTTGAAACTGGCACACAACCTGAGGACGTCTCAGTGGCATGACTCTGCAAGGTCAAGCACACACCTTAGATCAAGGTTATCAAGGACTGGAAATAAGGAGTGTAAGAAGGTAAAAGGAGAAAGAAAGAATTCAAGTTTTACAAAACATGACTACATGGCCTGTACATTTCCTACACGACGTGTTACCTTAAGTCATTTACATGGGTGTGTAATCCTCCCTAAACTGGTCATGTAACACCCCAAACACACAGTGTGTTGCCCTAAAACACGGCGTTTACTTGAATCCTCTTCCCCTGCCTGAGTCCTTCGATATGGTTAAGCCATATAGCTCTCCTAAAATAAGACTACATCGCTTGTTCAAGATAGACACTATGTACTAGACAAGCTTCGCCTGGCCCGTGTTGTTAGTGACACGCCCTGACACACGACTCACACTACATGGCGTATTCAAGATGAACACAGCGTGTATGTGAAAGGATAACACCTACCCATGTTGTTGGTTACATGATTGACTACACGGATGAAACTACATGGTGTGTTCCAGATGGACACAACGTGTATGAGAAAGGATATCACCGACCTGTGTTGTTCGTGACACGGCCAGGTACCTAGGTCAGACTACACGGCATGTTCAGTTGGTACATGACATCTTCTTACAAGAAATTCCCTATCCCATGTCTCTGCCAACACGGCCTATGACATGGTTAGAGACTACACGACGTGTACATAAAGTACATGGCGTGTACTTAAGAAAAAAAGTTTCTTCCTGAACAGAAGACCACATGGCATGTACTTAATATTACACGGCATGTATTCCGGGTTTTTCTAGACAGTATGCCTTAGAAACTACTCTGGAACCCATAAAACATTTAAACGAACAAAGAAAGTGCAAAATTCCGATCTATGAGGGCCCATACTCCCCACGAATCAATTTTTGGAATCTTTTACATGCTATAGCTTGGCAAAAAAGCAATGATCCACTAAATTCTGGTCCATGAGGGCCCATAACACCACAAGAACCAAAGTTGGCATCCCGTCAAACAAAAACTTACAAACAAATACCCTATCAAAATAGAAGGTATTCTTAACAAGGAATCTATCACAAAAAAATGCATATTATACAAAACGTCTATCAAAATAACATGCAATCTCTAATGTATCCTAGATGAAATGGTAAGAATGCATGACATGTGATTTCTAGAAAGTGCCTATACGATGCATGAGATAAAATACCCTCATCTCATCAGGTTGAGATAGTAATAGAACATCAATAACATCAACAATAATAGTACAAATCATGTGAATCACTCAAGGTGAAATCAAATTAACTGTAATAATTGGAAAACCATAAAAATTAGAATTAAACGAGGTAGATTGGATTTTCCCTGTACACAGGTTAGCTACTCCCAGGAATAGATTTTTACCAAGTACCAATTCTATCCTATCACTGGAAACAGGCTCCAAATAGTAAGTCAAGAAGAAAACAATCCCTTTGATGCCACTTTGTAACATCTCAGTTCCGGAAGCCACCCAGAGGTTCCCCATACTTGGTTGGTCACATGGCCTCATCCCATTTCACCCAACGCCAGAGGCTGTCGACTAGTAGTGAGGGCCTTGGGTGTGATAGTGGGGAAATTAATCCCTCATTGGCAGAATACATAGTAGAATTAATAAATACATACAATACTGGAAGTAGTAATAATGACATACAACAGTAACAATAGAGAACTAAAAGTATAAACTATAGAACATATATAAAATGATGCATGATACATATGTCTTGGAAAACTGCCAAACAAGTCACAATGCTGAAATACAACGATGCTAAACCAAAGTTTAAAAGAAAGTAGATAAACTTCTCAGTATCACAAGCCATAGTTTGGTCCCATTCTCTCCATCTCTACTGCATATCAAGTACCTAAAGTAGAAGGGAACTTGGCATTATCTATACCCGCAACATTACAATCTGTTTTGGCGTAAAAGCATAGCCCAAAAAGGGTGTGAGACTAAATCCGAGTAGGAAACCACCCTAATATCTATGCCTAACAGTCAGTGAATATATGGTAGGTAAAGTGCAGAAATCCGTAACAGTAAAGTACTCAGCAGTAGACAATCAACAGTTTCAACATCAAGAAACGGATAATCAAACAGCTAAACACAAACATGTAACCCTCTGGGAAGTACTCACGGCCATCCCCTCTGGTCCTACCAAGCAAGTACAAGTAACCCTCTGGGAAATGAACTCGACCTACCTCCTTTGGTTCAGTGTATAAAGACTCTATGAGGAAGAACTCACAGTCAATTACCTTTATAGTCTACAGTAGTCAAAAATTCTCTGAGGAAGCTCCCACGGTCAATTCCTCTTATATTACCAAGGTCAAGGACTCTATGAGGAAGCTCACTCAATCAATTCCCCTTATAGACAAGGTCATTCATAGACTCTCTGAGGACGAAATCACCATCAATTACCCTTATAGTCTAAACAGTTCAGGAATAAAATCAAAGAATCTCTGAGGAAGCTCACTCGGTCAATTCCCCTTATTGTCTAAAGCAAACAATGACTCTTTGAGGAAGCCTGCTTGTTCAATTCCCCTTATATCCCCAAGTGGTCCTAGGATCTCTAAGGATGCTCACTCGGTCAATCCCCCTTATAGCCTAAAGTGCTCAAAGACTCTCTGAGGAAGCTTACTCGGTCAATTCCCCTTATAGTCTACAAAACCAGGTTCTCAGGGCCAAGTGTAGGTCAATGAGTATTGCAGTGTAATATGGTCAAATTAAACCTAAAGAACTACTTGGCTAACAGTCTACAACAAATCAAGCATGTCAGAATACAAACTCTCCACCCTAAAGCAACAGGCATGGAAAATAGGCTAGGTAGCCAAACTGGATAAACATGACCAAACGGTTATAAATAGAACATGCAAGGGAAAAACATCTAATGCATATAAATCAACCCTATTTATATCCAAATAACCTGTACACAAGAATATAAGTATGGGAGGCAATAAACAGGGGTAAAATGGTAAACACTCAATACCTCATTCAAGGGTGTTGGTGGAATTTTCACATAATACTCAAATACTTTGAATGGAAAGGCACAAACCACCAACCTCAGCGTTGGGAGATCGATATACGTGAACCTCAAAGATTTAATCTCCTTAGAATGTTGAATATCTACAAAAATTTCTAAAAATTTCAACCCACGATATCTCATGAGAGATGTGAAATTAGAAGACGGTACTCTAGGAGAAGAGAGAAATCACCAATGTGATTCCAATGCAATTGACAGTGTTTGATTCGGAGGACGAATGCACGCTCGAAGGTTCATCAAAGATCCGCGGCCGTACGGAGCTCCTGGATGAGACAAACGAAGAAGGGGGTGTTTCGGTTGATTAGATGCTACCCTGGTGTGTTTAATGAAAAAAAAGTACACGATGTTTACTTTTGAAGTACACGGTGTGTAATCGCCTTTTCCCTAGTCTACATTAAGTGGACTAAAAGTTACTCCCACACAGCCATGTGTGTGGCTACTACACGGCAAGCACACGGCCTCCTGTGGCAAGGAAGTACACAACGTGTACTCATATAGTACACAACATGTACTCATATAGTACACGATGTGTACTTAGAAAATTTCCAGAATTTCCTTTTCCCTAAAAAACGACCAAAAAAGGAAAAACATACCTGAAAAGAAGATCCAAGTTCAAAAAAAAAAATAGCACACAATACTCATTTCATTTTGGGGCCCTTACAATGAACTCCACCTAGTCAGACACCCATGGGACATGGTGTAGTGTTCTTCACACTAAGGTAAAACCACTTATTTATACATATTATACTACACGTCACTACTAGAAAAGGGGGCATTGGAGCCCCCCAGACTCGGGCGACCGCCATTGGCGGTCGCTATAGGTCAGCATTAGCGACCGCCAATCGCGGTCGCTAAGCTGAATAAAAAATTTCGGGGGGTTTCTGCGCCCCCCCCCCCCCCCCCGCGCACTCTCCTCTCCCTCGATCCCTCGCCCTAACCCTCCCTCGCCGCCCTCCCTCGCGCCGCCCTCCCCTCCCCCGCCGCCCGGCCTCCCCCGCCGCCCGGCCTCCCCCGCCGCCCGGCCTCCCCCGCCGCCCGGCCTCCCCCGCCGCCCGGCCTCCCCCGCCGCCCGGCCTCCCCCGCCGCCCGCCCTCCCCCGCCGCCCGCCCTCCCCGGCCGCCTGGCCTCCCCCGCCGCCTGCCATCCGCCCTCCGGCCGCCGCCCTCCGCCCTCGGGCCTCCGGCCGCCGCCCTCGGGCCTCCGGCCGCCGCCCTCCGGCCTCCGGCCGCCGCCCTCCGGCCTCTCGGCCCTCCCCCCCACCCCGGACGGCACCCGCACCCCGGACAGCCCCCGGCGCGCACTCCGGACCGCCCCCCGCACCCCGGACGCCTCCCCGCACCGCGGACAGCACCCCCCCGCGCACTCCGGACCGCCCCCCGCACCCCGGACGCCTCCCCGCACCCCGGACAGCACCCCCCCGCGCACTCCGGACCGCCCCCCGCACCCCGGACGCCTCCCCGCACCCCGGACAGCACCCCCCCGCGCACTCCGGACCGCCCCCCGCACCCCGAACGCCTCCCCGCACCCCGGACAGCCCCCCCTGCACTCGGACACCCCCCTCCGAACCCGGACAGCCCCCCCGCACCCCGGACAGCCCCCCCCCCCCCCCCCCCCCCCCCGCACTCGGACACCCCCCCTCCGAACCCGGACAGCCCCCCCGCACCCCGGACAGGCCCCCCGCACCCCGGACACCCCACCCCGCACCCCCGACAGCCCCCCTGCACCCCAGACAGCCCCCCCTCCCCCGCACCCCGGACACCCCCGCACCCCGAACACCCCTGCCCGCACCCCTGACAGGCCCCCGACACCCCAGACACCCCTCCCCGCACCTCGGAAGGCCCCCTCCGACCCCGGACACCCCCCCCCCTCGCTGCGCGTCCCCCGTCCCCTCACCGCCTCCTCTCCTCCAGCTCCCCGCCGCCGCCGCCGCCCGTCCCCTCCCTTGCCGCACCGCCTTTGGCTCTGGCTCCCCTTCGCTGCCTCCTCTCCCTCGCAGCACAGCCTTCGGCTCCCCTCCCTTTCAGGTTTGTAGCTCAATCAGGTAACATGAGCTTTCAGTTACATTATTATTTTATCAATGGTTCATAAAATGGTTAATATTTATTTTGAATATAGTTGATTTGAAAAATGTAAATTTAATAAGTATTGTGTAAATGTTTGTTATACAGATATTATTATGGATAAGAGTTGGATTGATCTTCCAAATCGAACGTCTAGAGAATATTTCAATGGCATTATGCAGTTTATTGAGTTCACGAGAGGATTTGAAAGTGACTATATTAGTTGTCCATGTAGAAAATGTGCTAACAGATATCAATTCACACGAGATACTGTGAGGGAGCACCTTTTCTTTAATGGATTTCTGAAAAATTATAAGAGTTGGACTCGTCATGGAGAAGAATATGTTCGTTGTCAAAATACAGATGCAGCTCAGATGGATGTTGATGCAAGGATGACTGATCCAATGCATGAAATGCTTACTGAAATGGTACGTGGGTTTGATCCTGAAGGCATTGACATCCAGAATCTTGAGACCGGTGAGATAAATCTTCGCTCTGGTGCAGATCGTGATTCGAGGAGGTTTTATGAAGTACTTGATGATTCGAAAACAGAATTATATCCTGGATGTACTTCTTACAATAAACTGTCGTTTATCGTGGAGTTGTTGCATTTGAAGACTTTGAATAATTGGTCAGACACATCATTCGACATGCTTTTGGTTTTATTGAAAAAAGTTCTTCCTGTCGACGCTAAGATTCCTGAGTCGTATTACTATGCTCGTAAGTTGACAGAGAACTTAGGTTTTACATATGAGACTATAGATGCATGTGCAAACAACTGTATGTTGTTTAGAAATGAAACTGCTCATTTGGATATTTGTACGGTTTGTGGCGCTTCCAGGTGGAAAGAGAACAGGGGAAATAAGACTCATCAAAGTCAGATTGCGATACAGGGGAAACCGATTGCCGTAAAGCAAATGCGTTACTTTCCCCTTAAACCGAGGTTGAAAAGATTTTTTATGTCATCTAAAGTTTCTAATTTAATGAGATGGCATGCAGAAAGAGTTCATGAAAGTGACATGTTAACCCACCCGGCAGACTCTCATGCATGGAAGGATTTTGATAAGAGACATCCCGACTTTGCTAAAGATGTTCGTAATGTCCGATTGGGATTGGCAGCAGATGGTTTCAATCCATTCAAGTCTATGGTTGGTGCAACTCATAGCACATGGCCCGTGGTGTTGGTTCCATATAATCTTCCTCCGTGGCTTTGTATGAAGCAACAATTTATATTACTTTCCACTCTTATTGATGGACCTAAAAGTCCGGGGGATAAGATTGATGTTTACCTTCAGCCATTGATTGATGAGTTGAATGAATTTTGGGGCGATGGTGTGATGACTTATGACTGCGAAACGAATGAAATGTTCAAACTGCATGCAGCTTTATTGTGGACAATCAATGACTTCCCAGCTTATGCAAATTTATCAGGCTGGAGTACGAAAGGGGAATTTGCTTGCCCTTGTTGCAATAAAAGTAAAAAATCTGTATGGCTTAAACATTCCAAAAAATGGGCGTACATGGGTCACAGGCGTTTTCTCCCTCCCCAGCACAGGTTCAGAAAGGACAGAGTGGCATTTGATGGTTCTAGAGAGTTCAGCCCAGCACCAAAGATCATGACAGGAGTCGAAATGTTATCGCAGATTGAGGAAGAAAACATTCGCACGGTATATGAAATTCAGGATTTGGTGGCTCCTCCAGTACGTAATATTCGTGCTGCGGGTAGGCAGCGCAGTCACAATTGGAAAAAGAAAAGTATTTTTTATAGTCTTCCGTATTGGAAAACTAACATGTTGAGGCATAATTTGGATGTCGTGCACATTGAAAAAAATGTTTGTGATAACATATTGTGGACCATTTTAGGTGTCAGTGGAAAGTCAAAGGACCATGTTAATGCACGCCGTGATTTGGAAGAAATGGGTTTAAGGAAACAGTTGCATTTACAGTTAGCTGAGGGAAACAAGGCATATATGCCTGCTGCACAGTATTCGATGACTACAGAGGAGAAAAAGACATTTCTTTCCATTTTGAAGATGGTCAAGGTGCCTGATGGTTACTCTTCTAATATTTCAAAGTGTGTGAATCTGACGAGCAAGACATTGCAAGGGTTGAAAAGTCATGACAATCACATATTACTTCAGCAGTTGATTCCAATCGCAATTTGTGATTGTTTATCCCCCAATGTTGTTCAGCCCTTGATTGAGATGAGTAATTTTTTTAGACAGCTTTGTTTAAGAAATCAACGAATGAGTGATTTAAAAAGTTTGCAGGACCGAATTGTACTTACGCTTTGTCACTTTGAGAAACTTTCCCCCCCCTCATTTTTCGATGTTATGGTCCACTTGACAGTGCACCTAACTGATGAAGTAATGGCTGCTGGTCCAGTGCAATTCAGGTGGATGTATCCTATTGAACGGTATTTGAGTACATTGAAAAGATTTGTACGCAACAGAGCTCGTCCAGAGGCATCAATAGCCAATGGTTATTTGATGGATGAGTGTACTACCTTTTGTGCAGAATATCTTACGGATGTTGAAACAAAATTAGATAAGCCCTCTCGGATTCATGATGGTCCAGTTGGAGAAGGAACCACATTTGATATGGACAACATCGAGTGGATACAAGCACATCGATATATCTTGTTCAATACTCCATCAGTTGCACCATTAATGCAGTAAGTATCTTATCAATGTGCTTGTATAACTTTTACATGTTTTCTTTGCATAAGTTGATCTTTTAAACATCGCGTAATCATTTGCAGGAAACACATTAATGAGATAAAAGAAGAGATGCATCGTGCGACTGAGTTGCAAATTCAACAATCTCATTATGCGACATTTCATGATTGGTTCAAGGATTATGTATGTATAAATTGATTTTAATTATGAGTGAAGTATTAAACTAATTCTTTCTGCATATATCAGTATTGATTTTTATAAATTATGTAGGTTCGTAAGCTGAGGGAGTTAGGGGACCCCACGCTACCTGAAGTATTTATCCAACTGGCTGAGGGTCCATCTATAACGGCTCGTCGTTATAAAGCTATTGATGCTAATGGTTTTCGATTTCGCATTAAAGATGTTGACGACAAACGAGCAACACAAAACAGTGGCATCGGTTGTCCCTTTGTCGATTCTGGTTATTACTATGGTCAATTGATAGACATCATTGAAGTTGTATATACACACGGTTTGAAGTACATATTGTTAAAGTGTAATTGGGTTGATCCAGTGCGTGGATGTAAAGTCGATCAATATCAGTTTTCATTGGTGAATTTTAACTATATGTTATACAGAAATAATGAACGAGTTGAGAATGAACCTTTCATTTTGACATCACAAGCGGAACAAGTATTCTTCGTTACTTTGCCTTCGGATCCAAGTTGGCAAGTTGTTGTCAAAATGTCTCGGCGAGGAGTGTTTTTATTTGAAGAAGATGAACCCGAGACTGTTCCGTTTGTTTACCAACAACTTGATCAACATACCGTAGTTCAACGTGAAGAAGATATTTATTGGGTCAGAGCGGCTGTTGAAGGAGAAACGGTCGATTTGCATGCTTAATGAAAGGTATAATTGTTTTCCCGCTATTCAGTAGAATGTCCTAGGATATCATAAATTATCTAATCATTTTATAAATCCTTATAAGTTTTAATCCTCACTTTTGTAAGTTAATTCAGTCATAAATATTTAGGTTGATTAACTTTCTGATTTTTTAAAATTCATTCACAACTAATTATTCAATCCATTTTTTGTTTGATTAACAGTTGTACAAGTTTGATTTATTAAGAACAATCCAATTTATCTTTTAAACACTTTGGACTCATTACTGATATTTTGTATGACTGCAGACATGTCAGGGGAAGAGGCAGAAAATCCACATCATCCATCTGAGGCATCTACGTCTCAGGGTCGAGGTATGTTTGAATGTCATTGTCTATATTTTTTATGTAATTGACATATATATATATATATATATAACATTTGTCAATTTATATATAAAATTGTTTTCAACAGGATCAGACTCGGCTGCTTCTTCCTCTCGCAGGAGAGGCCCTGGTCGTGGCATATTATCATGGAATTCCGACACGACGACAGATGTTTCATTTGATGAGGTATTTCATCCCGTGGGACCGAATGCCCCGGCATTTATTCGTCAGCTGGGTCATATCATACGTGACCCACATCGATTTCCATTGACCACGCGTGATTGGGCTTCTATCCCTCAGGACACATTAGATCGTCTATGGAGGGAGGTTCAGGTAAGAAAATAATTTTACTTTATTTTCTATTTATAAATAATACTAATATGTTTGATTATTTTCATTATAGCAAAATTTGAAAGTATGCCCTGAAGAGTTTCGGCCGGTGTGTATGAGCAAATGCCGTAAGCTGTGGAAAGATTATAAAGGCAAAGTGAAGAGGGACCACTGGATACCAAATGTGGGTGCCCTTGACATTTTGGAAAAGGTCCCGAGAGGTGTCCTCCCAGCTCAGTGGCGTGACTTGGTTGCATATTGGTCTACTGAGGGTGTTGCGGTTAGTATATTAATTATTTTTCTGTATATATATTTTCAAGAATATGTGATTTGTTTGAAATTTGAATGAATTGAATGTAGGAGGTGTCAACACGCCATTCGGAGAATCGAGCGTTGCAGGGACCAGCTCACAGGCTCGGGACTCGTCACGTGTCTCAGATCCGACATGAGGTATATATTATTCATTTTTTAATTTATTAATTAATATGGTTTTGTGTTTATATTCTTTTAATATACAGTTGCGAGGGCAAGGTGCAGCAACTGATAAAATGTCGGTGTGGATAAGGACTCGTGATCGCAATGATCCAGAGGTTGCAGCATTGATAGTAAGTGTCTGTACTTACCAATAATTACATAAATCTATATATTAACATATATATATTTAAATATTTCACAGGATCAATTTGAAGCTGAGTTAGAACAGCTGCCAGAGGACCAGCGACAGCTTCCCATGCGACGGGATGAGATCTTTCATCGCATTATTGGTCGGGACGGGCATGGCTATAGTTTGACCTATGGAGCAGGGATTCCTCGTTCTGTAGTGTCACGCGCTGCGGTTGTCGGTCCTGCTGTTGCTCATATGACACAGCAGATGTCAGATTTTGAGGCACGGCTGCGCGCTTCCGAGGAGACAAATGCGCAATTGACAGCTGAGGTTAGAGCACTGCGGGAATATGTGCGTCGAGCTGATGGTACAGGGGATCATACGACGCAGGTATATACTGTATTTATTTATTTAATTTAAATTATTTTTGTTATTAAAATATTTATAATGTTTATTTGTTGTAGGCACCTGGCCCACCAGAAGGAGGTAGCAGTGATGGCAACACATGACGCACCATATATTCACGAGATATGTTTTTTGTTTTTACTGGTAGGGTTGACATTGATGTACTGTATTTATTCATTTAAGTAATGCATTATTACCATCCATGGTGGTCTTTTAAATATTTTATAGATTATGTATTATTAATATATTTTTTATAAATTTCTGTATGGTATCGATAAAAGAAATATGTATTAATTAGATATTATCACTTTTATTTTTCACTTTTGTAATCAATGGGATGGCCTTTGCACCCCCGGAGAACCCCCCGCACCCCCGTACACCCCCCCGCCACCCCCGTACAGCCCCCCGCCACCCCCGTACAGCCCCCCGCCACCCCCGTACAGCCCCCCGCCACCCCCGTACAGCCCCCCGCCACCCCCGTACAGCCCCCCGCCACCCCCGTACAGCCCCCCGCACCCCCGTACAGCCCCCCGCCACCCCCGTACAGCCCCCCGCCACCCCCGTACAGCCCCCCGCCACCCCCGTACAGCCCCCCGCACCCCCGTACAGCCCCCCGCACCCCCGTACAGCCCCCCGCCACCCCCGTACAGCCCCCCGCCACCCCCGTACAGCCCCCCGCCACCCCCGTACAGCCCCCCGCCACCCCCGTACAGCCCCCCGCCACCCCCGTACAGCCCCCCGCACCCCCGTACAGCCCCCCGCACCCCCGTACAGCCCCCCGCCACCCCCGTACAGCCCCCCGCCACCCCCGTACAGCCCCCCGCCACCCCCGTACAGCCCCCCGCACCCCCGTACAGCCCCCCGCCACCCCCGTACAGCCCCCCGCACCCCCGTACAGCCCCCCGCACCCCCGTACAGCCCCCCGCCACCCCCGTACAGCCCCCCGCCACCCCCGTACAGCCCCCCGCCACCCCCGTACAGCCCCCCGCACCCCCGTACAGCCCCCCGCCACCCCCGTACAGCCCCCCGCCACCCCCGTACAGCCCCCCGCACCCCCGTACAGCCCCCCGCCACCCCCGTACAGCCCCCCGCCACCCCCGTACAGCCCCCCGCCACCCCCGTACAGCCCCCCGCCACCCCCGTACAGCCCCCCGCCACCCCCGTACAGCCCCCCCGCCACCCCCGTACAGCCCCCCGCCACCCCCGTACAGACGGCACCTCATTCGGAGGTGCCGTGTGACCGCGGCGGCCGGAAACGCGTTTCCGGCGCCTTTAAACACCAAAACGGCGTGCGGCGGTCCGATTCGGAGCAAACGTGCTCCGAACGACCTGAAACCGCACGGGAACATCCGGGGCGTGAATTGTGAAATGGTCGGCCAGACGGCACCTCATTCGGAGGTGCCGTGTGACCGTGGCGGCCGGAAACGCGTTTCCGGCGCCATTAAACACCAAAACGGCGTGCGGCGGTCTGATTCGGAGCAAACGTGTTCCGAACGACCTGAAACCGCACGGGAACGATAGAAATATTATTCCTGAGATGCAGGAGGAGGCCGCACGTCCATCGGACGTGCGGTTCGCGCGGCACGTCCGATTGTGCCGTTTTCAGCAGCGCGGCGCGCGCTGAAATGGCGCGTTGGGGGGTCAAAACCACCCGAACGACCTCCGAATGCCACGAAACCGTACGACAACATCCGGGGCGTGAATTGTGAAATGGTCGGCCAGACGGCACCTCATTCGGAGGTGCCGTGTGACCGCGGCGGCCGGAAACGCGTTTCCGGCGCCATTAAACACCAAAACGGCGTGCGGCGGTCCCGTTCGGAGCAAACGTGCTCCGAACGACCTGAAACCGCACGGGAACGATAGAAATATTATTCCTGAGATGCAGGAGGAGGCCGCACGTCCATCGGACGTGCGGTTCGCGCGGCACGTCCGATTGTGCCGTTTTCAGCAGCGCGGCGCGCGCTGAAATGGCGCGTTGGGGGGTCAAAACCACCCGAACGACCTCCGAATGCCACGAAACCGTACGACAACATCCGGGGCGTGAATTGTGAAATGGTCGGCCAGACGGAACCTCATTCGGAGGTGCCGTGTGACCGCGGCGGCCGGAAACGCGTTTCCGGCGCCATTAAACACCAAAACGGCGTGCGGCGGTCCGATTCGGAGCAAACGTGTTCCGAACGACCTGAAACCGCACGGGAACGATAGAAATATTATTCCTGAGATGCAGGAGGAGGCCGCACGTCCATCGGACGTGCGGTTCGCGCGGCACGTCCGATTGTGCCGTTTTCAGCAGCGCGGCGCGCGCTGAAATGGCGCGTTGGGGGGTCAAAACCACCCGAACGACCTCCGAATGCCACGAAACCGTACGACAACATCCGGTGCGTGAATTGTGAAATGGTCGGCCAGACGGCACCTCATTCGGAGGTGCCGTGTGACCGTGGCGGCCGGAAACGCGTTTCCGGCGCCATTAAACACCAAAACGGCGTTCGGCGGTCCGATTCGGAGCAAACGTGTTCCGAACGACCTGAAACCGCACGGGAACGATAGAAATATTATTCCTGAGATGCAGGAGGAGGCCGCACGTCCATCGGACGTGCGGTTCGCGCGGCACGTCCGATTGTGCCGTTTTCAGCAGCGCGGCGCGCGCTGAAATGGCGCGTTGGGGGGTCAAAACCACCCGAACGACCTCGGAATGCCACGAAACCGTACGACAACATCCGGGGCGTGAATTGTGAAATGGTCGGCCAGACGGCACCTCATTCGGAGGTGCCGTGTGACCGCGGCGGCCGGAAACGCGTTTCCGGCGCCATTAAACACCAAAACGGCGTGCGGCGGTCCGATTCGGAGCAAACGTGCTCCGAACGACCTGAAACCGCACGGGAACGATAGAAATATTATTCCTGAGATGCAGGAGGAGGCCGCACGTCCATCGGACGTGCGGTTCGCGCGGCACGTCCGATTGTGCCGTTTTCAGCAGCGCGGCGCGCGCTGAAATGGCGCGTTGGGGGGTCAAAACCACCCGAACGACCTCCGAATGCCACGAAACCGTACGACAACATCCGGTGCGTGAATTGTGAAATGGTCGGCCAGACGGCACCTCATTCGGAGGTGCCGTGTGACCGCGGCGGCCGGAAACGCGTTTCCGGCGCCATTAAACACCAAAACGGCGTGCGGCGGTCCCGTTCGGAGCAAACGTGCTCCGAACGACCTGAAACCGCACGGGAACGATAGAAATATTATTCCTGAGATGCAGGAGGAGGCCGCACGTCCATCGGACGTGCGGTTCGCGCGGCACGTCCGATTGTGCCGTTTTCAGCAGCGCGGCGCGCGCTGAAATGGCGCGTTGGGGGGTCAAAACCACCCGAACGACCTCCGAACGACCTGAAACCGCACGACAACATCCGGTGCGTGAATTGTGAAATGGTCGGCCAGACGGCACCTCATTCGGAGGTGCCGTGTGACCGCGGCGGCCGGAAACGCGTTTCCGGCGCCATTAAACACCAAAACGGCGTGCGGCGGTCCGATTCGGAGCAAACGTGCTCCGAACGACCTGAAACCGCACGGGAACGATAGAAATATTATTCCTGAGATGCAGGAGGAGGCCGCACGTCCATCGGACGTGCGGTTCGCGCGGCACGTCCGATTGTGCCGTTTTCAGCAGCGCGGCGCGCGCTGAAATGGCGCGTTGGGGGGTCAAAACCACCCGAACGACCTCCGAATGCCACGAAACCGTACGACAACATCCGGTGCGTGAATTGTGAAATGGTCGGCCAGACGGCACCTCATTCGGAGGTGCCGTGTGACCGCGGCGGCCGGAAACGCGTTTCCGGCGCCATTAAACACCAAAACGGCGTGCGGCGGTCCGATTCGGAGCAAACGTGCTCCGAACGACCTGAAACCGCACGGGAACGATAGAAATATTATTCCTGAGATGCAGGAGGAGGCCGCACGTCCATCGGACGTGCGGTTCACGCGGCACGTCCGATTGTGCCGTTTTCAGCAGCGCGGCGCGCGCTGAAATGGGGCGTTGGGGGGTCAAAACCACCCGAACGACCTCCGAATGCCACGAAACCGTACGACAACATCCGGGGCGTGAATTGTGAAATGGTCGGCCAGACGGCACCTCATTCGGAGGTGCCGTGTGACCGCGGCGGCCGGAAACGCGTTTCCGGCGCCATTAAACACCAAAACGGCGTGCGGCGGTCCGATTCGGAGCAAACGTGCTCCGAACGACCTGAAACCGCACGGGAACGATAGAAATATTATTCCTGAGATGCAGGAGGAGGCCGCACGTCCATCGGACGTGCGGTTCGCGCGGCACGTCCGATTGTGCCGTTTTCAGCAGCGCGGCGCGCGCTGAAATGGCACGTTGGGGGGTCAAAACCACCCGAACGACCTCCGAATGCCACGAAACCGTACGACAACATCCGGGGCGTGAATTGTGAAATGGTCGGCCAGACGGAACCTCATTCGGAGGTGCCGTGTGACCGTGTCGGCCGGAAACGCGTTTCCGGCGCCATTAAACACCAAAACGGCGTGCGGCGGTCCGATTCGGAGCAAACGTGTTCCGAACGACCTGAAACCGCACGGGAACGATAGAAATATTATTCCTGAGATGCAGGAGGAGGCCGCACGTCCATCGGACGTGCGGTTCGCGCGGCACGTCCGATTGTGCCGTTTTCAGCAGCGCGGCGCGCGCTGAAATGGCGCGTTGGGGGGTCAAAACCACCCGAACGACCTCCGAAGGCCACGAAACCGTACGACAACATCCGGGGCGTGAATTGTGAAATGGTCGGCCAGACGGCACCTCATTCGGAGGTGCCGTGTGACCGCGGCGGCCGGAAACGCGTTTCCGGCGCCATTAAACACCAAAACGGCGTGCGGCGGTCCGATTCGGAGCAAACGTGCTCCGAACGACCTGAAACCGCACGGGAACGATAGAAATATTATTCCTGAGATGCAGGAGGAGGCCGCACGTCCATCGGACGTGCGGTTCGCGCGGCACGTCCGATTGTGCCGTATTCAGCAGCGCGGCGCGCGCTGAAAGGGCGCGTTGGGGGGTCAAAACCACCCGAACGACCTCCGAATGCCACGAAACCGGACGACAACATCCGGGGCGTGAATTGTGAAATGGTCGGCCAGACGGCACCTCATTCGGAGGTGCCGTGTGACCGCGGCGGCCGGAAACAAAACGGCGTGCGGCGGTCCGATTCGGAGCAAACGTGCTCCGAACGACCTGAAATATATTATATATATATAATATTTAAAATATATTATATAGAGAATATTTAAATTATTATAACACAATGATTTGATATTATATATGTATTAAATATGTATTAAAACATTTCAAATATATAATATATATATATATATATATATATATTTAAAATATTGTATTTAATAGTATATATATGAATATTTTTACATAAATATATATATATATTTATATTGAATTCAATAAAAATTTTTTAAAAAAATTTTTTTTTTTTGAATAGCGACCGCCATAGGCGGTCGCTATAGGGTGCCATGCCGGCCCACTATAGCGACCGCCATTGGCGGTCGCTATAGGGTGCCCGGCAGGGGGCCTTCAGCGACCGCCAAGCGGTCGCTGAAGGCCGAACTGACGGCCTTCTATAGCGACCGCCATTGGCGGTCGCTAAAGCCCTCTAGCGACGGGGCAACAGCGACCGCCAATGGCGGTCGCTGCGCGGCCGCTAAAGACCTTTAGCGACCGCCAATGGCGGTCGCTAATTGTCTTATTTTTAGTAGTGTAGGGATATCCAACATGTTTTTACTAGAGGGACTTCCCTAGGGAAAAATTATCCAAATTGGAATCCTTAACCATTTCACCTTCATGGAACAAAAATCACCACAATGGTCAGATTCCACACCCATAGTAGAAACACAACCTAAGCCAGGATTTACAAAATGGTGTCCACCAAGGTTTAGTGAAGAATACGGAGGAAAATACATCCCTATCTGACCATATCCTTTCCAAAAAATTGACAAAATTGATCCAATACATCTCAAAACATCAAAATTAAAGAAAAAATACTAGTTGTGTCACATTCTACTTTCCATTAGGAATTTCTTCATCACAATACTAGCGGTTGGTGGTGTTTATAAAAAATCTAGGGTTTCTAGTGTAGAATAATGATCTCCCATTTTAAATTTTCATATTTTCTCAAAAATGATACTATAATAGACTAACTGATGTTTCATGATTACATATAAAGAGTTTATGATGACCTTCCCATGATACAATACATGTAGGGAGCTTTATTGGATATATTACTCAAGATCAACAAGATCCCAACCAAATATGAAATAAATATCAGCTAACACTATGGGGTAACAACCCAACCCTATGCTAGTGATAATTTCCCAATCCCAAGAATAACAAAATAATATATAATGTCCCTTTTTAACGAATATTTAACAAAATGGAAATTGAAATTAGAAAACTAGATGTTGACATGGATGATCATACATTGCTCTAAATATGGAGATATGATGCGTCATAGGGAAACCAACAATAAGGAAAATAATTTAACTATAATATTTTTGGAAATAAGTACCCTAAAAACTATAACACATCAAGTTAGAAATAATCACTACAATTTCTACACGCATCCTCTCCCATCTTGAATTTTAATTAAATACACCAATATGATGAGTTTCTCATTTACCAAATTGATAACATTAAGGATCAAATTCATTTAGGATAATCAGGTGAAAAGATCCACAAGAAATCACCCCCATAGCTAAAACTTTATATTAAAAAGTCCAAATTCACATTTATTGGTGTTACATATCCAATAATCCATGTAACATCCCAATATCAGAACCCAAAAACTAGTAGAAACTATTATGAAACACGGTGGAATAAAAATTGGATCCCAAAACAGAAGTGATATTAGTTATGTTCTTTCATCCCTTCAAAGGATCCTCACCATTAAGGTTAGAACTAATAGTAATAAAATTACAATTTGACCCCTAAACCTCCCTATATGTGGAAAAACCAATTCATGAATGATATCCAAATGAAGGAAAATAATAAAATCATCCTAGAATATACAACCCAAGTTCATGTAAGTGATTTAATCTATGAATAATCAATGCTCATTTATTCCACTAACCTATCACCTAGAGACATTTGAGTTAAGACATCATAAAAAAATTGATAATAAAAGGCCATACATAGTCATATATTTCATTATAGATACAAGAAATGAGAAAATATGTATAAGGATTTTTTTAAAACCACTAAGCACAAATGTTATGATTCCCTGAGTTTTATTGAAGGGATACCATTAAAAAATTCTAAGAAAACTGTTTACACATTTCCAAATAAAGGGATATTACCATTTACTCAACCATACCCTAGAAACAAAAAAGGTGGTTACGCATACAAAAAAATACACCCAATGAACCAATAATATAGATTTTCATGAAATATAAGGGACATACATATATCCTTACTAGAAACCACAATATGGTCTCTGAATCACCATATTAGTGTTAGTTTGTCATAAGAATAGTTACCCATCAACTTTTATTCCAAAGTGAACCCTAATAAAAACCTGATGATATTTTATTGATAGCCTCTCCATATCCATCTCCACTTCCTATTACCTACACCTAAATGACAATTATAATGAAAATTAAATACTGGTTTTTGTTTAAATTTAAACTTAAAACCAATAAAGTTTTGTATACTAAATGATTTTGATGTTATGTGATTTATATTCTCACTAACCTCCATCAATGTAGTATCACAATGGATAAATCTAGTCATCTTATGATATAATTTAATTGATGCTTTCTTCAGAGAAAAGACCTTTGAATCTTGTATATTTATAAAAGCCTCATGTTTTTGAATTGTTCTTTTCATTGTAACAAACTCCCTTTGAGCATCTTGAGGTAGGGAGTAAATACAACCAGGAGGATATGCGGCTAAAATCTCTAGTGTCCTATCAAAGACCGTAGATGGTAGTGGTCCAAAACTCATCCCACACACTCAACTAGGATTACCCTTCCCAAGGAATTGACCAACTAGATTATCTTGGGATACTGAGAAGGACTGCATAGGATTGGAAACCCATAGTTCTTTAATGTTTACCTATAAATCAGATAACAGTCAAATTTGAAGTAATACATATTAACATAGTGAAAATAGATAATTATTTATTACAATGAAAAAGGAATTCATACCCCAACTTCCATGGCAGGCTCATTAACATAGCTCCCATAAAATTTGGTATGAGCATCCAACCACATTTCTATTCAAGAGACTTATTTCCCCAAATTATTTGACTACAGTAAACAAATATAAATAAATAATTTAATATATGAAATAGATAGTGTTATAATATAAATATTTAATCTAATTATAATATCACCAGAGTTGATATATTTCTATAAAAACCCTTTTACCTAGCAGTGCGAGGGTTGATTTGTTTAGCATGACTTGATGAATTTTTCTTTGAAACATCCAGAAAGATATAACTTTTAATTTAATAGTAATGTATGAAATGCCATCTCTTTGTTATATGCCTGTATATATGTAAAATGAGGTTAATATAATGATATATATTACAATACCATGTGTGTAACACTCGAGAAGTTTATGAGAAATATTTTGTTTCTATGATATATAAATCATAAAATGAATCTTTCACTACACACAACACTGTCTTGGCTTGCTTTACACGCAACTGCGGCCTTCCTCGATAGCTTGCG
Organism: Viscum album; assembly: GCA_963277665.1. Classification (NCBI taxonomy): domain Eukaryota; kingdom Viridiplantae; phylum Streptophyta; class Magnoliopsida; order Santalales; family Viscaceae; genus Viscum; species Viscum album. Next base: position 1,814,189,792 of record OY728135.1, on the reverse strand, counting down.
TCGTACGCAATAACCGAGTTTCACTAAACAACGACATATTATAATATTAGCCGTTATGAATAGTATTAATTGAATTTTTAATTTTATAACATTTTAATTCATCATATACATTTTCTATAATGGGGTATGAAAACAAAATCAGTTTTTTGGATAAAAGAAGTATTTTTTAAAAAAATGCAGTTTTACCGCCTTTTGATGACGCACCCACATTAAATCTAGTTTTTGACAAGATTATAAGTTCAATTTGACAAAATAAAATTCTTCTTTAGAATCAAGATATAAAAATTTACTTTGGATAAATTTTTCATATTATTCTGATAACTTTCATATTTTAATGAATAGTAAAAACACGCTATATTTTAATTAAAAACAACTTTTTTCATCGCAATACGTTATATGGTTAAATTATAATATTGAATTATTTTAAAGTATAAATATAATATATTTTTACCATTTAATATAATGTATGTCATTAGCATTAATTTTACATTGAATTCATAGGTAAAAACATTTCAATATTTGGCAATGTTTTAACTTTTAACACTCGTTTGCTTAACAACGGGATTAATTTTAAATTAATTACAACAAATTCTGTGTTTTGAATTTTGAAAAATGGATTCCATATTTGGAATCATTGGGTCCAAATTATGTTAATAGGTTACTTTTATTTTTTTTGATATTATGAATAGTAACTACGGTAATTTTTATTTACTACGGTTAAAGGTAAATAGGGTAATTCAAGGTTAAAAGAATATTATAATAATTCAAAATTAACTTGACACTTGTACTAACCTTATTGTATGAGTATTGTACGACCATGGTAATTCTTGGGTCGATTTTGGAACCCCATTCACCCACTTGGTATTGACAATGACAATTTGGATTAATTAATTTAACGTAAAGACAAAATTGACATTAACAAAAATATTTTAGTAATTAATTTTTATAAGGGGTTATATAAATGGTATTTTAGACTATGAATATTAATTGGAAAGATAAAAATATTTCCAACATAATGATAGTTTGTTTATAATTTTTAGACACCAAATAAATAAAATTATTTATGACACAATAATGATGAAGTATTTACATCATTAATAAATGATTTATATAAATAAGATTATAATGATTAAAATATTTTCCAAAACATGTCCAATTATGATTGGATGATTTTATTTCTACCATGAGTCATCTTATCTTCATCTTTAATGATTTTTGGACCTTTTTAAACCGAAGATAAGTTTAAAATAAAATAATATTTCCACACTTTCCAAAGGTGCCCCTCTCCTCCCTTATAAAAGGGCACCTCCTCCCTCTCTTCCTCACACCAATTTGAGCCTTCAAGCTCAGCCAACCCCTGCCCATTTCACTTCCCCAATTCCTTAGAAACCTACTAGAGGTACTGGTCTTCTCAAAAGACCAACTCTAGTGCCTTAAGATAATGTTTAAAGGAGGCACTTCGAGAAAGAGGTAATACCTTCTACCATTTTCTTCAAGTTCCACTCTTCTTCTACTCCCTCATATTTAGTTGTTTCATTATGAGGTAATAACATCAGTATCCCTCATATACTGATATGTTATTATAAATATGAAACAACCCTATTTCACCTCTTATCCATCCTACGGAAAATGAAATCACCGCGCGTGCGTACGTGCGGAATACTGTCTCCACACCGTGGTGTAATCTGTTTTCCATCACCACCTTACTTGGATGGGTATAATGGTGCAAATAAATATATATATATGATTATTGTAAATTGTTTTTGATTCTTAAATAGTATACATACACTCCAATAAAATTCCACAATCATGGGAACAATATCATCGCTCATGCGTACGTACAGAATACCGTCTCCACGATGTGATGCGATTCGTTCTACATGATCTTCATTGCATAATGATTATATAAATGAATTGAATGAATAAATATGATATATAGTACACTAATACCATTCTGGAAATGAGTTATCTATAACCTAAAGAGAATAATAAGAATTTATTCAACAAAACACTCATAAGAACAAAAAGTAATAAACACCCGAATAACAAGTAATAATGAAATATTACTAATAAGAAGCTAAGAATATGACCATATATGATATCATAACAATAAGTATGATTCTGTAATAAGTCAATAACATTATTTAAATCATTATACAGGAGTTTCGGACACTTACGAAGCAAATCGGACCGAAGGTAAGGGAAATATCACAATCTCATTTTTGTCTGAGATTGTTTATACTTTGGTATTTACTAGGGTGTATTTTATCATCCACATCCATGTTTCCTCAATATGTAATATTTATATCCTTCACAATAGTTTATATCAAATTTTACCCTTCGGTAAGTTTTTAGTAATAGATATGAAAGGAATATTTTGTCGTTTTTCGTACGAGGTACTTTCTGACTTTTCTGACAAAAGTACGAGAAAAATGTTTTTTTAACTTATACGGCATGAATGGATTTTTAAAACATTATTTCCAAGAAGATTACTTTACAAATTTTCACGTTTATTTTTAATCAAATTCTTTTAGTTTAGAATTGTATGACATGTTAAGAAAGGAAAAGTGTTTTTGAAGTAGAAAGGATATTTTCCTCAAGAATGGAGTTCAAGTGTTTTATCAAAATTATTTTCCATCTAAGATAATAAAGGGTTCTGTTTCTATCCCTATTATTACATTGATTTGATTATGCTGTGATGGAATTATTTTTATGAATTCCTTTATCTTATATGAATTGTTTTATGATGTCATGATGTTTCAGATTCCCATTTTTATTACATGGGTTATGCTATGATGTATGGTTTATGATTTTGTGGCACAAATAAGAGTGGTATCATTATGAGATGGGTGGGACCTATATCTCCCACAAATGCATTGGGTAAATATTTTATATCTCATGATATAGACATGGATGGAACGGCAGGTTAAACCGGTTCAGTGAAATAGGACTGAAACGAGGAGTGAACTCGGTTCAGAAATGGAATTTGTCCACTAAGATAGTCTTGGAAATGAGTCTTGACTAATAAGAAATGATTCTCTATGATTATGTGTGTATGCCACAACGTTTGATGTTTTAAGTTATGATTATTGGGATTACATTTCACTACCATGATTTATCCCATGTTATGAAATTATGATCTCTTTTGCAGGGTAAGATTTCCAAAATGATATGTTCTTATGAATTTGATGTAATTGATATTTCTTTTGTTTACCCTTATTGAGCATTTGAGCTCACCCTTTTGTATGTTTTCTTTCCCTAGGTTAGGAAGAAGGGTATTAAGTAAGATATTCCAAAAAGGGACTATAGATATGATGAAATAAATGTGAGTCAATGTAGATTCTTTATGAACCAGTTGTTTATGTTTCCCAGTTTCTAAAGACACTATACCTATACGGTCCTTTCATGGTTTTGTTATATGTTGTAATAAGTATGTTTCAATTTTAAAGTATTAACCATGTATGTAATATATGGGTCGTTATAGTTGGTATCAGAGGAAAGGTATAGTCAACCTTTGGAAACTAGGATATGAAAGCCTTAGTAAAGAACCTAAGGATATGTCTAAGCATAGAACACTATCTTCGTGTTTTAGAAAAGGCCATGAACAACCTATGATAAGACCTTAAGTGTGAAATTTTATTCTTGATTATGTGGTTTTCCTATTATAATTTGTGTTTCTCACACTATTCTTCTTGGTTTTAGTCAATGGATGGAACCCGAAGAAACCGTGTTAATGCGGAATGCGACGAGCAATGCAATGATTGTCCCCATGAACAACCAAACGTTATGGGAGATGGAATGAAAAATCTTGTATCCATGCTCACACAACTTTCTCAAGCTATGAATCATGCAGGACTTCCAAATGAGCAAAGGAAGGAGCAACATTCTGTTGAATCCTTCATGAGGCAGCGTCCACCTTCATTCAGCGGGTCATCTGATCCATTAGTGGCTGAACAATGGATCAGTACCACTGAAAAGATATTTTCAGTTCTTCAATGTTCTGAACATGATAAATTCATCTTAGTAGTGTATCATTTGGAAGGTGATTCTTATCAATGGTGGAATCTTATTAAGAATATGAGGCAAAGGGATGAAATTGAGTCCATGGAATGGGACGAGTTCAAGAACTTATTTTTCAATATGTATTTCCCTCATATTCTTCGAACAAAGATGGAGAAGAAGTTTCTTGAACTAAAGAAAAAGGATGATGAATCCGTGGGTACCTATGAAGTAAATTTTACAAGACTTGCAAGGTACATTTCCGGAATTATTATCCAACCTAAGAGTAAGATAAATCGATTCTTTAGTGGCTTGAAACCAAGTCTTTGAAGGGCGTTAGCCATAAGGGACTTCAATAGCTACGAGAAAATTGTTCGATGTGCTCTCAAGGTTGAGATGGAGATTGGTGTAACCCATCAGTCACATGGGTTTGATAAGAAGAGGAAAATGAAATTCAAAAGAAAATCTAAAGATCACACTGAAAAGAAGATGATTTTTCCCTTATACTCAAAGTGTGGAAAGAAACATGGAGGAAATTGTCTTAAGGGGACAAGCAAATGTTATAAGTGTGGAAAAGAAGGTCATCAGGCAATTGATTGTCGAAATAATGGGAAGAAGATGTCTAATGATGCAAACAAAGAACGGGATGTACAGAATGAACTAACTACACTTCAATGTTTCAAGTGCAAGGAGATGGTGCATTACGCCAATAAATGCCCAAATCCAAGGGTTGATGATGATAATCGATGTCAACATACTCTTAAGGCCAAAGACAAAGGAATGTCACATGCAATTACTATCAGCGATGTGGAGTACGACAACGAAGTGGTGAGAGGTACACTTACCATCCACTCTAAAGTACCAAATGTTTTATTTGATTCTGCATCCACCCACTCTTTTATTTCTGAAGAAGTTTCTAAGGGTATCACCGTATTACCTCAACAATTAGATGATGTGTTGGATGTGACAACTCATAATGGCACAACGGTCGCATCAAAAGTTTATAATTATTCTCTGATTGAAGTTTGTGAGAATGTGCTTCCTGCAAATCTTGTGATCCTTCCTATAGTGGAATTTGATGTGATTCTTGGCATGGATTGGATTTCTTTATATGGAGCTCATATCAATTTCCAAAGAAGGGAAGTCACATTTCATATTCCAGATCAATCTATGATCATCTATCGATGCAAGGATGAACATATCCTTCCAGTGGAAATTTCTTCCATCTTATGGGTCTTCATTCCACTAAATGAAGGTTATTTATCTGTAATGGCTGGTGAGAAACTCACAATTAAGAATATTACCATTGTACGGGAGTTTGACGATGTCTTTCCGGAGGAATTGCTAGGTCTTCCACCATACCGTGAAGTTGAGTTTTAAATAGAACACGTACTGGGTGCTTTTCCTATTTCAAAGACGCCTTATAGAATGGCCCCAATTGAGTTGCAGGAATTGAAGAAGCAACTCCAAGAGAATATTGATAAAGAATTCATACGCCCTAGTGCGTCACCTTGGGGAGCACCTGTTCTATTTTTTAAGAAGAAATACGGATCAATGAGACTCTGCATTGATTATCGAGAACTTAACAATATCACTATCAAGAACAAATATCCTCTCCCATGCATTGATGACCTATTTGACCAACTACGCGAAGCTCAATACTTTTCCAAGATTGATCTTTATTTTGGGTATCATCAATTAAGGGTCAAAAGGGAGGATATACCAAAGACAAATTTCTGTACAAGGTATGGACACCATGAATTTATAGTGATGTCATTTGGTCTTTCTAATGCCCCTGCTATCTTCATGGATCTGATTAATAGAGTCTTTAGAGACTATCTTGATCAGTTTGTAGTAGTCTTTATAGATGATATTCTTTTATATTCAAAGAGAAAGGAAGAACATGAAGATCACTTGATAATTGTATTAAAGACCCCAAGAAAGGAGAAGCTTTATGCCAAATTTACCCAGTGTGAATTTTGGCTTCAAAAAGTTGCATTTTTGGGTCACATAATCTCAAAAGAGGGGATATCTGTGGATCCAGCAAAAACAGAGGTTATCGAAAGATGGTCGAGACCAACAATAGTAACTGAGATCCGAAGTTTTCTTGGTTTGGCTGGATATTATCGACATTTTGTGAGAGTTTTTTCACGATTATCTAATCCACTCACCAAGTTGACTCGGAAAGGAGTTAAGTTTGTTTGGACAGAAGAATGTGAAGAGAATTTCAAGGAGTTGAAAAGAAGGTTAGCCAGTGCACCTGTGCTCACACTACCTTGTAGTGGAGAAAGGTTTGTGATCTACAGTGATGCATCCATGATGGGGCTAGGATGTGTTCTCATGAAAAATGATATGGTGATAGATTATGCCTCACAACAGTTGAAAATCCATGAGAAAAATTACCCAACTCATGATTTGGAGTTAGCTGCGGTAATATTTGAATTAAATATTTGGAGGCATTATCTTTATGAAGAAAAGTGTGAAATTTATACTGACCATAAAAGTTTAAAGTATATTTTCACACAAAAGGAGCTGAATATGCACCAAAGAAGATAGTTGGAGCTGATTAAGGATTACGACTACTCAATCCATTACCACCCTTGGAAAGAAAACAAGGCGAAAGATGCATTAAGTCGACAAGACCATGCTAGCTTATCCATGATGAGGATCACAAAATATCCAATATTTATAGATTTACAAAGGATGGATATTGGAATTATAATGAAAGGGGAAAAATCGTATCTTTCTCAAATGAATGTTCAACCATCTATACATGTGAAGATTAAAGAGGCACAGAAAGAAGATGTCGAGTTACAAAAGAAGGTGAGAAATGTTCCTGAATTCAACCTTGATTGTGATGGGATAATAAAGTTCAGGAATCAGGTTTGTGTTCCTCCCATCCCTGAATTAAAGAAGGAGCTACTGGATGAGGCTCATAGTTCTTCATTCTCTATTCATCCTGGAAGCACAAAGATATATAGGGACCTGAAAGAGTACTTATGGTGGGATGGCATGAAAAGAGATGTTTCTGAATATGTCTCTCGATGATTGGTTTGTCAGAAAGATAAAGCTGAGAGACAAAAGTCTAAGGGGATGTTACAACCATTACCCATACCAGAATGGAAATGGGAAAACATCACTATGGACTTTGTCACTGGACTTCCTAAAACATCAAAAGGCAATAATGCTATCTGGGTCATAGTTGATTGTCTTACAAAGTCTGCACACTTCATTTCTATTAGAGAGGATTTCTATCTAGATCAGCTTTACAGGATTTATATAAAGGAAGTGGTAAGATTGCATGGAGTACCACTTTCTATTATATCTGATCGGGATCCGAGGTTTACCTCAAAGTTCTGGCGAAGTCTTCAGCATACTCTAGATACAGAGTTGAGTTTCAGCACTGCTTATCATCTTCAGATAGACGGTCAGTCTGAGAGGACAATTCAAACTCTAGAAGATATGTTGAGAGATTTCTCTATGGATTTCAAAGGTGGTTGGGATCAACACCTACCTTTGGGGGAATTTTCTTATAATAATAGCTTTCACTCCAGTATTCAGATGGCTCCTTATGAAGCTCTCTATGGAAAGAAATGCAGAACTCCAACTTGCTGGGATGAAGTTGGGGAAAGAAATCTATTAGGACCTGATCTCGTTGATGAAATGGAAGAAAAGGTCAGATCTATTCAACAACACATAAGAGTGGCTCAGAGTCGACAGAAAAGTTATGTCGACAACTGAAGAAAATACCTAGAGTTTGAAGTGGGTGATAAAGTGTTCTTACGAATATCTCTCTGGAAGAGGGTCATGAGATTTGGAAATAAGGGAAAGATGAGCCCTAGATATATCGGTCCTTTTGAAATTCTGGATCGTGTTGGGAAGATAGCTTACCGATTGGCGCTTCCACCGAATCTCTCTCAAGTTCACAATGTGTCCCATGTATCTCTCCTGAGAAAGTACATACCTGATCCTTCACATCTACTCTGCTCACAAGTTGTACGGCTGGAACAAGATCTTTCTTGTGAAGAACAGCCGATAGAGATTCTGGATCGTAGCAAAAAATTCTTACGGAACAAGACCACTCGCTTGGTGAAAGTTTTATGGAGGAACCACCAATTAGAATAAGCTACAAGTTAACTTGAGGGTATGATGAGGGAGAGGTATCCTCATCTGTTTGTTACGAAGTGACGAATTTTGAGGGAGAAATTCATTTTAAGGGGGGTAGAATGTAACACCCGAGACTTTTATGAGAAATATTTTGTTTCTATGATATATAAATCATCAAAGGAATCTTTCATTACACACAACACTAGCTCGACTTGCTTTACACGCAACCGCGACCTTCCTCGATAGCTTGCATCGTACGCAATAACTGAGTTTCACAAAACAACGATATATTATAAGATTAGTCGTTATGAATATTATTAACTGAATTTTGAATTTTTTAACATTTTAATTCATCTTATACATTTTCGAGAATGGGGTATGAAAACAAAATTAGTTTTTTGGATAAAAGAGGTATTTTTTAAAAAAATGCAGTTTTACCGCCTTTCGATGGAGCACCTACATTAAATATAGTTTTTTGACAAGTTTATAATTTCAATTTGACAATATAAAATTCTTCTTTAGAATCAAGATATAAAAATTTACTTTGGATAAATTTTTCATATTATTCTGATAACTTTCATATTTTAATGAATAGTAAAAACACACAATATTTTAATTAAAAACAACTTTTTTCATTGCAATACTTTATATGGTTAAATTATAATATTTAATGTTTTTAAAGTATAAATATAATATATTTTTACCATTTAATATAATTTATGTCATTATCATTAATTTTACGTTGAATTCATAGGTAAAAACATTTCAATCTTTGGCAATGTTTTAACTTTTTAAACCTGTTTGCTTAACAATGAGAATAATTTTAAATTAATTACTGGAACTTCTATGTTTTGAATTTTGAAAAATGGATTCCATATTTGGAATCAGTGGGTCCAAATTATGTTAATCGGTTACTTTTATTTTTTTGATATTATGAATAGTAACTACGGTAATTTTCATTTACTACGGTTAAAGGTAAATAGGGTAATTCAAGGTTAAAAGAATATTATAATAATTCAAAATTACCTTGACACTTGTCCTAACCTTATTGGATGAGTAGTGGCCGACGATGGGCATCCTTAGGTCAATTTTGGAACCCCATTGAGCCACTTGGTAGTGATAATGACAATTTGGATTAACTAATTAAATGTAAAGACAAAATTGACATTATCAAAAATATTTTAGTAATTAATTTTTATAAGGGGTTATATAAATGATATTTTCTACTATAAATATTAATTGTAAATCTAAAAATATTTCCAACATAATGATATTTGTTTTATTATTTTTAGACACCAAATAAATTAAATTATTTATGACACAATAATGATGAAGTATTTACCTCATTAATAAATGATTTAAATAAATAAGATTATAATGATTAAAATATTTTCCAACACATGTCCAATTCTGATTGGATTATTTTATTTCGACCATGATTCATCTTATCTTCATCTTTAATGATTTTTGGACCTTTTTAAACAGAAGATAAGTTTATAATAAAATAATATTTCCACACTTTCCAAAGGTGCCCCTTTCCTCCCTTATAAAAGGGCACCTCCTCCCTCTCTTCCTCACCCCAATTTGAGCCTTCATGCTCGGCCAACACCTGCCCATTTCACTTCCCCACATCCATAGAAACCTACTGGAGGTACTGGTCTTCTTAAAATACCAACTCTAGTGCCTTAATAGAAATTTTGATGGAGGCACTTCGAGAAAGAGGTAATACCTTCTACCATTTTCTTCAAGTTCCATTCTTCTTATACTCCCTCTTCTTTAGTTGTTTCATTATGAGGTAATAACATCAGTATCCCTCATATACTGATATATTATTATAAATATGAAACAACCCTATTTCACCTCTTATCCATCCTATGGAAAACAAAATCACCGCGCGTGCGTACGTACAAAATACCGTCTCCACGCCGTTGTGTAATCTGTTTTCCATCACCACCTTACTTGGATGGGTATAATGGTGAAAATAACTATATATGATTATTGTAAAGTTTTATTGATTCTGAAATAGTATACATACACTCCAATACAATTCCACAATCATGGGAACGATATCATCGCTCGTGCATCCGTATGGAATACCTTCTCCCCGATGTGATGCGATTCGTTCTACATGATCTTCATTGCATAATGATTATATAAATGAATTTAATGAATAAATATGATATATAGTACACTAATACCATTCTGGAAATGAGTTATCTATAACCAAAAGAGAAGAATAAGAATTTATTCAACAAAACACGCATAAGAACAAAAAGTAATAAACACCCGAATAACAAGTAATAATGAAATATTACTAATAAGAAGCTTCGAATATGACCATATACGATATCGTAACAATAAGAATGATTATGGAATAAGTCAAAAACATTATTTAAATCATTATACAGGAGGTTCGAACACTTACTAAGCAAATCGGATCTAAGGTAAGGGAAATATCACAATCTCATTTTTATCTGAGATTTTTATACTTTGGTATTTACTGGGGTGTATTTTATCATCCACATACATGTTTCATCAATATGTACTATTTATATCCTTTAAAATAGTTTATATTAAATTTTACCCTTTGGTGAGTTTTTAGTAAAATATATGAAAGGAATCTTTTTTCGTTTCTCATACGAGGTACTTTTTGACTTTTCCGACAAAAGTACGAGAAGAATGATTTTTTAACTTATACGGCATGAATGGATTTTTAAAACATTATTTCCAAGAAGCTTCCTTTACTAATTTTCAAGTTTATTTTTAATAAACTTCTTTTAGTTTAGAATTTTATGACATGTTAAGAAAGGAAAAGTGTTTTTGAAGTAGAAAGGATATTTTCCTCAAGAATGAAGTTCAAGTGTTTTATCAAAATTATTTTCCATCTAAGATAATAAAGGGTTCTGTTTCTATCCCTATTATTACATTGATTTGATTATGTTGTGATGGAATTATTTTTATGAATTCCTTCATCTTATATTAATTGTTTTATGATGTCTCGATGTTTAAGATTCCAATATTTAGTACATGGGTTATGCTATGATGTATGGTTTATGATTTTGTGGCACACATAAGAATGGTATAATTATGAGATGGGTGGGACCTATATCTCCCTCCAATGCATTGGGTAAAGATTTTATATCTCATGATATAGACATGGCTGGAAAGACAGGTTAAACCGGTTCAGTGAAACAGGACTGAAATGAGGAGTGAACTCGGTTCATAAATGGACTTCGTTCACTAAGATAGTCTTGGAAATGAGTCTTGACTAACAAGAAATGATTCTCTACGATTATGTGTGTATTCCACAAAGTTTCATGTTTTAAGTTATGATTATTGGGATTACATTTCACTACCATGATTTATCCCATGTTATGAAATTATGATCTCTTTTGTAGGGTAAGATTTCTAAAATGATATGTTTTTATGAATTTGATGTAATTGATATTTCTTTTGTTTACCCTTACTAAGAATTTGAGCTCACCCTTTTTTATGTTTTATTTCCCCAGGTCAGGAAGAAGGGTATTAAGTAAGATATGACAAAAATGGACTCTAGATATGATGAAATAAATGGGATTCAGTGTAGATGCTTTTTGAACCAGTGGTTTATGTTTCACAGTTTCGAAAGACACTATACCTATACGGTCCTTTCATGGTTTTGTTATATGTTGTAATAAGTATGCTTCAATTTTGAAGTATTAACCATGTATGTAATATATGGGTCATTATAATGTGATTCTCATGACAATGGATAATAATAAAAAACTTTCATTACTAATTAGGTACCCCTTCATATACCTTATCATACAGTTGTTGAGTTCTCAAAGAAGTATCATTGAATTAATTCCATAATCTCCATTTAAAATCCTTCCATTTCATACCCAAATTTTCCAATATTCACTTTCATACTATATGTTCAGCAAAGGTAATGTGGAATAATATATATACAAAGAGATTCATTTTTATAATATTATAATTTAATAAAATAATTATATTCAATTACACCATATTGTATTGAAATTACCATTATATATGAATAAAAGAATTAATTTTTCTAAGATCGAGTCACATACCTCCAATCAACATAGGTAATCATAAGGGTAACTGGATCCACAACTATCTAGCCTAGAATTTGGCTATATAATCTTAAGACATCATCCATAGGGACCCAATAATAGTCAAATGGGTCAACGATATTCAATCCATTTATATTATGAACATCTAAACTATACATATTTCTATCCATAGTAACATTTTTTCATATTTTATAAAAAAATAGTCAGTAGTATAAAATAGTGCAACAACATTATTCACATTAAAATATGTTCCTATAACTATAAACCTCTAATATCCTCAAAAATAAATAGGAGTTCCCACCTGATCCTTCATTCCCAAACCTACTAAATGGGAGAGATTGATGTTTGAGATGATAAAGGGATGTTATCGAAGGTTTTTCCAAATGATGAAAGAATGGAGGGTGTGAGATACGATGAAGGGAGAATATGATGGGTGTATCAGATTATGTAGGGAGGGAGACAGATGGACCGTCATCTATTGGTGTATTCAAGGGAATATTGAATGGGAGTTTACTAGGATCATTGAAACACTTCATCTTTGTAATTCCTATCATTTAATCAAATAAAACTAACTTCATAACATAAATTTCCAAAAATTCAAGCCGAAAAAATTAGAAATGATAATAGATTCACAATAGTGAAAAAAAATATACAGATCTATGATAATGAATAAACTCACATATAATATAAGTGGTTGAGAAATTAATGGATGAAGATACATACAATCATTATTTCCTTCAGACATTTCATTTTCCAACTCTACAATAAGTTAACAAACTTCATACACCCACGAAAGACTAATATTTTCAATATCATGGTGGAAAAATAAGTTTGTTTCTCTCTATTTATGGGATTAAATGTCAAAGGTCAAATCATCCACTTAATCACCCATATCATACAAGTATCTTTGTTTGATGTGAACAACTACACTCCACCGTTAATCCACAACATCTTCTAAATAATATAGAATTTTCTATTGCGATGATAAGTTATACGTATCATATAATTCATGGTCACTGACATCCATAGAGAAGCTCACATAAGTAAATTGTAAGGAATATATTTTAGTAACTCTTTTAATATCAATCCACTTTAATTTGACTATAAAACTAAAAAATGACCTTCATAGTTTAATTTGATAATATCAGAAATATTTACATAGTATCCCAATTCTGAAACCATAAATATAACATTATTCTGTGTTTTCAAACCCTCTTCCTAATTGACTGTACAAAATTTAAATTCATTCACATTGTAATTGTCGGACTTTCTAGCGTGTTTTTAGGTGCCTCGAGCCAGAAACATAAAATCTTATAATAACTTAGTTGGAGTTTCAATGTTCATGATGTATATAAAGTAATATATATTATTAGATTTACAACATATATATTACATCCATATATTTGTATTGATTTCAATATTTATGAACTTACATGACATTCAAACCATTCTACAAGATCTTTATTAACATATATTTTAAAATCTTTCTCATTTTGTGTTTAGTCTCTAATTCGTCTATTTTTATGAATCCTGATCTCTTTAACAAATGGATCTTTAGTATATCTATTCATCCACACATATATATATACATATAATAATTCCATTTCGATCAGTGTAACACTTGATCTCCCCCCGACTGATCGGATAATAGTAGGAATGATTTTCGATTTACCATATAGTTGATATTGACTCGATGTGTTGTCAAAACATCCAAATTAATTAAATATTTTTATTAATATCATCCAATTATCTATAAAAAATGTAAGATACTCATCTACCAAATATCTATCATAAATAGAGCTTTAATATTGAACTTTATTTTACACATATGATATCAATTGATCAAGATATCTATTAAATAAAATAAATAAAACATAATTATTTATTTAATGATTCACTAATTTTTTTTACCTAAAATGAAAAACATATAAATAAAGTACCTCTTAGTAAGATGCATCCTTCAATAATTTATGGGACATTTTAATTTAGTTCCCTCACCCAAATTCATAGTTAAATGAATCATGATAGTAAGAAATAATGGAGGAAAGATCATATCCACTGCGTAATGTGTCAATAAAAATATCTCCTAATGTTTATCAAGATCATATGGTTTTAGAGTTTTCTCACATTCTTTTGGATAATGTGAAAAATTATAGTACAATAGTAGTAACCTTTTAGGTAACAATGTACGCAACACCAATTCTATTAACAACTGTAACAAAATATGAGAATCATGACTTCTCAATCCATGTAACCCCTGATTATTTAAGTAAAAAAACCTTGATATGATATTTGAATACCCATTACATACCATAAATTTTTTTAAAATTTGAAAGAATGTATCTTTATCCATATTTTTCATTAAAAATATTGTCAGATCATACTTTTAATTTTCATCTGGATAGAGAGCATTCTTTACGCTCGTTGTTTGTAAGTCCTTCCAAGCATTAAGATGGTCCTTTAATTTTCCATTCTCATTAGGAAATGTGAAGATAAAATTTTCACAAACATTATTCTTAATATTGATAACATCACTATTATGCCACAACAAATTAAAATGTCAATAAATATTTTTGAAGAATATACCTTTTTTCTTCCATTGTTGCATTCTGATTTCACTTGAAGATTCACTTCGAACTCGTTTCCCTCTATCATTTAAATAATGCACCTTCCCAAATTCTATTTCAACATTTCCAAGTTTTTCTAATATTTAATAATAATTCAAAAAAATTTGGAGGGGGACTACTATCAACAGAACAATTTAATTTTGACTTGTTCAACTAAAATCTATGATATGCATCAAGAAATATTTGATGACACAAGAAACACAATTTTTAACTATAAGGTAGTCAATAGAGATCAAAACTGAAGTTAAAAATAGGACAAGCTAAACCAGTTTAATTGTTCCAAACAGATAAGTACCCATGTGCATGGAAATCGCTAATGGTCCACATTAGTGCATAATTCATTTTCAACATTGTTATAGAAGATGAATCATATGTATAAATACCATTTCTCCATAAATCCATTAATTATTCAATTAGTTACTTCAAGTATACATAAATACCATTTCTAGGCATTTAATTTTTAATAATAATTATTTAAATGATAATAGATGTTTGTTTCATACATATCAATGATGGAAGATTGTAAGGGGTCAAAACAACTAGCCAAATGCTTTAACTAGTGCTCAAAGCCCCAAATGGGTTGAATCCATCAGAAACCAATCCCAATCAAAAATTCTTGTGATCATATGAGAAATATGGCTGTAATGAATCAAATATATTCCATGATTGGAAATCTATAGGATGTTTCATTAACACATCATTGTTATTATCCATAGAATTCCACTTCAAGTGCTCGACAGTTGTTGATGACATGAATAATATTTTTAATCGAAGATTTAAAGGGACGTTGTGAAAAACATTTCCATGTGTGTTATTTTTATTCTTATTCTTCATATTAAAATGTTTATTCAAACTTCCAAAATCACCCATTGAATTCCATCTAGAAGAAGAACATTTTTGATAATCATGTATACTGAATCCTCTCCCCAATAAAGAATACAATAATTAAGAAACTGCACATTTTTTAATTAAGAACAAGCTTGTTAAAAAAAATTTTATATCATAAAAGGAATCAAGGATCTTAGCTTCAGGAAATATATAATACAAAAATTCTATTATTATGTACATCACCTTATTATTAATTTTTTATAGGAATTTGATATGATATAACATAAATAGAAAAGATTGTTTCGAATATTTCAAACACCCGCTATACAGATATTGATTTCCATCAACATCAAAATCATGAAACACATTTTTGTACTCAGTGACATTTTCTCTTACATTAGTCTCCACAGAATCAAGAAGAAGATCCAATGAAATGTTATAATCATGATCTAGTTTTCTTATAGATCATAAAACATCACTTTGCATGTTACTATTTGTATCACCGTTATAAAGTTGTTTTGATATGTTTTGATGTTCATGTTATTACTTTGCAATGTAGAAATAATAATTTATAAGATTTTTCTTTTCATTTTCCATTGTCAGTGAATTTGGGATTTCATTCTATTGATTTACATCAGTATTCAAACTTGTTTTAATGTTTTATTCTCCATTAAAAATCCAACACAAATATTGAGAAGTGAATTACACCAGTATCAAATGTTCAAAAAAATTATATCTCTTTAATAATGTCACAACCATCTTTTTAAATTAATTTTTTTATTTTGTTATTTCATGGATTCGGGTTCTCATGCCACGGTCTGGGTTGGGTATCGGTTTAAATTATTTGACGTTTAATGATTTTACTAGGTTTTAGACCTGTGTGTGGTCACCACGCGGTTGGCAGTGGCCACGTAGCCGACCCAAATGTCATGCGATTTCTCATTATTATTATTATTATTATTATTATTATAATATTATTATTTTAATTATTATTATTATTTTTAGTATTGTTACTTTTATTATTATTATTATTTTTATGTAGTTGGGGTTTGGATTAGTGGTAAGTACCCCTTAATAATACATAAAAAATGGGGGATCAAAAACCATTGGGTGCAGGTATTGTAGTCGTACTGTAGCATACTATAGTAGAAGCAGCACTATAGCAATGGCGGGCACTAAAGCAGTGACATGACACTATAGCGGAGATAGGGTATTGTAGCAGCGGTGGGTATTGTGCGTGTTGTAGCAGCGCGGGTACTGTAGCAGTATTATTCACAGAATGGGATTTGGGCCAAAAAATTGGGCCTACGGGCCCTGTAATGGGTTAATTGTCCACCGGGTATTCGGGCTATGTAATGGGTCTCCCTCCACCCAGCTAAAGATGTCTTTGCTTTCCTTTAATAATAATTGAGGCTTCAACCCCAACCTTTTAAAAAATTATTATTATTTTTATCATAATAATAATAATAAATCATATTATTATTATTATTTATATTATTTATATTATTGTATTATTATTATTATTATAATTATAAAATGAAAAAAACCCTAGATACCTGGTCACCCCCCTTTCCCCCATCCACTGCGCGACACCCCTTCCCTCCACTATAGTTTTCCCTATGCAGTGCCACTCCGACCCAAACCCTAACTACTCCCGCTCAAGCTCATAGCCTCACCGCACTGCCGGTGTCCTCCCCTCCGCGCTTGATGCTCCTTACTCTGGACCCCGCCGACCTCACCCCCTTACCCCTTACCATATGGTGTAGCGGGACCTCTCCCATCCTTTAGTTGCCGCTCCTAGCCTTACCCCTCCCTGCTTGCTCCTGCCTGCCTCTCCCCCTTGTCGCACCACCATCAAGGTGCCCCATCCCCATCTGATGGAACAACCATCTCCTACATCTTCCTACCCCTCCCCGACCCTCTTCCCCAAGAAACTAGTAGCGGTGTGGACCCTCTTGCGCATTTAGAACTCTGGCTAGTCAACTCCCTTTCTCCAGCGGCCTCTTTGCACTACTCCGATGCCCTACCCACCCCTTGCATCGCTTCCTGGTTGCCACCCTCTAGCCTTCTCCTGGTAGTGAAATCCCCTTTCGTGGTATATTTATTTCTTTTTGGTGTCTTTCTAAAATTAACCAAAATTTAATACCTTGATTTGTAATTTTCACATTATTCTCATTGATTAGAGTGTGTGGTTAGTCTGCGGGGTGTGGTTCTACCTTTATTTAAGTTTCATTACTTTCGCACGTGTTTGAGGTAGGTGAATTCATGTGTTTCTCCTTTCTAAATAATTCCACAAATAATTTATTTCTTTTAATTAATTTTTCTATTAATGTGTTTTCCTCATTAATTATTATTTCAACTAGTTCTTGGATAGTGTGTTTTCTTGGTTAAATTTTCCAGAATTAGTTTTTTAAAATATTCTTGTGAGTTGGTACCATTAATTTTGTTGAACAAATTTCAGTTTTGATTTTAGAAGATAGAAATCTAGTGAATTGTATGGTCCTTTATCTTTGAAAATTTTTAGTAAACTGGTTGAGAAATTTGGTATCATTTCATGAATTGTGCGGGAGTTGAAAAACTTATTTTGTTAGGTCCTTGGTGTTCATTTTCTTTAAAAATAATATTTAAATTGTGTAATTGGTTGGAATCCTTATTTTGCTACTTAGAATTGTTTTCAATTGTTTAAATTATTTATTAAAAATGTGTAATTGATTGAAAATCATGTTTTGAAATAGTTTTGGTGTGTGTTTGATTAGATCATTTTATTGATTGGTAAGGTCATATCTTGAAATATGTGTTAAAATGTTTTGTAAAGGGTTTAATAATTTTAGGGGGGAATTCATGTTTTATTAAATGATGTGAACAGTTGGTTTTGGTTTTATACAGTCGGTGTTTGGTGGAAATGGATATGAGGTATTTCCTTGGTTGTTATTGTCTCATGGATGTGCTCATAAATGATAATAGAACCTTTGAAATGGTGTCCATTAAATCCACAATTTTCTAAATAATTCTTGTTTTTCCTAGATGAGGTTTGGTATTTGGAGTGGTTCTATTAAATGACTTCAAATTAATTTCTCAAAGTTTTGGACCATTTGACCTTGTTAAATTCTTTGGTGTGTGTCTAAAAAGGATAAGGGAAAGTTTATAAAATATGAAACATTTGGGGGTAGTTGGTATCCAAGTTCCCATTTGGAACTTTGAACTTAAAAGGCAATGTTGTCTAAGATTTTATTAAAGGATGTGGTTTGGAAAATTGTGTGTGTCTGGTCGGAGTTTTAAATGTTTTTAGAAAAATGGTTTCGACATGGATGTGATGTGATGACCCGTTTTGAACTTTCATCTTCATTGTAATTTTTTTGTTGATTCTTCATAAGGATAGAGATTTGATCACTATATTCCCATTTAAGAACATTAATATTTTGAAATAGGTATCAAATGGTTTTAATGATTTCATGGAATGATGGCCTGGTTGGAACCTTTGATGATAAGTGTATATATATTTTTGGGGCACCTCTATAGGGGGATATCCCTTATGGGTTATCATATAGGGTGTCCGTGTTTGGGGTAGGAAAGTGTGGTGAGTTGACTTCTGCATGAAAGGGCCTCCTACATACACAATATTATTATAAAAACCAATGGTTCCTGGGCATCTTTTACATGATCGAGTGATAGTTGTTATAGAATTAGGAGCTTCACCATATGCTGATAGGTAGTTTAGAAACCTACTATGTCTAGGTGTCTTCTAGGGATTTTTAGGATCACCCATGGTTACTAGACTGTTTCTATAGTCTGTTTACTTTCTGTTATACCAGTTTATTTCCATCTTGTATTGTTTACCTATTCAACTTTACCCCAACATTGGTATAATTTTTTGATATTTTTTAATAAAAAGGCAAATGATTTTAGATATGGTATGTCACATATGTTGTAATTTTAAATGAGATAATGATGTTTTTTATTTTAAAATGTGAAAAACATACTTTTAAATTTATTTTTCAAACTTGTGTTAGTGGATTGTTTCGGGAAAGGAAACGTTGGATTCTGTGGATTATCATGGAAACCCTACTGAGAATTTTGAATGCTCATGCCTATTTTTATCATTCCAGTTGTAGGTTTCCTTTGATCAGGTTTTCTTGGTTGAGTTGTTCATTATTGGGGAAAGGTTGGCCTTTGGTTGGGAGTTGACCCAGAAGGTCATGTGGAGGTATGTTGAACTATTTTGTTTATTTTCTTTTCCACTAATAGAGTTTAGTTTTATTGTTTTGTTTATTCTTGTTTATTTACTTATCTTTTATGGGCTTAATCATTCCCAACAATTAAATTTTGATGCTCGACACTGGTTTCCAACTCATGGGGATCGAGAACGCCACATGAGACATGTTGTGGACCAACTAGGATGACCGATTCGGGGTTGACCTAGGATGGTTTGTGTCATATAATATTCTAAATTTACATTTTAGACATGGGAATCTTATTGTCCCATCAACAGATCAATTAGATATTGAGAAATCTAAAAACTCATACAAACCCTTATCATACTAAGTTGTTTTCATTATTAATGTGATCTATATTTTATCCATATATATCACAATGTGCCTAACATTTATTAAAAAAAAGTAAAACACATAAGTATTACAAAGTAGGAAAAGAGATAATTTTAAGTGGGAAAAAACCACCCATGTAGGTATAAGAATATTCATATAAGTACCAAAAAATCAATGTAAAAATATTAAATGAATCATGGATAATATTATGTAAAATATAAGCAATATAAAATTAATACAATTATTAAAATCCCAAAGGCATAAAAAACATGATTCACCGAAGTCAAATTATTCATTAACTTTAAATAGAAAAATAATAAAAAAAAAATATTAATATCCCAAATGCATTAAATCAACATGCTTCAAGATAGAGGAATTATATTCCACATAATTAAAAATTATGATATATAATAGCATCTATTCTTACTCACAATGTATATTTAATCCATTACCAGCCTCTAATAACCAATCAAACCTGAACCACATTACCTATTAAATTAAATAAATGAACCTAAATAAAAACATGAATATTACCCTTACACTTGTGACCCCTGTGAAGTATACAAGTAGGCCACTTCACAATTGAGCCAATAAGAAACCTCCTCTACCAAGACAATGAAAATCCACATCATTAGAGCTTCCCAGAACATTATTCAAAAGAAAACATTTGCTGGAGTAAGTAGGAGGAAGAAAAGTTGATATAGGTGGAAAGGGAATAAGGGAGTATAAAGAAAAACAAATAATGGGGGGATTACCACTGGGGGAGTTGGGGGAGAAGGGTTAGAAGGGGGTTTGGTGAGGATGGATTGTGGGAGAAGGTTATGGTGACAGATTGAAAGGCTTGAGGGTGATTGAAGCTCTATTATGGGATCAAACGAGAGAGATGGATTGTAGGAGGTGAGGAAAAGGGTATGGGAGATGGATTTGGGGTTTTAGTTGTGATTTCAGTGTTGGCGAGGGCTCAGGTTCTCGGGCTCAGGCTAATAGGGCTTGGGGGATATCAGAGCACCAATGATAGGGGAACCACAATGGTGGCCAGGGTCGGGGTCTGTGGGGGGGGGGGGGGTGACTTATGGGAGATGGGTGGGAATTTGAGGAGAAATGTGGGGATTCATGGACAAGTTATTTTTTTAATTAACTAGAAATATTTAGCGGCGGTTTTTAGAAAACTTCTGCTAAACCATATTAATTTTTTTAACGACATTTTAGTAAAATGATGATGAACAAAAAATTTGGTGTAGTTGGAGGAGCATATTGAGAACTTAAAGGCAACAAAGTAGGACTCTAGGGAGGGGAATTCTGTGTAAATATGTTCTCCAAGATTTTTTAGTGAAGTGTAATGGGATATTTGGTGGGTTTATATAGGAAAAGATAGTGGGTTCATTATTATTTTCCAAACATAGGTTTTGGACTCTATAAAATAAATTAATAAAAAACACCAAAATTCCCATGTATTTTACAATTTTTTCTACCAAATAGGAGATGTTTTAATTATTTTATATTTAAATGGTATGAAATCATTAAAATAGTACCCTTGATGAGGTGTAAGTGAGTCATGTACTTAAAGAAACTATTTTAAAACCTTAAAATATAATATAGCCTCCGGAGGATTTATAAAGGCTTTATAAAATTAACAAAATAACCTAAAAGTCACATTCGTTTAGAGACCAAATATAGATTTTTTTGTATATAAAATTTATAGTAATTATAAAATCACCTTTTAGTCATTGAGATTTTAGAACTCACACCATATATTTATATTGTATTTAATTTTTACCTAAAAAACTGGTTGTGTGATGAAATTATAAAAAATTAACTATTGGAAAATTTTAACATGATAATTCAAAAAATTATATTTATATTAATAGAATAATTTCCTAAATATTTGAGTTTTCAATTTAAAAAATTACATTTACTAAGAAAATCAAGTTTTTTTTGAAAATACTAGTTTTCGAACCCTTATAAAAATTACACTTGATATCAAAAAAATTATATTATCACATATATTTAATAAATAAATTTAATAATAATATTTTATTAAAATATATCTTATTTCAAAAGTATATTAATTACTTAAAATAATTTTCTTTCTTGAAATTCAATATTACCCAAAAAATTCAATTTGTGTTTTATCATTTCAAAATCAAAGTAAAAAACATGGAGTAAATATAATAATTATTATATTGAAAATACAATATACATATTCATATTCATAGGGTATTGATAAAAATACCTTTATTACACTATATAAGTACCTAAGGGAAAAGTGTGTGATGGTGAAATTTTCATGGGTTTTCTAGATATATTATTTGGGTTATTATCTAGATGAGCATGAACTTGTCACATAAACGGTTTCACTCGTGCTTTAGTTGTTAAATATAATCTTTATCTTGGTCAAGGGAAAATCCTATAAATGATATATCCCTTGGAAGATCTTGTAAATGGGCTTCATAGGTCATGATCATACTAGTCGATTCCATCACTTCTTTTATTTGTGTCAATTGGATTTATCAAAACCCTATACTTATACTAATCAGAAGATCATTTTTTAAAGACCATATTATCAATGGATGAGATTTTTAATGTTATTTTAAATCTAATATAACATAATAAAAACACGGGAATGTGTTTTATATAATAAAAAAAAATATAATAGTTCCTTTAATTCTATCACAAAGAGAATTTTATTTATAAATGTTCGGGTCATTGCAATCAATAATCATGGTGTGTTCTTGATGGGGTCAGTTTAGACACCCACTTGAATGATGAAATGAAATTAAATCCTGGATGATTTTTCGAACTTATTTACTATTATAATATTATATAATTATTGAAATAAAATTTTTTGTGGTTTTAGAGTGGATACGTCAACATTTTACTCACTAATTTAGAAAACACACAATATAGGTTAAAAATCATGAAAAAAAATGTTTGAAGCTGATTTCATATTCTTACATATAGAATCAATTACTGATAGAAGGAAATTTAAAATTAATAAATAATTATAATTCATCAATTATAGTAACTTTAATGAACTTTCATGTATGAGCATTGGAAGAAGAATGAATACCGACACTACTCCAATAAAAATAGAATAAATGGCCAAAACTATAAACACCTAAGGTGTGAAGATAAGAAAATCATAAATAATATACCTATAGATAATTATTATAGATTAAAATTGAAAATAATTTTAGGTATTAATATTGTGACTAAATTAGTTATAAATATATTTATGTTTGTTATATAGGATCTTAGAGCACATTAGACTACGTAAAGAAACAAGGTAAGGGTATTTTATCTCTATTTCTGTTCATTGAGACACGTTTCAAAAAAATTCTATCTCTATGGTGTATACAATTTCCATGAATGTATTTTGGAATAATATAATATTTAATGAATGGTATTTACATATCCATGTAATTTTTATTCTTCTAATGACTTTTGATTCAATGATTACTAAATTCATACTAGTTTTGATAACTCAAATAGTTGTCATTGAGTAATACCAATATTTATTTAACCAGATCTCTAAAACATGGTAGTAATAACACCTATGATGATATTATTTTATAGACACTCCTTCTAATATAGTGAATTATATTTTATATCCACATATTTTTATTTGATGATTTTAGTTATAAAATACAAGATTGTGAATAATAATTCCCATATTTTCAAATGAACATTTTCTTTACAAGCACATGTTTTCCCTTTCTACAAAGAATTTTCTTATTATTTTTCAATATATTAGGTTTTATATCTATTTACCCTCATATTTTTCATTACCAATTTTTAAAAGTATGTTTTTTTGACTTTTAAAATGATTTGGGTTTTGGTAAAAGTATAATTTTTTTTATATAAAAGACTTTTAATTTCAGGATCTTATTTTTTATATTATAAAAAAAATTATTATAAAAAAAGTATACATTAATAATTATTTATGTCCATAAACAATATTTTAAAAGTATCCTTGAAACATGATGAAAAATATTTTAGAAAAACATTTTATAAGTCCTTTTTGCAATCAATTAACAAGGGTTTTAGAAATATAACATCATTTATGTTTTTCTTTCATTTTCTTCTCTATTAAAAGTTTATTTATTTTTCAAATAATGTTATTAATAGGCTACACTGAAATATTTGGGATTTTTTGTTAGTGATTTATTAATTATTTTTATAAATAAATTTAAGGGTATTTTAAAAGCCAACGACCCTGTACCCGAGTGGTAGAGGCTCCTGCTAGGCATCTAAAAGACCCAGGATCAAATCTGAGTGGGGGTGGATTTCTGAGTTACAATATTAGTACTATATTATCTACTATAGAAGGTATTGTGATGTACTGTAGAAACTAGAAATATTCATCTGATTTGGGCCATCGGGCCACCAGTTTGGGCATATGGGTGTCAGGGCCTTCGGGCCACCAAGGGCCTTCGGGCTGCCATAGGAATTCAAGACACTAAGGGCCTTTAGGCCATAATCATATAGGTCCACCAATGATAGTTGAAACACAAGTATTTTAGGTCACAGAGACCAAAGAAGCAGCTTGGGTAGACCATAGAAAAGCCGGCCTAGAAGAAGACTCATAGCAAAGTAGAAACCACAAGAGGAAGTCTAACCCTCTTAGAAGAATGAGAGTGTATAGAAAATACCATTGGTACTAGGAACCATGTGGCTCTGTCTAGGTAAATTCTTTCCGATTATCCATGTGAGGTTGGGAGATAGTCACCTTCAATATGAATATGTTGGGGTGTAGTAGTTTCAAGTGTGCTACAACTTGGGCCTTCAAGGTCATGTATTGGTCCAGGTTCCTCAAGGTCTTTGGGCCATGTCTGGGCCTTGTGCCTTAGTCATATAGGTCAAGTAAGGGTTCCCCCTCAACCCCTAAAATGGGGATTATCTTATATCAATAAAAACATAAGGCCTTTAGGCTTTTAAAGGAAGGTATTTTAAAACATTAAATTTTCTCAATTTATGTCTTCCATTTTCATCATTGACTCAATGTGTTCTATCTATTACCAAATGATACTCATTATTATCCTCTAAATGATTTTACAATGCTAATTTATTTTTTTATAAATTATTTATCTATGTTATAATCCTTTTATTCTTGGAGATATGGTTTGAAAAGTCCATCTACTTTCTTTTTCTAGATGACTTATGTAATTACCTTCTCTCTTGGAGAAATGATATATCAACACCTTTGCCTTGTGTAATCATTTTTAGCATATAACTTCAATTTCTTTTCTAATACATTTCCTCTATGAATACTGTATTCATAACTTCTAGATTGAAGGGTGATAACCAAGAGGCTATAAACCGATTTCTTTGTGAAAAATTATTTCCTTAACCGTATACCCTTTATCTATACTATGTAAATACCATATAGTCTATTATCTTAATTAAAATGTATTTACCTAGAGTGTAACCAAATATCTTTGGATGCCATTTTTTTGAAAGTGTATATAACATTATGATTATTGATGTAATTATGTATGTTTTCCGTATTTGGTTTCATTTGATATGTTTATGAACCCCATTTTATTTACATGGTTTATTTGATGTTGTGATTATTTTTTTCATGTGGAATAGAAATATATTGACTATGAGATGGTTCAGACCTATAACTATCTCTAATTAATCGGGTAAATACATATATATCAGGATATATAAAGGTTAAGCATACAAGTTAGTGAGGTTTTCTATTGAAAAAGAGTGAGTGTGATGCTATTTAAATCCACTCAAAATTTTACATGTGAATAGGTTAGCGAGTAGCTAGGTTCACAAAGGTTAAGTGTGCTGGAATTTTGTCGGGAAAAAATCCCTCAAGGTATCATTGAAGCATTTTTGTGGTGATTGTTTTTGTCGATGAAGTGGGCATCTGTGTTCTGATTGGTGATAAAGAAAACCATGACGTACAAAATTGTAGACAAAGGGGGTTTCATGGTGGCATGTCAAGTTAAAGGGATGCGGTTAACGATCCATGTTTGATTCAAGAATGCTGATAAAGGAATGGATGATCTAGAGGTGGTACAAAAAGAGAAGATACATTGTGATGCCATTTTCCTGTGTTTGCCAAATTTTTGGGCCTGAAAATCAACAAATGGAGAAAAGTGTTTTTGGAAAAGGGAATTGCGCTCCGTTGTCTTGAAAGAGAGGAAAGTTTCATGCCATATTTTTTTCAATATCAGAACATTAGAATATGGAAAAGGGATAAGTGCCCCCCAAGTTTTAGGGTTTGTCGTGCAAGTGACTTACGCGGCAGAGACTTGCACGCCGAGACATGCGCGCCGAGAGGAGACTTGCACGCCATCACTCAGGGTGTCCAAATGCCTATAAATAGAGGTATACCCCTCCTCATTTAATGAAGAGTTCAACACTTAGAGAAAATAAGAACTCCCGTCAAGTAGGTGTGGTGGTCTCACAAGTGATGGTGTAGTCGTGCAAGTAGAAGTTGCGCGTCAGTTGATTGCTGCACGTCCAGAGTGGTTTGGGAGAGAAAATAAGGTAGTCGCCCATGTTTTAAGTTGAAGAAGGGGGTGTCGGACAAGTGGTTTGGTGACACTTTCATGCCATGTTTTGAAGAAGCACGACAGTTGATGGTTGAACACCAAAATTGGTTTTGCCGTAAAAGGGTGTGAGTTGCGCAAGTTTGGAGTTGAAGATGAAAGTGTCACGCAAGTGGTAGAGGTGAACTTGCATGCCAGTTTGGAATTGCACACTGAGACTTGCGCTCCAGCTTGGAGAAGGGCCCCAGGTATGGTTGAAGCACGACAGTGATTCAAGGCTGCGTGAAAGCTGGAAGATTACCCGATACCTTTGGTGCAAAGTGAGATTCATCTACGCGTGAAAGTTGTTCTTCAACAGCGCATCTATATACAAAAAAGTATGTATTCATTAGTTATAATGAAGAGACCTACAAGTCTATAAACTATGAGTGGATCTTTTCCAGAGCACTGAGCAAAGGAAGGGTAAGAAGGTGATCCTCTCCACCGGCAGTGATCCAGAGAGAGAGAGAAACAAGGAGTGACCCTTGGGAATGGAGTGAGCTAACCCTAAACCTTGTAAAGGTAGTGATCCTAGGCATAGAAGTGATCTAGCGCAATCCTTGTAAACAAAAGTGTGCTTTAGTGGATTTGGTACAGCGGCACATCGCCGTTGTATGCTTCTTGGACATATCCTAGTGAGGGTGAACCAAGTAAAAATCTCTGTATCTTCCAGCTTACATCCCTTCATTGCATTTAAAGAATCATAATCAGATAAAGAAGAAAAGAAGTGGTCATAATAAACACAAAAGTTCAATAAATGTGACCCTTGTAATAAAGAGGTCAATATCCAGTGGGGTAGGAAGAATTTTGAAAAAGAATATTCATACCTTGATTCACCCCCCCCCTCTCAGGGTATATGGCCCCTATTGGTCATAACAAATTTAAATCTAATCAAAATATTTTGTGAAAACATGTGGGTGCGTGTCCAAGTTCACAAAGGGTGAGTGCGATGGCAGTTACCTCTACTCACAATTCTATGTGTGAATAGGATAGTGAGTATCTTGCTTCACAATGTTTTCTGTGATTAAAATTTTCTATACTCAAACCATTTTGTATAAAAAAGTTGGTGGTCATTCAGGTTTAAAAAGATAAGGAATCCTATGTTTATGTTTATGACACATTCTTTCCTATGTTCCATCGCTGATGATTTGTGCTTCATGATTCATTTTATCATTCCATGGTAAAATTATTATCATTTAAGATGATATGTATATCTTTCACTCTTATGTATAAAAATTATTTACTTATGTTTTTTTAAATCAAATATATTTCCATATTCATTTTTTTCATATGATTATGATCTAACCTTTATGTCCCTTTGATATGTTATCCCTTACTATGTGTTTAAGAACACCCATTTTTTATGTCCTTATTAACTATTTTATGAAGATAAGAAAAGTATATAATGTCTAGAAAATTTCTTTTATGGAGAACTTTTTGGATATTTCTAGTACTTGTTATGGATTAATCAGTTTCTCTCATAGAGGGAAAATTCATTTGGTTCAAATGGAATTAGTTTTATTAATTAATGTTCTTCTTAGTTTTATAAAACTCTAAACTGAAAAGGGTCTTGGGAATGCATTTCAATGAATTATTTTCATTAATTAATGTAATTAACAAACTATTAGGTCTGGGGATTAATATATTGTATTGAAGAAATTTCTAGATAACACTGGATATTAGGATGATTTCAGTTAAGGATAAATAAGGATTTAGAAATGTCACCAATTTTTGATAATTTAAGGTTGATTATAATTTCAACGGTATATATAACCCTTTATGTTACTCAAGTTAATATTCTATTTGTTATGAAAATATAACCTTTTTAAAACCCTAGAAATAATTCCAATGGATAAGTATAAGTATATGATACCACTATGATATTTTTGAAATATAGAGATTGTATGGTTTTCCTAGAAAGCGAATCCCTATCTAGATTCTAGAATGTGGATGTAGGATTAACCCCAAAAGAGGGTGTTTTGGGTATTAACCAAAACATGACATGATGTATGACAAAGAGGCTTGACTACACACCTGGATAGATAGTCTTGGTGGGATATTCTTTGGTTAATTCATACGTTCTTTAGGAAGAATTATATATTATTTGAATATATTATTAAAACATTTAATGTGGAGAAGTTAATAGTAAAATTACCATGAAATATCACATATATAATAAATAAATTCATAGGTAGATCCATAAGTATTGAATGTTTAAAAAATAAATAGGTTTCATTAAATAAGACATTATTCGATAGATGTTTTTATATTCATATTTTGGATATATTTATAACTATTTTGGTTTTAGTTTTCAGTTGAAGTTGGATCAAAAAATGAAGCTTAATAAGTTATGTATTTATAATCCCCTATTTATTGTAGCCAATAAGGGGAGAATACTTAAATTATTAAATCTCAGAATATCATTGATAATTAAGTATCCTAGTATCAGCTAAGGTATTGAGGCTAATAACTTAATTGAAATTAAATCTTAATGCTTTTAGATATTTTCATTAGTGAGTGATATTTTAGTTTATTAAGAAATTTATTTAGGATTATGTGAAATACCTTAAGAATGTTCTTTATTAGTTTTACTTTAATGATTTTTAAACATTTATTAAATGGTATTGGTACTTAGAAGAGTGATTTAATGACGAGGTCATATTTTTGGAGACAACTACTAGAAAACACATTATTGATTTATGAAAAACTCTTAGTTTTAATGCATGATTGAGGTTTAAGTAATTTTTATTTGATTTATTTTTAGAATGTAAATTAGACAGTAATAGTGACCTTGGGTTTGTTAATTGAATCATGATATTTTTTGTGATGTTTATCTCATTTTTAGGATTATATTGACTATTGTATTATTTTATGAATATATTGTTGAATATAAGAGTTAATATTGTAAAAATATATAATTTAACTATCATTTAATTTCTTGAACATTGATTTTTTTAGGAAAGGTCTATTCTATAGAATATATGGTTATGGTATAAATAGTCAATATTGTTTGAGGAAAGATAATTATATTGATCTAGGTTAATATTGTTGGGTAAATGTCATGTCATAAGTTATATATAGAATAAAAAATATGTTAATAATACCATCCTCTACATTCATTAGTGGATAATATTTATAATTATAAGGATGCAATTTATTTATGGGGGTAGAATTTAACAACATGGGATTTTTAATCTTTTAAATTATTAATATCTTCAAAAACTTGTCTAACAAGAACCACCAAACTAACACAATACCCAACTAAAATAAATCATGAAATATTATAAATATATTAATAAAATAATTATTACTATATAAAAAATATAATAATCAATCAATACAATTATATATTATTATTCTCTTTGATTGATATTTTTAAAAGATTTTTTTTTCAAAAAATTATTTAAAAAGAGGTATTTTATATTTCCTTAATAAATTGAAATTTATTATCATTAACACTTTATGATAATAGGTAATATTTTTATTCATAAATAGATATACAGGGATTCAATTTTAGATGTATATATTAAATTGGATTAAAAAGGTCTTATTTTTAACAAAATCATTTTTTTAATATATTGAATTTCTAATTGGAATATATTTTAAAATTTTAAAAATTTTAAATCTTAAAATATATATTAATTTTTTTCTTAATAATATCTAATTTATTTGAAGATAAATTTTTGGATTTTTTCTAAAAAGATTGGTTTTTAGGTGAATAGTATAAAAAATACTATTTTTAAGAATAACATAGATTTTATGACATTATTAGTATATAAATATGAATTGGAAAATAAGGGAAAAATTTTTAAGGACTAAAATTGATTTTATAAATAAATTTCTATTTATGAAATTTTTGGTTTTAAATTATAAATCCATATATTACATTTTAGAATGTATGTTATATTTTTCAAAATAATGTTTTTAATACATTATACACTTAGTATTTTAAAATTATTTTTTATCACTTTTCAAAATTGATTAAAAAAATGATTTTAAATTTTTAATCATTAGTTATAAATTTTATACAAACTAACATTATATTTTTTTCCATAAAATATTAATTACCTTGGAAAAAACTAGTTACTGTTGTGAAAACTAAAATGGTAAAAATGAGTAACCTTGGAAGAAGAAGGACTGACATGTTTAAAACATGTATCTAATTGGAGTTTTAGGTGTGTCTCATCCTAATATATTCCCCAACCCATTTTTTCCATATTTTGGATCCACTTTCCCAAAGTGTGACCTCCTATGTTTTTTTAATGTTCTAGGTATTTACCAAAATGTCACTCTTTCTCACATATAAAATGGGAACTCCGCTCTTAAATTATCCTCACAAAAAACCACTAATTTCTGCCCAAAGTCTCCCCAAATATATATCCCACACATTTCTTCACATTAAATATGTTCTGGTATTCTCAAGTACCATCACTCAAAGGTTTAGTTCCCTTCACAATGGAGATAATCCGGGAAGTGGGGTATAAGCTCCTAACCATTCCTTATTTATTTTATAATTTCTTATTTCTTTTCTTATTATATAAATTTATGTTTACCATATCTTAATTATAAAAAATTATAATTATTATACTATCATTTTATTGTAATTATTGTAAAATAATTAATAAATCTACCTTTTTCCATTAAGAAAAATGAAAATGTGAATCATGTGTTTTGCGGACTGCCATCTCCACAACGCAGCATGATTCATTTTACATCACTACCATAAAAGGAGGGACCTAAAATGGAATTTAATATATAATTATGATATTTATGACATATTTTAGAGTCTTAAATTATAAAACATATTACTCTTATTCTAGTTATATGGTAAATGAAATTATCATCTATGCGTACGTGTGGACTACTGCCTCTATAGAATGATCGATTTCTGTTTTTCATCTCATCACTATAAAACATGGTTTTTTAGGATAATAATTTTAAAGGATAAATATATTTTTTATGATAACATTAATTTTCTGGTAAGAGAAATTGGAGAACCTATTAATGATATGATTGAGAAACAATTAACATAAATTCAATCGTTTAAAACTAGCACACTAATAGAAAAATCATTAATTAAAATTATGTAATATTTCCATCTGTATTAATTATTCTTCTAATTCCATTATAATTTTGATTAATCATAATAATAACCACTAAAATATATCATTATGCTACAATTTTAATGATATTATAAATAAATCACTTCATAATCATCAATAATCATTGTATGTTCATCATTGAGTCGGTCTGAAAACCTAATTGAACAAAGCTATGAAATCTTGTAAATTATGGTTATGAAATATTAGTTACCATTATAACATTATATAATTATTTAAATAATAATAATTTTTTTCTTTAAAGGATATATCAATATTTAACCCACTAATTAAGAAAACACCCTTTGTAGGTCAAAAATTACCGAAAAATGTTTGTTATCAATTTCATCTTCTAAGATAAAGACTAAAGTAATCGTGGAAGTAAATTTAAAATTAACAAATAAATATAATTAATACATTATAGTAACTTTATTGAACTTTTAATGAAAAATGTTGGAGGAAGAACAAATACTGACACCACTCCTACAAAACTAGTACAAACTATCAAAGCTATAAGCACCAATGGTGCAAAAATAGGCAAAAAATAACTAATATACATATCAATAATGATTATTGATGAAAATTAAAAAATATTATTAGTTATTAATAATTTTATTAAATTACTAATAATGATATTTATGTTTTTTATGCAGGATCTTAGAGTGCATCCAAAATCAGGGAAACAAGGTAATATTTGTTCAACTCAATCTCTCTTCATTGAGACATGTTTTAATATTTTGAAAAAAATTATTATATATATGGTTTATTTAATACCCAAGAATTTATTTTTATATAATCCATGTTTAATTCATGGGATTTATAGATCCATATAATTTTCAATCTTCCAATTATTTCTTATTGAAATATTACTAAATTCATAAGAGTTTTGATAACCTAACCAACCTTCATTAAAGTATAATCCTATTTATTTAACATTATTTTTAAATTTTGGCTATAATAATACCTATCATGATATTATTATATAAAAACTCTTTAGATTATATAGACTTATTTTGAATATCCACATTTTCTTCAATAATTATTTCACATATAAAATGTAAGATTGCAAAAAATAATTTCTATATTTTTTAATGAACCTTTATTTTCCTTTTCCATTTTCTGTTTCCACAAAATTATTCCTTCTTATTTATAAAGATATAATGTATTATGTATTATTAGATTCATATTTATCATTACTAATTTAAAAAATTATGCTTTATTAACTCTTAAAATGATGAGAGTCTTGATAAATGTAAAATATTTTTGATATAAAAGGTTTTTAATTTCAAGCTCTTATATTTTATCTTCTAACCAACAGTTTCTTATAAAATAAAATTACATTTTCAAGATTATTTATTTCCATAAATAATGTTTTAAAAATATCTTTGAAACATTATTAAAAATATTTTGGAAAATTATTTCATAATTCATTTTCAAAATCTATTTACAATGGTTTTAGAGTTATACTTTTCCTAAATTTTTTGCTTACATTTTATTATTGGTATAAAAGATTATGTATTTTGGAAATATTCATTTAAAAAGGTATAATTTTAACAATTATTAAATTTATTTTGGAAATGACTCGTTACTTAGTTTTATAATAAATTTAAATGGATTTTTAAAAAAAATTTAATTTTTTCTTCCATTTTACTCTCTAACTCAATGTGTTTTATTTGTTACCAAGTGATGATAATGATTAACTTATGCATGATTTTAGAACACCATTTTGTATTTTATATATTTTCCATGAATTTTAATATCCTTTTAATACTGGGGATATAGTATAACGAGTCCATCAACTTTCTCTGGATGACTTATGTAATGTCCTTCTCTCTTGGAGAAATGATTCATCATTGCCTTTGTCTTCCCTAATAATTTTTATGTACAAATATAATTTTTAATCCAATACCTATCCTATATAAATACCATATTCATGAATCCTTATATTGAATTTTTTTCACCTAGAGGTAATACATCAATTGATTTAAGAAAAATTATAGTCATATCTATATACCCTTTATCAATATAGTGTAAATACCATTTACTCATTTATCTTTATTGATTGATAATTACCTAGAGAGATACTGAATATATTTTTATACCAATTTAGTTTCCAATGGTATATAATTTCATGATAAATAGTGGAATTATTAATGTTTTATTTATGTGATTCTATTTGAAATGTATATGAAACCCATTTTCATTCGATGGTTTAATTGATGATGTGATGATTGTTTTAATATTCCACACAAATGAAGGGATTATGAGATTAGTGTTACCTTTACCTCCCTCCAAATAATTGGGTAAAATCTTATATATCATGAGATAGAAATGTTACATAAATATTTTAGGGAGTTTCTATGTTTTCAAATGGTGATATAATGGTGTTTAAATATACTAACAATTAAACATGTGTATTGGTTATCGAGTAGCTAGGTTCATGAAAGATGAGCCTAATGGAGTTTAGATATACTCACAATTTTAGGTGTAAATTGGTGATCATGTGGATAAATTCATAAAGGTTGAGTGTGATGACATTTACCTCTACTCAGAACTTTATGTGCAAACAGGTAATCAAGTAGATTGGTCCACAAAGTGTGAGTGTGATGGAATTTATATCTACTCAAAAAATTATGATTGAAAATGTTAGTAAGCATAAAAGTTCAAAAATTTAAGAAATCCTATGATTATGTTTGATCCACATTATTTCATATGTTTTATTGATCATGATTTATGCTTCATATCTTATTTTCTCATGTCATGATAAAAGTGTTATTTTTTAGATGATATGTATAAATTTAATTCTTATGATTTTAACTTGTTGTTTTTTTATTTAAAACTATATATAGTTCCTTATTCATATTTTTTTGAATATGTTTATGATCTAGCCATTATGAACGTTTTATATATTGTTCTTTAGTGAGTGTTCGAGCCCAAACTTTTCTTATGTTTCCATTCATGAGGATATAAAGATAATAAAAGTATTTAATATCATGAAGACTATCTTATATAAATAATTTATGGGAGATTCTGAAGATTAATTAGGGAGTAATACGTTTCTCTCATAATAGAAGAAAGGTATATTGGTTCAAATGGAACTGGTTTTGTTAGTTAATGTTTTGTACTGATTCATTAAAACTTTAAACCTAAAAGGTTATTAGGAATGAATTGTAATGAAATGTTTTATTTAAGTTATGATGTTACCTATTGATTAGGTCTAGGGGATCTTAGTCATTTGGTGCATGAAGAATCCACCAAACCACACACCAAGTTTGACAGTCCCGAGGGATATGCATTGATCAATCACATTCTCTTTAAAAACCATTATAAATGATTTATTTCTTAATTAATTTAATGTATTAGTTTAACAAGTATAATAGAAAATGACTTAAAGTAATTTATATTAATATTAAAGTTTCAATTTATGTAAAAAAGGTTCCATTATATAAGATTATGTTTTTATATTCATATGACCATTTACTATGATTATATTAGACATTGTCCAAATCATTTTGGATTTAGTATTTGTGTTGAAATTATATGATGATAATGACTATGAAAAAGTTATGTATCTAGAAAATACAATTTATTATAACATAATAAGGTATTATTATTAATGTTTTGTAAATTTTATTATTTTCTAGTTATGAATGAAATGGTGAGTATCATAGTCTTACCTAAGGTAAAGAGGAAGATGTTTTAATAGAAATTAAATCTTGATACTCTTAGATACTATAATTATTGATTGATATTTATCAATGATATTCTGGTATTTTCAAAAAATTATGAGGATTATGTGAAACAAATAAGGATTGTTATTCAACAGTCTTTATTTAATGGTTTGGAAAAATATATTAAACGATATCTGTAACCTTAGAAAGTTATTTTATTTAAAAGGAAATATTTTTAGAATAATTATTAGAGAACCATGATTACGATGTGGATAACTCTTAGGATTAATTTAATCCTGATATTGATATAATAAGGTTTTAATTGATTTTAAAAGGTATGTTAGATAGTAATTGTGACCATGGGTTTAATAATTGATTCATGATATTTTTGGTGAAATTAAATTCATTTTTTGGGATTGTGGTATATAATGGAAAGTGTGTGATTTTATATCTTTAGAGGGTTAAACACAGTGTTAATTTCTATAAGGATATATGATTTGGTTACAGTTTAATGTCTACAAGATTCAAATAGTATTGATAAAAGCGTTTTATGTCGAATATTTGATTAGGGTATTAAATACTTAGGTATCCTCTTATATGAATGGATAATTTTTTTAAGAATGATAAGTAACTTGATATATCCTAACAGAATAAAGTATATGTAATATTAAAAGTTATTCCCTGAATGATTAATATATTAAGAATACCCTCACATACATTCATTAGTGAGTAATAATTAAAATTGTGGGAAAACATTTTGTTAAAAGGATGAGAATATAAAACCCTAATATTTTAATATATTACTACTTTTAAATAAGTTAATGCATATGATAGGTTTTTCCACATGCAGTGTTGAACATTAATAAAATATCAAAGTATTTAGAAAAAAATATAAATATTAAATATTATTATTAAAATATATCTATTAAATTAGATGGAATAAATGATACTATGATTTTTATAAAATATTTATAGAATTAAATATAAATGTTACATTTAATATGGATGAAATTCAACTAATATTTCTATAATACTTAATATGATCATTTTTTGTTTAGAAATTTATATATCTAAATACTTCATTTTTTATGTTATGAAACTATGTTTCAAGAAAACAATGAATAATGATGGTAAAATATATTTTTGATTAATAATTTTATAATAAAAATTTAACTAGTTTAAGATATTAAATATGAATGAATATGGTTAATATTCAAAAAAAACCATTTTCCTATAATTTTTTTCATTATAAATCATCTTTTTATTTAAAAGTGAGATTTATAATTTTATGAATTTGATATTAAAAAATTGAAAATTATTTTTGGATTCATCATATTAATACTTTCTTAGGATCAATATTTAGGATCTTTCTAAAAATATTGGTTTTTAGGTGAATGGTGTAAAATATCATTTTTGTAAATAACATGACTCTTACAAAATTATTAGTATATGAGTATGAATTGAAAATTCGTTAAACAGTTTTATAATATGAAATATGTATTTTATAATTGAATTGATAATTTTAAAAATGTTTGTTTGAATTTAAAAATACATTTATTATATTTTAGAACTTAAGTTATTTTTTTCAAAAAATTGTTTTTAATACAATATAAATTTAGTATTTTAAAATCATTTTATATCAATTTTATAAATCAAATAAAATAAAATAGATTTAATATTTATAATCATTGTTTTCAATTTATTTAAAAGGAACATTTTATTTATGTACAAAAAGGATAAGTTATTTTGGTAAACACTAGTTTCCACGGTAAAAGAAAAAATAGTCAAAGTAAAAAAATACAAGAGTAAAAGATCATACAAATAAATAAATCATGCGTGGGAATATGTGTTTGAGGTATTTATTGACCTTATAACTTCCGCTCTTCATTATATTTAAATTTTGGATCCATGTTCCCTGATATTGTCTACAGATTATTGAAATGTTTTTTGTATTTAAAAAAATTCCACCACTTTTCACTTATAAAATAGGTACTCCTCTTCTCACTTCACAACATCCAAAAACAACATATTTAATTGAAAAATATACCCAAACCTCTCGTAATTTATTTGACACCTTAAATTGGTTTTTTATTCTGGGAAAATAATCCATCAAATGATTAATCCCTTTACAAATGAGATAGTCTAAAAAGAGAGGTATAAATTTATAATAACTCCATTATCATTTCTATATATTTCTGTTCACTTAATCTTTAAAAAATTAAATTATTCTATTTTAAAATGTTAAAATCAGTATAAATAGAATAATGGTATTTTATTATAGGGATACTACAAACATTACTCAACTTTACCTTTTTTCCTTTACGAAAAATGAAATGATCATTTTTGGTTTGTGTGTACTACCACCTCAGTGATGCAACATGTTACATTTTAATTCACCTCATTAAAAGGATGGTAATAATATCTAATTTAATAAATAAGTATTATATTTATGACATATTTAATATTTTAAAATTATACAACATCTTATTTATTTCCCTCATTCAATGGAAAATGAAATCATCATCTATGCATATGAGTGGATTACCGTCTTTATGAAAAGATTGGTTTCTATTATTTTTTCATCATAAGATTACAATGATGGTTATGATAATGGGATTAATGTATAAATCATATTTTTATAAAATTATTATTATTATCAAAATGAATATTGTAAAATATTATTAATAAACATCACTAGAAAATTCAACCATAAAAAGGGTGTTCTAAGTGGGAAAAATATTTATTCATAACATGGAATAACATGTAATATGTCATATTATTCTTATAATTATTCCAAATTTTGATATATCACACTATTAAACAATATGTAAGATCATTATGCTTCTGTTATAATGATATTACATGAAAATCACTTCATAATAATCAATTATTTATGACACGTTCCTCTTTGGGTTGGTTTAGCCACATAACTGAACAATGCAATAAATTTATATCATGGATGAATATGGGAATTTAATTTATGGTAATATATTATATAAATAAGTAAATAATGAGTATTTTTTGTCCAATAACTCTAATAAAAAAAATTATCTCACTAATTTAAAAACACCCTTTATTTACTAGGATTCATTGAAACATGTCATTGACTAACTTATCTTTAATGATCGTGAAAAAAATTCTAAAAAATGGAATTATAAAATTAAAAATAATTAAAGAAATTAAGTTTCCTATATGTCATGGTAATTATTAACATTAGGATTGTAATAAAAAACACTTTTATTATGAAACAAGTTCAAATTAATCAAGATTATTCAAACCTGATATTGAAAATACAATATCAATAACTAATAAACATGTGCGAAATAATTGTCAATGAATTTTTAAAATAGTTATAGACATGAATAAAGATCTAAAATATGTTATAAATATTGTTTTTTGTTATATAGGATGTTACAATGAGATCAACAAAACATAAATTAAAGGGAAGGGATCTTTGTCTCAAATTCGAATTCCTTGAAACATAGTTATGTTCTACACCATGTTTTGTTTTTCATGGTGAAAATAATTCCCTTTTAACATTTTTATCATTATTCCATTGTATTTCATGATTTCAAATGATCTATTTGATGTTTATTCTCTCATTCGGTTTTGAATTAAAAATTAAAAAAAAATTAAGCATTTTCTTGGTCTTAGTTGTGATTCTCTTCGAAATATTAGATATCATACAATATATTTCCTTTGTTTAGTGTTATATTATTTTACTATTCCATTTGTAAATCTGTGAAATATTTATTTGATAATAAAAAGTATTTATTCCATATTATACATAATATTTTGTCTGTGGATATTTTTTTTGTTAAAGTCTTGTGGCTTTGAGAATATTCTAAAGGATTAAAGTGGAGTTTTGGAAGGTTTACTGGGACTAAACCATAACAAAAAGAATGACAACATAGAGGGGAATCACACATCATGGTGGATATGAATGCACCCCATGATTTCATAGACAAAGGATGATTCTAAAACATAATGGTTTCAATGTAATGTGGGATATATGGGTGAGACAATGTCACATCCTAGGCCTTGGATGGCTAGATGTATGAGGCTATGTCGCATTAGCATTGAACAGAATATAATATTTCAAAGATGCCAGATAAAAACCATGGGTCAATATATTTGATATTTGGGTATTATTGTCTTCAATAGATCATTTCTTCTTCAATTTGGGGTATCCATTTTGTAAAGAAGATGAGCCTTTTTTCATTTTTATGAAACTTAAATGAGGGACTTCATAATGGTTGAAACCCTCCAAAATTCGATTGACCACCTCTATTACCCAATTTATCTTTGTTCTATTTTTTCTTAAAGGATAGTTGAAATAATTACACACTATAGAATCAATCCATATGCCATAATAGTGTGCAAACTAGCGTTGTTATACACCACAACACCCCCTTATGAAATGTGGAGTTCAACCTTTAGTACTCCCCTATACTGCATCCCCTTATCTTGTAGACATGGTGTGCTCATCTGGTACATAATAACACTACGGTGTTTTCCCCATACATTTTACTTCTCCTCTTCTCATTCTTCCATGTTCCATGGTGAGATATTTTTTACCAAGGTTTTCATTATCCAATGTCACCCTTCATCATAGTGTCATTCTTGTGCCATGATGGTCCACTAACTAGGACACCTACATCATAGCCATTGTCATTGTTGTCTTCATGTTTCATAGTTATTATTCTATGTTGTAGTGGGTTTTTGACAATAAACATCCACACTAAAACTCTTTCTTTATGCCATGGAAGAAGCTCTTATAATAGATCTTAGAGTTCTTCCATCAAGTGACTTTAGGTAATTTTTTGGATTTACCTCTTAGAGTCTTTTATAATCACATTATTATCGCATTTGTGACATGTTTGATTAGATCAGTTCAGGGAATCATAAGAGAGAGTTCATTTCATATGGCATGGAAATTTAACATGGGTATTGAAACCTCCAATAGACCATGATGTGGGTATCAATGAATTATGGTAGGAATTTTCTTACCTCATGGGATCTCATTTACACATGTTTCCATACTATGTTTTCTTGATGGATTATTTGATACTGTGTTGTATTTTGATCACAAGTGGGTGTGTGTGTATCCCATAAGACCTGTAGAGATATTTTATTCCGTGAGTGATATTATTGTAGCTTATTTCCATGTTTCACTATGGTCTCATTATGTTATATGTGTTGTTTTATATTCATGATGATACAATATAGATGTTTATATGTCACCATTCCTTGGTAGTTGTTATTGGTAGTTGAGATAGGTAGACCTTCATGACATATTTATTCTCATAGGGGGGGGGGGGTGCATGACTTGCGATGATATTGATGAGTAAAATGGGTATAGCATGGATGTATGAGGTATCCATGGTTCTGTGTCGTGGATGCACTCATGGTATCCTTGATTTTCAAATTACCACTTACTACGATGTTTCCTTATCAACATGTTTACATGATATTCTCAACTAAAAGATGTTAGCTAACATGGTTTTCTTGATGGATAGATGATTTCCGATTTCATATTCACAAATGTTCATAGAGGGGCTTATACTAATGGAATCTATTATTAGTCTTCTAACATAGGGCTTAAGTAGGTATGAGTGGGGATATGTGGAGGATTAGTTAGCACACAAATACTCAGTTTTGGATTTTGTTCTATGTTTGTTACACATTTATTATTATTATTATTATTATGGAATACACCTTTTATAATTTAGAATAGCAGATTAAGGATACATTGGTTGGGTCGAACTGAGTCATGTACTCACGCCCGACTCAGTATTTTCAATGAAATTATAGATTTCTATTTCGCTTGGAATGTGTGTTCTAGTTATAAATCACTATTTAAGGATGGTTTCCAATGGATTTTGTATGGAACTAAAAACACCCAATGGTTTTATATCCAAAGGGTCATGTATTCCAAAGGTAGGCATTCATTAAGATTCTTGACCTACGACACATAAGAACTAGCATTGGTCGAGAGGATGGGAGTTCAGGCTCATCACACCCTTTTGGGGGGAATTTTTTCCCACACCAAGACTCCCTAATAGATTTAATATACGTTCATGAATCCTTATTAATTTACCAAGCAATTTTTTAAATTTCACAAAAAAAATTTCAATCAATTATTATCTTGTGTGGAATTCAGAATCATCCATATGTATTCTATGTTATTCATCAATGGAGATATTGGTATGTATTCGAGGTTCTCCATCAGTGGTATCCTCTCACATACTACTTATAGATTCATTGGTAATTATTAAGAAAATTATGGTTTTTAAGACACTCAGTGGGAAACTCTGGAATTTATTATCATCTAGGTAGAAAAATGTCACTCTGAAATTTTATTATCATCCAGGAAGATGGAAATTTACTAATGTGTTTATTTTCATCCAGGTAGATAGATAATACTCTGTAGTTTATCGTTAACCAAGGAGACAAGAGTTATTTTGATGTTGGGATTGAACCCATATATGGACAACCTAGGTATCCCTGTGAATGGAATTAGACCTGACGTAGTTTTGTTCCGTTTAATGGGGCACATCATACATTTTAAGGTTTTGTGATAAGGACCCAACCATATAGTTTAATGTCATTTGATAAAGAAATATAGGTGGAAGGTGCATAATCAAATCTTGGTGTGGGACTTATGCTGAATCAACCTTAAGAAATTGGAAAGGATATGAGTTTCCAAGATGGATTAGACCCTATTAGGAATGTGGCCTAGATAGAATAGGGTTGATTTGGAGTGTTGTGTTTGAACCTCATTGAAGCTTCCAACATATCCCATTTGTATGGGAATCAAAGAACCCATAGTTAGGTAAGTCTTGTAGGTGAGTATGATACTTTGTGAGAAATAGGTTGGGGATTAATCATAAATAGGGTTCCCTTGTAACTGGTTCCATGAGATATGTCTTAAATCATTTAAATTTAGGGGGGTTTATTTGGGGCCTATTCCTAAGGTGGATGGACAGACTAGGGGAATTAGAGTTACAATCATGAGGAGTATTTCCATTGAGCTTAGGACCTGGGTGAAGGCTTCCTACATATTCCAAGTATGGTGGGAATTAGAGTTCTCATGGATCATTCATTTAGGTGGATTGTATGGTTGTTACATTAATCACAAATATCTAAGACGATGTGAGTCATGTTCGGTGTGAGAAATAAGAGGATGTGTAATATTAAACTAACCACACACTTTTCCTCTTACACTGGTGGAAGATTCCCAACCTATGGTGAAATAAGTTGGGAAGATGGTGGATTAGGGCATGGGGAAATGAAATTTTAAATGTGAAATGCAGGTGAAGGTCATTAGGTCCAACCAGAAAACATAGTGTCTTATTCAAAGATGGATGCCCTAAAATTTGTCTCTTATAAAGGTAGGAACTAATCCCATATATAAGGGAAAAGAATGTGTGATACTTATCCTCTCAGTTAGGAACATGAGGATCCCAATCTCAGAGATGGTAGGGGATGAATAGAGTCATATCTCTATAATCTAATATTAGGAATTCAAAAACTTTCATAGGGTTAGTGTCTATGTGACCGTGGATATCCACATCCATAGACACTCTGAGGATCCTTAACCTCTAATAATATGACTATGGTAAAACCCTAACCATAGATATCCAAATATAAATGGAAGACTTTCTGATGTTCATTTTCCAAATTTCTGATACATCAAGAGGTCTTGGTGGAGGTTTCAACATGATCTCTTTCAGGTATGGGAGCCTATAAATGAGAGGATCTTCCATATGTGGCTATGAAGAGGCCTTAAAAGGTGTCTCACGTATGTGGTCCACACAATTATTTCATGTAGTTAGTCAAGGTTGAAATTCCACATAGGTCCTAGGATGAACTGAAAAATGCTTAAAACAAGAAGGATAAACCCGTGAAAGATTGATATTCTTCTGTAAATAGACTAACATGACCAAAAATTGGGTGAGGTTTTATGTTAATCACCCTAGGTGTCCCATGATCTCCAATGAAGAATCTCATGCAAGTCTTTACTTAAGGAAAGGACCATGCATATGCGACTTATTCTTATAGAAGGAGGGTCCTCAAACAAGTATTTTGTATTTTAGACCGTAAAAGGACTTTGATCTTGTGTATCCCTTTTAATTTTCTCTTATCTCATGTTAAAGAGATACGAAAAAAATTATAAGGACCTGGTAAAAGGAGTTACGCAATGTGAGCTTCAAGAGTTCTTACAACTTTTTCAATTATCAAAATTAGGATCCCAAGTGACCTATTTATATGAAAGGAGGAGGGATGGTCGATGGAAGGTTGTCTTCATAGGTCATTGGCATAGATCCCCCATGTAGGGGTGTAAAACATATACCACCACATTGGTCCTCTACATAGGTCTTCAGCACAGGGGATACTCCTTTAGGCTATACTAGCAGGAGCTACAAAGACATTCTTATGTGTAGGCATACTGTGTAGGTCCCTTTAACCAGATTTCTTTTCTTTCATGAAATATCCCTAACACCTTAAGATATCAAAAGTGTTATTTCATAATCCTTTTCCCTTCCTTTATTAAAAATGGGGTGTTAAAAAAATACCCCCATCAGGTTTTGATTTGATTGAAAAGAGGGTATAGTCATGTGGTAAGATTATGGGGAAACAAATTATGAAAAATTAATTATGGAATGAGCAAGTCCTCCACATATATATGTCACATAGGGAATAGGCATAGGTCATTCATCGTAGGATGGTAGTGTAGGCAAGTGATTCCTATTAATACCCCTATTCATTTTCAATTTACATCACCAACATTTCTGCTTTTTTTCTATCATTTCATAGATTGTTCACCCATCTCAATTCTTTTGTCCTCTTATGAAAGTCCTTTGACAATTTATAAACGTATAGACACCTGAGAAACAAATATACATAGAGTTATTTTATTGAAGGAGCTACATAGGATGACCATGTCCAAGGACCTGCATTTGGTACCTTGTTGAATGACCTATGTGTGTGACCTCATCGAAGGAGCTACGTAGGGATTTTACTTTTCCAAGTTCATGAATTCCTTGAAGTTAAAATTTTAACTTTATTAAGTCAATATTCTAACTTATTGAGGAAC
This sequence comes from Viscum album, assembly GCA_963277665.1. Taxonomy (NCBI): domain Eukaryota; kingdom Viridiplantae; phylum Streptophyta; class Magnoliopsida; order Santalales; family Viscaceae; genus Viscum; species Viscum album. The sequence goes on along the minus strand of OY728135.1, from coordinate 1,814,145,193 downwards.
ATTTGGGGATTCTCTTGCAGGAAATGGATCTCTTTATGACTGCAAATGTGGAGATGAAAGAATGTAAGTTCACATTCATTCATTTACCATACATAGTTGTTCTTTTATTTGATATTTCAACTCAAAGCTTAATTTATGTATACTTTTTTGTAGAGAACATTTAAAATGACCTTCAATAACAAGGCATGCCATTTCATCCAGCTTCAATTGACATGAGAGAAGTTTCGATTGATAAACCAGTGTTGGGAGATTCTCTAGAGCCTCAAGTTAATGGTGATTGGGAAAGCTTAGGAGAATGAAGCTCCCCAAGAAGTACCTGTACAAACTACTAAATCTAAGATTACTAGGGAGGAATATACTCAAGCAGCCAACTTATTACAGGGTAAATTTCATTGACAATATTGATCATGCTTTGTTCTTTCTACACTTTTGGATTTAAAGTCATTCTAATTCACAATTTTAGGGATATCATCTCCTACGGTTAGGTACAAAGGTGAAACCTCTTTGTTGGTTCAAACAGAAATAGAAGATGAAATTTCTGATTCTCCGAAAGGTGTAGAGCTAAGCACCTCTTTCAATGATATGATTACATAATATGTTCCACCTCATAGTAGTGATTATGATTTAGACATTTTACTACATGTTTTTCTTGGTATCATACGTAACAAGACATGGTGTTCTATTTTGTATATAATCTCTAAGTATTATTTGGATGAGCTTCCATCACTTTTTGGCTGACTTCCATCACTTTTTAGTGTATTTGTATTTTGTGGATTTTATTATCACACAATTTATAATGTGGTGAAAGAGGAAGTTCACTATTAGTAGAAAGAAAAAAATGTAGAAAGATATTTTAAAGTCCAAACTGCTAACAAATATTGACAGTTGTTAAGTTGCATTATCTTAGAAAGTGGCCAAACAAAATGTAAAATAGGTAGAGCTTGATTGTAAAATCAAGGAACAATCAATTAAATTGGGGTTACATCAAGAAGAGCTGTAATGCCTTCATAAAGAGTTAGATTCTACTTAAGTGGAACTTTTACAAATCCATCAATCATTAGGAGAATCCCATCTTGAAAGGGTAACTAAAATTAGGGTTTCCATGGAAGCACTTCATAAAGATGAAGAGACTAAATCTGTTTGACTGACTGAGATTCAACAAAAGGTTGATAGAGCTTAGGAGGTTGTTCATCAAATAACTATTCATGATGAAAGCTTCTTGTAATATATGATAGAGAGGCTGCATTATGTGGATGTTATTATTATTTTAATATATAAATGAAAATGATTTTTTCTCTAATCATATATATCTCTTCATCCCTTCTTACATTCTTTAATGGAAACATCAATGCTGATTTTCATAACATTGAATATTTACATCAGATAAATCTTAATTAGAATAATTGGGATGGGGGAACTCTAATTTTTACCTAATCCAAGAGGCATAATAAGTAGAGTTTGAATATTTATCAGTTCATCTGGAAAACCCTAAATTTTTCTTATTTTTAATTTTATTGCCTGATATTTCCTAAACCATGCAGAGTGTTGGTCCGGCGATCTGAAACTCTACTTTTGTCCAGAGTTTCCTTTGCGTGTTTTAAGTCTGGTGTGTACTATATCTATTTTTTTAGCAGTTTAATGTCATGCATGTAGGACCAATAAGGTTACTATTTTAGTTTGAAATATTTTTACAATTAATTTTTAGATTAAAAAACCAAACATGGTCGGATGATTAGGACGGTCCTGATATTTTTCAGATACTCCCAAGGGGAATCTTGTGTCATTATTTTTACGATCACCAAATCTAAAACATAAAGTATAGTAATGGAGGAGTAATTTAAAGATAATGAAGATCATACTATTTTAAATACCAATAATGGGGGTTTCATCATGTAGGACTAACTAGGGTATGTGATGCATAGTCAAACAGTGACATCCTTGGGCTGACAGACCTTTTATATGGGAGAATTTTCTGCAAGGCCAACTGGGGCACATACTGCATAGTCAGGTGAAGGAGTTCTCAAGAATTGTCACATTCTATTAATCATATACAAATAGGTTTAAAATTTAGATGTTTTAAGACCAAAGTGTGTGTATTTTCCTAGAAAGATGTCTGAAAAATAAAGGTGTTCATATGTACTGATATAGGCCATGAATGAGGACCCCACTCCTACAAGAATTTATTGTATGAATGAGGGTATATTTTTCCAAAAATATCTTTCTAATATTTTTCTATGCGTTTTAAATTCATGAAGTAAGGAAATTATGTTGTGTTTTTTAAAGTCATGCAACAAGGAAATTAAATTAATTTATTTAAGGTATTTAACTTTGAATTAAGATTTAATGGTTTTCTAATTCTTGCTGATTTTTTCTGGAAATGTTATACCATATTCAGGTATAGAATGGGAGAATTATAAGCTATGATTTGGGGATTTGTGAATCTAAAGAGTGATATGGGAAAAAGGGATAAATTTAATTAAAGTACATATCTTCTAAGAATGAAGTTTCCACTATTTTAAAAACCCATTATGGGGGTTATATTATGCAGGGCCAGCTAGGGCATGTGTGGCATAGTCATATAGTTAAATCCTTTGGCTAAATTACCCATTATGTGGGATAATTTTATTCATGGAAAACTAGGGAAAATACTACATAGTCAGGAAAATTATTTCTCAAGAATTCCAAAATTCTTTTGCTAAAACTTGATGAATGTTTTTGGAGATTCAAAATTTCCCAAGCATGGAGTTTGTTTTATAGAGAAAATCACCTAAATGAAAAAATATTATTTCTAATCATGATTTTTATAGGATCAAAGGAATAAGATTTATAAAAAGGTCTAATCCAAACATATTAAGTATGGTGTCTATAGTTTTAGATCATATTACTAGGACTATAATATTATAAAAACATTTAATAATATGTGGTCAAATGACCCAAGGTTAATCCAGTATGATTTGAACAAGTGAAGGAGAGAGAGGTAAAACGGAGTCTTCAAGACTTTCAAGTTTGGAGAAAAGATGTGGGAAAAATATGCAATGGATGACCACTTTAAAATACGAGTTATTTCATACCATCATAATTTCTTAAAGGGGAAAGAGGAGGATTCTCCCAATAATTAAGTTAATTCTCCTTGAAAAAACTGTTATGGGGGATGTATTATGTAGGTCTAACAAGGAAATATTCTACAAATCTAAATAGTGGAATCTTTTGACTGATAGGCCCGTTATATGGCTGACTTATGCAAGGCCACCTAGTGGTATATACTGCATAGTCAGGAAAAAGAGATCTCAAGTATCAGGCATTTTATCTGTAGAAGCAGAGGAAAGTTCAAAATGATATAAAATTATTCAATATTAGGATTATAAAATTAAAAAGGAATAGTTTCCAATGCACAAAGGAATTATCTTTAAGGATATTTAACATTAGTTTGGAGTCCCTTACATAGATCTGAATCATATATATAATGGAGAAATCCTTTGTTTCCTTGATGGGCTCTCTAAGGAGAGGATCCAAAATAATATTTCATGCATAGAATTTTGATTATACATAGGAGGTGGGATATATTCTTTTATCATGTGGTTAATAATATGATCTAATACATAGTGTTCACTATGTATCGCAGTGGGATGAGAATTAAACAATACATAGTTCTCTGGGTAACATGTAATATAAAGTCATGCAACAAGGACATTATGCCGTGCAGTTTAGAGCCATACAACAAGGACATTAGCGGATTTCATATGAAGAGCAATTGAATATTGTGGTTGGACTTGGGCATATTTCCCAAGTGTCACTATGTAACCTGTTGAATAAATATTCAATAAATATTTAGTTCTATCAAATACAAGTTCATGCATAAAGTGAAAACATGTATTGGATCTCTTCATGTAGATCTTACTCTAACATGAGAGAAAAGAGGATTTCTCATATCATGATATAGGTGGACTCAGGATTGAAAATCTGTAATTCACTACATATCTCACATATATGAGAATCAATACACATATAGTTCTTGTAGGTCCATCTAGTTTATCATCATCTGGTGAGGATGTGAAGTGATTCTGACGTGAATATGAATATTGTAGCTGGACTAGGGGATAAGACCTAGGTGTCACAACATATATTTTTTGGGGAATGAATCAAGCTGCACATAGTTCTTAAATAAAGTTTAACCGACCCTAATGGAATTAAAAAGTGGGGAATAATTGCAGTTTCTTGAATATGGGTACATACATATGATGAGAACCCATATTGATATCATCATGCATAGCTGACTCATACATGGGATAAAAGAGGCATCAAATGCATGATGATTTAGCGGGGTCTAAGATTGAGAGTATGGATATCACTATGTATCTCATATAGATGAGAATCCAGACATACATAGTTCTTGAGGGGTTATCTCATGTAGGTCTAATCTATACACTTGGAGTGGGGTATTTTTCATAATTTTGGCTGGACTTAAGATAGGAGATTGAAGTGACACTACATATCTAAATAGAATGAGAATCAATCCATATATAGTTCATTGTAATTACATGTTGTTAAACATAAAGTGGTAAGGAAGAAGGTGAAATGACACGAAAAAACTACATATCTCATGAAAATGATAATTGAACCATGCATAGTTTTTTTAAAGATAGTGTAGTTTATCATCATGTGATGGGGATATCTATTGTTTCTTTTATAGTCTTACATCTAGGACCATTGATAACCCCAAATATTAATTGATAGACCTTATTTATGTAATGAAGTTATTTACCCAATTCCTAAGCCCGCGTGAGTTGTGCTCTATGTGAGAAACAAGGAGTGTTAAAAAAATTACAATACAAAGGTAAATAATGTGAAAGTAAAGGGTATATGATTGGATGGTGACTGATCCATGATATAGTGCATGAGAGTCACTATGTATCATGCTAGGCGTAGGAATCAAGCCACATGCATTTTTTAAAATTATTCCCCATATCATCAGGATTTGATGTGGCGAAGTGGGATTTTTTTTAATTTACAGGCTGATGGTTTGGCCTAAAGTAGGATTTCTAGGCATCAGGATGTATCTCATTGAAAGAAGAATCAACTTAAAAATCCTAGAAGAGGTCCCTAGGAAAATATGACTCATTCATAGTGAAAAGGAAGTGTATTTTCTCTTCCAAAATCATGAATGGACCCAGGTTTGGATGAACATGCATCACTATGTATCTCACTGAGGCAAGAATCAATCCACAAGTATTTCATGAAAGGTTCCACATAGTTTAATGTCATGAAGTATGAATAAAGATGAAATGACATGAAAATAAGGAACTATTGCAGTTTTTCTAGGGTTAAAACATAGGTGTTACTACGTATCTTGTTGGGATAGGAATCAAGCCACACATATTTCTTGAGAAGTTCCCTTATGTAGGTTTGATTCATACTCACAAGGGATAAAGGGGGTTTTTATTTTTGTTGTGGATGGGACCATGATGAGAGATATAGATGTCACTACAAATCTTATTCGAATGATAATAAATCCATATATAGCTATTGAAAAGAGTGTTCCCCACACTAACTAAATTTGATAACATAGATGGGGGCTTTTGATACATTCCAGAATAATAGTTAATCTCAAGACACAAGATGGTATGAGAATCAATCCTTGTATTCTAGAAGAGTTCTCTGTATAAGTTTTCTTCATATATTTCTTTATGGTTGTGGTTGGGCCTCAGATTGGATATATGGGAATCACAACATATCTCATTGAAATGTGAATCAAGCCACACTAAGTTCTTGAAGAGATGTTCAATTTAACATATCGTGGTGGGGACGTGAAACACTTGACATTAAAATAAACTTTTCAGATGAACCATGGAATAAGACCCAAGTGTAAATACATATATTTCTAGGGGAAATAATCGATACACATGTAGTTCTTAAAATAATTTTTTTTGAAGATATGATTTGAACATTGAATGAAATTGGGCTCATGTGCCACTAAAGATTGGAAATTATGTGTGTAATTAATGCACATGGAAGCTACTATTATTTTAAAGGACCACATGGATTTTAAATTCATGTTATCTTAGGGGATTAATTAATATAAAATAAAGGAGTCATAAATTGTATAGTTTAATGTCCTATAGTGACGAAAAATGATTTCATGTAGTTTAATGTCTTGTGGAAAGGGATAAGGTGCAATGTAGTTTAATTTCACATAACATAGACATGTATGGGGATATGTAGTTTAACTTCTTGAGACTAAGATGATGGTATCTATATAGTTTAATGTCATGAAACTAAGACATGCTCTATGTGATTACAAAATACATTTCTTCAATAATATTGGATTGGATGGAGTTGTAAAGAGTTCTCCATCAATTGATATTAGAGAATAAGCTCCATTAGAGTGGAATTTATATATGGAGTTTGGTCCTTCCAACTTTAGATCAATATTTGGAGGATTATTTCATATTATCTTTGGAGTACTAATGACTAATACCAATTATACTTGAATAAATGAATAGTCTTGAACTTTTTTGTTAATTTCTCTTGCTATTATGTTCTGATAAACTTTCAGGTGATGCAAGGTATGCAATATCTTTTTGTCTAATCACTCCAGCTCATCTAGTTGCTTCTCGAACTACTCATATGTAGATAAATGGTCACATATGGTTACTCTAAGTGACAGAAATTGAATTTTAATGGGCATGACTAATTATATTCTGTATACCATTGAGTATAGAGTTCATTGTGTGGAAGTACAGGTAGTATTCCTATAATCCCATAAGGAATGCAAGAGTTTATCAGGCCATGATTTCTTATCTTTATCCACTATGTTTTAGATAATATTTTATAGGGTCTTTTTTAAAGACTCTATCTATCTATTGGCTGCTACATGATAGAGGGATGGATAGTTTGATATTATATTGTGTTCCTGATATAACTTCCCTACCTTAGAAAAACAGAAATTGGTTCCATTGACCATCAATATGGTACGAGGGACACCAAATATAGTGATGATATTATCTTTGATAATGATAACAATTATTTTGGACCCTACATATTTAATAGGTATGACATCCACCCATTTAGAGAAGAAATCAATAGTCGTAAGAATTTACGTGAACTACATAGTTGTAGCTGGAGGATAAGGTCCCACTATATCCATTCCCCATGTAGTAAATATCCATAAGTATTTAGATACCTGTAGAAACTATTGGTATTGATGAATGAAGTTGGAATTCACTTGGAATGGATGAAACTTCTTAGAGAAATATGAGTAATCATGCATTCTCAAAGGAAAAATGTATCCAAGCCTTCATATTTGATCAGAAAGCATATGCCTAGATTGGTGGGAACCACAAGATCCTGCACGTACTTCTTTCATGAAAACTGTCATATCTTATCCATGATTACATATGAGAAGAATTCCATCAATGGCGTATTTTATAAAGGTTCTTCTGGTTATTTGGGCTATCCTAAAGTGTGAAATTAATTGTTCATCATCAGATCTGCTCCCTTCCAACTCTAACTAGTGGAAGTACCCTGTTTTGAGGATATTCATTGATGGGTGACATCCATCCAATGGTATGAGCATATAGCTCATAAATGGGATTTATTTCATTAATTTACTCTATTCTAATTTGAATAAAAGGTGAAACCACATGCCGATGATTGATTTTGATGATTCTTTTGTCCCAATTTGGATCTTTCAAGGCTGTGGATGCATTTTCCAATCCATTATCATGGGTGTGTTGTGATCATGGGATATAAGACAATGTTGTATTTTAGGGAATTTCATCCATTAACCCTCGACCATAATCTCATAATGGAATTAGGTATTCTTTTATGATAGTGTAATCTATATTGAAATTTTTAATTGCTAATTCATAATCAACTTTCTCTTCTAGGTGATTTATTGGTACCTAGATTACTAATTCCCTCCAAAAAATGAGAGACTGACATTATGCCTCATTGTTGGTACCAAATTTTGATAACTGGAAGGAGTAAAACAAGACTGCCTTCTCTGTCGAGATAAGAACAATCCCTAACCCAACTTTGTTGAGTGTTGGGTCTTCCATTCTCTTCTCCATTGGACTTATGGAAGCACTATCAAAGTACATTTCCAATATTCATGGACTATCTTGAATAAATAATATTTATTCATTAGGAAGTTCATTTTTCAATGATGTATCTTTCGAGGATGGGTGTTCCGCACAGAAGACTACTAAGGCATGGCCTTTTACTACTTTATGAGGAAAACAGTTTATATCAAACTGCTGTAGAATAACTTCCGACCATGCCAGATGTCCTATAAGCATAGGGTGATGGAGGATAAATCTGAATGGGATATTGTGAGATACCAAGTGGACTTTGTGATGTTGTATATAGTGCCTTAGTTTCTAAACTAGAAATATTAATTCTAGTAAGCTTTTCTCATAATCCACATATCGAGTCCCGACATCGAGCATGGTTTGACTATGATAATAAAGGCTTTTTTTTCATTTCTAACATCATTCTATAGTGCAAGGTAACCACCCAATTGTCATTCCAAAGATATCACACAAATAATTATAGGATTTACTTTAACAGTTTTCATTAATACTGATGGACGCAAGATGTATTTATTAAGGGTATCAAATGATTCTGGGCTTTCATTGGTCTATTGATATGTGACCCCCTTCTTCATCAATTTGGTGAAGGGAAAACATGTGCCTGCCAGATTGGCTATGAAGCACCAGATTTTGGAAAAGTTTCCTTATAGTCTTCTCAAATCATTCAATTTTTGAGGGGGTGAAATTCCAAGGATAACATTAGCCTTCTTGGAATTGAATTCAATGTCATGATGACATTCAAAAAAACTGATAAATTTTCCCAAGGTTACCCTGAAAGATCATTTCAATGGGTTCATCATCAAATTATATTGTCGAAGAATTATGAATATTCTCTCCAAGCCATTCATGTGATCATAAAATTTCATATATTTAACCACTATATCGTCAACATAGAATTCAAGGAATTTCCCCAAGAACATTTTGAATATGTGGTGCATTGCAAGTTGATACGTCGCACCATCATTCTTCAAACCAAAGGGAATTACCTGATAGAAAAATACACCTTGAGGGGATATTAAGGCTAAATATTCCTCAACATCTAGGTCCATTAAGATCTGGTTATACACAAAGTATCCATCCATGAAGAAGAGAGCTTTATAGCCAGCTGTTGCATCAATCAAGAGTTATGTAATTGGAACTGGGAAGTCATCTTCGGGACAATACCAGTTGAGATATCAAATATACATACAAAATCTAATTTTCCTTTTATTCTTTTTAAATTATACAATATTGGCTAACCACTTTGGATATACCAATTCTTGGATGAAATTGGATTTGATAAGATTTTCGACTCCAGCCCAAATCTTGGAGGTGTAAGTAGGGTGTGTTCTTCTTTCTCCTTTTTCAAATCCCCGATGATCATATGGTATTCCAAAATGATTGGTGGCCACCTCAGGGAAAATAAATAGAATATTCATGTAATTCTAAGAAAACACATCCTGATTTTTATTTATAAAGGAAGTATACACATCTTTCTCTTTTAGAGTCATGGATGCACTAATCAGATTGAGGCATGGATCTTCCTCCACTCCTAGATTTATTTATTTTATTTCATCCACAGTGGTGAATATTATTTCCTCAAATTATAGAGGGGTATATATGAGGAAATAATATTATTCCTCTTCTTCATGTGTTTCTTCTTATGCCTCTTCTTGAAGGGTAGATGATGAAACAAGACTTTCAAAGCTAGGGAAGGAGTCAGTATTTGGAAATCTTGAAAAAGAGGCAACCATATCCGGCCCAAATGATGAGGATGGGTTTTTTTAATTTTTGAAGGGAATATGATGGGATAAAAATCAGTATCCCAATATTTTTTCATAAGTGTAATAACTTATTATAGCCTAGATGATGAAGCAAAGACTTGTTGAAGTTCAGTACATGAAATGAATAAATCTATGTTTAGTCTTCCATCATTGTTTGGTGAATCAATTATTTCTCCTATATAGTTAGAATCAATTGCCACAACTAAAATTATAGAAGCCACTGAAAAAATTATTTTATTTGGTTTTAACCTTTCAATTTGATTGATATGCAACACGAAATCTGCACTGAGATTCTTGAATAGGATAGCTGGGATCGTTTTCAGACCATTCAGAGCATTCATTCTTGATATATCCTTTACTACAGACCATTTTACCCTTCTGTGATAGAACTATGCCACAATATATTGAGATTAAAATGTTTTGAATGAGGCCTTGTCATCATAAAATGTCCCAATTTGACCATTGATGCAATACTAGAGACATTGGTGGTATGATGATGGAATGGCCACAAATTGATGTAGATATGGCCTTCCTAGTAGAATGTTGAAAGTTGTGTCCTTCCAGAGAACCATGAAATCCAAACAGATACAGGATCCCCAAACTGAGTTCTATGTGTAATTTTTCCCATAAGTTCTTGTTCATTCTTGTCATAACCTTGCAACATAATAGTATAGGGTTACAAGTCAGATTCAGTAAGACCACTGACACAGTGTATGGATGGGAATGAAGTTGACCCTTGATCCATTATTAATATAGGCTAACTATATTTCAATATCATTAATAATGTTTGAGATGTACAAGTGCATGTGGTTTACTTGTACAACAATATCTGTATCCTGTTCTGTGAAAGATATTACTTCATAGAATTCTGCTAGATTATTATCTATATGGTAAACCTATACAGTAGAAACCTCAGTTTAAAACTCTTAAGGGATTTATAATTCCTCAATAAGTGCTTCCTAGGGATCACTTTCTAGACTCAGAGAATCCAGTATTGAAATCTTGGTTGGTACTTGGTCCAGTTGCTTCAAGAAATCATACTTTTTATCCAGAAAATTGCATTTTTTAGTATGGAGATGTTCGTTTGTAGATGCCTTGGGATCTGATGCATCTAACGTGGATGGACCATCCATTTAAGTAGGAACTATAATTAATTATTCCCTTATAGGATTAGGTTTTCTAGGCCACCCCACATGTGGATGAGATGGCGACATATCCTCTAACCAGTCTTCCAAGGCGATTATGTCAAGGAAAACTATGTCATGTGTGAGAGAGTTTCCATGTTCCTACTAAGCCCGCTGGAGGGCTTCCCCATGAGTTTCTACTACATAAACAGTTAGATAAGGGGTTTAATTAAAATAGTGGCTTCTAGCATACCCATGTCTTCCATTGTATGCTTGACCTTGATGAATTCTTCCCCCAATTCCCCAATCAAGTACATAGAACTATAGTTCATAATCATAATCATTATTTTCACAGGGATATATTAAGTTAATAATATTAATGGATCCAAAGAAAAAATATTCATATAATGAAGGTTCTTCATGAAAATTTGATTCATGTTGTTCTTTTTGGTGGGGTGGTTCTCATGCTTTTGAGATTTTTGGCATGAATTCTACCAAAGTTAAGGACAACATTGTCCTAGACACGATCTCATATTATTTTGACTGCTCTTTATCCTTCTGATTGTGTCAATTTTTTGAGGGATGACCTTTGGAGGAATGTTTTTTTGGTGAAGTTGACTTGGAATTATTGGATGTGGTAGGAGGCACAGTTGGTTGTTTCAACTGTGTTCATACAATTTCATGAGTTTGATTGATCATTTTCCTGACCATCTAGTAATCAAACTTCTACGCATTTTTTATTTTGACTTCCTGGCACTCATCTTCCACCTCTGGGTTGGTAGCTGTAATACATGCTACCTGAGCCTGTGAATTATTAATCTTCACCTACACAGAGTGCATTATATTTTGTATGAGGTATTTAAAAACAAAACACTCATGGATGGGGTGTCACAACATTTTATGAAAGGTGGAATAATTTAAAAGATATTGAAATCCTTTTTTCGGCTTCTTGGGCCTTGGTAACTAGACTAAATTGTATTCCAAATATGAGATGAAGTAGTCAAGAACAAGGTCATTTTGAAAATAATAGACCTAATTTTTTTATATCCCCAAATTGTATCTACCTTTGACTTTTTGATCATCTGGATGAGGTAGTCATTGCTGCCGACACTTAGGTTGTGGATCCCTACGATATGTTGAGGGATTTAAAGTAGGAGTAGGTACATGTTCTTTCTTGAGTATAAATGTAGCAGTGTCTATTTCCAATTATTCTTTTGGGACATGATGGTATTACAAGAGACTTATATTTTTCTTCGGTGATAGAATTACACACTTATTTGGTGATTGAAGCATGGTCCCAAAACCCTCTTATGAATTTCACATGGATTAGTGGTTTGCACATCTCATCAAGGAGGATTTTCCTCACAGATTGGCATCAAATTTTCTTGAGAGAGTGGTGGGTTTAAGGAATATGTTAGTCATTTCAATCAAGTAATAAAATCAGAAACTCTTTCAATCTCCCTTTTTCTAGTGCGTAAGATTGAAGATTGTTTTTTCGGTAGAATTAAGCTGAATTTGTAATGACCCGTAAATTTCAAGGAATTTTTTTTCTTAATTATCTTTGGGATTTTAAAAGAACGCAGTTTCTGACGGCACGTGATTCTGAGGCCCGGTGTGCCCGGAATCATTTTCGGAAGTTTGGCTTGGTACGTTCAGTGAACGAACGAGCGGGGTTTTCTAACTTTTGAATCGGTGACTGGAATCAAATTCCGAGGGCACCGATAGAATTGCAGCGCCGATTTTTTCTTAGAAACGCCTTTTCTGGAGTTGCGTTTTCTCGGGTGTGGTTTTTAATTTTCTGGGGTTAAGTGATGAAAAATAAAATAAAGTGGTGCAACAACTTTATTTTATTTCACTTAAAGCCACTTAAAGCCACTTTAAGCTACTTAAGCTGAGTTGAAGTGGATAGGGTGGAACCCAAAATATCCTACCCTCTTGGTAGGATATTTGTAGGGTGGGGCCTACATGAGCCCCACTGTTTCTTTTCCCCTAAGTAACACACCCATGAAAACACTTTTTGATGAAAGTCAACTGACGTGTTTTCTAATTTCTTAACGCCCCTATTAATTGGGCGGTTAGTTTGTTGAAATTAATTCTATGAATTAATTTGTTCGCTTCTTAACATGTTTTCGTTTGTTGGCATGTAATGAAATAAGATCGACACTTATCTTCTTGAGGATGGTTCGTTGAGAGGATTTGACAGAAACTTTAAGTCCTTCATCCTCCTTCGCGAAGAACACGAAGAACGCTGGCCTCTGACGAAGGGTGACGAAGAACGCCAGACCCCCAGAGATCGACGATGTGACACCAATGATTCTCCCTCCGCGACGCTTCTTCCACGACGATCCATCCCCACGACAATCTTCGATCAGCATCTTGAGGTAGGGGATTGCAGTCCTTTAAATTCTTTGTGGATTATAACATCAACATGGATTTAATTGTTATAATTAAATCTGTATGTTCTTGATCTTTGGAGTTTTTCTACGCGACACTGAGTGCCGCGCGACAGCGACGCCCTTCCGCGACATGACGATCCTTTTCTTCCGCGAAGGTCAATTCTGCGACGAACTCGCGTTCGACGATGACGTTGAGGTAGGGGTCATTTTGAAAATGATAATACCCATGTTTGTTTTCCTCCAAGGCAAGAATGTGGGTCAACCAATTAACAAGTTGGTCCACGGATTATTATTGCGGGTCGAGATTTATCAATTGTTGGGAATTATGGTGTTGTTTCAACCCGCTAACGCGGTGGGTGCGGACCAACGAACAAGTTTGAACCCATGGCCCTTTTTGTTCTTGGTGTGCGGAATGGCGGATGACGACAAAACGGGCCGTAGAGATGATTTGTTGATTCCGCGGTGAAGAATGGGACCCGGGATGAGCTACGGCACAGACGGAAATGAAATCCGACCACCAGAACAACTCCGGTGGCCTGCAGACTCCACCGGCAGCGCCGCCGGACAAAGCCGCCGCGGCTGAAGCCATAACGGCAGGGTGCGGTTCCGCGGCCACGCAGAACCGAAGGCAGGGACACGGCCGGTTGCCGCGTCCATTGGCGAGAGGCGGCCCCAACCGGGGCCGCGGATCATTCACGCGGGGGCAGCGCGCCCCCGCCCGCGGTTTCCCTTGCTCGGCCACTCGGCCGAGCCGAGCCGAGCCGACCCGCCAGGCCGGGCCGGGTCGCGCCCAACCGGGTCGGACCTGGACCCGGGTCCGGTCGACCTGGTTCGGGCCGACCCAGGGGGGTCGGGCCAGGTCGGTCCGGGCCCATACCCCCCGTTTTCGGACTGTTTTCGGTCTTTTGCCCATATCTTGGGCTACGGACCTCCGATGGACGCACCGTCAGCGGCAACGTGATCCTTGGATCGAGACCGTCCTTTTTGTATACTACACCCAAGGTTTCAGAATACTTTGGGTTCGTCCGGGTTGGTTCGTACACGAAACCAACCGGGCCCTCGGAGCGGAAACACTTATATATTGAGCTACGGACGTCCGATTGACGTACCATCGACTTTGATGGTTTCCTCTAAGTGAGACGGATTTTTTTGACTTACTCCGCCCAAGGTTTGGATGAAGATGGAGTACGGTCGGGTTGGTTTTGCCTTAAAAACCAACCGGGCCCCTGGGACGAAAAAGCCAATAACTCTCAGACCGGGCGTCCGATAGACGCGCCGTCTGCGACGTTGAGTTCCTATTGACGATACAGAACTTTTGGATACATCAACTATGGACTATGTGTCAGTTGATGTTTCAGACTCTCGGCTCGTGGAGCGGACCCTCCCGAACGAGCTTGATGTGTGCGGGAACCATAGAGCTGACTGCAACTGCTACTGTGACGACGACAACTGTACAGAGATCCTCAATGGATTCGACTGCGACGATGATAAAAATTGTACGGGAATCCTCCGTGTTTTTGGCAGTGACCACTGTGGTACATCTTGGGATACGTTAGCTCCGGACCACATTTCAGTTGATGCATCGACCTCTTAGCTCGTGGAGTGGACCCTCCCGGAACGAGCATGCTGTGTGCGGAAACCCTAGAGCCGGTTGAGACTTGACGACTGCTGATCGAACGAATCGATGTGTTACGGATAGCCTAGTAGGGAGCGCTTGGTTGTAGCGGCAGACTCACAGCGGAGGAGCGCTTGGTTGTAGCGACAGACCCACGGTACTCAATAGAAGGAGTACCTCTAGAGGCTATGAGGGGGAGCGCTTGGTTGTAGCGGCAGACCCATGACGGAGGAGTGCATGGTTGTAGCGGCTGACCCATGGTACTCAACAGAAGGAGTACCTCTAGAGGCTATGAGGGGGAGTTCTTGGTTGTAGCGGCAGACCCATGGTGGGAAGTGCTTGGATATAGCAGCAGGCCCACAGTACTCGATAGGTGGAGTACTACATCAGTCCAAGGTGAGAGGGGAGTGCATGGTTGTAGCGGCATAACCACTGTACTTGATGTAGAAGGAGTTTCCTAATAGCTTTGGGTTCAACTTCATGATCAATCCTGTGTGGGTCATTGCGGGGGTTAGTACCTATAGATCCTTTGTGGGTCCGACGGCTTAGATGAATCAGTGGCTACATCTGATCATCTCTAACGTCATATAAAGAGGTACCTGTGTGAGCTGAATCATGTTTTTCATTCCTATGTGGATTGTGTTGTGCTATCCTGTGTGGATTTACATTTTTCTTTTTATGTGGACTGGTTCGTACTTGTGTTCGGATGTTGGATCCGAATGAGAATTGATGACTTAGGTATATGTATGGGCATATACCTAAGTAGTGTCGGATGTTACTTCGTGATTGTATCTTTCCTTTGTGGTTTATCCTTTGTGGATTTTGGGAGACCTTCAGGGGTCTCGGGGTCCCTACTGAGTAGCTTATACTCACCCCTGCACGGGCTATGCCCGCACTACGTTGTGTTGGTTGCAGACGACGGACAGCGCTGATCGTGGTCGAGGATGGAGGAGCAGGACGATACCTGGAGGTGGACCACTGGGCGGGGTGTACTCGGAGCGGACGGCTGGACCGAGGAGCTGTGGAGGCTATCTGTACCCACCCTTCAGGTGGGATCCCCAGTGGACAGCTCGGCGTTGCGGCTTTACTTTATAGTTGCTGTTTTCCCTTCCAGTTGTACTTTAATTTTAGTTTGGGTTTGTATACTGGCCCACTTACTTTCTGCACTTACTGTTGTATCAGCTTTAACTTAGTGTTTATTTCTTCTACCTACTTGCTCTACGGTGTTTGTGGTTTACTTTTCAAAGGAAATCCCATCCCTTTTTACCAGGATTTACGCCTTGGTGCTAGTCGCCAGCCCCTGGCCTATGGAAGGCGGGCTTGGGGTAGTCATGGCACGGGCCCCGAGGATGGGTCATGACAAATTGGTATCAGAGGAGTTCGGTTCTACCGCAGAACTTCGTACTCTGATCTTTTTCTATGTGAAACAATAGTGTTTAGCATATTGGGTGTGGTTATCAGTCCAGGGAGTCCAGTGTCGGTGCGGCGGCCGACGTATCCGTACACCAGGACCCCGACTTCTGATTTTCAGCTTAATGCACGAAAACATTGATTTCATGTGTGTGTTTCAAGTTTTCTTTGTGATTACTTTGTGTCAGCTCACCAGGTATACTGTTATGACCGTGGCGCACCTGTTTCCTTTTCAGGATGGCCCCAATACGACATC
Source organism: Viscum album (assembly GCA_963277665.1). Lineage (NCBI taxonomy): Eukaryota > Viridiplantae > Streptophyta > Magnoliopsida > Santalales > Viscaceae > Viscum > Viscum album. Next base: position 1,814,128,539 of record OY728135.1, on the reverse strand, counting down.
CAGCTATGGTTTCGAGAGTTGAGCGTGACGACATCCCACCGAGCGATGAGGCCTCGGTACAGGGCCCTTTGACAGCAGAGGCACCGACGGTACCTCTACCTACCGAGCCATCGATGCTACTAGCCCCAACCGCTGACAGTGCACGACGCCTTAGTGAACTGCATGAGTTTCAGCGTCAGCGACCGCCCAGGTTCCATGGGGAGATGGACCCTCAGGCAGTTGAGGATTGGCTGGAGGCAGTTGTATGAGTTTTCCGGTTAGTGAGGACACCATCAGACCTTATGGTGGTCCTTGCAGCGAGCCTCCTGCATGCGGAAACATAAAGATGATGGAGATTGATGCTCCAGGTGCATGGCGAGGCATCACTCTTTTGGACGGACTTTGAGAGCCTTTTTCGTTTAGAGTTCGTCCCAGCCACCCTCCAAGCGGTGCGCATCGAGGAGCTACTACAGCTGCAGCAGGGCAGCATGACAGTAGCCCAGTACACGGAGAGGTTTACCAATCTCTCACGCTATTCCACGGACATGGTACAAGACCCATTCTTCAGGGCCCGAACCTTCAAGAAGGGGCTCTGGCGAGAGATCAGAGTTTCAATTGTTTCTCATAGCATTCCGACACAGACAGGGGTGTTGGAGCGAGCCCTCTTAGTGGAGAGTTTCCTTGCTGAGAAGTCTCTAGCAGCAGGACCCACCACTAGCCGGCATGTAGCAGAGTCTTCTGTAGCGGGCAGTAGACAGATGACGCAGGGGTCCAAGAGGACTAGACCTACTAGTGGTCGACCGCATGACACATGATTGTTTGTGCGAGGCACCCAGGGTGGACAATGACTTACCATTAGCGGACAGTGTTACTCCTGTGGCGGGGTTGGTCACATGGCTCATGACTGTCCAACCCTCCATACGGATGACCAAAAGATGAACGAAGGACCTCCCAGGTAGAGGTAGAGGTTTGATCGTGGTGGATCGCATGGAGCAGGAGACCGTGGTAGGGGAGCTGGCCATGCGACTGGAGGTGGACGACGCTTCTAGGTGTTTCCACCACCACCACCAGGAGGTCCACCCCGACCGCAGGGAGCTGGTGGACATGGGAGAGCTTAGCTTCAGGCAGCTGAGGCCTATGATCGTGGAGCTACGGGAGAAGATGGACAGGAGCGGTACTAGCTCCAGACCTGGAGGCTTTTGTTTATTCTACTTCTAGCGTTGTTGATGTTTGTTTGTAGATGTTTTGTGTCTTTTTACTTTGAGCTGCAGTAATAAAAGACACCTTTCTTTTGGCATTTACCTTCCTGTCCTCTCTTTGTGTTGTTACTAAGAGGTTCCGTTTTAAAAACCGTTGACTTGACCCTCACTTTGAGATACCTACTGGAGGAGACCCAGTGACCACACACTGATGCCGACAGTGTGACTCAACCCTTGGAGGCGAGAGTAACGGCTGGATCTCTTGGTAGTAGCGTCGAGGCCTTACGACGTCATCCTTGGTATGGAATAGTATCATCCATGTCAGGATTGACTGTATTAGGCGAAGAACGTGGTTCATCCAGGGGATGAGACCAGATTTCTCTTCTCGGCAATGAAGAAATCTTAGCAGCTCGAGTAGGACCAGAAAGGTCCAAGTCATCCAAGAGAGGATGAGGACAGCTCAGAGCTGGCAAAAGTCTTATGCTGATAGGAGGCGAAGACCACTAGAGTTAGAGAATGGCGACCACGTTTCCTTACGGGTCACACCTCGACGTGAGTTACAGAGATTTGGCCGAGGTGGAAAGTTGTCTCCATGCTTCATCGGACCATTCCAGGTCCTCAGCAGGATTTGCGAGGTGGCTTATCGCCTGGCTCTACCACCTCAGCTGCACCGGGTGTACGGCGTCTTCCACGTATCTCAGCTGAGGAGATACGTGCATGAACCGACGCACATCATTGACCATGGGGAGCTAGAAGTTGATGATGGGGCGACTTTTTCGGAGGTCTCGGTGGAGATCGTGTATTAAGAGGAGCGGGTCCTACGTGGACGGTTGATTTCTCTAGTGCGCATCAGATGGCAGCACGGGAACCTCCAGGAGAGCACTTGGGAGCGGGAGGCTTAGATGCGTGCTCAGTACCCACATTTGTCTCCCTAGTTTAGGATGTATCATTACAGGGATGTAAAGCCTTAAGGTGGGAGTGATGTAAAGACCCGTAAATTTCAAGGTAATTTTTTTCTTAATTTTCTTTTGAATTTTACAAGAACGCAGTTTCTGACGACACGTGATTCCGAGGCCCGGTGTGCCTGGAATCATTTTCGGAAGTTTGGCTTGGTACGTTCAGTGAACGAACGAGCGGGGTTTTCTAACTTTTGAACCAATGCCCGGAATCAAATTCTGAGGGCACCAATGGAATCGCAGCACCATTTTTTTCTTAGAAACGCCTTTTCTGGAGTTGCATTTTCTTGGGTGTGGTTTTTAATTTTTCGGGGTTAAGTGAAGAAAAATAAAATAAAGTGCTGCGACAACTTTATTTTATTTCACTTAAAGCCACTTTAAGCCACTTTAAGCTGCTTAAGTTGAGTTGAAGCAGATAGGGTGGAACCCAAAATATCCTTCCCTCTTGGTAGGATATTTGTGGGGTGGGGCCCGCACGAGCCCAGCCGTTTCTTTTCCCCTAAGTAACGCACTCGCGAAAACCCTTTTTGATGAAAGTCAACTGACACGTTTTCTAATTTCTTAATGCCCCAATTAATTGGGCGGTTAGTTTGTTGAAATTAATTCTATGAATTAATTTGTTTGTTTCTTAACACGTTTTCGTTTGTTGGCATGTAATGAAATAAGACCAACACTTGTCTTCTTGAGGATGGTTCGTTGAGAGGATTTGACAGAAACATTAATTCCTTCATCCTCCTTCACAAAGAACGAGAAGAACGTGAAGAACGCCGACCTCCGACGAAGGGCGACGAAGAACGCCAGACCCCCGGAGATCGACGACGTGACGCCGACAATTCTCCCTCCACGGCGCTTCTTCCACGACGATCCATCCCCGCGAAAAACTTCGATCGACATCTTGAGGTAGGGGATTGCGGTCCTTTAAATTTTTTTTGGATTATAACATCAACATGGATTTAATTGTTATAATTAAATCTATATGTTCTTGATCCTCGGTGTTTGTCTATGCGACGCTGAGTGTCGCGCGACAGCGACGCCCTTCCGCGACGCGACGATCCTTTTCTTCCGCGACGGTCAATTCCGTGACGAACTCGCGTCCGACAACGACGTTGAGGTAGGGCTCATTTTGAAAATGATAATACCCATGTTTGTTTTCTTCCAAGGCAAGAATGCGGGACAAACAATCAACAATTTGGTCCATGGATTATTATTGCGGGTCGAGGTTTATCAAATACTTGGAATTATGGTGTTGTTTCAAACCGCTAACGCGGTGGGTCCGGACCAATGAACAAGTCCGAACGCATCGCCCTTTATGTTCTTGGTGTGCGGAATGACAGAAGATGACAAAACGGACCACAGAGACGATTTTTTGATTCCGCAGTGAAGAACGGGACCTGGGATGAGCTACGGCGCAAAAAGAAATAAAATCGGACCACCAGAGCAACACCGGTGGCCCGCGGACTCCACCGGTGGTTCCCCACCGCGCCGCCGGACGGAGCCGCCGCGGCTAAAGCCGTGGTGGCGGGGTGTAGTTCCGCGGCCACGTGGAACCGAAGGCAGGGACGCGGCCAGCTACCGCATCCGTTGGCGAGAGGCGGCCCCAACCGGGGCCGCAGATCCTTCACGCGGGGGCAGCGCGCCCCCGCCCGCGATTTCCCTCGCTCGGCCGCTTGGCCGATCCAAGCTGAGCCGACCCACCAAGCCGGGTCACGCCCAGTCCGGGCCGGTTCGGGTCGCGCCCAACCGGGTCAGACCTGGACTCGGGTCGGGTCGACCCTGTTCGGGCCGACCCAGGGGGGTCGGGCCGGGCCCAGACCCAGCGTTTTCGGACCGTTTTCGGTGTTTTTCCCATATCTTGGGCTACGGAACTCCGATGGACGCACCGTCAGTGGAAACACAATCCTTGGATCGAGATGGTTGTTTCGTTATACTACAACCAAGGTTTCGGAATAATTTGGATTCGTCCGGGTTGGTTCGTACACGAAACCAACTGGGCCCTCGGAGCGGAAACACTTATATCTTGAGCTCCGGACGTCCGATTGACGTACCCTCGACTTTGATGGTTTCCTCTAAGTGAGACGGATCTTTTGGATTACCCTTCCCTAGGTTTGGACGTAGGTGGAGTACAGTCGGGTTAGTTTTGCCTTAAAAAATAACGGGGCCCCTGAGACGAAAAATGCAATAACTCTCAGACCGGGCGTTTGATTGACGCGCCGTCTGCGACGTTGAGTTCCTGTTGATGATACAGAACTTTTGGATACATAAACTCTGGAATATGTGTCAGTTGATGTATCAGCCTCTCGGCTCGTTGAGCAGACCCTCCTGAACGAGCTTGCTGTGTGCGGGAACCATAGAGCTGGCTGCAACTGCTACTATGATGACGACGACTGTACAGAGATCCTTAGTGGATTCGACTGCGACGATGATGAAAACGGTACGGGAATCCTCCGTGTTTTCGGCAGTGACCGCTACGGTACATCTTGGGATACGTCAACTCTGGACTACATGTCAGTTGATGCATCGACCTCTTAGCTCGTGGAGTGGACCCTCCTGGAACGAGCATGCTGTGTGAGGAAACCCTAGAGCCGGTTGAGACTTGACGACTGCTGATCGAACAACTCGGTATGTTACAAATAGCCCATTGGGGAGCGCTTGGTTGTAGCGGCAGACTCACGGTGGAGGAGTGCTTGGTTGTAGTGGCAGACCCGCATTACTCAACAGAAGGAGTACCTCTGGAGGCTATGAGGGGGAGCGCTTGGTTGTAGCGGCAGACCCACGATGGAGGAGCGCTTGGTTGTAGCAGCACGGGGGAGCGCTTGGTTGTAGCCACAGACCCATGACGGAGGAGCGCTTGGTTGTAGCGGCTGACCCGTGGTACTCAACAAAAGGAGTACCTCTAGAGCCTATGAGGGGGAGCGCTTGGTTGTAGCGGCAGACCCATGGTGGGAAGCACTTGGCTATAGCAGCCGGCCCACAATACTCGATGGGTGGAGTACTACAATAGTCCAAGGTGAGAGGGGAGCGCTTGGTTGTAGCAGCATAACCACTTTACTTGATGGAGAAGGAGTTTCCCAATAGCTTTGGGTTTAACTTCATGATCGATCCTGTGTGGGTCATTGCGGGGGTTAGTACCTACAGATCCTTTGTGGGTCCGACATCTTAGATGAATCAGTGGCTACATCTAATCATCTCTGACGTTATATGAAGAGGTACCTGTGTGAGCTGAATCCTGTTTTGCTTTCCTATGTGGGTTGTGTTGTGCTATCCTGTGTAGATTTATGTTTTTCTTTCTTGTGTGGACTGGTTTGTACTTGGGTTCGGATTTTGGAGCTGAACGAGAATTGATGACTTAGGTATATGTATGGGCATATACCTAAGCAGTTTCGGATGTTACTTCATGATTGTATCTTTCCTTTTTGGTTTATCCTTTGTGTATTTTGGGAGTCCTTCGGGGGTCTCGGGGTCCCTACTGAGTATCTTATACTCACCACTACACGGGCTATGCCCGCACTACATTGTGTTGGTTCCAGTCGACAGACAACGCTAATTGTGGTCGAGGTTGGTGGAGCAGGACGGTACCTGGAGGTGGACCACTGGGCGGGGTGTACTCGGAGCGGATAGTTGGACCGAGGAGCTGTGGATGCTATCTGTACCCACCCTTCAGGTGGGATCCCCAGTGGACAGCTCAGCGTTGCGGATTTACTTTATAGTTGTTGTTTTCCCTTCTAGTTGTACTTTACTTTCAGTTTGGGTTTGTATACTGGCCCACTTACTTTCCGCACTTACTATTGTATCAGCTTTTACTTACTGTTTATTTCTTCTGCCTGCTTTCTCTGTGGTTTTTGTGGTTTACTTTACAAAGGAAATGCCTTCCCTTTTTACCGGGATTTACACCTTGGTGCTAGTCTCCAGCCCCTGGCCTATAGAAGGTGGGCTTGGGGTAGTCACGACATGGGCCCCGAGGACGAGTCATGAAAGAATTGGAAGAAGAACTTCTGATGAAGGTCTTTCTATACAGTAATTGATCGAGACTGAAAACATGTATACTAGAAAAAGGTCATCCCCTACAGTTATTCCAAAAAATATTTGAGTTGTACTGCATCTTGTTGTTGAGGGGTCCCCATCATTGTTACACAGTGAGAAAAAAAATGTGTCAAGTGCTACTCTAGATCTCTCAAACCATTAATTATTGGAAATGTGGTATTCACAAAGTTAGGTGGTGGAGGAATATGATCTACCCATTTAGGGTAAGAATTAATTTCCAATTGTATCAATGCACACCTTCCTTCCATAGATTCCAATAAAGTTGTCAATGACTCAATAGTATTCATAAGTATTCGAGGAATATCTGTATGAGTTGGGACCTATATAGGTACAACAGCTGGAGCCTAAAATAGTGTGATAACTGGTAGGACCAACAGTGGTGGTGATAATACTATTTTTATTGGATAACCCATCGGGATATACCTATAAGGATGTTTCTGATATTGTTCTATATGTTTACCAAATTGAGGTAATTCATTATCCGCATCAGTAGTTGAAACAAACCGTATTTTCTGAGGTTCTCCTACTAGAATTGAAAGCTTAGGATCTACTTGTGGAACATATTTGGAAGGAATGCTACTTCATAGAAACTCTACACTAAGTATCCTCAACTCCTTCATCTCCTCCTTGAGTGGAGAAAATATTTCTTCAAACTAATGGTATTGATCTTCCCCAGGGGAGAAGGTGAGACATGGTTTGAACTTTTCCTTTCTCCGTGTTAGGTGCCTTGAGAAATGGTAGAAGTATATTATTTGAGGAGATGCATTGATTCCAGGAAAGCCTCTTATTTCTGGTATGCACACCTACTTAATTTTCTTTAGTGTGTAAAATATCAACAATAGGAAAATCTTCTTTTGATTCCCATGAACTAGACTCATTTTATATAGGATCTTCTATGATAGAATTAATGTCATTCATCGATGCATAATGAATTGATGGATTTTTTTCTGTATCATTGTGAGATCACCTTCTTTTGTCCCCTCCATGAGACCTTTTTCTTAGGTATGATAGTTCCCCAGGAACTGTTTGGTAGAAAATAATCTAAAGGGAATTGTTGGATAGTTCAGTTGTTCATTCACTTTGCAACTTTTTTCCTAACCGGGAGAAAACTATCATCCGCTAATGAGGGGATTGTGAATGTAAAAAATTACCCATCCTTGAAATCTAGAGATATTCTTGTTCATCTTTCTCAACCCTTTTGGATATGTTTTTTTTTTCACCGATAATTGGGTTAAAAATCCCCCGGTATTGTTGGAAGGGGTGATTCCTAAACTTCCATTACTAATATCAATGTAGCTGCTCTTAAGATTTTATAAATTATGGTCTGAACATCGACTGGGTGCATTATTAGGAACACACATAAATTTCCTATTTCAGATGTCTATTGTGTTATTTTAGACATTTGTACAATCTGATGGATGAAATCCTCTACGTTGGAAGCTTTCATGATGTTTTCAGATGCTTGATGAAAAAGTATCTCAATAGCATGATCTCTTTGGTCCTAACTTTGGTGAAATCTAGTCGAGACCTATTCTTTTTTAACATGTCTTCTATCATGAATAGATTTTTTTTATTGTAGTTGGCCATGAGAAACAACATTTCCTAATACCACTTTCGGTGGGATTTTCTGTTTTTGGAGCGTAGTGAAATGTAATGCTCCATGTGCACCCCATCTTCTAACATGAACACCAGATGAGGTTTCTATGATCAATTTTCATAACATATTTAATTCATTAAGTCATTCACATTTAAGGGACTATTGTTACTTCTCAATCATTGGATGTTAGAAAACCTGGAGAGATGCCAAGTCAATTTGGTGCTACAACCATTCTATTACTGTGACATGAATTTGATATTCATCATATTGTAATAAATTGGATTTAAGATGATGAAGATTCTTCCATATGTTGAGACAGATATCATGAATACAATCATCTACCAACATCTCTTGAATGTTGTATTGAGAGGTGGACACAGGCCAGAACAAGACTGTTATTTCACCCTTTGCCAGTTGTTTCCTCATGTTCAACATATCCTCCTCATCTTATTTTAGATGTTTCTCAACCTGGTCTGACCAAAGTGGATGCTTCCTGATTTATTTACCACAAGCAATGGTATCAGTTGGTGTTTCTCTAATATATTATAAGGAAAATGAATCAATTGAGGTTCGGAGAATGGCCATCTCCTCGGGCTATCTTCTGGCTGATAAAGTATTCCACCTACCAATAACAGAACATTAGACATGATTGGCCTTATGTTTGCAAGTTCATCAAGATAAGAGGTCTTTCTCATTGCTAAATAATCAGTTGGATAATTCTAGAGACAATTAGAAACAAAACTAGGGAGAGAACTTTCACAATGAATCCCATCCTTGGGAGGACCACTATGGTGGATTACAGTAAGGGATAAATCCTCTTTCTACTTGGTCTTACATTCACATGGAGGGTTTCTGTGTCTCAAATCCAAAGATATGTTCTTGAGATTGATAGAATTATCATGAAGAAAGCCTTCATGATGACGTTTCTGATGAGGAACATCATAATTACTAATAATACTCATTTAATTTGGAAATGGGAGGGTAGGATCTTGATCTGCAATAGATAAATGTATGCGGGATTCAAGAACTCCCGTATTAAGAGGAGCCAGATCACAAATAGACTTCTAATTTTATAACTATGCTTGGTGAGATGTCTTCTTATTTATATTCTTACATGTATTTTGGGCGACTTTCAAGTAAAAGGGGTAATCATTGGTAGGTGTATATGCCTACATGAGAGTGGTCATTAGAATAGGCCGATTATCTCCAATGGGAATGGGTGTATATTCCTGATCTAATTTTCCGTATGATATGGGAGAGTGTGGCCCATAAACCTCTTAGTCTAGAAAAATGGTGTGAATCTGCTACAAAATTACATGGTGATGAGTCATCCCAAGTATGGGGACAAAATTATATGTTCATCCCTACAATACTGCTGAAGTTGTCATTATTACACTCTAGAATGCTTCCAGGATATGGGTAGGAATTTGTGCCTACCCTTTCACCATTTAAAAAATGTGTCTGGTGACTTCAAAAGACATAATGAGAATATAAGACCATTCAGTATTTAGAGTAGTTTTATGTACCTGATCCTGTCCTCCCTTTCCTATCAGTGGATATTGTCATTACTTGTGTGCAGGGGTAAAGAGTTGAATCTGCCCCGGGTTTCTCATCAGAGCTTTTTGAATGACTTAATTGAGTGCTTCCAAATGAGACTATGGGTAGACTTGATGGATTATGGTAGGAGCATGTACCTACTGTCTATTTTATTCTAAGAACTTTTAGAGGAATTCTTTAAGTGATGCTAGACAAGATTGTTGGCAGGCTTGGTGAGTGCAGGAAGGTGTATGTTCCTTCTTACATGTTGTCACCACATTTGGTTCTTTAAGTAGCTGTATGTGATTGACTATGGTACTCCATAAAATTTTAATGGTGGGATTAGTTGGAAGCCACTAGATGAGTCTTTTGGTAGGCAGAATTAAGGCGGATGGGTGTATGTTCATGTTAACTGTTTCCCACCAAACTGGGTTGGTGGACTTCTCTAGAGGGGGTAAAGGTAGGAATATTCTCCCTATTATCTGGTTGTTGTCCCCAGAGGCTCATATTGTATTACTAGGTCTAAGGTACCTGAGCTGGAAAACCAAATATACCACCCTCATCATGTTTGGGGTTTTCTTCCATAGAAAATTGGTAGTAGTGAATGCTAGTAGGAGCCCTTTGGAAGGACCCATATGTCTTTGGGACAAGTCCGTAGGTGGCCTCTTGATTGACCGCCATGGAATAGGGGAGGTATTGGTGATATGTTATATGGAAAAACTCTTGAAATAGTTGAATATGGTAGTTTTCACCATCTTCTTATGGACCACTGATCATCATTGACTGGCCAACTAGGGGTTATTCTTAATTTGGAGGGAATATAGAGATATTTTCAAGGTCATGATAGTACCAATTTGATGGTACTCATAAACCAATGTGTCTGAGACCCAGTGTTGAAGATGACGAGTTGGTGATAGTGTCCTTCGAGTAGATGAGGATCCATCTTAAGCAACAGGCATAGAATTCATGGGTGAAATCTTAAAGGATGTCATTTGTAATAAAAGGAGTTTTTTGAAAGAATGTTCCTGTATATATGAAAAACACAAACAATGAACTTCAAAAAATAAAAAACTTTTTTGATGAACACATGGATGATTGATTTCCTTGTGTAGCCCTATTTTATCAATTAATAGGGTCCTGAAAGATGGGTAACACTATCATCTTGGTTAAGGATTCACATTGGGTTCACCAATTTTTTTGTTTCCCCCCGGAATGTGTGTTCTAGTTTGGAATAACTATTTCCGGACGGTTTCTAATGGATTTGTTTATGGAATAAGAAGAACCCAATAGTTATATATCAAAAGGGACATACTTTCCAATAGGTTTTCTGATGTACAATACTTAATAACTCACATTGGTCAAGAGGATGAAAGGTTAGGCTCATCACACACTTTTGGGCGGAATTAATACCTACTTTAAGACTCTCTTATATATTTAAGATATGGTCATGAATCCTTATTAATTTACCAATATTATTGTAGGGTTCCCTTAAAAAAATTTTAATCAATTATTAACTTGAATGGAATACATGATCATCTGTATGTATTTGAGGTTTTTCATTAAGGTATATATCTGTATTTATTTGAGGTTCTCTATTAAGGGTATCCTCTCATATAATAGTTAGATATTATTTGGTCATTTTTATGAAAATTTAGGTTTTTAAGACACTTGGTGGGGAACTCGGGAATTTATGGACATCCAGGTAGACAAATGTCACTTTGGAATTTATCATCATCCAGGGAGATGGAACTTTACTCTGGAGTTTATTTTCATCTAGGTAGATAGAGATTACACTGGAGTTTATCATCATCCAGGGAGACATAATTTGTTTTGGTGTTTGGATCAAACCCATGGATGGTCTACCTATGTATCCTCATGAAAGGAATTAAAACCAATGTAGTTCAGTTCCAATTAATGAGAAACATCATACATTTTAAGGTCATGTGATAAGGACCCAACCATATAGTTTAATGTCATGTGGTAAGGACATCTAGGTGAAAGGTAACTAGTAAAAGCTTAGTGTGGGAATTTTACTAAAGCATACTAAGGAACATGGAAAGTATATGAGTTTTCAAGTTGGATTAGACCCTATATGAAATGTGTCCTAGAGAGAATAGGGTTTATTTAGAGTGTTGGGATTGAACCTCAAGGAAGATTCCTACATATCTGGTTTGGATGGGAATAAAATCCCACGTAGATTGGTATGTCACACATGGGAGTACGTCCCTTTGAGAGAAATAAGTTAGGGATTAATCCTAAATAGGAATCCTCTATAATAGGGTCCATGAGAGATATCTTAACTCATGGAGATTTAGGGGGTTTTAATTCAGGGCTTATTCCTAATGTTCATTCCCACACTAATGGAATTGGTGTTAGACTCCAGAGGAGTATATCCATTGAGACCGGGCCCTGGGTGAAGTATTTTTATATATCCCAATTATGGTTGGAATTTGAGTTCTCATAGTTCATTCATTCAATTGTATTGTATGGTTTTTATAATCATCATGAATCTCTTGTCCCACCTGATTTATGTGTGGTGTGAGAAACAATAGGATGTGAAATATTCAACAAACCACAAACTTTTCTAACTCTACTAGTGGAAGAGGTCGGACCTACAATGAAAGAAGTTGGGGCGATGGTGGGAGAGGGAATGGAGCAATGAACCATTCAATGTGAAATAAAGGTGAAGGTCCTTAGGTCTATCCTAAAAAGATAAGGGATTATTCTAGGAGGGATTCCTTAAAATTGGGTGCCAAGAAATGGAGGATCTAATCCCATATAGAAGGTAAAAAATTGTTTGATACTTACCATCTCTTCTAGGAACCTAAGGCTCTAGATATTAGGGATGGGGGGAGATAGAGTTCTATATGTATAATATGATATCAGGAACTACACAAAATTTTACCTAGGGTAAGGTTCTATGTGACCATGAATATCCCGATCTATAAAAACTATGAGAATCCTTAACCTATGGTAAGATTACTATGGGAAACCCATGGTCATAGATATGAAAATCCTAATGGAACACATGATGATGTGCCTTTCCCAAAGGTCTAATAAATCAGAAGGTCTTGGTGGAGGTTTCAACATGATCCCATTTAGGTAAGAGAACAAATTAAAGAGAGGCTCTGCCATGAGTGGATCTAAAGAGGCCTTAAAGGGTGTCTCATGTACGTGGTCCACACAGGTATGCCATGTGTGATTGCCATGAAGGTCTGAGGAGAAAATGAAAAATTATTTAACACAGGATGGATAGACTCATGATGCCATGATATTTTTTGGGAAATGGACTACGGGGATAAAAACACTTGGGCGAGGTTTTAACTTAAGCACCCCAAGTGTCGCTTGATGTGCTTAGAAGAATCTCATTCAAGTCTTTTCTTATGGAAATGACATAGTGTAGGCGACTTCTTATTATAGAAGGATGGTCCTCAAACAAATATCTTGTATTTTAGACCCTGAATAGTATTTTAACTTGTTTATACCTTGTAATTCTCTCTTCTCTCGTGTTAGAGAGCTACATGAGAAAATTTAGGGGACCTGGGTAATAGAGTTACGCAATGAGAGATTTGAGAGTTATTCTAAAAATTTTAGTTGTCGAAATGGGAAGCCCAATGGACCTATTTATAGGAATGAAGGGGTCTGGTTGAAGGGAGGTTTTCTCCATAGGTCATGGGTTTATACCCTATGCATAGATCCCATGCATAGGGTTGTAAAACATATACCACCACATTTGTCCTTTGTATAGGGGCTACACCTTCAAGGTGTACTGGCATGAGCTACACTGGCCTTCTTTTGCATAGGTATGCCTCATAAGTTCCTTTAATGAGATTTATCTTCTTTCATTAAATTTCCTCGACACTTTAGGTTATCCAAAGTTCTATTTCATAATCCTTTTGCCTTCATTTATTAAAAAATGTGTCAACAATTTGATGAGGGGATCCAATGAAAGAAAATTCCCCTATGGTGTAGGATTGAGCAAAAGATCATGGATTGGGTGGAAGACTAGAAAAAACTCTAGAGGAACTTGTAGTTATTTTATTTACATTTCTACTTTAACTAGTCTGGAAATGGTTACCACATTGGGACTGCCTTAATTAAATAACATATATTCCATTTATTTAGTTTCTGCATATTTAATCTGATTATTAATTATTAATTATATTTTTATGTTTTATTATTGATCTTATTATACGATACATAGGGTATAGTATCACCATAGAAAAACTCAGACCCTATCCTGTAGTCAAAATCCTCTTACATATGGGTAGGTGTACATTGGGTAATATGAAATTCTAGGTCAGACCTGGTGGTTTTAGTTGGGGTGTTACAATATGATATCAGATAATCAATACTCACTGACATGTATCTTCTCTTTATATTAATTTGGGATAGGGTAGATATGATATAAGATGGTTTGGACTTAGGAAGGGGAATTATGACAGTTCATGGTGATCACTGTATAGTGGAACACCGATTTTTCCATAAAATGGAAAATTATGTTTTACTATTACCATTTATCATATTGACGTTTAGTGATACACATAATGTTTATATGTGATTTATTATTTTTCACATATGTTCATGCATCTTGAATAGGCATGTAGGTTCTCATTCCACATATATAAACATGTTGTTGTACTACATGGTAGTTCATTAATTTAATGCTTCTCTTTGTTCTTTCTGTTTGGGATAGTTTTCCAATTTTGTGATATATATATGTTACCATGATTTTGTGATATATATTTATTGTCATTAAATAGTTGAACTGATCATTTTGTTTTGTAAGTATATGTATGATGATTTTGACTAACGTGCTGGGATGCAGACATTGGTTAGTGCTAGGAGGGTTAACCTTGGGATGAGGGTAAACTCATAGGGAATCCTTTGTGTGATCTCATAGAAAGGATAGGTACCAATTTATTCATAATATTCCTTATGTTAAAGAATATGTAGGCTTGAATAGATTTAGTGGGACCACTAGCTAAATAAGATTCTCTAGTGCCTGTTCCCATGACTTACCCAATTATGTTGGTTGTGGTTCCATACCTTCCCTATGGTAGAATAAACTAAGGATTTCCAGCTCTAGAATCCCCTAACATTTTAGTGCTCCAGTAGACCAAAGGATGGTCAGGATTAGATGGCCACCACTGAGGGAATCTTTGACCTTTAGATACACTAATAAAAAAGGAAGTTCAAGTTGGGAGCATTCATTCATAAGGGACCTACTAGGATTTGTGGGAAAATATGGGTCATTCTGGTCAACATGAGGGCCTCTCCTAGGTGGAATTAAATGACTTGTTTTTTAGAGAGTTCTTCCTTGACACATTGATGATCGACCGTGCATTGAAGTTCATGGAGATGTAATAGGGATCCATGATAATGTCATCATTCTCTTATCACTTTACTAATATTCTCCACTTCACACTTCTTCTGACAAAATAATTGGTTCATAAAGCTAAAAATCATGAAATTATACTTCAACCCGACTCCTTGTATCACATAGGGATCTTTGACCTAACTACATACTCATATGTTCTATGGAAGACCCTGACCATTGAAAATATTTTAAGGGATGGAATAACACTTGGTATTTTCCTACATTTTAATACTCATATGGGTGTACCTTTTATATTTTTCAAGAGTTCCTCTTTTGATGGTTGGAAGAGGATGATTAGTGAAATTCAGTAGACCAACAGTATAACAACCATACTCTTTATTTCACACATAAACATAATTTATAATATAAAATATTCACCTGATACAACATATAATATAGATAGGTTTAGTTTCTTTGGGGATTAGGAACATTAAAAAACAACTTAAAACATGAAATACACATCTCTATTGAAAACTTCTTTTACATGACCACACATATTCCTTTGTACTTATCATTGCAAGGGATAACCTAAGGACATGCATAAAAAACGTGAGATATAAAGACTTGTAAGGGAGTAAACAAGGCATAAAATTAATAATACAATACATTTTAGGAAATAGGAATATCAATGGAGCATAAGAGAAACATGAACATAAATGCATGATATAACATGATTATCATAACATGGAAATGTGGCATCAACATTTAACAGGATATTAGCATGATCTAAGGCTCATTTAACATGGAGCATGAGTAAATCTTCATTGAACTTGAATTATCATGAGTAAAACCTCAATTAACTTGATGTATAATGATACTAATATTTACCCAATGCATTGGAGTTCTATCAGGGCACACTATTCTTAATCATTTCATTTCATGCAAAAGTGATCCACATGGATCATATAACATGGATTCATTAGACATCATAATTGATTCAACTATAATGGATTGTCTAATTCATATATAAAACTCTATAATAAATAAGTAAATGTGCATAAAGGTGATATATTTGAGAGATTAATTGGCATGG
The DNA here is from genome assembly GCA_963277665.1 of Viscum album. Classification (NCBI taxonomy): domain Eukaryota; kingdom Viridiplantae; phylum Streptophyta; class Magnoliopsida; order Santalales; family Viscaceae; genus Viscum; species Viscum album. The sequence goes on along the minus strand of OY728135.1, from coordinate 1,814,112,818 downwards.
TATTCATTATACAAATACTTTGACATGGAAAATCATGGTGAAATTTTGGAAGCATAATGACGTGAGAAAACAATTCATAAAAAAGGTTGATGAGAGAGAAATGTGTGAATTATTATATTTACATGAAATGGACAGTAAGGGGGTAATATAGATACATGTACCAAAATATGCAATGGAATATAGATTCAGAATAAAAATTAGTTGCTTGAATGTAAATGAGATGAGAGAAATTCCATAAAAAACAGGTGTACATGGGGAGTAGTAATGAGAGAGAAAGAGGTCTATAATAATTCAAAAATAACAACGGAATTAGTGGGAAGGTGATTAATCATACCCTAATAATTTTACATGAATGAAAAATGGTATAACAACATAATGAAATTTGGAAAAAAATGAGAAAGGAAGAAATCCCTTAATTGGAAGTGTGATCCAAAGGCTTGGGAGAGGCTAGAGAGAGGCTTATTGGGAGATTTGGGAACCATGGGAGGATAATATATTGAGTAGGGTAGAGTAAGCATGTGTTTCAAGGGTTTATAATGAAGAGTAGTGTGAGCTTGGTTTTGTTTATATAGGAAAAGAGAGAGAATTATTTATTATTTCGGTTTTGGACACCACACATTAAAGTAATCAAAAACCAAAACCAAAACATGTTTTTTTCCCATGGTTTTTTCCAAAGGAGATTGAAAAAAGCATTTTATAAGGCCAATGGAAAAAATTCTTAAATATTAGGCTTGTGTATATGGAGGTGAGTCACACTCTCAAGGAAATCATTTTAAACGTAAGAATGTTTTATAAGTCTTGGAGGGTCCACTAAGGCATCATAAAATTAATCAAACAAATATAAAATCACATTATTTTAATGGTAAAACAAATATTGTCTGAAAATCATTTTCTAGTATTTTATTACATCACTATTGGGCCATTAGGATATCATAAAACACATTATATATTTAAACAATATTTAATATTTACCCAAAAAAATTGATTATCTTAGAAAATTTTGAAATATTTACCGTTGGATAATTTCGACATCCTGATTCAATAAATAATATTAATTTTATCTAAATAATTTTCTATATATTTGAATTTAATATTATAAAATAAAAACTGACATTTATAGAAAATTCGTGGGTTTCTGACAAAAACTACTTTCAAACCTTAATAAAAATCACAGTGGGGTTCATCAAAAAATTATACGATCATTTATATTTAATAAAAACTAATTTAGTAATAATATTTTATTAAAATATTTTTTTGTTCAAAAATCCATTAATTCATCAAAATAAATTTATTAATTGAATATTAATTAAAAATACTATTTTTTTCTTTAAAATATATTTACAATGTAACAATAATAAAATGAATGTATATTCTCTAGAAAAATAATAATGAACATAATCATACTGCTAGGGTATTTTTAAATAACCACTTAATACACCCACATAATACCTTAGGGTATGGTGTGCAGTGGTGAAAAACTCTTGGGGGAGGGTCAGATAACATCTCTCAGGTGGTAATATATGTTAACTTCCACTTCTCCAGTAGGGGGTTCCGTTAAAGATTAACATGGTGAAGCTCAGCTTGTGCTTGGACAAGAGTTAAGACCAGTGACACTACATCCTTTCCTAGCTCTAAAAAATGGACTTCATGTGGATAAATTCTACTGGATAAAGCCATCACATCCTTTGTCTATGTAAATTCAATTTGTCAAAGCCCTATATTTATACTAATCATTTCGTCACTATTTAATAGCTATATTAGCAATGGTAACAATTATTAATGGTATTTTAAAATCCAAAAACAAAAAACCAATGAAGTTAATATATTTTATATAAATATTTTAAATAATAAGTCATTTAATTAGATCAAGAGGAATTTTCATTTATAAAAGTTCGGGTCATTAAAATCTTCCCCCTTAAGAAAATTCTCCATCAGAATTTCTCTTTCCTACACTAAAAAATGGGGGTAACTCTACTTCATCACTTCCTCTTATCCCCACATTTATTCTTTAAAGTTGTGGTTTCTCCACAACACCTTGACGAGGGTCATTTTTGTATTTCATAGAACTTTTTCCCTGTGATCTAAGATCTTCACCAGATTCACTTCATATGAGAGGTAATTCTCTAATGGTACCACCTCGAGATTGAGTACATGCAATGGACCAGGTATGTACTTCCTCAAGAGTGATACATGGAATCATCATGTACTTGATACAGGTTCGGTTGGAGTGCTAGTTGATAGGACACTGCTCCAATGCAATCAAGGATCTCAAAATGGCCAATGTACCTTTGACTAAGTTTTAACTTCTTCCCAAATCTCATAATACTCTTACACAGTGATATGCAGAGGTATACCATTTCTCTAACATCGAAATCTAGGTCTCAACGATTATCAGCATAACTCTTTTATCAACTTTGAGTATCTTTAATATGTAGCTATATGGTCTTAACCTTCACCACCATTTCCTCAACCATTTTTTGACCAAGGAGTTTTCACTGCCCAACTTCATCCCAACATGCCGATGTTCTACACCTCTTCCCATAAAGGGCTACATAAAGAGCCATTTGGATGCTTGAGTGGAAACATTTATTGTAAGAGAACTCACCCAGAGGAAGATTTTGATCCAATCCTCATTTGAAGTCAATTGAGCATTCACTCAACATTTCCTCAAGTGTTTAGATAGTCCTCTTAGATTGGCCATCAGTTTGAGGATGATAAGTCGTACTGAAATTCTGCTTAGTATTCAGAGCATATTGGAGACTCTTCACAAACATGGAGGTGAATATTGGATATTGATCTAATACAATTGATAGTTGTACTCCATGAATCCTTACCACTTATTTGATATATATCTGTTCCAATTAATCCAAAGAGAAATCCTCTCTAATTGCAATGAAGTGTGCATTATTTGAAAGACGATCCACAAAAACCTAGATAGAATTAATATTTTTGGATGTCTTCAGATGTCTGGTGAAAAATTCCATGGTGATGTTCTCCAATTTCTATGTTGTTATGACAAATGGTTGCAACATCCCCTAAGACTTCTTCTTCTAAGCCTTCATGTTCTAAAATACCAATCACTTTGATGTATACTTAGTGATCTCCTTCTTCATGTTATCACACTAATAATTCTCTTTGATATCTCAATACATCTTTGTGTTTCCTAGGTTAATGGAGATATTCAAACTATGTGTATCATCCAAAAGATAATTCTTTAACTTCGGATTTGATGGAACACATAGTCTTGTCCCAAATCTCACAATTCCTTCTTCATTAACATCGAACTCTAAAGATTTCCCTTTTCTGATTGTTTCCTCGTTATTTTGAATTCCCACATCATTATTTTTCACGTCTTTTAACCATTCCAAAAGGGACGGTTGAGCAATCATTTGGGAAATAATTGATGATGTTCCCTTATTTATGATTCCCATTTCCATCTTCATCAAATCTAAGATTTTTAGATCCTTTTCAATTATCATCAAAGATAGAATTGTTGGGTCCTTTCTACTTAGAGCATCTTCCACCCTTTTCACTTTCCCTGGGTGGTAATGGATTGATAATTAATATTCATATATTACCTATAACCATACTTGTTGGCTCATGTTCAAATATTTCTATGTGAATATATATTTGAGGCTTTTATGATCTGAATATATTTTACACTTCTCCCCAAAGAGGTAATGTCACAGAAATTTTAAAGCAAAGATTACTGCATCAAACTTCAGATCATGTGTTGGATAGTTTGACTCATAAAAATTCAATTGACATGAAGCATAGGCAATAACTATCATTTTTCATCAACACATAACCCAAAATCTTCTTTGAAGCATCACTAAAGACCACAAGTTTTCCACTTGTGGGTAGTGTGGGCACGAGTGCAATGATAAGCTTCATTTTTCAACTCCTTGAATCTATCTTCACATTCATCACTCCACGAAAACTTTACTCCATTAAAAGTTATCTTGGTAAGAGGGTTGGAAAAAAGAGAGAAATTTATCACAAATCACCGATAATATCTTGCTAACCCTAGGAAGCTATGGATATCTGTTATCGATGTTGGCCTCATCCATCCCTCAAATGCAGCTGTCTTGGAGGAATCTATAGATATCCCATTTCTTATGATGATATGACCCAAGAATGATGCCTCATTCAACTAGAACTCACACTTTCAATACATTTCATAGAACTTCTCCTTCCACAAGGTCTCAAGTATAGTGATTAGATGCTTCTCATTCTCCTCCTAGATTTTGGAGTATATAAGAATATTGTCTATAAATACTACAACAAATTTTTTGAGGTAATCTCTAAAGACTCAATTCATCAAGTCTATGAATAATTTTGGCGTGTTATTGAGTCCAAAAGTCATTGCTATGAATTGATAGTGCTCATATCTCTTACGAAAAGTATTCTTGGGGATATCCTACTTCTTCACCCTTACTTGGTAATATCCTGACCGAAAATCCACCTTGGAGAAGTATTGTGATCCACGTAGCTGATCAAACAACTCATCAATTCAAGGTATAGGATAGAAGCTCTTTATCAGGATTTTTTGATCTCATGATAATCAATGAAAATGCTCATTGAATCATCCTTCTTCTTGACTAAGAGGACTGGTGCACCCCATGGTGAAGCATTTGGGCATATAAACTATTTATCCAGATTCTCATGTAGTTGTTTCTTGAGCTTCTCAATCTACAAACAAAATCATTCAATATATATTATTAGATATTATCAATTCCCCAGGTATAAGATCAATTGAGAATTAAACATATCTACATGGAGGAAGACCAGAAAATTCCTCAGGAAACACTTCAGTGAATTCCCTCACAATAGGCATGTCCTCAATGAAGGTTGCTTCCTTAGACTCAATAATCTGAAAAAGATACACATTTTCATTGGTCTTTAATATCCATGCTTGATATGATGATACTAAAGAAGATTCATCATACTCCTTGAACTTGTACAGAATTAGGGGTCAATTCAACATGTAGAGAGTGATTTCCCTCTCATGGAAATTTATGTTGGATCTATATATGGAAATCCAATCCATGCCATGAATTGCATCAAATTCTACTATAGGGAGTATGGTGAGGTTTTCTAGGAAGTTCAATCCACAATTTATGACAGGGGAGGATTTATATTAATGGGATGCAATGATTTCCCCATTTTCCAATCTCACCGACATCTTTACTTCCAGGATTTTTGGTGGTGTTGGGATTGTTCTACTAATATTTCAGGATATAAAAGAATGTATAGAACAAGAATAAAAATGTCAATTCACTATTCTTGAATGAATAAATAGTGTACCTATCACCACTTCTTTGTAAGGGTTTACTTCAGTGGTAGTGAGGGAAAAGGCTCACCCTTGTTGCCTTGGGGGTTGTTGGTTTCCACAAAAATCCCTTGGCATAGGGCACTGGTTTTCAAAGATCCCTAGTTCATTATAGTTGAAGCATTGTACTATGCATTGAGGGTCGAATAGAGAATTACTCTCCTCTATTGCAGCTATTTTTTTTCTTGTTGGTAGTTAATGGTCAGGTTCCCTTCTCTTCCACACCTAAATCATTTTTAGTCCCCTTCAGCAATTTCCTGGGTTCTTCTTTCCACAACATTGGAAAATGGGGTCAATGATTTTTTAGTATCATTTGATTTATCCATTGAACAACCAGAATTAATTTACACCTTAATATTCTTGTCCCCATGATACCCCTGAGATTATCTGATCTCTATTTCGACCTTCTGGGCACATTAGACAATTTCCTCATAGCTCTCGAAATCACAGATCACTAGGGAATTCTGTTTTCTAGGTTTTATCCCAAAAAAAGAAGTGATAAACCTCTCATTTTGGGGGAACTGATAAAGCTGAAGGCATATCATGAAATCCTTGGGTTTTTTTCCTTGTACACTTTGATGTATTCATCATCTTTTTTCATGAGGGGAAAAAGTCACTTTTTGTATTAATTCAGAGGGTTTGAGGAAAATATTTATCGAAAAATATTTATCGGAAATCCTTCCATTCCAACGCCTTGATCTCTTCCTCATGCTTCATATTTTTTATCAATGTCCCCCATTGATCATATTCACCCTCTATATGATAAGCATCTAGAATTACATTCTCTTGTTAAGAAAATTTAAGTATTTAGAAGATCTTCTCAATGGAGCTGATCTATTTATCACCTATTGACGGATCAGATGATCCATTAAAAGTAGGTGGCCTTTATCTCATGAAGCTCTCGATTGTGGCTTATTATTTCTTAGGGGGTATTTAATGTTCCTATTTATCCAGGTTTCTATTCAAAACAAGAGTTAATTGAGAGAGTATCATGAAAAAGTTTGCGATTTCCTCTCCCATCGTATTGGGAATCTCATTAAAAAAGTCATCACATTGATCTTCGCATCGGTTGTTAGACTAAGTCATCCTATTACTTTACATTGGCTGAAATAAAAGGAAAGTTAGGGGTAACATATAAATGATAATCTAATAAAATAAGATAACATTTAAATTACATTTATATCCTTAACTTATCTATGTTATCAATGATCTACATCCCAACATATATTATTAGGGAATTTTTTTAATTACCTTAATAATGATTAATATTAATCTTATAAATTTAACAAAGCATATCCCCCAGGAGTGTCATAACCAAGAGTTTAGAAAGTTCCATTTTTGTGCAGCAGTTCTAGTTCAAGTCTAGCTTAATGTGGTGTTTTTGGGTTTTACGCCCAGATACATCTCGGCCAGAGCCACCTCTACCTTCTCGTATCCAAATAGTGATGTATTTTCTTGATAAACTGTTTGCTCAGTACTCTCCAAAATTTTGGGAAGTTTTTATTATACTTAGTCTTATCTCTAAGTCTTTCACTAGGGTTTTCTAATCCTAATCCAAAAAATAACTAAACCTATCCTCTGATACCAAAAATAACAACCTTTCTCTTTATTTCACACTTAAACATAATCTATTAAATATAATCATCGCATGATACCACATAGAATATTGAGAGGTCTAGTGTATTTGGGGATTAGGAACATTACATAACAACTTAAAACATGAAATACACATCTTTATTGAAAACTTGTTTTATATGACCACACACATTCCTTCGTACTTAGCATTGCATGGGATTACCTGAGGACATGAATAAGAAAAAGGTGATCTATAAATCTTAGAAGAGAGTAAACAAGGAATAACATGAAGAATACAATAGAAGTTAGGTAATAGGAATATCAATGGAGCATAAGAGAAATATGAACACAAATGCATGATATAACATGATTATCATAACATGGAAATGTGGCATCAACATTTCACATGATATTAGCATGATCCAAGGCTCATTGCACATGGAGCATTAGTAAACCAGCATTTCACTTGAATTAGCATGAGTAAAACCACGTTTCACTTGAAGTATCATGATACTAATCTTTACCCAATGCATTGGTGCACTATTAGGGAACACCCTTCTTAATAATTTCATTTTATGCATAAGTGTACCTCATGGATCATATAACATAGATTCATTAAGCATTATCATTTATTCCACAATAAATGAATGTTGAATTCATAAATTAAACTCTATAATAAATAAGTAAATGTTCATAATGGTGAATACCCATGATAGAGAAATGGGCATGGTATTCACTACATAATGACTTTGGCTTTGAAAATTACGGTGTAATTTGAGCAACATAACAGCGTGATATAAGAATTCATAAAAATAGCTGATAAGAGAGAAAGGGGTGTCTCATAATATGTACATGAAATGTACAGTAATGGGTTCATATATATACATGTCCCAATATATGTAATGGAATTTAGATTCATAATACAAAAGTATTGGTTGAATGTAAATGAGAAAAAAGAAATTCCTTAGAGAATTTTGGCTTGATAACGAGTGTACACGGGAGGAATTAATGAGATAGAAAGAGGTATCTCATAATTAAAACATAAGGAGGGATGTATGGGGGATGTGAAAAATCATACCCCAACATTTTTAATTGAAATAAAAATGGTATAACAATATAATTAAATTTGGAAAAAATGATAAAGGAAGAAATCCATTACTTGGATGTGTGATCCAAAGGCTTCAGAGAGGCTTGATAGGGGATTCTTGGGAGCTTGGGGAGCCTTTTTAGGAGAATAGAGATATGGGGGAAGAGTAAAAAAGTTATCCAAGGATTTTTAGTGAGCAGAAGTGGGATTTTGGGTGGGTTTATATTGGAAAAAGAGGTAATTCTTTCTTATTTAGATTTTGGACACCACACATTAAACGAATCAAAACGACAAATGAACCCATGATTTTTGCATATTTTTTTATATAAAGGGGAGTGGAAAAAATTATTTTATAATTCCATTGGAATAAATTCTTAAAATATAAGGCTTGCTTATGTGGAGGTGAGTCACACTCTCAAGGAAACCATTTTAAATGATAAAATGTTTTATAAGTCTTGTAGGGTCCACTAAGGCACCATAAAATTATTCAAATAAATCTAATATCACATTATTTTAAAAGAAAAGAATATATTGCCTGAACATACTTTTTATAGTATTTTATTACATCACTATTTGGTCATTATGATGTCATAAAACACATTATATATTTAAACGGTATTTAATTTTTACCCAAAACTTCCATTGTCTCTGAAAATTATGAAAAATTCACTATGAAAATAATTACGACATCCTGATTCCAAAAATAATATTCATTTTATTTAAATAATTTTATAAATATGTGAATTTTTTCTTTTAAAATAAAAATCGACCTTTATAAAAAATTGATGGGTTTTGACAAAAACAGATTTCAAACCATAATAAAAATTACCATTTTATTCGTAAAAAAATATGATAATTTATATTTAATAAAAAGTAATTTAGTAATAATATTTTATTAAAATATTATTTAATTAAAAAATCCATTAATTCATCAAAATAGATTTCTTAATTGAATATTAACTAAAAATACTATTTGTTCTTTTATATCTATTTACAAAGTATCAATAATAAAATTAATATATATTATCTATAAAAAAATAATGAACATAATCATTGTTATAGGGTCTTGACAAATAACCCCTTAAAAACCCCACATAAGAACTAAGGTTAAGGTGCGCGATGGTGAAAGACTCTTGGGGAGGCAAAGATAACATTGCTCATGTGGTAATTTCTATTAACTTCCACCTCTCCCATTGGCAGTTCTGTTCAAGCTTGACGTGTTGAAGCTCAGCTAGGGCTTGGTCAAGAGAGAAATCTAATGACTCTACATCCTTTCCTAGCTCCAAGAAATTGGATTTTTATGGAACAAATATACTGGATGAGGTAATCACTTCTTTTCTAGGTATGTTGGATTTGTTAAAGCCCTATATTTATACAAATCATGTGGTTACTATTCCAAAACTATATTAGCAATAGTAAAAATTCTTAATGGTTTTTTAAAATCCAAAAACATAAAAACATATAAATTAATATGTTTTATATAACCATTTTACATAATAATACATTTAATTAGATCAAGAAGAATTTTCATTAATAAATTTGTGGGTCGCAACAAACAACTTTCTTGTGTAGCATAGTTCAGTCTCTTTGGTTTCAGTGAGAGGAAACCCACAATGTTTTAATTGTGGGAATTTCTAACACTATATTCAGGTATACGCATCACCCCATTTTCTAGAATATAAGTTTCTTAGAATAGGTAATCTCAAGAATTTTTTCTCTAGATCTTTTTCTTGGATGTAGAGATAACCATGGATAGGAAACGAGAAGCCTATCCTAGGTTATTAGTAGAAAACTTGGACTAGTCATACACGTTAGGGATAAGGAAGACGAGTTGAAGAAGGACATGTATATTTTGTGGACAAGAATCTTGTAGGTGGTAGAGAGGTACCATCTACCATTCTAGGTATAGTTTTTACCACTTATACCTTATATACTATCTTTTTCGATAATGGTCGTTCCTATTCCATTATATCTACTCAAGCAGTTTCTGGAATTGATCTAAGAGCCATGTTAACCTCTGATTTGGCCTCCCTTAATACATTGTTGGTCCTGAAAGTGGACCATCTCCAAAGATTCCCAAAGTGTCCTATAGTTTTCACTTATTATAGAAATCTATGAGAGTTCATGAATTTGGAGATGAATACCTTTGATTAGATCCTCAACGTGGATTGGATGACTAGCCACTGAGCTCACATACACTGTTATCAGAGGCATATGTTGTTCAATTTTCTAAAGGGATAGAATATCATGATGAAAAGAGAATTGTAACTAGGAGTCGGAAGAGTTAGAATAGCTTTTAGTCAGCTTTAGAAGATAAGCTCATAGATTGAGGGCTTGTCACATTCTGTAGGATGAGTGACCGCTGTCTCATTCCTTCTTCTAGTTATAGATATCTATTAGGATGTATTCTAGGATGCCTTTTCATGAAAACATCGTAATATAATAGTTTAATTTGATTTATATATCATACCAGGGGTGAAACCCATTTCGATACGCCCATATATTAAGGAACTGATTGAGAATAAGGATATTAAGGTAAAATTTGATGATATTAACTAGAGAGGATTTATTTGGCATAATACTTCACTGTGGGGTGCAGCTATGTTATTCCCCAAGAAGACGGATGGTAGCCATCGAATATGCATTGATTACCAGAAGCTAAACCAGGTGAATTTGAAGAACCAATATACCGTGACAAGTATTGGTTATCTTGTTGATCATATATGGGGATATTGATGGTTTTCCATGATATATAATAAATAAAGATATCACCATTTATGATTCAGATATGAGAATATTCTGGAGAAGGAATTTCTGAGAAGGTATGGGTAGTATGAGTACTTGGAGAAGAAATTCAGACTAAAGAACATGTCATTGGTGTTCATAAATCTCATGAACAAGACTTTCAACTCATACATAGATTCATTATTCATAGATTTCATCAAATACATTCTCATCTACTCACTGATACCAAATCATTATGATAGGCACCTTGAGAAAGTCCTATGTATGATTCAAGAACATCTTCTTTATGCTAATCCATCGAAGTGAAAATTATGGATATGAGAGATGAAATTATTGGGGAATCTGGTATATGAGATAGAAAATTATATAGATATAGAGAAATAATATGTATTTATTTCTTAGAAATTTCAAAAAAAATATGTTCAAGATCTGGATATTTCCAGGCCAAGAAGGATATTATTGATGGTTTATCCATGAATTCTCTAGATTATCAACATCAATGAAAATAATGGTGAATGAGTGGGGGGTTGCTTCCAAAGGTTAGACCTATGTGAAGAAACATTCCTTCATATAAATAGAAGTTTGTAAGTAGATCTTGTACTAACACTCCTTGAGCCTGTGATTGGTTATGAAGTATACTATGATGCCTATAAAATTGGTCTAAGAGTGGTACTAATGCAATGAGAGAAGGAAGTGGCATATGGATATCAACATCTTTGAAAACATGATATAAACTACCCTAAACATGACTTGGAGATGATAGATTTGGTTCACACACTGAATTACTAGAGATACTATCTCTTTAATGAGAGAATTTTTGTTTGTAAGAACCAGAAGTTCCTTTTCAATATATTATTTAAGAGGGACATGAACTTGATATAGAGGATCTGATTTTATTTTTAGTATATTTTCAACTTTTAGGTGTTTTATGCACATGGGAAAGGTAACATAATTTTAGATTCTCTAAGTCATAAGAATCTGGGTTTATAGGAGTTTGGTGAGAAGACATCTGAGGAGTAGTGACACTAGATGAGTTTATTGGATTATTGGAGGATGAATGCCTCAGTGGACCTAGTTTATATGAATTATTCACCCTTAGTAGTCACATCTTATATTTTTGGCCAGTTGAATACATGTCATTGGTTAAACCCATAGTGAATTTTAATGAGGGAACAACTAGTGAGTGGTTACTCGATTCCCACTTGGTCGATGTAAAATAAAAATGTGATCTTGGAACATAAGAGACTATTAGTACCAACTTCCATTAAGGAAGAGTTAATGATAGATTACCATATGTATATATGGGTAGTGTACCATAGATAGATAAAGTTGTATCATGACTTTAAGGGACAGTTCTTGTGTGCAGGGATGAAGAGAGACAATGTTGGTTTCATCCCTTGATGCCTTACCTGTCAGAGGGTGATGGTCGAGCACCAGTGTTCTGGTGGTATTCTTCATCTACTACTAGTTCCCATGTAGAAGTTGGAAGACATCACATTGGAATTTTCATGGGGTTACCTAGTCCCCATATATCCATGATTTTGTTTGTGTGGTTGTCTATTAGCTAACAAATTTTTTACAATTTTTAGCGATAAGAGAGACACACTCAGTTGGGGAGCTGAGAAATATATATGACTGTGAATGTGTACTTCTACGTAGAGTTACATTGAGGATTGATTCATAGTAAGACATACATTTTAAATTTTTGTTTTTTAGGGCTTATATATGAATCTAGGGAGACCACTGATATTGAGTATGACATATCATCCATAGAAAGACATACAATATGAGCAGACTATACACATATTGAAGAATATGCTTCATGATTTAATGATAAACTTTGGTGGATCATGTGATGATCATACAGACTTGGTTTTCTTCTCTTATATAAAAATAGTTACTAGGAATAAATTCACATGACAACGTATAAGGATATGTACAGGAGGTTGTGTCAATTATTTATCTATTGGCGCAAGGTGGGTGAGGCAATAGTTGTGGGTCCCAACAATGTTTAGGAGACACCAGATAATGTGAACATGATTCAGAACAATTTGATCACCGTTCATATTAGAAAAATGTCTTATGCTAAATAAAGTAAGATACCTTTATAGTTAACTATGGGAAATCATGTTTTCCTAAGATTAACTCCTCAGTTTGGGCACAAACGTATAAGGAAGTAGGGTTTGATAACACCTAGTTTTGTAGGACCCTTTGGGATTACATGCAATATGGGATAGTAGAACAAATTTTGAATATTCCTTTTCAATATTGAGTTTTGAAAGACGTGTTTCATGTTTCACTAATTTAGATTTACATAGCTATCCCTACACTTGTTATTGATTGGAAGGATGTTGAGATAAATACTGGTTTATCTTATGAGGAGTGCATGATACAGATTATAGACCCAAAAAAGAAATTCCTTTAAGGGAATATGATACCACTTTTTTGGTTTTAGAGGTAGCATAGTTGAATCCAAGAGGAGACTTGGGTGTGAGAGGATAATATTTGAGCTCAGTGCCCCAAGTTATTTGAGAAATAACCCTTGTGATGCTTCTCCATAGTGAGAAGTCTTAAGTGGGGGGATTTATAAATCCTAGAAACATGGGTTCTTTAATAAAAAGAATTGATTCTTTCTTCTAAAAATTATATTTTCAGTTGACAATTTTTTTGGTTGAGGCTTGTGGATTTGTCAAGCTTTAGAAGGCTTAAAGAGTTGTTTTTGTATTTTTATTAGGATTTCACTATAGCTCACATGACCGTGTCATAGAGAAGAATCCAACACCATGGTCAATAGGGATACACCACAAGGTGTCAGAAACTTAAATCCACACTACAGATTAATGGATATGCTATAATGTTGAAAATTCAGGTGAGGATAAACCATAGACTAGGACATGGAGGGATGGATCAAGGATGCTACACCACATTAGGATAGACCAAGCCATAATGACTCATCTGCATCAATTAGAAACTGTAAGTTCAAATATTTGGTCTTTGAGTAATATAGCCTTCAATAATCCATTTCTACATCAATTAGGGAATCTTTTTTCTAATGAACATGGTATTAATTATGGTTTTATAAGCCTAAAACAAGGTTCTTTACCCATGTCGAATCACTCTAAAATCTTATCAACCTTCTCACTTCCCCCATAATGCTTTGTAAATGTTATTTATAAAGGAATAATAAAACACATCAACAACATAGAATCCATTCCTATATCATAGAAGTGAAAAAACCACATTATACTACATGACATAACCTTATTATATACTGCTTAGGTCAATATATGGTACTAGCATACAACAAAACCCCTTATCTTGAGGGTGTGGTGTGCTCTTCTAATACACCACTACATTGGGGTCCTTTCCCATTGAACTATAGTGCTTCTATTCTCGCACTACCCTATAACAGGGTGAGAACCTTTGCACAATGGTGTTCTTCATCCAGTGTCATCTTGAACCATGGTGTCCTTCATGTGAAGTGGTGGTCTACTTTCTAGGACACCTATACCATAATCATAGATGTGGGGGTCCTCTAACCAAGAAACCTATGTCATAGTCTTCATCGTGGTAGTATTCAGATGCCTTAGCACTCATCCTATAAAGTGGTGAGTGTTTTTTAATATAGATCAAATCCATAGTTCCTTCATTACTTTTTAGAGGAATATATTTCTATAGATCCTCGTGTTCTTATAATTGTTGAATTCATGTAAGTTTTAGCTTTACCCCTGGGACATGTTTATCCTCTCTTTATTATGTCACCCAAGACATGTTTGATTGGACCAATTCAAGGAATCCTTAGAGATTATTTATTCTGGTAACTGTTTTAGTGTAACACAAATATCAACACCTCTGACGGACATTGATGTAGACATCAACGACTTTTTTTTAGGAAGTTCCTTACCTCTTGTGATCTTTTTTACCCATGTTTCCATAATATAATTTATTATTTATCTTATTTCATACCATGCTTCATAGGGATATCATGCAGGTGTATGTGTAGCCCATGATACTTGTTGAGATATTTGATTCCAAGAGTGATATAGAGTAGCTTATATCCATGTTTGATTGTGATCACATGATGTTATGTGTGTTTCTATATACTCATGATGATATGTTACACATGTTTGTATACTTCACCATGTTTTTATATTTCCATTCCTTGGTGGTTATTATTAGTACTTGAGATAGGTGGGAAATAGTGAAATATTTATCCCTTGGAGTGGGAGTAGACACGACATGAAACAATAGAGAAGAGGGAACAAAGTATAGGGTGGGGGTATGAGGTAGACATGGTGTTGTTTTGTCGATGCACTCTTTGTAGCATCGATATTCTAAGTATCACTCAATACAATGCAGCCTGGTCGATGTGAGTACCTTCTATTCTCAACTAGAGGATGTAATTTTACTTTTTCCTCTAGATTAATAGATTATGTTGGTTTACATGTTCAAAAAACTCTGTAAGGATATTTTACAAGGTCGTGTTTAGTTACTATTAACATTTTCCGTTATTCTTCTTGAAAGGAGCCAAAGTAGGTATGACTATGAGTTTATGGCATCTTGGTTAGGGAATAACAAATAATTTTTGAAATTTGTGTTATTATTTTTAAGAAATTATTATTATTATAGAATACATCTGTTATACTTGAGCATATTAGTTTATGGAAGCATTTGTGGTGTCCTACAAGTTCTTTCATTCACAACCTATATTGAAATTTTGATGCACTTATAGATTTCATGACAAATTTAGTGAACGGAAAAGACCCTATGGTGTATGATTGAGTAGTGGAGAATTGACCATGTGGTGAACTAGGATGGACTCTGGAGGGAACCATATTTATTTTATTTATTTATCTATTTTTATTATTCTAGACAAACATTCCACTTTGGGATATTCTTTATTCATATGACATATATTTTATTTATTTATTTTAAGCATGTTTACTTTGATTATTTATTATTTATTATATTATTATGGATTATTATAGATCCTATGACATGGTATAAAGGTTATAGTATCCCTGTATATTGACTCAAAAACGTTATTCTGGTCAGCAACCTCTTATATATGGGGATTTGTGCATAACGTCATGTGACCTTTCGGCTTAGACCCGATGGTTCTAGTTGGGTATTTACACCATGAATATTCTATACAATAATTACATGTAATTATTGGGATATTATAATACAAGTAACATTATTTTCTTCAAATTTATTTCGACTCAAGTGGTGCTACAGACTTAAGAGTTTTTTGTAACTAAATTTTCATTCATTGAGTTATTACTATTCTTTTAAAATTATTTCACATAAATTTGATACATTATTCCCATTGATTGTGTTATTAGGTATCATCTAATTGTTTAAATTTTACCACATATAACCCATTTCAAATATTTCATTCTTTAGGGAGAATGTTGCGTGTGAGGGATATTGATAACTCAAATCCCCTTTCCCTATGTTATAATGTTTAATCATGAACTACGTTCTTCCATGATTGGGTTATACCACCCTAATATTTAATTATATTTTGTTTTATAATAATATATGGGAAAATAATGTTTTAATTCAATTAAGGTTTTATTACTCTTTTTTCAATG